>CM055974.1:25610000-27075000 GCA_029531755.1 Holothuria leucospilota
GCCGATGTTCATGCATTGCTGGATTGGTTATTATGTAAACTTTCCAATGGTAACTTTTGTTTTCAAATTTTCAACACTCCTCCATAGGGACCAGGCCAAAATACATACAAACAGACACAAATATGAATATGCATAAGTCTTGCAAAAATGAAAAGACCCCAAGCGATGTGTGAACAACGCGACCCTTACCCGCCACAGACTTCTACACCATACGCGCGTTGTATGTGCAGCGAACACGTGCGTGCGTCGTCGTCGTCTGAAACGCTATTCCGCCGTTTGTCGGCACTGCGCATTACCACTTATGATTGCTCTCCACATCTTTCTGTCACTTGTAAGTTCTGCCAAAGAGTCCGAACCAAGATCATGTAGATCCGGTCTAATGTTTCTCAGGTCGCTGTTGACTCTACTCAGTGGCGGATCCAGGATTTGGAAGAAGGGGGGCCCAGGTCATTGTGGTTTGTATAAAAGTCTGATCTGGGGGAGGGATATAAGGAGGAAGCGGTGCACCAGGGGGATGGTGCCAGGGGTATTTTGATAGGGGATAAAGTATGTGATGAGTGATCGCCGTCCTGGGGAAGGGGTCTAGGGGGAGGGGGTCTCCCCTTTGAGAAAATTTTTGTTAATTTAAGATTGTTTAGATGCAAAATGGTGATGTCTTTAGTATATTTTTGAAACCGATCATATATGGCTGGAAAATGCTCATAAGTTAGTGAAATTTAAATTTTGGTTGGGTGAAACATGCTTCTCTGGGGAGGGGTCTAAGGGGAGGGGTGTCCCCTCCCCTTTGAGAAAATTTTTGTTAATTTAAGATTGCTTAGATGCAAAATGGTGATGTTTTCAGTATATTTTTGAAACTCATCATATATGGCTGGAAAATACTCATAATTTAGTGAAATTTAAATTTTGGTTGAGTGAAACATGCTTCTCTGGGGAGGGGTCTAAGGGGAGGGGTGTCCCCTACCCTTTGAGAAAATTTTTGTTAATTTAAGGTTGCTTAGATGCAAAATGGTGATGTTTTCAGTATATTTTTGAAACTCATCATATATGGCTGGAAAATGCTCATAATTTAGTGAAATTTAAATTTTGGTTGGGGTGAAACATGCTTCTCTGGGGAGGAGTCTAAGGGGGAGGGGACGCCCCTCCCCTTTGAGAAAATTTTTGTTAATTTAAGATTGCTTAGATGCAAAATGGTGATGTCTTCAGTATATTTTTGAAACTCATCATATATGGCTGGAAAATACTCATAATTTAGTGAAATTTAAATTTTGGTTGGATGAAAGAGGAGAGTAGTCTTTGTTGTCCACATATTAGGATGGCAGTTTCCCGAATTGAAGTCTTCCTTTTCCCTCATATTACCCTAAATTCTAAGTACATTTCATTAAAGTAAATTACAAAGATTAAAGAAGACGCTAATGTTGCAGCAAGTTATAGTTAAAAGCCTGAGGTTGTTGAAAATATTCCTCTAAATATTAAAGAATTCTGAAATTCCTTTGAAAGTAGAAGCAGTGTTCCCAGTGCTGTGGGCCGGGCCGGTAATAGACTGAAGTTAGCAATCCAACACAGCGCTCATGGTAACCCCTTGCAATACCCGGAAAAAGTTACTGTGACCAATATAAGCCAAAATGTTATCAGCCGGAGGTCAGTAACAGAATTATTAACCTAAGACTTATTTTCTGAGGTAGAAATTTAAATAATGAACAAATTTGGATTTCACTCTGACACATCACAAAGGCTTATTTAATTGGAATAGGGCCTAGTCATTTGTTTTATGAAGTTGAAAAAAAACTTCAAAAATTTTTGGAAGGGGGGCCCGGGCCCCCTGCCCCCCCCCCCTAAATCCGCCCCTGCTACTGCACCAAGTTGTTATCGGTCTCCCTCTCGATCTTCTGGTAGGACGTAGCGATTCTTGTAGAGCTTGGCTGGCTGGTGTTTCGGCTGGCAGTCTCATGAGATGACCGACCCATTTCATTCTTCTCATGGTGATGTTCTCCCTCCATGGTTTGGCTCCTGTGCGTTCGTACATGACATCGTTACTCAAGGTGTATGGCCAACTGATTCTTAGCATTCCTCTCACGTGCGTGCAGTGGTAAACAAACATTTGGTCACGCCCACACGGCCAATCAAGTGTACGGGATGAGCGTGTACATGAATCATACATAGACATTACCAGATTACACCTCAGTTTGGACAGGGAAGTGTTTTGAAAAAAATTGATATGATCGGTATATTTCAGTATTCAACATTCATAGCAAGCAGTGCACTGAAAGAAACATTTTCGTCACAGGCTTCAAAGTAAAATTGAAGGTAAGTTTCAATATTTTTTGGAACTAAAGGAAAACCTTTGGCAAATGAGTCACTGTTAAGAATCGGTTGAAGTTAATTTGAATTCTTGTACAAATTGCCCCCTGTGGGCTGGGGGTTGTAGAATATGCCCACGGTATTCACCGCCTGTCGTAACTTGCGACTAAAGGGAAGGACTTGAACAGTATTTAAAAACTTGAACCGTTTTTGAAACGTATTTGAATTTTACCTTTTTATCTAGCTGACACTATATAACACATTCGTGTTGGTGTGTCGTTAAGTCCCATCTAACTAATTCGTGTACAAACTGATGAAGCAATGATGAAGTTCAGAGACAGGCGTCAAAGATCTTTATGTTTCAGTCTAAGTGAGTTTGTGCTAGGACATACGTACCTAAGTGAGTTCGTATTAGGACATAGGCACAATACGTACCCCCAAAACATAGGAAAATAGACCTTATGTATTGACGTCCTCATCTACTTGATGACCGCCATCTTAGAGGACATGCTGCAAAAGGCTCGCAGCCAACGAGAGGGACCAGAAATTCCCAGAAAATTAAAATTTGCTGTTGCCTTAATGCATTTTAGCATATCTTTTCCACTCCTAAGAAAACATTTTCGCCCCTGGAACTAATCTCGCCCAATTCAGTGACTTGACTGGCTACGGCCTGTGCTGCACAATTGGGTGTACAAAAGTATGTACATGAGTGTCCTCGGGGCACTTAGGTTTTATAACTTAGGTTTTATTACCCTGTGACGTCATGGACATAAGGTTTGCCTGGGAGATTTAGACAAGTGGATGCATTTTGTATCAAGGAGGCGTAACAGCAGGAGATTCGACGCACCCTATAGAGCTTAAGATGAACTGAATTTTCATCCCCTCGTACGATGTGACCGACTCTTTTTGGATTAAATTTTTTCAATCCAAATTAAGGTTGGTCCCTAATTTCACTCTAAAAGAGTGACTTTTCACTCCAAAGGTTTAAGTCAGTACCTGAAATGGAGGGGGGGGGGGGCATAATTAGATAGTAGTCAGTCAGTTAGATGAGGTTTAACGGCCCAGTTTCCAACCAATTGGTTCAAGTCGAGCCGGCCACGGCCTTTTTTCCAGTTGTGGCTCGCTGGCTTGTTTTCCCTTACTCCATTGCTTATGCGGAGCATCACGCACAACGGCAGAAGGTTCCATTTTTAAAGTCTTTGGTATGACTCGACCTGGGAATGGTACCCCGGCCTCCCGCGTGAGAGGCGGATGCTCTACCGCTAGACCATAATTAGATAGTAAGAACCGACACGTCATTTGTGCCGGTTATCCTTAGGTGTTCCCCAAAGAAAGTCAATGATAATATGTTAGGTTTTCTGAGGCGCTATACATTAAAAATGAATCCACTAAATACTAAATGCTTCGTTAAACAGGTGGATTTTTAACTTAGCCTTAAATATTTCAATACTTGAACTACATTTGATGCTGTCTGGCAGGGCATTCCACAACTTAGGACCATAGACGGAACTTAAGACCTGCAGCAAATGTGGAATTTCGTATGAATGGTACAGTAAGGGATATTGCCTGATGCCAGCTGATCTTCAATGGGCAGTCACGCAGAGGCTCCTAACGCTCATCATGAAGCAGCGAATCATGATACTGTGTCGGAGCTTTGTTAGACGAATATGGTTATAACCAAAACTTTACCAGTTACAACAGTACTTCTTTGAGGGTGGAAATCTTTATACTCCCATCACACAGTCGGCTAATTTAGAGAGGTTAGCGGCTATTAAAGACGGAGAGCGACTTTTAGCAGTAATTACAATTTAACCCCTCAAGGGCATAAATATGGTAATATGGTATTTGTTAACAGTTAAATTTTAAAACCTCACCGCTAAGGTTGGGCTGAGTTATATTTCCCCATAAATTTCAAGTTTCACATTGTGTCGATATAAAACAACGCATAGAATGGTGAGGCTATGTAGTTTATACATGCAGACCATGATTCACTTTCCCTTTACAGTAGGTGAAGTTTTAAGTTGGACACTTCTCTTTCAATTAGCTTTGTTAGGATATGTTTAACTTGACGCCATTTGACCATTTCAATATTCTGCTGTTTTTTATATTAACCTTACTATTATTCCAGTGTAAGGAGTTACGGATAATGAAAAGAATATGATATAGCCTAAATTCATACGTTTGATTCATCAATTGAGGATACCATACATGTTAAATTAGATACATAAATGGATGCACGGTGTTTACAGACGCTTGGCACCGTATAATTTACTGGGCTCCAACGCACGAGTCCGGATTCAGCTAGCTTAACGCATGACTCAAGAGCGTTTTTCTAGATTAGGAATTTGCCCGGAAAAGAAGGTTCCGGAATCGAAATTTTTCCGGAATGTGATGTAACTGGACTTGTACTCGGAGCTCATTCCAGCCGAGTTCTCAGATATAAAGTTACATTAAAAGTGCTTACAGTTCCACTGTAATTTGTGCACAATGTACAGATGTAAAGTATTGTCACACACAATCAACTAAATTACTGAGGAGGCCAGGCTATGGAAGTGATGCAAACGATGACTTTATTCATGGTGGACATGTACAATAGAATTAAAATATCTGTATGTTTGATATGCTATATACTGGCAAAAAGACTGGTCTCGGAATTGGTGCCATTGGAATCAGAACTGGCAGGAATTTGAGGGATAGTTCCATGCTCGGAAAGATTCGGGAATCTAGAATCGCGGTTAGCTCCGACTCGGAGCTCGGAAAGGGTGGACTCGGGTCCAGCCCTAACGTCTCAAGAGGCAATAATTAAACTTTCAAAGTAAGCCTAGTATTTGAATGCCTATGGGCCAACCCGTTTCTCACGGTCCACTGTGTCCTCTAAAGGACAATATGAGTAAACTAAGGCCCAGGTGACTTTAAATCGTATTATACACTATATAAAGTCAGCTGGGCCTTAGTTTGCCATAGGACCGTTCAGTGTTTTTCAAGGAATCGCACAAAGATTGGGTCTCATGGATAATAAGCATTGATCTGCTTAAAAAGTAATTTGACACAAAAATCAATTTTACACTTAGTTTAATCGACAATCAAATGGCCCTGTAAGCCTGCAGCATGTGCATCTAATATCAACTTTTGATTCTAATCGTGAATAAAATTTGATGTTGGTGAGGGCGACGGCGATAATAGAGATGAACGATAAATATATTGAAAATAATTTTACTACCAAAGTGTCACCAATTGGAAAATTTTCTGTTACTACTTCGAGTAAAATGCAGTTTGTGCATTGAATATTTGTAACGGGAAAGTAACGGGACCCAGATGTAACGCCGTTACAGTTACTTTTACACAGAATTGTAACTAGTTACTTGCTCCGTTACTGAAATGAAAATGTAACTCGTTACAGGGTTCCGTTACACAAAATGTAACTCGTTACAGTAACGGCGTTACTTGTAACTCGTTACTTCCCAACCCTGCACACCAACACGAATGTGTTATATAGTGTCAGCTAGATAAAAAGGTAAAGTTCAAATACGTTTCAAAAACGGTTCAAGTTCGGTTTTAAATACTGTTCAAGTCCTTCCCTTTAGTCGCAAGTTACGACAGGCGGTGAATACCGTGGGCATATTCTACAACCCCCAGCCCACAGGGGGCAATTTGCACAAGAATTCAAATTAACTTCAACCGATTCTTAACAGTGACTCATTTGCCAAAGGTTTTCCTTTAGTTCCAAAAGATATTGAAACTTACCTTCAATTTTACTTTGAGGCCTGTGACGAAAATGTTTCTTTCAGTGTACTGCTTGCTATGAATGTTGAATACTGAAATATACCGATCATATCAATTTTTTTCAAAACACTTCCCTGTCCAAACTGAGGTGTAATCTGGTAATGTCTATGTATGATTCATGTACACGCTCATCCCGTACACTTGATTGGCCGTGTGGGCGTGACCAAATGTTTGTTTACCACTGCACGCACGTGAGAGGAATGCTAAGAATCAGTTGGCCATACACCTTGAGTAACGATGTCATGTACGAACGCACAGGAGCCAAACCATGGAACGAGAACATCACCATGAGAAGAATGAAATGGGTCGGTCATCTCATGAGACTGCCAGCCGAAACACCAGCCAGGCAAGCTCTACAAGAATCGCTACGTCCTACCAGAAGATAGAGAGGGAGACCGATAACAACTTGGTGCAGTAGAGTCAACAGCGACCTGAGAAACATTAGACCGGATCTACATGATCTTGGTTCGGACTCTTTGGCAGAACTTACAAGTGACAGAAGGATGTGGAGAGCAATCATAAGTGGTAATGCGCAGTGCCGACAAACCGCGGAATAGCGTTTCAGACGACGACGACGCACGCACGTGTTCGCTGCACATACAACGCGCGCATAGAAGTTTTAAAGTGTTTTTCTAAATTTTGTGCCGTTTATTATAAATAACCATCAGCCTATAAAGTATTTGAGAGGCACGGACCAATAAAAGCAAGGCAATATAAACGAACAACCCCGGACTGGTCCTAAAATCGCCCAGATACGGTACCGATATCATAACTAATTCCTTACATGTGCCGATCATTATCTTTAAACTCTTTAACTGGAAAATCTAGCTAGCAGACCGTAAAATTAAATAAACCTGCTTTAAAGTGGACCTAAAGTCTAAAAATTCAAAAATATATATTTTAGAGGTTACAAAATTAATCTTATTGGTCCAACTCCCATTGTCATAGCTTATTCCATTGCTGAGATATTAAATGTTAAAATTTATTCACTTAAATCCAAACAGTTCATTGCGCAATAATTTTTGACATTCTTGTTGTACAACTCACATTAAATGCTTTGTTTTCTTTTAAAATTAAAAATGTTTATATGACCTTGACCGCTTCCTGTTTTCTTGCATGACATGCTGTACAGAGAGGGCTTATATAGTCAAGTCACCCCAAAGCAGTAAGAACGCGATCACACTTTGGCACAAGGTGCGGTGGCTTTCAGAAAAACAAAGAAATACAAAGATTGTAATTTGAGTAGTACAACAATGACATCACAAATTATTGCGCAATCTACCTTTTTAAATCGAGTGAACAAACTTCAACATTTTATATCTCAGCTTAAGAAAGTCCTGTGAAGATGGGAATTGGACCATTAGAATTCAGTTTTCATGCTCTGTAATATATATTTTTGAATTTTCAGACTTTAGGTACACTTTAACAATACTTGTGTTAAACTGTGATTTTTCCCAAAGTGGCAATTAAGAAACAATGGGAGTATGCATGGTTTCTGGGGGTTCAAATAGGCCTAACTCATATCAATGTGCTTCATCACCTTATTTTTTAGTGTACATGCAGCATTCCAAACGTCTGACGTAAAATGCCCTACTTTGGGCACATATACGGTAAGAGGAACAGAAGATTAATACGTCTTTCACAAAGTTTGTTTCCTCATATGCCCTCCCCCTATATATATATATATATTATATATATATATATATATATATATATATATATATATATATATATATATATATATATATATTATATATATATATATATATATATATATATATACAGCAAGAATACAAAAAAGCATCGAACCTAAACAATGAACTTCCAGCAAAAGGATCCAGACTGGACGCAAGGATGCTTCTATCATTATAACAAGAAAAGTATACTGGAGAAACAAGAAACACAACTTTTTCTGCTCCACTTTAATTCAATATCAAGACGTTTCGGTCATTCGACCGTCTTCAGTTGACAAGAATTCGTACAGTTCTCACAATTTTACTGTACTGCTACTGGTCGCTCTTATTGTATCAAACAACTGATCACATGTACCTCTTAGAATGTTGTTTATCTTATTACATGTAAGAAATGTAATATCCAATATGTTGGTTCCACTTCTAATGAATTTAAAGTCCGGTTTCGTAACCATAAATCGCATATGCTAACTAATAAGAAAACCTGTGTTGTAGCTATTCATTTTAATCAAAACCGCCATGAAATGACCGAATTTACCTTTTTCCCAATTGAACGTATCACTGACACTGAAGAAATCAATAGGAAACTTCTCACCCGTGAATCTTTTGGACTGCTCAATTACGGCGTCAACAAAAGGAATGAACTCACCCCTAGAAAGCGTATCAATTATGCCTCGCAGCTTTGTAGATAACTCTGTTAACTATTGCTTGTATAGATGTCAACTGAAGAAGGTCGAATGACCGAAACGTCTTGATATTGAATTAAAGTGGAGCAACAAAAGTTGTCTTTCTTGTTTCTGCAGTATACTTTTCTACACACATACACATACATTCACACACATACACACACATACGCACACACACACACGACATCACCATCGCATAGATTCCTTGCCTGCCTTCGGCAAGGAATCAAAAACTTGATACCATGCATAGATTCAGGGTACAAGGGTGATTAAAGTATGAAGTATACATTTCAGTAACAAACATAAAAAAAAAAAAAAAAAAGAGACAGACCTTACTATGTTTGGCTTCTTGCTAAACCCTAAATTTGTGGTAGAGCAAGTCATGACCCTTGCTGTGCAGTTCTTATCATTTCATGAAAACATTCCCTTCTTTACTCTGATGATTTGTGGATATTGCTGGAGCATTATTTGACCCCTTATCAGTTTGACACAGCCGAAAAAGCTGCCATAGCCAATCATGTGGTTGAATTGTCACCAAGGAAAATATACATATTTTTTTTATTCATATGAGAAAAATATTTTCACTCTACAAAGTATGTAGAAACATTTGTAAATGACTGTGAGAAATATATTATTTGCCTTAATATACCTAAATGTAGGTTTAAAATGTTTTCAGTGGCCTTTGCACATGACAGATACAACAGAAATGTCAAAACAGTGACACTGGATCCTTTACATTGTTCTTTCATTTAGATGTGGCTTCATTGCCTTCACTTTAGTTACAGCTCAGGGGTAATGACAAGAGTTTACTATTTTGTGAAAAAGGGAAGAAAAGGTCAGAAATCAGAAAAAGACAGTGATGTCAGTAATTTCTCATCATTTTCAAACAAATATCCCTAAGTCCACTCAACAATTGTGATCCAAAACTCCATAATCCCACCAAAAATGTAAATACATGGTGCAAACTGCAATTGCCATTGTACTATAAATTATAGGCTAATAACTAAGAACATGTTACTGTTATTACAGTACTGTATCCTAACTTTGCAAAATGGAAATTGTCTTTTACAAAATGGACACTATGCAAATTTAGAGAATGAATTGCACAATGGAATTTTGCATTTACACAAACAGTAGATTCCCATCTTTACTGGGGCAAGGGGTGGTGCTACTGAAATGTTACGGGTATGGCATGCTACCCAAGCTCTCCCTAGTAAGAACTCTGTCAATATGCAAATGGATTTTCAGATCAAGGTTCTGCCAGCTGCTAACATTTATGGAGTGTCTCTAATGCTTGGAGGATTGGTATGGATTCATCATGTGGGCCATGGGTTAGGGACATAACTTTGAAACATTTGGGCATATTTGGTGATTGCCATGCAGTGTGTCTGACTAAAAGTTCTTTCACACCATAAATTCAGAGTTTTGAGTTCCTATCATTTAGAAACTTTCCATATATTATCTGTTTTGTAAAATGGTTTCTTCTGTACCCATGTCCATCTCTTGGGCCTACTTGTAAGGGGGCAGGGATCACTACATCATTTGCCCACTAGACCGAAGATCATAACTCGACTTACTCCAAACTCCAACCACAATCCTTATCCAAGCCTTAGTCCTACCTGAGGATAATCCCAAGCCTAATCCTAAACCTTATTCTGTATCTAACCCGATTCCTAACCCTACTTGTAACCCGAAGTAGCTTTTGGTTCAAGGGGATCTTGGGTCTAGTGAACCTTCAGTCTAGTGGGTATTCCTGGAATAAGGGATGAGTGACAGTGACTGGCCTTCACAATGAACATTGTTTTGATGATGGAAGGTATCACAGAGTGCACACATAACTCAAATTTTTCACAGTATAATCTTCTTTGAAACCGTTTTCTTCACCACATGCCGCTAGAATCCAATAGGCTCGTTTAGCCAAAGTTCCCTGAGAAAAGGCCGTTTTCCCGGGTGAAAAATATAGACGTCTTATGTCGCCTGATGGCTAAATCCTCCTATTGAATTCTAGCCTCATGATGTCTGTGGTTTGTCTGGATGCTTTCCAGAAGGCTGTGATAGACAAAGGACTGTTCCACAGAACCTATCCTTCAAGAAATCTGCAACTCTACCATAAGGTGTAAACTGGTATGCAAATGTAGCACATGAAAGGAGTATGTTGATAAATGATGTATGTACGAGCCATTTCACTTAAAGACTGTTCCCCTCCAGTAATGTGGGTTACATGTGCTTACTGAAAAAGAATAAAACATGCTGAATACAATTCCAATGAAAAGACATGGCACAATATAAAATTTAAAGAAATAATTTATTGCACAAAAGGTGAATTTTTACATATTTGTAAAAATGTACAATTGACAGCCAGTGGTTCCATTAAAGTATTCATCAATTTTGCTGTGACAGTATACTAAGTAGAGTTGTAACATGTCACAGCTCAAATCAATACCTTCTAACTCAAGCGACTGTTTGAGAATTTGCCCCCCCCCCAAAATACAAAACAGCACCTTGAGCCAATATCATGACTTGAGTCCATAGAGTTTGGACTCTGATACTCATCAAGGAATGTTCAAGATGCGATATACTTTATCGATGAGATCCATAAATTTAAAGCACACATAAAATAAGGAGAACATTAGGTGTCAACCATTTTAAAATAAAAAATTTTCTTTTTTACCTACCATAAAAAATGCCAGTAAAATAATTTGGAATATAACAAATTGCACCTGCATTCATCCAGACAATTTGAGTGTTCCTAGGGTCACTTAAATGTAAATAGGCACTTCAGAGAATTAAAATTTAACAGCAAATTCAAAATGTAATAAAAATTGGCAGCAGTTTAGAAAAGTGGTAGCAAGACTATAAAACTGCCAACAAAGAACTGATAAAGGACAGAGTCTACTGACAGGTGGAAATAAATGAATATGAGAGGGGGAAACAACTACCTCCCCTTCCCCACACCCCTTAACTCTCACATACAGTGTACGCATACCTGCATACTACTAAAATAGATGGTATTGCTAATGAAGTCAGTTACTGGACTGTGCCTGTGATTGTCTTATTTTGGACAAACAATAAGATAAATGGGCAGACTAGCTATTATAAATGATCTCACGTCAGGTCACAACACAATTACGTGGTAGTTCATGGGGACAGGGACCCCAAATGAGCATTTCAGCATCTCCAGCTATAAATTGAAAACTTTCACTTACAGTTTCTTTGGGCGGAGAGGGGCAGAGATATTGGAAAATGTACAACCTGAGTGTTTTAGGATGCACTATATTGCATCTAGAATTGAAAACTGTCTTATGGCTTGCCGTGACCTCTAGTATGACTTGCTTCTAGAGGCTATCAGTGTCTTTGACCAGGGAGCTGCTATTTGACAGGAACTTCCTGCTTTGACAGGAGCCAAATGGAAGTAATAGTATATCTGACCCCCCAGAATTGCATCCCCTGCCCCAGACATTGCAGTCCTGGATATGCTAAGGGTGCTGCATGAACTTTGCTACACTTCATAACAGACATCTTGATTTTTTCTAATGGTGAACTGAAGAAATGTTTCCAAACAATGGGCTTAGAATAAGAAGGAATACATTTGTAACCACTTTCAATTACAACTTTTCTTAGCTCAACATAGGGTGTCAGCTGTCATCTTGTAAGCTAAGTTCCTGCATTGTTTCCAAGAAATCATACAAACTGTCTTCTTCTTTGGTTTGGTGGTAAAGTTGATGAAGCTGAGTGATGTCTGTACCCATAACATTGACCTTCTCTCTCATCTCTGAGGTAGACATTGACTTGTCAGCTGTCATCACCTCCTGCATAAAAAACAAGATGCACTGTCTTAAGTTTTAATATTAAACCAAACTTGATTAATTGGATCCCAAACTGGTAGGCAGGCAGGCAGATATGCCCCTAACCTTTCCAGTCCTGTTCCAGGGACTGCCATTTAATGTTCCCACCTGATGGTTGGGAGTTTATTTTTGAGTCAAAGCCACTTTTCTAAAGGCCAACAGGGAAAGAGGACCCTTGCTCTGTACCACTAGCAGCTGACAGCTGTGTTAAACAAGACCTGAAGCAATCACCCTGATACTGCTTGTAAATCACCCCTCGCAGCTCCACTGCAATTACATCCTCACATCCTCTCCATCCCCCAACAATGTCACAACCCAAATCCCTATTTGCCATTAACTTTGACCACTTAAACATTCCACATGAAGAACTGCCACTTAAGGTAAGTTATTTTTCCAACAGATAATGATGAGTCTTACTCACCTTGATAATATCTGTACGAAGACTGTGACCTGTGCCTTGCTGGGCATCATCCAATTCTGATTTGTGTCTTTTCTTAGCGGCCAAGTTGAATCGTAAGGTTTCAGAGTGAGCTCTAGAAGTCTGGACAGATATCTTGACCTAAGGTACACAAAGGATCAAGGTAATAATTGAATGTACATAACTAATATTGATGTTGAAATGTTTTAGTATATTCCAATGAATATTCTTGAAGAATAAGTCAAAAATGAATATTTTATTCCATTAGTGTAGTGGAAGACCATAAATAAAAACCTACTGCACAAAATAAGTTTTATTTAGTTAGAGACTTGTAAAACATGCAGCACTGAGACACATATAATATTTATAATGCACTTATACACAGATCTAAGTGCAACACACAGCTCTAAGGGCAATACAGGTACAGACAAGAAAAATAGATAAAAACAATGACAACATTTAACAGTAAAAAGAAAGAAAAAAAAAAATAAAACAAACAGAAAACACATCACCACTAAATTCGTAAGTACATGAACTGCTTGCCAAACTTCAGAAAATTACCCAGAAGTTAGCCATTTTAGACACTTTAATTGTCATAGACTGTGCACCTCACAATAGAAAGGTTTAAACAATTGCACACCAACACATAACATTCTGGTTTGACAAGTTATCCCAAAAACAAAAGCAATTTTCACAAAACATGAGAATTCCTTACTGTAATATGCTCAAACAAATTGTAAGTCCATTCTCCTGTGGCTGCTTTCACAGTGATGGAAAAGTCAGATCGGTGGATAGAACCTGTTTAAAGAAAGATACTTTAATTCAATTAAACCCCCCGTCAGGAAGCCATCTCAAGGTCATCAAAGAGTTTGGTCAAGTACTTGGTGGATAAACACTAGTGAGATTTACTTCAAAGATGCCAGAACTTGGTCTGGTTTTGCAAAAAAATTTCAAATTCAGGTTAGTCATCATTTTTATTGTTTCAAATATTTGTACTAAATGTCACAGGGCCATTTGTTACTGAGAATTATTATATTTACCTATTCGTATGAAAAAAGCTTCTCTTCAAAATTGGAGTACTTTCCTAAATGGATACCAAGCCACAATCAAACAGTGAGGAGGTCACTTCACTGTCATTCCCTGAGCACTCAAATTTGAAAAAAACAGCTCAGATTAGCTACAAAAGACCAGTCATTTTTATTTCCTTACCAGGAATCCATTCAACCTGATCACTGCTGTCAAAACTTAAAACCAAGCCACTTTTGTCCTGCAGGTACACAGCACCCTTGATTCCATATCTGGGGAGTTAAAACATAATGAAATATCATTAGGTGGATATTTATAGTGAGGAAATCAAGTAATCCTCTAAATTTAAGACATAATATAAAAATTTCAATGCACTGAAAATTGAGACAAACCCTGTTAGATCAAAATCTACAAAATTATTTATAAAATTAGGAAATGCTACTGACACAGCAAGGTCCGGTAAAACAATGAAGATGTGTGCTGCAACAAGGAGTTAGATAGATGATAGAATTGAAAATGTTGGATGACTATCTTTTCAAGCTTTGAATGCACTGAAGGGCACATTGAAACACCAAGTGACGTATGAATAAATGGAGTATATTTGTTGGCTTGTACATTGTGACCATACATTCAATGATCTGTGTAACTGAACAGTTAAGGTCAGCTTTGGATTCAGTCAAATACTTGCCCCCTCCCCCCACCCAAAAGGAACAGAAAAATGTGGACTTCTCATAGGCAAAAATCCCACCTTAATCCCCAGGGTTTAAACTAGAGACATACCCTGGTTGCTACTGCTCCAGGCTGAGGTTTGCTACTTACTGTTGTGGCAATAAAAATTAGAAATATAAGTTTAAGAGTCATACCTTGGTACAAAGATCAGTAAACCATTGGCCCGGAGTCCCTGTATAACAGCATCAACACAACAGCTTTCATCTGTCTCAGAGTCTTTGTCTCTGAAGAACAAAGCTTGGAATAGTTCTTGACTGTCCTGTTGAGCATTCTGGGCTGCCTACAATTAGAAATAAACAAACCAAAAATGCAAAGTGGCATAAAAGCTGGACCGTCGAAAGAGAAAAACCCAGAGTGGCATTTGGACCTGACACCATGTGAAACACATTGAAAAATGGAAGCCAGCGCAAACTATTCTGAGACTCGAGGACCGAACAGAAATAAAGACAGTCATAAAGCCAGACAATAAAGATAAACCTTATCTGACCATGACAACTGTAATATATGTCTAGGACTGCCAGTTCCACCTGTTTGTATAAGTAACATGCCTTCATATTAAGCTTTGACAGGTAACCTGGCTCTCCTCAAAAGTCTCAATTCCAGATCCCAGATGGGTAGTGACTCTACTCTGGTAGGCATGGCAACTACTTGGGAATGTTTACTACTTTTTAAAATATTGCTCAAAAATGATACTTTGGAGTTAAAACTTGCATTCTTTCACTGGTTTTAATGCTTGCACTGTAGTGAAAGTGGTTCATTTGGTCTTTTTCTGTATTCAAGCACAAGTTTCCCTTCAATTGAAGAATTTGATTCTCCAACACTAACAATTTAGAACCTCAGTTGTTGAAAAACCTTTAGTGTGGGCTCACTGGTGTATCAATACTAATAAGTGACCAAAAATAGGCACTTCATACATTCCTGTGTCACTTTAGAAGTTGCAAATATACTCAAAGGTATGACTGCTGAGGCTGTGGGTACTCAACTGCAATATTATTGGAGCCACTCAAGCCTCTTTTTACTACAAAAACAATCACTTTCTCCACAAAACCATTTAATTAGCTGTTTATCTAGCTTACCCTGTGTCTGCTGTTAATATACACACATAACTGCTGCAATTCGGAATTTGGGAGTAGTCCTTCATCAAGCTGACCTTCATCAGAAGTAGCAGCCATGAGAAGTCTATGAACCTTACATGAGAAGGAGGAATTACAAATATAAACATAAATATATATGAATATAAATATATATAAACACAAAACAAAGCTGCTTTCAGTGACATTAAACACAAACTGCAAACAGGGTCTACAAAAGCTAAATCCAAAGGAAGGAACTAGTTTTCTGTTTCCACAGAAATAGGTTTTCAATTCCAACTAGTTCCTTGTGACCAAGAAGAACAACTGCCTGCGAAACAAGTTACAGGTTTTTATCAATAGAAAGCCTTGCTAAGGCAAGACCATGTGCTTCAACAGGCAAAGAAGCAATTCATGCAAGTGATCTTAACCAAAAGTCTGAGGAGCATGAAAAGTCCAGAAGGCCTCAGTGGTGTTCATCTGCAGTTATTTTTCACACTTTGCTCTTGACTGCATGTGTGGACATTTCATTGAAAAGAAAAGTAATGTATATGTTACATATACAAATATCCATTGCAATTCTGTTTTAGTATTTAAGTAACTTTGATGGAAAGGAAGTTAAAACCATGACACTACTTTACAGGTTCATAAAACACGTGTAACAATCTCTTAGTAATAAGCAACTATTTATCCCTCTGTATGAGTTTTACAAAAGGTGGAATACTAAACTTAACTAAAACTGGTTTGTGCCTGTCTTTTCTTTTGAAAGCAATTATTACTATGCAGCTTTGCACCAGTTTTGAAAATGTCAAGTACAAATGTAATTCAACCAAAGTCAAGTCAAAACTTTTACAAAGAGGTTATGTGCACATTGTACACTCTTGAATCATTTATGGTGTAAATCTTATCTTCACACAAGAAGATATTTATAAAAGTTACTTAAAGAATGTTGCCAGCAAACATAAAGAAAATGCATCAAAGTCTTTTTAACTTTTAATGATGCAATCATTGTGACATTTTCATTTTGGTGCTACCCCTTCATAATTACTTTCATTAACCTCATCTTGACACAATCAATCAGCAGATTGTATTCCTAACCAGAAAGCCAAAAGGCTTCGTAATTCCTTGCCGAAAGGGGGGTGCATTGTTACACTGAGGTTCATCCATCAAATTTATAGTTCTCTACTTCATCATTTTTTATGATGTGGTCACAGTTTCACCCCTGCTCACATCGGCTCATGCCACATGACCTTTGAACCAAAACTTGAATAACCAAAAAAATGAAAAAAAAAAAAAAAAAAGATTTTTGGACTTTGACCTCTGGTGACCTTGAATGACCTTTGACCTCTGTCAAAAACAATAGGGTTCTTCCTCTCAACATGACATGTCTACATACCAACTATGAAAAGTATCAGTCATTCCTAACTCGAGATATTGCGATTACAAGGTTTTTGGACTTCCACCTCTGGTGACCTTGAATGACCTTTGACCTCTGCCAAAATCAATAGGGTTCTCCCCCTTGACATGACAAATCTACATATCAACTATGAAAAGTGTCGGCCATTCCTACCTCGAGATACCAAGATTACAAGGTTTTTGGACTTCCACCTCTGGTGACCTTGAATGACCTTTGACCTCTGCCAAAAACAATAGGGTTCCCCCCTTGACATGACAAATCTACATATCAACTATGAAAAGTGTCGGCCATTCCTACCTCAAGATACCAAGATTACAAGGTTTTTGGACTTTGACCTCTGGTGACCTTGAATGACCTTTGACCTCTGCCAAAATCAATAGGGTTCTTCCTCTCAACATGACATGTCCACATACCAACTATGAAAAGTATCGGTCATTCCTATCTTGAGATATGGCGATTACACGGTTTTTGGACTTTGACCTCTGGTGACCTCGAATGACCTTTGACCTCTGTCAAAAACAATAGGGTTCTTCCTCTCAACGTGACATGTCTACATACCAACTATGAAAAGTATCGGTCATTCCTATCTCGAGATATTGCGATTACAAGGTTTTTGGACTTCCACCTCTGGTGATCTCGAATGACCTTTGACCTCTGCCAAAAACAATAGGGTTCTTCCTCTCAACATGACATGTCCACATACCGACTATGAAAAGTATCGGTCATTCCTATCTTGAGATATTGCGATTACAAGGTTTTTGGACTTTGACCTCTGGTGACCTCGAATGACCTTTGACCTCTGCCAAAAACAATAGGGTTCTTTCTCTCGACATGTCAAATCTACATACCAGCTATGAAAAGTATCGGTCATTCCTACCTCGAGATATTGCGATTACAAGGTTTTTGGACTTCCACCTCTGGTGACCTCGAATGACCTTTGACCTCTGTCAAAAACGATAGGGTTCTTCCTCTTGACATGACATGTCTACATACCAATTATGAAAAGTATCGGTCATTCCTATCTCGAGATATCACGATTACAAGGTTTTAGGATGTCGACCTCTGGTGACCTCGAATGACCTTTGACCTCTGCCAAATACAATAGGGTTCTTTCTCTCAACATGACAAACCTACATATCAAATATGAAAAGTATCGGTCATTCCTATCTCGAGATATTGCGATTACAAGGTTTTTGGACTTTGACGTCTGGTGACCTCGAATGACCTTTGACCTCTGCCAAAAACAATAGGGTTCTTCCTCTCAACACGACAAACCTACATACCAAATATGAAAAGTATCGGTCATTCCTATCTTGAGATATCGCGATTACAATGAGTGTCACAAACACACATACACACACACACATACACACACACACACACACACACGACATCACCATCGCATAGATTCCTTGCCTGCCTACGGCAAGGAATCAAAAATACCATAACTTACAATGACATCTGCATATCTTCTGATTGGAGAAGTGAAATGAGTGTACAAATCAAGTCCTAGACCTGAGAGAGCAAAACAAAAAACAAATTGAAATGAAATTTCTTTTCAGAAACAATTTTCCATTCATTTAAGGAATTCTTGAGCTATCAGTAGTCATGAATGACCTCCAGAGCTTTTTTTAAAAATTCACAGGTATATGTTACTGCTGTTGGCCATTCTAATGTGAAAGTGTGATCTAATTGTATCATCTTGAGCAGGCCTCTTGAATTTTCTGCCTTTCTGCTTTTTTCTTGCAACAACCAAAAGTTATCAGTGATCCATGGGAAAGGGGGGTGGGTGGGTGGTAGCTTCTCAACAAGGGAAATTACTTCTCTAGTCTCACTTGTCCCCACTGTCTTACAGCTAAGACTGTCATGTTAACATATCATAAACATTAACTGGTATTACCTCTCCCCTCCAACAACCTATCAAATATATTCACATTTCTCTCACCATAATGAAAGTACTGGTCCTCTGACAGACTACCAGTAGAGAAGTAAAGAGCGTTGGACATTGCTTTGGTTGCTAAGGATCTCAGGATCTTGTTGTAAACAGGATCATCCGGATCAATGCACTTGTCTAGAGATTCTGCTAATGCTTTGTTTGAGCTGAAAGTGAAAAATAGCAAAATTAATCTTTCTTTCCTGTGGGATGAAAGTATATTACACATGATATGCCATTTCATTGTAAATTCTTTGTGCAAATTGTATGTTCTATCACTGAATAACGTTCTAAAGTTGATGGAATTTGCAAAATAATTTTACAAGCCATAATCTGAACACATCAAAGGCAAACCTTGTAAAATGGATTCGGTAAAGTAATCTATGGTTAGGTAAGAGACAATAAGTGCTTACTGAACATGAAAAGATTTGCAATCGAAGTAATTTAGTACCTTGTGTCAATTTCAAAATTTTTTGCTTTGGCTGATAACACCAAATCCCCAAACTGTTCTTGTCTTGGGAGAGGGTGGTGCCGCAGCTGCAATAAGAAGCAAGAATCTCATTTTTCAATTGCAAGTTTTCTAATAAAACATTTTTACAAAAATGAAATATGCAACATGCTTCATACAGATAAGAAAAGAATGAAAGAAATAAAAGAACATGCTTTGTAGAACCCTTCAAAATAAGAAGTTCTTCTTTTTACTGAGACTATCTTTAAGAGAGATTATCTAATCATCTGTGATGCATATTTGACAATTAATCTTCAAATCTTACTAATAATGGCTATTTGTGTTGGCAAGAGATCATTTCAGTATAAAGCGAGCCAAAAACATCTTATTACTCAGTTGCAATCAGTGTTCGCATTAGGCAGTGGGATTGCACAATTTCAGCACCCTTCTCAACAATTCTGCAAGGTTTAAAACCATGTGCCTGAGTTTCCTGCACCTGTTGGAAAAATCTGTAGGGAAAAGTTGACTTTTAATATTGCAAACCAAACCAGATACGCCTCCCCAAACCAAAAGCACCTTGAAAATATTTTTGGGGGGACTTTCCTGTCTAAATTCTGGGGCTTAGTGCAAACACTGGTACCAATGTTACTTAGGTTGTAATTTTGCACAGACTAAGGTTTTTGAATGAACGTCTGTTTCTCCAGCACAGGTACATTGTGTTTGGTCATACAGCTAGTACCTGGCACACAAACTAAATTTATCTTCACACTTGAAAAATCTGATCCAGCTTATTGCCTTATTTAAGTAAACACTGAATCTATGCCTGTCATCAGATGATAGAAGTGAAAATCAAACATCCATTGTGTCTTCTAACCCAGTGACATTTTTTTTTTACTACATGCCAGTATTTGAACTAGGAAATGCACTCATAGATACATTCTTCCCTTCAAAATGTTTTTGAGGGGAATCATCAAACTTTATTCTTGCCACATACTTGGCTGATTTAGGTAGTTTAACCAGAATGCAAAAATGCATTGAGGTTTCGATGATATATGTTCTATTCCAAATAAAGCCATGATGTCCCATACCTTTCAGTCAATGGTCAAATGCTATCTTAACATGTTGGAAAACTACAGTTTTGTATTCCTATTTAGTCTTGGGAATTCTTGCTCTTTGACCTGTGGTGAACCCATGTAATATTCTTGGGAATTCTTGAGAAATTTTGCTTTTTGATGATCTTTGACTTCCACCAAAAACAATCGGGGCCATCTTTTCACCATAAAACATCCACATACTAAGTATAAAATCTATCCAAGCTTTCTCCCTTGAGATATTGTGTTAACAAGGTTTTCAGTGTTTGACCCTCGGTGACCCTAGATGACCTTTGAACTCCACCAAAAACAATGGGGTACATCTTCTCACTATAACACATCGAATTTACCATGTATGAAATCTATTCAAGCTTCCTACCTGGAGATATCGTCTTGACAAGGTTTTCAGACATTGACCCCTGGTGACCCCAGATGACCATTGACCTCCACCAAAAACAATAAGATTCATCTTCTCACTATAACGCATCTACATACTAAGTATGAAATCTATCCAAGCTTCCTACCTGGAGATATCGTGTTAACAAGATTTTCAGAGTTTAACCCCCAGTGACCCCAAATGAACTTTGACCTCCACCAAAAATGATAACATTCTTCCTCTTACTATAACGCATCTACATACAAAGTATGAAACTTATTCAAGCTTCCTACCTTGAGATACCGTGTTAACCAGGTTTTCAGGGTTTCACCCCGGTGACCCCAGATGACCTTTGAACCCCACCAAAAATAATAGGGTTGTTTCCCTAACTATAAGGTATCTACATACAAAGTATGAAATTTATCCAAGCTTCCTACCTGGAGATATCAGGTTAACAAGGTTTTCAGGGTTTGACCCCTGGTGACCTCAAATGACCTTTGACCTCCAACAAAAATGATAGCGTTCTTCCTCTTACCATAACACATCTACATACAAAGTATGAAATTCATCCAAGCTTTGCAAATCAAGTTATTGTGTTAACAAGATTTTCATGGTTTGAACCCCAGTGACCCCAGATGACCTTTCACCTCCATCACAAATGATAGGGTTCTTCCTCTTACCATAACACATCTACATACAAAGTATGAAATTCATCCAGGCTTCCTACCTCGAGATATTGTGTTAACAAGGTTTTCAAAGTTTGACCCCCGGTGACCAAAGGTAACTTTTGACCCCCACAAAAACAATAGGGTTCTTCCTCTCAATATGGGGCATATATGTACCAAGTTTGAGAACTGTCAAAGTTTCCCTTCTTGAGATATTGTGTTAACGAAGTTTTCAGGGTTTGACCCCCGGTGACCCCAGATGACCTTTCACCTCCACCAAAAATGATAGGGTCCTCCCTCATACCATAACGCATCTACATACAAAGTATGAAATTCATCCAAGCTTCCTAACTCGAGATACTGTGTTAACAAGGTTTTCAGAGTTTGACCCCCGATGACCCCAGGTGACCTTTGACCCCCACCAAAAACAATAGGGTTCTTCCTCTCAATATGGGGCATCTATGTACCAAGTTTGTGAACTGTCAGAGTTTCCCTTCTTGAGATATCGTGTTAACGAAGTTTCCAGGGTTTGACCCCCGGTGACCCCAGATGACCTTTCACCTCCACCAAAAATGATAGGATTATCGCTCGTACCAAAACGCATCTACATACAAAGTATGAAATTCATCCAAGCTTCCTACCTCAAGATATTGTGTTAACAATATTTTCAGAGTTTGACCCCCAGTGACCCCAGGTGACCTTTGACCCCCACCAAAAACAATAGGGTTCTTCCTCTCAATATGGGGCATCTATGTACCAAGTTTGAGAACTGTCAGAGTTTCCCTTCTTGAGATATCGTGTTAACGAGCAAAGTGTCACAAACACACACACATACACACTCACACACACACGCACACACATACGTACATTACACTACCACCGAGGACTCCGATTTTACACCTTCTAGTGAGGACTCGTACTTAACATAGGTGCATCGACTTCATTTTCATGGGTGTGCATGTTGGGGGTTACCTAGCCAACAACATCTAATTATATGTTTACTATTCCTTTTCTTTCCAAATATGATACTTGATATAAAAACGAGGACTTGAAAACACAGTGTCATATTTTGGCACGTTCTCGAGGACTTGTAAACACAGTGTCATATTTTGGCAGGTACTCGAGGACTTGTAAACACAGTGTCAAATTTTGGCAGGTACTCGAGGACTTAAATCATATCAAAGTTTTGCGGCTTTACGAGGACCTGTTGGAAGCTAAGGAACAAGTCGGAGGAAATCTTGGTGGAGCCTGTCGAAAGAGGAACTTGAAAGGCATCCAAAATGGAGAAGGATTTGAAAATTTCTCGGATTAGAAGCAAAAATGTTTCAAGAAATAGCCTAGATACTGAGCGAGAGTTTGGAATGGTCGGGAGGTGCAGATGGTATGATGAGCATCCAAATCCAAAGAAAGAAAAATCCTGTTGGAAACAGTTTATATAAACACAAGAGGAAATGGATGAAATTGGAAGGCGAGCTGATGGGATGATGTGTTAGGGTTTATGTGTGGTGCCCTTTGATGTAAAACCCTAGTTTGCCATGTTGGCAGGCTCTTGGAAGACTTTCGTACTTTTGGAATTTCATCATGTGATGCTAGCCTCTGGACCAGACTGCCAAAAGCAAACAGTGAAGGAAAATGTTCTTTGAGAATGATACAGTGTGTGCCAAGTAAGGTTGTTACGATATACACGATTATATCCGGCCAAAAATATCAGATAATAAGCATTTGCTCCCGATATCGTCTTCATGAAAATCCCCTAAACTATATCGTGAAAATCCCATTGCATGCAACACATCCTCACAACAAACTTGCATGAGGCACGGCCCTCCCGTAAAATGTTTGTCACGTCAGTTTTTACTACTCACAAAAACTGAGTGAAAATAGCAAAGAAGATTTAGTTGATACAACCTGTAGATCGACAACTGCAACTTGGACTGACCCAACAGAAAAACGTTAAAAAGTGCTCGTAATACATCACCAAATCGCTGCATTGCCATGTAGTAAAAATGTCAAGCTATCCTACAGTGGAAACTTGTGGCAAAAGTGTGCCATCATTGTCACCTTTTAAAAGCAAGGGCCTGGGCGTATGTGGCGAAAAACAGCTGTACAGTAAGGGCTACCCTTATTAGACAAATTCTTTCCGACAATGTTTAAAACTTTTTTTATGAAGTACAAATCATCACCTGTGCAGTAGGCGCACAGAAGGCTACGGCTGGAGGCTTTAAAACGTTTAAACGCAATGAAAATAAATACAAAACTTTGTCCACTCCACTAGTTCAACATGTACTCTACATCGGTAGATAAACTTCAATTTAACCAAATGAAGAAGCGAGGGTATTCTCTTTGCGCGGCCGAATTTGCAAGTTATGCGTATTTTTGGTAGCCATATTTTTTTTTTGTCGCCGATAGCTTTGGAGCTCTCAGGCGTACCTTTTGTGTACCATTATACTCAATGAAGTGGGCAAGGCATTACCTTGTGCTGTTATTGGTTGGAAGAAAGCCATTGCGATGGGCTGTGTTACACTGTTTGCTTTCAGTTTAGACAGTTCTTCTGAATGCTCTGAAGTCATACATCGCAATTGAAGTTTTAATTTCAAACTGGGAGAAATCGTAACTGTAGAAACGAACAGACTCGTGTCCTCGCCCCGCGATTTTTTCCACACCGCGTTGGGTTTTAAACTGTTTTGGACTAATGCACTTACTCTATCATCGCCAAACTTTTTCACACATTTTAAAAATCACCCAATGGGATGAAGTAACGCAGTTAAACAACATGGAATATACAAACGCGTCAGCTTTTTTCGTGTGCGCTTATACTTGGGTAAAAAGATTTTTTGTTTTGTTATAAACTTTTGAACTTCGTCGTAAGGAATTAAATTCATGTTTGCCTAGGCCTACTGTTTGCTACAGTGTACATGCTCTTAATATGACATAATTTGAGGGTGTTTCATACACATTTGGACCCTGTCCAACTCCGATTCTGATTCTGATACTGATCACCATGATCGCACAAACCTGTGACCTATTTAGCATTGTTGCCTAGTCCCAGTTGCGAACTACTGCAGGCTTGTTTTTCCTTTCAATATTTGCCAGCCCCACTGGGTGTAAGGAAGAATAAACGAAGAGCAAATAATATAAACAATAAGCATTGGGTCATTCTTACGCCGGTTTGCCTAAGGAAGCAGTCTGTCACAAATTACCGTCGTCATTGGGGATGCGGCCATCTGCCATGTACTGCAGTTTTTGACATGGGATGGGCTAATATCAGTAAACACAAAACGGGATCTGCGATATCGCGACATCGGTTTGGGGTATTGAAGGAAAATTTTCAACGATAGATCGAGTAACGAAAATTTCATATCGCAACAACCCTAGTGCCAAGCGGAAAGTGAAGGCTTAACGTTTGCAATGGTTCAGAAATATTGGACATACACATACTGGGACTGTTGGAGTGGGTCAGGGAACTCCAAAAGTTATGGAACTCAGCAAGAGTTTTGAGTACAAAAAGTAATCCTCCCGTGATTTTTTTTTTTTTTTTGCAAAGACTATTTCTTTTTATGATAGTATAGCCGGCCCTTAAGGAATGTAAAAGGGCTTACTTTTCCTTCACAAACATTAAGTTTGATAACAAGGCAGCTGTGCACAAGTTTGCATGGGTATGTTATATTTCTTAATTGTCCCCTGAATTGTTATGTCTGTTTCTTTATATATGGGGCTTACGAGAAAGTGTGGGTGATTTTGCACTTTTGTTCACCCGTAAGTGTTGAAATAGCTTTCACAATGGGGCCGGAGTTTATGTCCTTTTATTGCAATTCATGTCCTATTTAATAGTATGCAACTTCAGAGATGGTTTTCCACGACTGGAGTGTGCCCATTAAAGGGGAAGATGATCTCCCAACGAATTAGTTTAATTGTTTATCTCCTAGCCTAGCCTTGTCAGTTAAATAAACAGTCTTTGACACACTTATCCCAAAGAAGGCTTAGGCTTACAGTGTAAGTTTAATTCCCCGAAAAGACCTTGAAAAAATCTTCTGGGGTCCACCTAGTGTGTGTAGATGGATACAATACCAAGCTGGTGCACCTGCACAGTTTAACTATTCTGCATCATGTTCAAAAAAGGAATGTAATCAGGAGTAATTGTTTCAAAATACCTAGGTGATACCATTATTTATTTGGGATGATAGCAAAAGCTGCTTTAATTGTG
The DNA here is from genome assembly GCA_029531755.1 of Holothuria leucospilota. Lineage (NCBI taxonomy): Eukaryota > Metazoa > Echinodermata > Holothuroidea > Aspidochirotida > Holothuriidae > Holothuria > Holothuria leucospilota. The sequence continues at coordinate 25,635,678 of CM055974.1, forward strand.
AGATCAAGTTCACCGGTAATTGTAGGGCTGTAGCGACGTGGTAGCAAAACCATTTAAATGTACTTTAAAATCGTAAATTAGTCAGATGAAAGTATTAGTCGTGAAGGTTATAGTGAAGAACGACATACCCACTAAAGCCCTGAAATAAAATACCACGTGTCATTCCGTCACTTGGTGCACTATTTTTATTATAAAGCTGTTATAAAGGTTTGCCACAGATGGCAAAGAAGGCCTTTGACCACAAAGGCTCAAACATGTTTAAAAATCTTGTGACCTCTTCAAGTGGTTGCAAGTTAGAGCAGTGTGAGAGCAGTTAGGTGGCAAACCGATGGCAAGCACAATTGATCTCAGGAGCTTGCAAGCTGTTGGTCGCCTAGTGGGTAACCAGTGTTACAAGATTCATGAGAAGGTAAGATGAACAGAAAACAACGAAATTTACAGATGTTGAGATGGATAAAAATTGGGGAGGGCAAAAGGCAAGCTTTGGATTTAATCACAAGTTGTTTATTCCACATGCCATCATTTTGTCGTTAATGGCTACACAGTCACCGCCCTAACCGCTTTGGTTCTAAGGTTAGGTACTAGGTGGAAGATCAGTGCATACAAAATATGATCGATTATTGTTTTTCAAATGCAGCAGTGAGCAAACTTGATCAATCAGACTTCATGACCCTTTGACATAATGTTCTAAATACATCACTTCAAAGGCAAATATTGTATTTACATAGTATTAAAATGATGTAGACAGGAAATAGCTTAAAGGGAATAAGCAGTCATGGCAAATTTATTTTGAAAAATCAGCTAAATCTTTCAAATCTCCTCCAGATTTCATTTTCAAGTATCTTACATGTTTCCAAATGTAATTATTGAATATTTAAGGTAAAATAAGGAGTTATTTTGCATGAATTTAACAATTCAGTTACAAAAATTTTGTCACATGATTCACATGATCAAAAAGAGCCATTCGTGAAGTAAGATACCACCTGGGATACACTAATTCAAATTGGGGTGACTGCATTTTTCCCTTAAATTATTATCAAAGCAGTCAGCATCACTACTGTAGTAAACTCAGACAATAGCTTTATTTCCCAAAACATTCGTTACAAGAGATACGAATGTGCATAATTTGAAAATATAAAAGTGAACAAATTATTTGTGATCTAGAGAGCAGTAAATTTCGTTCTATTAAAACCTTATGTTTTGAAAATAAAGTTACCCAGCTACTATTTAAATTGCATATTGTTTATATCTGTCAATCATGGTTTTAAAGGGATGAAAATTTCCTGCTACATAAGTGCAGTATTTTCCTTAAAAGTTTGAAGATCAACTGTATCCTATGTTAGTAATGAACAGAATAACCTTAAAATAACTTGATATCATGCATAGATTCAGGGTACAAGGGTGATTAAAGTATGAAGTATACATTTCAGTAACAAACATAAAAAAAAGAGACAGACCTTACTATGTTTGGCTTCTTGCTAAACCCTAAATTTGTGGTAGAGCAAGTCATGACCCTTGCTGTGCAGTTCTTATCATTTCATGAAAACAACATTCCCTTCTTTACTCTGATGAATTGTGGATATTGCTGGAGCATTATTTGACCCCTTATCAGTTTGACACATCTGAAAAAGCTGCCATAGCCAATCATGTGGTTGAATTGTCACCAAGGAAAATATACATATTTTTTTTGATACATATGAGAAAAATATTTTCACTCTGCAAAGTAATGTTAGAAGACGATTTTGTAAACGACCGTTGAGAAATAATATTATTTTTTTGGGCCTTTAATATATCTAAACGTAGGTTAATGTTTTCAGTGGCCTTTGCACATGATGACAGATACAATAGAAATGTCAAAACAGTGACATTGGAGCCTTTACATTGTTCTTTCATTTAGATGTGGCATCATTGCCTTCACTTTAGTTACAGCCTAAGTGGTAATGAACAAGAGTTTTACTTATTTTGTGAAAAAGGGAAGAAATCAGGAAAAAGACAGTGTATGTCAGTAATTTCCTCATCATTTTCAACAAATACGTCCCTTAAGTCCACTCGAACAATTGTGATCCAAAACTCCACATCAATCCCACCAAAAATGTTCAATACATGGTGCAAACTGCAATTGCCATTGGTACTATGAATTATAGGCTAAATACTAAGTTCTACGAAACATGTTACTGTTTATTACATTACTGTATCCTAACTTTACAAAATGGTAAATTGTCTTTTACAAAATGGACACTATGCAAATTAGAGAATGCATTGCACAATGGACATTTTGCACATTTACACAAACAGTAAATTTCCCATCTTTACTGGGGGCAAGGGGTGGTGCTACTGAAATGTTACGGGTATGGCATGCTACCCAAGCTACTCCCTAGTAAGAACTTCTGTCCAATATGCAAAGATGGATTTTCAGATCAAGGTTCTGCCAGTTGCTAGCCCAACATTTATGGAGTGCCCTCTAAAGCTTGGAGGATTGGTATGGATTCATCTTGTGGGCCCTAATGGGTTAGGGACATAATTTTGAAACATTTGGGCATGATTTGGTGATTGCCATGCAGTGTGTCCTTGACTAAAAAGTTCTTTCACCACTGTAAATTCAAATAGTTTTGAGTTCCTGTCATTTAGAAACTTTTCCATATTATTATCTGTTTTGTAAAAATGGTTTCTTCTGTAACCCATGGTCCTATCCTCTTGGGCCTACTTGTAAGGGGACAGGGATCACTAGATCATTTGCCCACTAGACCGAAGATCATAACTCGACTTACTCCAAACTCCAACCACAATCCTTATCCAAGCCTTAGTCCTACCCGAGGATAATCCCAAGCCTAATCCTAAACATTATTCTGCATCTAACCCGATTCCTAATCCTACTTCTAACCCGAAGTAGCTTTTGGTCCAAGGGGAGGGGATCTTGGGTCTAGTGAACCTTCAGTCTAGTGGGTATTCCCAGAATAAGGGATGAGTGACAGTGACTGACCTTCACAATGAACAATGTTTTGATACCTTAGGATACCTTAGGAACCTCAGTGGACACAGGTCTGTTGACCTCTATGTCCGCATCTTCTTGACCTTCACCATCGTCGACTGTAACAATGATCAAGACCTGTGGGTGACTGCCATACTGAACTAAACTTGCACAAAATCTGCCTTGTAGTTATACAATATCTCATGGCCAGCCCAAAACCTATCCAAAGCCTTCTCAAACTGAAAAACAGTGGTGGCTAAAATTACACTCTCAGGGAGGCCATTCCACACATCAACAACTCTACTGACAAAATTGAATTTTCTTATGTTGAGTCTGCAAAACTCTTTGAGTAACTTCCGACTACATCCACGGGTACGAGTAATTGTACTAAACTTTAGAAAACCTTCAGTAACATGCTCTATCATATACACTCCGAAACCATTTTTAAAAACCTCAATCAATATCACCCTCTTAATCTACGATACTTTTGGAGTCGGCAGCTTAAGTTTCTTTAACACTTTCTGTGTACGTTAAACCCTTTAAGGATGGAATCAGACCTAGTTTTGCTTTCCTCTGAAACATTTTTCTATAGCATCAATGTCACGTTGGAAAATGAGGTGACTCAAGACAGCAGCAGCAAGATTCCAAATGTGGCCTTATACAAGGGCCTGAAATAAAAGCTTGAACGCTTTGCTTCATTCCAAAATCGTATACCTACATCGAATGATGCCCTATAATACTATTTGGCCTTGGCTTTTTTTGGTGGCTGACTGTGCTCCGCAAAAGCCAAGACCAACTGTCTGCAAGGACGCCTATATCCTTCTCACAATCTGACCTTATCCAAAAGCACTTCATCCCCACTAATCATTACATTAAATGATTGACTCTGAGGAAGACAACCATGGTACCTAGTTTAAAGAGACAGTTAAGACTTTTGCACTTATCAGGCATGAAACTTCAAAAGCCACTTGTCTTGACCAGCTCTGGAGTTTGATCAAGATCTTTTCTGCAAATTCTCGAATATCATCCATACTTCTAATTTCTTTAAATATTTTTGTATCATCTGCAAATTAAATGAGCCATACCATGTCACTACACTTGAGGTAAATCATTTATATATATAACAACACAAGATAGGACCTAAAGAACACTACCGCTGTGGAATGCCACTTGTGACTGCATGCTCACTAGATTCAACTTCCATTTAACAATAACCTTTTTAGTTGGCATCTTCCATTCAAAAAAGTCTTCAATCCAATGCCTTATTTTGAATACTAAAGCCATAACAATCCCTAAAGATTTCTTTCTCCGTAAGTCCTTTCTATGTGGAACTTTATCAAAGGCCTTTCATGAAGTCCATGTAAACAGTATCAACACAACCACCATTGTCTAACACTTTTGTCCACACATCCATAACCTTCAGTAATTGCAGTGTAGTCGATCTCCCAGAGATAAAGCCAAACTGCTTTTTACTAAACAAATTATTCATCCTCATATGGTCAACCATAAAAGATCGAATTATTTTCTCAAGTATTTTGCACACTACACTTGGTAAACTGACTGGCCTATAATTTCCTGGAAGAGCCTTGTCACCTCTCTTGAATAAAGCAGTAATATTGCCTACTTTCCAAACATCTGGAACTTTACCAGTAGAAAAAGATAAATATTTTAGTCAAAGGTTTTGTAATAGTTTTGGCTAGTTCTTTTAGAGCCTTTGGATGAAGCCCATCAGGACCAGGTGATTTATTAACATCCAAATCCTGAAGTAAAAACATCGGACTCCTGCACCATCTTGTCCACACAAGAATTAACAACTTGAACAGGTTCGATAAAAGCTACTGGCCCTTAGGTTCAACAGTAAAAACACTGCTAAAAAATTTAGCTAGGACCTCAGCCTTTTCATTACCATCTTTTGTCATTATAGTCTCACCATCAGCTTGATTCATCTTTAAATTGGGTTTTCCTGTTTTTATTTTATGCTTCGAGTTTGTATACTGCCAAAACCTTTTAGGGTTACTCTTGATATTTTTTGCAATATCCTTTTCCATTGCTATCTTGGCCTTTCCTACTAAATTTTTCACTTGGTTTCTAACTCTTGTAAAGTCGTGATATTTCCTTTGGTCTCATGTTTCCATACACCTCTGCCAACAATGTTTCCTCTTTATCATACAAACAATTTTATCTTCAAGTGGAAGATAATTATGCTTTTTCACTTTTATAATTTTTTGAGGATTTGTACTTGGTACAAACTCATTCACAGCTTGATTAAATAATAGCAAAAATTTGTTGGTACGCTGATTAACATAGTCACCTTGCATAAGATTGTCCCAATCGCAATCTAATCTCTGGCTCATTCCCACATAATTACCTTTAAAAAAGTTGTACTTTCTTATGACATTTGTGCATGGATCAAAATAACATCTAAAAATAAACTTAATTCCACAGTGGTCACTATGACCTAATGGACTCGAGTACTGTACGTCTTGGACAATACTCAAGTCCATTAGGACACAGTGAACTATGATGGAAGGTATCACAGAGTGACACATAACTCAAGTTTTTCATGGAATAAGCTTCTTTGAAAGTTTTCTTCACCAATGTCTGTGGTTTGTTTGGATGCTTTCCAGAAGGCTGTGATAAACAAAGGACTGTTCCACAGAACCTATCCTTCAAGAAATCTGCAACTCTACCATAAGGTGTAAACTGGTATGCAAATGTAGCACATGAAAGGAGTATGTTGGTAAATGATGTATGTACAAGCCATTTCACTTAAAGACTTTTCCCCTCCAGTAACGTGGGTTGCATGTGCTTACTGAAAAAACTTGTTAAAAACATGCTGAATACACTTCCAATGAAAAGACATGGCACAATATAAAATTTAAAGAAATAATTTATTGCACAAAAGGTGAATTTTTACATATTTATAAAAATGTACAATTGACAGCCAGTGGTTCCATTAAAGTATTCATCAGTTTGCTATGACAGTATACTAAGCAGAGATGTAACATGTCACAGCTCAAATCAATACCTTCTAACTCAAGCGACTGTTTGAGAATTTGCCCCCCCCCCCCCACCACCAAATAAAAACAGCACCTTGAGCCATATCATGACTTGAGTCCATAGTGGAATGATTTGTTACAACTCTGATACTCATCAAGGAATGTTCAAGATGTGATAAACTTTATCGATGACATCCACAAATTTAACACATAAAATAAGGAGAACATTAGGTATGATCCATTTTAAAATAAAAAATTTTCTCTTTTACCTACCATAAAAAATGCCAGTAAAATAATTTGGAATATAACAAATTGCACCTGCATTCATCCAGACAGTTTTGAATGTTCCTTGGGTCACTTGAATGTAAATAGGCACTTCAGAAAATTAAAATTTAACAGCAAATTCAAAATGTAATAAAAATTGGCAGCAGTTAAGAAAAGTGGTAGCAAGACTATAAAACTGCCAATAAAGAACTGATAAAGGCCAAAGTCTACTGACAGAGGTGGAAATAAATGAATTTGAGCGGGGGAAACAACTGCCTCCCCTTCCCCTCACCCCTTAACTCTCTTGCACATACGTACACCTGCATACTACTAAAATAGAGAGATGGTATTGCTAGTGAAGTCAGTTACTGGACAGTGCCTTTGATTGTCTTATTTTGGACAGACAGTAAGATCAATGGGCAGACTAGCTATTATAAATAATCTCATGTCAGATCACAACACAATTATGTGGTAGTTCATGGGGACAGGGACACCACATGAGCATTTCAGCATCTCCAGCTATAAACTGAAAACTTTCACTTACAGTTTCTTCGGGCAGAGAGGGGCAGAAATATTGGAACATGTACAACCTGAGTGTTTTAGGATGCACTATATTGCATCTAGAACTGCAAACTAGTCTTACTGCTAACCTTAACCTCTAGGATGACTTGCTTCAGAGGCACTAGAGCCTTTGACAGGAGCCAAAGAGAAGTTATAGTTTATCTGACCCCCCAGGATTGCACCCCATCCCAGACAATGCAGCCCTTGATATTCTGAGGGTGCTGCATAAACATTGTAACACTTCAAGACTGACCTCTTGAATTTTTTCTGATGGTGAACTGAAGAAATGTTTCATATTAAACAATAGCCATGGAACAAGAAGGAATATTTGTAACCACTTTTAATTACTTTTCTCAGATCAACATAGGGTGTCAGCTGTCATCTTGCAAGCTTAGTTCCTGGATTTTTTGCAAGAAATCATACAAACTGTCTTTTTGTTTGGTTTGATGGTAAAGGTGATGAAGCTGAGTGATGTCTGTCCCCATAACACTGACCTTCTCCCTCATCTCAGAGGTAGATATTGACTTGTCAGCAGTCATCACCTCCTAAGTGAAAAACAAGATGGACTGTCTTAATTTTTGATATTAAACCCAACATGATTAATGTCTGATTTGAAGAGATAACTAAGAAATAAAGAAAAACCAGTGACATCTATCAAGAAATGATAACATTGGTCTAAGTAAGGTGTAGAGAAGGGGGGGGGGGAGGTAGGGAAGGGTAGAGATACTTGATAGAACAACTAGTTAGGAGCCCATTTTGTCCAATCATTCTGGAGAGGATTACTATGGACTTGATGGGAACAAAATCTTTAAATTAGGACAGTTTTGCTTCCTAGAACCTTCTGCATATCATTTCTTTCAATCTGAACGTGATGCAGAAACATCAAATACCCTGTCAGGCAAAGTGCAAAGCATCAATGGCATCAAGAATCTTCTAGTGCAACATCTGAGGGGAGACATGGGTAGATCTGGGAGGGGGCAGACCCACCTTAAGATTTTTTTTTTACCACACACACTACACTTAACAATGTTTCAATATATATAGGTATGTGGCTATGCTTGCCCTCAGCAATCCTTCAGGGACCCCTTTGAGAATCCTGGATTTCACACTGGTAGGCATGCAGGCAGATGTGCACTAATACCCTTGCCAATCCTGCTCCACGGACTGCCATTTAATGTTCCCACCTGAAGGGTGAAAGATTATTTTTGAGTCAAAGCCACTTTTCTGAAGGCGAAGAGGAAAAGAGGATCAACTGCTCTGTACCATTAGCAGCTGACAGCTGTGTTGACCAAAGATCTTTAACAATCAACCTGAAACCCCTTGTAAATCACCCCTCGCAACTCCACTGCAATTACATTCCTTGAAACTTGCAAGTGGTTCTACAAGTACTTCATCATGAGATGACCTGAACGCAAGGTGTGCAATCTAATCATCAAGCCACCCCTCCAACCCCCAACGATGTCACAACCCAAATCCCTGTTTGCCATTAGCTTTGACCACTTAAACATTCCACATGAAGAACTGCCACTTAAGGGAAGTTATTTTTCCAACAGATAATGATAGGTCTTACTCACCTTGATAATATCTGTACGAAGACTGTGACCTGTGCCTTGCTGGGCATCATCCAATTCTGATTTGTGTCTTTTCTTAGCGGCCAAGTTGAATCGTAAGGTTTCAGAGTGAGCTCTAGAAGTCTGGACAGATATCTTGACCTAAGGTACACAAAGGATCAAGGTAATAATTGAATTTACATAACTAATATTGATGTTGAAATCATTTAGTATATTCCAATGAATATTCTTGAAGAATAAGTCAAAAATGAATATTTTATTCAATTAGTGTAGTGGAAGACCATAAATAAAAACCTACTGCACAAAATAAGTTTTATTTAGTTAGAGACTTGTAAAACATGCAGCACTGAGATACATATAAAATTTATAATGCACTTATACACAGATCTAAGTGCAATATGCAGCTCTAAGTGCAATACAGGTACAGACAAGAAAAATACATAAAAACAATGACAACATTTAACAGTAAAAAGAAAGAAACAAAATCAAACAAACAGAAAACATGTCTACACTAAAATCCTAAGTACATGTACTGCTTGCAAAAATTCTGAAAATTACACAGAAGTTAGCCATTTTGGACACTTTAATTGTTAGAGATTGTGCACCTCACAATAGAAAGGTTTATAAAACAATTGCACACCAACACATAGCATTCTGGTTTGACAAGTTCTCCCCAAAACAAAAGGAATTTTCACAAAACATGAGAATTCCTTACTGTAATGTGCTCAAACAAATTGTAAGTCCATTCTCCTGTGGCTGTTTTCACGGTGATAGAAAAGTCAGATCGCTGAATAGAACCTGTTTAAAGAAAGATACTTAAATTTAATTAAACCCCGTCAGGAAGCCATCTCAAGGTCATCAAAGAGTTTGGTCAAGTACTTGGTGGATAAACACTTGTGAGATTTCCTTCAAAGATGCCAGAACTTGGTCTGGTTTTGCAAAAAATTTTCAAATTCAGATTGATCATCATTTTATTGTTTCAAATATTTGTACTAAATGTCACAGGCCATTTCTTACTGAGAATTATTACCTATTTGTATGAAAAACTCTTCAAAATGTGAGTACTTTCCTAAATGGACACTAAGCCACAATCAAACAGTGACGAGGTCACTTCACTGTCATTCCCTGAGCACTCAAATTTGAAAAACAGCTCAGATTAGCTATAAGAGACCAATCATTTTTATTTCCTTACCAGGAATCCATTCAACCTGATCACTGCTGTCAAAACTCAAAACCAAGCCACTTTTGTCCTGCAGGTACACAGCACCCTTGATTCCATATCTGGGGAATTAAAACATGAAATATCATAAGGTGGATATTTGTAGCGAGGAAATTAAGTAATCCTCTAAATTTAAGACATAATATCGAAAATACAAATGCACTGAAATTGAGACAAATGCTGTTAGATCAAAATCTACAAAATTATTTATAAAATTACGAAATGAAAAATGGGATGGTATTTGTACATTTTACTCATTTTTTTAAAAATGCAACTGACACAGCAAGGTCAGGTAAAACAATGAAGATGTGTGTGTTACAACAAGGAGTTAGACAGATAATAGAATTGAAAATGTTGGATGACTATCTTTTCAAGCTTTGAATGCACTGAAGGGAACATTGAAACACCAAGTGGCATATGAATAAATGGAGAGTATATCAGTTGACTTGAAATTGCGACCATACATTTGACAATCTGTGTAACTGAACACTTAAGATCAACTTTGGATTCAGTCAAATACTTGCCCCCCCCCCCCCTCCTCTAAAGAAGAAAAACATGGATTACTCTCAGACAAAAACCCTGGTTCTATTGTTCCAGGCTAAGTTAGCTACTTATTGTTGTGGCAATAAAAATTTCAAGTATAAGTTTAAGAGTCACACCTTGGTACAAAGATCAGTAAACCATTGGCCCGGATTCCCTGTATAACTGCATCAACACAACAGCATTCATCTGTCTCAGAGTCTTTGTCTCTGAAGAACAAAGCTTGGAATAGTTCTTGACTGTCCTGCTGAGCATTCTGGGCTGCCTACAATTAGAAACAAACCAAAAATGCAAAGTCATATTGCATGTGTCGGGCTTCCTTGGTGGGTCAACCAATTTTGATGGCATGCCAATGCAAAGTTGGGCCGTCAAAAGAAAAACCCAGAGTGGCACTGATGCATGGCAGCCAGAGCAAACCATTCTGCCACTCCAGGACCGGACAGAAATAAGGACAGTCATGGTTTATAAACATCCTTATCTGGCCATGAGAACTATAAAAATTGTCAAAGCATGTCTAGGACTGCCAATTCTACCTGTTTGCATAGTAACATGCCTTCATATTAAGCTTCAACAGGTCACCTGGCTCCTGTGTTCGTGCTAAGGAATTGAACCTGGGAGGGAATTCCCTCTCTAGAAATTTTTTTGGGAGGGATTTTCAAAATCAAGGAGGGGGTTATCACTTCATAAAGATACTATTACAATTTAATGCATGTATTATAATTGTAACTACAATCTCAGCTGCAGAAAAGTGTGCGGGATTTTCCCGCATAAGATTTATTTTTGTGCGGGATTCGAAAGACAAAAGCAGGATTCACGCAATCCCGCGCCTTAGCGCGAACACTGCCTGGCTCTCCTCAAAAGTTGCAATTCTAGATCCCAGTTGGATAGTGACTCTACATTTGTTGGCATGGCAACTACTTGGGGGATTTTACTACTGTCAAAAAAAATCACTCAAAAACCATGCTTTGGAGTTAAACTTGCATTTCTGCACTGGTTTTCATAATAGCATTGTACTGAAACTGGTTCATTTTGTCTTTCTCTGTTTTCAATCACAAGTTTTTCCTTCAACTGAAGAATTTGATTCTCCAACACTAACAATTTAGAAGCTCAATTGTTGGAAAACCTTTAGTGTAGGCTCACTGGTGTATTAATACTAACAAATGAACTTGAATTAGGCTATTTATATGTTCCTGTAACATTTTAGGAGTTGCAAATACACTCAAAGGCATGACTCCTGAGGCTGCTGGTACTCGACTGCATATTACTGGAGCTGCACAAGCTTCCTTTCACTACAAAAACAACCACTTTCTCCATACAACCATTTCATTAGCTGTTTATCTAGCTTACCCTGTGTCTGCTGTTAATATGCACACATAACTGCTGCAATTCAGAATTTGGGAGTAGTCCTTCATCAAGCTGACCTTCATTAGAAGTAGCAGCCATGAGAAGTCTATGAACCTAATAAGAGAAGGAAGAATTACAAATATGCCAAACTAAAAAGAAAAAGCTGCTTTCAATGACATTAAACACAAACTGCAAACAGGGTCTACTGAAGGTAATCCAAAGGAAAAGAACTAGTTTTCTGATCCACACAAATAGGTTTTTAATTTTAGTAACTAGTTCCTTGTGTTCAAGAAGAATGACTGTTTGCTATACAAGTAACAACAACATTAATACTACATGTTTTTACCAATGGAAAGCCTTGCTAAGGCAAGATCATGTGCTTCAATAGGCAGAGAAGAAATTCATGTAAGTAATCTTAACCAAAAATCTGAGAAACATGAAAAGTCCAGAAGGCCTGAGTGATGTTCATCTGTAGTTGGTTTTTACACTCTGCTCTTGAGCATAAGGCATTTTCATTGAAAAGAAAAGTAATGTATATGTAACATATACAAATTTCCATTGCAATTTTGTTTCATTATTATAAAAGTAACTTATGAAAAGGAGGTTAAAACCATGACACTACTTTACAGGTTGCATAAAACAGGTGTAACAATCTCTTAGTAATAAGCAACTATTTATCCCTCTGTAGGAGTTTTACAAAAGGTGGAATACTAAACTTAACTAAAAATGGTTTGTGCCTGTCTTGTCTTTTCAAGCAATAATTACTGCACAGTACTGAACTTGGTGCAAAGCCCACAGTATTGGTACTGGAATAAAATGAAGCTCGTTTGTGTCTGTCTTGTCTTTTAAAAACAATTATTACTGCACAGTACTCAACTGGGGCAAAGCCCACAGTTCTGGTACTGAACTTAACTAAAACTGGTTTGAGCCTGTCTTGTCTTTTGAAAGCAATTAATACTATGCAGCTTTGCACCAGTTTTGAAAATGTCAAGTACAAATTTAATTCAACCAAAGTCCAGTCAAAACTTTTATGAAGATGTTATGTGCACATCGTACGCTCTTGAATCATTTATGGCGTAATGCTTATTTTGACACAGGAAGATATTCATTTAAGTTACTTAAGAAATGTTTCCAGCACACATTAGGAAAATGCATCAAAATCTTTTCCACTTATCATGATACAATAATTGTGACATTTTTATTTTGGTGCTATTACTTCCATTAGCCTCATCTTGATATAAATCAATTCAGCCGCTTGTATTACTACAAATACCGTAACTTACAATGACATCTGCATATCTTCTGATTGGAGAAGTAAAATGAGTGTACAAATCAAGTCCTAAACCTGAGAGAGCAAAACAAAAAACAAGTTGAAATGAAGTTTCTTTTCAGTAACAATTGTCCATTCACATAAGGAATTCTTAAGTTATCAGTAGTCATAAATGACCTTCAGGGCAAATTTTAATTTTAAAAGTTCCTTCATAAGTATATTGTACTTCTGTTGGTCATTCTAATGGAAAGAGTAAATCAAATTGTATCACCTTGACCAGCCTGTTCCATTTTCTGCCATTCTTCTGTCCTCTTGCAACACCCCAAAATTATCAGTGATCCAAGGGAGGGGGGGGGGGGGGGGCGAGGGTGGGTAGCTTCTCAACAAGGGAAATTACTACTCTAGTCTCACTTGTTCCCACTGTCTTACAGCTAAGACTGTAATGCTAATATATCATAAACTTTAACTGGTATTACCCCTCCCCTCCAAAAACCTATCAAATATATTCACATTTCTCTCACCATAATGAAAGTACTGGTCCTCTGACAGACTACCAGTAGAAAAGTAAAGAGCATTGGACATTGCTTTGGTTGCTAAGGATCTCAGGATTTTGTTGTACACCGGATCATCTGGATCAATACACTTGTCCAGAGATACTGCTAATGCTTTGTTTGAGCTGAAAGTGAAACACAGCAAAAATAATCTTTCTTTCCTGTGGGATGAAAGTGTATTGCAAATGATATGCCATTTCATTGTAAATTCTTTGTGCAAATTGTATGTTCTATCATTGAATAACGTTCTAAAGTTGATGGGATTCGCAAAATAATTTTACAAGCCACAATCTGAACACATCAAAGGCAAACCTTGTAAAATGGATTCGATAAAGTAATCTATGATTAGGTAAGAGACAATAAGTGCTTACAGAACATGAAAAGATTTGCAATCAAAGTAATTTAGTACCTTGTGTCAATTTCAAAATTTTTTGCTTTGGCTGATAACACCAAATCCCCAAACTGTTCTTGTCTTGGGAGAGGGTGGTGCCGCAGCTGCAATGAGAAACAAGAATCTCATTTTTCAATTGCAAGTTTTCTAATAAAACATTTTTACAAAAATGAAATATGCAACACGCTTCATACAGATAAGAAAAGAATGAAAGAAATAAAAGAACATGCTTTGTAGAACCCTTCAAAATAAGAAGTTCTTCTTTCTACAAGAAACCCTGACATGTGATGAGACTATCTTTAAGAGAGGTTATGTAACCATCTGTGATACATATTTGACAACTAATCTTCAAATCTTACTTATAATGGGTATTTGTGTCTGCAAAGAGACCATTTCAGTATAAAGAGAGCCAAAAAGATCTTATTACTCAGTTGCAATCAGTCTTTGCAATGCATTGGGCAGCAGGACAATTGTGCAATTCCTGCACTCTTCTTAAAAATCCTGGAAGTTTTAAAACCACATGCCAGAGTTTCCCCACACCTGTTGGAAAAATCTGTAGGGTAAAAGTTGACATTTTGTGTTGCACCTTATCAAGACCGCCTCTTCCTTTGAACCAAAATCACCCTCAAAATATTTTGGAGGAGGGGGAATTTCCTGCCAAATTTCTGGAGCCTAGAGCAAACACTGGTTGCAATGTTACTTAGCTAATACGTCTGCACAGAAAGTTTTACACAGGTTTTTGGATGAACAACTGTCATTTCAGTAAAGGTACGTTAATACTTGTTCATACAGCCAGTACCTGGCACATAAACTAATTTTATCTTCACATCATGTAAATCTGACCTGGTTCATCACCTTATTTAAGTAAACACTTATCTTTGCCTTTCATCAGATGATAGAAGTGAAAATCAAACATCACTTATGTCTTCTAACCTGATAACATTTTTTTTTCACTACATCTCATTATTTGCACTAAAAATGCATTCGGAGTTACATTTCTCCCTTCAAAGTTCCAGCATTACAATATTTTTCATGGAGTTGCAGCAAACTTTTGCCACAATAAAACAACTGCTTTATTGTTGTATTTACATTAAAGGAAAAATGCAATCATGTGACAGTATCTTTGATACTAAACTGTTTTATTCACACAGAAGAACTGTTTGATTAACCTTCAATGTTCAATGTTTATTTTCCGAAATGCCATCAAAGATACTTGTGAGGGAAATAAAATGATATTTGTTACAATTAGCTGATGTTTCAAATAACTTTGAGGCAACTGCATATCCCCTTTAAGTAGCTTTCCTTCCTACTCACCAGTGCACAACTCGGAAACACTTCGGATATTTTCCTAGCAACCCAATGATTGGCAAAGATCATACATTCTGCTATAGTCTCATGAATTTCCAGTGTCTGTTGAATAAAATCGAAAAGTCAAGAACAGAGACAGTAAACCATAACTATCAAAAAGATATGAAACACCAGATCTTTTTAAGAGAGACTTTGCTATCTTTTTCTGTCTACTTTTGTTTTACTTAATTTCTGACAGATATTTTGATGTAATCATGAAATCACCACTCTTGAGAAACGAAGTACGAAGGCACCTTCATGAGCACTTGAAAGTAATCATATTTACCTGTACCCCATATTACAAGGCAATTCCCAATTCCCACCCCTCCCTCACTCTAAATTTAAATATGCTTCTCCAAAGTTTTCACAGTTACCACAATAAACACTGGCCTTTATAATGGATCAATGCTAAAGACCCACAAAATACAACGCCTTCCACCCTAAATTTGAGTTGCTGGTTCTAAGCCCATATAAACCTAATATCAATCCATAACAAGTTTGCAAAGGTTATGAACAAAACCAATTAAAAACTAGTCCTAAAAAATCATCTCAAGGTAGATCTTTAAAAACTGTTAAATACTCTCAACCTTAGTTAATTATGTAAGCCTATTTAGTACTCAGCCTAAGGTGAATTAAACAACTCTGAAACAACTTCTGCAAAATACACCAATAAAGACACTCACTTGTTTGGGAACCAAATTTTCAATTTCCTGCTCCTCATTCAGTTCAACTTTGACCTCCACACCTTCAAGTTGGACAGCACCCTCACGTTCTCTCTTAGCTTTCAAATGACTTGCAATTTCTATGAGTTTGTTAACACTCCATTTCAGATCTGCTAACCTTATGTGATGCAAAAAAAAAAAAGAAAAAAAAAAATTAAAAAAGATTAAAAACTTAACAGGGTCAAATGCGGCAGTTTGGATAAAGAAATTTTCTCATAGCCTATGAAACACTTGTAAAAGTATTCAAGTGTTCTCAATGCCCCCTCTTTTCTGCTAACTCAAAAGCTGTTTATGTTCAGAAACCTCCTCCTATAAAGATGAGAGTACTCACTTCTTCTGTCTCTCTATCTCATCAAACTTGCCTAACTCTGGTATTTCCTCCACGGAGACCTCTTCACCGTCATGAAGCATCTGGGCAGCCTATCAAAATCAAAGTCACACAATGATATCATAAACACGCAGTAGAAGCTGTACTGGATTAATGATTTGTGGGATGATTTTAGAGATTCTTACCATACACTCTGTTAAAATTTTCCCCGAGATGTGAAAACAGAATTGTTTTTTATATTATTGAGTCAATCAAAGGTGGTTGCTTTTTCATGTACTTCCATTTATATAACTGAAAGGTGCATCCAGAAATAATTTGCCTTTTCAACAATACTCAAAAAACATTCCATTTAAAACAAGACTTGGAATGTCAAGGTCCATTCCAAAGCAACTTCACAAAATGTTTTAAAAGAATTACAAGCACTATTTACAAGCACTTACTTAGATTTCTTAAAATCATTTTCTATCTCTGTTACTTCCCTCTATGTTCCAAATTTTGTAATTAATACAAAGCTATGAAATTATCCAATGTATTATTCAAGGTATGAATTTTTTTCTTTTCCTCTGAAGAGGGGGGATTATTTTGAAAGTTTAGGGAAAACTTCCCCTTTAAAAAACTTAACAGGGGGTCTTTTGAGATCTGCTGGGCCTTTTTTTATTGTTTTCTTTGACAATTATTCAGGAGGGGAGGTGGGCCCTCCACAATAAACTTAGTAATTTTCAGCATTATTGTCACCCTTCTCAACATCTTGTTGGGGATTTTGGTTGCTGCTAGGGGGAATTGTCTATTTTCCCCATATATCATTTAGGTAAATTTCATTAGGGGGTTTAAGGAGATTCTAATTTTTTAATACGACCACTGCCGCAGGGCAAATTCCTTTTCTAATTACCTCATAATACATTTTGTAGGAGGAAGATATAATGGTCCTCCCATACCAGACTTTCTCCACTTCGTAAGTATCAGGGCGCAACTTCCAAATAACACTGACAGCATATCGATCTACTCCACCGATTAAGGAACACAGGTCAGAACTCAAAATAGAGGGCAGCATATCATATCTCCTATCTGCAAGGTACACAGTAGTTGACCTGTAGAATGGAAGAAAGATTTTTCATATTGAATTTTGGACTGATCAAAAATATGGCAACATCCTTAGACCATAAGTATGAAAAGAGAGGCATGTACTAACATGCAGTTTGCATGGTAGAAAATGAAATCAAAGCTGGATATCCTGCTTTTGAACTATTTTTTGTGCAGAATGTTTTAAAACTTCTGTAGAATTCTTACATAATTCATGTTTCTGTCGAGTGATTGGCTTATTTTATTAGGTAAACATGTGCAGGAATTTTACATGGACATTTAGTTTCTTTGCTAGATATTCAAAGTTGTGGGAATCTTGAAATCCTGTACCTAAGTCCAAACATTGTTATTACAAGTGTAACTTGAGCCCAAACATTGTTATCACATGAATAATTTATTCCCTTTCAAATGCCCAAAAGAATGAAAATCTTTGTTATGAGCATTTTTCTTTTTCATGTAGTGTTAACAGCTCCCTTCCTCAACCAAGTTTTGTTTCAGTGTGGGCATTTCTGTTGTAATACACCCCTTTCCTCGCCCTGTCCTTTCACACATCCATCTGCGCTTCATCCTTTACCCAGTGAGATGTCTACATGTTCTCCCTCCTTTGACTGCTGAAGGTCCAGGCCTATTGACTCAACTGTTCCAAAACTGATTACAAAACAGCTGGGTGATGTCATGCATTCCACATGATAACTATACATAGGTTACAGGAGGGCCATTATGATACCAGACAATATCCCTCTTTACTCCTTTCACAGGACATGAAGTGAACCCATCTCTATTCACAGAAGAGATAAACTTTGATTTTAGCATCTGAAAAAGTAACGCTTATTTAAGGCAGATTTCACATCTAGCAAAACGAATGAGAGAGAGGGGGAGGAGGAAGGAAAAGGAAAAAGCAAATACGAGACAGCCTACGAACATCAATAATCTACGTAGATTAATGAGTAATAAGTTGTCAGTAACAACTTAGCAGATGATTCTTTATGTAGCTCTCTTAAAGCTATTGGGAGAAAGATTTCTTAAATTTTTACAGTCAAGATTATTCCAAAACGACCACCACCCCTGACCACTGACGCGAAACGACCTTTTACTTATGTTTAATGTAAGGTTGTTAAGATGGATATGACTATAAATCCTAGCAAAATGGTCGTGCATTGCACTGTTAGGTTTAAACCAGTTATTACAGATAAGTGGTAGTAGTCCGTGGAAATACTTGAATGCTTAAGTTATACCTATAAACGTGTGTTTGGAGGATATGAATCGTTTTATGGGTTCAGAATGAGCAATATGGTCAGAAAAACTGCCATTGCAAATCGCTTTCTTTTGGAAAATAAAACGCTTATTGCTATACAAGGAGGTTTCCCCAAACGTGACAGAAGGTTACAGAAGGAGATTTGGGATTAGCGAGAATAGCACAAGGAAAGAACTCAGGGAGCCTTCTGAAGAATAAAAAATCTTATAAAGAAGAACTAAAATTTTGGAAATTTTGTCACAAATTAAATCCATATGAATATTCCAGGTAATGTCAGTGTCAAGAGGAAAACCGAGACGCTTGGTAGATTTAGTCTGGGAACTAGTAGAACCATTCAGTATTACAACGTAGTTATAAATCAAGCTTAACTCGGGAGGGTGAAAACTATAAACATCTGTCTTTTTGGTGTTTAGCAATAACACAAAACCAAGAAGAAACAAAACTGAGCTCAAGTTTATTGAGAACCCAATAACAGTATAAGCTATGTTTTCGCTTGTGAAATGTATGTTGATTTCATCGGCAAACAAACAAAGCTGAAGCTTATAAGAACAAAGGGAAAGGTCATTGACATGGCCGGATTAACCCAATAATCGAGGCAACCTGTAGGTTACGGACCCCCGCGATATTTTGATTTTTGAGGGTACCCGAAAATTTCCATAAACAAGCATCCTTTTTGGCTTAAAAGGAAAATGCAGCCCCCCCCCCCCCAATCTGAATTAGTGTACCCTGTCATTCTAATTCAGGAATGGCTCCTGACAGTCATGTGCCAATATTTTTGTTACTTATTTGTTTAATTCATGCAGAGTAACTCCTTGGTTTTCTTTCAACATTCAATGTTTTCAAACTGAGGCATACTGAAAGATACTTGTGAGAAAAATAAGAGGAGATCTGTAAGATTTAGCAGATTTCTAACAGTAAACTTGGGGCGACTGCTTCCTCCCTTTAACTTTCACATCTGCGGCTTCTGACTGAGTTAAAACAGAACTCCTGACCTGATTTCTAGCAACCAAAATACAGACTCTGCACTGCAGTACGATTCTTAATTCTCTTATCTCTAATGTGATATGGGTAGGAAATTTGGGGATTTGAAATCACCGACAAGATGTACCAAGGAACTTGAAATGTTACTGAGGTATGTCACGTGGGTAATGATGCATGGCTAACCTGTTGTAAGCTATATTAGAGTGTTAATAGGTAGGCTACTGAAAGGGAGAAGAGTGGCTGGGGGGGTTCCGAAAATGTTTTTAGGGGCGAGATATACTAAAATGTATTAAGGCAATAGTAATTTTTAATCTTCTATTGGGTTGAGCAAAATTTTTGAAGAGGCGGCGTCGCCAACGGCCCTCCCTTGGCTACTTAGGGGCTACTTAGGGGTTTGCTTGACCCGCCGTACAGTGCTATCGTACGCTCGTCAAAATTAAATGTGACTATGTGAAACCCTCATTGAATCTATGTCCCATTCTGCAAACCCATAGTAATCCAAACTAATTAGTACTATATCTTTCTTTCTTTTCCTTTTGTCTTTGAATTCTTGTTCTTGCGTCGATCATGGCCCCTCCGGACCATTCAGATTGGGTAATTAGGGGTACCTTTGCCTACGTAGCAGGCTGTACGGCATACAAGGGGGTTTGTGAAGCAGAGGAGCCGAGCAAATAGAGTCCGCTCCGCGGGGTAGGGGTACCTTAGCACTGTGGCGCATTTAAAAAGTGAAGCATACCTACAGGCAGGAAGACTGGCAACGCAGTAGGCATTCCCCCCCCCCCTAAAATTCTTTGAAAAATCAGCCAACTCTTGCAAATCTCCTCTTATTTGCTTAGAAGTACCATTGAAGATGTTTTTAAACATAACTATTGTAAACAAAATATAAAGCATGGAGTTATTCGCCATGATTTTAACAATTCATAACAAACATACTGTCACACTATTAAAAAAGCCATTCATGGATAAGGATGACGGGGTATACTTATTCTGATTGGAGCGACTGCATTTTCCCTTTAAGTCAAAAGTATATCGTTATTATGCTCGTTCTTGAAAGGTTATCTACTTTGAAAATGCATGAACACAATAAAAACGATACAGTATTCAGAGATACTTGGTATCTTTTAATCTGGAATGGGTTAACATGCTTTGCTTTTGGCCAGTGCTATATCCGAGTTCATCTCAGTAGCCCGATTTCGGGCCAATTCTCATTCCAGTACTCTCCGATTCCGAACCAAATTCTGATTCCAGGTCCCTCAATTCCGAGTCCGGCCATTTGACAATGTAACGTCTCCTACAAATGTTTTTGTACTATTTTGTAGTGACGCTCAATTAAAACGGTCTAACTTACCCTGCATAGGCGTACGGGGTTCAATATTTCTGGGGGCCAGGGATAATTTTTGCCCGCCCGAATTTAGAATTTTGGACCAGGTTGCCCGAATTTTGATACCGCTGTATCGGCCGCAAAAGGGCATAATTTATTTTCTTGGCTGTCTCATTTGCCCGAATGGATCCACTATTTTGCCCAAATTGGGAGGGCATATGCCCCCTGCCCCTGCCCCTGCCCCTGCCTCCCGCCTCGTACGCTTATGTCACCCGTAAATTTGTCGGAATGTATGTGACCATTTATGTCTTAAAATGTGTACCAATACCGATGAAACTTTCATTTTTTGACTCGGCTGGAACCGGCTCAGAGTCTGTGTCCAGATGCAGCCCATTCCGGGCCAATTCCGAGTCGAGTCTGATACCTCCATTGTGATAAGTATGTCAAACTTACAAAAAGTCATTTTCTGACAAAAATTAAGATAGATGTGAGTTTTGAGTTATCGATAACAAGGTGAAAAGGGTTAAAATTACATTTATTGTTATGGCAACATATAATATTTTTATGTGGTTAATACAGATACGAGTAAGATTGTTCTAAAAGTACATTGAAAATACAGGCCTACGCACATCATTACTCCATTTAAAACACTTCTTAAAAATATTTGGCATTTTTGGATCTAGAATGTTTTATTTTCATTGCTTTTTGTAACAATAGTTGGTAAATTTTGGCCAAACTACACTTAAAATCAGCAAAAGTTAATTTTTTGGTGTAAATATTTACTTAAACTTAAATATATGGAATACATCGATATTCCAAGTCAGATTTTGTCTCCAACTGTGGTAAACTGAACAACAAAAAACTATATTTTCAAATGCTCATATAAGGTATATGGAATTAGACTGTTACTACCCTTTCCTGGCTGTCTCGCCAAGTATCTTTCTTTTCTAATTATTTTTCTACAAAAAGGTTATTCCTATGAATGTGTCATGCATTTCAATTTTGAATAGGGAAGGGATTTCCCCTTGTGTGCTAGTAAAGTTCAATCTTCAGGCTGAATAGTATGTCGTTAGCGTTGTGGGATAATGTGTGTTTATTGAAATCGGGAGCTCCATTGTAAAGGTGTTTCCAAAACGGGGTCTTTGGCTGGATGCCGAAGGACGAGAACAAAAGCTGCACTGCAAAGGTGTAACGAACATTTTTATGTAGCTCCAGCCAGGGAGGTGTCTAATAACACCTCCCTGCTCCAGCAAAGTTTACCCATTGCTTCTAGTTTCAACTTCGCTCACCATCGTATGGTGTGAAAACGCTAGCCCGTGACACCAAAGTGTGAAAAGTAACATATACCGTATAGCACCTAGGCTATACAAGTTAACTGATGGAATACAAAGCAAAATCTGTTAAAGATTCATCCTGTTCCTGTGCTTTGTCGATTTTAAATAGGTCGGTTTCAAGTCTTTTGTTTCGAAACAAGATCAACTGGCTTTCTTTCCGGTCTTTCACTTCGAAAATTCTCCGAACGCCATTTCTCACCCAGAATACCTCACCTTATAAGGGGGTGGTCACAGTGGCGGATCTAGGATTTGGCAAAAGGGGGGGGGGCCCAGGTCATAGAGGTTTGTATAAAAGTCCGATCGGGGGTCTAAGGAGAGGGGGGCCTTGGGGGAAGTGCCAGGGTATTTTGATAGGGGCAAAGCATGTGATGAGTAATCGCCGTCCTGGGGGAGGGGTCTAAGGGGAGGGTGTCCCCTTCCCCTTTGAGAAATTTTTGTTAATTTATGGTTGCTCAGATGCAAAATGGTGATGTCTGTGGTATATTTTTTGAACTGATCATATATGGCTGGAAAGCGTTTAAAGTTCAGTGAATTTTAATTTTTGGTTGGGTGAAAGATGCTTTCCTGGGGAGGGGTCTAAGGGGAGGGGTGTGCCTTCCCCTTTGAGAAATATTTGTTAATTTAAGATTGCTTAGATGCAAAATGGTGATGCCTTTAGTATATTTTTGAACTGATAATATATCGCTGGAAAATGTTCATAATTTACTAGGAGAATTTTAAATTTGACCCTAAATTCACGGTACATTCCATTAAAATAAATTACAAGGCTTTAATAAGACACTACAGGGTAATATTGCAGCAAGTTATAGTTAAAAGCCTGATGTTGTTGAAAATATTCCTCTAAATATTAAAGAATTCTGAAATTCCTTTGAAAGTAGAAGCAGCAGTGGCGCCGGCACGGGGGGCATGGGGGGGCGCGTGCCCCCCCCCCCAATGAAAATTTTTTGAAAATTTTAAAATGATTCCAAAAGGCGATTAAGCTATAGATTTCTGTAGGGGGTGGGGTAAGGTGTGCTTCAACCGAGTGATAGATCTATTTAATCATTTTCTATGATAAATGTTTCTCAAACTATCAGAATTTTCGCAAATCCTTCGCAAACTATCAAAAATTTCGCTCGCTCCGCGCGCTTCAATCCTTTCCACTGTGTTCTTATTATCAATATATCTTCTAAAAGCAACTCCCGGAGAAGCACAGCAGCAAAAGTTGAAAGCTGTTCACGAATTAACAGGTAAAAGACTGGCTTTTTAATTGGCATGTAGGTTTGTTGGGCAAGTGAAAGTGTCTCGATGCAGATTCTGAATGCAGGTTTAATCATGGAAATCTCATTTAATTAAAAATTTCTCGCGCTTTGCGCGCATGCTTTACGATTTGCACTCCATCTCATGACCATTATTAACATAATAATACGTGGAACTATAAACACAACATCTGTAGGGGCCTTGCATCAATATGCGATTTTTCAATCTAAGTTGTTGTAGCATGATTTGGAAAGTTGAAATTACGTATTTGCCGTTATATATTTTCTAAAAACCTTTACCGAGCGCTCTGCGCGCAGCCATTATCGGTATAGATGGCAGACACGTAGCCAAGGGGGTGAAGGGGGCAGCCGCCCCCTTGAGCATATTTTTGGTATTTTTTAATTTTTTTTTACAATATTGCTAGTGTTCCCCCTATTTATATGCGGTAAAATAGGCTTGGGAAGTGCCATTTCCAGCGATCTGGGAGGCACTTTGTGCCAAAATTTTCTTGCGCTTTGCGCCAACCCATGGTGGCGCAAAGCGCTGAGAGTCTGTCTATGGGCTTCGCCCCCTTGGCAAATTCCTGGCTACGCCCTTGATAGATGGTGATTTTTAATACACTTACGATAAACAAGCATTCTGAAAAACGCCTTTGTTAGTCCTTCATCACTTTTGCTTTACCTATCAGGGAGGTCTAATATCACCTTCCTGCACCAATAGTCTCCCTCCCGCCCGTTCCCCATTGCTGGAAGCTGTTCACTTGGATTTTCGTTCAGAATTAGTAAAAATACGATAGTTATAAAGTGCTCTACTCTATGTTATCATTTGGATGTCAAGTAATAAGCATTATGTCATTGCTCCATTTTATGTACTTTATTCAGAGCTTCCGGAGGGCCCTATAAAGGTATCCGCTAGCCTTAGATGCCTTTTTATAATGCACAATGAAGGGGAGGAAAAACTTCGTTATAGTCCAACAATGTTTCTGTGGACTCCACGCACGTACTTTTGGGTAAAAACTTTGGAGGTTTGTTTACAACGTATTCTTCTCGTAGACAACATGCTCTCCTTTTTCACCTAACTAAAAAATAGAACTCACTAGATTATGGACATTTCCAGCTATATATGATCAGCTTCAAAAATATTCCAAAAGATAGCACCATTTTGCATCTAAGAAACCTTAAATAAGCAAAAATTTCTCAAAGGGGAGGGGGAACCCCCTCCCCTTAAACCTCTCCCCAGGACGGCACCTTTATATAGTGACAAAGGAAAGATCCTCACTGCTGTATTCAAAACGCAGGGGCATAAAAAAGGGAATATTTAAGCGTCGCCACTCAGTTGGAAAAACATCCAGCCAGTCGGAAAAATTAGAATTCACTAAACTATGGACATTTTCCAGCCGTACAGGTATGTGCTCAGCTCCAAAAATATCATAAAGATAGCACCATTTTGCATCTAGGCAAGTTTAAATAAACAAAAATTTCTCAAAGGGGAGGGGGACACCCCCTCCCCTTAGACCCCTCCCCCAGGACGGTACCTTAGTGCAGTGACACCTGACATAGGAAGGATCCCCACTGTGTATACGAAAGCAGGGAGCACACCAAGAAAACGCATTGCGCGCAGACTTGGGAGGTTAACTGAAGTGCCATTACGACATCATCTGTTGTGCCCCCCAATCACAAAAGCCTGGCGGCGCCACTGAGAAGCAGTGCTCCCAATGCTGTGGGCCTGACCGTTAATAGACTGAAGTTAGCAATCCATTAATACAGTGCTCATGAGTAACTCCTTGCAATGCCCAGAGAAAGTTACTGAGGCCAATATAAGCCAAAATGTTATCAGCTGAAAGTCAGTAGCAGAGTTATTAACATAAGACTTATTTTGTGAGGTAGAAAATAATGAACAAATTTGAGTTTCAATCTGACACATCTCATAGGCCTATTTCATTGGAATAGGGCCTTGTCCTTTGTTTTATGAAGCTGAAAAAAAAAACTTCAAAATTTTTGGAAGGGGGGACCCGGGCCCCCTGGCTTCCCTAAATCTGGGTGGATACTTCAGTAACATCGTCACTTTTGATTGGTTAGTCCAATCCTCTAATTCATCAATATTCATATTTTCTACTGCGTAATAGCTATAGAAAAATCAAGGGCCAACGTTCCATAATAATTCTGTGGTATATACTCGTACGTTTCTTGGAAGATGATGTGTTCCGTAACTCCTATATAAGATAATGTACTGAACACATTGTTTTGAGTTTACCTCATCCTTATTATAGTCGCCTTGTTTTGGGATTTTTTGTGGGGTGGGGTTCGGGGAAAGGGTAAGAGGGGTGGGGACGAAGCTACAGTCCCCGTCGGAGCCGGATGTCTAGCACCCCGACGGGAATTTGTCGGAGAGTGAAAATATATCTTTTATTATCTTTGTTGAAATTATAGTAACGATAAATGAGCTTATCCAGTTGACAGTCTGGGGGAATTTAGTTTAAATTATGTCGGCGAGCCATAGTCTGTTTGCTAAAGATAAATCGGTCAGTCACCCCGACGGGTTAAACTGTTTTTGCTCCCATGGAGGGCAGATTATTCGATACAATCCCAAACTTGTCGGCGCTCTTGGCGGGCTGTATACTTGTTTTTCTTTGATAGTTGAGTGTCATTTAGCCAACTCCGCTTACCAAGTAACATGCATGGCTTACACAGCTTTCTGTTCGGGTAGCAAATTTCCTGTGTCATAGTTGTTCTCTTACGTTCATCAAACCGTAGCCTGTAAACGATTCAGGAGATGTGGGCCTATGTAGGACAGACGAATGGACACGACACAATGCATGTTATCCCGTTAAAGAACAGCCCGCCCCTATTCCAGCTCTAAATGAGCACACATTTTTTCTTACAAACAAAAACACACAAAAAATGATTGCTTCGGGCTCTGTGCAACACTTAAGTCAGGTTATTCGGCAACTTCTGATTCAAAACTAAATGCGGTACATTACATCAAAATGTAAGCTGTGCAAAATATGCTATGACATGGTGTGGCTTTTTCTTTCTCCTGTCCTCGAATCCCCTCCCCCAGCTCTCTTAACCCCGCTCTCCGTTGCCATGCTTCCCGCATCACTGTCCTAATCCTCCATCACGCACACGTCTCCCTTGTCGAGGAGATTCGGGTTGCTTGTCCCCGTCCGGAAAATCCTGGTGAAACCTCTGGCTCAGGCATGTTACATGCGGTATTGCGGTTACAAATATGTGCAGAGAGAGAGTGCGATTTCCTGTTGTCTAGAGTGTTTGGGATGCCAAATTTTCTGAATTCGGCTCCAACCATGAAGGGGCTGAGGTCGGCTTTGGTCCTCAATAACAAACACCTTCTAAAAAACAATCTGGGGGTTTACCCGAGCACAAGTGTAATTCTTTTTAAGGTCACTGTTCTCTTCCACAGCAAGTTGGAAAAGATGGTCATGCTAAGCACTTCTATTTTTTCTGTCTTACTTTATTCATCATCTCTAATGAAGCAGAAAAAACTTTGACAATTGAAACAGAGGGATGAAATGAAGAGAGCAAAATATTCACAAAGTTAATGCTATGCAATAGGAAATGTACAGTACTTAGACAATATATCAAAGGGAGTTTTACGACGCTTCTGATTACTTAGACTTGTTTCAACTGGAAGAATTCATTTGCAAAACGGCCGAACTCATTATTAAAAATTTTTATTAAAAAGAAAAGATTTTTAAAGCAAAATGAGAAAATTGTAAGGATGTCTAATAGCCAAAGAAGATATCTTGCTTTTTAAAAACAAATTGCGTCCCCAAAATAAGTTGTTCAACGTCTAACATAAAATTTGAAGGTATTCTTCAATCCCAAAAGAAACACTTGCTTTTCGGTCTGATTTCAACAGAAATCCATATTCACCTGTTCACAAGAGAAAGGTGATAATTCATAGGAATTCTGTAGACAAAACGGAACTGGAAATAACAG
The DNA here is from genome assembly GCA_029531755.1 of Holothuria leucospilota. Lineage (NCBI taxonomy): Eukaryota > Metazoa > Echinodermata > Holothuroidea > Aspidochirotida > Holothuriidae > Holothuria > Holothuria leucospilota. Next base: position 25,662,922 of record CM055974.1, read on the forward strand.
ATTTTACTTTCACTACGGGAAGCAAAAGGGGAACGAAAAATAATCTGCCATTTTTCGTAGCTTAACTCAGAGGCACTTTTCCATTTGTTTATGCTTGAAATAACATGCATTGTATCGTATGATCCTCCTGTCTGCCCTACGAATAGGTTTTCGTTTCATTTAGGCTGTAAACTTCCCATCAGCAAGTATATTAAGAGACTGACTATGCGATTGAGGATGGAATTCCCGAAATCTACAGAAATTGGTCAAGGATTACAATTTAGCTATATCAGACCATGAAAAGAAACAACGACACTCTACGGTGACCAAAATTTTTGGAATCGCATAGAAGGATCTGAGAGCTCCTTGAGAGCAAAAACACTTAAACCGTCGGAGAATACTCTTTATCGTTCCCATGCACTGTGGCTGCCTAATAAAATTGAAACAATCCCACAACGAAATGAAAAATAATTCCCACAGACTAGATCAACTTCCCTTTGTGAAGAACACCGTATTATTATGAAGTTCTTTGTTACAATTAATGATAATAAAAATAACAAAAATATAGTATTATAGTTCCCTTACGAATTCCCATCTTTCCCGGAAGTGGGGGTACACCTCCCCTATGCCACTTCTGGCCTCCAGCATTGGCGCCAGCACAAGGCCGGTATGCGATGGGCAAAGATGAAATAAATTCCCCCTATTGCCCAAGGAGAAATTTGTTCCAAAGGAAAAATACATAGAGAATAATGTGTCCACAAAAAGTGCATAATGTGCCCTGCAAATTTCTACCCAAATTTTCCTAAGATTGGCAAGTCGCCCACCTTGTCCACCATCGCCTCTGCGTGGCCTATTGTCCGTTGTTCTAAGCGTACGGGCTTCTATTTTCTAAGGCGCTTAGCCTTCTTTGAGGAAATGGAGAAAATCGCCCGCTTTTTTCCTATAAATTTGCCCGAGAAATCGGTTTTTGCCAAACTTTAGAGGGCTGCTCCCAAGCCCCCAGGCACGAACGCCTATAGCCATAGTTCTGAGTTACATACAATCATAAGTCTACCCTCCTGCGAAGCAAAAGTAGTTTACTCACTCTTTGCAGACTTAGACCACATTAGGGTGTCTGACTTCGGGAGAGACATTGTGGCCAGTTACGCAGGCTACCAAAAACGACAGGAATTATAGAATTAAAAAGTCGCTTATTACTTATCTTTGAGTATATTTATGAAAATAGTACCAAACTGCAGCTGACATGTTAGATATTTCTTCCACAGATAATGGCTTTCAGGGTTTTGTTCTACTCTGCAGTTTTTCTTCGTTTATCCCTTAGTGGTAAGTTTCACGATTGTCATAAAAAGAAAGTGTAGGGGCCACTGCGGATAGTATAACGAAACTGTTTAATTGAATATACGTCCAATCTCTGGTCTCATGATGAAAATCTGAATTAAAGTACACGGAACAAAAGGCTATGCACTCTTATGTAAATATGGCACTGCATGAAGCAAGTAGTATTACCAAAATTTTATGAATAGCGAGGTTTGTGTAGGAAGTTTCAAATTGCAATAACGATTTAAGCAACAATATACTTAGGTGATCTTGCTATCTCGTGTTAATTAGTTAGCCAAAGCTTAAAGACAAGCAGTCATCACCCTAAAGTACATTTTTGGTGTGGGGGTATCAAAATTCTCAGTTGGTTCCTGCTCTTTGATTGACATCAAAGTTTGAAAATTCAGATGCAGAGAGAGTGTTCATATTACACATTATACCCTGTTTGCTCACCAGGACATGGCTTGAAGCAATAAAATAGGTTTGTATCTGCATAAGGAGGAGCTTTATACAGTTATGGGAGGAGCTACAAATTGTTTAGTTGGGAGAATTGGAACTGTCTGGGATGACGAGAATTGCCCTTTAAGGGTGATGGTGCGGGAGGGGAGGTTCAAAACACCTTCTATGATTCAACTGCGACAAAATAATGCCCAAATCACGTTGGGAAAATATTCCGGTATGACTCCCTGTCTCATGACCTGCAATCCTCGGAGGAGGGCCCCTGAATCCCATCTCATAGAGAATCCCAACTCATAAGGAGGGCATTTAATATCATTGAAGACTGAGGGGAACTGTAGTTAAGATCATAATTCAGTGATAATAGACAAAGTTTGTATCAATACAAATACTTTGCGGTGCTATTAAGACTAATGGTTTGTTTGTAACACAGCCGAAGCACTCAAATGCTACACATATTATAGCTGCCAAGGAGGTGATCTGTGTGGTGGCTCTTCCATAACTACGGATTTAGAAGAGACTACTTGTCTAAGTGATCTTCATGATGCTTGCCTCAGCCTTAGGTTGGGATATACAGGTAAGAAAGTTACGTGCCACCGTGACTGGAAAATCCAAAAGTATCATTTAACTTGACATGAAGTTTTTCAAGTAATCATTATTTTTTACCGTGATCACGGCTGCTACAAAGTATTGCATGGGTAGATTTAGGATCTAAAGGCCGGTTTATACTTCCAAATTTCCACACGCTATATAGCTATAAGAACCATCTATGTTCATTTCTCGTTCTTCCTGGCCAATCATACATAGCTCAGTGTTGAACAGTGTTCAACTTTGATACCTTTATATAGGTATATACTGAAGTATGAGTCGGCCTTCAGTGGTAGGCAGAGTTTGAAAACAGTTAATATGCCTTAGAAGTTATTGCATACTCAATGTTGTTGCCGTGCCTTTCAAGTTGCAACGATTTTGACATTAGCGTTTCCACAAAAGAAAATTCCCAAAAAGATGAAGAAGCTTACTGGGACCATTGACCCTTTTAAAAATAGCGATTATTAAGGATTGTGGGACAGACTTTTGGTGTGCGACGTTCTTGTGAATGGCATTTTACTGTGGCCAAAAACAACATGTACCAAAACTCTATCCCACAATCCTTTGTAGTTGCTATTTGGAAAAGGGTCTATTGGCAAAGCAAATTCGGCTGGTACTAACTGGTTGGCCCGGAGGCATACCAATCTGGCACAACTGACTTTGTCTACTGGGAAACCGATTGTGATGGCAAGCCGGGCCAAGTGGGAGGGGAGCAGGAGTACCTGGAGGAAAACCCACCTACCTAGAGCTGGATTCGAACCCACGCACTTGTGAACACATTGGTGCTAGGCAGGGTAAATCAAATTAAGAACCGTAAACCACTGAGCTGCTAGCACATTTTCATAAGGATTTGCAGCTTATCGTTAACGAATTATCTCTTTACCAGTTATCTGTTTACGTGTTCAAGCCCCCGGTCTCCCACTTGGGGGTTTCCCCTGGACCTCAACCGCAGGAAGGACCCCTCGACCCCAACTCCTTGCAGGCCGCTTCCTCGGCGCCGTTCAGTCATTTCAACATGAGCTAGGCCCACCAATTAAGGACAAAAATCCTGGCTAGTGTGGCCCACAGATCTTCCCGATGAAACGTGGCCATCCAACAAATACAATTAAGGATCCCGTTCAGATAGCCTTTCAAGTAATCAGTCTTCTTATAGGCCTCAAATCAATAAGCACATGTTCCAGTCAGTTTTATCACCACAGTTATATCAAGATTATCAAGTCATTATTTTCCTTTTTTTCTGGTTCCTAGTAAATGGAGAAAGAATAGAAAGTACATTGTTGGGATGTAGTACTGATGTTGGATTGAGACCTGGGTGTTTCAATATCCACGAACTGCCATCTTCCCTTGCTTCTGGTTACCAGGATATTGGTTACGATACCTTCGAGTATTGTCTGTGTGATCAGGACCTCTGTAATGACGACATCAATTTCGTCTCTAACAACAACGGCAATGGCAACAGTAACAACGGAAACAATAACGGTAATGACAATTAGAAATGGTTGTCCGAAAGCCGACACTTTTAAAAATTTCTAGTAATTCTTTGCTACTTTTGCTTGTTGAGTTTTTTTTTTATTTTCCTTTTAAACTTTTCATTTATTTCGCCTGTAATTTTGGTACTTGCTGACTTGCTGACCCTATTTTAGTTGAATTTGATTGCATCTCTTTTGTATTCTGTTAGTTTTTGACGTATTTTCTGTGAATCTGTGTGTGACGCAGTGAACATCGATAAAGAAAATCACTTTATATCATAACCATCACCATACGTCGTCGTGTCGTCATCAATCATCATATAAATCATCAATCATTATCTCATTATCAGGCATCGGTTGCGGATGCAAGTGGGGAAATGGCGCCACTTTAACACCAAAAAATAGAAAAATCATAAAAATAAAGGAAAAACAAAGAAAAAATCGACATTTTTAGTGCATGAACATTCTTAGGGGAATAGAAATGATGCACCATTTGGCTCCTAAACCCTCTTCTGAGAACCAAAATTATGCGTATCAAGCTTGAAGCATGAAAGTCAACCATAGAGAACATACGTGCAGTACCTTAAATACCGCCAGTACTGCAGGCAAAGACTAGCATAGCCTGCGTCCAGCGTATCTTTCGTGACTGAAATTAACTGAGCATATGTACGTATAATAATAGTGTACTGTGCATCAGGTACACATCATGCAGCACAGTGAAACTCTCAAACCACTCGTCTTTTAACACCGTGCCATTCAGGCCCGTAGCTGGGCGAGGTACCGGTACTGGAGCACTGCTGTGCTCCGATTTTACAAAATCGATCGCACTATAAAAATTTCCTAACTATGAACAATGACGCCGGCAGGGGATTTTGGAGCGAGTGTTCCAAGCTATTGTCGAACAGAATTTAAAATGATTCTAAGTGTTAAAAAAGGTTTGCAGGGGAGTGGGGTAAAGTTATTTTACTAACAAACGATCATGGACTTATTTTAATTTTCTGTCATCATTCGTTAACTGTGAAAATGTGCGTGTTTTCACCTACTCTTCCATATTTCTTAAACACCTCAAACGTACGTATCGGCTTCATTCAAAGGTAATTGTCTCACAATTATTGCTTTTCCGTGCAAATGTGATTATGAAGGGACACAGATTGCATAAATGCGAAGACTGATTCTCTCTTCTTTACCTTTAAGAAGATTGTCCGTTCAAAAGGACCATGGTAGCAGACGTATTTGTTAGAAAACTGAAAAAAAGTCAGTGCTAACCTACGTGTTATTTTTACTATGGTCAACGAAGGCTTGTGCAAATTTCGGTGCGCTTCGCACGCAGAATTATTAACACAATAAATACACATGAACTAACCTTGGCCCCAAACCTCCAATCAAGTCAGTAAGAAGACGTGCACTAAGAGGTTTTCATATTTTGAGTAACAATCGTAGGGCAATGACTAGGATTTGAAGCTTTACTAGTTATACAAACTTAAGCATATTTTCGGTCCATGGTGAATGTATATTTATTTAATGCATTTTCAAAGAATAAAAATTTTAAGTCTGTTTTTGTTAGTCCTATCCACCCTTTGGTTATAAATTGTTCCTTCTCTCTCATTCTTTTGCAAGCTGGTAGCGCGGATTTTTGTTCAAAGTTTGTAAAGATTCCATGACAATGAAGAGCTCTGTGTGCTCTCAGTGTTATTTGGAGGTTAGCTGGAAAGCTCCACGCAAGTACCCCGATTTTGTTAATAACTCAGCTCAACTTTCTTCCAGCTGGACCCACCATAATGTTATCTCTGGACCCCACCAAGGTCCTATGGAGGCCCATGGACCCCTCGCTCTTCTCAGAGCAGTTCCACGTTCAACTGGGCTTGCTGAGTTGAAGAAGCATTATTACAGCCAGTTCTTCCGCTCACTTGTGAGAGACTTTCTACCCCTTTGCATGGCAAGGGAAAGAGAAAATTGCCACTAGGTAGAGGGAATTATGGTACACTTGGCGCGCGTGCATACTTACCGGCTTCTTGAGGCTATTTGGCTTTGGCTATTTATATGTGTACATATACTATAGCTTTTTTGTAAGAAAAAAGTGTCAAATATTCTAGAAGATGAGAATTGCATCGTTAAAATATATCCCTTGAAAGAATCTTCCTGGAACATCAGGGGCCAAATGTGGGTACCCTGGTGCTCACCTGGTATGGGTTTTGCGCTGTGCGCTTCGCAATCGCCATCCACGCGATGCGTGCACAATTTGACCCCCACTAATAAAGACGTTCCGCCGTCTCTGCCCTAAACGATCATTCAATTTTCCCCTACTGAAAAACCCTGGATACGCCATGCACTTGCTATTAATCATAAACCGTAAATAATAAATCATAAATGATAAATTCTCGATTATCATCAACCATCCATAATAAATACTCGTCCATCATCAATCATCAGCAATTATCAATTATCAGCAATAGTCAATAATAAATCATCAATCATATTCTATCAATCATCGATTATCGTCAATCATCAGTAATAAATCTTCAGTCATCATCAATCATCGCAATCATCGATAAACTATCATCAGTAATCAGTAAGAAACGATCAATCATCAAATAACATCAATAATCAATAAAAAACATCACTTATAATCAATCAATTATCAATTATCATATATCATCAGTAATCAATATTAAGTAATCAATCATAATCAATAACAGCAATCATCAATTATCATCGATTATCGAGTAATAAATCTTCAATCATCATCAATGATCAATAACCAATAATCAAAACTACATTTTCAATCAATAGTCAATCATCAACAAAAACCAATTATCATCAATAATAACTCATCAATCATCAACAATCATAAATTATTCATCAATCATCAATTATAATTCAGTCAATCATCTCTAAATCATCAATTATAATCAATCATCAATAATAAATCTTCAGTCATCATCAATCATCATCAAGCCTATCATCAATAATCAATAAGAAATCATCAATCATAACCATCGTCAGCAATCATCAAACAAAATCAAGAATCACTAACAAATCATCACTCATAATCAGTCTTAATCAGTTCTCAATTATCAATAATAAATCATCAATCATAATCAATCACAGCAATCATCAATTATCATCGATTATCGATAATAATCATCATCAATCATCAATAAACAATAATAAATCATCAATCATTAATCAAGCATCAACAGTACTCAATTATTTTCAATAACAAATCATCAATCATCAGCAATCATAAGCAATCATCAATTATTCATCAATCATCAATTATCATCAATAGTCAATAATAAATCTTCAATCATCGATCATCAATAATCAACAGTTAATCATCAATCATTAATCAATCATTCAACAATAATCAATTATTTTCAATAATAAATCATCAATCATCAGTAATCATCAATTATTCATCAATCATTATATATTATTATAAATCATCAATCATAATCAAACACCTCTAAGTCATCAATTATCATCAATCATCACAAGTAAATCATCAATCATTGTCAGTCATCAGCAATCATCAATTATCATCAATAATCAATAATAAACCATAATTCGCATCCATTATTAATTATCATCAACAGTCAATTATAAATCTTCAGTCGTCATCAATCATGTATCATAAATCATCAATCGTCATCCATCATCAACTGCTATTATCAATTAACCGTAATGGAACTGCACAGTTTAGGTAATCGACAGAAATAAAGCAAAGCCAATTTTTTTTTCTCACAGAGATTCCCCTGACCAAAAAAATATCATTAATAAGAGACTCATGGAAACTGCAGGTGTAAAGAACGTTGTCACCTCATCACTCCCTGGTACTTCTAAACAAAATACAACACGCTGCATATTCAGTAACGTTTATCAACGTGGACATCACTTTACTTGTGCCAACAAATTTAATTGCTGTCATGTCTGTTTTCTTTTCAAATTCAGCCGGATCACTCATTTGTAACTCCGAATTTAGCTGTACTGGAGCTAGTTGTGGCAATTTTGGATTATTTGCAAATACAGGTTTACAACAGACCACATGTCAGAGTGGCATACATGATGTCTGTTTAGCCGTTAAGTGGACATATACAGGTAAGAACGTTAGATGCCTTGTGAGTAGGAAATCCTGCTGACTTGTTTCTTCTCAAATAGGATTACATTTTATCCTAACGACCAGCGCCGGTTTCACTGCTCATTTGGTTCAGGATCAAATAGTTAGGAACGTTTGAAAACACTTTCTGTAATAACTAGGAACTATTGTATACTCAATGCCTTGTCTTATTAGGGATAAAAGTCTTCCAACTGGTCCGAGGCCGTGCTGTGGCTTCTAACTCGAATTTTGCGTAGCCCTATAAATTCTGTCGAAGTTACCCGAATTACTTCGGCTGGAACTTCTAAGTGCCTATAATATATCTCAAGAGAGACATTTTACCATTTACCTGTTTATGTGTTCAAGACTAAAAATAAAATAGTGAGCGGACGAGTTGCTTTTAGATTCACTATGTTAATCACAGGCGTATGAAGCAGGGGGCGCGTGTGGGCGCGAAAGCATGCTCCCGTCCACGAATACCGTTTATTTCTCCACTATGTGATATTTTTCAAACTTTTTCAACAAATCTACTTACACAAACTGCACAAAATATAGCATCAAACTGCATCTAAGGACCCTCAGATATTAAAATTTTTGCTAGAGAGTAGGGACATTCCTCCCCGGACCCCTCCCCCAGGACTCTTGGTTTTAAACGTTAACCCCCTCCCCCCTCAACCAGTTGAGAACAGCTTCCTAAGCCAATGATGTTAACCAATTTCTCTTTTCCATCACCTTTGGGTTGTTGCGCATTTTGAGCATTCCGTCAGGTCGAAAATATCTTCTCAGTGATTGGAAACAACATTTTAAAGGAAGGCTTTAATCACACATTGATTTTTGATGTGTGAAAGAGGAGCTAAATTAAATTACTCTAGCGAAAGTTTGATTTAAATTCTACGTACTGTTTTTGAGACAGCAGATGAAGTTAATACATTCGTAACCTTTAGTTAAATTGAAGAAAGCAGGAGTGATTTTATCTCCTTACATTGCTAAGCAATTCTTTGTTATCTCATCTTTATACATGTAAAGTATAGGGAGAAGAGATATTGTACTTCACCTAATATTCAGGAATGTCAAGCTGTGTGTGTGTGTGTGTATGTGAGCGTGTGAGTGTGTGGGTGTGTATGCGGGTGTGGGTTGGTGTGTGTGTGAGCAAAAAGTGTGTCACGAACCCCTTCTAACCTCAAGTCACACTTGGTAGGTACCTGACCATGCGTGATGGATGACGTCATAGGTCAAAGTTTAGAGGTCAAAAGTCAAATTAGCTAAAGTTGGGTTTTTGCAATGTATTGCATATCAGTATGTTAGGAAAAACTTAAAACCACATGTTCTGTAGAGAAGGGTAAAGGAAATCTTAAAGGTCGTGTGACATGAAAATAACTCAGTTGGATATTTGGTGTAAAAAGCTTAAAAATCCAGAAAATAGCCGCAATTTCCATTAAAATCCATCAAATATTGACCATTTTACAGAGAAATTTCTATTTCACACTTGTATCATGAATAAACATGAGCTAAATATGCAAATATGTGACATCGAAAGAGGGACATACCATATATGACACATGTTAGCCTTTGTTTTTTCAACCAATTTCAAGGACACTGGTAGCATTATTATTCCCTGAGGGGTTTATTATAAAATTTAAAAATTTTCCCCTGAAAAATATTGATATCACTCACCAAACTGTAATCTATATGATCAGTAATTAAGAGATAATTTGTACAGAGTTAACAAAAAAAATCATAACACTGTGCAACACTCCACATCATTATTTTTGCATAGGCAGTTAGTTTCTTCAGATACCATCAAACTTTGAAGACGTATATTTTGAGAACGGTAAAAGATATTGAAATAATTCCAACGGATCTTTGATTGGAGGACTTAATTCTTTAAGTGAAAAGTGAAACAGCTCTTTTTGGTGGCATGTCACACAAAACCTTTAAAATAGTGTCGTTTGGTTGCTAAGGATGGAGGTAAAAGGTTAAATGTAGGTCAAAAGTCAAACTGGTTTAAATTTTGGGAAAATATTCGTCGCAAACTCCTAAACCGTACATCCGATTGACTTCATACTTGGTAGGTAGGTATATGGCCGCAAAAGTTGTGCATCAGTAATTGATGACGTCATAGTTCAAAGGTCAAAGGTCAAATTAGCTAAAATTGTTTTTTTTTGCCATATATTTCCTTTCTAAAGCATACATCAGAAAAAGTCATTAAACCACTTATATCAAGAAAACGATAAGACACATCTCTTATGGCTGCTAAGTAAGGGTCGAGGTTAAAGCTCGAATGTAGTTCAAAAGTCAAATTGGTCTTAATTTTGTAAAATGTACCGAAAACTTATCCTAAACCGACGTAAGTCTGATCTACTTCACATTTGGCAGGTAGGTACTTGGCTATGTAAACTTGTGCATGCATAATTGATGACGTCATAGGTCTTAAGGCAGAGGTCAAAGGTCAAGTTAGCTACAACTCAGTTTTTGGCCATTTTTTGTCTATCGCTAGGCCTATGTTAGAAACCAGAAAGCCCCAAAGGCTTGGTGATTCCTTGCCGAAAGGGAATACTTTGTTGCACTGAAGTTTATCCCTCTTATTAATCCTTCTTGATTATGAAATTTTTTGCGATGCGTTCGCAATTTGACCTCTGCTGACCTCACATGATCTTTAAACCTCACCAAAAATTGAATAAAAAATGAAAAAGGAAATGTCTTCTTAGGGATTCGAACCCGTGTGTGAGAAACCAAGCACTTTCAACTACTCCATCAATGAACTCGCACGATTTGTCGTACGTAGGTATGGTACGAACTATATGGTATTTCTAATCATGCTATAGTCACAAAATTCAAGTTTGCACGTGTTCATAATTAAGTAATAAAAAAGAGAATTTTCACTGTAACAGTTATGCTTGTGAAAAAGAAAATGTTGTTCTCTATAATTTTATCTTTGGAATGGTACAAAAATTGAGCTCTAACTTTTCGTTGGTAACGAAACGCCGGACACAATTTGAAGGTACCGCCCACTGTCTATTTAGTTTACGAGGTTTTTGTAGTTTCACCTATATCTAAATCCATATACCAAGTATGAAAAATATCATCATCTCTGTCTTGAAATATCGAGCTTTTTTCAAAGTGTTAGGGATTTGACCTCTGATAACTTCAAAATGACCTCTGACCTCCACTGAAAACAATAAGGTACCCTTCTCTCAATATGATTGAGTTATTAATAAAGTATTAAAAAGTGTCCATCACTGCTATCTTGATATATCTTGTTTACAAGCAGTTTGTAAGAATTACGTATTTCCCCTCCGATGACCTCAGATAACCTTTGACCTGTAACAAGGCCAATAGGGTCATTTTCTGGTTATAACGCCTCCACATGCCAAGTATGAAAAATATCCATGCCTAATACCTAGAAATACCATATTTACAATATTTTCGGCTTATGACCTCTGTGATATCACATGATCTTTGACTTTCACCAAAATCAATAGGGTTCTTCCTCTAAATATGATAATTCTATGCACTAAGTATGAGAAGTACCCACCACTGCTATCTTGAGATATCTTGTTTACAAGCCACACGTCACACACACATACATACACGTACACGCACGCAAACACATACGTACACTTGTCAACGAGATTGCGTAGATTTCTTTCGTCTTGGGAAAGGGATAAACAATCATTAAACTACATAGGCCTATGTAAGGAACGATAAGAAAGACAAATCTAAACCGTAAGTCGATTAAATTCACACTTGGTAGGTAGGTACCTGACGATGAAAACCTGTGTATATGCATATTGTATGCAAAGGTTGCTTATGGCCAGGGCCGTATTTGAGGCCCGTGGGCAACCTTCAGTCCAACAGCAATCTAGTTATCGCCGTCCTGGGGAGGGGTGTAAGGGTATCCTCCTCCCCATTGGATTTTTTTGTGAATAATTGAGGAGGCTTAGATGCAAAATGGTGCAGTATTTTGTGATTTTTGAAGTAAATTAATGTTCAAGAAAACAACCACTTAGCTGTTTCTACCAATCACAAAGAGATACAATTACAATTGAATATGGTTTGTGTATGTAGATGATATAAAAAGCGCACAATATGATTTTGATTGATGATACGTGTCAGCCTACATTTTACTTTTTTATATTTTTTATTTTCCTTGTATTTTAATCTTCAAATATGTGGTCCCTTGTTATGGAGGCTCATAGGCAACTGCCCACATTGCCCCCTCCTAAATCCGGCCCTGCTTATGGTATAGAAATATACGGGATGACTAACAGAGCAGTTCTCAGACCGTTACAACAACTACAAAACAGAATCTTAAAAACAATTACCTTCAAAAATAGGCGTCTCTCAACCAACCTCCATTGTAACCTCAGTGTACTTAAAATAGACGATAGCCTATTCACAATTTTAAGATACAAAGCTTTATTTTCAAGTATGTTAACAACCTTCTTCCGAATGTTTTTCGAAGTAATGTTCATAGTACTAGTCGTAACTTAACTTCGTCTGCATGTACGAGAAGCAACGATCTCTTCTCCGTTACTAGGCAACACTCCATTCATGGAAAATTCCTCTTGAACAACTATTGTATCAGATTATGGAACAGCCTTCGAAATCGCTTAAAACAACGTAAATCGTTTCACTCCTTTAAGAAACAATTGAAGAATTTACTCCTTGATAACTACTAAGTTTTCTTCTACGGTAACATGGTTGGTTAGTCATCCTTTTTTCTTCTCTCTCTCCTTCTCTCTCTTTCCTCTCTCTGCTTTTTTCTTGTAGCCTAAAGACTAAGTTTTTCTGAAGGTTGTTAGCTTTGTTAAACACTTCTGTGTTTGTTCTAGTATCCTGTTCACACTTTTACTGTATCATCAAGTTGTGTTTTTATTTGTATTTGTGTGGACGACATTAATGAGATGAAATAATTGACGACGTCATAGGTTAAACGTCAGAGGTCAAGGTTCAAATTAGCTAGATTTTTTTTAAATGACATTATATAAATAGAATGATGGGAAAAATTTAAAAAAAGTGTTTTTTGGTTGCTAATGTTGAGGCCAAAGGTCAAATGTAGGTTAAAGGTTAAAAGTCAAAGATTGCCATTACTTGTTCATCAGTATGCTGAGATATTCCACTAACCACAAAATATATCAGAATAAGAGGGAGATGAGATTTGCAACTCCGTGGATTGCCTTCATGTTGGCTATAGGATAGTAAGTTTCTGCTCCTGTGACGTCACCAAACAATAAAATACAAAAGAAATCGGAGATTTTCTCTTCACACTCTCACCAAGAATGTTATTACGACAGAGGCAAACATAGCACCAAATGTGTGTACATTGTTCTCGCTGTGGAACAGTTCTTGCAGTATAACTTTGAAATACAGATCATTTAAAGAAATGTAAGGAAATATTGAAAGAATCATGCAGACCTGAAAATTATGCCTTAGCAGCCTCTGAAAGGACTGTTATGTATTATTCCGCAAACGATTTGACGTTGAACACTGGTGTTCACAAGGGAACTACATAAACCTGCTACTACATTAGGGAGGTAGAGTATTCTCAGCAGGCTTAAAATTGGGTCACAGGACTTGTTCATAGGCTTCGAAATGGAGATTATGAAGGAGAAAGCTGGTTGCACAGTTTACAGAAACACAAAACTGTGTTAATGTAAGGTTATGATGCCACGTGTGCTTGCTGCAAGAAAACGTGATAACTTCATCTATTCATCTGCTAGAATCTCGAGAACCATGCTGCAACTTTGCAAGAGTGCTTATAGCTTAAGAACTCATCTAACATATCAAAACTTAATTTAAACACAAAATCTTTTTTTAAAGGGGAATTTTCATCATCCCAGACAGTTCCAATTCTCCCACCTATGCAACTTCTAGCTCCTCCCATAACTGTATGAAGATCCTCCTTGTGCGGGAATAAACCTGTTTTATTGCTTTAGGCCATGTCCTTGTGAGCATACAAGGCTATAAAATGTAATAAAAGCACTCTGTCTGCTTTGTGTGGAATGTGGGTTACTCTGCATCTTTCAAATTTTCAAACTTTGATGTCAATCAAAGAGCAGTCACCAACTGAGAATTTTCATACCCCTACACTAAAAATATACTTTGGGGTGATGACTGTCTGTCTTTAAGTGAAAAAAAAAAGATTTTGAGTGCAACTGACAAGAAACACGCTATAGGCAATAGGGACATGGACCGGAATCCTCTGAGATATTTAACTAGATATGGTTAAAAATTGAAACGATTAAGCTCATTTTGAGCTGAAAACTTCAAGAGGATTTTAGTTTGTGGACCAATTGATCTGATATATTTCAAATTTGAACAGAACGTCTTTATGGTGTATAGGCTTTGCACTAGACTCCTTCTCAGCCTTACTACACAGCCTCCATTGGAACAAGTTCACGGGGCTACTAAACGGCATAGCAATTTCACATCCTTTTTCAGTGAATTACTGATTCATTTGACAATATATATCAAATCATGAATTTTCTCTTTTTCAGTAAATGGGCAGAGAACTGAAAGTACAGTGTCGGGATGTGGTGTTGATTATGGACTGGGGACTGGGTGTTTCAATTACCATAATCTGCCAACGTCTGCTATTCAAGATTACCAAGGTATTAGTTACGATACCTTTGAGTATTGCATTTGTGATCAAGACCGTTGTAATGACGACACCATCTTCATCAATGGGTCTACACCAACTACGTTCACCCTTCCCGCGATCGTTGGGGCTTTGTTGGTCTCTCTAGGAACTATTCTAGGTAAAATATAGAACTACGACGTATCGACCATGCACAGCATCGCTGGTGCATATAACAAACGGTCTCCACTTTGTATTTTAAAGGAAGAAAGCAGTCGTCCCAAGTTTATTTTCAAAAATCTGCTAAATCTTACAGATCTCCGCCTATTTTGCTCACAAGTATTTTGCATTCTGTTTTTGTAACATTGAATATTGGTAAACCAAGGAGTTATTCTGCATGAAATCAACAAATAAGTAACAAAAAGATTGCCACCTGATTGAAAGAAGCCATTCCTGAATTAGGATGACGGGGTATACTAATTCTTATGGGTGTGCATTTTCCCTTTCACTGTTTTCCGTGTAGACTGTCTGTAGTCAAAACAATACATTCCTGTACACAGATACATGTTCATTTACTTTACTATTCTACAATATTGCAAGAGTTATGGATAATGCAATGTAGGCCTATGGCAATTCGAAAATATTTTTTTCAAGGTATCTTTTTTTTCATTTTGTTTTTTTATTCTTCTCAATCAGCAACAAAAGCAGTTAAGACAAGTCGTACAAAGGAATTCATTTCAAAAACAATCATTTAAAAATCTAATGATGATTAAAGTAGTACATTGAAATCAGAACTAAAAGGATACTAAACAATACTGAAATCAAGCTGTAAACCAAGGAGCCATGGCCGCCATCAATTTAAAAAGTTTTCACGTTTAAGTCTGATACAATCATTGTAGCACAGAACTGAAAGCAAGCTCTTAGGATAACTCTTAAAACTAAGGAAGTTCAAGGCATCGTTTTGTAGCTTACGTCTGTAAATAAAGAATTTCAACCAGATCAATAGAATATTTAGTTTCATTGTCACGTTGGTGATGGGTTATACCAAAAGTTAAAGTTATAGGATTAATAAACAAAGTATCATTGGTGCTGGTATAAACTAAATTCCCAAATTGTTCCCACATGGGTTGCACATTTTACAAGTAAACATTAAATACAAGCAAACATTAAATGACTGATCGTTTCTTTTTCTTTTGAACAGAGAGTACGCAAATCATGATCTAAAATGTTAGTTCTTTTAAGTAGCAATTTGTGGCCAAAAATCGTTGTATTTATCCTGTACTTTCCAAATTGAGACTAAGTGCGAAAAGGGGTTTAAGCTGCAGTTTTATTTCAATTCCCAGTGACCCCTTAACCTTTTTTCTTGTCTGAAGTGTGACACTAAATAGTAACTCTATAGTATGCAGTATACTGCATAGACTCTAGATACTGTACACGCACACACAATACGACAATACACCGTAGTCGATCACAACCTGATCCAGTTTTAGCGCCAATGCATCAAGCATGCGCAGTTAATATAATATATCATGTATTCCAACACTTAAAACTGCGTTATAAATGAATAACTTCCCCTCGTTGTTCGGAACAAGGTTAGCAGGCGTGTAACCAGCGAAACCCCCCCCCCCTTACATAAGGTCTACTGGTCTAACACTATATGTGTATATATACATATATATATATATATAAATAAATATATATATATATATATGTGTATATATATATATACGGTATTTCTAGAGTTTCAGTTAAGAAGGAATTCCTTGTGAAGATTCACTTCAACGAAATCCCCCCCCCCTTTGGAAAATCCTGGTTACTCGCCTGGTTAGGGTTATAAGTCTCTGTCGAGAAGACATTACCCTGCAGGATGTTATGTGAAGAAGTAGACTTGGCCAAGTCCCTTTATGTGTCCTTCTCTCTGTACAGCCGTGTATGCCGGTCTTGTAATTAACACGCCCTCTATCGACTGCATATACATATCTCTTTTCACAGTGAAGAGAGATATCTACAGGCAGTTGCAAAGGGCGGGTTAATCAAAAGACCGGTCTAGTGCACACGACTGTACAGAGAGAAGGACACCACAGAGACAGTTCCTCAAGTCTAAAGAAACTAGAACTGTATTTGCTTGCAAATACGCAGAATTGTAGTGCGTGTTAGGCAAGTCCTTAATTGCAGTTTGAAGTAAACCAGTTTTGATGTGGATTTGGTACGGTGTCAATTTATTTAGTACTTAAGTTTACTAACACTAAATATTTTTCACTACCTTCAGAAAGATTTGCAAAAATCTTTGTTTATCAAGTTCATATTCAACTAAAACATTGACCTACATAGTCACATTGTCATTCTGAAGTGTTGCGATCAACTCTGTGTCGCAACTACGTTGTGGTCACTATACTCATCATATACGGCACTTGTACAGTTCCGTCCAGATTGCTGTTATGTCATATGTAGCTCTCTGTTCTCACCATTGAACTAAAACGCGAGGAGAATACAGCACTTCTCTCAATTCAGCGCAACGAAGCCATTTCGCATGCAGGCAGTGACAACTGACCTATCGTGCAAAATAAAGCCAACAAGTAAACCCTTCTCTGCTTATCTTACGAGTCATATACCAGATACCTTTGTTTTTTATCCCGTATCGCATGAAGAAGTTCTCGTTGCAATCTGCAAACTGTCAAGTCACAAGTCTGCTGGTTATAACATTTCTAGTGAAACACTGAAACTTGTCTGCGATGATATTGTGGCACCTCTTTCATACATAATTAACTTATCTTTTACCACAGGAATTTTTCCAAATGATCTAAAAATTGCCAAAATCATTCCCATTTATAAGTCTGGTGATGCTAGCTGTTTTTCCAATTATCGTTCCGTGTCAGTTCTACCTGCACTATCAAAACTCTTTGAAAGACTGGTGTATAAAAGACTGGAATTTTCTTGATACTAAGTATAATATTTTTTTAGTGGACAGTATGGTTTTCGAAGAAATCACTCAACTTATATGGCTTCACTTAAATTTGTGGATGATGTAGCAAATAACTTGGATAGTAAACTTTAAGCAGTAGCTTTATATATAGACTTATCTAAAGCGTTCGACACAATAGATCATGACATATTACTTTATAAATTACATCATAATGGTATTCGTGGTATAGCCCTAAGTTGGTTGAAAAGTTATCTCAAAGATCTTAAAAATTATGTTTCATTTAAGTTTAATAATTCTTCTCTCAGGGTGACCAATATACCTCAAGGTTCTATTCTAGGCCCACTTTTATTTTTAATCTATATCAATGATTTATGTAAGGCATCATTCTGAACTCCAGTTTATCCTCTTTGCTGATGACACGACTGTCTACACTCATCATAAGAATGTGCACACTGCTCTTAAAATTGTCCCCAAAGAATTTGAAAATGTTTGCCATTGGCTCTCTGCCAATAAGCTATCATTAAATGTTGGAAAAACTAAGCTGCTTTTAGTAATATAAGAGGCCCTACTCAAAGTTATACCCTGTCATACAATGATGTTAATATACACAGTGTCAACAGTACAAATTTTCTTGGGGTTACAATAGACAATTAACTTGGCGAGATCATATACGGGAAGTTGGCAAAAAGGTATCTAAGATAATTAGAGTAATCAGTGTAGAAAGACACTATGTACCCAGTGAGACACTGAAGATTCTTTATAATGATTTAATACTTCCACATTTTAATTATAGTTTACTTTTATGGGGATCTACAGTGAGTTCCTACCTCGATCATTTATTCGTACTTCAGAAACGTGCCATTCGTCTTATTTCAAATGCTGCATTCTACGACCATACACAGCCACTTTTTCGTCATCATAGATTGTTAACCCTGAAGGACCTTTATAATTATCAGCTTGGTATTTTTTGTACAAACACTTCCACAAGTCTCTGCCTATCGATCAGTCAGTCATTTCTTTCAAACTAATAGCCACTTTCATTGTTATTCAACTAGGAGGAAAGATAGTTTATCCCAACCCCTCACTAGAACTCAATTTGCCCATTCCCAAGTAAGAAGCTCAGGAGTTTCCCTATGGAACTCTTTAAGCAATAACATTAGAAATGCTGCCAGTTTAAGTACTTTGAAAATGCACCTGAAATCTCTGTTGTTGGATAACTAGCTTGATAACATTTGACAAGTTCTCCCCCTTTTTGTATTATTATTATTATTATTATTATTATTATTATTATTATTATTATTATTATTATTATTATTATTATTATTATTATTATTATTATTATTATTATTATTATTATCATTTTTGTTTTCTCTTTTCTAAGCCTTGTCCTAAGTTTTGTGTAAATTCTCTTCATACTTCTGTACTTTTAGGGACCAGACTAGAAAAGTTTCCCAACTTACTTCTGGTCCCTCTCCCTTCTCATCCCTTCAGGTAGTACTATTAGTACTGACATTGCTTTAATCTCGTTTCGTAAATGTTTTGTTAAATTGTTGTATTAATTTGATTGAACATATCTTTTGTAATGAGAAGGAAGAAATAAACTGAACTGAACTGAATTAATATAATATATGTCTTGTTGCGTGCCAACTAAGTACCTGGGATTGCTATTATGCTGTAATTAAAATGTGCTCCGGGCTTTTCACCTCAATGGTAAAAAGGCCGAATCACATATCATTGCGTTGTCTAGAAATTTATCTGCAGAACTCTTTCATCGTTAACCTTCTTGTAGTCATGATATTTGCCTTTGTCACGTGGGTTTTTATTTCATGATGGCCATAGGTCGACTAACTGCTGTTGCTAGAAGGTCAACCATGTATATTTGTACGAACTAAGTTACGGTAAGCGCAGGAAAGGCGTTTTACGCCATACAAGGCCTAACAAAAGAATTCAGCAGTCGGCCAGTAATGCCAAGACTGTAGTGCGGCGCACTACAATAAAAAGTCGCCTGTAGTGTGAAAGGGTTGCTGACATTTTTATCGTGTCGTATCGTACCGCAGGTGGTGTGAAACAGGCTTAAGTTTCCCATCTGAGCTCTTATTCTCTTACTGTCAAGGTGAAAGCATAAACACTAAACACGTGAACTGAGAAGTTCTTAGTGCCACAAGATGCTACTGTGGCTGTGGTCATAAAGCTCACGTTCATGCGTCTTCCACCGTGGGTCGGGAACTGAAGAAGGCCTAAAAGCTGGGCGTTACACGGGTAACCAAGGTAATGTCATTGTAACCACTCGTGAAGAATACATCAGTGGAAGAGTAATTCACCTTTTGAGTTAACCTTTACCACCAAACTGTTCTCAACTTACCTCTTCACCAACTGAATGACCGACTGCAGTGGTCAAGTGGTTAGAGCATCCGACTTGCAGCCGGAAGGTCTAGGGTTCAAATCCTGGCCGGGTCATACCAAAGACTTAAAAAATGGAACTTACTGCCTTTGTGCTTGGTGCTCAGCATAAACAATGGAGTAGAGAAAACAAGCCAGTGAGCCACATCTGGAAAAAAGGCCGTGGTCGTCTGGACTTGAACCAATTGGTTGGAAACTGGGACGTTGAACCTCATCTAACCTAACCTAACCAACTGAATGTCAGGCTGAAAGTGCCCCTGTACAGTGATCCTCGGAAAGTATACATTTCAAGGTGGGAGACTGAAGGACGATGGAAGGGGGGATAACTGGCAACATATTACACCTGTGAAGGTTTTTACTGTAATAAAGCAAAACCCCAAGGCCAAGGGA
The DNA here is from genome assembly GCA_029531755.1 of Holothuria leucospilota. Taxonomy (NCBI): domain Eukaryota; kingdom Metazoa; phylum Echinodermata; class Holothuroidea; order Aspidochirotida; family Holothuriidae; genus Holothuria; species Holothuria leucospilota. Next base: position 25,683,120 of record CM055974.1, read on the forward strand.
AGAGGATACCCCTTCCCAAGGTTTTCCATACCACCATATGCGTAGGAGACGGGAGGGGCTGGGGGGCTGCAGCCCCCCCCCTAAAAATATTTCTGTGAAAAAATTCGGGCACTATATAGAGAATTTTTCTGGAACCGGAAGAAAAATTGCGATAATAAAGTTTTGTTAAATCAGTAATTTAAACTAACGTTCTAAGCATGCCAGACCCCCTGCCCCCAAAAAATAAAAACAGTGATTCCTGCCCGAAAAAAAAAAACAATTATATAGTAGAGATTTTACACAGGTGGTGCTCCATGCTTATCTCTCATCTGCCGTAGACGTTTTCGTGTTTCAGTGTTTTACGTTAGCACCACAGAACACCATTTTCTTGGATTCTTCGCAAAGTACCAAAATTTTCGCGCGCTCGGCGCGCTTTCAGTGTCATTGATTATTTATTATCAATAGTGTCTTAAACGTATTCACACTTTTCATCGCCCCCGATTAGGTTGATTGCTCGTGTGCATAGGTTGATGGGTGTGTTTATGGAGCAGCACAGCATTCAAGAATGCAAAGCAGGGGAATTCTTTTTCCCTTCCTCTTCTTTTGTCAAAGTTTTATTAATGAAATTTGAAAGCTTTATTGGATGACAAGGCATCAAGTTCACCTTGTAATTGGCAAACGCATTTTTAGGGAACTGAAGATGTCTCGGTGCAGAGTCTGCATGCAACTTTTGTCATGGAAATAAATGATTCCTAATGCAAATTTCCGTGCCCTTGTCACGATTCGCACTATATATCTTACCACAATTATATTTTAGGGAAATAAAATTACACGAAAGTTTTCTGGCCAAGACACTGATCCGAAAATTAGAGGTATATCTCCATCCTCTGTCAGCAGGGGGTACGGTGAGGTGTCGTTTTAAACGTATAATGGATGTATTTTGATAGTTTTCTATCAAAGATCTTTCCCAAATTACCAAACTTTTCGTGCGCTTTGCGCACTTTTATCTTCAGTTCTGTTGTTATATTCTTTAACACCGTCTCAATCACATTCACATTGTTCAACGGTAATGGGTTCTACAACAGTTGTAACGCAAAATTTTGGCCAGCTTCGCTCGCAAGTGCCACGGGTTTATACTCCATGCCTCAGTGACATGGAGGAACGGAGCGCATGTCGCCTATTGAACCACCCCAAAGGCGTTTAAGCTTTATCCTTGTAGTAGTGGGGTGAGGTGTGTTTTCGACTGAATCATGTTTCAATTCATCATGTTCTACCACAAATGGTTCTCAAACTATCAGAGTTTTCGCGCGCTCGGCGCGCATTAGACCTAACCTCAATGTTTTCCTTATTATCACTACCTTGTGATAACAACTCCCGGAGAAGCACAGCAGCAAAAGTTAAAAGCTTTGTACGAATCATCAGGTAGAATAATCGCCTTGTGATTTGTAGATAGGTTTCTTTGAGGAATTGAGACTGTTTCGATGCAGATGCAAGTTTTTCATAGAAATGATATCTATGTCACGCAAAAATTGAGCGCGCTTCGCGCGCATTCGTCATCGTTTGCACTCCATTTCTTGACCATTATTAAAGTATAGTACAGTTGAAACGTTTTTTTTTCAAAGATAGCAACAAATCCATCTCGGCCCCCTAAACTTAACAAAAATTCCTCGAAGGGGAGGGCAGTTTGGGCAAACACGTTATCTGCCTCCTCATCCCCCCCCCCCCCGCACTACAGAAAGTTGTGCTCGTGTGCGAAAAATTTTGGTCACATTTTTCGGACAAGTCGTTACAGCCCCCCAAAATCAAATTAGGCTCCTACGCCTATGCATACCACACGACAACCGCAAAGTCTGCCTCTGGTCCAATTCCAACGAAACCAGTGATACTGAACATGTTTACTTGGGGGGGGGGGGTATACGTTAATTTAATCCTTCGCTGACATCAGCCTAAACTTCTTCCCTGATTCACAGCGACATTATAAAAAAATTTCTTTGTCTTTCGAAGGGCTTATTAAGTTTTCATATTCAATAATAGCATTTGACCTTCATAGTCTCAGTGTTATTCTCAATGAAATTCTGTATAGGCCTATATATCATATCGAGTAGCGATCAACTCGGTAAATGTACCATAGGCGTAGGAAAAAGGGGGACAGGGGGGACCGCCCCCACTCCGATTGGTGTCAAAAAATTCCAAAAGGAGGAAATCCTTTCCCCAGGATCACTATCATTCACTTCCACCCCCTTTTCAGAAAGCTATCTACGCTTATGTGTAAGTACACGTTGTGGGCACAATCAATTCGGCACTTGTAAAGTTATTTCCCAGCAGGGTACGTAGCTCCTTTGGGTAGCCGAACCTCTTCGGGGGTGACACGTTTGATTTTCGCTCTTCGGCATCCATGGGGAAGGGACTTTCAGAAAAAAAAGTTCCTTTTGGGAACAAGGCTGGCATGTTCTTAGTCTAAGTACCTTAAAATGACACGTCGTCACTCATGCTTAGATAAACCTCAGAATTCAGTTATTTGATTCGAATTATCACAGGACTTATCAAGATAATGGCCACATACATGGGCGTCAGAGAAAAAAATGTTAGGGGGAACCTTTTAGTTGATCAAATCAGGGGAATTTTTTACTCCCAGAAAAGAGCTTAATTGCTAAATGTTGGTGCCGTTTACAGGGGTGTAGCCAGGAATTTGCCTGGGCGAAACCTGTAGGCAAACTATCTAAGCGTAGCGCCACCATAGTTTGGCGCGAAGTGCCAAGAGAATTTTGGCCAAAATGCCTCCCAGATCGCTGAAAATGGCACTTCCCAGGGCCTTGTGAGTTACATCTAAACATTTTCTATTTTGAAAGCTCATGTTCTGGAAATTTTCTAGCGATATCATAAAAAATGTTGATGTTATTTTTTCAAGTTTTTGATTTTCCAGGGGGCACTTCCCCCTTCCCCCCTCCGGACCCCTTTGGCTACATGCATCACATAAAACTGTGTTTGAACATTTGTTACGGGGTGTCTACATACAAAGGCTATTGAATTTCTAGTACCCCCCACACTAAAAATATAACGTAGTATTTTCTTTGATAGGTCTTCCATTGCTATACTCCCCCCTCTCTCTCCGAATATAAGTAATAGCTAAAAATTGAATTGATAATATAGGGTTTTGATAATTATTACTCTTGAGTTTAGATGCCCTTTTCAGGTTGTGGGTCCACGGAAATGTCCCCCTTCCTACGAATGTAATGGTCACCTCGGCCTTATTCGGTATATATTTTAAGGGCTCCAAGATAGTATTATAACTTCCTCTGATTACGAGCTTATCCTCGTCCAATACCATTAATGCAGTTGCTAAGAAAATAACAGTTTCATTAAGAATACGTTTGAAATAAATCTGAAGCCATGAATGGTGTTGAGAGAATATCTTCTGTTCAATCCTTCTTTGGTAAACTGGACAAAGCAACAAAAATTTCCTGGGACTATTCAAAGTAATTTTCACTTCTTGTTACTTGCTACTACTTTCAAGATATTATCCTATTTCCCCATCTTCCAAGGTTCTCCTTCCTTCCCCCACTCTCCCTCAAAATTAAGAACCTGGTTTCGCCAAGATACGTTGACTTCTCCCCCACAAGCTGGCAAGAAATGGGGAGGGTATCTTAATTTAATCTATAACTGTCACAATGCAAAACGGTAAAGCAGTATTATAGAGAATGTGTTTAAAAATGCTATTTTTCGGGAAGCTTCGTAAGTGTGCTCCCATGGGGGGGGGGGGGACTGGCTTCACCCATCCTTGATAGTTTTCCCATTATTAAGCGCGGGTCACACTTCAGCGATTTCGAATCGGATTACGGTCCGATTTTTTTTTGAGTTTTAGTTTAAATCTTCTCCATCTCTGGTCTGAAAGAACCAAAAATTTGCCAACCTGTGTAAATATTTGATTTGTATCAGAGGACTACGTAAATGAAATGTAACCTAATTATTTCGTGACGTCACATCAACAGACAGCTTTTATCGGACACGCGTAGTCCGATAAAAGCTGTCTATCGATGTGACGTCACGAAATAATTAGGTTACATTTCATTTACGTAGTCCTCTGATACAAATCAAATATTTACACAGGTTGGCAAATTTTTGGTTCTTTCCGACCAGAGATGGAGAAGATTCTATCTAAAACTCAAAAAATCGGACCGTAATCCGATCCGAAATCGCTGTAGTGTGACCAGCGCCTTACACTTTGCAGGAAAGCTTGAGTAGAAACATTGGAACAAAGCTCCATGCATGGCGAACCTCTGCCAACATGTTCTGCCAACATCAATCCTTCCCACTCAACCCCTGGTCTCCACCAGAGCGTTCTCCTATACACCCCACTAGGGCGCTGTGACGCTGTGAATTGATATTCGCCATAACAAAATATGAGTTATCGTGGGCGTGGAACATGGGGTAGAAGGGGGCAGCAGTCCCTTCACATTTTGGGAAGGAACAGGGATGACGCCAGGAGCTAAATTCTCCGACAGGGGAGTGGGGTAACAGCAACTTGAAACCTCGACAACGTCGGCGACGGATCACCAAAGGACAGTGCAGCCAAAATTTTTCGGCTCGTGAAGCGAGTCGAAACTTTTGGGATTTTAATTGAAGAATTGGAAAGAACATGGGTATAATAGCAGCAAAAATGAAGAAATAGAATTTAATTATTTAATAGCTGGTTTTCATTGAGGACTATTTGGATTCCAAATTTTGGATTGTTATTGATTACGGTCTTCCCTAGTTGAGAGCGGAAACAAGGAACCTATCAGGACGACTTATCGTTACCGGGGTTACACACTTTCTCATACCCAGTAGGCTTCCCAATTACACTGGAAATTGGGGGGGGGGGGGCATGGCTCCCCCTGTCCCCAGCTTCGAGTTACTCCCGGAAAGGGAGACACCGATTTTAAGTTCCTCTTACTTTTTAGAAAAAATAAACATGAATTGTAGTCCCATCCTTCACTTACAAAGTAAACTATCTAGGTAGCTGCCTACACTTTTCTGTAAAGGTCACAAATTTCATCTTTAATCGTGCAGTTGTTCTCTTGTGTCTGAAATTCCAAGTACGTATGGAGGAAGATTATGCCATTCATTTGGCAAACGGGATGGATAGTACGATGCATTGTCTGTTACCCCGAATGGGGGTCAGCCGCCGGACAGTTTATCTATATATTTTGCTTTCAGTAAGTCTGTAGTGCCTATAATGACCTACCAAGAAATTCGAATGATTGTAAGTTTAGTTTGTTTGCCGATGATACCAGTAAAAAAAGCAAAAAAGCAAATTTCGCAGCTTTTGAAACTACCCTGAATGATGAAAGTAATAGAATCCATCTGGTTCAGGGCTGAAAGGTTGTCCCGTAGTGTCAATTAAACTAATTTATTATCTTGCACACAACCCATTCAGTTAATCCAAAAAGTAATCTCGTGCGAAATGGGACCAGTATAAGTAATTTTCTGAAGTCATATTGATCAGCATTTTAGAGGAAAATACATATTGACAAACATAGGCCGGATTACGGGGTAAGGGGTCAGTTCCCTCCGCTTTTTCCAGACCTTAAAAATAATAAGAATAATAAAAAAAAATGAACGAAAGGAAGCGATACCAGAGAATTTTAATATTATGGTTGGTTTTGCAATGTAAAATAAAGGAAAGCACTTTGTCTATAACATTGGTAAATGTAATTCTTCCTGTTTAGAATAAGATAAATAAAAGGATGAATAGAACTTTCCCGAATCCAAAGAAAAATATCATACTGAGAAAAAAAAATTGCCCCTTCTATATCTTTACAGCTGTCGGTTCGGTATAACAACACGCTCAAGCTGTAAATCATATAAAAATTGCGAAACACGCGCGACGTGTAATATTTTCCCGAACAAAAGATCATTATTTACTAAGTCATCAAGCTCAAACCAAGCCATTTTCCAACTTCTGGGGATACTATGAATTAAACCAAAATATAGGAGAGAGGGGATCTGTCAATGTGGAAACGATGAATAATCGAGATTTTTAGTGCATGAACATTCTTGGGGGAATGGAAGTGATACAACTAGTGGCGTAGCTAGGATTTTTTGTTTTTGGGGACGTCTGGGGGCTGGAGATTTTTGTGGGAGGCTCCCGTTTCCTATCTAAGCGGAGCCCCACCATGGGTTGGCGCCGGAGCGTACCAAGAAAATGTGAGATTTTAATACGTCTGCAGATTGCCGGAAACGGCACTTGCCAGACTTGATAGCAGCCATTAAGATGTGTAATTTTTGTAAAAAAATATAAAGTTTTTGTGAAGACGGATTAGCTCAGCTAGCCGGACTTGGGGTTCCAGGATTGCAAGTTTGAATCACGTCTACCATCTAATCGGAGCGCTACCGTAGGTTGGCGCGGAGTGTACCAAGAAAATTTGAGATTTTAATACATCCCAGATCGCCGGAAATGGCACTTGCCAGGCTTGATAGCAGCCGTCAAGATGTGCTTTGCTCCCCATACTGGGGCTGTATGAGGGGTCCCTGGAACCCACCCGTATGGCTTTGGCGCTTTGGGCGTCGTGTTCGCTGTTCACCCCACGCGTGCTGATTTTAGCCCCCACTCATTATTCGGTCACCATGCACTGCTCTAACCGACTATTCCTGCGCCCCTATTGAAAAATCCTGGATACGCCACTGATCCTGGCAAACTAGAAAGTAGCACTCATTCAGAAACAGAATTTGTACTTATATAGAGCAATGGTTATGAGTATGCCATAGGCCTATATTTTTATTGACGAGGGAACACTGTTTTAAAATGTTGGACGAGCATAGGCTTTACTCGCAGGAGTAAATTTGACCGGCATATGTCGAAGGAGTCTTACTTTATTTCGGTACAGTCGCAAACGTACCTGTGCGCATGCTTGCCAATGACGTTTGGCGATGTTTTGATCATATGGCGCGGAAGAGCATACCATCGATAGCTTACAAACGTACCGTACCGTTATTTGCCTTGTTCCTGATCCTAGCTAGCTACATGCCGAGCATGCGTTAAAACCTGGTAACCTGTATGATGAAGAAATAATAAAGTAGCCTAGCGTTGATTTTTTAAAAGAAAACAAACCACGATACTTAAGAGATCGGACTGAAGATTTCCGAGCAAGGCTAACATAAACATTTAGTCATCGGTGAATTTTCATGGGACTATGTAATTGTGTCAACCGACCCTAAATCGGACTCTTAACAACCTGTATCGTCAGGTAAGGCCCACAGGCGCCCCTATGCCATATACTATTAGCCTATATAGGCCTAGACGGACTATATAATACATACTAACATAGTAATAGTATATGGTATACTATACCACAGGCGTTCGAAAGTACATATACTACACACACTATATATATAATAAGACAAGGTAGGTCATTTCTCACGACGAAGCACCAACCTTGGCCTATTTTTACACTCTTACTGCAAACCTCAAAAGACTTGATCGATCACACCATCTGTTCCAGCATAATATCCAACACCTCTTCGGATGCAACTTTGTGCATAAGATAAATTCTAAACAGTAAAAAAGGTGAGAAAATGAAACTAAGAATTACTATGACCATGGCCTTAGGCCCGGTTGAACTTAACTGCCAGCCAGTACTTTCACACTCTAAATCCATTTTTCCTGAAATGAATTTTAAAATTACTTGAAATTGGCTTGGTATTTTCTCTCTGATATTTAAAAAGGAATAAAAGACGCTTCTTAATTGCTGATCCAGGATTTCATCCTGTCAAGCCATGCGTAATTTCAAAACGCCATACGGCATTTCCAGATTTCCTGAAATAATCCCTTCCAAAAAAGCATCCAGATATCCCAAATTTCAAGTAATTTCGGAAAGAGTGGAAGCACTGCTGCACGCGACACTGATGATAGCAGCCTGCGCAGCTATCTGTGCTATCTTTTCCACAGAAACACGTAATACAAGGTGAAGCGAAGCAAAAGTTCACCAAAGTTCGCCATGCAGTTACGGCATATTTTTCATGATCTGCTACCAGCACATGTAACGTGCGCTGTGATTGGCCAACAGTAATGAACTAACAGGGCGAAGTTTTCAAACCGAGAAAGACATGATTTCAACGTTGAAATGAATAAGCGAATGAAACCATAGGGATCTGTAGAATTGACCTTGATTGTGGAAGTGTACCTTAAACACTTTTCGTTTGACCACTTCTGAAGTTCTGTACGCACAAATTGTCAGCAGTTAGCACGGAAAACGAAGACAGTATACTATCTGTGCCTCCATTCTGGAGAGGAGTCTCAGTCGCAGTCCTAGTGGCACTTTATCCGGTGATGGTTATTTTGAGAACGATTCAACTAACGTACATGCTCCATATAGGCTAGGCTACTTTTGCAAAAATTGGCCCTAGGCCTGGGCTAAGTCCACTGCGCCTCCATTCTGGAGTGGAGTTGCAGTCCCGTGGCACTTTATCCAATGACGGAGTCGCACATTCGCATGTATATTTTAAGTCCCTTGCACAGATATTTTAAGTCCATCCTAAGTGGACTCAGTGGAGTCCCGGTCCTCTGTGACTGTGACCGAGACTCAAGAGTTTGTTACTCTGCAGACGTCTTTGTTACATCATCATCGTGCTGAGTGTGACAGCGACTCCAGGCGTCTCAGTGAGAAGGGTTTTGGGGCAGGGTATTATGCAGTTGTAGGCCTACCATGTGCAGCGAATTGAAGATTTGCGCTGCACCCAAAAGGGATAGCCTACACAGCTGTTTTGCATTGACCGTGAATGTTAGATAACGGAGCAACATAAATATATCTTATTTTGAATTTGAGAGTTGAGGGTTTAAAAAAGTGCATTTAATGATAAAATATGTGTTTAGTGTCTACTAATGAAAAGCATATGGAAGTGAAGTGTGGACAGGAAATAGGCCTAGCCTAGTTCCATTTAATTCTAAACACAAGAAAATTTAGTTGAGCGAAACTACTGTGCATAGGCTACCTAAGTTAAGCTAGGCTAAGGTGACCATATTTTGGGGGTTTAAATCAGGGATGCTACTAAACCAGGCACCGTGTAAGGAAATATATACTTTGTTAGTGTGCAATTGGCTAGGCCTACAGTAAATGCAGGGAATAATTTAGTATTCAAATTTTGCACAGCAGTTTTGAGAATTTTTTCCTTCTGTAATGTAAAATCACTGAAAGTCGTATGGTTATGCACACAAAAAAGTGCTACACATTGTTGCAATTTGTGTAGAATTTGGCCAGCTTGTGTAGCAAATTGTGATGCGATACCGGATAAACTATTCCCTGAATGTGTGTGTTCACAGCAGTTAGTTATAGAAAGTCAGCGATGTCTTTGACTTTCAATCTCCGTGATTGCAGATACCTGTTATTTGTTCGTCTGTAGTACATACATGGGAGCTGCGATAAAATATCTTAACAATGCTGATGTAATACTAGGTCTGTAATACATTATACTAGGTAGCTGGCCGTTCAGCTCCCGTCCGAAAGGTACACAGTAGGCTACACAATCAACAAAATATTTTTACAGCATTTTAGTTAATATCTTGGGAAATGTGAAATTTCAAGGACATTTATTAAAATCGGGGACATTTTCAGGGACACTTGATCATCGGGGATGGAACACTGGATTTGGGGACTGTCCTCAAAAATTGGGGACATCTGGTCACCCTAAATTATAGGCCTATGTACTACTTCAGTACTGATGGTGATGTTACTGTATGTGACTTGATACTGTAATGTTGTGGCAAATATCTAATCGATTAGAGCAGCCAGCACACGTCTAGCCTGGCCATTATATGCTGTTTTCTAAAAGTTAAAGGACCAAATACATCGTACTTGAAATTTCTTTTTGTATTACCTGTGGTGTAGCTAGATTTTTTTTGTGCAAGGACAGTTTAGCTTGGCTACTGTTTTGAAATTGAATATTTCAGGCCATTACTCCTACAACTCAAGTACCTTGTGGCAGGGGATTCCACTTCATTTTGTGTATGTGTGTGTGTATATGGGGGGGGGGGAGATTTCAGGTGAGGGAACTGTGGCTCTAAATGCAATTGCTCTTCCATGGAGAGGGGTGTAAGGGGGGAGGGATTCTATCCCTTTCGCTGCAAGGAGGGTACCACTTCCCCACTGGAAAATTAAAAACTTGCACACAAAATTTTATGTATGTGAAATTTCATAGTAATGCTTTACATAGAAAATAACGGGGACAAGTGATTTAAATTCAGACGTTGAATCCTCTTGATATGTGACTGGCAGGCACAGAAGGTGCAAGCAGGCTTCGACAAATTCCTTTTTTTTCTTTTTGTACTTGTCCGTTGTGCTAGCTATTCTCTAAATCTTCTTTCCCGCATAAATATCTACTGATCCATCCAATTCGAACCTGCAGATTGGACCGGGCACAAGTTTATTTGTACTGTGCATGTGCAGCAAGAAACTTGTCCATACACTTTTTCTATTGGATACAGTTGCAGCACATACAGTAGAGTAGTAACATGTCACAGCAATGCACATGTCAAACATATTTAATTAGGTTTACAATCTTGCTTAGTGACACACACTGTTGCCAATCTGTACGTACTCATAACAGAACTGTAAAATATTAAAAATTGGAAGATAATCCACTGATTTGACTGTCTATTAAAATGTAAAATGTATGTTAGTTTTTACATTTAAAATCATTCTTCATATTCGTTTTGTTTGTGCATCAAATCAATAAGATCTCATCGAGTTATACAGGGTGATATTTTTTATGTTTAAATCAGTAACACTGCCAGCTTGTGAACATTCATTTTGTTACTCGTTGCCATCTAGCATACAACTCAAGTGAAAGTGCAGTGGAAGTTCATAATGATTTAGTGCACAGCAGTGCAGAATAATACCAGGGAGCTGCCATTGACAATGGCAGCTCCTGATACTACCATATGCATACACAGTGTACATAAGACTAGGGCCAGTCGGCCAATGCTAATAACGTAAGTCTTAGTGTAAGGAACTTATTTTGGCACACGGCGCTTTGGATTTTTTCTTGGAAATGTGTGAATTTTAGTGACATTCGAACTATTAAAGGATAGATATAGTGGGCATTGAGATTGCAAATGTAGCCATTTTTTATATAACTCCTTTTTCAAAATTTATTTGAAGGTTTGGGGTACTTGCCTGGCGGGCTGCAATATTAAGCATAGTAGTTGCCTGAGTGAATTTTTACTTGCCCTGGACTGTCAGGCGGGGGATTTGTTGAGCCCTGGGTGCAAGATCTGACACCAGAGCTGCAGGCATGGTGGTGTCTGGGTGCCTCTTTTAACTTTTTGTTCAACTAGTCTCTGCTTACTGCAATGGATCATTGCCATTCACCAAATCTTTTGTCTTGGAGGTTTAATATGACATGCATATGAAATACTTAAGCCATAGATGGTTGCAGTTAGGCTTGGACCAATATTTTATTTGTAATTTTGCTTGGTGCTCCACCTACCAGCAAGTCTTAGCAAGCCATCCAGGGTTCACCTTATGGGTGGGATACAGGGTACAGGACAACATACCCACTGGGGTTCAGTGGTCTAAGAAAAAACCTTGGGGTATTGTCAAACTTGTGGACACTAGCCCACTCCACAAGTCGGCTGTCTAAACTGAAACTTTTCAGGTCGCCTTTGCCTCCCCAGTTAAGAACAGTTTCCAGTGCCCCCCCCCCCCCCCATCACCAGTATTAGTGTACCTTCTTTCCTCAACTACACTTGACTGGAATTAGCTAAATGACAAGGAAGTAAGCTTGCAAACACTGGACAGTTTCAGGAGTCATTTGGCATCATGCTAGTACAAGCTCCCTATCTCTCTACTGGATTGTGTGACTACCAATGATGATGAGTAATGCCAATGGTATTGGTAATGATCCAAGTTGTGTGGTAGGCTTAGTCAACATGAGTAGGGTCTGCACTAGGCATATGAGCCTTGGCCTATGTTAGGACAATGTGTCAATGTTAGTATGGTACTCTAGTTCTGGTCAACATAAAGCCAGTGATACAGTAGTCACTGCAAAAAAGGATCTACCTGAATAAGGAACAATACTTTTCAATATTTGAACTCATTTTATGAGTCGTGTCTAATTCTGACCATTGTATCAGCCCACTAATGTTTGCCTACTACTGTAGGCTAGTCCTCGTGTCAGAGTCATTTGCACATTTCTGCCATGGCATAAAGGCGCAAAATCTATGGAGGAAAGGGTACATTTTAGAAATTTTGTCTTCATTGTCAAAATCATGGCTATAATTACAAAAAAGTGGTCTACATTATCAAATACTAACTGTAGTTGCGCTCATCTAAACAGTTGTCTTTATCATCACAGAAGTATGTAGTCATTAGGCTGCCGCTTAGGTGACCTGAGAGTTGCAACTCCTGGCCGGGAGTCCAGTAGCTGCTACTCCTCCACTTTCCATGTTCCTAGGAAATTTGCAATACTGTCAAAAATGTGCAACAGCCATTTTGTGGAGTTAATAAGATATATGTGTTCTATCAAATTATTGTAAGTACTACAACTGGCTCTTTTGGTCGTTTTCTTAATTCAGTCACAAGGTTCCTGTTCAGTTAGCCACAAGGATTCTCCAAAACTGGCACTTCAGCATCTCAGAAACTGGTGGTTTAAGCCTATACGTAGGTGTACCATGATGAATCTTTCCCCATTACAGTAAGGTTGCTAGTTTAAGCTCTCTTAGCCTATCTCACTGTAACTATCTTTCTTGCCTCCTCTGCAAAAACAGGCTGAGCTCAGTGGTTTATCTCTTCTGCAAATACACCAAGCTCAGTGAACTGTAAGAGTTTATTTACTAACACCTTGCATGATGACTCTGGACTGACCATCACACAGACTTGTATGAACAGGCTAGACACCCCAAAATGAGACGACTTGTATGGTTAGTTACATGCAGTAATTAGGTAAACGTGAGGGCAGCTCAACTGTTTACCTGTGGTGTCAGAGGATGCGAATTGTTTAGTGAGCTGGCCAAGTGGAAAAACCCGCCCAGGTCCACAGGCAACAGATTTTTAATGGGATATTTCTCGGCATCCTAATACTCGTCAGTAGGTTAGTAATCTACAAATTGTGTTGCTGTGGTACAGCAATAAGGTACTAACAGGACTGCGGGTATCTGACTACAAACATATTGGAGTTGTCCAAGGGTAGTATTCATCAGCATCTAAATATAGACATCTTCATTGACAATGCTTACCCTATCTGCATCCTGTAAAATTTGAATTCAGTGCATAAAAATACATTGATACATTTCCTTGTGGTGTGAGGGTGCCAGTGGTAAGGGTTACTGGGACTTAGTTTGGGGATTGGAGGCACCTGAGAAAGGTTTCATTTAAATTGCATTTTAATTGCCCCCCCCCCCTCCCTGTCTCCTGCCCACACAGGAAACTGAGGAAAGTCACTCTCTGTTTAGTCGTGTATTTACTGTACTTTTAAATTTGAAGGTATTGGACAATTGCTTTTAGTCAGTCAAATATTATTTTCTGTGCCTGTGATTTATCTGTAGATCTTAAGGAAGGGAGGAGGGAAGGAAGGGGTAGTATGATAACAATTTCCAACCCACCACTGTATCCACCCCCTGCCTCTACCCCTCCTCCCCTCCCCATTCCACATAATGTTACTTTTTCATATTGTCTTCTGACACTAACAACAGATTTTGTGGTAGTTCACTTGCTATGATACTGTATTACAAGTGTTGTACAGATGTTGAGCCAGTAACTGACGTTACTGATTGGATAATTTATTCTCAGTATCAGCCAAATTACCTTTGTTGTATATGAAGTAATACATAGGTAAGGTTACATTGATTGGATAGTATCAGCAGTTTAAGAAAACTTGACAGATTCCAATGTAGGATGAATATTAGGTGTAGTGGTGGTGATTTTGAATACCGATAGGCCTATAGTCTTTGAAGCCTTGAAGGGTAGTTGTTTTACAATGCAAGTTTGGAAACAGCTCAAATGGTTTGTAAATTACTTCATGTCAGGTGGCTAACCAACTGAACAGTTTAGGTCAACAATGTAGTCAAACCAACACTGGTAACTTACCTTCCAGATCTTCGATGTTTTTGATCTCAACAGTCAGTGATTTTGAAGAGGTTGTGTTAAGATGGCCTCAATAAATCTGGAAGATGAAGAACTGATGGAGCAGGACTACTATGGGGATGATTATGATGACGATGAAGTTCCTGAGATGCCCCCAATGATGGCCCCCTTATCCCCCCTTGCAGAATACAATGAAAATGCCACCAACCAGACCACATCAGAACAAAGTAAGTAAACACTATCTTGTTAGAAAACAATGATGCTTTGGTCTAGTTTGGTGGTACCCTCCAATTTTTGTGTAAGGTAGCACTCATTTTACCATTTGATGGCTACTGCCAAGTTTTTATTGCTTAAAAAATGAATACTGCCCTCTCTTGAGGTTACGGCAGTTAACTTGAACTTCTTGCACCAGTTGTGATTACCTGCTGTGCTAAAGCATCTGAATATATGATATATTGATCTACATTTGTTGAAGGAAAAGACCTGCATTTTGTCAGATGTTCCAAAGCTGTTTCCTCTCCAATCTTTCAACAAGTAGCCTTCAAGAGAAAACATGATCCTTACAGCTTTTAGTGTGGCATGTTACATTAATGTACAGTGTTGATGAATGCTTCATAAGAAATGAGATTTTTAAGTGAATTTGTTCAATGGATCCATGAAACAGAGTACATTTACCCCATTTGAAACTAGTGTTTGCACGGGTAGTAAAAGTGCTACCCGGGTAGACAAAATAATTTTAGAGCGGGTACCCGAGAACCGCAGAAACAAGAAGTTTATAAACAACTCACAACACTGTTGTACTACATGTATTGTTCGGAGGAGGTATCGTGTCGCCCAAATGGGGATAATTAATTAGTGAAATAAAAGCAAGGGATAAAATAGATTGGGTAATTGATTAGCAGTAACTGCTTATCAAAATCTGAATTGACTAGCGATTACTTCATCTTGGTTAGCAGTATAAATAACGATGAGCAAAATAAAGCAACATTTTGTAATTGGACACATACTCCATGACACTTGCCCGATATTTACACCTGTATCAGAGTGGTAGTGGCCACAAGTTCAAGAAGACTAAAAACCATCATAACAAAATCGCATCGTTTCAAATAGAAAATTAATTATGAAAGAAACGTGATAAAAACAGCCAGTTAAGAAAATCACTATTTCTTAAGGCCTATATCCTCATACTGTACTGAATTTGGGGGCATTTTTCCGAATCAAAAAGCAAGCTTTTAGATTATACCAATTTAAAAAATTTCAACCAATCAGAACCTTCAGAAGTACTGTAAGTATTCTCTTGCACGTCCAATTTTACAGGAAGTAAACAATGACGTCACTTGTGATGTTTCCTACTACTAGTGTATGCACTATCACGGACAGCTTCCTACGTTCGTACGTAGCTATCCATCTGTTAACATCCGGGCACCTCACCTAATTAGCTTGTTTTTAAGAACGTCATTATTTTGGTGCAAGCCAATGTTAGATCCAATAGAGGGATTTCATGTGACGTCACGCGCAATGGATTCCCAGGCACTGAAGGGCAAAACACACACGCAGTAAGCGTATTTACAGCACACGCGCACGGCATAACCATAGATACTACTGTGACACAATGGACGCGTGCCCGTGAAAACAAAAAAGACGCGCGATCTTGCCCTTCAAAATTGCGTCTAGTTGGTTAAAGTCACGTGACTGAAATCCCTCTATAGCATGGTTAACTTCGAAATCTACGTAGATACTTTACACATGGTGGCAAGGTGTTGATTTGCACATCATTAGTGATGCATTTAACCATTAATCGAGGTTTTTTTCCTTTTTGGCAAACACGAGGGGGAATTCCGTATTGAACTGAAGGCACAACATATTGCGAAGTACATAGCTAGCCTATGTACCCTACATGCACGGCTCAGTTTTAGTAGCATGCCGAACGTTATGGCACCTTGCAATGGGGAGGCATGGTCAGCTTGCTCAGGGTTCAGGGTTTTGTCTACTACATAAAACTGACCTCGCAGTGTCAGGCCCGGTGTTGCAGCATTCGCCGTACCGGATAGCACACTAACATATAAAGGGATTTCAGTCACATGACTTAAACCAACTAGACGCAATTTTGAAGGGCAAGATCGCGCGTCTTTTTTTGTTTTGAAGGGCAAGATCGCCCGTCTCTTTGGTTTTGACGGGCACGCGTCCATTGTGTCACAGTAGTATCTATGGTTATGCCGTGCGCGTGAGCTGTATAGTTCACTTACTGCGTGCGTGTTTTGCCCTTCAGTGCCTGGGAATCCATTGCGCGTGACGATGTACACTTCATCCCAGCCGTGTGTATTATATAGCCAAACATGACATGTGCACGGCTCAGCATTTAAATTGTTTATAACTTTTCTAGCTATGGGAGCTGCCGTGTGTGTGTGTTGTTGTTGTCAGGCGGAAAAGAGCAGCTAGCTGATCTTCTGGCTTCGGCTTCAAACAATATGACAATTGCTATACATCGCGTCATTGGGGATAGTTGAAACTCGAACATGGCTTGACAAAATAACGATTCGCATCTTCCGCGAGGCCAAATTGAAAAAGATTCGCAACTAAGCAACTAAGTCATTCTTGGGTAGCAAAGTGCGATGCGAACCCGGTTATTTTGTCACTTGAAAAGCGCAAGGGACAGCATGAGAAGAAGAAACTAAGACAGTGAGTGAATGTAACAAGCATTGCTACAGGTTTATAGCATAAAATGTCCAAATTATTTTTAATGTGCTACTTTTCTGGAACCGGGTAGATGACACGAAACCCGGGTAGTAATATGACGGGCGGGTACCCGGGGGTTTTCGGGTAACCCGTGCAAACACTATTTGAAACCATGTTTTTTTGTCACAAGTGTCTGTGATACTTAGGTTTCATACTTAAGTTATTTATGCAGAACTAAACCATGCTATGCATGGGCATTGACAGTGAAGGGAAAGCTATATATTGCACATACGTACAATGGGTGATATTTAGATCTGTTCTGTGTTCTCTGTTCTTTTTTTTTTTTTTTGAGATATCTGTCTTATTTTTTAGTTTAATTATGCAATTTTCTAACCAATTAAATGCATGAATCTTTGCATATGTTGACAACTGTTGAGAAATTATGCAAGTTCATCTGTGGACAAGATATCAATACTCGGGGTATTTTCTGGCATACATACAAGTGTTCTCAATAGGACACTTACATCTCAGCAACGTAGGTTGTTCAGAATACACAAACTGTCAACTGTATTGCACCATTTTTGTCCTTACTGTAAGTAGATTGAATTTTTTTTTTTTTAAAAATTGTGGGCTCATCCCATCCCTTAGAGTTTATAGACCCCTGTATCAGAACTGTTCAGATTTATCTGGCACTCAGAATGGCAGAAGCACACCTCTGCACGTCCTGCTGTTATTTTCCAGTATTAACCAGAAAATACCGTCTTTCCTAGATCCTTTGGATGGACTACTGGGTGATGCTGGTGCTGATGAAGGCAGTGAGACAAAAGCAAGAAGAATCATCAAGAGAAAACCACAGCCTAAACTTGATGAGGCAAGGTAAACACCTCTTCACTTCTTTATTGTTGTGCAAAGACAAAATAATTTCAATCTTTAATTCCTTTAATTTGTGCATATTGTATAAGATATAAGTTTAGGTGCAAAAAAGGTTTTTCTTTTTAGATTGTTATTTTGTAAGCAACTACCGTGTGTTAGGAGGAGTATGAGATTTAAATGATAATGTCACATTGAATGGCTAAGCAGCTCTACAATTTATGGCAAATTTGCATTGTTTTTCTTCATTTAAGATATGATAAGTTCAAATGGAAAAAGTCATAGACTTCTGTTGCATGAAATTCCAAATTTGCTATATTTTTGAAAAAGAAAGGAAGAAAAAAAAAAAAACAAAAGATGAAAAACCTGACATGGAAGTTAATACATTTTCTTCGCAGGTTGACAGGCCCTAAGGGACTTCCAAGTCTTCAGAAACATTTTGAGAAAGTCAAATTTAAGGGTAAAGGTCATGAACATGAGGACCTCAATCTGCTGATGACAGAAATGGAACATTGGATGAATCGTCTGTATCCGAAACTGACGATGAAAGAAATGATCGTGAAATTGGAAAAACTTGGAAAGAAGCAGAAAGTAAAGGTAAAAGAAATATCACTGCTACATTACATTTTGCTATGTTTCCATTGTTTATTCAGAAAGAAAACATTAGACAGTGGGAATTCTTGATAGTGGGGTTGTTTTGACTGGTCTCACTGGTTCTGGATTACTACTATCATTGATGCTGTCTGCAGGGTTTTTCCAAGAACACTGGAGAGCCAACCGCCCTTTTTCTGGGTCCATAGCAACTTGGGTGTAAATATAAGGTGTGGATTAGGTTGTCCTATACACCTTACAGGTTGTGGAGAAACCTTTCAAAAAATGACAAATTTTCATCTGAATAAAGACAAGAAAATACGTCAGACTTTAACATTAACCTTCACAGTGTCTCTGGTGAAAAGTTTCGTGCCCTTCATCAAAGAGTTTATGATTAGTGTCTTGATGGAAGTTTTCCATAGACCCTTTTCCATATAGCAGTCACAAAGGCTTGTGGGATACACTTTTGAAGTGGGGTGTTTGTCTCAATGGCATTCTACTGTGGCCAAAAATGACGCACACCAAAATCCAATCCCACAATCCTTTGTAATTGTTATTTGGAAAAGGGTCTATGGTGGGGAACATGAAGGACTGGAAAAGGGTACATATTCTGGGAAGCATACTGGGAAGTATACTGCCGCCTGTGCAAGTTATAAGCTAAATCAGCTTTGAGGATATATTTTGTGTACATCTCAAAGGGCATTAAGATCAAACAAAAGATTTTATGTTATGTGGTACATGGTTTGGTGTATTTCTTAGGAAGGGGCCAAAGAGCAGTGTGGCCTTGAAAAGTATGCCATTTTGTAGGGTGCCAAGTGCATCGCAAAACATATAGCCTTCATGGGCTTTGTTTAACTGAAGCTTTGGTGTATTTGACTTACAATATGGGATGAAATCCTGACAAGAAAAACTAGTCTTTTATTGTGGTTAAAGTGAAAGTCTTGCTACTCCTGATGTAAATCGTCAGATTAATTTATATATCTCTGTAACGGACTATATCAGTGGTCTCCAATCTTTTTCGCTTGGTGGCCCCAAATTTTTACTCCAGAATCTTGGTGGGCCTCAATGATGGGTCGGTGGGAGAAGTTTGATTTGACTTGGTTTTGCAGTCTAGAACTGGATTTTTCGCATCCTCATCATCATTGCATATTGAACCAATGAAGCTAAAGCTATATGTACAATGGATTAGTCTATCTTCAGCATTGCCCGGTTCATAGGGATAGTTGCCAGTGGCTGCACCAAGGAAGTCATGACAGCACTTCACCCAAGCAACACATTGAAACAGTCAATAACACATTCTAAGTAGAGCGCCACCATAGGTTGCATGCCACCATAGGTAGCATGCCAGTAACATTTTCTGACAAAAATACTCCTCAGATTGCCGAAAACAACCCTTCCCAGTGTTCTCACGCCTCGGTTTATTGAGAGGTACTTAGGCAACATTAACAATAACACATTCTAAGTGGAGCGCCACCATAGCATGGCGCGTAGCATGCCAGTAACATTTTCTAACAAAAATACTCCTCAGATTGCCGAAAACAACCCTTCCCAGTGTTCTCACGCCTCGGTTTATTGAGAGGTACCTAGATAGGCAACATTAACATTTTTTCAAAGCACCTTGTTGATGTTATAAATATTATTCTGGGGCTCCCTTGGTACAAGGACCTCAAGATCAGTCTATTATAATGGCAAACGTGGTTGCTTAGCCAGGAACGGAACATCTTACTGATAAGTCGCGTATGAAGTATCTGCGACATGAGTCAGATCACTTGCTCTTAGATTAGAATCACTCCCATTGCCTATTTTTAATGAGAAATTTGGCAATTATTTTTTTTCTCCCCTGGATCTTTTTTGTGACCGTCAGAAATACTTTCACGACCCTCAAAGGGTCACGACTCCTAGTTTGCCAACCACAGGATTATATAAATACAGATAAAATGTTTTCAGAATGAATCAGATTACCTGGCCGGCACTGATAGGGAATAGATATGCTGTTCTGATGTACATGTAATTACTGATGTCATAATTGTTAGTTAAAACCTGTCTCATTGGAAATTTTTATTGAGGATTGTTATTTATTTCCAGACGTGCCTGGCAAAGATTCGCATGGATATGCCTATCCTGGATGAAGACTTTATTGGGAGAGATGATGATCTAGGTAAAACAAGAAACTTAAAATTCAAAATTTTTGCCAGTTTTTAGTCAATATGCTAATACGTAGACAAGTAATAATCCAGTTTGCCCATATACAATCCATGTGAAGATATAATGTGTCCCGCATATAGTTTTGTGTAGTATATAGCAGCTTGTCTGACACCATGTTAACTTATAGGCTGCATGTGACAAGTAGGAGGAATGCAAGTGAGGTGAAACATTTTGCTTAAGGACGCAATTCAACATTTTGACCAGGTTTCAAAGGAATAATCCTTGGATCACAAATCGACCTCCTTGACCACTTGTCCATAAAGCCCTTACTGCCTGTCCAAACTTTAGGAAACTTTGCATCTTTAGCCCAAGTTGTGAATTATAGTAAGAGGTCTGCTCTAGCTTGAATGTATTCCTTGAATTCTGGCTAATTTACATCCAGATAAGAATAATGATAGCAAATCCTGTACATAGCATCTTGATGTCTTACTGTATACCTGAACCCTGTTAGGGGGAGATCCAAGGTAAGAGGTCAGCAGAGGTCAAACTCAGAACAATTTGTAAACATGACATCTGAAGAACTGTGCTGCATTGACAGATCATTGCTGGAAATAGGAATGTCATAACTGAGTAAATGACCCCCCCCCCCCTTTTTTTTTAATGTTCATAGTCAACTGAGGTCACAGAAGTTATCTTACTCTGAAAATCTTGTACCTCACTATGCAATACCTCAGTTAAATGCTCTTTAATCTCACCCCGGACAGTAAATTCTCCCTACTAAGGACGACTTTGACAGCTCTCATCTTTGGGAGGTGGATCTCTAATGTTAATTAGATGCTCTGTACTGACTCTGGTGGCAGTCCAAGTTTATCTCGGGTTAGGTTCAGCAGAAATAAATTTTTCAAATGCAAGTCTCCGCTAGGGTACCAGTGACCAATTTAAAACAGACATTTAAATGTCTTATTGAGTAAATGGAGTCTGTAAAGTTATAGTCGGGTTAAGAGAAGTCATTAAAACCTGAATTAAAGCATTTTTACTTTGTGGTTTTTCTTGACATGGCCATCATTTTCCATAAGATGAGGAAGAAAAGATCGCAGAAGAAATGAACGATGAAGAGGATGGAGTAACAAGAGGGGAAGAAGAAGAAAGCAGAGGAAATGAACGACTGATATCATCTCAGTCTGAAAGTAAAGTGAGTAAACTTGCTGTAACATTTATCAAAGGAACTGAATGCCATGTTTGGAGGAAAAAGAGGGGTGGGGGAGAATGGATTGGTAAACATGCTTAACTTCAAATTTGTCAGTTATGAAAGCCAAACATTTGTTCTTAATTCTCAACTACTTTTTTCAGATCAAATTCCAGCAGGTGTTTTTACTGTGTTGTTCTTAAAAGTACTGAGATCTTCTTGGTTGTGTGCAGCAATATCTCGATGTGGCTGATCATCTGTGATAGATACTATCCAGATATCCAAGTGCAACTTGTTGAAAGGTTGAATGCTCAATCCAATGGGCTTCCTTTCTGTTAGAGTGTGTGAAAATTGAAGGAAAAGAGAGTAATGGATCAATGTTATGTGTCTTACGTTGCAAAGTTATTCAAATGGTCTTGCGAAGATGATGAATAAACCAATACCAAGCGAAGTATGTCATGTGACAAAAGCTTTTACTTGTGTGGTGCTGTGACATACTTTTCTCAGTGCAGTGGCGATACATTTTTAAGAACTCTGGGGGCCACTGAAAGCCGGAAACCATAGCAAGTGGATGCTGTCCAATGGTGCAATCCAGAGCTGAAGGGGAAAGGGTAGCATGGGAGGGGGAACAGTTGTACACAAATCAAAGAGTAAAAAAAAAAATTCACCACCAACCACTCACTACCCTTGCCTCCAACTTTTAAAAGTTGTTACTGATGCTACAATTTTTCAAAAGTACCTCCAACGTAAAAAATTAAAAAAAAAGAAAAACAAATAGTACCCCCCTTTGGGACCCTTTTGTACTTTCTCACCACTTACCTCCCCCCATTCCCCCAAAGCAATCATGCAGATTTGCTTTACTGATATAATCAGTGTTTTGTGATCTGAGTCTGTAACATCATCTGGCATCAAAACTTTGTCTTCCATAGCCAACTCTGACAGAAGACCAGAAGAAAAGGATTGAGGAAAAGAGGAGGTTGGCACTGGAACGGAAAGCTGCCAAACAAGCTAAGGAACAAGAGGAGGAACTTGGTGGACTGTCGCAAGAGGAACTTGAAAGCATCCAAAATGGAGAGGGTTTGAAAATTTCTCGGATAGAAGCAAAAATGTTTCAAGAAATAGCTGATACTGAGCGAGAGTTGGGAATAGTGGGAGGTGAAGATGGTATGATGGAATCAAAATCCAAAGAAGAAAATCCTGTTGGAAACAGTTTATCACAAGAGGAAATGGATGAAATTGAAAGGGAGCTGATGGGATGATGTGTTAGTTTGTGGTGCCCTTGATGAAAGACCTAGTTGCCATGTGGCAGTCTCTGAAGACTTATGCTTTTGGATTTTCATCATGTGATGCTAGCCTCTGGACCAGACTGCCAAGAGCAAACAATGAAGGAAAGTGTTCTTCGAGAATGATACAGTGTGTGCCAAGCGGAAAGTGAAGGCTTACATTTGTATGGTTCAGATATTACACACTACTGAGGCTGCTGGAAGTGGGTCAGGACTCAAAGTCAGGACTCAGCAAGAGTTTTGAGTACAAAGTAGCCTCCGTGATTTTTTTTTGCAAGACTATTTCTTTTTATGATAGTTACCCCCTTAAGGAATGTAAAAGGGCTTACTTTCCACAAACATTAAGTTGATAAAAGGTACTGTGCACAGTTGCATGGCTATGTTATATTTCTTAATTGTCTGAATTTATGTCTGTTCTTTATTTGGGGCTTACAAAAAGTGTGGGTGATTTTGATTTTTCACCCTTATGTGATGCTTTCACAAATGGCGGAGTTTATTCCTTTTATGCATTCTGTCTATTTAATAGTATGCACTTCGGGGGGGGTTCACATTAAGTGCCCATTCTCCCAACAACGTTTAATCGTTTATCTCTAGCCTACCTTTCAGTAAATAACAAACAGTCTTTGACACTTCCCAGAAGAAGGCTTAGGCTTACATGTAGCTTGATTCCCCAAGACCTTTATAATCTTCTGAGTCCACCAGTGTGTGATGGATACAATACCACTGTGCACCCGCGCATTTGACTAATCTGCATATGTCGAAGGTGTAATCAGCAGTAATGGTTCAAATACCTGAGTATAACATTATTTATTTGGGATGATGCAAAAGCTGATTTAATCATATCAAGTTCACCACTTGTAGGGCTGCAAACGTGTAGCAAAACCATGAAATGTACTTTAAATCGTAAAATTTCATGAAAGTTTAGTGATTAATTATGAGGAAGACATACCCACTAAAGCCCTGATTACCACTGCTTCCTCATTGGTCACTTTTTTATTATAAAGCTTGATAAAGTTGCCAAGTGGCAAAGCCTTTGGTCACAAAGGCTGAATCATGTTTAAAAATCTTGTGACCTCCTCAAGTGGTTGCAAGTGGCCGCAAGATGTGAGAGCAGTTATATGGCAACCGGTGGCAAGCCCAATTGATCCCAGGAGCTTGCAACCTGTTGGTCGCCTAGTGGACAACCAGTTTAAGAACTCATGAGATGCTAAGAGGGACAGAAAACAAGGAAATTTAAAGATATTGAGATGGATAAAAATTGGGTAGGGCAAAATACGAGCTTTAGGTTTAATCGGAAGTCACTTTTTACTACACTGTACAGTAGGTGTTTATTCCACATGCCATCATTTTTTAATTAATCGCTGCACAGTCACAGCCCTAACCACTTTGGTTCTAAGGTTAGGTACTAGGTGGGAGAGTGCATACAAGATATGATCAGTTGTTGTTGTACAAAGGCAGCAATGAGCATACTTGATCAGTCAGACTTCATGACCCTTTGGCATAACGTTCTAATATACATCACATTAAAGGCAAATACTGTATTTACATAGTATTAAAATGATGTAGACAGGAAATAGCTTAAAGGGAATAAGCAGTCATGGCAGATTTATTTTGAAAAATCAGCTAAATCTTTCAAATCTCCTCCAGATTTCACTTTCAAGTATCTTACATGTTTCCAAATGTAATTATTGAATATTTAAGGTAAAATAAGGAGTTTTTTTGCATGAATTTAACAATTTAGTTATAAAAATTTTGTCACAGGATTCACATGATTAAAAAGAGCCATTCATGAGGTAGGGCACCACCTGGGGTACACTAATTCAAATTGGGGTGACTGCATTTTTCCCTTTAATTATTATCAAAGCAGTCAGCATCACTACTGTATAAACTCAGGCAATAGCTTTATTTCCCAACACATTCATTACAAGAGATATAAATGTTGCATAATTTGAAAAAATATAAGTGAACAAATTATTTGTGATCTAGAAAGCAATGAATTTCGTTCTATTAAAACCTTATGTTTTGAAAAAAAAGTTACCCAGCTACAATTTAAATTGCATATTGTTTATATCTGTCAGTCATGGTTTTAAAGGGATGAAAATTTCCTGCTACATAAGTGCAGTATCTTCCTTAAAAGTTTTAAGATCAACTGTATCCTATGTCATTAATGAACAAAATAACCTTAAACCAGAAAGCCCAAAGGCTTAGTGATTCCTTGCCAAATGGGGATGCTTTGTTGCACTGAGGTTTATCCCTCAAATTCACAAGTATTACAAGTATCTAACACCCCTGTCTTGAAATATCGTGTTTTTCAATGCATTTGGTATTAACTTCTGATGACTTCAAATGACCTCTGACCTCCAATGGATCTTGGATCATGAAAATTCTTAGGAAATTTGCTTTTTGACCTCTGGTGATCCCAGATGACAATCTTGGGAATTCTTGGGAAATTTTTCTTTTTGACCTTAGTGACCCCAGACGATGATCTTGGGAATTCTCGAGGAATTTTGCTTTCTGACCTTTAGTGACCCCAAATGACACTTGGGAATTCTTGCTTTATTACCTCTGGTGACCCCATGACAATCTTGGAAATTGCTGGAAAATTTTGCCTTTTGACTTGTGGTAAACCCATATGACAATCTTGGGAATTCTTGGGAAATTTTGCTTTTTGACCTCTGGTGACACCATATTACGATCTTGGGAATTCTTAGGAAATTTTGTTTTTTGACCTCCAGTGACCTCAGATGACCTTTGACCTCTACCAGAAACAATTGGGTTCTTTCTCTCAACATGACAAATCAATATACCATGTATGAAAAGTGTCCTTCATTCCTACCTTGAGATATCGTGATTACAAGGTTTTCAGTCTTTGACCTCCAGACACCTCAAATGACCTTTGACCTTCACCAAAAACAATAGGGCTCTTCCTCTCCACATGACAAATCTGCACACTAAATATGAAGTGTCTATCATTGCTATCTTGAGATATCATTATTACAAGCGATTAACAAGCTTTTCGCAGTTTTACCTCCGGTGACCTCAGATGACCTTTGACCTCTACCACAAACAATAGGGTTCTTCTCAACATGACAAATCTATATACCAAATATGTAAAGTGTCGGCCATTGCTATCTTGAGATATTGTTTTTACAAGCCGTTTATAAGGTTTTTGCAGCTTAACCTCCAGTGACCTCAGATGACCTTTGACCTCTACCAAAATCAATAGGGTTCTTCCTCTTGACATGACAAATCTGTATACCAAATATGAAAAGTGTCAGTCATTGCTATCTTGAGATATCGTGTTTACAAGCCGTTTACGAGGTATTCCCAGCTTAACATCCGGTGACCTCAGATGACCTTTGACCTCCACCAAAATCAATAGCATTCTTCCTCTTGACATGAAAAATCTGTATACCAAATATGAAAACAGTCGGTCATTGCTACCTTGAGATATTGTGTTTACAAGGTTTTCAGTTTTTGACCTCTGGTGACCTCAAATGACCTTTGACCTCCACCAAAAACAATAGGGTTCTTTCTCTCAACATGACAAATCTATATACCAAATATGAAAAGTGTCGGTCATTGCTAACTGGAGATATCATGTTTACAAGCTAAGCGTCGCATACACACACATATATATATATATATATATATATATATATATATATATATATATATATATATATATATATATATATATATATATTTCTCTAATTCAGCACTAAGGGGGAAACTTGTTGAAAAGTCGACGTTAAGGGGAAAAAAATTTTCGGGTGAAATATAAGTTTCGCCTTAACGTTTCCACACACTTTTTCTATAGGAATACGTAAACTTACAAGGGCGCCCTCTTAGATTTACAAACTAGATGCCATTACTTCAAAGTTGTCAAATTTACGGACACCGAGCTGTTAACACGAACGGATGGCTGGCCATTGAAATAACGTTAATTATATTTTTAGACGTTAGGGCGAATTTATTTCTTATGTATTTTATTATCTTTTTTTCGCCCTATGTACAAGCAGATATAACAATTTCCCCTTAAGGTGGGAATTAGCGTTATATATATATATATATATATATAGATATATAGATATATATAATTATATATATATAATATATATATATATATATATATATATATATATATATATATATATATATATATATATATATATAGGTCGATAAAGATAGTAAGAAGTGCTTACAAGTTTGCGGAAATTCCACGACGTTTCGGGTGTAAACCCTTCATCAGGTGGCAAAAAGGCAAGCTTCTTATTCACCTATATATATATATATATATATATATATATATATATATATATATATATATATATATATATAGGGAACGGTCGCACTTGGGTGCTTTCAATTGCCTTCGATGAGTTACCACCTATTTTTTCGTCTCTCTCTCTCTCTCTCTCTCTCTCTCTCTCTCTCTCTGTGCTGGCTTCAAATTCTGTGCTGAATCCTAGGCGAATCCTGTGCTAGCTTCAGACTGGTGATCAGAGTTAAGCTTTTAGGAGGTGGTCGCGACACACTTTTTGTTGCACACACACTCACTCATACACACTAGGCATCACCATCACGTAGTCTTTTTGTCTTTGGCAAAGGAATCAAAAAGCCATCATAGGGAGTAAACTAGTATAGATGAGACGTAGTAAAGAAAGAGGAATAGCGCCTTAACAGTTTAGTATACAGACGTGAGACCTTCACGGAATTCCCCGTGTTTGAAAATAAAGATGTTTCCTTCCGTATTTGCAACAAAATGACAGTAACCGTCGTATCTATTAGTTGCAGAGAAGTCGCATATCCGAGCTATATAGCGGTCTGTTCAGGAAATATAATAAGCTGAAGTTTTCGGTACGTTCCTACATTTTACTTCAAATTTATTTCAGTTTTTTAGGACATAGTTCACCGCCGTAACAGAGATTGCCACGATTGTTAAGTCAATTGCGTATAATGAAAGTAATAGGTTTGAACATTACTCAGAGCGGTAGTCTAAGGAAATCCTCACTCTCCAGACAACTGTATGATCGGGGAGTTGCAACAGTCTGTTGCAACTACCTCGTATGGTTTGAACATTGAAGTGTGGCCGGTGCAAAGATATATATATATATATATATATATATATATATATATATATAATATATATATATATATATTATATATATATATATATATATATATATATATATATATATATATATATATATATATTGCCTTCACTGTTTTTCAGAGTACGTCATAGGCTATTGGTCTACAGGCCTACCTATCACGATGATCCAGGGCGAATACACGGCTGCACCAGCTTGCATCTGAGCACCTATCAGCTAGGACGGTAGCCTGGGCGAAACCCCGGGGGGGGGGGGGCAGTTCGTGACACTGTCTGAGCGGAACATCAATTGGTGTGCCTGCAGACAGTGGACACCCGGGCGGACCGTTTCCTGAGGGGGGATATATGTAAGGCCTGACTTAGGTGTAAAATTATGTCATCGTTATTACAGCTTTAAAGTGGTCATATCTTTACAAATTGTCAATATTTCGTGATATTTTTCCTATCTTTGGCTAGGCGTAGGTCTAAGGTAAGAGGTGATGTCTTAGAGCAGAAGATAACTTGAACACCCTATACTCTTTGAGAAATTTTTGTCTATGTGAGGTGGTTTGAATGCAAAATAGTGCCATCTTTAGTACCCTGCTCTCTTAATGTAAAAGAGTGAAATTCACTCTTCGACGATTGCCTACAGTGACCACTCTTTTTTCGAGTGGAAATAGACTGAAATTCCACTCTGCTCGGAGTGGTAATTAACTCTAAATGAGTAAAAATTCTACTCCACTGTAGTCAATCTCTTTGTTGGATTTCACTCTTTTACATTTAGAGAGTATAGCTTCGTAAGGCGTAGAATTGATTATATCCTCAGGAATCCTCATTATTTAGTGATTTTTCTGTTTTGGTAATGTGTAATTGAAGGGGATGTTGCTGAGGGGAGGGATGACACCTCTACTCTTAAAGAAATTTTTCTTGTTCTAAGTTTTCCTGGATCCAAAATGGTGCTATCTTTCATAAAGTTTCGGACTGATTACATGATCTGAAATTTTAATTATTTATTGAATTTCGGCTGTTGCTTGGCACTCCTACTTGGCCGATGCAGGCTCTCCTTAACGCTCTTAGTACGCCACAGGGGAGCCACTGGCGCGTAGCCGTAGCGTAGGCCTAGCAAGTGAATATTCGGTCGAAATGTCTCCCAGACTGGGTGGGGGGGGGGGGGCGACACATTTTAGACCTTAAAGTTGCATCTAAACTTTTTTACTTTTAGGTTTCGTGCTTTAGAAACAAATTATGATTTCAAGAAGAAAAGTTAGATTTCATATAAAGAGAAAGTTCAGCCACTCCAAGTTTAATTAGTGCATGTACTCTGGTGTGCTTTTTCATTGATGGCTCTTTGAGGATCATATGACTAAGTTTCTCACTGTGTTGTGAAATTCACGTGCAGAGTAACTCCTTGGTTATCCTTGAACATGTAATATTTATGTTCTAACATATGAAAGCTTGTAGAAGTGAAGTAAGAGAATATTTGTGCAAATATTTGGAACAAAGCCTACCTCAGCCCTACCGAGACTAGGATGTCAGAAAATCTGGCATTCCAAATGCCCCAGATTGTAGGAAATCCCACTTTACAATACAACTCAGTAAGCCTCTGTCGGAAATTTCTAGTCTCTGTCGGAAATAAATAAAAATAATTCATTTGAAACACTTACAAAACTTCTTATGTTTTTATGCAGAATTACACTTCGAAATGGTTACTGACAAGGCCTGAAAAGTGTCATTCAAGGCAATCTCGGAGATATTTTAATCTAATTTTTTTCCGCGCGTTGCACGCCAGATGATGATGGCGCTACGCTTAGATAGTACATCATTACTTCAAGATAATAATCCATGGGCGGATTTAGGGGGGGGGGGCCCAGGGGCCCGGCCCCCCCCCCTTCCAAAAATTTTTGGAGTTTTTTCAACGTCATAAAACAAATGATTAGGCCCTATTTCCAATTAAATAGGCCTGTGTGATGTGTCAGAGTGAAATTCAAATTTGTTCATTATTTAAATTTCTACCTCAGAAAATCAGTCTTATGTTAATAATTCTGTTACTGACCTCCGGCTGATAACATTTTGGCTTATATTGGTCACAATAACTTTTTCCGGGCATTGCAAGGGGTTACCCATGAGCGCTGCACTGGACTGCTGACTTCAGTCCATTACCGGCCGGGCCCACATCATTGGGAACACTGCTTCTACTTTCAAGGAAATTTCAGAATTCTTTAATATTTAGAGGAATATTTTCAACAACCTCAGGCTCTTAAGTTAACTATAACTTGCTGCAACACTAGCATCTTCTTTCAGCTTTGTAATTTACTTTAATGAAATGTACTTCGAATTTAGGGTAATATAAGGGAAAAGAAGGCTTCAATTCGGGAAACTGCCATCCTAATATGAGGACAACAAAGGCCACTTACTCTCCTCTTTCAACCAACCAAAAATTTAAATTTCACTAAATTATGAACATTTTCCAGCCATATATGATCAGTTTCAAAAAAATACTAAAGACATCACCATTTTGCATCTAAGCAATCTTAAATTAACAAAAATTTTCTTAAAGGGGAGGGGACACCCCTCCCCTTAGACCCCTCCCCAGAAAAGCATCTTCCACCAAACCAAAAATAAAAATTGACTGAATTACGAACACTTTCCCAGCCATGTATGATCAGTCCAAAAAATACACCAAAGACATCACCATTTTGCATCTGAGCAACCTTAAAGGCAGTAGGCAGTCACCCCAAACAGAGTGAGTGTATCCTGTCACTCTAGTTCATGAATGGCCTATTCTGATCATGTGACAATATTTTTGTTAGTGAATTTTGGAATTCAAGGAGAATTTCGCCTTGCTTTACCTATTGTTTGTAATAGTTATGTTCAAAACATCTTCAGAGGTGCTTGTTATGCAATAAGAGGAGATTTGCAAGAGTTTGCTGATTTTTCAAAGAAAATTTTGGGGCGACTGCCTATTGCCTTTAAATTAACAAAAATTTCTCAAAGGGGAGGGGGACACCTCTCCCCTTAGACCCCTCCACAGAGAAGCATGTTTCACCCAACCAAAAATTTAAATTTCACTAAATTATGCGCATTTTCCAGCCATATATGATCAGTTTCAAAAATATACTAAAGACATCACCATTTTGCATCTAAGCAATCTTAAATTAACAAAAATTTTCTTAAAGGGGGAGGGGACACCCCTCCCCTTAGACCCCTCCCCAGAAAAGCATCTTCCACCCAACCAAATATAAAAATTGACTGAATTACGAACACTTTCCAGCCATGTATGATCAGTCCAAAAAGATACCAAAGACATCACCATTTTGCATCTGAGCAACCTTAAATTAACAAAAGTTTCTCAAAGGGGAGGAGGACACCCCTCCCCCAGGACGGTGATCACTCATCACATACTTTACCTCCTATCAAAATACCCTAGCACCACCCCTGGCGCACCACCTCCCCCTTAGATCCCTCCCCCAGATCGGCCTTGTACAAACCACTATGACCTGGGCCCCCCTTCTGCCAAATCCTGGATCCGCCACTGTAATCTGTCGGAAATTTTTTGCTCCCCCCCCCCCTATAATATCTAGCTACGCCACTGATGCGTGAGTCACCAGTATACTAGAGAATATTCGCTATCCCAAACGCCCCAGATTGTACCCCGTCTTAGGAAACTACAATCTAGGATGAATTTCTCACTTCATTTCTGCTCGTGACATTCTTCAGCCTGTGTAGCCTGTAAAGTCTAGTCAGAAAGTAGGGTTCCCCTGCACCCCAAGAACGTATTTTTCTAACTTACATTTTTGTTATCCTCAGAGTGTCTATTTAAAAGGATTTTGATGTTCCCAAGACAATTTCGTGTCCCATGGGGTTCATTTGGCGCCAATTTTGGCTGCCATCTTGGATTTCCGACGAAATAGATAACCGGTATGACGTTTAAAATAAACGTCGTACAAACAAAAGTGATGACACTTAACCGGCTCATTTTGGCATGAGACATTCATTTAGATGATTATTTTACTGACTGGAGGAAAATAAACTCGTTAGAGTGGGTTATAGGTAATTAAAAATGTGTGAAATCCTCATTTAGTTCCTTACCAAGATGCCATTTTACGTCATACCAAAGGTCAATTGGTTGGATGAAATCGCTTGGATTTCTTCAGTATTTGACAAAGGTATAAGTTTCTGATTGTTTCTTATCCATACTTTAATTCTGATGACGT
Source organism: Holothuria leucospilota (assembly GCA_029531755.1). Lineage (NCBI taxonomy): Eukaryota > Metazoa > Echinodermata > Holothuroidea > Aspidochirotida > Holothuriidae > Holothuria > Holothuria leucospilota. The sequence goes on from CM055974.1 coordinate 25,715,213, forward strand.
TAAAATGAAAAAACTGGTAACTATAATGCTTGTTTTTTATTGCTTTACTCACGATACTTGATTTAGTCAGATATTAAGGTTAGGCGAAAGTGAAATGACTATATTTTACAACCAGTAACCTCAAAATAACAACCTTCCACTCACATTGTTGGTTAAAATACGTGTTCTTTCAGAAGATAACAATGAACACGTGAGTTATTAAGCCAAAAGGGGTCAAATAGACACAAGATATGACCTTTGACCCAAATTTAGGCAATGCCTATTTCTAACGTAATTTTGAGCAGCACTACGTAGGTAAATCTGTCGCATTTTGACCCGAAACAGCTTTATTGCATATATTTCAACATTATTTGGCCACTAATGTTCCAAAGATCTACTTGTGAATGATCATTATCAACTGAAAGGTGACCTAGTGCCCAAAATGTTGAAAAACTAACTTTTACAGCTCGGGAAGAGAGAAATATCCACAGATGACGATCAATAAACACAAGTTACCTTTCTTCCTTAACTGCTTAAGGCTCTTACTGGAACGTTCTTGCTTATTTACTAACCATGACATGGCAGATATGGTAAATATTTGTAAGGTCTAGATCGATAACATTTGTTTGTCCAGTTTGTGGTCATTGTACTACCCAAAGCACTGAATAACAATAAAACTTTGCTACCCTAAACAGTAGTAGGTAATATTCGGGGGGTATCATGATTTGAAGGAAATTATCATGTTCAGAACTGAAAAATATCTTCCCATGCTTACTTAATCCAAATATACATAGTTAACGTCACTGAAACAACCTCTTTTCTAGGTGCTTTCCGCCACCTATCGCACATGCAGGTTGTACCGTTATTTCTCCTTTTAGAACATCTTAGAACAGCTTGAGTGATGTTATTATTGCCCTTGGTAACTTCTATTACCATCTATCCTCTCTGTTCATGAGTCCCCTACACCACAAATTGGCGACCTGTTAAGTCCGAGTTACACTATCATAAGAAAACAGCGTGATTTTTATTTTGTGACTGTGCATAGTACTCATCAAATACCAATTGGAGAATGCAATTAATTACTTTATTATAATGCCTACAGTTATGAGGAGCCTCGAGGGCATCCGCCTTGTTCCCATCAGGCTGATGTCCTTGGCACTCTGGCCACTGGGCTCCACGACCTTAGAGACGAGCTTCGTTCACCCGGAAGGCGTCATTAGGCCACAAAAATTCCACTCCGTCAAGTCATTCCTTCTTGTCACCTCATTTCAGGGCTGACACTAGGATGTGCGCGACAGAGGGAGGGGCAGGCTCCCCGCAAGGCACAACAAAAACTTGGGAGTCTTTTGTTAAGAATTGAAAACGTTCCCTATTTGGCCAGTGATCATAATGTACATTTTACTCTGAGAACGACATATTCATGCTTTTGAAATCAGTAATGTTTTGCTGGGGGCCTGCCGCCCCCAGAATCCCAGCCGTCATAAGCCTGCGGGTGGGTGTCAAAGAATTTCCATTGGGATGTTTGTGTGATTTTTAATGATGTAATACGGTTTTTCGATAATCGGTCAGACAGGTGATGCTTGACCCCAAAATTTATCGTTCGCCACTCTTTAGGCAACTCGTCGCCTTTGCCAAGCTTCGGGATACTTCCCTCCCCGCCCCTTTTCCTCGGGAAGCTTGGCTCCTCCGACAGGCAAATCCTGGCGACACCCCTGGGGCTAACTTGGGAAGATGGTGACGTGCCGGAATTGCATTCCACGGGAGACCTTGTTAATCCTGTGGACTTGATAAAGCATTAAAAGAGGGTACACACCGGCTTACGAAGGGCATGACGTGTATGTTGGTTTCACCTTACATACCCATCCAAAGTTTATAACATGTACTCTGGTTTTGCCAAATGTGATGTGCTTTGTTAAATGTTTAAAGTTCATAATTTCTTTCGTGCAGGTATGGACGTTAAACTTGGATGTTGCTGGAGATGCGAAAAGCTTCTGCCCAACAAAAGGGAGCCATGCGAGATGTGCAAGATAGCAGTATACTGCTCTACGGAGTGTCTCAAGAGGGATGAGGCGAGACACGGAAGTGTGGAGTGTAAAATGTGGTCACCCATCAATAAGTGTGACGCTTGCGGCAGAATTGGACGTGTTAAAGAGGTAAGTGTCTTCCAGGCAGCGAGTTTATTTTTTCGTAGGATGGAAATGGAAGAATCATGCCAATGGTCGAATCAGCTCCTTGTAAACTGGCCACACCCTTAATTCCAAAATAACAGCTTTTCGACAATTTTTTTTTTTTGTAATTCTGACGCCGGATTATGAAAGAACAGGTCAAATATCCCTTGTCCACGTAATCCTAACTTTAATTCTAACCCTAACCATGATTTTGAAACAAATTTAAAAATTTTTGAAAAACAGATTTTTCCATCTCCATCCTACGAAGAAAACTAGCTTCCAGGCAGGCTTGGCTGAGCTGTACGTAATAGACCTTATACATTGACGTACACTGACGTCATTTTGGAGAGAAACGAAGCACACTTGCACAAACGGCTTAGTTTTCGTAGTGTAGTAGACTTACGGGCGTAAACGATTTTTTGACAAATCAGCTGTTTGCATTTGTTGTTGTAACTTGCTATGATACGCGCTTTTCCTCCAAACGAGGGAACACGTTCTGCTTTGTGACATCATATGCGTAAGGTCTATACTCCTGTCATACAGCACATCGCATCATACCCTTTTGGATAATAAGACTTCCACGTATATGGCTTTTAAGATTATTGTAACTAGAAGTATGAAATGTGTAAAAGTGTTATTTTTCAACACGCTTGAGCGCCATTAACTTTTATTCAGTACGGTCCCTGATGTATCTCGGTAAGAGATATGAGTATGTTATGATGGCTTTCGATAAACCAGAACCGGAGACACTGAAGTGGCCTGGTGCAAAAGTGGTATTCACGCGGTTATATTAATTGTTAGTTAGGCTGTCTTACTTGAAACTGAACTGCAAATGTTCCACTTTTTCTAAAGTCCCAGAAACCAAAGACGAAAACTAAGCACTACTTATAAGGGAGTTCTGCTCCCCGAAGTTTATGTCCACGGCCAAACTTTCATGACCAAATATTGATTGATCATTGGTAGAAGTGGTAAAGGAAAGAGAACCGATGAAGAGGGCGGTGGATGACCTAAAAGTTTGATTTATCTCTCCCTATTTTGTTATTGCTTAATGCTTATACTATTTTATTGCAAGGTAAATAAAGTTAGAAGGGCGTCAAATTAAGCCAGAATCAAAGCTTTTCTTCTTTTTTTTTCTTTTTTTTTCTTTTTTTTCATAGTTGAGTCTCAGAAATAATTGCTACTTACGGTTCAGTGCTTTGAAAGTGAGCTTGGGAATTCTTTCGAATTTGTGGCCTATGATCATGGGAATTTTGAAAGATATCTGGCATGGATCTTGTATAATATGTATGTCTTACTCCAGTGTAACTCCTTATGGTTTTATGCAGACAGAAAGACAGACAGACAGACAGACAGACAGAAAAAATAAATTTTTCTGAAGGAAAATAAATTTATTACTATTTTTATAAACGTTGTTCTTTTCATCAACAGTGCTCCGGGTGTTTTTCGGCTTGGTACTGTGATAGGATTTGTCAGGCATATGCATGGAAAACGCATCAGAAGGCATGTGACCAATGGAAACAAAGGGCCCTGGCTGTTGCTGAAAGAAGACACACAGTGCTACTAACAGACCGCCCATTAGTTTCACACATATTAGAGTATCCTTATTATTTTGGGAATACCATGGCCGTAGATCTCTTAAAACTGCCAAGCAATCCTGACATTCCTTGTGAAGAAGGCGAAGAGAATGCGATTACACAGGACTTCAGTCTCCGTCTTGCTGGCTGCGGAGATCTCCGTAATGTTACCCAGACCATCTACGACTTGCCGGAAGCCTACGCTGGCAAGTTACGATTCCTTCTGAACGATGTCGATCCATTTGTGATGGCGCGAAACGTGTTACTATTATATATGATGGCGGTATTTGTTGATGAAATCACCATAGCAAATATATGGTTGTCTTCTCGTCTGTCCAGAAAATGCTTCAAACACCTGCAATCTTCCTTAGATGTTCTGATTGCCTCTGATAGCAAAACACTCAAAGACTTGACCAATGGCGCAGTACTTCTGGACGACCAGATGGTCGTATCCTGGCACAAGTCTGGAAAGAGTGGCGGAAAATGCGGTGTAGATTAAGCACAAGTGATAATATTAACCTGGATGAGCAAAGGGCTGCTCTGTTCCTCGACTTTGGATCCCCACCGGTATAAGTCACTATCTACAAGCGGTGGATAGCAAGTATTTACCATCACTTGAAAAGTGGTTTGAAGATGGGATCATCACATCACCGGATCAGCGGCAAAAGGATTTACTTTTTTACAACCCAACGTTGACCGGTCGACCCCCAGCTGTGGTTGAGAGCGTGGAAATTCGTGTTCCACAGGATTATAAGTTTCAGTATTGCATGAAATTACCGTTCTGGGCGTGGGACTGTATGGATACGATGAAGGATGAGACCAGTACGTCTGTCACGGCACTAATCCATTTGTATGTCACAAAGCAAATACGCAAAACTAATACTTTACTGAAAAGTCAACGTCTTGTTTGTGAAATATTCACCCACAGTTTCGTGAAACTGAGGACAAAGTTGCCAAGGTCGCGATCAAACTTTGATCGAATTTACGCTTCTAATCTGGCTGATTATTACGGCACGGCATGCGTGCTGAAAAACCTCGGACCATTGTTGAATGCGAACAACCCGAATTCTACACTTTTTGTTGGCTATATGAGCTGGATTCTTGTCACCGAAGGTGCTCACAATTCACTTGAAGACGAGGGTCGGCATAATTCAAGGATGCTTTCGGCAATGAAAGACCTGAAAGTGTCTTCAGCAGAAAGCATTCAACTCAAGGGTGAACCTTATTCCCAGGAATACAATTATAACGTGCCTCATTTTATTTGCTTCTTGCGAGGCGAGCAGTTAGGGACCTCTGAGAAATATCAGTCCTGGGACAAAAAATCAGGAGAGATGCCAGCAACCCCTAAATGGTCGGAAGTTACGAGTAATTAAGGTTTGCGCATGAGGGATTTCCGAAAACAACCGAACAAGATTGTGCCATTTTCCAACCGTGTCAATGCAAGGATTTTGACACTGCAGAGAGGATACGACAGATGTGTAGAATGGTATCGCCCGAAGGATCATTCGATAAATTAAAAGTAAAAATCTGTTAATGGGGTCGGTACATTTACTTAATGACTGGTACTAGCAGGGGCGGATCCCAGGGAGGCTGCTGGATTTGTTAACAGTAAACACTACACTTACCTATGTCCTGAAAGTTTGGTATATTGTGGTGATACTTGACCTTGGAATTTCCTTTTCAGCCCCCCCCCCCCCCATCCCTCCATCGAGAAATTCTGGATTGCCCTCTGGTTAGGGTTTCCAGATAAAATCGATCCTACGATGGTTACATTATTTCATAAAAGTATTGGGATCATCTAGGACTACTTTTTTGGTTAACGTTGCGATATTTATTCATATTGTAAATGAAAAGATATCCTTTATACACCTTTCATTAAAAGGCTGGGTTTTTATTGAGTTCATGGAGAGAACAAGAGTGATTTTCATTATTTGAGTGGAATGTTATTGAGGGTTTTTATTAATTTAATTTTGTATATATTGTTATCTCATCGCTCCGTGAGGAGGATAAGATGTTGTAGCTACTTTGCCTGTTGGGCTGTATACGGCAATGCCATATGAAATAGCAACCGTTGACATGGTAACAGTTAATTTTTCCAAGTTACTAGTCTAAGGGTCTAACCCATGGTGGGTTACTCTAGGGTGACCGGAAGTCCATAATTGAAGGAGGGGTCATAACTTGTCCGTGTGTGGGGGTGTGAGTGTGTGTGTCCATTTTTGTTTTGTATCTTCTAAACGACTCCGTCGATTTTCTTCAAACTTGATGGGAAGGAACCTTAATAGGTAAAACCCTTATGCCATACTAAATACCGAAGTAAAGGACAGAAGTTTAAAGGAGCTGAGTAGCCGCGAAAGTAGAATAAATTCTTGGACCCGCCGACTTCGTTACGTCACGTCCGGTTATGCTTCTTGGTTTATCGATTCGACCCGATACCGATCACGTTCTGTCCTAAAATGCTGACGAAAACTCGCTACATTCGGTAGGATAGACACTCAAAAGATGTCTTTTTAAGCCCAAAGGTACTATTTCTTGTGGACCAATACCAGCTGTTGGTGGTAAGAAGGCCAAGAACAAAATAAACTGCTTTCCACCTGAGGAAGTAGCTTTTATCTAGCACCCAAAAAGGATTAATGCGTACTGGCCTAAAAGGGGTGGGAATAATTCCACATCACTACATCTTCCCCGCAAAAAATGTCATTGCCCCGACTGACATAAGTAAAAGTTCCACTAGATTCCATGCATACTCAATTCCTCAATTTCTCAACTTAAATTGTACCCTCTGTGCTATACTGCCATCATACATACATAACATCATATTGCAGATGAAGAGTACACATCCCAGATACTATACATCCATTCCCCATGACTGTAAACTCTTCTACAACTGCAACAATAGTCACTGTATTTACTCTAATAAACACCCCGGGGGCACGATATTTTCGTGAAGGGGGGGGGGGAGGAATTTATTAGAGTCAAATTTACCGGCAAGGAATCTTAAGTACCCTAATATCAACATTACAGAAGCTTACACAGAGACTGTATTAAAGATTATGAGCCAGAGAATGTCAGCTCACAGGGGACCTCTAATCCTTAGTTACCCAGGCCCCTGGTGTCATTACCACTTACACAAATATGAATAGGATACAATAATATACTTTTGCAGAACGACAAACACAGCAAATACCAACTGGGAGACAATCAGCCACAGTCTGCATGGTGAGAGTCCCAAAGGTAACAAGGTCTCTGGAATTAAGCAATGTGGTAGGGGTTACTGTGCTGACCCTGGTTGTCCTGCATGACACCTAGGAGGAACTTGATTCCCTTCCTGGTGTAATGTTGGCCTTTCTCGTCATGACTTGTAAAACCAGAATGGTATGATCTGAACTTCAGCGTCGTCATGATTACTGTCAGCACAAACATCTTCATCAATATCCTGCTCGTAATCCTTATCGCAAAGGTAGACTTGCAGGCACTGTCATACACCTCTTCCTCTTCAGTAACTTGCTTCTCCTCCTCCATGGGTATAACTTCGGGGGTTAAGCTATCAAATCGTGGGTCTTGAATAAGCATGGCCCTTTTCACTGTTTACGCAGGCCCTCCAAGTACAGGGCGCCCTCCATATACATCACGTACCTTCCTTGTTTTCCCACACCACAACAAGTACTTCTCGACTGTACTCGTCGGCTAATTTATGCCTTCCTCGCAATGCACACTCTTTCAATAAAACTTTTGTTCCTTCAGCAAGTGAGCAGCTCATCGGTTGCTGATCGTGCTTTGCATTTTGAGCTTGCAAGGCTGTACGCATCCTTTCTCGTACAATCTGGTGTCTCTTGTAACAATCGAGATTGTTCTTCCACATAGTTTTCTTCCCAGTTCTTTTTTGTATTAGTGAGAAGTTGTTCCAAGGTTGTGGACGGTATACTTCCATACAGCAGGTAATAGGGTGACATCTTTGTTACACTGTGGGTAGTGGTGTTGTAAAGAAAAACAAGGTGCCCTGGTAATTCTAGCCATTTTCTACGACATGATGGGTTCAGTGATCTTATCATACCACACAGAGTGCTGTTGAATCGTTGAGTCTGCCTATTCCCCTCTGGATGGTAGGGGGTAGTGTGTGACTTCTTGATCCCATAAAGTTTACGTAACTCCTGTATAAGGGAACTCTCAAGTTTCATCCTTGGTCTGAATGTATGCTGAGTGGGGCACCATAGTGGCAAAACCAGTGATCACAAAGAGCACGCACAAAAACAATGGCAAGTCTGGTCTCTACAAGGGACAGCACAAGCATACTTTGTAAAGGCATCCGTCATTACTATAACATCCACAATACCTCCTTTGCCCTTGTCCACTTTCAAGAATCAATGGCTACCAGTTCCATCAGTCTAAAGGCAAGGAGGTGCCTCATGGGCATCCTGACTTTTGGTGTTGGTGCCTTAATGGTTGTACAGGTAAAACAGTTCTTAACATATTTTTCAATGTCATTATGGATACCTGGCCAGAAACATCGTCCCTTCAATACATCCTGAGTCCTGCTAATTCCCTGATGCCCCCACTCATCATGAGCAATGCTGAGTAACTTCATGCGGAGCTTGTACGGGATCAGTAATTGTAAACACTCCCTACCTGGATGGCCTTTCTGTTGTTTGTACAAAACTCCATTCTTCTCAACTTTGGAAAATTCCTTCAACCAACCTTTCACTTCAGGGGTCCATAACCGCACATCATCACCAGGAGGCCAACCGGTTGACCAACAATCCCACACAACTGCTTGTTATGTCGATGCCGACTCCAATATTCAGTATAAAAGTGTGCAAGAAACGGTATTTAGATGGAATGGCATTTGTCTTTATTTCTCACTCTCACATCCGTCTCACCAACTGGCAACATATATACATTCTCATTTAAGGTGGGGCTCATTCAGTTCGCAGTAGCATCTCTACAACCTTTTCTTCTTTGAATGCAAGTGGAATATGATCGTGCAAAATAAAACATACAGCTGACTTTGGCTATCACTTTTTAAAGGAAAAATCATGTCTTACATATTTATTGCTATTTCTTGATGATGTGACCAAGTATGTTGATGATGGTTCCCCAGTTGATGTTTTGTATATGGACTTTAGCAAGGCCTTTGATAAAGTGCCACATGAAAGATTGCTGTGAAAAGTTGTCTGCTCATGGAATTGATGCACATATTACTAATTGGATTAGAGCTTGGCTATGTGACAGGAAACAGAGAGTGGTAATTAATGGGGTTTCTTCAAGCTGGTGTCCTGTTACAAGTGGTGTGCCACAAGGTTCAGTGCTAGGACCTTTATTGTTTATTGTTTACATCAATGATATTGACAGAGGTGTTTGCAGCAAAATTCTAAAATTTGCTGATGATACAAAAATTTACAGGAAAGTCAGTACAGGGGAAGAGCGGCTTGCCTACAGAATGACTTATGCAAATTAGTGGATTGGAGCAAGGACTGGCAAATGTTATTCAACTCATCCAAGTGTAAAGTAATGTACACTGGAAAAGGGAATCCAAATTATGACTATTTTATCAACAATGTAAAGATTACTGAAGTGTCAGAAGAAATGGACCTTGGTGTAATTATTGATAAGTCACTTTCTGTCAGTGGTCATGTAGCTAAAGCTGTCAAAACAAAAAACTAGATTGTAGGGCTCTTTAAAAGGTGTTATGAGGACAAAAGCAAGCCTAACATTTTACAACTTTACAAAAGTCTAGTGAGGCCTCACCTTGATTACTGCTCCCAGATATGGAGGCCATATCTTCAACAAGATATAGACTTAATCGAAGGAGTACAGAGGAGGATTACAAAATTGATTCTCAACCTCTGTGATAAGGATTATTCAGAGAGACTCAAACATACTAATTTAATGTCACTGTAAGCAAGAAGGCACAGGGCTGACCTGATTTAAGTTTTTAAAATTATGAAAGGTTTTGACAGAATCCCTGTTCATGATCTATATCAACTAAAAAGTCATCAGAAATCCCGTATGATCACAAGGGGGCATGCGTTGAGCATTCTTAAGCAGCGACCTCATCTTATGCTGAGACGTTACCACTTTTCTCAACGTGTCATTGATGACTGTAACTCTCTGCCGCCAGAAGCTGTTAAGGCCAGAACTGTCTTACAGTTCAAAAAGAGCATAGGACCGCTATTCAAGAAGCTTGGGGGCATACTACTAGCTTAAGGAAGCTATCTGCCCCATTAACCAACCGGGCCACTAGGGACTTTGTGCCTTACTAGGCCAAGTTCCTGGTGGACCAGGTACGTAAACCCAGGTACGTAAAGGTGCATTGTGATTGGCAAGTAAATAATTTGACTTACCTAGCCTATACACCAATCACAAAGCGCGTTACACAGGATTTGTCAAATGAGGAGCTGCTCGTATCTATCTGCATAGCCATAGCAAACGTACATTCTTTTAGCACTTTGCTTTACCTTGCGCTGCATGTTTTTGCTTACGAGACGGCATAGATGGCTGAGCAGGTTATAATCATACGTCATGTGTCTGTGTAACCAAGAACGTGCGAAGGTTCCATTTTTTTACGAATAATTTTGATTAGAAGTGATTTTATGCCCGCAGTTGTGCCCGAAGAGATGTTGAATGTTCTTTCTCATCGAACGACTTGTATGAAACAAATCAGAGAGGTTCACAGTGAGCGTAAGAGTGTAAAAATAGGCCAAGTTTTAATTCTTCGTCCAGAAAATTGACCTACCTTGTCAGTATATATTTATAGTGTATTATATATGTACATATAAATCGCCTGTGCTTAGCCAAAGTGTTTGTACCGTCCTAGTGTAGGCTTAACCTAGGGAATGCTGACATTGGCCTACCTGACGATAGAGGTCGTTACGAGTCCGATTTAGGGTCGGTACATAGCTATGTCCCATGAAAACTCACCAATGACTAAACATTTGTGTTAGCCTTGCTCAGAAATCTTCAATCCGATCACTTTAGTATCGTACAGTAGTTTGTTTTCTTCTAAAAAATCACCGCTAGTCTATGCTAGGCTACTTCTTTCATTTCTGCACCGTACAGGATCGGAGTACCTGATTAACCAGGTTTTAGCGCATGCTCTTTATGTAGGCAGGGTTACCAGCGACAAGTGACAAAAAACGCTAGATCTGTCAACAAAAAACGCCAGAAAACGCTAGTTCCGAGTTTTCACATACTATATATGTATTTTTGGCAACCATTCATTACAGTTTAGTGATCATTTTTAATAACTATCTACAACGCTTCATCATAATCAGGAAATAATACGCGTTATCGTGGAAATTAAGAACTTAAAACTTCCAAAAAGACATTCAGAGTCTAGTTGCCAACTTGGGCTCTATTTCATGAAAGTTAGGAATATTCCTATCTCGGACTTAGGAAGAATTCATTCCTATCTTCATGAAGTTGTTCCTAGGTTTAGGAATGATCTTTGGTAGATTTAGAAATGTTCTTAATTGATCTGGCAGGAAATTTACAAATAAAAACTATGTCACTTTTAATTTATCCCTAAATATTTGAAGGAAGGAATGATTTTGGACGAATCATTCCTAAGCAGTTTAGGAACTTTAATTTTAAGAATATTCCTAACTTTTATGAAATTAAGCCCTGGTCACACAGAAGTCTGTACAAGTCATAGAAATGGTACAAGTAAAGGCATTGAGCCGGATATATGGCAAGCCGTTTTACTTTTTATTCTTCATTTAATGATATCACTAAATAATTGCAGATATCATTAAATCATTTACTGATATCAAAAAAGCGAATTGAAGATATCGGTAAATCATTTAACGATATCAATAATTGTCCCGAATTTGTGTTATCAAAAATTGAAATCTTGATATCAGTAAATCATTTCATGATATCAGTAAATCATTTACAGGTATCTCAAAATGAACTGAAGATATCTATAAATATGGCGAACATATCAAAAATTCCAACACATTTAATGATATCAAGAATTCGATTTAACGATATGTACATATCATTAATTCGGATTTAATGATATCAAGAATTGGAATTAACGATATGTACATATCACTAATTCGAATTCTTGATATCATTAAATATGGCGGACATATCACGAATTCGGCCCCTTATTTAATGATATCATGAATTTGAATTAACGATGTACACATCACTAATTCGGATTTAATGATATCAAGAATTGGAATTAACGATACGTACATATCACTAATTCGAATTCTTGATATCATTAAATAAGGCTGAATTCTTGATATGTGCGTCATATTAACCGATATCTGGAATCCATTTACTGATATCTGTGAATGAATTTTTGATATCATAAATAGAATTAATGATATCTGAAAGACTGACACCATTTTAAGAAATCAGTAATTCTTTCTCTGATATCAGAAATTCGATTTCGTGATATCATTCAAAGATTTCATGATATCAGCAATTGTACAACACCAATTGCAGATCTCTTTAAATAATTACAGATATCATAAAAGATTTAAAGATATCTAAATGATTGAAACGATATCTACAATAATTTATTGATATCATTAAATAAAGAATAAAAAGTAAAACGGCTTGCCATACGGATATCATATCCCGGCTCTATTGTGCAAGGCCGTGTTACAATATTACGCCATATACAGCTACAGTATACGTATATACGCGGTTTCATTGCCTACAGACTATGGAACGCCAAAAGGGCACAGATATTTTGTTGTTCATTTTGTATTTTGACTTTGTATTTTGATTTTGTATATTGATTTTGTACTTTCATTTTGTATTCTCACTTTGTATTTTCATATTGTATTTTCATTTTGTATTTTCATTTTGTATTCCCATTTTGTATTCTCATTTTGTATTCTCGTTTTGTATTCTCATTTTGTATTCCCAGTTTGTATTCTCATTTTGTGTTTTCATTTCGTATTTTTATTTTGTATTTTTATTTTGTATTTTTATTTTGTATTCTCATTTTGTATTCTCATTTTGTATTCTCATTTTGTATTCTCATTTTGTATTCTCATTTTGTATTCTCATTTTGTATTCTCATTTTGTATTCTCATTTTGTGGTAACACTGAGGCAGCCTCAAAAGTGCGCATCATATGCAAACACCGATATCTAGCGCGCCAAAGTTACATAGGCCTGATGTAAACCGAACCGTCCCGTTCGGACTAATTTGAAAATGGAAAGAATTCTACTAAATCTTGGCTTGAAAATACAAAATGAAAATACAATATGAAAATACAAAGTGAGAATACAAAATGAAAGTACAAAATCAATATACAAAATCAAAATACAAAGTCAAAATACAAAATGAACAACAAAATATCTGTGCCCTTTTGGCGTTCCATAACAGACAGCCCACGAATCCACCTCACTGCAAATTTGTGCGCGCAGTGCAGCTTCTAAGTTGTATAGTTATTCGTAATATACAGTTTACGCAATATTATAGTGTAAAAAGCCGCAAGGAAACATCATAAAAATGATTTCATTTGGTTCAGAAGTGGTAATTTGGTCCTATAAAACAACTATTTTACTTTTGAATGACCAATTTTTGGCAAAAAAAAAAACGCTAGAGATTCCAACAAATTTGAAAAAACGTACGCTAGAACGCTAAGAAGGTGAAAAAACGCTAAATCTAGTGTAAAATCACTAACGCTGGTAACCCTGCATGTAGGTACAAGACTTATTATAAGGTACCGTACGTACAGGTACAGTAAGGTTGATGATTACGTTTGATGTATGCTCCATGGCGCCATATGATCAAAACATTGCCAAACGTCAATCGTAAGCATGCGCACAGGTACGTTTGCGACTGTAACGAAATAAAGTAAGACTCCTTCGACATATGCCGGTTAAATTTACTGCAAGTAAGCCTAGGCTCTTCCAACATTTTAAAACAGTGTTCCCTCATCAATAAAAATATATAGCGTACTCACAATTAAATATTTTGAATGTTTTCGACATTTATAAGCACCAGATGGGTATCTTTATGTTTAAAATTAGTCATGAGTTATTACCTCCTATGGTTCAGAATATCTTTCATCGTAATAAAACTGTCCACAGCTATAGGCCTATTGTACCAGGCATTCGGAAAACTATCACTTATATAGAGTTATCCACCTCGTTAGCCAGTCTGTTTGGGTAATTTTAACGACTCCCTATTCTGTTGTAAGACCTCGTGACGGAGAACGAACAGCTTGAGTAGTTGTAGTGTTAGTAGCCAGGGTAACCCTGCCTCAAGGTAACGTGTTTGCATTTGGTCTTTTCACTTATATCATACCTCGACGGGGGATGGGTGAAAAAGACTAAATGTAAACCATAGAAATAAAAGTAAGGGAGAACGCTAACACAATGCATCCATGCATGTTTAACTGGTGAAGCCACGAAAATTGTGAGGGCGCTTCGTTGTACGGCAGAAGACCGGTTGATTGATGTCTCTCCGTACGTTCAGTGTGCATTCTGCTGCAGAAGTTATTGCTTATTTTATGCATTTTGCGAAAGATTTGGAGTAATTTTCACAACAGAAATAAGTCATGGTGCCTTAAGTATTTTGTTTTATACTCCTAACTTGAAAACTTGTAGTTTCTTTGTCAATACTTGGGGCAAAAGCAATGACGTGATATTTGTATTACGCGCAGGTGCTCTGTTGCCGTACAGACTGGCCAAATCAATGGCTTCAGTCCAGATCGGCTGACGTCATTCTCCCTTACTTTTATTTCTATGATGTAAACTCGTTACCTGAGTTAGGTTTACCCTGACTATAGTGTTTGTAGAAATCATCTTAGTAGTCGAGATTACCTTACACTATCCTGAACACTTTTCGTTGACGAAATCTACCTCGTGAGTTGTCCCTGAAAAAAACCTGGAAAAGAACATGGCTTACATATCCTGCGTCAAAAAGTACACCTTCGGATGACAATATGTTATAAATGTTTCGCATATCATGTGCGTCACCAGACATTTTAAAAGGGAGGTCGTATTTTGTGTGAAGAAGGAAATTATCTCCGCGTTCAAGTTAGCGGCAATGCCGCTCTCGCGTATAGAACGAACACTACGGTGAGGGATCCAGGGGCCCGCTTAAGGGCTCCTGGTGGGGTTCAGGGGCGAATTTTGCTAGTTTGATTATGCCATAAATATGATTCCATACAAGAGTAAAACGTGAACCCATGTATGGGGATGAAAGAAAAAGGTTTTCTCAAAATGACGATGGCACCAGAATGCTTTTCTTTTTAAGTTGGGGACCTATCATAGGACCCATGGACTCGGTTAAGGAAACCAACTGGTAGGATCCAGAGACAAATGATTCCCTGCACAAAACCCTCGAAAGCTCGTGGAATATAATGTCATGAATGTTCAAGATTAAGAAGATAAAAATAGCTAACCTCAAGTAACAAATCGTAGAAAAGTTCTAAGCAAATTGAAAACTCTGCAATGCAAAGAAATTTGAGAAAACCGTTCAAATCTGCAATGAATAGCGTCTCTTAACTGCTCAAGTTATCAGGCTCCATAGAACAGAATAGTAAGTTTGTGCACAATGTGATTTTACCAATTTTATATGTTTTTTTTTTTTGTTTTTTTTTTGTTTTGTTTTGTTTTTTTTTACTTTCAACCTTTCTCCTTCAGCTGCAGGACCTAGAAAATACTGTACATGGCATTTATTCCATTAAAATAGGTAATGGACAGGTAAAAATTGAAAAAACCGAGCAAAACTGGAGGAAGAACAGAAGAAGTTGGTTGAGATTTAGAATAATGATTGACCCATCACTCGGTTTGATACGAATGTAGAGTAATCGATGGGTAATTGCAACGAATTAACCATTCAACATATTAAAAGAAATTTATACATTGCAATTGCAAAAAGCTCAAAGGGGGTCGTTTGCACACCCCGACCCCCCACCCCTTGGTGACACCCATGCATATCACAATTAAGCGTGAAAGATTTAATAAAAGTTTAGCCAGAAAGATAATGCATTCTTGTTTGCTGATCATATTTTAGTCAGGGTCACCCTGCCGAGAGGGAACATGTTTACGTGGTCTTTTCACTTATCCCTCGACGTCAGGGAGCAAAACGTGAAGAAACTCCCCAAACAAAAAAAAATGTCAGTGTTATTAACTGAATGCTCCAAGAGGCCAACAGCGCTCCTAATAAATATGTATATTTAGGCTCGAAATTTCACCTTCACTGCGAGTGAGAATCACTGTAGAAAATGCTCCCTTACTTCTAGGGACAAGACCAAATGTAAACACGTTCCCAGGGTGACCTTACCTACTGATATTTATGCAACCCGTCAATAGTAACTTGCATACTATTCAGTGGCGCCGCCAGGGCATGAAGAGGCATTCCCCCCAGTCAAGGCCTCCCCCCATTTTCCCCAGTTCGCTCCTGTAGCAAGGTAAAGTGTGTACAGGAACAATGAGCACATGCAACTTTTTGCCCCCCTAAATTTCTCCTTCCCCGTCCCCACTTTGAAATTCTGGCGGCGCCGCTGATGCTGTTACATCCGAATGAGGATTCATATATTCTATCATGCTAGCTCATGTACATTGTTTTGATATAGCAAAGCGGGGGCTGGGGGCTACAGCCCCCTAGTCAAAATGCGGTTGGCGGGAGTATGCTTCACCTCCCTCAATTCAAAGACGAAAATACCTTATTTGTTCCCTCTGTAAAAAATGTCAAAACTTTTCAGTAATTTTCCTAAAAATTTGTCAACTTTGTTGCACCAAATTTCATCTAAGGACCCTCACATATAGAAAAATTTCCAAAGGGGAGGGGGACACCCCAAGAACGGCTGACCGAAACAACCTTCAGCCCCTAGTCGAGAACAGATCCCTACGCCATTGGCTGTATCGTAAAGACAGAGCAATAAAGGAGGAAAGTCAGAATAATGACTTGGAACAATGTTTGGTGATCTTGGACTCAACACGAGGAAGGAATTTTAGACCCCACTGAACGTTTCAACTGGAGAAATATTGCACGAACAGTTACAATTGTTGAGGACTGAGATTCGTAACATAGCGTACAACCTGCGTACCAGATACCGTGTATACTAACTGTACTTATGTGCACAACCGTTCGTCCCCGATGATAATCCACATGCTAAGTATGAGATTCTTCGAAGTTTTCCTTTTTGAGATATTGCGTTAACAAGGTTTTCTCTGTTTGACCTCTTTAACCACAAACAACCTTTTACTTCCAACAAAATCAAGTATGGGCGTTCACATATCAAGTATGAGAATCATCGCATGTTTCTCTTCTTGAAATATTTTGTTTACAAGGTTTTCACAGTTGAAATAAATGATTTTCACCTTCGCAAAAAACAGTACGGATAATTTTCTCAAAAAGAGAATTCACATATAATACCAGCCATGAGATCCGTGAGATCTTATAGTTATCGTTTATCTTGGGACTCGTCTTTGCAAGCAGTATACAAGTTTTTCACAGTTTAATCTCTGGTTACCCCACATGACTTTGACCGCCGCCAAAAATAAAAGGGCTCAGCAAATTAATAAGGACGGAGTATCAACACCTTAAGTATGAGATTCGTCACGATTACCCATCTTGAAACATCTTGTTCACGAACAGTGTCCTAGCACACCATTTGACCTGTGGAGGCAGTACCGGGTGGTACCGGGCGTCGTCAAAATGAAAGACGTTGACATCTACTGTACACGAGATAAAATGCTTTCAGCATTTTAAATTTGACCTCTGGTAACCTCAAATGGGTTTTCTTTATCTCAATGAAATTTACGATATTTTCTCAATTTAACCTCTGATGACGTGACATGACCTTAAAAATCCAGTAAAAGCACCTTAATTCTTTGATTCGGTGCAGAGCATCTACATGTTAAAAGAAGGCTCCGCAAAGTGCAATTTCTCGAAATATCGTATTTAAGTATGAGATCCGTCAATGTTACCCTTTTTAAAATACCGTGATTATGAGTTTGTCACAGTTTGACCTCGGTGACCTCAGATGACTTTACTTGAAAAACAAGAGGCTTTGCGTCATCTAATTGCTCAATGTGAGATCCATCAAAAGATTCCTTATGCCTTCAGCAAGGGGTAGAAAATAATCCATAAGAGCACCCAATTTACCAGAAAAATAATATGATATATCAATACTGTGTGAGTGAGATACTGGGTTAGTGAGTAGGGCGCCGACAGAAACACCTCTCAAGAAATATAAAGATATCAATTTGTGAATTTAGAATAAAAGGATAACTGGTGTGTACATTCAACTCCTCATGTCAAAATAGATCCATAACAGTCTGTTTTATGCTTCATTTTAAGACTAACAATATACATATTTTTGACACTTACTCTCTCTCATTATATATATATATATATATATATATATATATATATGTATATATATATATGGTAACAAGGAGAGAAAATTGAATCACACGAGGTATTTGTAGCCTGTTTGTCACTTCTGTGAATCACAAGCCGAACTGGTGTAGTGGTCACAGACTCTGCCCGGAAAGCGGAGGATGGCGGGTTCAAACCCTCGGTACGGCTCAATTTTTCTCTCTGGTATTTTCTCTGAACCTTTCCTGCTTTGATAAGGGCTATGCTCTGTCTAGGATTGGTATAAAAATTCAAGATCGAATGTACTACTATTTACCTTTCGACCTATATATATATATATATATATATATATATATATATATATATATATATATATATATATATATAACGCTAAAACCCACGGTAGGGGGAAAAATTTTAGAGGGCGCTAGACGCCCTTTCGAAAAGGCGAAAAAAAAACAATAAAATACATAAGATTATATTTCGCCATTTGGTAGAATTTGAAAAACAGATATACATCAACGTTATTTCAATGGCCCACCAATTGTACGTGTTAACAGATACGTGTACGTAAATTGGTCAACATTGAAGTAATGGCATATAGATTATGTAGTGAAAAGGCCATTACCATCCGTTTACGTATTCCTATAGAAAAAGCGTGTAGTTTCGTTAAGTCGACCTGATTTTTTCCCCTTATAGACGATTTCCCCTTATAGGCGGGTTTTTTCATACGATATTTCCCCTTAATCCCAAATTAGCAAAATATATATATATATATATATATATATAAATAATATATATATATATATATATGTATATATATGTATATATATACATATACATACATATATATACATATATATATATGTATATATATAAATACATATATATATATATAAATATATATATATATATATATATATATATATATATATATATATATATATATGACAATTAGTCCAAAAAGGAACATCACTCGAGATATAATGAATATGAACCTTCAGCGAATTATAAGAATACAGATATATTTCTGGCCCAGGAAAAAGGTGAACGAATTTTCGGCACAACAGCGCCTTTATCAAGTTACAACCTTAAATGAGAATGAAAAATAAACGAGACTTGCAACTCAACAACACAGAAGAAAGCTACATAAAAGAAAGTAACAAAAAGGGAAATCAACCGTAGCAGGTGTCTAAAGAACTAGAAGAAAAGAAAGCAAACCTAAACGCAAAAACTCACCAACAGGGGGTTTGGTGAGAAAGTGAAAGACCTGCTTAGCAAGCCCTAACACTGAGTCTCTTGGTCTGGCAGTCGAAACCATCGTTGACATTAAGACCCATAGGTGAAATAGTTTGCAATTTCGTTGGTAATGATATGACCAAAGTTATATAGCGCTAATCCGTGTCATGTGCGGGCGCGTCCATTTATAGACAGGGTGTTCGAAAATAGACACTGTGTAATGGTCCTTTCTTGAAGTACCCCCTCACTAACTTTGGTTTTCTCCACTCCACATTATCGGTGGCTAATGGTAAGGAGAAATCGTATCTTAATTTCTCCTTCCCATGTTTACCGAAGAAAGGGGTGGGAAAACTGACATGTCAGATTTCACACCCCGCGATGTTCTCGGCTTCCGTAAAACAGGGCATTGGACAGTTGGATGTGTACCACAACCAACAACAGCGTACGGTCAGTGACGTCAGAAGGACATACTTAACGGGGAAGTTTCACCCCGGCTTACCAGACATCAGGGGGACTCTCGAAAAGTACTTACCTCTCCTTTATACATCCGACCGCATGCGCAAGGTGGTTACACGTCCGCCAATAGTTTCGTTCTCCCAAGTGAAGAGCCTGGGCCGTCTTTTATGTCGGGCTAAGCTTCAAGCCGTTTTGGAAGACACGGATGTGATCCTGAGCCAACAATGCGATGGAAAGCGCTGTCAGCTATGTCCCTCCTTTAAAGCCTCTGACAAAGTGACTAGTACCAGTAATGGTAGAACATTCACACGCCATAATCAAGGTACGGATTGTAATACTATGGACTATGTATCTGATCATATGTGTATTTTGTGGGAAACAGTATGTAGGCCAATACAACAACATAAGGCTACGTATGAATGGTCATAAATCTGATTATCGCAAATTTTTGAACGGGGATACCACTAAATCGGGAACTTCAGCTCTCTATCCTCATCTGAAATCACATGAGGTAGACAGTTTCAAATTTCAAATTTTGGAAGTGTTGAAAACTGAAGGGTTTGACACAAAAGACATTCGTAAATTGGACCGTTTGTTAGACGAGAAAGAAAGACATTGGATTTGGAAACTAAATACATTGGTTCCTCACGGTTTAAACATTGCCGACACTTTCTACTGCCAAATCCGTGCAAGTAGACAAAAACGGGACTGAGCGTTATATTTCGATTTCTTGTTTTTGCTTGGTAACTTTTATTGTTGAAGGTTACCTATTCATCCAGTTTGGAGCTCTCATTTCTTTAAAGGGAGAATGCAGTCACCCCAAAAAAGAATTGTAAAGTAGACTATCCTATTTCCTGAATGGCTTTTGAGAATCATGTGACAGTATTTTTCTCACTCAATTGTAAAATTTACAAGGAGCAGCTGCTTGATTTACCCTGAATATACAATATTTATGTTCTAAAATACCATGAAGGATACTTGGAAGCGAAATAAAAAGAAATTTGTGACATTTAGCTATTGTTTCAAAATAAGTTTGGGGCGACTGCTTCTGACCTTTAAGTCTTCTTATTCACTAGGGCGTGTATTCCTGTCTGTACGTACGTATTCTTGAGTGTTCTCCCGTTTTAAGGCTTGTGTATTTCGCTTATTGATTTGGTGTTTAACGAGTTGTGTTCAAGGGTACAGTGCTGCCCGAAAATTAAACTGAATCCTCATGTGTTGGGTTTTTGTTGTGTTTTTTTTTTGTAGTGCCTGATACGATGCGTCTTTTTGGACTATATATACATATATATATATATATATATACATATATATATATACTCATTCATATTAAAAGTAGCTACGTCACTCTGCCTACTATATATATATATATATATATATATATACTCATTCATATTAAAAGTAGCTACGTCACTCTGCCTACTATATATATATATATATATATATATATATGGGGGGTGGGCACATGAGGAGCAACAACTACTTTGTGAAAGACGTATTAATCTTCTGTTCCTCTTACCGTAGGTGTGCCCTAATTAGGGCATGTGCGTCAGACGTTTGGAATGCTGCATCTACACTGAAATAAGGTGATGAAGCACATTGATATGAGTTAGGCCTATTTGGACCCCCAGAAATCATACTCCCATTGTTTCTTGATTGCTAATTTGGTAAAAATCACAGTTGAATACAAGTATTGCCAAAGTAGGTTCATTCAATATTACGGTCTGCTAGATCTTCCAATTAAAGAGTTAAAGATAACGATCGGCACATGTAAGGAAGTAGTTAATTATCTGTACCTTATCTGGGCTATCTTAGGACCATTCTGGGGGTGTTAGTTTAAATCGTGATGTGCTTTTATTGGTCCATGCGTCTCAGATGCTTTATAGGCTGATGGTTATTCATAACGAACGATATAGAATTTAGAAAAAAAAAACACTTTAAAACGTTTAAGTTAATGCTACAAAAATCGGCATACTCAGTATTCAACATTCATCATAGCCTAGCTAGCAGTATCCACTGAAAGAAACATTTTCGTCACAGGCCCCAAAGTAAAATTGAAGGTAAGTTTCAATATCTTCCGAAACTAAGGGAAAACCTTTGCAAAGGAGTCACGGTTAAGAATCGATTGAAGTTTTCTTGGTTTCTACTACAAGTGATGAAGCAATGATGAAGTTCAGAGGTTGTAGGCGTCAAAGATCGTTACGTTTGAATCTAAGAGAGTTTGTGCTAGGACATATACCTAGGTGAGTTTTTATTAGGACATAGTACGATACGTACCTCCAAAACATAGGAAAATAGACCTTATGTATTGCCGTCATCATCTACTTGTGATAGCTGCCAGCTTAAAGGACATGCTGGAACAGGCTCAGAGCCCAAGGGGAGGGACCAGAATCGGCAACCCTTAATAATTTCACTCCCAGAAAATTAAACGTTGTTGTTGCCTTAATGCATTTTAGCATATCACGTTCCCTCCTAAAAACATTTCTCCCCCCCCGGAACTGATCTCTCCCTCATTTCAATACCTTGTCTGGCTACCTGCCTGTGCTGCACAATTGGGTGTACACATGTATGTACATGAGTGTCCTCTGGGCAGGCGCACTTAGGTTTTTATTACCCTGTGACGCCATGCACATATGGTTTGTACGGGACCTTTGGACAAGTGGATGCATTTTGTATCAAGGAGGCGTAGTAGCCAGAGATTCGACGCACCCTAAAGAGTTTAAGATTGACTGAATTTTCATCTCCTTATACGAAGTGACCTCCCTCGTAATGAGAATCCAAATTGACCTAATTTGCTAAGGTATTTAGCCACTTGAGGTGAATTGTAATGAAAAAGCTATAGGTTTCCCCTATCTTTTTGTGGTCTCTTATCTGAGGCTCGAACCATACAATTAGTGGTAATTCCATTTCAACTCCCATGGTGTGGAGCCAGCTCCCATGTGCTGGTCTTTTGGAGCTCACCGGGCGTACTGATGGGTTGCACCTTCTGGTCCCTTTACTTCAAGCTGTCGGGAGATCGCAAAGCGCCCGTAAGTTGTCCACCATTTTGTGGGTCTAATCGAAATAGTGTTCTGTGCAAGGTTAAGTAGACCAAGAATACTTTATTAGTAGGCCTAATACTTGAAGTCAATACGAGGCCTCAAAATAGTAGGGCCATAAGCATTATTCACATTTTATCCCCCACCATAGGGGTACGATCCAGGGACCCGGACTCCAGTCCCCCAGAGTTAAGGCAAAGCCTATCTCTCAGGCATTTTTATCAAAATCTGGAAGTTTTCTAGGGCAATACAGGTTCGGCCAAGGACGGCCCACCCCCTAGAAAAATAGTTTCAAGTTTATTTTCTACTTTCCATACCGAGTTTCGTACATATTGTTAATAAAATTGTACATGCCAAGTACACAGAATGTATAACAATGCACAGAAAATTAACATATCAAAAGATGAAAGTAGAGGAACCAGAAATAAGTTAAACTTTTCTGGTCTGGTCCCCTAAATACAAAAACATAACAAAACAAGAATCTGAAGAAGTGTTCAGGAAGAAAGATAGAGTTACAAAAGAAGAAAAAAAAAGAAAAAGAAAAGCTTTGCATAAGGTTAACAATGTTTGCTATTCAGAAGGAAATGTTTTAACCTACGTTTAAATACAATTAGTGAAGGAGAACTTTTAATGTCAGGGCTATGAGAATTCCAGAAATAGGTTGAACACCTGTGCTTCGTATCTGAGAAGAGTTTAGACTTATTCTAGAGTAAGGATGGTGTAGGAATTCTCTAGAACGAGTGTTATAAGAGTGATAGCTTGTATTGTAACTGTAAAAGTCTTCGAAGGCAGAGGGGAAATTTGTATAGAAAAATACGTAGCTGATACTTATACACATCATACAATGTGAGTGTTTAAATACCTAAATGCATATGTCTATCCCCCCCCCCCCCCAACTGTCCAGATAGCCGATCTTTTCAAAACACAGGCTGTTCATACTTCGTAACAGTAACAGTACGGTCTGAAAAGTATGCAAACAATGATCTCATCCCGACATTAACAACTATAATTTAAGAGACTATGTTTAGGTTTAAGTGTCGTTTTCGTCACTCTGACTAGTTCCTGTGTGGTATTTCGAACTGTGTTATTGTTTGTTTGCTTTTAAATTAATTTCACTTGCGTGTACATAACTTTACATTCACATAAATATAAACAGTTTGTCTAATATGACAGCAATGTAAAATTCATTATACAGAATACAAGTCACAATATAGTAAACCTGGGTAGGACTTTAAACTGCATCCGGTTGTGGAGTTTGTTTTAACGTGGTAGTAATGATACCCTTTGCCACAACTGCCCTGGGGCACCCTTGGGCAAGGTGCACCTGTATTTGCCCACTGCTTTTTAAGTGCTGTTGCCTTTAGGCGTAGCGTTGCCATCGGGCGTAATGTTGCCTTCGGGCGTGGTGTTGCCTTCGGGCGTGGTGTTGCCTTCGGGCGTGTTGTTGCCTTGGAAGTGGTGTTGTCCTCGGGCGTGTGGTAGCCTTTGGGCGTGTGTTGCCTTCGGGCGCGGTGGCCTTTGTGGGCGGGTTCAGTGGTTGACGGGTGGGACTTTGTTTTGGGGTTGTTGGGCTAGGGTGTTGTTTTGGGGTTGGCTGCAGTGACAGTTTCTGAATCTTAGTAGTAGACTCTTTTGTTCCCTGTTGTATGGTGTGTATAATTTGTTTGGCATTGTGTTTGTGATCGGATAGGGTTTTCGTTTGGGTTTGGGGTTCTCCTTTAGTTTCTCACTGCCTGTTCCTACGTACTGAAAAAGCTCTATACTAGTACACCATTAACAGGAAGCATGAGAAGTCTGAAAAAGCAAGGCTTATTTAAGACAGATTTCCGATTTAGAAAACCAATGAGAGAGAGCGAGGGGGAGAAAGGAGAAGGAAAACGCAAATACGATAGAGCCTACGAACATGCGCAATAATCTGTGCAGATTAATGAGTGCATGACTAACAGATTAACAGTGACAACTTAAAAGATGAATCTTTAGGTTATGAAGCTGTTGAAGCTCAGTATTGAGAGGTCATTCCAAAACTGACCATCACTGACGCAAACTGACCTTTTATTTATGTTTAATGTAACATTGTTAAGATGGATATGACTAGAAATCCTAGCAAAATGGTCGTGCATTGCACTGTTAGGCTTATATACCAGTTATTACAGATACGTGGTAGTAGTCCGTGAAAATACTTGAATGCCTAAGTTGTACTTATAAACATTACGTGTTTGGGGGATACGAATCGTTTTATGGGCTCAGAATGGGCAATATAGTCAGAAAAACTGCCATTACGAATTGCTTTCTTTTGGAAAATCAAACGCTTAGTATTACTTTACAGTGAGAAGGTATTCCCCCTACCATGACAGAAGGTTACATTAGGAGATTTGGGAGTAAAGAGAATAATACAAGGAAAGAAGTGCCTTCTGAGGAATAAAAAACCTTATAAAGTAGAATTAACTTTTTGAAATTTTCTGACAAATTGAATCGATATGAATCTTCCAGGTAATGTCAGTGTTAAGATCATAAGCGTAGGAGGTGGGGGCTGGGGGGGGGGGTGCAGCCCCCAGCCAAAATTTTTGTGAAAATTCGGACAAAATGCTGAGAATTTTTCGGGCACCTACTGAACGAAAAATAATGCAATGATGTAGCTAAAGGATATTAATATTTTAAAAAACTTCCTTGGTAATTAATATAAAGTTCTCATTTGAATTGCACCAGCACCTATATATTCCGTATTAGTTCAGCAGTGTGTTTTTTAATGGTTAAACTTATATTATGATTATCAGTGGAGTATTTGAGGGACCATATCGCCATGCCCCACCCTCTATGATGATGACTTTTTTCTACCTAAAATACGTAAATGTTTTAACACAAATTTTACTTCAAAGGTAGCATATGTGGCACCAGATTGCAAGTAAGGACACCTAATTTTTCAAAAATTTTCAACGGGGAGGGGGAAACCCTCTCCCGTTAGACCCCTCCCCCAGGCCGGTGATCAACGACTTCCGCAAAAATTAAAACCAATAAAGAAGGTAGAAACAAGGCAAATTATTGTATGTTATTGGCACGCGGTGTGATAAACGATGAATGCCCAAACGATATGTTCATTAGCATGTCGAACGTTCGTGGAGCGCGCGGAAATTTTTGGTTATATTTTTCGGGCAAGTCGTTCCAGCCCCCCCCCCCCAATCAACTTGGGCCCCTACGCCTATGGTCAAGATGAAGATCGAGGCGCTTGGAAGATTTAGTCTGGGAACTAGTAGAACCATTCAGTGTTATAGCGTAGTTATAAATTAAGCTTAACTCGGGAGGGTGAAAACTATAAACATTTGTCTTTTTGGTGTTTAGCGCGCAATAACAGTTGGGCACAAAACCAAGAAGGAACAAAATTGAACTCTTTATTGAGAAGTCTATAGTAGGAGCTATGTTTTCGCTTCTGAAATGTATGCTGGTGTCGTCGGCAAACAAGCAAAGCTGAAGCTTATAAGAACAAAGGAAAAGGTCATTGACAGGGCCGGGTTAACCCAATAATCCAAGCAATCTGTAGGTAACGGGCCCCCGATATTTTGAGTTTTAGAGGGCACCCGAAAGTTTCCATAAACGAACATCCTTTTTGGCTTAACTTTCACATCTGGTTCTGACTGAATTAAAACGAAAATCCTGACCTGAATTTTAGCTACTAAAATATAGACTCTGCAGCACGAGTTTTAATTCTCTTATCTCTAATGTGATATGGGTAGGAAATTTGGGGATTTGAAATTACTGATAAGATGTACAAATGAAAATGTTACTGGGGTATGTCATATGGGTAATGATCCATAAACCGGCAGTGTCGTAGGCTATATTAGAGTGTTGATACTGGTACATATGCCCCAAAGGTCTATGCGTGCTTTTACATATTCGCTACATTATCTGATTATTGACATTGTTTTTAATCAATATGATTTAAAGATATTTTGGGGCCTCATTAACAAAATACTAAAAAGGCGGCCGTTATCTGCCACATTTTGCAAGTAGGAAGGTTTATTTCTGAAGATGTAGAAGCTTCTTTTAGCCCAAATTTTTTTAAGCGCTACACATTGACCTGTGATCGCAATTCGCTTAGTTTGGTACTTCTCAGTCGAGTCCCAAAGTTGAGTCTTGAGGTGAATCGAAGAGAAGTTGAGATGGGTGTGACTGGAGTACTGGATTCCAATCTATGAATAGCCTCGTATTTTTGTCTTGTTCATTTGACACGCACATGAACTTACGGTCAATGGTTAGTCACTCGACACTGAAAAGGGCTTATTGAATTGGTTCATGAATTCTGTGATATTTTGTCACACCTGTTAAATCATTCCGCACATCTAATACACCACTAAAAAGATAATAATAGGGTAATTAAGCCTTAAAATTATTTATTCAAAGTTCGTGACCAGACACCTTAATTTTAAATTAAATAATAATGGAATGCAACCTCTGTTCAAAGACAACCAATGCGTGAAGCTTAAGAACTTGATTGACAGGCTCGCAACCCTCATACGAACAGCTGGTTTGACCAGAGCTTCAGCTGTATATATATATATATATATATATATATATATATATATATATATATATATATATATATATATATATATATATATATATATATATATATATATATACGATTGGACAAGGTCGTGCGCAGCGCCTTGAGTTTAAGTGGAGCTCCTGGGTTTATGTGGGGCGGCTCCGCTAGGCTACTCTATATTCTACGGGGTTTAGACGTGTATTATGTCAGGATTAAGAGATTTATTCTCTACCCTTGTGGAGCATTGTCCCCCCACGTAGATTATCCCTGGCGCATGCTTATTCACTGCGTAATGTTATTTAACGTTATGAAACTTCATTTTTCCACGATGAAAGAATACATGGGTCAGTCATTTTCGAGTCACGACTTTTTATTGTTAAATGCAAATGTATTCAATCATGTTCTCTTTCTAAATTAAGACTCGTATGACTTGTATCAATACGAAGTTTACCTTAAGTCTATTGTACTCAGCCTGGTATAAAACGTATGAATTAATAGCACTCAAGCAGAGAGAGAGAGTATCATTTTAGAGTGTTTAGCAGCACACAGAGTGTTCCATCTCGTAGGCAGGGTTCTGCCAACGCCCTTCCGCCTCGGTAACTTAAACTCTTGTGTATGTTCATTACAACAGTTTCTTCGATATTTCTCTAATTTAGTGCGAAGTTATTTTTATTTTCAAGCTGAGTTTATTTGGGAAATTGTTTCCATTTTAAAACTGAATAAAAGGAACGCTCAGTTTCAGGACTTTATTTCACCATTATTGAAATCTACGCTTGTTGTTCGTGTCCTGTCTTGACTTGTCGACTGTAGTGGCCAATTAAAAAATAACTTAGGCAAGCCGGATTGCTACCACACCCAGGACACAACGGTTACCCTTCAAAGGAGAATAACGTTGCAATATATATATATATATATATATATATATATATATATATATATATATATATATATATATATATATATATATATGTATATATATATGTATATATATATATATATATATATATATAATTATACCGATCCTCAGATAAAACACTCCGTAGCCCTTATCAAAGAAATGTTGAAAGAAAATATGTATATTTATACACACACACAGACACACACGTTGTTTATTCAGGGGAGGCTGGTCTAACAAGGGCTTGGACGAGCAACACAAACTACAAGCTCGTAACTTCATAAAAACTACAATTTTTACGTTTGGGTGTTTATATGAAGCGAAACATGACTAGTGAGGCTAATTAGAAGCATTATCATGCAACAATTTCCTTTGATCTCCTCACAGAAAAATGAAACTCAATGAACCCCTTTAAAAATAATTAACAGCAGGGCTGGAGGACTCGAGTAGGGACTTGACCTCAAGTCCGGACTTAAGTCCGTTTTTTTTTTGGACTCGGACTTTGACTTGGACTTGAGCTTTCTGGACTTGGACTCGGACTCGGGTTTCTGGACTCGGACTTTGGCTTGGACTTGAAGTCGAGTCCATCAAGTCCAGCCTTTTTCTTCATCATATTATTTTAAATTTCATAATCCTCCCAAAAGCAATGGCATTTGCCATGTTATAAAGCCTAGTATAGTTTTCTTTGATGTAGTAGGTCTACTGTACTTTAGGTTATGAGGACTTGTACCATGAAAAGATCTTAGTTTTAGGAAGATTCATTAGTTCCTTATCAGCATCTTTACAACCACTTAATTTGGTCTGTGATACAATATTGAAGAACATCAGGATGCAATTGCATGCATGTGCATACAGCTATGATAATTCTTCATGCTGACTCCTTTACGTGTGTAAGTGTGTATGTGTCTGTCTTTTTGTGGAAATAGGGTGGGAAAGGCAAAGTTGTTGGTGTCTGCTTTCAGTGTTCTCCACAAGGTCTTTTAGGGGGCGGCCTGCCCCGAGTGGAAATTGCCGCCCCCTGAAATAGCCACCGCCCCTAAAAATCTAGCCCCCTACAAAAGCTCCGCTCCACCCCGCTTCTGAAAAAATTAGTTGACAATAGGCCACTGTTTTTTTTTTTCAAATGAAGGCCGATCCGCACATATTTTTAAACAAATGAAGTGATAAATTTGTAAAATGGTACCTATGAGTACTGGGTAGGATCTGTCAACTTGAAAAAGACAGCAAGTCAGCGGAGTCCCTCACATAACAACGTGCTTCGCCATCGCCTGTGCTCTCTGTGCTTGACCGCCTCTTTTGAAAATCTGTTAAGAAACACTTATTTTTGTAGTTTTCTTTGGGGGACCATAGATTAGATGGATTACCAAAGGCATGATTGAATCCAATAGTACTGTAGGTCCTGATTAGGCTACAACAAGATCCTCTTACACAGGCTACAATTAAGGCCTACATTGTGTTACCTGGGTTAGGCCTATGGAGGATATCATAAGCTACAGTGTTAACGGTACTGTTGTGAACATGTAATTGATCAGTTTCTTACTATAATTTCATTCAGTTTGACATGAGGTTTTTCTAATTTGTTTGGTCAGTTTGTCGTAGCATATTGAGCTTACTGCTAGCAGGGAGCTTTCAAAGCCAAGTACTGGAAAATTTTACAATTTTGGACTTGGACTCGGACTTGAACTCGAGAACACTGGACTCGGACTTGGACTTGGACTCGAGCCCTCGGACTTGGACTTGGACTCGGACTTGACCTTATGGACTTGGACTCGGGCTTGGTGGACTTGACTACAGCCCTGATTAACAGTGCCATGAAATGCTTTTTGAGTACTCTTAATTTTCATTAGCAAGAAAGTTACATCTAACAGTCTTAATTAAATTTAGTGAAGTACCGCACATCTCTCGGCTCTGCCATTTTGAACAATATTCAAACATAGATAAAGAACGCGGCAATATGCTTTTCTAGTTTACACAAATTTTATGCAATAAATGCCCCGAATGACATGGTCTAGTACACAGGTTTTCTTCAAATTCCACCTCACCAATACCCGACGGCACTGGGGCTGTCGGAGCTTCGCAAATCCTTGCGCCACCTCCACTCAACTTGATAATAGACTCTGGCTGTGGAAAATCTCCAGTCCAATTAATCCACTGAAATCCATGGGGATAACTCCACTCTGAATAATTTTGAATAAATTTGGATAGATTGTGACAAACTTAATGTGTTTTAGAATAAATTCAAATCAACCTTCACAAATTTTCTACAAAAATTGCACATCTTGATGGCTGCTATTAAGGCCGGCAAGTGCCATTTCCGGCGATCTGGGATGTATTAAAATCTCAAATTTTCTTGGTACGCTCCGCGCCAACCTATGGTGGCGCTCCGCTTAGATAGTAAACGAGAGCCAACGCCAACAAAAATCCCCTGATCGATGGGGACTGTTCTCTGCTCCTACGTCTCCTTGTTCTGACGTCTCTCTATTCCGAAAAGTCTATATGAGAAGTTCGTCAGAGCGACGATAGTCGGAAAATCTGAAATGCCAGTTGGAATTTCTGGTATCTCAGTCTAGCACATTTTTCCGACTGAGCCTATGTCATCTTTGTATGTATTTTCCAACTAGACTAAGTGAGAATAATACCAAACGTTATTTTCCTCACGTGAAATCAAATCAAAGCTGTCCTTTTTTCGTAAATTCTTCTCAAACTCTCAAAATTTTCGCGCGCTCCGCGCGCTTCAAACGTTACATCAATGTTGTTCTTATTATCAATACCTTCCGATAACAACTTTCGGAGAAGCACAACAGCAGAAGTTGAAAGCTGTTGAAAGTATCTCGATGCAGATTCTGAATGCAGGTTTTATTATGGAAATCTTATTTAATGAAAATTTGGGCGGGCTTCGCGCACATGCGTCACGATTTACAATCAATCTCATGAACATTATTAAGGTTAATATACCAGACACAGTTCTATGGGAGCTAGGGCGCTTTAGCCCCCCCCCCCTCCCAAAATTTTTCCGAGCCCCACAAAATTGCGCAAAATTTTATATAGACTAATATTGGTGAAGACATAGACATACTCAGAAAATATTCCAAACGTCTATTTATCAGGCCCGTAGCCAGTAAGTTCTGTAACGATTCTTTCTATAACTTCAAAAAATTTTCGCGCGCTACGCGCGCTTTCATCTATAGTTCTATCTAGTGGTAACGCCCCCGTTTCCTTACCATCGTAGCAAACATATTTTGTAACAAAAAGATCTTTCAGTTTCGTAGGAGATCCTTAAAGGTCGTGTGACATTAAAACTTGAAATTTTTTCCCTGAAAAATATTGATATCACTCACCAAACTGTAATCTATATGATCAGTAATTAACAGATAACTTATAAACGGTTAACAAAAGAAATCATAACACTGTGCAACACTCCACATCATTATTTTTGCATAGGCAATTAGTTTCTTCAGAAACCATCAAACTTTGAAGACGTATATTTTGAGAATCAGTGACAAGTGAAACAGCTCTTTTTGGTGGCATGTCACACAACCTTCAATGGGTAAGATGAAGAATGTAATCCCCGACGACGACCATGCAGTCACCCGAACAAATTTTTTGGAAGTTTTGTCCAGATTCTTCAATAAAAGCCCAAACTTTTTCAACTTTTCTTAATGAAAATTCAATATAACCCCAAATTTTTCGGTTATATAACCCAAAATTTTTTATTTTGAGTTCGGCAACCCATTGCATCTGTCGGGACTTAGAGTAGCTGGCCCCCAGTCAGGGCCCTTCCCCCCATGTCAGCAAGTGACAAAGGAAGGATCCCCACTGCTGTATCATACAAAAGTAACGCCCATAAAAACGAAGATGCAATTTATGGGCTGCCACTCATTTGGACAAAGAATCAAACCAGTCGAAAAAATTAGAATTCATTTAATTATGGACATTTTCTAGCCATATATGATCAGCTCCAAAAATATCCCAAAGATAGCTCCATTTTGCATCTAAGCAACCTTAAATTAACAAAAATTTCTCAAAGGGGAGGGGTCAACCCCTCCCCTTAGACCCCTCCTCCACGACGGCACCTTTATGTAGTGACAAAGGAAGGATCCCCACTGCTGTATGTAAACGAAGGGCGCATAAAAAATGGTGCAATTTACGCGCCACCATTCAGTTGGAAAAAATATCCATCCAGTCGGAATTTGGGACCTTCACGCCCCCCCCCCAAACATATGACTCTAGCTACGGCCCTGAGCACATGCATAATAAGAACGAATAAAGCAGAGGGTACAAGTTAACTGCAAGATCTTTTTTCCCCTACACAATAATTTTGCGAAGTGTGCCTTAGTTGTTCCTTTTTAAGGGGATAACGAAAGGCATCTTCCAGCAACGGCATTTTTGCCAAAAATTTCTTTCAACGTTTCACGCTAACTGATTGGTGCTGAACTTAAAGGGTCACGTACAAGTCATTTAGTCCTACCCAACAAATGTCGTCCACAACCGACACTGAAAGTGCTCCCTCATACAATACGTTATGGGCCCCTGTAGGTAAATTTGGCCCTGGTCATTGATGTAAACTAAAACAAAAGTTACAAACGGCCAAAGTCGTACGGGAAGACATTTTACTAGGGGCTGAAGTTGTTTGCCCTGAAATTTTCCCTAAAAGGGAAACCGCATCTTAATACGGTATGAATTTTGTTTTTAAAACTGATATTTTTTAATCAACATTTTTTTTGCATAGGGAACTGCCTCCCCAGGGCCCTCGGCCTAGTCATTCGACCATAGGTATGGTAAAGTAAGTACCCTCAAACTCTTAAAGTATAACATAGTAATTCCGTGATATTTTCAACTCATAAAAGGAAACGAGCACTCTTACGCATTCATGACATTGCTATAGCTTCATGCGAGCAGGCTACACCAAAGTTACTACATTTCTTATCGCCGAGGGTTTTATCACAGTACAATCAGCTAAAAAAGCGCGAAGTAGTTGAATATTTTTACTTTGTCCGTTTTTCATTGCCAAAGACAAAGACAACATCAATTATTATTGAATATTTAAACATTCATGCCGGAATAGCTTCTTAATCTTACAAAAAGAATACTTTAAGTGAGAAACAAGGGTATATAGGGCCTATTTACAAACCTTCCGAAGGCATTTGTTGAATCGCTTTCCACTTTTTGGCCAAAGTCGGCATTTAAGATCATCCTGGGTAATGCACTTCCGTGAAATCCATATTACCCATTTACTGAACTAATTCACTCAACCCAAGGTATTGTCATATTCCTGCCATTTTGAACACCTATTCAACTCACGATTGAATTAAAGGTTCATCCCATGTTAAGGAGCCTATTGGAAACCTACATTAACTACTTTAAACTCCGAGATGGGCAACTCATTGCCCATGTCGAACCTTATTAACTGATTTTGAACCCAGGCTCGTAACTAGAAGAGATACTGAAAGGGGGGTTGCGAAGTAATTTTTTAGGGGGCGAGATATACTAAAATCTATTAAGGCAATACTACTTTTTAATCTTCTCTTGGGTGTTGAAATTTTTCCAAGAGGGGCGCCGTTAACGGCCCTCCCTTGGCTACTGAGGGGCTACTTAGGGGCTTGTTTGACCCGCTATCGTACGCTCGTCACAGTTAAATGTGTTGATGTGAAACTCACATTGAATCTATATCCCATTTAGCAAACCCATAGTAATCCAAACTAAATAATTAGCACTACATCTTTCTAACTTTCCATTTTTCTTTGACTTCTTGTTTTTGGGGGTCGATCATGGCGCCTCCGGTCCGGACTGTTCAGATTGGGTAATTAAGGGTACCTTAGCACTGCAGCACATTTAGATAGTGAAGCATACTTACAGGCAGGAATTAGAGTGGCAACACTTTCGTCATCTCGGTTTGTATTAAAGGCATAGGCAATCCCCCAAAATTGCTTTGAAAAATCAGCCAACTCTTGCAAATCTCCTCTTACTATGTTCAAAACATCTTCAATGGTGCTTCTGAGGCAAATAACTATTGCAAACAAAACATAAAGCATGAAGTTATCCTCCATGATTTTAACAATTCAGTAACAAACATATTGTCACATTTTCAAAAAGGCCATTCATTAATTAGGATGCCGGGGTATATAATTATGATTGGAGTGACTGCATTTCAGGAGTGGAGCCAGGATTTGCCCGACGGGGTGCCAGACTCCCCGACGGAGGGGGCCAGCCACCAAAGCCCCGACAGCCCCGAGGCCGTCGAGAGGTCGGTGAGGGGGGATTTGAAGAAAATCTGTGTACTATCCCATGCCATTGTGGGGCATACATTGCATAAAATTTGTATATACTAGAGGAACAGAGTTCCGTGCGGATGAATGTTTTCCGGGAATCTAAACTGTAAAATTGCAAAGCGCGCGAAGCGCGCGAACATTTTTTTGGTAAGCCTACACTAAAAAGAATCTGTGCTTATGTAAAGCTTATATACGGACGGTAAGTCAATTGACCGGGCAGCTGGGCCTTATAGATAGTTCTCACATGACGTCATAGGAGCTTTTCACGTGTAGTATGTCAGCCATCTCATAGGGCAACCCCGGCATGTACGTACAAGCTTGCCCTATGACATGGCGGTTGCCAACCCCCAGTTGTGACGTCACTGAGAACTATCTATAGGGCATAACTATACATTGTACTTCCCTCCTCGAGTCACTAGCCGTACAGCACGACAGACACAAGAGAACATTAACTAGGTTAGTGAAATTAGATGAAATTCCCGACATTTACATAAATCCATGTATTCTACTTATTAAGTTACTTCAAAAGGTGGAAAGGATAGCCAAATTCCGATTCCAATTCCGAGTCCGGCCATTTGACAATGTAGCGTCTCGTACAAATGTTTTTTGTACTACTTTGCAATTACACTTAATTAAATTTTTGGAGTCACTTTTATATTCTAACTCACCCTGTAATTTTGTTGAATGTATGTGACCATTCATGTGTTAAAATGTGCAGCCTACTAATAACAATGGAGCCTCAAGTATCGTTCATGAAACTTTCATTTTTGTGGACTCGGCTGGAATCGACTCCGAGTCCGAGTCAAGATGAGACCCATTCCGGGTCAATTGTGATTCCGAGAGCTAGCATTCCGGGCCAATTCCTAGTCCGATATCTCCATGGTGATAACTACGTCAAACTTACAAGAAGTCATTTTCTGACAAAACTTAAGAAAGTTGTGAGCTTTTGAGTTACCGATAACAATGTGGAAAGGGTTCAAATATTTATTGTTATGGCAAAATCAAATACTTTGTTATGTGGTCAATACAGATAGGAGTATGATTGTTCTGAAAGTACATTGAAAATATAGGCATTCACACGTTCTTACCCCCATTAAAACACTTCTTTAAATATTTAGCATTTTGGATCTAGACTGTTTTATTTTCTTTGCTTTTTGTAACAATACTTTGTGAATTCTGACTAAACCACAGCAAAAAGTAATTTTTGGAGTGAACATTAACTTAAAGATACGGAATACATCGATATTGCAAGTCACAGTTTGGCTCCAACTGGGGTAAACTGAACAACAAAAAACTTCTAAAATGCTCATATAAGGTATATAGAATTAGACTTTACTACCCTTTCCTGGCTGTCTGCCAAGTATGTCTATTAGTTCTAATTATTTTCTACAAAAACTTGTTATTCCTATGAATGTGTCATGCATTTCAATTTTGAATAGGGAAAAGAAAACAATTAGAGATTGCCTTTGTGTGCTGTGCTCGAACTTTAGCTTCAGGCTAAATTATGCCGTTAGCGTTGTGGAATGTGTGTTTATTGAAACCGGGAGCTGCATTGTAAAGGTTTTTTCAAAAGTCTTTTGACTGGATGCCGAAGGGCGAAAATTAAAGCTGAGTGCACCGAAAAGGTGTAACCAGGGAGTTGTTATCCTGATAACAGCCCTTGGTGTAACAAACATTGTATTGTAGCCTCCAGCAAAGTTTACCGATGCACTGTTTCAAGTTTTTAGTTCGCTCACGTTAAAAAGGTAGTGAACCATCGCATGGCCGTGCGGGACTGACTTTCTCAAGGAGGGCGGTGATTTTTGCCCGACTCCAGACCTAATTTAAATGCCCAATTTTCTGTCCGACTGAGACAAAATATCTGCCCGATTTCGTCAGATTTCTGACATTTGGGGGGCGGCAGCCCCCCCCCCCAGCACCCCCGGCCCGTACGGCCATGAACCATCGTATGACGTAAAAACGCTGGCCACACCCAAGTGTGTAATTTAATATATAACTTTTAACACGTATACAAGTTAAACTGATGTAATACAATGCAAAATCTTTTAAAGATTCATCCTGTTCCTGTGCTTCGTCGATTTCAAATATCTAGGCTAGTTTCCTGTCTTTCGTTTCGAACCAAGATCCACTGGCTTGCTTTCCGGTCGTCCAGTTCGGTAATTTGCCAAACGCCATTCCTCAGCCAGAATATCTCATCTTAAAGGGGGGTGTGGATACTTCAGTTACATTGTCACTTCTGATTGGTTAGCCCAACCGTCCAATTCTTCAGTATCCATATTTCTACTGCGTAATAGCTATAGACAAATCAAGAACCAACGTTCCATATAAATTCTGAGGCACTCGTACGTTCCTTGGAAGATTCATAATCACGTGTTCCGTAACTCCTTTATAAGATGAAATATGTTCTCACTGCACACATTGTTTTGAGCTTACCTCATTCTTATTGTCAGCTTGTTTTGGGTTTCTTGTGGGGGGTGGGGTGGGGTGGGTTTGGGGGAAAGGGTCAGAGGGGGTGGGGCGGAGCTACAGCCCCCGTCGGAGCCGGAGGTCTAGCCTAGCGACAGGAATTCCTTGGAGAGTGAAAATTATGTTTTATCATCTTTGTTAGAATTATAATAAAGATAAATGTTATACGCTTATCCAGTTGATAGTCTTGAGGGGAATTAAGTTTTAATTATGTCGGTGAGCCATAGTCTGCCTGCTAAAGAGTAATCCCCGACAACGTTCAGTCGTCCTGACGGTTAAACTGTTTTTGCTCCCATGGAGGGCAGATTATTCGATAAAACCCCAAAATTTTCGGCGCACTTTGCGGGCTGTAGACTTGTTTTTCTTTCAAAGTTGAGCTTCATTTAGCGAACTCAGTATACCAAGGGACATGCAAATCAGACATGCATGGCTTACGAAGCTTTCTGTTCGGGTTGGAAATCTCATATGTCATAGTTGTTCTCTTATTACATTTATCGAACGCAGGGGTGGCGCCAGGATTTCCCCGACAGGGGGGCCAAGCTCCCCGACGGGGGGGGGGGGCCGGCAACCCAAAGTCTCAACAAAGGAAATGAAGTGCCGAAACGATGTTTGAAGGAAAATTTTGGCGCGCGAAGCGCACCGAAAATTTTGGGCTTTTTTTGGAGAAAATTTGAAAAAATTGCGACCATTTTCCATGGAAAATTTGCCAAAAATGGGGCTTTGAAGAAGAAAATTGGAAAATTTGGGATTTTTATTGAAGAATTTGCCCTAATTTAGACCAAAATTAAGTAAATCGTCGTGGCGACTGGGCGTTGTCCGGGACTACATATTTTATCGTATACATAACAGCTCCCCGACGAAACAGAAAAATTTCCCCGACGGGGGGGCAGCCTTCCCCGACGGGGGGCCCCCTGGCCCCCCGCTGGCGCCACCCTTGATCAAACGGTAGCATGTAAAAGATTCAGGAGACCCTTTTATAGGACAAACAAATGGATACGGTACAATGCATGTTGTCCCCGTAAGAGAACAGCCCGTCCAAAAATTCGATCTATTCCGGCTCTCAGTGAGCACACATTTTACTATATGTAACCCTTAAGAACAAAACAACACACAAACTCTGTTCAACTCTAAAGTCAGGTTATTCGGGAAAATACTGATTCAAAACTAAAATCTGGTACATTACATCAAATATGTAAGCTGTGCAAAATATTATATGACAAGGTATGACGATTTCTTCCTCCTATCCCTGACCC
This sequence comes from Holothuria leucospilota, assembly GCA_029531755.1. Taxonomy (NCBI): domain Eukaryota; kingdom Metazoa; phylum Echinodermata; class Holothuroidea; order Aspidochirotida; family Holothuriidae; genus Holothuria; species Holothuria leucospilota. The sequence goes on from CM055974.1 coordinate 25,753,390, forward strand.
CCGACTCCCACCCCCAGCTCGCCTAACCCCGCTGTCCGTTACCATTCTTCCCGATTCACTGTTCCAATCCTTCACGCACGCGTCTCCCCTGTCGGGGAGATTCGGGTTGCTTGTCCCCGTCGGGAAAATCCTTGTGAGACCTCTGGCTCGTGCATGTTACCTGCGGTATTGCAGTTACAAATGTGTGTGTAGAGTGCATTTTCCGGTAATCAAGAGTGTTTGGGATGCCAAATTTTCTGACTTCAGCTCCAACTATGGAGTGGCTGAGGTCGTCTTTGGTCCCCTATAACAACCACCATCTATAAAAATCTGGGGAGGGGGTACCCGAGCATAAGTGTAATTCATTTTAACCTTGCAAGTTGGGAAAAATATGCTAAACACTTCTGTTTTTTTTTTCTCTCACTCTGTTTATCATCTCCAATGAAGCACTGAGGAAAAAATGATAATTGAAGTAGAGGGATGAAACGCAGAGAGCAAATATTCACAAAGTTAATGCTATGCAAAAGGAAATGTACAGTTTTTAAATGCCTTAGACAACGTATCAAAGGAAATTTTACCATGCTTCTGGTAACTTAGACTTGTTTCAACTAGAAAAATTCATTTGCAGACGGCAACTCATTATTAAAACTTTTATTGAAAGGAAAACATTTTAAATGAAAAATGAGAAAATTGTAAGGATGTCTAATAGCCAAAGGAGATATGTTGTTCTTTAAAAACAAATTGACTCCCCAAAATAAGTTGTTCAACGCCTAATATAAAATTTGAAATTATTCATCAATCCCAAAAGAATTGCTTGATTTTTTTCCGTCTGATTCCCACAGAGATCCATATTTACAAGAGAAAGGTGATAATTTGCAAGAATTCTGTAGAAAAAACTGAACTGGAAATAACAGATCTTCCTTTCACTACCAGAAGCAAAACGAGAAAAAATAATCTGCCATTTCTCGGGCTAAACTCAGAGACATACTTTTCTATTTGTTTATAGCAGTAAGAACTGAAACAAATTATAAGTACATTAGTACATTGTAAATGGGGCGTGAAAGAGAACAGGGTATCCTGTAAATCATCAAGCTTAATAGAGGCGTTATCACTGTTCCTTAAATTGCCTGAATCATCTTTCCAGTGTCTTGGAACAGCAGAGAAAATGCTCTAAAAGCAATTCCGTAGCCATGGGAGGCAGGGGAAAGCCCCGTGGAAAAATTGTCGCCCCTAGCAGATAAAAAAATTACCATTGCCTTAATAAGAAGATTGAAAAGGCTATCTCTATTGTTATTAAATGCTATGCTAAATACAGTGACTGGTCTAAAGGTGCAAGTAAAATTGAATTGGGAAAGGAAAGGGGTTTTGCGGAAGCAATGAGTCCAAATCGGAAAATTTTTGTTTTGTCGTAATTAACTTTTAAACCAGAAGAATTTTCTAAAGAATAAAAAATATCTACTATCGCCCTTAACAGTGGCGCCACCAAGAGGGGGGGGCACTGGGGGCATTTGCCACCCAAGTCATGGCCTTCGTACCTCGTCCAGGGGCGGATCCAGGATTTCTGAAAAGGGGGGGGGGCCGAAGTTGTTCGACCCGTGATCGAGGGCACTATACCATCTAAGCGGAGCGCCACCATCAGTTGGCGCGGAGCGTACAAGAAAATTTTTGACAAAATAGACCTCCCAGATCGCCGGAAATAGCACTTCCCATGTCTTATTTTTGCATTTTCTGCTTCATATAATTTCATGTCTCAACCTCTCAACACATTAATTTTTCCACAAGTTATTAACAGAAGACAGTTATCATAGGCACAGTGCCTTACTACAATGCATCCTGTTCAATGCGTCTAATCAGATCTTTAGTAGTCATGTTCTAACTTGGTGAATATTGAGGGACTTCCTTGAGAAATTTGTGAACCATATCTTAGTTCGACTTGATGCCAGGACCCAGATACCTTGCATTGACATGTGGGCGTAAATGTACGTTTTATCACGTGCATGTTCCGCTCTGCCTAATTTCTTCTTTTGCGTGGACTCATTGAGAAAGGAAAAATGACCCAAAATGCACGAGACTTGGCTGCCCTGTCATTGTTTTGGGGGTACGTCCAGGCAGTGTAATCATGGTATTATTGTAGGCCTTACATAGTATTAAAAGTGAATGACCGAATTGTAATGATTCCGACCACTATATTTCTAAATAAAATTTTGTTGGTGACCTGCACTGTAGGCCAATCTTAACGTCTTTCAGAGAAAAATCGAGGGATTAATTAACTGACAAAATAGCATTTGACCATTTAGTTTGTCATTGATTATGGTTATACTTGTTGATGGCTGATTTTTATTTAATTTGTAATTCCTCATTTTTCTCCTTAGGAATTTATTTATGGAGGGACGTCCCCCTCACTGAAAATTTTAGGGAGGGACGTGTCCTCCCCCCCCCCCCGTTCCCCCGCTTTCCGTCGCCTATGCGTAGCATAACAAAAAATTTGGGTAAAAGCACATCCCAGATAGCCGGAAAAGACACTTTTAAGGCCTTGTAATTTGCATGATTTTCCATTTCAATTCTCTTGCAGTGGCGTAGCGGGAATTTTTTGTTTGGGGAGGGGGCGGGGGCGGGGCTCCCGTCACTAAGCGGAGCGCAACCATGAGTTGGCGCGGAGCGTACCAAGAAAATTTGAGATTTTAATACATTCCAGATCGCCGGAGATAGCACTTGTCAGGCTTGATAGCAGCCATCAAGAAGATCAATTTTTGTGAACAAAATGTAAAGTTTGATTTTATTTTATCACACATTCCTGTGAGGACGGATTAGCTCAGCTGGTGTGACTTTTTGTCCAAGGTTTGCACGTTTGAATCCCGTTTTACTCAGTGGCGTACCCAGGATTTCTCTCACGGGGACATACAGTGTGTTTGAAAATTGGCGCTGAGCGTTCCAAGAAAATTTGAAGTTTTAACACATCCCAGTTGGCCGGAAACGGCACTTGCCAGGCTTGATACCAGCCCATCCCAACTGATGCTCACTGTCTTGTAAGGTATTTTTCGATTGGCTGATGGTATTGTACCGGTATTGTATCGTATTGATTGTATCTAATCGTGTAGTAAGATACCATGCGTGTGAACGTCCCAATTCGACGTTCAAACTGATCTGCTGTGCGCTATGACTCCCATGCTTCGAGGTTGCTAATTGCAGCTTCATTGTCTATCACTCCACTCTCTGTCCTTCTCTCTAGCTCTTCTTCTTTCCGTTTTTTCTCTCTTTTTTCCCTTTTATTTTTTTTTTTTCATTTTCAAAAAGGGGAGGCCGGGGCCAGGTCGCCCCCTAGATCCGCCCCTGCTCGTCTATTCCTATACAAATGCAGTGGCGTCGCCAAGGGGGGCCAGGAGGCACGTGCCCCCTGGAAAACCTTGTGCCCCCCGTGTGCCCCCCAACTGAGGTCTGAGATTTTGAAAAAAAATGTATAGATCTTCTGTAAGTTTTGTAGTTAGAATATTTGACTACCATGTTTCATATGATTTGATTCTTCTTAGGACAAGAAAAGGCAGCAATTTGTATTTTTTCGAATAACAAAATGGCCCCATCTCATACAGTGTTCTCTGTGTCGGAGGCTGAGCATCGGTCTTGGTAATCTATCCATAAACTTCGCCGCCTCAATAGGTGTGAGTTATACGCCTTGATAAAGTGTTGCGGAAATGTCTGCCTCGCGGACTCATTAACCAAAACAGTGAATGGTGTTGTTTGGTACGTACAGTACCATGGAATTTGCCTGCCACTTGCGTTGCGAATTGTAATGCAAGCTCAGTGCCAGCAATTTCAAGGAGACTTTTCCGTATTTTCTTCTTCGAAAAAAATAATTCCAATAATTTTAAAAGAGAAATATATGATACAAAATTCTATGATCACTTTAATCCCGTAAGACTCCAATCACTCAGTTTGTGGATCATGAGAATTTCACGTTAATTGAAAAGTCCACAATCAAACGAATATTTGATCGTTGATTCGGCAATACACATGCACGTTTTCTTCACTTTCATGAAAATTTCTCAATCCATGCATAATTTTTTTTTAGTTCCTAAAAATTCGTTATTTTTTGACAGAAATTTTACTTCAAAAAGGTAGCGTATGTGGCACCAGATTGCATCTAAGGACACGTAATTTTTCAAAAATTTTCAAAGGGGAGGGGGACACCCCCTCCCCTTAAACCCCTTCCCCCAGGCCGGCGTTCACACAACATACTGCATACGCCGCTATCTAGTTGTGCCCCCTCATCGAACTGTTGTGCCCCCCTTGTGCCCCCCCCCCCCGAATGAAAAGTCTGGTGACGCCACTGTACAAAGGTCAGTGGCGGTGGTGGTGAGTTAAGGGTTCATTTTTTATCATTTTCAATTACAAATTGTTCCGAAACTATCAAAGCTTTCGCAAATCCTTTGCAAACTAGCTAAACTTCGCGCACTCGGCCTGCTTCCAACTTCACCTCATTGTTATGCTAATTATTATCATGTAATAGCGTCTCAAGCGTATTTTATCATAGATGAGGGTCTTACAAGAAGGATGGATTTCTCGTGTGCATAGGAGTAACTTTTCCGAAACAATATAGAAGTAAATCTCCAACCTCTGATGGGACCGCGCATATAGAGGAGTATCTTAGAGTAATTTAATATTATGTAGCCAATGCGGTGTCATATGTAGCATTATGTGAAAGACTGGAAGTATTCTTTTGTATTTATACATTATTGAAACATACGGCGCGCTTCGCGCACACATTATCGGTAGGTAGTGAATGTTAAAACACAAAGAAAAAACATTGTTAGTCCACCACACTTAATTTGGTTATTCCTACTAGGCTACTACCCTCCCTCGTTCATGTCCCGTCAAGCGGATCGTCTGAATTATCAGTGCTCATGTTAGTATCACCATTTTGTAGTTACCAGGCGGCTTCCATGAGGCCGTGTGACGGTCTGTAACAGCCTTAGAGGAGTTGCCATGTCACAGCCAAAATATTACTAAATAATAAGAATTTCTAAGCATATAATTAGTTCAAAGATTTGCCAAAGACGTCACCATTATGCATCTAAGCCACTTTAAATGAACAAAAGTTTCTCAAAGGGGAGGGGAACCCATATGTAAAAATGTACAATTTACACTGACTTCATGGGTTTGTCTGAGGTATTGAGATTACGACATCATCTTCGGTGCCCCCCCCCCCCTCATTATCATCAACTACACGTACAGTTTGCCCCAAATTTTTCTTACCAATTTCCCCCTCCCAATTTTGAAATCCTTGTGCAGCCATTGGCCCTGGAACGCTTGGCTGTACTTTCTACGAAAATAGTCTTATTGTCCTCATCTGAAATATTCTTTATTTGATAATCAGTAATGGAGATTCCACGGACGACAGCTGTTTATGCGAATCGCAAGTATTTCCGTCCAAAGAAGAAATAAATAAGGGTTGCGAGGTGTAGCCCGTCTAATCCCTCTAGAGATGGAGAAGGGAGGAAAACACCCATTATTACATATGCATAATGTGGCGGTTGAATTTAGAGTGCGCATCCATTTGATAAACAGTGACTAGCATTAAAAATTAGACTACTATAAATAAATTTCCTTTCAAATCTATCAAAAGATTTCTCGAACTCAACGAGTAGAAGAAAGCCAGAAATGTCATGATCTTGCAGAAATTGATACAATCTAAGGCAAAACGAAAATTTTCCCCCCAAAAATCTGCCATTAATGAAATCGGTTTGATTCGAATTAATTTCTGAAGGGAGAATTTTTTTACCTGGCAGCAAGGGACTTTGCGGTAATTTTATAATCACATTCAATAACGAAATTGGGAGGTAATTCTTAAAGGGAAAATTTCATCATCCCAGACAGTTCCAATTCTCCCAACTAAGCTGGTTCTAGCCCCTCTCATAATTGTCTTTAGCTTCTCCTTGTGCAGACACAAACCTAATTTATTGCTTTTATCCTGGTGAACATACAAGGCCCTTATGTGTAATCAGAACGCTCTATGTGCATGCTGTGTAAAATGAGCTACTCTACATTATCTGAATTTTGAATTCAGTCATCATTTGAGAATTTTGCTTTCCCAAGTAAAAATCATACTTGAGGTGATGAGTATCTCGGTCTTTAACAAGAGTTGAGTCCTTATTTGTCTTCGGGATTAAAGTAATCACTCCCCTTCCCTGTTCCTCTGACATCCGAGTCTCGTGAAACTCATGATTAAGTAAATTTAAAACTAGATCGCCAATGATCGGCCAAAAGTGTTTGTAAAATTCTGCTGAAAGGCCATCACTGCCAGGGCTTTTGCATTTGAGAAAGAACTTAAGGCATCCCAGCATTCTTTTATACTAAGTTTATCACCACACACCACAAGTCGCTGTCTCTTCTTGTAAAAATGGATTAATACTATGAATATCCTGGAATATCCTGTACAATTATACTTGAATCAAAGTTTTCACTTGAATACGATCAGTGATTAAACTGAATTGATGCATTCGATATTTCACCACTATAGCAAACATCAGCACCGTCATTAGATTGAAAGTTTCTAATTACATTACAATTAACTGTCAGAAATATATATATATTTTAAGGATTTTTTCCCTATTATTGTAATATATTAAAATTTTAACATTAGCGCCCATTTTGCTATTTCCACCATCTTGGTTGACCTGCATCCTGCAAGAAATGTCCAAAAAAATACCTTTTGAGTATTTACAACAGAATATGAACACAGATTAGGTTTACCTGTAAATCAAAAGTATTTTTAATGATTATTTTACCCATTATTGTGATATATTGACATAACTATTGCATTGGCGGCCATTTTGCTTTTTCCGCCATCTTGGTTAACCTGAATTCCAAAAGAAATATTTTGAAAATTAATTTTAAATTATTTGTCATAACCTATGGCTAGATATTAAAGGCAACTGTCAAAGTATTTTTTAATATTTTTGAATATTTGTCATATTATTTTTATACATTCTAGTGTGGGCTCCTGCATAAAATATCAGAAATCATGCTTTGGATTTTATGTACAATCTGTTATAAAGATATTTAGGGTTTTCAATCGAAATATATTTTTAATGATTATTTTTTGAGATTTTTTTTGCATTTTTTTAATTATTTTCTTATTTTTGTGGGGTATTTTTACTGTATTGCTTTTACTTTTTCGGTTCTTTTCTGTCATAATTAGCTGGCAAGTACTCTTGTGCCAAGGATTCTTAAGTCCAGCCGTAATCATAAAATATTAATTTACATCATAATGATTGGGGATTGTGGAAATTTGTAATGTTTGTACACAGTATTTGGAAATGTTACATTCAGTTTGGCGGACATTTTGTTTTCCGCCATCTTGGTTAACCTAAATCTGGCCAATACAGTCCCAAATATTACTTTTGGAATTTTTGTCATAAAATATGACCACATTTTAAGAGTCGATGCCTCACAAAAATTTTAGGAATATATTCTTTATTATTATTTAATCCAAAGATTCCTTTAATTTTGCCACCATTTTATTTTGGCAGCCATTTTGAATGAGTGAGACCCAAAATAGTTACTGTAACATCTTGATTTCGAGTTCAGGGGACCATACGATTTCCAAAAAATATTGGGTCGGAGAGTTGTGGTGGGGGTGCCCGTGAGGTGCCTCTGGCCCATGGCCTTTAGTTTCACGTCATGGTGACCTCAGATGACTTTTGACCTTAAGAAATGCAATCGTGTTCATTCTCTTAATATGACAGAACTATATACCAAGCATGAAAAGTATCCATCATTCCTACCTTAAAATATCGCATTCACAATTTTTTCGTTTTTAAACTCAGAAACAAAAAACAAAAAAGCTCAAAAACAATAGGAACCTCTTTAAGTATGACAAATCTATATGCCTAGTATGAAAAGTATCCATCATTTCTATCTTGAGATAACGACCGGGTTTACAAGCTTTTCGTAGTTTCACCTCTGGTGACCTCAGTGACCTTTGATCTCTACCAAAGCAATACACCTTTTCCTCGTACGAACTCATTGACGAAAGTGTAAGAATTCCTCGACGTGATGGCAATAAGCCCCGTTCCCTCACTTGGAGCTGTGACACCCTTCGAATAACATGCATCTATCGTATGATCCTCTCGTCTGCCTTACGAATAGGTTTCCGTTTCATTTAGGCTGTAAACTTCCGTTCGGTAAGTATAAGAGACTAACTATGCGATTAAAGATGGAATTCCGGACCTTTACAGAAATTGGTCAAGGGTTACAATTGAGCTATATTAAACCAGACTATGAAAAGAAACACAACGACACTCTACGGCGACTAAAATTTTTGGATTCGTATTGAAGGTTCTGCCCTCCTTGAGAGCAAAAAGACCTTAATCATCGGAGATTACTCTTTATCATTCCCACTGTGGCTGCCTAATGAAATTGAAACAATCCTAAAACGAAATGAAAAATAATTCCCACAGACTATCGACTAGATCAACTTCCCATTTGTGAAGAACCCCGTATTACTGAGGAGTTCTTTGTTCTAATTAATGATAATAAAAATAACACAAATATAGTAATTCATTTCCCTTGCGAATTCCAATTTTTCCCCGACGTGGGGTGGGGGAGGGATACACCTCCCCGACGGCTGGTCGGAGACTTTCTCCCTCTGCCACCCTCTGTCGCCAGCACTGATTCAAGGCCGGTATGTCATGGGCAAAGATGAAAGAAATTCCCCCAAGGAAAAATTTCCTCCAAAGGAAAATACATAGAGAATAATGTGCCCACAAATAGTGAATAGTGTGCCCGGCAAATTTCTCCCCAAATTTTCCTAAGATTGGCAAACCGCCCACCTTGTCCAGCTTTGCCCCTGCGTGGCATTTAGTGATTGTCCACGGCTTACCGGATTCTGTTTTCTAAGGGGCTTAATCTTCTTTGCCGGAAGATAAACTTGCGGAAATCGAGAAAATCGCCCCTTCTTTCCAATAAATTTGCCCCAGAAATCGTTTTTTGCCAAACTCCAGGGGGCTTCCCCCTAGCCCCCAGGCCTGAGTTGAACATAGTCACAAGTCGACCCTCCTGCGGAGCAAAAGTAGTTTACTCTCTTTGCAGACTTAATAAACCAAGGGTATCTGACTTCGGGAAAGACATTGTGCCCAGTTACGCAGGTTACAAAACGACAGAAATTAGAGAATCAAAAAGTCACTTATCACTTATATTTGTGTATATTTTCGAAATGATTACCAAACTTCTGACGTGTTAGATTATTTCTTCCACAGATTATGGATTTCAGGGTTTTGCTCTACTGTGTAGTTTTTCTTCGTTTATCCCTTAGTGGTAAGTTTCACGATTGGCATAAAAAGAAAGTGTAGGGGCCACTGAGGATAGTATAACGAAACTGTTTAATTGAATATACGTCCAATCTCTGGTCTCATGATATAAATCTGAATATAAGTGTACGAAACAAAAGGCTATGCACTCTTACGTAAATATGACATTGCATGAAGCAAGTAGGCGGCCTATTGCCAAAATTTTATGAATAGCAAGGTTTGTGTGGAAAGTTTCAAATTGTAGGCTAGTAACGATTTAAGCAACAATATACTCACGTGGTTTTCTTATCTCGTATTAATTAGTTACAGGCACGTAGCCAACGCTTAAGGGTGGTGGTGGGGAAGGGAAGTTTCAAATCACCTTCCATGATTCAAGTGAGACAAAATAATGCCCATATCACATGTTGGGAAAATATTCTGGTATGACTACCTGTCTAATGACCTGCAATCCTCATTACGAAGAAAACTCCGGAGAAGGGCCCCTGAGTCCCACCCCATAGGGAACCCAAATTCATAAGGAGGGTGATAAATATCATTGAAGACTAAGTGAAACTATTGTTAAGATCGTAATTCTATGATAATAAGACAACTTTATACCAACACAAATACTTTGCGGTGCTACTTCTACTTGTGTTTTCTTTTTATCACAGCCAAAGCACTCAAATGCTACACACAAGTTATCTGCGAAGGTGACCTATGTGGTGGCTCTTTCACAACTTCAAATTTAGAAGAGACTACTTGTCCAAGTGACCTAAATGATGTTTGCCTCAGCCTTAGGTTGGAGTATACAGGTAAGAATGTTACGTGCCACCGTGAGTGGAAAATCCAAAAAGTATCATTTAACTTGACATGAAGTTTTTCAAGTAAGCATTATTTTTTAAAGATCACGGCTGCTACAAAGTAGTGCATGGGTAAATTTAGGATCTAAAGGCCGGTTTATACTTCCAAATTTTACACGCTGTATAGCTATAAGAACCATAATGGTCATCCCTCGTTCTTCCATGCAAATCATGGACATAGCTCAGAGTTGAACAGTGTTCAACCCTGATACCTATATATCGCTATACTGAAGTATGGGTAGGCCTGCAATGGTAGGCAGAGTGTGAAAACAGTTAATATGCCTTAGAAGTTATTGCATACTCAATGTTGTGTCGTGCCTTTCAAGTTGCAACGATTTTGGCATTAGCGTTTCCACAAAAGAAAATCCCAAGAAAGACGAAGAAGCTTACTGAGACCATTGGCAAAGCAAATTCGGCACGGAGGCACACCAGTCTGGCGCGCAACCGACTTTGTCGGCTGGGAAACCGATTGTGATAGCAAGCCGGGCCAGGTGGGAGGAGAGCAGGAGTACCTAAGGAAACCCCACCTACCTAGAGCTTGATTCGAACCCACGCGGCACTTGTAAACACATTGGTGCAAGGCAGGGTAAACCATCACCTAAGAACCGTAAACCACTGAGCTGCTAATACATTTTCATAAGGATTTACAGCTTATCTTTAACGAATTATCTCTTTACCAGTTATCTGTTTAGGTGTTCAAGCCCCCGGTCTCACACATGGGGGTTTCTGCTGGACCTCAACCGCAGGAAGGACCCCTCGAACCCAACTCTATGCAGGCTACCAGTCGTTTCAACATGAGGCTCACCAATTAAGGACAAAATTCCTGGCTACTTTGGCCACACCAGATCTTCCCGATGAAACGTGGCCATCCAACAAATGCAATTAAGAATCCCTGTTCAGATAGCCTTTCAAGTAATCGGTCTTTCTTAGTGTCTGCACACGGCCTCAAATCAATATGCCCCTGTTTCAGTCAGTCTATCACGCAAGTTATATCAAGATTATCAAGTCATGATTTTCCTCTTTCTCTGGTTTTTAGTAAATGGAGAAAGAATAGAGAGTACAATGTTGGGATGTAGTGCTGATTATGGAGTGACACCTGGGTGTTTCAATATCCACGAACTGCCATCTTCCGTTACTATATACCAGGATTCTGGTTACGATACCTTCGAGTATTGTCTGTGTGATCAGGACCTCTGTAATAACAACATCAATTTCGTCACTAACAACAACGGCAACGGAAACAATAACGACGGTAACAATAACGGTAATGACAATTTGAAATGGTTGTCAGAAAGATGAAGCTTTTAAAAGTTTCTAGTAATTTTTTGTTTCTTTTGCTTGTTGAGGTTTTTTTTATTTCCCTTTTACACGTTTCATTTATTTCGCCTTTAATATTGGTACTTGAGACTCTTTGAGGTTTAACTGTAGGCCTATTTTAGTTGACTTTGATTGCATCGCTTTCGTTTCCTGTAAGTTTTTGACTGTGAATCTGTGTGTGACGCAGTGAATATCGGAAAAGAAAATCATTTTATATCGTAACCATCACCATACGTCGTCGTCGTGTCGTCATCAATCATCATAACAAACCATCATCAATCACTATCTCATTATTAACCAGTGGAGGATGCAAGTGGGGGAAGAGGCGCCCCCTTTATACCTAAAAGTAACAAAGTAATAATAGGCTAAAGAAAGGAAAAACAAAGAAAAATCGACGTTTTAGTGCATGAACAGTCTTAGGGGAATAGAAATGATACACCATTTGGCATCTAAACCCTCTGAGAACCAAAATTATGCGTATCAATCGTGAAGCATTAAAGTCAACCGTGGAGAACATACCTGCAGTACATTAAATACCGCCAGTATGGCTAGCACTAGCCTGCGCCAAACGTGTCTTTAGTGACAGAAATTAACTGAGCATGTGTACGTATAATATAGTATACTACATGTGCATCAGGTTCATATCATGCAGGAATGAAAGCAGCAGTTTTGATGTGGATTGGTATGGCATTGATTAGTCCTTAAGTTCACTCACACCAAATATTTTTCACTACCTTCGGAAAGATTTGCAAAAATCTTTGCCTTTTGAAGGACTTATTAAGTTATGCCCCGTCCCCGTTCCTACTTAGCCGAATGTGAGCACGAATAATTACGAATGACAACTTTTTTGTTCCGAAATCGCACGGTTCTGAAATGCATCGGTTTTGCATTCGGGCAAGTTCTGAAAACTTTCTCGCTGATTCTTAAACAATCCGGAACAACTCGGAAGTAATTACGAACGTTCCCAAATTTTTTGGAATGTACAAAAAAAATCGTGGAAGTGTATACGAATACTTACGGGGACACAGACATTCGAAAAGTAATCGTAAACATTCGAAAAGTGATCGGAAATATTTGTAAACGAACCGGATGCAATGTCCTTAATTCTGTTATATTCGTTACGCTTCTGAAATACTTTCGAATGTTTGCGACTATGCGAATCAAACACGGAAAGGAAAAGGAAATGTTCGACTGCTTTCGAGTTCTTAGGACAGCTTACGAACACCAAACCGAATCCATAACGAACACAAGATACTTTTACGGATATCATACAACCATTTACGAACACTAGCGAAATGGATCACAGTCTTTACAAACACTATACGAATATGCTTGCGATGACCCGATGCACTCCGCTGAAGTTCGTGAAAAGTTCGTAAGCATTCACAAAAATAGCCAGAATGACAGAAAACATTACAAAACATGTCGTAAGTATTTTTAGTTGTCTCTGATTGAAATGGAACCGTTTTGGAATCACGTCAAAAAAAAAACTGCGCATTTGCGAATTTGCGCAGTGTGCAGTGCAAACTTCTCAAATCAACAACACAGAGAATGCCAATAGCGGAAGAAACAGCAAGAGTTCTCCCCAGCAAGTCCACCTGCATCCCAGGACGTTGTTGTTCCAGTTTCCTTTGTCTGTGTCTCTGTCGCTTTCAAAGGAGCAGAATTGCTGCCAAGGTAATTAACGTTTCTTTCTCCAGCAGGAGTTGTAATAGTCGTGGTCCATCCTGAAAAGTCGTAGCCTGTTTGCTTGAAACTACCAAATGTGTTGTGGTTTATGAAGGTAGCGACCTTTTTAAGTTTTATTTATACAGGGATTAATTTTCTGACTTTCCATTCTCCGTAACCAGTCGCAGATTGTCAAGAGAAGTCGGAAATATTCCTATAGAATTCGTGAACTAACGTAAACCAATCGGGATATATCTGAAACATTCGAAAATACTTCTAAAAAAGTCGACAAACTTTCGTAATGTTTCAGCCTGTATTTGTAAACATTCGTAACCTTCCCATTTAGTACTTCGCGACTGATCGGGACGTGTTTATCAATTCGTAATTAGTCGATATTATTCGAAATCTTTCCGTAGTTATTCGAGTCTTATCCGGAAATGCTCCGTTAACTTTATTTTAGCCTCAGCTGAACAAGAGGAGTTTACGAATAGCACCATTTCATTCGGCACTTATTCCTGCGCACATTCGGCCAAGTGGGAACCGGGCTTTATTCATCCAAAGCATTGACCTGTGCATAGTCACTTTGTCATTCTGTAGGCACTCGTGTTACGATCAACTCTGAGTAGGGAGTTGTTATCCGACTCTCTAAGTAACAACAGTTGTGGCCTTTCTATTAATCATACCGCACTTGCACAGTTCCGTCCAGATTGCTGTTATGCCATTTATAAGCTCCCTGTTCTCACCATTGAACTTATAATGTGAGAGGAATACAGAACACTCTCTCAGTCCAGTGCGATGAAGCCAATTCGCATTCAAGCAGTACACTATATAGGTCTTGTTGCGTACCAGCTAAGAAGCAGGGATTGCTATAATTGAGATATATTCCAGGCTTTACACCTCCAAGGTAAAAGGCCGAATCACATTTCATTGCGTTTTCAAGGAATTTATCCGCAGAACTCTTCATCGAGTTAACTCGTTAACCTTTCTTGTAGCCATGGTATTTCCTTCTTTACATGGGTTTTAACTGCTGTTGTTAGAAGGTCAAACATGAATATTTGTACGAACTAAGTTACGGTGGGCGCAGGAAGGCGCTATAAGCCATACAAGGCTTAACAAAAGAATTCAGCAGTCGGCCTGTAATGCCAATATTGTAGTGCGGTGCACTACAATAATAAATACGTTGCACATTCAGTAACGTTTATCAACGTGAACATCACTTTACTTACGCCAACAAACTGCTTTCACGTCTGTTTTCTTTTCAAATTCAGCCGGACCACTCATTTGCTACTCCGAAATTAGCTGTACTGGAGCTAATTGTGACGATTCCTTTACCTCAAGTTTACAACAGACCACATGTCAGAGTAGCATACATGATGTCTGTGTCACCATTAAGTTGGCATTTACAGGTAAGAACTTTAGATGCCTTGTGAATAGGAAATCCGTTGACAGCACTTATGCTGACTTATTCCTTTTGAAATACCATTATATTTTATCTTAACGAGCGCCGGTTTTACTGGTCGTTTGGTTCAAGATAAAATTTACTCAATGTCTTGTCTTATTAGGGATAAAAGTCTCCTAACTGGTCCGAGGCCGTGGTGTGGCATCCAACTCGAATTTTGCCTAGCCCCATAAATTCTGTCGAAGTCACCCAAATCACTGTGGCTGGAACTGCTAAGTATGCCTACAAGAAATTTCAAGAGAGATATTGCATCAGTTATCTGTTTATGTGCTCAGGACTAAAATAAAATTATGAGACTAAAAATAAAATAATGAGTGGGTGAGTTGATCCTAGGTTCACTATGCTAAATTTCATAGGCGATGGAAGCAGGGCGATGGGGACGCGAAAGCATGCTCCCTTCCACGAATATCGTCTATTTCTCCACTATGTGATATTTATCAAATATTTTAAACAAATCTACTTACACAAATTGCACAAAATATAGCATCAAACTGCATCTAAGGACCCTCAGATATTCACATTTTTGCCAGAGAGTAAGGACATCCCTCCCCTTAGAACCCTTCTCCAGGATTCTTAGTTTTAAACCTTAACCTCCTCTTCCCCCTTAACCAGCTGAGAACAGCTTCCTAAGCCAATGATGTTACCCTTTTCTCTTTTTCATCACCTCCTTTGGATTGTTGCGCATTTTGAGAATTCTGTCAGGTCGATAGTATCTTCTCAGTGATCGGAAACAACATTTTAAGGGAATGCTTTAATCACACATTGATTTTTGATGTGCCGAAAGAGGAACTAAATTTAATTACTCCGGTGAAAGTTAATTTGATTTAACTTTTACGTACTGTTTCTGAGACAGTAGCAGATGCATTAGTAACCTTTAGATAAGTTGAAGCAAGTAGGGGTGATGTCATCTCCTCACATTGCTAAGCAATGTTTTATCTCATTTTTATACATGTAAAGTATAGGGAGACGAGATATTGTACTTCACCTAACATCAGAATGTGAAGCCAGGGAGGTGATCTATATCACCTCCCTGATGAAGCTGTGTGTGAGTGTATGAGTGGTCTGTGTGTTATGTGTGTGGGTGTGTATGTGTGTGCGTGTGAGCAAAAAAAGTGTGTCACGAACTCCTTCTAAACCTTAAGTCAAACTTGGTAAGTACCTGACCTGTAAACGTTTGCATGCGTGATGGATGACATTATAGGTCAAAGTTCAGAGGTCAAAGGTCAATTAAATTAGCTTAAGTTGTTTTTTTGCCATTTATTGTATATCAGTATGTTAAAAACAAATTAAACCACATGATCTGTAGAGAAGGGTAAGAAAAATCTTAAAATAGTACCGTTTGGTTGCTAAAGGTAGACGTAAATGGTCAAATGTAGGTCAAAAGTGAAACTGGTTTTAATTTTGTGAAAATATTTGTCGCAAAAAAAAAAAAAAAACTCCTAAAGCGTACGTCCCATCAACTTCATACTTAGTAGGCAGGTATCTGGCCCCCAAAATTGTGCATCAGTAATTGATGACGTCATAGGTCAAAGGTTAGAGGTCAAAGTCAAATTAGCTAAATTTTTTTGTCATATATTGCCTATCGGTAGCATACATCAGAAAAAGTCATTAAATCACTTATATCGAGAAAACGATAAGACACATCTCTTTTGGTTGCTAGGGGTCGAGATTAAAGGTCAAATGTAGTTCAAAAGTCAAATTGGTCTTAACGTTGTGAAGTGTATCGAAAACTCATCCTAAACAGACGTAAGTCTGATCTACTTCACACTTGGAGGAGGTACTTGGCTATGAAAACTTGTACGTGCATAATTGATGACATCATAGGTCAAAAGTCAGAGGTCAAACGTCAAGTTAGCTACAAATCAGTTTTTTGCCATTTTTGCCGATCACTAGGTGTATGTTACAAACCAGAAAGTCCAAAGGCTTAGTGATTCCTTGCCGAAGGAAATTTTTTCTTGCACTGAAGTTTATCCCTCAAATTAATTCTTCTTTGTTACATCATTTTTACGATGCGTTCACAATTTGATCTCTGCTGACCTCACATGACCTTTGAACCAACCCACAAAAATTGAATAAAAAATGAAAAGGGAAGTGTCTTAGAAGGGATTCGAACCCCTGTGTGAGAAACCGAGCACTTTCAACTACGCCATCAACAAGTTCATTGTACGTTCTCGTCCTATGGTACGAACTCGTTGGCCGTATACGGTATTTCTAATCATGCTATAGTCACAGCATTCTTTGCACGCGTTCATAATTAGGTAATAAAACTCAGAATTTTTACTGTAAAAGTTATGTTTGTGAAAAAGTAAATGTTGTTCTCTATAATTACATCTTTGGAAATGGTACAAAAATTGAGCCCTAACTATTCGTTGGTAACGAAACGCCGGACACAATTTGAAGGTACCGCCCACTGCCTACTTAGTTTACGAGGTTTTCGTAGTTGAACCTTTCGTGACCTCAAATGACCTTCGACCTTCAACAACCCACATGATTCCTTCTCTCTTAAAGTAACACACCCTTTCACTAAGTGTGAAAAGTATCCATCATCTCTGTCTTGAAATATCCGAGTTTTTTCAAAGTGTTCGGGTTTTGACCTCAGATGACCTCAAATGACCTATGACGTCCACTGAAAACAACAAGGTTTCTTCTCTCAATATGATTGAATTATTAGCCGAGTATTAAAAGTGTCCATCTTGCTATCTTGAGATATCATGTTCACAAGCAGTTTGTAAGAATTACGTATTTTCACTCCGATGACCTCAGATAACTTTTGACTTAGCTCTGACAAAACCAATAGGGCAACGCCTTCATATATGCCAAGTATGAAAAGTATCCATGCCTCATACCTAGAAATATCGTGTTTACAATAGGTGCGTTCGACTGGGCGACTCCAGTCATGTCTCGAGTCATTTTGACGTCAACAGTTGGGGCTTATACGCATGCGTGTTGAGCCGGTAACCCGAATGGTAGCTCGAGTCGAAAGGCCGGTATTGATGGCTATGCGCGTGCGTGCTTTGTTTAAACTCAGGTGAAGAAATAACGGACAGTAGGAATTTGACATGACTGCCCGTACTAGGGGGAGAAGTTTGCGATTTCAGCGCTAATTATCTCGGCCCTACTTAAATAACAGTGAAGTGCAAGGTTTAGTAGCATTGCAGTTCAAGTCGGCATATCCCCGCCGATGTCATTTCCTTTCTTCTTGGCGGCTTTTCAATGGAGAAGAGACGCAGCCCCTCTTGTTCAAAATTTTGCCGAACAGCGAACACCTTATTACACCAATAAGGGCTATAGCGCTTAACGGGTTAAATCTCACTTCCAGACACTCAAATCTTGACTAAGTCCATAATCCGTCCATTAACGCTTCACGTCGAGCAGAACCATAATTTGTCTAAGTTTTGACTTTCCATTGACTTTGCACGTAAAAGACCTCTCGAAAATTGACTAAGTCCAGATGTCACTGAGCAGTCATTGTACTGTCCATGACGTCATGGACAGTACCTTAGGCACGCTTCTCATTTTCGAGAAGCAGTTCTTTCGTTCAATGTTTCTTGATTCTCACTGAGTGCTTTGTTCTACCATTAAGCTCATTATGTAGAGTGAATCATGTAGATGGGAACGAGACTTCTTGGTCACTTTTGGTTGGAATGGGAATGAGAATGACTGGTTTTTATTTCGGCAGTTTTGTATTTTATTGTTTTGTTAAGAATGGCTTGAGTAAGTCAAACTACCTAAATAGTAGTACAGTATATTGTGGCACATGGTCGTACTGTCGTATTTCGCCCAGTACTCTACGCACGCTTCTTATGTCGTAAAACACACACTGTACGGCTATAAGTGTTGTCGCGTTTGCTGATTGGTCGATTGCTTAGAGTATGTAGGCAAGTTCAATCACGAAAAGTGAGATTTCTTGAAGCGTTGTGAAGCAAGAAATGAAGTTTGCAGCCTACTATAAGTCCATTGTGATGATATCTGCGGACAAGTACAGCTAGGCTCATTTACCACGTACACGTGCATACAGCATACTTCATCCGTTCTTAATAACGAGGGACCACCTATGCACTGAGCGCTGTAGGCCTAATAGCCCAGTGCATGGCGGCGACGCAGCTAGGCGTTAGTGTTAGTGTCCTCCAGCTCCCTGGTGTACTGTAGAGAGCTGCCAATGAGCCTTGAGGTAGTCTTACATGAAGTATCTCCCTAAAAATGTCTCAACAAGCGACGATTTGTTTAGACATACTTCCCACAAGACCAGGAGGGTACTATTTCCTGCATGCAAAACCAAAAATTTGTGCTTCTCAAAGTCAAACAGTAAAAGCAAAGTGATCTGTCATTCAAACTTCGGTACATGAAGAGGATTAAATTATCTTCAAGTACATATAGGGATTTAGTCGAGCTTTCTCACATCTTCACTGTGCCAACACTGAAAATTGAAAGGGCGATATTCTAAAGCTAGCATAACCACTGAGGACGTTTCCAAATACCAGCACAGAAACAATCATGGACAGTAAGTGGTTACGATTTTCGTAACCACATTTTCTAGTTTTTTCAGGGATTTAGCCGTTGTAAGCACTATAACCCCTTCTCTATTACACTGACGCACTACAGTGTTTGTATGTTGACTCAAGTAATCACACTGATCGCTGATCGCGCCTTTCACCAAATACACCGAGAACGACTCTTATGACTACAATTGCTCAGAATTGTTCAATAACACACCGTGTGTCACTTCTTGTGAAGAGTTGTTCCGCGCCACTTTTCACAATCATCGATATTTTCTTTCCAAAGGAAGTTTAACTGTGTGGGTCGCGATAGTTTATAACACTGGTAGACTATGTGTGACGTAAATTACGTCACTTGGCTCAAGTGGCCGACCTCTGGAGGCCGGCCACTTTGGCCGGCTCGAGATGTGACGTATCAGTGACGTTTTTTCCAGTCGAACGGCAACTCGAGTAGCTCGAGCTACTCGAGCCGCCCAGTCGAACGCACCTAATGTTTTCGGCTTATGACCTCTGGTGACCTCACATAACCTTTGACCTTCACCAAAAGCGATAGGGTTCTTCCTCTAAATATGATAATTCTATATCCACCATTGCTATCTTGAGATATCTTGTTTACAAACCAAGCGTCACAAACACACGTACATACACGCCACTCACGCACACACATACGTGCACTCGTCAACGTGATTGCATAGATTCCTTTCGCCTTCGGAAAGGAATAAAAAATCATTAAACTACATACATAAAGAACGATAAGAAAGGCAAATCTAAACCGTAAGTCGATTAAATTTACACTTGGTAGGTACACCTGACGATGCAAACCTGTGCATGCAGATTTGACCACGTCATAGGTTAAACGTCAGAGGTCAAGGTTCAAATTAGCTTGATTTTTTCTCATTTCTGCCCATCAGTATGCTTGAAAAGTCATTAAATGGCATTATATGGACTGAGAAAACGATAGGAAAAATTTGAAATGTGTTTTTGGTTGCTAGTGATGGGGTCAAAGGTCAAATGTAGGTTGAAGGGTAGAAGTCAAAGTTTGTCATTACTTGTTTATCAGTATGCTGAGATATTCCATTTACGACAAAATATATCACAATAAGAGGGGGATGAGATTTGCAAATGCGTGGATTGCCTTCTTGTTGGCTATACGACAGTAAGCTTCTGCTAGCATCTACCTTTGGGGCTCCTGTGACGTCATCAAACAATAAAATGCAAAAGAAAAAGGCGATTTTCTCTTCACACTCTCACCAAGAATGTCATTACAACAGAGGAAAACATAGCACCAAATGTGTGTACATTGTTCTCCCTGTGGAACTTACAGCAGCGGTTTCCCTTAACTTTTTTTCACTCGCCAGGCGGACTAGTGATCCAAAATTCTGGGTAGTCCGCAAGCTGTTTTCACTAGTCCTCCTATTTTCATATTCAAAAAATGAAACAAAAGGTTTGTTTTATTCAATGCTTACTTATGAAGATGCCTGTTAACATTTGATTATTGACTTCATTTAACTTGAGGCAATCACCTGGTGAGAGCTTCGATGCTTCTACTTTCCCGTTAAATATGAGAAAGTTCAGGAAGTTGAACAACAATGAATATGGATGACAGGCAACAAGAAGGGGAATGGGAATAGCCTTTTGAATTGGTAGAATACGGAGAATATAATTCAGGGAAATCAGAAATGTACAAACGGATAAGTTATGTTGAGAATGATGTCATATTTATAGTCCATCGCATCGGTGAGTAAGGACTGGCAGTATCCTCAATGGGAAATGAGTAGTAAATAACGAAACTAATCGTGACAACTGGTATGTATTTGAGTTGGAACAGAGATCATTTTTAAGTGATAAATAGGTCTGATTGTGCGTTGTAATAAATTATTTTTAACTGTGGATAGGAGGTAATCAGATTTTTAACTCGCCAACCGGACTACCAAGAGGAGGGTTTTCACTCGCCCGCCGATGTTTTCAGTCGCAAATGGCGAGCGGGCGAGTGCTAATTTCGAACCCTGTTACAGTATAATTCTGGAATAAAGATCATTTAAAGAAATGTAGGGAAATATTGTAAGAATCAAGTAGACCTGAAAATTATGCCTTAGTAGCCTTTAAAAGGACTGTTATGTATTATTCCGCTAACGATTTGACGCTGAGCACCGCTTTTACTAGATACGTAAACCTGCGACTAAGTCTGCGGTAGAGTATTCTCAGCAGGTGTAAAATTGTGTCACATGACTTGTTGGTAGGCTTCGGTTTGGAGCGGCGAATACGGGAAAGAAATATCATACTAAACTCCCGGGTATCCTTAGAACATGTTCAAATACGTTAAAAAAGCAAAATTATGATGAAAATATTAGCAACTGACCTTAATCGTAAATGTATGGGATTTCTTTGTTGCCGAGCTACGTATCCTAAATTGGATTAAAGAGAAAGAAAAAACAGAAATATCATTCAAACATCTTTCAGAGTTCGATAAGACTGAACTAATAATTAAATACTTGTTCATTGGCAAAGTTCATTTTAGTATATTTGACCGTCCGAAATCTTTCAGCTATGCCATCCAATATAGTTTTTACCATAATTTTATCGGCAACAATTTTACGACACAAAAGGGACAAGAGATACATTTTAGGACATTAGAAACCAACATAACAACACCTGCATGTCTTGTATAAGTTAACAGCGTCGGTGCATGGCCTACCGCACCACGCTGTATTTGCAAGTTAACCATTCCTGTTAAACAGTGTGGAGTGAAACATACTTGTAATGTATTTACTTCATGTGTTCTCGTGCTTTTCGGCAGAATGCAAAGGCCTCGACAAGCAGAGCAGCTAATAACAGCAGCGCCCTCCCTTACTCCAAATCTAGATATGGATTGATATCTGGATATATCTGGTTAAATACAGCCTTTATATGGCCATATCAAGCCAGATATACAGCCAGATTTAGATGCCTTGATACATTATATCAAGTTTTATATGGCCATATCAAGCCAGATATAACTTGATACAATGCAATTCCAGATATGCAAATACAGTTTTATATGGCCATATCAAGCCAGATATAACTTGATGAAATGCCAGTCCAGATACGTAAATAAAATTTTACATGGCCATATCAAGCCAGATATAACTTGATGAAATGTCTGTCCAGATATGTAAATAAAGTTTTATAGGGCCATATCAAGCCAGATATAACTTGATGAAATGCCAGTCCAGATATGTAAATACAGTTTTATATGGCCATATCAAGCCAGATATAAATTGATACAATGCAATGCCAGATATGTAAATAAAGTTTTATATGGCCATATCAAGCCAGATATAAATTGATGAAATGTCTGTCCAGATATGTAAATAAAGTTTTATATGGCCATATCAAGCCAGATATAATTTGATGAAATGCCAGCCCAGATATGCAAATAAAGTTTTATATGGCCATATCAAGCCAGATACAAATTGATACAATGCAATTACAGATATGCAAATAAAGTTTATATGGCCATATCAAGCCAGATATAACGGATGAAATGCCTTTCCAGATATGTAAATAAAGTTTATATGGCTATATCAAGCCAGATATAACATGACAAAAATCCATGTCAGATATGCAAATAAAGTTTTATATGGCCATATCAAGCCAGATATAACTTGATATGCTAGATATGCAAATGAGCATTTTGTTAGTTTGTTTTATTTTTTATTTGATTTGATTCTTGGATTATGCTTGTTACAAATTAAGACATGTTTTGGATACAGCATCACCTTCCCAGACATTGCAGTTATTTAGTGGCTACACTTTTGTTAATACCGTAGTATATTTAGTGAACTTATGAAAATGATTTGCATATTTGGGCGGAGCTTGTATCTAAACCTACATTTTTCATGATTTAGGAAGGTGAAAGTAAAATATGCACTACACAGTAAACAAAATTTAGAGTCAAATACTTAATAAAGTTTAAAATAAGAAGCCCATATCACTGTGATTACACAAAATAGGAAATTTCAAGGCATTTTCTGTTCACTGTTATGAAATAAGTTGAATTTATGTACTTAAGTCACTTCAACCCAATACTTACATTAAATTCTTCATATAGCCCTTTTCTGCTAGTGTTCAGTGTCTCAATGACTGTTACTCCTTCGGGGAGCAGAACTCCTTCGGGAGTATTGTTTGGTTTTCGCCCCTGGCTCTTCGCCAGAGAGTCAGGGGACTTTTGGAAAAAAAAAAGTGTCTCAATGACTTTGGAAAAAAAAAAAAAAGTGTCTCAATGACTTAACTGACACCACCTGACAGTGGTCCCGTTCTAGACTGGCTGAATAGAACAGGTCCCACCTGGGAGCTCCGCCGTCGTGATCAGGGATACTCCTGTGCCAGGTAAGTCAAAGTTTGTCTCTTGGGGACGTTGTTACTCCTTCGGGGAGCAGAACTCCTTCGGGAGTATTGTTTGGTTTTCGCCCCTGGCTCTTCGCCAGAGAGTCAGGGGACTTTTGGGAAAAAAAAGTGTCTCAATGAACTCCAGTGTCAGCAGAACTCCTTCGGGAGTATTGTTTGGTTTTCGCCCCTGGCTCTTCGCCAGAGAGTCAGGGGACTTTTGGAAAAAAAAAGTGTCTCAATGTGATCACGACGGCGGAGCTCCCAGGGTGGGACCTGTTCTATTCAGCCAGTCTAGAACGGGACCACTGTCAGGTGGTGTCAGTTAAGTCAAAGTTTGTCCCTTGGGGACGTTGTTACTCCTTCGGGGAGCAGAACTCCTTCGGGAGTATTGTTTGGTTTTCGCCCCTGGCTCTTCGCTAGAGAGTCAGGGAACTTTTGGAAAAAAAGCTCAGTGTCTCAATGTTCTTTTGTTCCCTGTTGCACGGTATGTATAGTTTGTTAAGTATTGTTTGTGACCCGTCATGGTTTTGTTTGGGTTTGGGATTCTTCTTTAGTTTGCCAGTGCCTGTTTCTACGTACTTAAAAAGCTCTCAGTGTCTCAATGTTCTCAAAGTTTGTCCCTTGGGGACGTTGTTACTCTTTCGGGGAGCAGAACTCCTTCGGGAGTATTGTTTGGTTTTCGCCCCTGGCTCTTCGCCAGAGAGTCAGGGGACTTTTGGAAAAAAAGTTCAGTGTCTCAATGAGGAGTGTGGACTATAAGTCCTAACTATGATTCATAACTAAAGCAGATATGGTCCGGATGCAATTTTATCTGTGCCATATAAAGACTTGATCCAGATAAAACTTTATCTGGCCATATATGGTTTAGATCTGGTTCTGGTTTAAATCTGTATTGTATCTGCCCAACTGTTTATCTGATGTGATATAAATTCCGTATCTGGTGCAGATATGGGCCATATATGGAAATATTTCTGCTCATATAAGGACCATATCTGGTCCAGACAAAATTTTATCTGTTCCATATAAAGACTTGATCCAGATAAAACTTTATCTGGCCATATATGGCTTAGATCTGGTTCTGGCATAGATCTGAGTTATATCTGCCCAATTTTTTATCTGGCCCAGATATAAATCCCATATCTGCAGCAGATATGGGCCAGATATGAAATCCATATCTGGCCCATATATGGAATTTCATATCTGGCCCATATCTGGATTTCGATGTTTATTATGTGATGTAATTGTGGCCATGGAGCTAATACTTGGTAGTAGCTCCATGGTGTGGCCAGGCGAACGCCGCACGGTTCTAGACGTCATTGTAGGAGCTGAGCACATCCTTTTTCAGTTAATTATTCATTCATTTGACAAGAGATATCAAATCTTGATTTTTCTTTTTTTTTAATTGATTTCAGACAATGGGCAGAGAACTGAAGGTACAGTGTTGGGATGTGGTGTTGATTATGGACTGGGGACTGGGTGTTTCAGTTACCATGATCTGCCAACGTCTGCTACTGAAATTTACCAACGTACTAGTTTCGATACCTTTGAGTACTGCATCTGTGATCAAAACCGTTGTAATGACGACACCACCAATGACAATGGGTCCACAACAACTACGTCCACCCTTCCCGTGATCGTTGGGTCTTTGGTGGTTTCTCTAGGAATTATTCTTCGTGAAATATAGAAGTAAGACGTATCAGCCACAGCATCGCTGGTGCATACAACAAGCGGTCTCCACTTTGTATTTTAATTGTTTTTCGTGTAGACTGTCTGTGGTTAAAACAATATATTCCTGTACACAGATACTTGTTCATTTTCTTTACTGTCCTACAATATTACAAGAGTTATGAACGTTGCAACATATGAAAATTTGAAAATATTGGTGAACAAATTATTCATAAGCAATGCGGTGAATTTCTTTCGGTGGGAACCTTGTTTCATGAAAAGATCACCATATTTGGATTTCTTTGTCAATGAATCATGGTTTTAAATTTTCCAATGGCATGAAAATTTGTGTATCACAAACGCAAGATTTCTCTTAGAGCTATTTACAGCCTCCTTAGCGTAAGTAAAGATGGCGTCGCTATCACTGTCGCCTCCATAAAGTTTTGTATCGGTTTTAAAGCCCCGGATGTAACATAGCCTGTGTATATGAATAAGCGGATTACTACCACCGACCACTCATGAACATTAGCGTTACTAGTATAAGGCAGTCATAAATGCGCCGGCAGGATGTATTGATAATCCACTATAGTTACATTGCATGTACCTCACGCATTTTATCGTGGGACGGCGGACCCAGTCCTCACATAATATCTCATAGGATAATGTTTTCCGGTGGAGACTTAAAACCCTAACCAGGCGAGTAACTAGGATTTTCCAAGGAGGGGAGGGTGGCTCGCTGAAGTGAATCCGCAGGAGGAATTCCTTCTTAATATATATATATATATATATATATATATATATATATATATATATATTTCCCTAAATGGTCACTTTAGGCGACATTTCGGGTGAAAAATTGGTACTTTTAGGCGACATTGACATTAGGTGTACATATAGGTGTCGCCTAAATGTTTACAACGTAATAACAACCATTCCCTGCATGTTATTTCAAAAGTTTTGAAATATATAAAAGTATCCTAGCGCCCTCTGTTTGGGGTTACTATAGGTAAGTTGCACTAGAATCCCATTGTGTATTAATTTACTATTGAAAGTTGGGGGTGTATATCATGCATGTAATAAACTGGTACGTTAGGTGTACACACCCTTATTGCGCAATACCAGTTTATTTCTGTTTTATTTAATAAAACGTTGTGCGAACGTCACACAGGTAAATGGACATATATTTAACTTGAGGGCGTTCCTGAAGATCATTAAGGTATTTTTTGTTTAATTTTTACCTGCATGAATATGCAAATATATCTAATTAACTGGTTGTCGCCCAAAGTGACCATTTTTTACCGTGTCGCCCAAAGTGACCATTTAGGATTATTTATATATATATATATATATATATATATATATATATATATATATATATATTTATATATATATATATATATATATATAATAAGAGAAAATCCACGTATGCTCCATGAAACATAAAAATAATAATAATAAGTAGAACACACCACAAAGATGACAATACGAGAGCACAGATACGGTAACAGAATAGCGTATATTTCGGACACTCCTGTGTCCTTCTTCAGCGCAAAATGTGAAGTGAAGTTTAATTTACAAATAACAGACACAGCAATGAGGTTAAACCCCTTGACGAGGGTGATAAATCACAGAGGGGAAATCGCTTAGGATGCCCAGGTCTTTGTTTAGGCCACGGGTGTGTGTGGACAGTTTTATTACCCACTTGCTTTCGGATTTGAGTCTTTGAGTGACAGACGGGTAATTAGAACCGAGCAGAATACATCTTAATTAGATAAAGAGTGGTTAGGTTCACTACTGAAATGTTTCGATACAGGATAGCTTATTGATTTATCCTGCACAGTTTTCTTGTGGTTATTAAACCTCAGCCTAAATTTGGTGCCGGTCTGACCGACATAGTTGCCTTTGTCACACAAATTGCAGCATAATAAATATACTACATTAGACGTGTCACAATCCAGGGGAGGGGGACGGATGTTGCAAATAGTGCCGGGAGGAGTAAATGTTTCGTCCGTGATAATGAACCGACACACTTGACACCTAGGCTTGCCACACTTTTTATTGCCTATGTTCCCAACAGTAAGAAGCCTGGAGGATGTAAGGAGAGATTTGAGGTTGGGGGGTTGCCGTCTCGCAGTTAAAGGGGATCATCAAAAAGTTCGGAAATGGACTTGTCTGTCCGAAGAATACTGAAATCTGAACGTATACATTTATGTAGGCCCTCAGTTTTAGGGGAATAGTCAAAGACAAGTGGGATACGTGAATTTTCGACTTTAGGTTTGTAACATAACAATTTATCCCTGCGGTAAACGGAAGCTTTACTAATTCCCTCTTTGATAACGGGTAGGGGGTAGTCATTATTAAGAAAAAATTCCACAAGGTTGCCGACGTGTTTGTCGTATTCAGACTTGGTAGAGCAGATACGCTTGATTCTGATGCATTGAGAAAATACAATAGATCGTTTCAAACTGATATGATGGGAACTGTTAAAATTCAGGTAGCCATGGGTGTCAGTTGGTTTACAGTAAAGGGTAGTTGCTATGGAACCGCTATGTAACTTAACCAGTACGTCAAGAAAAGGGATTTCCTTGTCAGAAAAATCAAATGTAAACTTAATAGAAGGATGAAAAGCATTACAAAACGATACAAAAGAATGCAGGCTAGGTAAGCCATGAGGCCAAATGAAAAAAATATCATCAATATATCTATGAAAATGTAACGGGTGTAAAGGGTAGCCCGCCAGCATCTTATTTTCAAGATCGGCCATGAAAATGACAGCATAGCTGGGGGCCATTTTAGTACCCATGGCAGTTCCGCATGTTTGAAGATAGTGCTGTCCGTTAAATTCAAAATGATTTTGAATTTAACGGACAGCACTATCTTCAAACATGCGGAACTGCCATGGGTACTAAAATGGCCCCCAGCTATGCTGTCATTTTCATGGCCGATCTTGAAAATAAGATGCTGGCGGGCTACCCTTTACACCCGTTACATTTTCATAGATATATTGATGATATTTTTTTCATTTGGCCTCATGGCTTACCTAGCCTGCATTCTTTTGTATCGTTTTGTAATGCTTTTCATCCTTCTATTAAGTTTACATTTGATTTTTCTGACAAGGAAATCCCTTTTCTTGACGTACTGGTTAAGTTACATAGCGGTTCCATAGCAACTACCCTTTACTGTAAACCAACTGACACCCATGGCTACCTGAATTTTAACAGTTCCCATCATATCAGTTTGAAACGATCTATTGTATTTTCTCAATGCATCAGAATCAAGCGTATCTGCTCTACCAAGTCTGAATACGACAAACACGTCGGCAACCTTGTGGAATTTTTTCTTAATAATGACTACCCCCTACCCGTTATCAAAGAGGGAATTAGTAAAGCTTCCGTTTACCGCAGGGATAAATTGTTATGTTACAAACCTAAAGTCGAAAATTCACGTATCCCACTTGTCTTTGACTATTCCCCTAAAACTGAGGGCCTACATAAATGTATACGTTCAGATTTCAGTATTCTTCGGACAGACAAGTCCATTTCCGAACTTTTTGATGATCCCCCTTTAACTGCGAGACGGCAACCCCCTAACCTCAAATCTCTCCTTACATCCTCCAGGCTTCTTACTGTTGGGAACATAGGCAATAAAAAGTGTGGCAAGCCTAGGTGTCAAGTGTGTCGGTTCATTATCACGGACGAAACATTTACTCCTCCCGGCACTATTTGCAACATCCGTCCCCCTCCCCTGGATTGTGACACGTCTAATGTAGTATATTTATTATGCTGCAATTTGTGTGACAAAGGCAACTATGTCGGTCAGACCGGCACCAAATTTAGGCTGAGGTTTAATAACCACAAGAAAACTGTGCAGGATAAATCAATAAGCTATCCTGTATCGAAACATTTCAGTAGTGAACCTAACCACTCTTTATCTAATTTAAGATGTATTCTGCTCGGTTCTAATTACCCGTCTGTCACTCAAAGACTCAAATCCGAAAGCAAGTGGGTAATAAAACTGTCCACACACACCCGTGGCCTAAACAAAGACCTGGGCATCCTAAGCGATTTCCCCTCTGTGATTTATCACCCTCGTCAAGGGGTTTAACCTCATTGCTGTGTCTGTTATTTGTAAATTAAACTTCACTTCACATTTTGCGCTGAAGAAGGACACAGGAGTGTCCGAAATATACGCTATTCTGTTACCGTATCTGTGCTCTCGTATTGTCATCTTTGTGGTGTGTTCTACTTATTATTATTATTTTTATATATATATATATATATATATATATATATATATATATATATATATATATAGATAATATATATATATATATATAAAGCGTAGAGAAAAAGAAATGCCTCTATCACCAACCAAAAAAGACGGAAGACACGGCACATTCTGTTAACAAATCGTTGTTGAAAGGTGAAAAACAATTTGCAAAATATGACAGAATATGAGCCGAAAGTTCCGACACTTCCCACGATCTCTTATATTGGTGACTAACATCCTCCAAATTTAGATTTAGATTCAATAACCACAAAGCCAGCATTCGCAACAAAAGCACTGGGCTCCCTGTTGCAGAACATTTTAACACACCTAACCACAGCGTCCGCGACTTGAAGTTTACTATATTGATGGGAGGTTTTTCTAATACCGAGGCTCGTAAAAAGCAAGAATTAAGACTAATTTTGAGATGTGAGAGCGACGTTCTCGGTCTTAACCGTGACCTCTCTGTCATGGCCAACAAGCGTGACCACTGAGGTCACTTGCACTTTCTATTCACGTAGCATCTAAGTTTAGCTCCTCATTATTTCTGTCGAGAAAGAACCTAGGTGGTTCGAAACGTCCAGTTTTTGTAGCTTTCGGTTCGTATTCTGTTATATTTTGCAAATTGTTTTTCACCATTCAACAACGATTTGTTAACAGAATGTGCCGTGTCTTTCTCTTTTTTGGTTGGTGATAGAGGCACTGCTTTTCCTCTACGCTCTTTGTTCATTTCTACCTCACCAACGCACGGACTCCATCATGTTGTATATATATATATATATATATATATATATATATATATATATATATATAGGCTATATGTAGAGTTTGGATGATGGGCAGCAACCGTAAGCCCAAATTCTGGCCAGAACAGAATGAGATGAGCGACATGTTCGAGAAGAGGCAGTGGCGTAGCTACGGCTACGGGGGATGAGGGGGCACGTGCCCCCCACGACAAAGCCGTGCCACCCCAGGTGCCCCCCGTAGAAAATTTTGGAATGCACATATCTGTATATAAGCCCTATAGAGAAGGAGAGAATTCAGAGATTGTGCCCCTAGGAAAGGTTCGTGACCCCACAGTGCCCCCTGCTCAAAAAAGTCCTGGCTACGCCACTGAGAAGAGGGACGGGAATTAATTTGGAATGGGAAAACCTTTTATATATTGTAATTCTATGTAATAGTATTCTTGGCACCACATATAAAAATTGGATGTATCGAGCTTCTTAATGGGTGTGTTTTGCAAAAAGTATCTGACTTACAGAGGGCATGAATAGCCGGCACAGTGTCAAATGTTCTAGGAACTCTCAGGAGAATCTGTCTTCAGAGGAAATAAATACATGTTATAGGTAAAACACTTGTGGGGCGGCTGGTATCTATTGTGTCATGTTCCACACCGCCCGCCATACAAAGTGGTTCAAAACTTCCAAGTATTACGTTAACTGCTGTAGGCTATGTCAGGCAAAGGTTATGCATTAGGGGTGTGAATAAGAAGACCTTGCAGCGCGCGAAGCACGAGAAAATATTTGGAGTCACATTGAAGAATACTGACAGGGCCGCCGCAAACCGATCCCGGTTCAGGTATAGTATATACAAACGGACCTGCCAGGTTGTCTGAAGAAGAGAGTGGGTGGGGGTCGAAGGAGAGCGTACAGTATATATAGTACCCGCATGGCATGTATGGCATACCCACAACATTCAGGAACGTATTTGAAGAGACTTGCCAAAATAGGGCAGAGGCTCTTGCCTCCCGATGAACACCATCTCGATCCGGATCAAAGTTATGAGCCACGTGGATACATAGATATTAACAGAATCAAGGACCTAACCAGGATTTATTCGTGGAGGTTTAGGTTGGAGTCACTCCGCGGGTGTAGTTTATTAAAATATCATAATGAAGCATTGTGTAACCTTGAACTGAGTGTAGACTAAATTAAAGTCATTTATAGGGAAAGTTAGTTAACAAAGTGGGCGTGGCCAAAATTTGAAATAAAATTTGTGAATTGACGCTAATAGCAGGCCTACACTTATCAGATCTGTAACAAAAGACACTTTTTGGTGAAAAGATAAGTAGTTTATTAATACCGATAAAGAATATTAAGATTTATGAACTTTATTTCTGTAAAAATATGTAGTAACATTTTTTACTATAAATAGCGTGTCGTAGACGTGGTACATAACACACTCCGCATATCGCACCGGTGTATGCTGAGAAATATGAACTGATACCGTCTCCGGCTCTCTCGTCGGGTGGTGTCAGTTAAGTCAAAGTTTGTCCCTTGGGGACGTTGTTACTCCTTCGGGGAGCAGAACTCCTTCGGGAGTATTGTTTGGTTTTCGCCCCTGGCTCTTCGCCAGAGAGTCAGGGGACTTTAGGAAAAAAAGCTCGCCAGAGAGAAAGGGGGTGTCAGTTAAGTCATAGTTTGTCCCTTGGGGACGTTGTTACTCCTTCGGGGAGCAGAACTTCCTCTGGAGTATTGTTTGGTTTTCGCCCCTGGCTCTTCGCCAGAGAGTCAGGGGACTTTTGGAAAAAAAAGCTCTCGCCAGAGAGAAAGGGGGGTGTTCTAAAGGGTAGTTATACAGCGTTAACGATGAAGTCCCGTACATGCTTGTACTCTACACCACGGTCTGTATATAAAGCGGCAGCTTCAATCAAAATTTTATAGGCAATTCTGTAGTGGTTATAAGTTAAAGTTTCTGACTGTTTCTATTATAGAGTTTATATGTAATGTGAAATTACAGAAGTATCTTGGAAACGCTGCTGCCAGAATAAATCTGTAAAAATAACACTTTTTTCTTGTAAATTTTAACGAGGATTTCTGCAATTTGAAATTACTGAAAAAGTCTGGAAACTCTGCTGCCAGAAAAAATCTGTAAAAAACAATTTTTTTTTACAGTGTACACACTCGTTTGTGATACGTTCACCAGACCACTGCATATACAACAGGATAAATGGATAAATAGCCGATACAACCAAGGATGAATTCATTCTTTGGTAATAGGAGGGTGGGATCGCTAAAGTTTCCTCTTTGAAACCAAACAATTTATTTAAAGCTTCCAAAATCGGTCGCTTTGAAAGCATGCAAAATAATTGGGGATTGTATGAAGAAAAAGCTGTCTTCTTTGAGAGCAAACCGTTGCATAACGTTGAGGTGACTGACCGCAGTTCGAAATTTCCACACTTTATCTTATTCACTTCATCGCTTCCAAAATTGGAAAAAATACCCGGACAGAAGGCCAGGACTGGGTGTCGGAGTATATGACCCTTAGCCTTTTGCAGAGGCAAACCCATGTTGGGGCTTTAGAATAATATCACTTCATCAGGAAGTTATAGCAGCTACAGTTAACAACGATGCACGCTTGTGAAGATCAAGAGAAATCGAATGTATCAATAGTTTCAGTGTTTTACTTCGTTTGCAACGGACGGGTAATCCATATGTTAATTTTTTCTATGTTCCTCTCTCCTTTCCTTCAGCAATTTGACTTAATCAGCCTGAGAGCCTGAGCTGGCCATTCCCGTCAAAGTTGCGGGAGGGGTACTCTTCCTCCCTTGACTGATACGCTACCGCCAACACTACCATCCCACAGACATTATGTAGAAATGCCACTAACAGAGTTGCCGATTAAACTATGAATACCTTTCAAATGTGAAATTGGCTAAATCACAAATAAGTGAAGTAATACAAATTTTGCGTTCCTATGACTTCAAATTTCCCCACATTTTTCAACATATGAAAGGAGCTTTATATATTTTCACTTGAACTGATTTCCAGGACCACAAATTGTAGACCCTTCCTGCAGGGCCGTTACCGAGTCCACCTAACTTAGTTCCGATTCCGGTGGCCACCATTCAGGGCCAATACCAAATCCAGTACCCTCCGATTCCGAGCCATTGAATTCCGATTCCAGGTTTTCTAAATCCGGGCCAATTCCGAGTCCGGCCATTTGAAAACTTGTATCGCCTCATACAAATGCTTAAGTTTTTGTACTCTTTACAATTACACTTACGATGAAATCGGGCACTTTTCAGTAGTCAATTTCATCAGTGGCGTAGCCAGGTTTTTTCTCAGGGGGGGGGGGGGCAAGAGCACCAAGATTTTCCCCCAATTAGTGATCTGCTTTCTAATAATCAGTGTTCTCCGCAGGTCCAAATTTTGTGCGGGTGCTTTCCTCTGACCTGGCTGATGTGACTGATCGCCATCGTGGGGGAGGGGTCTAAGTGGAGGGGGTTCCCCTTCTTTGGAAAATTTTTGCTCATATAAGGTGGGCTAGATGCAAAATTGTGCCACATTTGGTGCTAAATGTAAACTGAATACATCACCAAGAATTCCTATTTTTTAAGGAAGCTTTTTTATCTTGCTTGTCTTCAGGTCTTGGCGAATTTTTCTTGAGTCCTACTGGTAGATCAGAATCACAATGGGTGAAGTACAGTAATTAAGTGAACCCTGGTACACCTTTCCCTTCATCAGTTCACCACATTCACCACAATCAGTCCAAATTTTACGAGGACCTGCCCTTGTAGCAGAGTATAGCACTTGACCACTGACCCATTCTAACAAACTGCATATACCGCAATGCTGCTGCTTTAATTATCAAGAAACATTGGAAGTATACAGTAAAAGGACGGAGTCCCTTGTCAGAGGTCCAGAGATCCCATGCTGTATAAAACAGATAGTAAAACATATCTAGTACAACTATAAGCATGGTGTCATTATTCCATCTCTGAAAACCTTAATGAGGACTGGTTGTGCCAGTGTGGCATATACTTTTAAATAAGTAAAGTGTACTGGTTGAGAAATTTAAATTTTTACCAGATCATGCGCAAATGTCACCATATATTCACTTTCAAAATTTTCCCCAAGATTTTTCCAGAGGGGGCAACTCGCCCCCCTGTCCCCCCCCCTGGCTACGCCACTGAATTTCATACTGCTGACCCTGTAATTTAGTTGGCTGTGTGTGACCATTTACTTGTTAAATTGTGCACCAATAATAATGTTGCCAATGCCTAGGTAACATTAATGAAACTTTCATTTTTGTGGACTCGATTGGAATCGGCTCCGAGTCCGAGTCCAGCTGAGCCCATTCCGGGCCAATTCCTATTCCGTGACCTCCCATTCCGAGCCAATTCCGAGTCTGGCGAAAAACGGACTCGGGTCCGGAATCAAGTCCGAGACCAGACTCGGATGTTACAGCCCTGCCTTCCTGCCCTGATGATAGAAATCGTATCATTGAGCTGTACAAAAACAAACACGAAAAATAGCAAGACGACTATAACGTTCTAAAATTTTGAATAGCATTGAAAAAGATGACCTAGAAAAGAAACAAAGATGACCTTTCCTATTGAGGTGGCTATACAGATGGAATGTTGCCAGAAGGGAAACCATGGCCTTACTCCCAACGGTGGGACTCTTAAGGGATCTTTACCAATGGAAATTTTGCAAGGAATAGGACAAATTTACAGCTGGTATAGTACTTAAATAGGTGGAATTCGGAGAAAAGTTCGGACAGTACTTTGTTCGTAGTTGTTACTCTCTTCGCATCTATAGGATGGGTAATAAGATTTGTAGGCAGGGGAGGGGTTCGTTCATGTGACACAGAGACTTGCTGAAAAGAGGCTGTTCGTCTTAAGTTAACCCCGATCCACTTTCGAAACACGTTTCTCTTTAAAGACATGGGAAGGGAACTCGATGGACATCTATCTTGATTAAAACTTGAAATGCCTGCCAATAGGTGAAATATACATTATAGCTCTTTTCCCTAACTAATTGTGTTTATTTTTACTTAGTGTAGTACTTCATTGCCAATACTTCTGCAGTGAGCAGTGACCAATTCATCTGCTTCATTTTTAGATGATAACTGAACACACCTACCTACGAAGATAGCGTTCAATTTTAACACAGTTAGTTGCTAGACTTTATGCAAGGGAGGGGGAGGTCGCTCAAGACAATAAATGGTTTTGCTGGTTAGACGCCTGCTAACCTTATTACGAACAGCGAGGGGAAGTGATTCATCTATAACGTGGTTGGAGTAGATGGTACTATATTAACTGCGCATGCTTGATTCATTGGCGCTAAAACTGGATCATCAGTTTGTGAGGTATACAGTATCTAGAGTCTATGCAGCGTGTACGAAAGTCTCAGTATACTACATACTACAAAGTTACTATGTAGTGTCACATTTCAAACTGAAATGGAGGTTAAAGGGTCACTGGGAATTGAAATAAAACTGCATCATAAGCCCTTTTCACACTAAACGCGAAACGATAGGATAACTAAGAAACGATAAAAATGTCGCTAGCCCTTTCCCAGTGTGGGTGACTTTTTCTTCCTCTCTCAGAGATATGCCAGTGACCGATAAGTCATGTGATCTAACAAAACAGCTATTCTATGTCATCAGTGGTCACACAAAATATGACTCAGCGACAAGTGGGTGAAAGTTGAAAAAAAATCACCTCAATTTTATCGCATCGCATCGTATCTTGTCGTGCCTTGTTTGAAAGGGTCGAAGTAATAATATTGTTTTCAACAGTTTTCAACATTTTTCATCGTTCTTTAAAGGAGCTGAGTAGTGGCGTAGTTCGGAAATAAATACGTCATACTAAACGAGATGCTTACCCTCAGGGTAATACTAATATTGAAAATATTCCTCTTAATGCGTTTTGTATTCTCAGTTAAAATAATTTTTGCAATGTAATTCAGTAACTACTTTCGTGTTTTATTTCTTAGATTTTTTTATTTTTCACTTGCTACACATTTAACAATTTGTTTTTTGAATTTACAGTTCGTTACTTTTTCTTCTGGCATGGGCAATTTTGTATCGTTTCAACTTGTAACGGTTCTGATCGATAGATCAATTAGTCAATACATCGAGTATGTCTGGCTTAAAGATGAATTTAGGAAAGTCCTTTTTAGTCGGGTTGGGAGCTTTACGATGGTCTTCTACGAGCCTTAACAGTGATATCGAAATACGATGGAACTGTGGTGATGATTTTAAGCTATTAACTATAATATTTAAAGGAGCTTGGTAGTGGCGTAGCTCGGAAATAAATACGTTATACTAAACGAGATGTTTACCCTCAGGGTAATACTAATATTGAAAATATTGTCTTGATGCGTTTTGTATTCTCAGGTAAAATAATTTTTGCAATGTAATTCAGTAATTACTTTCGTGTTTTATTTCTTAGATTTTTTATTTTTCACTTGCTACATATTTAACAATTTGTTTTTTGAATTTATAGTTCGTTACTTTTTCTTCTGGCATGGGCAATTTTGTATCGTTTCAACTTGTAACGGTTCTGATCGATGGATCAATTATTCAATCGAGTTATCATGGCAGTTACGTTGAACAATTCTGATACCGTTTCCCCGAAAAACTGATCATCTGCTTGTGCTAGCATTTTGTTTTACTTGTAGTGCTTCTGGGCATTATTTTGATTTCATTTCGAGTAATATAACCAGTTTCAAAATGTTGG
Source organism: Holothuria leucospilota (assembly GCA_029531755.1). Classification (NCBI taxonomy): domain Eukaryota; kingdom Metazoa; phylum Echinodermata; class Holothuroidea; order Aspidochirotida; family Holothuriidae; genus Holothuria; species Holothuria leucospilota. Next base: position 25,790,220 of record CM055974.1, read on the forward strand.
AGGGAGAAAGTTTTCCTTTCGAGCTAGTGAAAAGCTCAACAGAAGCAGATGCTAGTGGTTATACTGCACAGAGAACCGTCTGTTTTCGTTTTCAAATCAACATGTCAGCGTAAGGAGTCTCGTAGCGGAGGCTGTCCGTGTAAAAGCAACAACAACCTCCGCCAGTAGCTCTGTGTAAATGTGGGACCAGGAAACGAAAATGCTTGAATCAACCACCTCCGTTGAGCCTTAAACTTGTTGTTTTTGCAAACAATGAGTTTCCATTTCTTCCCCATAATAGATTCGCTTTTACTAACCACCATCAAACTCATAGGCTAACTAAGAAAATCATTGTGCTAATGAAATTTCGTTAGGCCTAAAAGTAAGCAGTATATCGTACTAAACCATGCAACACTAATATACCACACACGTACGTACACTGTGAGTTGTGTGTACTAGACAATGCATTTCGGATCGAATCGATAAACCAAGCAGCATAACCGGATGTGACGTAACGAAGTCGGCGGGTCCGAGAATTTATTCTGTTTTAGCGACTACCCAGCTCCTTTAACGTAGACATGTACAGTATGGTGAAAAAGAATTACGATAACGCTTTAGAAAAATGAACAGCATGATAAAGATTTGGTTAAAGGACAATGTAACCGTACTTGGTCGTATTACAGTTGTAAAGTCGTCAATACTTCCCTTGTTTACCTATTATGTCCAGACATTACCATTGCAGGGGCGGATCCAAGGGGGGGTTTTAGGGGTTTAAACCCCCCCTTTGATTTTCGAGGATTTTTTTTTCATTTTGTATAATATATTGTTTATATTCCCCGGTATGTTTTGAAGGTTATTTTCAGTTACAACAATGCAATTAACATGCCATAATAAGTTTGCTGACAGCGTATTTTTCCTTCTATCGTCCCGATTCTCTCTCGTTCAAAATCTTTATAGAGTCAGTGAGTCCTTCAAGAGGAGGTCCAGCTCTATGATTAGCTTACCAAAGAAACGTAATGTTTCCATGGAAATGACAAACATACAAAACATGAAACATGAAGATGGCCTAAGTATAGATTGTAAGGTCTGAGGAGGGTAAATTTTTCTTGGTTCACGCCGCGCCAACCGATGGTCGCGCTCCGCTTAGATAACGAGAGAACCAAAAATCCCATGCATGCGATCAAGCCTATACCAGTTGAATTTTGAGGCCCCAATATCAAAATACTCGCAGAAGATTTCAAAAAGAGAAACCAAATTTTCTTTATTGAGCACAAGCGAGTAACTTTCAGTGAGTCACTGTGAGTGCCTAGAGAGAGCACAACAAAGGACTCAATACTCCTAACCCCTGAAGCCCAAGATCGTTATCGGCATTGGCGTAGCCAGAGGGGGACAACGGGGGCCATGCCCCCTATCGAATGCTGAAAAAAAAAATAGGAATTAAAAACAGTTGTCGGCTCTCCAGAACCCAGTGACTTGACTGAAGTGATGATATGTCGGGATGTACAAGATACCTATAATGCACGGTATCCTAGAACCGTCAAGTTACCATGTTATGATAACTAAAATAGGCAATCATGATATCAGGGATGGGTCTGGTTTAAATGGTATAGAGTGACCTTACTTGGTCAGTGGCGTAGGAACCGGGGGGCCATGGCCCCCCAATGTGTTTTGACGGGGGGCTAAATGTCAAAATCGCCATAGTTTACAGTTTCGTTTTACCCGTTTTTTGCTCTCATGAGAACAATTTCTCTAATAAGAACCCAAAATTTTCGGCGCGCTACGCGCGCTGTGGAGCGATCCTAGTTTCTTCAATAGTTCCATTCTGCATAGCTAGATAGCGCAAGCCCTTTCCACCTTTCCAAGAAACATGTAGAGAAAGTAGTTTATGTAGAAGTCGTAGATTCATCTCATATCTCAAAGCCTAGTTACTGAAGATGTCGTAAAATTCATCTCATATCTCAAAGCTTAGTTACTATTCTCTTGTGTGTGTCATGCGGTACGTTCAGATGGTGAGGGACTCACGGAGCAATGTTTGGCTACCGGCATTTCATCGGGTAGTCGGGATGGTTTCGATACTAATGTATATTATCTCCCATATGGTCTACAACCTGTCAGCCCCTAGAGATTTTCTTCCTTCTTTTTATTCTTAATGATAACATATGTTTTTGTGAAAACCTACCAAAAATTTCGAGCGCTTTGCAATTTTTCACTTTAGATTCCGGGAAAAACATTTAAAGAACGCGGAACTATGCTTTTCTAGTTTACACAAATTTTCTGCAATATATATATGCCCCGAATGACATGGTCTTAGTACACAGGTTTTCTTCAAATTCCACCTCACCAATACCTGACGGCAATGGGCTGTCTGAGCTTCGGGTCGCTGCCCCCCACCTTTCGAGAAAATCCTGGCGCCACTTCTACTCAACTTGATAATAGACTCTGGCTGTGGAAAATCTCCAGTCCAATTAATCCACTGAAATCCATGGGGATAACTCCACTCTGAATAATTTTGAATAAATTCGGATAGATTGTGACAAACTTAATGTTTTTTTAGAATAAATTCAAATCAACCTTCACAAATTTTCTACAAAAATTGCACATCTTGATGGCTGCTATTAAGGCCGACAAGTTCCATTTCCGGCGATCTGGGCTGTATTAAAATCTCAAATTTTCTTGTAACGCTTCGCGCCAACCTATGGTGGCGCTCCGCTTAGATAGTAAACGAAAGCCAACGCCAACAAAATTCCCCAGCCCTCCAGAGCCACCACAAAAACATCTTAGCTACACCACTGCTGATGTGTTGTTGTTGCTGTTGTTTCCTTTTTCTTTAAATATACTACTTTGAGCAAATATTAAGATGGAGTATAGAAATGGTCGAGGTTTAAGGTCGAGAAATCGCATCTTGTCTGCTCCCCCCCCCCCCCCAATGTCAAACATCTTCCTACGCCGCTGTTGGTAGTAAGCCATAGCTGGTATGCTATTGCTAGACGCGTTTCGACCATGGAAGATAAGTACCAGGTCTCATCAGTATCGGTAAGATAAAGTCGAGGGTCTTGTTGTTATCACGCAACCGATTTGTTTTTCTCTATTGCTAGCTGTGCACCAGCTTATCGAAAAATAGGTGAATTCAGATTTCACGATCAGTTCACCAAATTTCTACGTCAACTCGTTGACATTCTATCGCCTCCCAAAAGCAGTACTTTACTTGATGGAATGATTTCAGTGTTACGATTCAATGCTTCTTTTCGGGTACTGTATGTCGAGTTTGTGCCAATAGCGTTTAGAAATATCACGGGTGAATGAATATTTACGTAGCACAAGACTGCATCTATGAATGGTTTACAACGGATAAAATTGCGGTGAAAGAAGCAAGATGTAACCGACTGGATGTAAAATTACTTTTCCAAAATAGAGCTAATTCTTTGTAGGTGTCGAAAGTTTTCTGACTTTACAGAAGGATATGTTTCAGTTTTAGGAAGTTTCTCGAGTGCAGATAAACCTTGATAGGTTGGTTTTCTCCCTGGTAAAGTATAAAAAAATTCTTTTGGGATTTTTATATTAGCTTTGATAATACACATGTCTCATCGGTATGACCAGAGAGGCGAAAAATACTCACGATGTGAATTTCCTCAGATAAACAAAGCACACCTCGGACACGAGTGATGTTCCCATGAAAATAGAAAATGCCGTTATTCAGTGTATTTGTATTCGGAAGAGATTTGGTAAAGTTGCTGTGGCACTTTAAATGAAATTGTTACAAACGCATAGTACGACCAGTGTTCCGATAGGATGGAAGCGTAATGCGCGTAAGGACTTACAATTCTGTGTTGTTAAAAGGTAAAAACTTTAGCAATAGCACAATCGCATAGTCCACCAACTACATAAATTAGACCCTACACTGGTTTTCTGAAAATTTACTCCTGTACACCATGAGATATAGATTGACTATTTCTATATCAAATTTTATCCCGATATATCATTACTTTGGTCACTTCACTGAGTTCTGGAGAGCCGACCATTTCCTCTAATTATGCCAGTGCTCAACCCATGGCTTTATTAACATTCGGAAGCGAAAACTATTGGCCATGTTCAGTTACAACGCTTATGACTTTTGGTAATTTGTTTGACATTTTCTTATGACTGATTTACACCAACAGCCCCGGAAAAATCTGCATATAGGCTAGTGCCTACCTCGAGAAAGGCCTGACTACACAACTACACAAATGTACTGACAACCTTTGATTTGCTAAGCATAATTTTTCTTATGACAGTTCAGGGCCGGATCTAGGGTGCGTACGCATCCCCCCCCCCCCATTCTTTGCAGAACAATTTTTTTTGTAATGGAACAAAAAATGACTTCAAATGATGCTAAATGTTGCACCAGATTGCATCTGAGGGTGCTAAAATATTCAAAAATTTCTCAAAGGGGGACACCCCCTCCCCTTTGACCCCTCCACCAGGCAGGCGATCAGGTCCTGCGGTTGGCCACCCAAATCAAAAATCCTGGCTACGCCAAAGGTTATCGGGCTGTAGAGCATGCATCTCGCACAAGAGCTTGTTTTTATACGGATCAAAGAGCCTAGGAAACGCGTGGGAAATGCCATTTCCTGCAATCTGGGGGTCTTCTGGACCAAAAATTTTCTCTGTACGCTTCGCGCCAACTCATGGTGGCGCTCCGCTTAGATAGTAACTATATCGCAAAACCCCCCCCCCCCCCTTGGTCAAAACCTGCATCCGCCCCTGCATTGCCTGGGGATGATATGATGTTAGAGGTGAAATAATGACATTTTAGATTTGTTTGGCGCAATAAACCCGATCAGTCGTGTCAGTCGTAATCAGCTAGTACAAGATTATTCAAATAATTGACTCAAAATGGTCGATTTTATTAGTTATTGTTCAGCATTAAAAGTTAGTTGTTTTGCTCGCTTTTAGGAAGCAACTGTGATAGTTTTTCTAAATGTTTACTAACTACTATGACTTAAACTGTGATAATCTGTTTACGATGGGCGACCATTTGCCAACGTTGTTAGCGCCAAAATTACGAACCCTTTCTGAAAAGATATATTTCGATTAACGTATTTATACTTACGCAAGGTAATACATTCATTCAGTGACGCAGGTGTAATCTTAAGTCTCCCTTTATGGAACAATAGTCCAAGTTGGGAATAAGCCCATTTGTTACAGTCATTGGATTGAAAGAGGAGTAAATTTTGTGTATGACGTAGTGTCTCATACTGGTAATTTTCTCACACTAAATGAATTTGTTCATAATTTCAGGTTCCTACTCACTTTTTAGAGTACTATGGCATTGTGAGCTCCATTAAGTCCTCCTGGCCAAATTTACTTCGAAACCTTCATGATGGTGTCCGAGCCGACCCTTTAATTTCTATTTAAACATATTGCTGAGAAGTCATCAGCTAACGAGCAAATCTGCGTACAGGAGGTTGATGGAACCGTTAAAGCATCCACATAAATCCTATCTAAGGTGGTGTAAAGAAATTTTAATTCTAAGAGAGGAATGGTCCTTGTATTGTGTTATACCTTTTCAGTGTTCTCCAGATGTAAAACTTCTTTGGTTTCAGTACCGACTTCTTCACAGAATTATCCATACAAACTCCTACCTGTACAAGGTACAGATATTGGATTCAAACTTGTGCAATTTTTGCCACCTTCATGAACAAACCAATTATCATTTATTCTTTGATTGTTTATGTTCAAAGTATTTGGCGTTTTCTACAAAATATTTTTTACAGGGTTGATGTAAACGTAAATCTTTTAAACCCCAAGATTGCTTTATTCGGAAGTGACTTTGCTCGGGTCTTGAATTGAATTCTTATCCTAGTTAAAAATTATATTTTCTGTTGCAAAGGGCAAAATATTGTCCCTTCAGTGGCCGGTTGTCAAACTTTTATGGTGAAGTATTTCAGATTGTGGGAGAATACTTTTATTGCAAATATGGATTTTGATGTTTGGGAGAGATATTGGTTTCCTTGGCCAGGGCTTTGTGATTAAGTACTTCATTATGTTTGTAATTCCTCTCTTTATAATCAAATGGACAAAAAAGCTAATGTGTTTGATAATCGATATTACTTTGTGTATTGTTATAAGAACTGCAGAGAAAAAATTCAAATAAAAAAAAAATCGTATCGTATCGCGTCCCGTCGTGCCTGCCTTAAACCAGGGAGTTGTTATTTGCAAATAGCAACTCCTTGCTTAAAACACTAGGCGCGGTACTACGAGGTGCGACGCGATAAAACTGATCACATGACTAATCGGTCATTGGAATATCACTGAAACTGGAAGAAAAAGCTGACTTGGGGAAGCCTCTCTAGGTGTCCTCTCTGTACAGGCGTATCCACTATACCGGTCTGTTAATTAACACGCCCTCCATTGACTGCCTATGCATATCTCTTTTCACAGTGAAAAGAGCTATGTATAGGCAGTTGTAGAGGGCGTTTTAATCAAAAGACCGGCATAGTGCACGACTGTACTGATATATGGACACCACAGAGAAAGTTGGTCAAGTCTAAAGAAAAAGTCGCCTGTCGTGTGAAAGGATTGTCACATTGTTATCGTGTCGTATCGTATCGCGGGAAGTGTGAAACAGGCTTAAAGGTCAGAAGCAGTCGCCCCAACCTTATTTTGAAAGAATACCTAAATATCACAAATTTCTTCTTATTTCGCTTCCAAGTATCTTTCATGATATTTTAGAACATAAATATTGCATATTCAAGGTAAATCAAGCAGTTGCTCCTTATAAATTTTACAATTGAGTGAGAACAATACTGTCACATGATTCTCAAGAGCCTTTCAGGAAATAGGATAGTCTACTATACAATTCTTTTTTGGGGTGACTGCATTCTCCTTTTAAAGACAGACAGTCATCACCCCAAAGTATATTTTTAGTGTCGGTATATCAAAATTGTCAGTTGGTGACTGCGCTTTGATTGACATCAAAGTTTGAAAATTTGAAAGATGCAGAGTAGCTCACATTCCACACAAGGCAGAGAGAGTACTTTTATTACATTTTATAGCCTTGTATGCTCACCAGGACATGGCCTTAAAGGCAGTAGGCAGTCACCCCAAACAGAGTGAGTGTATCCTGTCACTCTAGATCATGAATGGCCTATTTTGATCATGTGACACTATTTTTGTTAGTGAATTGTGGAATTCAAGGAGAATTTCGCCTTGCTTTACCTATCGTTTGTACTAGTTATGTTCAAAACGTCTTCAGAGGTGCTTGTAATGCAATAAGAGGAGATTTGCAAGAGTTTGCTGATTTTTCAAAGAAAATTTTGGGGCGACTGCCTATTGCCTTTAAGCAATAAAACAGGTTTATTCTTGCACAAGGAAGAGCCTCATACAGTTATGGGAGGAGCTAGAAGATGCATAGTTGGGAGAATTGGAACTGTCTGGGATCATGAAAATTCCCCTTTAAGTTCCCATCTGAGCTACTCTTACTGCCAAGGTGACAGCCAGCATAAGCACTTAGCACATGAACGGAGAAGTTCTCAGTGCTCACAAGATACACTGTGGCTGTGGTCATAAAACTCACTGCCATGCGGTTTCCACCGTGGGTCGGAGACTAAAGTAGGCCTTGAAGCTGGGTGTTACACGGGCAGTGAAAGAAGGATTCACCTGTGAGTTAACCCTTACCACGAAACGGTTAAGAGAAAATAACGAGCTCAACTTACCACTTCACCAATTGAGTGTCAGGCTGAAAGTGCCCCTGTACAGTGGTCCTCGGAAAGTATACATTCAAGGTGGGGGATTGAAGGACGATGCCATGGGGGACAACTGGCAACATATCACACCTGTGAAGGCTTTAACTGTAATAAAACAAAATCCAAAGAGAAGAGGATACCCCTTCCGACCCAAAGTTTTCCATACCACATGATATCCGCAAAGTCCGCCTCTGGTCCAAGCCCAGCGAAACCAGTGAAATTTCACCCGGGGATATTGGGCATGTTTGCTGGGTTGGTACATTAATTTAATCCTTCACTGACACCCGCCTAAAAATTCTTCCCTGAATCATAGAGACATTAACAAATTTCTTTGTCTTCTGAAGGGCCTATTCAGTTTTCATATTCAATCATAGCATTTAACCTTCATAGTGTCAGTGTCATTCTATAGGCCTATATATCACATCGAGTTGCGATCAACTCGGTAGTATAAGTACACGTCGTGGGCACAATTAGGCTCCTTGTAATCCGCATCTGTCGTGGAACACCCAGCATTTGCCTTTAGCGGTGTCATATGGGCATGCTAAGAGGGTATAGACCCTACTGTCTGTAAAACTACGAAATTGCAGAGTGCTCACACAGCGTTGTAATTTACGATTCACCAAATGTTTCATCGTAGACTTACCTTTATTGGTAGATTCTAGGAGAAACCTTTAACAGAGGGCTATTTCATTATGTTTCTGTGATATATCCTCCTATCTCCCCAACACCATTCAGATCCACACCCGCAATTTTTGAGAGACAACCTCTGAAAACTGTGCCCCCAGGGAAACATCGTGCTAGCCCCTACACTCTCACCACTAAAACACCCTGGCTAGACCAATAGGCGATAGCTGAAAATCTCATTAATGTTAAGCACAACATCTTTGAGGCTCTGTTGAAGCCCCGTGTGACTGAAGTCAAAAAAGCCGCGACGCAGGCTACATTCGCGCCTGAGTGGCGCCTTGGTTCTCAAACGCGGCTCTTCTGGTCGCGTGTGGGCCTTGGGCCTTGTCGGTGCGGCCCCAGAATTGATTGAAAAAGTCGAAGAATGAAAAAAGCCGAAATAATTCATGCTGTTATGTATTTTAAGTTAGGTATTTTGAAGCCACTGCTCTATTCCTTTCATCTTTGTCCGGGTGCTAATTCCTTTAATTATGGCTGAATAAATTGCCCTCCAGATGTCTAGTTTGGACTGGGAATTTGGATTCGCGTACCACGTTGTTGACGACTATGTTTAGTAGAGGGAGACAAATAGTTATGTAGTGGTGCATTGCGGCGTGTATTTGTATTGACAAAACTTGTTGCAAAGTTCTGTCCAGGAAATTAAATTGGTGCAGGCCCGTAGCCAGACGAGGTACTGTAATGACAGGCGCAGATCCAAGGGAGGGGGACTTTCCCGGCCTCAGCCCCCATTTTTCGCCACAATAACGGTAACAAATACGCGAAAATTAGCATAATGTTAATCTAGGAGAATATTCAAGGGGGCTTTCAGCCCCCCCCTTAAAATGTCTGGATCCGCGCCTGAATGAAGAGGGGCGAGATATAGCTTACAGGTGGGCGATAAGTTTTAGCGGGACGAGATAAAGTAAAATGCATTCAGGCAATGGTAATTTTTTATTTTCTAGTGGAGAGAAAAATATTTCTAACTGGGCACGCTCTCACAGCCCCTTTGGATATGGGCTTGCAGACTTTGTGCATCGGGTGATTGCATAATTCAAAAACTATCTTGTTGAGCGGGTGTTGATTGATTGCTGACATTCATATCTCTGACTGATCGCGCATGAACACAGGTGAGATTTGCCTTCTCTTTAGTGTTCAGAGTGTTACAAGGAAGGGTGCATGGGCGTCAGTCCTGGGGGGCAGGGGGACACGCCCCCACGTTTTGGAAATACACCCATTGACTTAAGATTTTTACACAGTAAATTTTGACAGAAGTGGCCATGTCCCCCCCCCCCCCAAACATTCGAGTAAAGATAGGCGTCCATGGAAGGGTGTATTAACTATTAAGGGTGCTTATTGAGTTGGTTCACAAAATTCATGATTTTGTCACACCAGTTGAGTTTTACTCACATCTTGATGGTATATGGTCAAACTATGAGATCTGAACATCTGACACACAACTGAAATGGTAATGACAGGGTAATTAATTAATAAAATCATTTATTTCAAATTCATGACCAGACACTTGTTACCATCACGTGTTGATCATATTCAAAATCCTGTCCACAAAAACTACAATTTCTTGCATTTTCGGTAGCTATAGGAAGTGATACATGAGTAATGAGGCTAATTAGAAACATTGTCATGCAATGGTTTCCTTCAAACGCGTCACAGAATAATGGGTATCAACTCAATCATGATGCTCCCTGGACTGCCAATCAACTTCATTCTCTTTAAAGATGAAAACAAAAATGGTTGATGTATTAGAGGCTACAGCATAAGAATACTCGAAACGAAGTGTAAGGTGGGTTATTATGTACAAATAATTGCAATAATTCAATTAAAAATAATGAAAATCCGTCATTGCAGTACAGTACAACCACGCACTACACAGGTTAATCGGAAGTGGTATAAAGGAAGTTCACAAGCTACATTTCATGTAGTCAGTATAGTGCCAGAGCTTGGGACTTTTCCCAAGATCTTGGGAATTTCTTTCCTGTTTGGGAAACTTCGAAGATTGGAACTCAAATGGACCCAGAGTATAGAACTAGCACTTTAAAGATATATAGTTTTTTTTTTAGTTTTTTTTTATAGTTTTTTTTTTTAGTTTGGAAAGTGAATTTCATTTATTCAATTCCCATTTTCAAAGCTTACTCCGTTTCTGAGACATAAAAGTTGAAATTTATTCACTTATTTTGAAAGACTCAATTGCACAATAATTTGTAAGTCCTTGTACAACTCACATTACCTGGTTTGTTTCCTTTTGAAATTAAGATGTTTGTATGACCTTGAAACATTTACTGTTCCCTTGCATAGCATGTTGTACGGAGAGGGCCTAGACAACCAAGTCACCTCACAACAGTAAGAGAGTGATCCAGGGGCGTAGCTAGGAAGAAATTTTTAGGGGGCTTAGGTACCAAATGGGTGGTCACGGCATTGATCGCGGTCCTTAATTCTTACTAATGTTATTAGGACACAATATTTCTGGGGGAGGGGCTAGCAAACATCTGGGTGGCTCAGGCCCCCAGGCTCCCCGTAGCTACGCGCCTGGAGTGATCACACTTTAACACATGGTGCAGTAGCTTTCGAAAAAAGCAAACAAGGACGGTTATTTGAGTGGTACAAGAATGACATCACAAATTATTGCGCAATCTACCATTTTAAATTAACTGAATAAGCTTCAACATTTTATATCTCAGCTCAGGAATGTCCTGTGAAAATGGGAGTGAGTCAGACCATTTGGATGCATACTGCACTTCAAGCTTTGTAATATACATTTTTGAATGTAGACTTTAGGTACACTTTAATACCTTGGGAATTTGGGGAATAACTTGGGAATTGGACCAAATATCTTGGGATTTTTAGCCACTCTGGAATTTTGCCACGCAAAATACGACAACATGCGTTTTTGTAAATCAAATGACTGTCATCGGTAGATATCAACAATAAGTTAAGGCCCCATTGGAACTCGCTGAAAGACTTTGTTTCTTTCATTTTCATTGTGAATGAACACCGGTCATTGCACTGTACTGTCAGTCTGCCTGTACCGCACTATCCACAACCAGCCATTTACCGTGCAATTAGTGCATGTAGTCTCGGTTTGGAATTCCCCATGCATCACGTTGTTATTCAGTACATTCGTTTTTGTATTTTGACGAGAGCAAGCTTTAGTGTTTGTCAATGAACTTTAAAAAAGAAGAAAATTTATATACATGGCTTTGATATATTTTATACTCATGCTGGGCATTTTTATTGCTAAAATGTTAATTCTTGTTGTCATGGCCGTTCATAGGCGACGCAACAGGCGCATCTGCGCCCCAGAAATTTTAAAGCGCCCCGCTTTAATCACGAGGATCTATGTAAATTTCTGAGATATTTTAACAAAGATTGTGTATGGCGTTATAGGACAGGCGCTTAACAAAGGGAGGCGGGGAGTACCGCCCACTTTGAGGATATTTTCTTATTTTTCACTCTACTACTCATAGCGCTAAAGAAGTCGTAAAAATGCAGCGCACATGCATTCTGGATACTAGTTTCCCCCATCCGTACATCCTATAGGACAATTTTGTTGAAAATTTTGTACCAAAGGCCCAGGACCGAAAACCTCACAATTACTCATAATCTCCCCCACCCTGGCCCTCTGCATCATCAACTCCGGCTGGTTGTTTATGCAGACGAAGTAGCCTAAGGCTATGGTCTAAATAACAAAATTCAAAATGTGATTTTTGTGATTTTTGTGATCTGTTAGTGCCCACCCAATGACATACTATGAAGCTTAAATGTATAGGCGGGATTGCAGAAGGGAAAAGGGGGAACTTCCCCTCCCCACTTTTTCCAGAGCCTTAAAAATAAAAAAATATAATATTACAAAAAAGAGCGTAAAATTTCTTTCAAAGCATGGGCGTCTCCTACGCGCCACACTATTGTGACTTGAAGCTCTGAAAATAAGGGTCACTGAAAATACTAATGTTCGTCATTAAATGCACCATGGTCCTTGCAAACAAAATCCCAAACCCTATACCCATGTATAAGGAATCGCAATTCTCGATAAACTTTTCGCCGTGTTTCCCACTAGCGTAATACAAATTAATGTCTCACTAGTACTGTTGTACTGCTGGGCGTAGGAAAACTTTGGTGGAATTGCCTCGTCATTACCTCCTGTGTGACAGCTTGAGTAAATATTAATTCCAAAACCCTAGCTACACCTCTTGCTGTTCTCGTTCCCCACCAAATACCATCTTCCTCAGTAAATTGACTGATGGTTACTATCTTAAATTTGCGATCATCGTAAGAAAAAAAAAATGCAATCATCATAAGAAAAATATCTCATTAGCATTTCGGATTACACCTGGGAAAGGAAGGCTATCTCAAGAAATTTTCCAGAATGGCCGCAGAAGCCGTCAAATTTTAGAAAAATTACTCGGGGAGGACCCTCAGTCCCCAGTCGCCGGTTTCGCACCTTCGGCGCTCACGGTTAAAGGCTTCATCGGCCACAACTTCCCAAGATACAGCCTCTAATGAAAATTACTTCCCTGGCACTTAAACTGCCGATGCCCTTGACCATGTGCATGTAAAAACTACTCATAAAACATTTCATTGATTTTTCATAAGTATCATATACTCTATAATCTTCAAAATCGACACTACCTTATTTTTCACAGTAATAAAAAAAAACTTGATGGAACACTTGCCCCAGAACCATAGAGCAGGATATAGGTTCATATATCCTGCTATGGAAAGAACAGCCACCTGGGGAAATTAGGGGAATTTTTTATGTAATGAACCATATTGTATTAAAAAATAAAGAAAAACAATAGGCTACAACTAAATGTCTCAAACAATGCAGTTTCCCGGGTGCATGCTCTTTGCGCGTACCCGTTTTAAATATTGTTTCGGGATTAGGTATTACTTTCTGTAGAACATCTCGCTTGTCATTGTTTCGTACAAAATCTTCGATTATCATTGTAACCACCAATGTCCCATGGCCTTACGCATCGGAGGGAAAGTTCCCCCTCCCCCAGAAGTTTTCAAATCAAAATTTTTATCACCATCAAAAGACACAAGACACAAGACACAAGATGATGTAAAGAAGAACTGGTTTCATAGGCTCCAACTGCCTTCTACCAGAAATCATCTATGTATCTATGTATTATTACTCAGAGGACGAATCCGCGGATGAATACGAGGATGAATATGAAGGTGAATACGAGGATGAATCCGAGGATGAATACGGGGATGAATCCTGTGATAGGTTCAGATTGGTTGACGAAAGTACACATGAGAACGGACATGGCTGAAGTACATTGGGCTACCATCTCTCGCAGACTGAAATAAAATCTCAAATACAGTAATAGGTAATACTTTGTGGTTTGTTTAAGTCAGAGTGAATAAGAAGTTCGTTGATTTCATGAGACATTAATATATTCTCTATGTATGATTTGAAAGATTAGGCAACTCTGTCGTGGAACTAATGGGCATGCAGTATACCCATGGCAAGAGCATATAATTACCATACACGTAGGCAGTTCGGTATCCAGTTAAAACGTCCCTTTAACCAAAACGTCCCCGCATTTTAGCTACCAAAACGTCCCCGCTTTTTACCAAAACGTCCCCGTGGTATTATATATGTTATGCAAAAACGTCCCGGCACATGAATGATACAGTACGTAACGTTATACTTTAACTTTTAATGCTTCTTAAAAGTTTTCGGAGAGAAATATTTAATTGTAATTGATTTGTTGCCGATATTAAGAAATCAGTTATAGTTTTTGGTTTTCAGAAGAGTAATATTTCGACAAGAGAAAACTTAGCGCTGCGCTCAACTTGCAACCGTAGGCCACGTAGTTACCGTAAATCGTAATGCATGCTGGCTAAGCTATACTGTTACAACATTAAACTTTGTTGTTTGTAAATTGTATAGGCTAATATTTCATTTTCCTTGAAGAAATAGAAAACTAGACTAGGCTAGGGCCTACTAAAGTTAATAAAAAATATTGCACAAACTGATCAAATAGTTTAAAAAATTGTCATGAAACTTACCGCAACGATTCAGTGTTTTGATACGGGGACGTTTTGGCACGGGGACATTTTGACCAATGGCGGGGACATTTTGGTTGACTGTGGCATAACGTAGCCTAGGCCTATATTATGTATTGTATGCAGCTGACGTAGTACGGGCGAGCCAGGTTACAATTAGTAGGACCCAAAGAAATATATACCTAGAACTGGGATCGCATGCACCGCCTGTAGTAAATTTTGCAGCAAATAGGCCTAGGCCTAGAATGGATTTGAACAAACTCAGTATCTACTAGGCCTAGTCCTCAAAGTAAGAAAGATATGACTTCAACATTCATGACACTGAGGTTGGCATGTGACTGTGAGCTATGTGGACTGTGGCAATGTGTGTGTATGCCCTTGCACTTCCGACTTAATTCTTGAGAACTTTCTCAATTTGAAAACTTCACCTTGTAGTTCATTACTCTTGGCGAATCACAGCGCAATTACATGTGATGGTAGCAGATAGTGAAAATATGCCATAATCTGCATGGCAAACTTTCATTCTTTTGCTTCGCTTCACCTTGTAATATGTGTTTCTGTGAGAAAGACAGCATGGATAGCTGCGCAAGCTACTATCATCTGTGTCGCTGGCAGCAGTGTTTCCACTCTTCTCAAGATCACCCAAACTTCGGGAAATCTGGATACTTCAAAAGGGGATTATTTCGGGAATCTGGAAATGCCGGATATGGAAATTACATGCTTGACAGGATGAAATCCTGGATCAGCCATTAAAGTAGCATAAAAGAAGTGTTTTTTTTTTTAATATCAGGAAATACTAAGCCGATTTCAGGGAATTTTAGATTTCATTTCAGGAAAAATGAATTTAGATTGTGGAAGCACTGCTGGCAGTGAAGCGCGACTGGGCCTAATTCCTCTCAGGTTTTATTCTTAGTTTTATTTTCTCACCTTTTTTTACTGAACGAATTTATCTTATGAACAAAGTTGCATCTGAAGAGGTGTTGGATATTCTGCTGGAACAGATGACGTGATCGACCAAGTCTTTTGAGGTTTGCGGTAAAAGTAAGAGTGTAAAAATAGGCCAAGGTTCATGCTTTGTCATGAGAAATGTCATACCTTGTCTTATTATATATATATATAGTGTGTGTAGTATATGTACGTAATGTTTCGAACGCCTGTGAAACAAAGGGCAAATTGAAGAAGTATATAGCCTGCTGTGGTCGTGGTAAATTTGCTTTACTGACTTGGCTAGGCCTACTGTAAACTTACATTGAGGCAACACTATGGAGCACTAACCTTACTAAGGCCGAGGGAATGAAAGTCATAGAATACCGCCCGGGTGATTTTAGAAAACACATGAGGCATTTTTTTCATTATTTTGCAACACTGGTTAACATAGGCAAAATGACTGACTACGTCCTGGTATATCTTTGATTCAAAACGAAAGTTATATTTGCAGTACTGAAACGATGTACTCCGCTGAGAATGGTTTTGAGCTGTGTATTTATGAGGCATATACGATGATGACAGGAGAAGTTTTTATTTTCACAAAGCGTTTTAGTTGCAAATTCTGATGAAATTCAAGGAAAAACATTTTTGCAGATTTTTTTTTAAATAATGATTTTTTTCATATAATGAAAATTTTCGGTGACATGTTTCAGCACATGCGGGCGGTGGACGGTATTCTATGACTTGCATTCCCTCAGCCTAAACGGTAGAGTGCATACACCCTAGCCTCCTAGTTAAACCCAAAGCCTAGCCATGGTAGACCTACTTAACTGTCTAAGATAATATTTCATAGTGAGTTTTAAGTGATATATGAAAGTAAAGAATGTGAATCAATGTATTACCCAGACAAGTAAGTTACACTACAGTGGGACATACTTTTCCTTTTAGGTTTGTAAATCCCCCCCATCCCCCCTTTTTTTAAAATTGCAAGGGGTTGGAAATGGCCATTTCCTCCTACATAGGCATTTAAAATGATCTAAAATTCTGTACATAGCAAGTTACTCTATTAAGTTCCAGCAAAAAGTTTAATTTTTAAGCATTGGTAGAGTATGGTACCTTTTTATTACAGTAGTGTCTGTTTCCAGTTGACAACATAGTCTTTTGCTCAAAGGCATTTTGTCCCTTGCCGTTGGACAGTGAAAGTGTCTGAAAATATTCGTAAATGTGTGACACTGCCTTATGACTGAAATATTACAAAAAATTGTATTGCAATTAACAAGTAAAATACCTGTGGTCATGCCTCCCAGGCCAATTGGATAGGAGCCTTTAAAGTATGTAAATAAAAAAATATAACTTCCTGGCATATTAATTATAACAACTGAAGAAAATTGGACTGAAAGAGCTCTTCAAATTAAAGTCAAAGGTTTCTTTGTTAACCGAGGAAAAGCAAATTCCTGTATTTTGGGGTGAGGCGTAGAGAACAGTACAGTTCATGTAGGTCCACTTGGAAATGGTGAGCTATTTTGGACCTGGAATCAAATTCTTGTTGCTCACGAAGTAAAGCTTTTGAAAACAAAACTACTGTATGTGTTATTGTGCTTGCTACAAACTGAAAAATCACAAATAATCTTCTGTACAGTAGACTAGAATACTGCATGTACCTTACTGTAGGCATGTGACAGTATATAAAAGCTACAGTAAATTTGCCAGACTATGCACCAGTTGCCAAAGTATTACATAAACACTTCGCGTACTGGTAATTTGAAATTAAAGTGACAAAGTAGAATAGATATGACTACAGTATTTTTCATTACATGTACCATACATTTAAAGCACACCTTAACAAATCCTGTCACTACCCAGCAACTTTGATTACCACTGAACATGTTGAAATATATATCTGTTTACTGTACTTGCTGCTATTCCTTTCTGAGGAGTCAGTGTTGTAAGCTGCACTGTAGTAGGGAGTATTGGAACAAATTCTGACTAGCTGACTTACTTTGCAAAATCTTCTGCAATCAAAGCTGCAGGTGAACAGAAAGCGTAAGATACACCAGGAACCTCAGCCTGGCACTGGAAACTGTCCTTAGCTGGGGAAGGGCGAGAAGGCCTGATTGGTTTCAGTTTAGACAGCTGACTCGTGGAGTGGGCTAATGTCCACAAGTTGGACAATACGCTAAGGTTTCTTAGACCCCTGAACCTCAGTGGGTATGTTGTCCTGTACCCTGTTCCCCACCCAAAAGGTGAACCCTGGGTGACTTGGTGATAGGTGGTAAGGTGGAGTACCAAGCAAAATTACAAGTAAAATATTGGTCCAAGCCTAGTTGCAACCATCTACAGCTAAAGTACTTCATATGCGTGTCATTTTAAACCTCTAGGACAAAAGATGTGGTGAATGGCAATGGTCCATTGCAGCAAGCAGAGACTAGTTGAAGGAAAAGTTAAAGAGGCACCCAGATACCCAACCATTCCTGCAGCTCTGGTGTCAGATCTTGCACCTTCAGCCAAAGGGATGGAATGCCCTCCTCTTACACCCCTCTCCACAGGAGAGCAATTGCATTTTAAGCTAAAAAAGTTCCCCATCCCCCTCACCTGACCCCACACATACACTCACACAAAATGAAGTTGACTCCCCTGCAACGAGGCACTTGAGTTATTATAGGCACTAGTAGCCAGACTGAAGTATTCAATTGCAAAACGGTAGCTAAGCTAAACTGTCCTTGCACAAAAAAAATTTCTAGCTACACCACTGGCAATATAAAAAGAAATTTCCAAGCGCAATTATATTTGGTTTTCTAAGTTAGAATACAGCAGACAATGTCCAGGCCAGCTGTGTGCTAGCAGCTGTAATCGATTAGATATTTGCAACATTACAGTATTAAGTCACATACAGAAACGTTACCATCAGTACTGTAGTACTTACTGTACATAGGTACGCACAGTTGTTTTGCGGAACTCAGTTTTCTTCCGTTTAGAATTAATGGAACAATTTCCTGTCCACACTCTATCTCTAGATGCTTTTCAACATTAAATTCATATTTTTTCGTTTAAAGCAATTTTTTAAACCCCCTTAACTCTCAAAGTAAGACAAATTTATATATCGCTCTTTTAAAGAACATTCACGGTCAATGCAAAACAGCTGTGTAGGATATCACTTTTGGGTACAGCACAGATCTCCAGTTCACTGCACACTACAGGGATTAAAGACAGACTGTCATCACCCCAAAGTATATTTTTAGTGTATGTATATCAAAATTCTCAGTTGGTGACTGCTGTTTGATTGACATCAAAGTTTGAAAATTTGAAAGATGCAGAGTAGCTCACATTCCACACAAGGCAGAGAGAGTACCTTTATTACATTTTATAGCCTTGTGTGCTCACCAGGACATGGCCTTAAGCAATAAAACAGGTTTATTCTTGCACAAGGAAGAGCCTCATACAGTTATGGGAGGAGCTAGAAGATGCATAGTTGGGAGAATTGGATCTGTCTGGGATCATGAAAATTCCCCTTTAAGCCAGTTCTAGGTATAAAGTTCTGTGGTAGGACCCATACAGTCATACTAATTGTAGCCCGTCTCACCTGTGCTATCTAAATGTAGCCTGGCTATCCATGTGGTATGTGTTTAAAAATAGACCTTATGCATATGATGTCACAGAGCAGAAAGTGCTCCCTCATTTGGAGGGAAAGTGCCTATCATGGCAAGCTACACCAACAAATACAGATAGCTGATTTGTCAACCAATTGTACATGCTGGTAAGTCTACCACATGTGTGTGCTTCATTGTTTTCCTTCAAAGTGATGCCACGTGATGTCAGTGCATAAGGTCTATCAACAGAGTAAGCTGCAGTTGTTCAGCAAACATAATATAAAGGCAAATTGGCATAAGTCACATAATATTATACAAACAGATTTGTCCAAACAAACTGCAGTTATTGTATTTGTTAAGTTAAGTTGTCAGAGCTAATTAAATAAAGTGCACAGACAAGGAAATTTTTTGACTGTAGATGGCATTCTCACAGTTCTGAATTTAGGCTACTACACTCTCTCCCAACTTGAATGGCATTTGTGGGCCCCTTACTTTTCTATATTGTGAGCTGTATGATCATATGTGCCTCTTATTTTCAAAATGTTATCATGTGGTCCTTTTGTTACACTAGTAACAACCAACGCTGTTGCTGCAATGCAAGCTCAGTGTTGTAACGAGTTACTCAATTTTGCAGTCGAGTCAAGTCATTTACTACTTTCAATGTGACTCGAGTCGAGTCAGTGACCTGAGTCACTGTATTATTTCTATGAGGAAAATTATGATACAATTGCTCGAGTTATTTCCCTTCTGAAATTAGGGACTCGAGTCATGACTCGTTACAACACTGCGCAAGCTTATCTTTGAAGGCTGACTCAGACTCCCCCTGTACAGGTCTCCCACACAAAAAAGGAAGAACCATCTTTTTAAGAAAACAATTACCTTGCGGGCCGGATCAAATGGTCTTGTGGGCGGTATATGGCCAGTGGGCTGGAGGCTCCTCACACATGATATGTATATAGAGGGATTTCATGTGACATGCACATAGGATTCCCAGGCACTGAAGGGCAAAACACACACACAGCAAGCGTATTTACAGCACACGCACTCGGCATAACCATAGATACTACTGTGACACAATGGATGCATGCCAGTCAAAACCAAAGAGATGCGCGATCTTACCCTTCAAAACCAAAGAGACACGCGATCACGTGACGTCTATACCTAGGCTATATAATAAGAAAAGGGAGCACACTTCCATGCCATAGTCATGTTCAGTAGCCAGATTTGGCTTAGTTAGGTAATTATGTAGAAAGTTAAAAATATATAGGCATCAAACAGATTGATATTATGTCAAAACTATTATGAATTACCTTCTTTCTAATTTTGGGCATAACATGCCAGATGTAAGATCCAAACATGTTAAATGCTTCATAAAGATTTTCATGGTTTGATCTTTGAACTTTGAACTTTTTAAAAGATAAAGAGATATTATAATGCCCTCAGTGCAGGTGCCAAAAGCCAAGTGTGAGATTCATTTAGGATTTCTTCCTAGTGATGTCAAGTTTCCTTTACTTTTGTTGAGGAGTGTAGCCAAGATGAATCAGTGTTCAAGGTGTAAGTACATACAAGTGTAAAATATGCATATACTTACTGTAATAGATGTATTAAGCTGACATGGCTGCGAGTGAAATCATTTTGCTACTTTTGACCTGCTTTCTACAGATCAGCTGGAAACAAATTATAAAATGGACTTACTTGAAAGACATTACCCAACTCAGCTACCATCAAATTCAAATGAGGCAACCTTTTCAGATGGTTTTGGTATGCTTGGTATGTTTGACATCCTATCTGCACAAGGTGAAGATGGTACTACCTCCATCAGTTATAGTTTCCAGAATCCAAGGAAGGTGCCTCAAGAAATCTTAGTACCATATGAGCCTACCATACCTCTTATGCCACCAAATGAAAGTAAGATTATTTGTTTTTATAACATAAGGTGACCAGACGTCCCTGATTTTCGGGGACAGTCCCCAAATCCAGTGTTCCGTCCCCGATGAACAAGTATCCCCGAAAATGTCCCCCATTTGAACAAATGTCCTTGAAATTTCAAACTTCCCAAGATATTAATTATAGTGTTCTAAAAAATAATATTTTGTTGATTCTGTAGCCTACTGTGTACCTTTTTGACGGGAGCTGAACGGCCTTCTAGCTAGTAATGTATTTTAGGCCTAGCATTACATCAACATCGTTGAGATATATCACAGCGCCCAAGTACAATGTATGTAGGCAAACAAGTAACAGCTATCTGCAGTCACAGAGATCAAAAGTCAACTTGAAGATCATCGCTGATTTTCTATTACTGACTGCTGTGATCACACACATTTACTGTAGCCAACTGCACACTAATGATGTATATTTTCCTTACATGAATGCCTAGTCTAGTAAGGTCCCTGATTTCAACTCCCAAAATATGGTCATCTTATTATAACAGTTTCAAGGATTTCTAGACTCATGGTTCTATCCTGTGATATGTCATGGCATCACAGTTTCCAGAGATAATCTCCAGTTTCATATCTTGAGATCTCAAATCTTGTATTTTTGGTTCCTTGCTTTAGCAAAAGGAACCTATGTAGTCAACTTGGCGTGTGTGTGTGTGTGTGGGTGTGTGTGTGTGTGTCTGTGACACTTGCTTCGGTATGCTGTAACTCAACAAGGGAAAGTTGGACTAAACTGAAACTTGGTATATGGATCTGTCATAGTGAGAAGGTGTGCCCTATCGTTTTTGGTGGAGGTCAAAGGTCATGTGGGGTCACCAGGGGTCAAAGACTGAAAACCTTGTTTGCGCGATATCTCAAGGTAGGAAGCTTGGATAAATTTCATACGTGCTATGTGGATGCATTATGGTGAGAAGATGAATGCTGTTGCTTTTGGTGGAGGTCAAAGGTCATCTGGGGTCACAGGCAGTCAAACACTGAAAACTTGTTTTTAACACAATATCTCAAGGTAGGAAGCTGGGATAGATTTCATACTTATAGTATGTAAATGGGTTATGGTGGGAATATGAATGCTATTATATTTGGTGGAGGGCAAAGGTCATCTGGGGTCACCAACGGTAAAACACTGAGAACCTTGTTAACACGATATCTCAAGGTAGGAAGCTTGGATAGATTTCATACATGGTATGTGGATGCGTTATGGTGAGAAGGTGGATGCTATCGCTTTTGGTGGAGGCGAAAGGTCATCTGGGGTCACCGACAATCAACCACTGAAAACTTGTTGTTAGCACAATATCTCATGGTAGGAAGCTTGGACAGATTTCATACCTACAGGGCTCAAAATAACGGGGGCCCGTGGGCCCGATGCTCCTAGAAATTCACTCGGGCCCGCAACTTCTACAGGGAAAGGGGCCCGGTTGGCTCCTAAATATTTCAAGTCTAATTGTACAGTCTGCATGTGAACCTCTCCATCCACAACCCAACGATCTTATAGCCTATCTCAGTATTCCTATACTAACAGTCACTAAAAACCTGCAAAACACACATTATTTCTGAAATCGGTTCACATCGCTCATAAAGAGTCTGCTTTGTCACAACACGGAAGATCACTCACGCAGACATACACCGCTGTCAGTCACGAATAATGTAGGCAGAGAGTCACAACATCACCTGACGAAGACGGTCGGCGGGAATTGAACAGTGCCCTTCATTTTAGGCCGACCGGGTAATAACTTCCAGAGTTATGAGAAAATTTCGAAAATGTATACTAACCTAAATGCAACATGGTCTAAGAGGGTGTGGACAGATTGGTTTCAGGCTAGTTTCAGCCTCAGCTTGCCTTAATTATACCCATACTACACATTTTCAAGCACGTAAAAAGCACCCATAGGCCTACACTTTATCAGTCCCTTTTTATTTGTATGTTTTGGGCCCCTTGATTTCTCGTTTGGCCCCTAGATTCCATGGGCTAGGGGCCCGGCAGGCTCACAAAGGTTGAAAACTTATTTCGACCCCTGACCTAGTATGTGGATGGGTTGTGGTGGGAAGATGAATGCTGTTGTTTTTGGTGGAGGTCAAAGGTCATTTGGGGTCACCAGGGGTCATACACTGAAAACCTTGTTTACACAATATCTCAAGGTAGGAAGCTTGGATAGATTTCATACTTGGTATGTGGATGCATTGTGGTGAGAAGATTGATCCTGTTGTTTTTGGTGGAGGTGAAAGGTCATCTGGGGTCACTCAGGGCCATTTGAAGGTTATCAGAGGTCATTTTGAGGTTAAGTTGTGGACTTTCATTCACTGCCAACAACTTTAAAGGTCATGTAGCAGTCACCAGAGTGACAGGCAAACTTCACATTAGCTAACATTTTGTTTGTATGCTCATGGCTCAGTGTCATTACATTCAGCAAGGAACCATAGTGCCCACTGGGCTCTTGTTGATTCCTTGCTGAAGGCTCAAGGAATCTGTGCCATGGTGATGTTGTGTGTGTATGTGAGTGTGTGTATGTGTGTGAATGTGACACTTAGCTTGTTAAGTTTGGTGGGGTTCAAAAGTCATGTGAGGTCAGCAGGGGTCATATTGTGTCATAAAAAGTGATGTAGTCAAGAAGTATAAATTTGAAGGATGAACCTGAGTGTAACAAAGCACCCCCTTTTGGCAAGGAATCACTAAGCCTGTTGGCTTTCTGATTTGTTTTCTTGTTCTTTTTTTTTTTTTGATGTTGACCAGGTTTGTCAATTTTTCCCTTGGTATTTTCTAAATGGTTTGATCATTTTTAAGCTTTTGAAGGTAAGTGGTTTCATATATATGGACCCTGTTTTGATTACATGGACTGTATGCCTTGAAAATGCATATAGCTGTTTACTAGCCCTAACTCCATTACTTTTCCCTACAGGTTATGTACCTGGAATGACCTTGACAATTACTGATGCCTTTACAAGACAGGCAACTCCAAATGTGTGCCCACAGGTGAGATTGTATAGTTGTTAGTACTTTCCACCCAGAATTACTGAGGATGCATTTACACAAGATCCGGATCTGATCGCCAGTGCAGGCTCAGATCCACTGCAGGAGTTCAAATTTGTAGTGTAAATGCAGATTAAATCCAGATCTGATCGCCCAATTTTGTCCTGGTGAGAGGGGAGGATCAGAACCCGCACACGCAATCAACAGTGACCTGAGATCAACAGTGACCTCACATTATGCACATTATTGTGGTCACACATGTGTTTTCTCATTTCTTTTTTACATTTTGGTGTGCACGTGTGTGTGCTTCTATTTCGTAATTCATTTGGAGGCCACTTCCACTGAAGCACGGAGGAGGATCAGAGTACAAGGCAAGTGTTATTGTTCCAGGATCAAGCCACACATGTAATTCGATCTACTTATAAGATCGGGTGATCAAATCCGGATCTAGTGTAAATTCACCCTCATACACTTTATGTATGGCACATGGAATTTATAGTCTTTTAAAGAATTTCACACTTTTGTTCATTCTTTTGCTTTGAAAAAGTTATTTGGAGATTTTTTCATCAGTTAGATACATAGAAAAGTGTTTCTGTGGTCATGCTGGAAACAGCATGAATTTTTAAAAATAAGTTTCCAATTTTGAAAAAAATGTGAAAATTCACAAAAGAGGGTAGTCATGAAATTTTACAACAAAGGGAGTGGAAATGAGTACAATTGCTCTAGGTTTAAACTTCCAACAACATGTTCTGAAAATATGTGCACACCATAACTTTTACCCCATGGGCCATTCTGTTCCTGAAATGTGGTACATTTTGCCACTCACTGTTACCATTAAATTTTGTATGGTCACTGGTGTGGTTCTAGTAAGGTAACAAAAAGTATGGAGATGGCTATTCATGGGTCTTCTATTTCTTTCATCATTTTCAGAAGAGTACAAAATGTTCTCATATTTCAGAACCCCTCCTTGGGAGAGCACTTTGAAAAATGAATGATGATTTTGTTTAGTAAACTATCATTTAAGGGTATGGATTTTTTCCCCCACCTCCCAATGTTTTATTCTGCTTTGAAAATGATTAGAAAGAAATGATAGTCCCTCAGGTAAGTTGCAAGAATTTTGAGAAGAAAGCATAATGATTTTGAGACTCATGTAGCAATATTATTTTCTTAAGACTTTGTTTTCTAGAGATTAGAGTCATAATGGAAATAAACTCCCCAACTTTATTTTGGAAATTACCAATTAATCATTTCAAATCTCTTTGTTTCCTTCATTAGTACTGTTCACAGTAATTTGTGATATATATATATATATATATATATATATATATATATATATTTATATATATATATATATATATATATATATCTATATATATATATATCTATATATATATATATATATATATATAATGTATATAATGTTCACCAAGAGTTAGTTACCTTCCATGGATTTCACAATTCAGAAACAATAGTAATTTTTAACAAGATTAAAAATAAAAGAAAGCTAGTAGAATAGGGGGTATGCTAATTTCATTAATGGTGATTGTATTTTTACTTAACAGAACTTTCATTTCTCTTTGTATTTAAAATGTTAATAATATTGATTCTTGTGAAATTTTTTGGAACTTTTTTATTCCTTTCCTCTCATAAATGTATTCTTGAAAGTCTCTCTTCTTTTCAGGTGTTAAGCCTGTGTAACTTGCAGAAGATACAGGACAGTTAAATGTCGTTTGTATGTTGGTAAATAAAGACATAAACATTCATGACGTCTGAATTAACTTTTGAACTTTTCTCACAACAGTTTGCCAACTTTTGCAAGGATCACTCTTCATTAGTTTTTGGGTTCTTGGCAGATCAGCATCCACTGAAGAATAGTATGAACTCCAAGGTAAAAGGCAGATGCAGATGACACTTTCCATTGATAAAAACAGGTTGTTAATGTTACCATTTTTTTTTTTTTTTAATTTCAATTGTTAACTCCGTTATTTGGTATTTCTTGGTGCTATACAACTTAACTGAAGTGATTAAAAACCTCAAAATGCTGCAAGATTGGCCATTACTTAAACAATTGACTATTGAAGTAAAAGCAATATATTTCTATGTGTACACTCAGCTTACATTTAAACTGTTATTTCCATACCCACAGACTAAGATTGCAATAATGGCTTCACTTGAGAATGCAATCTTCTTAGGATGTCCGCAAGACCTGGTAATGGAAGAACTACATCGAGAGCTGGAATTTCAAGGAACAGAGAGAGTAAGTTAAACCTTTCCTTCTCATTCCTCCCTTCTCTTTGCCACTCAACCAGACTACATTCTTTCATCTGTGTTTTTCAGATACCCACCTCTTTCTCAGGATGTGAACACTGTGACTTTGTTACGGTCAGTGTGTCTGGAAATGAAAGTGGGGCTGGGGAGAGGGCATATGTGAACAGAATAAGTAGGGAGGCGTAGGGAGATATGTGGGTTGGTTCCTCATCTAAAACACAGACAAGAACCTCCCTCTATTAATCTTGGTGAACAGTATGATGGTACAAAATTTTTGCAACATTGGCATGAAATAGATAGATGTAACTAGATAATACATGTACTTAGGTACATGTAATTAGATGCTGTAAATAGCCTCTGCCCTCTAAGATGCTTGAAGGCTCTCTAGTCGCACCCCAGACAGTAAGAGTTCTCTCTACTAAGTTAACTTCTAGCCCCTCCTCCTCCAAACCTCTTGTCTAGTACACCTCTAAGACAGAGCCAATGTAACCTTCAATGAGTTTAAATTGCTCGAGGCAACACACAGTGTGTGTGAGCTTAATTGGGAACACAAGTGACTGTACAAGTCAATGTTGACCAACCAGAGTGAAACTATTGTTTGGATGAATGTCAATCAAAGTGCTGTTATCAACTGTATTTAGAACTCTAGGGCTATTCCTAAATATGTTTGGGCGGAGAGTTGCTAGCAACTCCATGGTTTGGGGGAATGCCATATCCCCTTTAAGATTACTAAATATTTTGGTTTTAGGGACATTCCCTGCAAACCCCCAGATGGACTCTGCCCTTGGATTTCAAAGGTTTAGCATTGCATTTCAGTGGTATATTTAACACCAGTGTTTTAAATTTCTGGCATTACATTACACTTAAGTTGGACATTTGCATGTAATAACTCTGGATGTTCCAACATACTACCCCTTCCATTATGTAAAAGGCTGACATTCTTTTACTGTTTTGTTTCTTCCAGCATACAAACCATCTTTTCCATGGAGGTCATCTTAGTTACATTCCATTCAGTACTAGTAATGTAGCAGGAGTTTTACTCTATCCAAGTGGTGCAGCAATGGACATTCTTAGTATCCTTACAATGAAATCGCCACAAACATATGGTAACTTGATTACATGCTAGTGTTTGCATAAGGATGCCCCAGTGATTTTCGTAACATTTCCAAGTATCAAGTAAAGCTCTTATTTTTTGCACAAATTTGTGATTAATTTTAAGGAAGCTCAATGAGTTAATTTCATAGAAGGAAATAGAAATTAAGAAAATTGTCAACTAAATTTGAAAAATAATCTCAAAAGTCACCTTGGAAAGTTTTCATTTTGTATTGTGAACGAGTGTGGCTTTGACACTAAGATCTCGCACACTGTCAGCATGGCCAGTTTAAATTGTTACAACTAAACATGGCTGGCCTATTTAAAAGAGGGTTTAAACCTATAGTTTCAAATGAAGATGATATCATTTCCTTATAATTCCACTTTTGATGTTTTAATCAAGTGTGTAAAATGTTTTAGACAAATTATTTCCGAAATGTAAAATGTTCATATGATTTAAAACCTGTTTTGTACAAACTTTGTCTAGATCTAAGCAGTAATCTATGAAATATGTTGGCCAGCTAAAAATGGGATTGTTCAGGTTGTGAGTAGTCAGTGGTCAGTTTTAGCTCTGACAAAGTTTAAAAAAGTCTGAGAGTTGGAAAAGTAGTGAAGTATTTTATTGTCATATTTTTCAAATTAAAAGTAGATCCTAGTTAAAAAAGTAAGTTTTGTAACATTAGTTATGGTGAGAACCTCATATTGCATAGTCTAAAGTGATGACTCTGTTTGTCTCAAAATTGCTCAACTTTTTTGGTTTCGATGATAAGAGAAACCTATGCATTCATGATGGTGTGTGTGTGTATGTATGTGTGTATGTGCGTGTGTGAACTTGTCTTCCTATCAGACCGAGGACCTGAACAATGGATTTGAGGTCCTCTGAAGGAAATTCAATAGATTTGTCAAGTCCTCGAAAGTTTGAACAATAGAGAGTCTATTGTCAAGGTTAGGGTTAAGGAAGTAAACACAAAGGAAATAACAATGAGGTCCTCGGATTGTATGTAAAATCGACTTGTGTGTATGTGTATGTGTGTGTGTATGCGTGTGTGTGTATGGGTGTGTTTGTGACACTGCTCGTTAACACGATATCTCAAGAAGGGAAACTCTGACAGTTCTCAAACTTGGTACATAGATGCCCCATATTGAGAGGAAGAACCCTATTGTTTTTGGTAGGGGTCAAAGGTCACCGGGGGTCAAACTCTGAAAACCTTGTGAACACAATATCTTGAGGTAGGAAGCTTGGATGAATTTCATACTTTGTATGTAGATGCATTATGGTATGAGGGAGGACCCTATCATTTTTCGTGGAGGTCAAACGTCATCTGGGGTCACCAGGGGTCAAACCCTGAAAACTTCATTAACATGATATCTCAAGAAGGGAAACTCTGACAGTTCTCAAACGTGGTACATAGATGCCCCATATTGAGAGGAAGAACCGTATTGTTTTTGGTGGGGTCAGAGGTCACCTGGGGTCAAACTCTGAAAACCTTGTTAACACAATATCTTGAGGTAGGAAGCTTGGATGAATTTCATACTTTTTATGTAGATGCGTTATGGTATGAGGGAGGACCCTATCATTTTTGGTTGAGGTGAAAGGTCATCTGTGGTCACCGGGGGTCAAACCCTGAAAACTTCGTTAACACGATATCTCAAGAAGGGAAAATTGGACAGTTCTCAAACTTGGTACATAGATGCCCAATATTAAGAGGAAGAACCCTAGTGTTTTTGGTGGGGGTCAACGGTCACCTGAGGTCACCCAGGGTCAAACTCTGAAAACCTTGTTAACACAATATCTTGAGGTAGGAAGCCTGGATGAATTTCATACTTTGTATGTAGATGTGTTATGGTAAGAGGAAGAACCCTATCATTTTTGGTGGAGGAGAAAGGTCATCTGTGGTCACTGGGGTTCAAACCCTGAAAATCTTGTTAACACAATAACTTGATTTACAAAGCTTGGATGAATTTCATACTTTGTATGTAGATGTGTTATGGTAAGAGGAAGAACCCTATCATTTTTGGTGGAGGTCAAAGGTCATTTGGGGTCACCAGGGGTCAAACCCTGAAAGCCTTGTTAACCTGATATCTCCAGGTAGGAAGCTTGGATAAATTTCATACTTTGTATGTAGATTCCTTATAGTTAGAAAATGAACCCTGTTATTTTTGGTGGGGTTCAAAGGTCATCTGGGGTCACAAGGTTGAAACCCTGTAAAACACGACATCTCAAGGTAGGAAGCTTGAATAAGTTTCATACTTTGTATGTAGATGCATTATAGTAAGAGGAAGAATCCTATCATTTTTGGTGGAGGTCAAAGTTCATTTGGGGTCACTGGGGGTTAAACTCTGAAAATATTGTTAACACGATATCTCCAGGTAGGAAGCTTGGATAGATTTCATACTTTGTATGTAGATGTGTTATGGTATGAGGGAGGACCCCATCATTTTTCAGGCATGAGCTTTTTCCGCGAATTCGCGGATTTCCGTGATTTTTTTCCAACTTCCGCTATTTTGCATTTTCATTTCCGCGAAAAAATGTGAAGTTGAAAATGGGAACGGCACATGATTTAATCATAAGATGTCAGTGCAAAAGCATAGTGTCTTCAGTAAAATGTGTATTTCCACATATTTTGTTTACATGTCACTGCAGCTAGAAATGCATAGTCGACATGTTTAATTATGATACCCTTTTTCCTTGTCATATCATAGCTCCTAGGTCATACTGTAGTGTGCTGCTTGAAAGTGGAAAGTAAAAGTGGAAGCAAACAGTCATGTCCACTCCATATACCTAGTACATACAGTATTATAATGCACTGATTTAGTGCAAGTTTTGTATACAATGTACGTACGTCCATTGGCACTGGCTGTGTCTGTACATGCAAGTGTGTAGATGTGCACACTGAAGCTTTAGTCGATATGCATGCTTGGTACTAAATTTATACTACAACGTAGCTTGTTAGGCACTGAACAGAACGATTGTCTGCAAAGGTAATCAAAGCTTGTATGCACAGGGCATGTACAAAATACTCAACTGCACCCTTTCCTACATCTTTATAAGGTTTAAGGCTGGTTGCATATTCTGTTCATATATATCTGTCACTAACTTAGTGGCATTGCCATTACTAGGCCTAGCCTACCTTCTTACACTATCCTAACATAGGTTATGTATGTGCACTGCTAGTGAGCCTAGCCCATACTCTCACAGGCTGACAGGTTTCTGGGTCTGAAGAAGGCAGCCATTCTGGGATTTGGCTTGAAGTTCATAACAAACTGGTACCAATTTTCACCAAAAGAGCTAGGAATTGGTGCCTTAAATTAGGCCTTACCTAACAAGGCCTAATGTTTGGCCTTTGAAGTTTTGGCCTAGCCTAGGCAAGGCATGGCTCTTAAAAGTTAAATGTGCTTTACATTACAGAGCACAGCCAAGGCACTTTCCTTAGCCATATGTTCTGATGTACAAAAAGGGCTACTATTTACTAGTAGGTAGGCCCTATACTTTAAAGCCTAGGCCTAGGCAAAAATCCTCTAAAATGTGCTGCAAGTTGAATGGTGTTAAAACTTAATAGTGAGCCATAAAATAATCTTGGACATTGGATCAAAGAAATAAAGAAGCCAGTTGGTATGAACTAGGTTTTGGGAAAGACAAGGTATTAATGCTGACCCAACTTAGTGAACCTTAACACATAGGCTATACAGTTTGTTAAGTGTAGGGTGCTTTTGTTATTTGTTTCATCAAAATATGATAAACAATTAGCCCATTTAGGCTATGTGAAATCTTAAAAATCCAGGAGCTTCCAGGGGCGCTGCCCCCTGGACCCCCACCAGGGCGTTGCCCCTGGACCCCACCAGGGGCCCTATGGCGGGCCCCTGGACCCCACCCATAAGAGTTCGCGCTTCGCGCTCAGACTGACGCCTTCGGCGTCAGTATACTACGTACCACATTCAAAAGTTCAGTGATTTTTTTTGTATGTCAGGCTCATCCCTGCATTTTTGGTGGAGGTGAAAGGTCATCTGTGGTCACCAGGGGTCAAACCCTGAAAAACTTTGTTAACACAATATCTCAAGAAGGGAAAATCTGACAGTTCTCAAACTTGGTACATAGATGCCCAATATTAAGAGGAAGAACCCTAGGTTTTTTGGTGGGGGTCAAAGGTCACCTGAGGCCACCCGGGGTCAAACTCTGAAAACCTTGTTAACACAATATCTTGAGGTAGGAAGCCTGGATGAATTTCATACTTTGTATGTAGATGTGTTATGGTAAGAGGAAGAACCCTATCATTTTTGTTGGAGGTGAAAGGTCATCTGTGGTCACCGGGGTTCAAACCCTGAAAATCTTGTTAACACAATAACTTGATTTACAAAGCTTGGATGAATTTCATACTTTGTATGTAGATGTGTTATGGTAAGAGGAAGAACCCTATCATTTTTGGTGGAGGTCAAAGGTCATTTGGGGTCACCAGGGGTCAAACCCTGAAAGCCTTGTTAACCTGATATCTCCAGGTAGGAAGCTTGGATAAATTTCATACTTTGTATGTAGATTCCTTATAGTTAGAGAATGAACCCTGTTATTTTTGTGGGGTTCAAAGGTCATCTGGGGTCACTGGGTTGACACACTGAAAACCTGGTTAACACGACATCTCAAGGTAGGAAGCTTGAATAAGTTTCATACTTTGTATGTAGATGCATTATAGTAAGAGGAAGAATCCTATCATTTTTGGTGGAGGTCAAAGTTCATTTGGGGTCACTGGGGGTTAAACTCTGAAAATATTGTTAACACGATATCTCCAGGTAGGAAGCTTAGATAGATTTCATACTTTGTATGTAGATGTGTTATAGTGAGAAGATGAATCCTTTTGTTTTTGGTGGAGGTCAAAGGTCATCTGGGGTCACCAGGGGTCAATGTCTGAAAGCCTTTTCAAGACGATATCTCCATGTAGGAAGCTTGAATAGATTTCATACATGGTAAATTCCATGTGTTATAGTGAGAAGATGTACCCAAATGTTTTTGGTGGAGTTCAAAGGTCATCTGGGGTCACCAAGGGTCAAACACTGAAAACCTTGTTAACACAATATCTCAAGGGAGAAAGCTTGGATTGATTTTATACTTAGTATGTGGATGTGTTATGTTGAAAAGATGGCCCCGATTGTTTTTGGTGGAAGGCGAAGGTCATCTGGGGTCACCAGAGATAAAAAAAGCAAAATTTCCCAAGAATTCCCAAGAATATTACACGGGTTCACCAGAGGTCAAAGAGCAAAATTTCCCAAGAATTCCCAAGATCGTCATCTGGGGTCACCAGAGGTCAAAACACAAATTTCCCAAGAATTCTCAAGACTAAATAGGAATACAAAACTGTATTTTTCCAACATGTTAAGATAGCATTTGACCATTGACTGAAAGATATAGGACATCATGGCTTTATTTGGAATAGAACATATATCATCGAAACCTCAATGCATTTTTGCATTCTGGTTCACAAATCATTTCAAGTTTTCTTCAGTCCTGAAAGAATTGTAATAGCAAGTGCATAAAAGTACAGGTCCAGAATGTATTCCTTGACCTTTGCATTCAGCTGTCACTACATTTTGTCCCATTTACGATGGTCTCCATGTTCGTTTAAGCCCTAAACCAGAAAACAAAATTGAGAGATTTCAACTGTCAGGGACCATTCGACAAATTGAGAGCTTTGCATACCCCAGATCTGGTAGGCAACATTTCTTCTTGTGGATTTTTGTCTGTCTAATGTGGTCACATGACCAGATATGCTTATCTCTGTGGATGTTACTCCTGTTATGATGAAAAAATTGTTACAAGTTGCAAACTTACCTAGTCTTGTGGTTTTGACCTGAGTTGGATACCTTTTCCCTCAAATTTATGGCTTGACAATGTCCAAAGCTGAATATGTAATGCTTCTTTGATGGATGGTTGTATTTTTAAAATAGTTTTATTGTTCCTGTCAGTACTTGAATGGGGTGTGCCTCACATGGACACAATTTTTCTGCCCATTTCAGATGTACTTCCAACTAATTTATAGAGAAGTCCTCACTGGCTATGGATATGCTTGCTATCAAAACAGTGTACACATTATCAATGGCAAACCTTTACATGGTAGCATTGTCTGAGGATCGCATTTACTATTTTATGTCCAGTGAGCTGTTATGTCATAAACTTAAGTTCTCACACTTTTAAGTTGCTGGTCATCAGCAGTTGTTGAGGTCATCAAACCCATAGTATATCACAGTCTTTTTGGTTTCGATGAAAGAGAAACCTATGCGGTCATGATGGCGTATGTGTGTGTGTGTGTGTGTGTGTGTGTGTGTGTGTGTTTGTGACGCTTAGCTTGTGTGCGCGATATCTCAAGAAGAGAAACTCCGACAGTTTTCAAACTTGGAACATAGATGCCCCATATTAAGAGGAAGAACCCTATCGTTTTTGGTGGAGGTCAAAGGTCATCTGGGGTCACCTGGGGTCAAAACCTGAAAACCTTGTGTGCACGATATCTCAAGTTAGGAAGCTTGGATGAGTTTCATACTTAGTGTGTAGATGTGTTATGGTAAGAGGAAGAACCCTATTGTTTTTGGTGGAGGTCAAAGGTCATCTGGGGTCACCGGAGGTCAAAACCTGAAAACCTTGTGTGCACGATATCTCAAGTTAGGAAGCTTGGATGAATTTCATACTTAGTGTGTAGATTTGTTATGGTAAGAGGAAGAACCCTATTGTTTTTGGTGGAGGTCAAAGGTCATCTGGGGTCACCGGGGGTCAAACCTGAAAACCTTGTGTGCACGATATCTCAAGGTAGGAAGCTTGGATGAATTTCATACTTAGTGTGTAGATGTGTTATGGTAAGAGGAAGAACCCTATTGTTTTTGGTGGAGGTCAAAGGTCATCTGGGGTCACCTGGGGTCAAAACCTGAAAACCTTGTTAACATGATATCTCAAGATAGGAAGCTTGAATGAATTCATACTTAGTGTGTAGATGTGTTATGGTAAGAGGAAGGACCCTATCATTTTTGGTGGAGGTCAAAGGTCATCTGGGGTTACTGGGGGTCAAAACCTGAAAACCTTGTGTGCACGATATCTCAAGGTAGGAAGCTTGGATAAATTTCATACTTAGTGTGTAGATGTTTTATAGTAAGAGGAAGAACCCTATCATTTTTGGTGGAGGTCAAAGGTCATCTGGGGTCACCTGGGGTCAAAACCTGAAAACCTTGTGTGCACGATATCTCAAGTTAGGAAGCTTGGATGAATTTCATACTTAGTGTGTAGATGTGTTATGGTAAGAGGAAGGATCCTATCGTTTTTGATGGAGGTCAAAGGTCATCTGGGGTCACTGGGGGTCAAAACCTGAAAACCTTGTGTGCACGATATCTCAAGGTAGGAAGCTTGGATGAATTTCATACTTAGTGTGTCGATGTGTTATGGTAAGAGGAAGAACCCTATCATTTTTGGTGGAGGTCAAAGGTCATTTGGGGTCACCGTTGGTCAAAACCTGAAAACCTTGTGTGCAGGATATCTCAAGGTAGGAAGCTTGGATGAATTTCATACTTAGTGTGTAGATGTGTTATGGTAAGAGGAAGAACCCTATTGTTTTTGGTGGAGGTCAAAGGTCATCTGGGGTCACCGGGGGTCAAACCCTGAAAATCTTGTTAACATAATATCTCAAGATAGGAAGCTTGGATGAATTTCATACTTAGTGTGTAGAAGTGTTATGGTAAGAGGGAGAACCGTATTGTTTTTGATGGAGGTCAAAGGTCATCTGGGGTCACCGGGGGTCAAAACCTGAAAACCTTGTTGACGCGATATCTCAAGATAGGAAGCTTGGATGAATTTCATACTTAGAATGTAGATGCATTATGGTACGAGGAAGAACCCTATTGTTTTTGGTGGAGGTCAAAGGTCATCTGGGGTCACTGGGGGTCAAACCCTGAAAACCTTGTTAACATGATATCTCAAGATAGGAAGCTTGGATAGATTTCATATGTGGTATGTGGATGCGTTGTAGTGAAAATATGAATGCTTTCGTTTTTGGTGGAGGTCAAAGGTCATCTGGGGTCACAGGGGTCAAAAAGCAAAATTTTAAGAATTCCCAAGATCATCTCATGGGTTCACCAGAAGTCAAAATGCAAATTTTCCCAAGAATTCCCAAGATCAAATATGAACCTAAAATTATTTTTCCAACATGTTAAGATACCACTTGACCAGTGACTGAAAGATATGGGACATCATGGCATTATTTGGAATAGAACATGTATCATCGAAACCTCAATGCATTTTTGCATTCTGGTTTTGTTTTTTATTCTGTTTAAGGTGGAGGCTATAGCATTGTTAGAACAGACTACACGTGTCTTTTGTTGAAAGTAAGTTTGACTGATGATGGAAACACCACAAATGTTGAGATGATTGATATAATGGAAACTCACCAAAGGATAACATCTGTTGCCCTCAGGTTTGGATTTTAAAAGATTTATTCAGGCTTAAATTTAGATACGATATCTTTGATGAGTACTGCACATATGTTGGTGAAATTTGCATTCAATTTTGGGAGATGATTTAATCACATTTTTAACATAAAGTGGAAATACTGCAAGCTTACATGACATTATTAACCTCACATTAATCAACACTGTTTTTTTCTGTAAACTTTAGAACCAATTTTCTCCTCCATAAATCTCATACTTTTACCATGTGAATGCATGAAATGCATGGAAATTCTACAAAACTTTGCATTCTTAATGGGAAAGTCATGTATATATCTATTTCAAGGTCAAAACAATAGATTTAAAAACAAAGAAGCAAAGCATTGTTCATCAGTGTGAGGAAATGACATCATTCCTGTTTGCTTTAAGTTCACTTGAGGTTACAAATGTGGTAACTTGGTCTGCTCACATATCAAGACCCAAGCATAGGAATTGAATAAAAATTTCACCAGAATGATAGATTTAGTTCCTCTTTAATATCAAAAACAATTTTTTTTGCTTAAACCCTACCTTCAAATTAAGATTAACTTTATATCTGGTAGAATGTCTTGTGTTCATCATTAATCCTACCAAGTGCAGCATGTATGAACACTGACAAGATTAACTTTTGACTTAAAGTAACATAAAATAACATAACATGTTTAAGGATAAGGGAGGGCTAAGGCCCCATAAGATGTCTTGAAGTCCATAACCCCTAAACTAAAAACAGAAAACCAGACCAAAACCAAGCGAGCCCAGTACAATTAGATTCTTATGGTCAGAGGGAGCTTAGGGGTCATGTAGTATAACCAGTGCTACATGCTGTTAGCAGGAAAGCCATTTTAACATCTCTGTTTGATGGACAAGAATGTGTTCAGTCTTTATCCTGTTCTATGCTTTGCTGGACACCATGGGCAGACCCTTGATATGTGTTAGTTAGATGAGGTTTAACATCCCAGTTTCTAACCAATTGGTTCAAGTCGAGATGACCACGGCCTTTTTTTACAGTTGTGGCTCACGGGCTTGTTTGCCCTACTCCATTGCTTATGCTGAGCACCAAGCACAAAGGCAGTAGGTTCCATTTTTAAAGTCTTTGGTATGACCCGACCAGGATTTGAACCCTAGACCTGCCGGCTGCAAGTTGGATGCTCTAACCACTTGGCCACTGCAGTCGATGGAAAAGACTTGGTATTCAGGGATTGCTGATTATGCTAGGCACCCTCAATATTTTTGGGGTCAGTTACTCATGCAAGAATATTTTTCTACCATCATAAGTGTAAAAGTTATGCTCTGGTGTCCTTGTGTTACACAGTAGCTTGGTGCACCACTTCCAGAATTTTTGTGTAAAAATAGTATCAAAATCTTTTACTTCATATAAAAAATTACTTGAACTGCATTACAGCTGGCCCAGGTAGGGGACATAAGGAATTGGTCTTACTGAAAGGCTACCCATTGTGCTTTCTATCTCCATTACAACAAATGGTGAAGGAAAGTTGTGACCCTAGTAATGACATACAATACAACTAAAGTGTGTAGGGTTAATTGATGCAAACTACTAATAGAAAAGTGTGTTCAGCTTTCTGCATCTTGTAGCTGCACTCAGGAATCCAATGGGAAGTTTTCTTTGTATCCCACAGTTAAGTTTTACGATAAGCAAGGATGCAAGTTCAGTGACGTAGCTAGATACATTTTGTGGGGGGGCAAAAGCAAAAAATTTTTTATTAGATTATTATCTTGATAGTTGTACGATTCGGAATTCGGGGGACCCTTTTTTTTTTTTTTTTTTTTTTTTTTGCTTTCTGGGCAATTTTGAAACTGACTTCTGACTTCCACGCTGACATACCGATGTGTAATTCTGCTTAAAAACATAAGAAGTGTTGTAAGTGTTTCAAATCAATTGTTTTTATATATTTCCGACAGAAGCCTTCGGAGGCTTTGTGGGGGGGGGGGGCGACCATCCCCCTGCCCCCCCTCTAGCTACGCCACTGGGCAAGTTAGTAAAAAAAGATAAGGTGTAGGGACTGTTGTGATATTTTTGTAACTTGAATGGAAAAGAATCCTTGCATATCAATAAAAATTGGTATGCAGCAATGGGGTTCACAATGTAATGTGATAATACCTCAGTAGAACAAAGAAAGGTGAGGACTGAAAGTCAGCCTTTTTAAGCACAATCAATAATACAGCATTATTTCTTGCATGACCTATTCATGCTATGTGCTTCACAAGCACATCACAACATTGCTGTTAAATTTTCTGTCTTTTTTCTTTTTAGTCCTTTCATCTCAACTGAATACATGTATGCAAGGGAGAAAAGGAAGGGGAAGAAAATCGTGTTATCTGATTCAACTGGAGTGTAAGTTTTCTTTGATATGCTAAAGAGTTTTGTTCTTACTTGAAGTAGGCTTCATTGACTTCACTCTGTTGTTACCTCTTTTAGAACAAATTTCAGAAAACAATTTTACTACTGAGCCTGCTTTGTAAGGGGCACTTTTACACCAATGTTAAGTAATTTTGACATATAAGAGAAGTTATTTTAAGAAGCTAAGTAACCACAAATGTGAAAGAAGTGTGTGGCTATCAGATTATAAGGGCATCAGTTCTAGTAGTTAACTAGCTTAACAGATTTTATCCAATTTGGATTCTTTGTGCTGGAAAAGTTAATTCATATAGAAAAGAGGTATAGAAAAGATTGTTCCCAGATGGAATACCTATTTAACTATACTGGACCATGAATTACACCCCTGACCATTTTTTTTCTCAGGGCAATTGCTTCAAAAAATTTTAATTGCTATCCTCTTGAATTTAGAGCCCATTTGTGATGAGAATGTTTAATAAGTTGGTATATCCTTTTCTCATTCCTGTAAATATTGTAGACCTATAATTATCAGTGTTATGGTCATCAATGAAAAGTCACTTCACTTTTACATAAACTCTTGTCTTAATGGGGCTTATCGAGTTGGTTCACAGAATTCATGATATTTGTTAACACCTGTTGAGTTTTACTCGCATCTTGCTGGTAAATGGTCAAACTAAAGAGACTCTGCTCATCTAACACACAACTGAAATGACAGTGATAGGGTAGTTAATGATTCAAATCATTTATTATAAATTTGTGACCAGACACTTTTTACCATTAGGTATTACTCATTTGCATACTCTGTCCACAAAAACTACAATTTCTCACATTTTTGGCAACTATACAAAGTGATACATGAGTAATGAGGCTAATTAGAAACATTGTCATGCAATGATTTCTTCTAAATCATCACAAAATAATCCATTTCAACGCAATGAGCCCCTTTGAGAAATGTTTTAAATATTCATTATTATCAGAAATCATTTTTTGCTTTTTATGCAGGTATTACCTACATTTTAGATATATTTCAATTTCCTTCATTTGCAGACTCCATTCATGGAAAGAATTTCCAGGTGCTGAATGTAAAACAGACCCATTATTCTGTCATTTTGGAGCTCACCCGAGAGAAGCTTTTGTCCATGATCAAAAGCAAGCTGTGCTGTATGACTTCAGAGTAAGATTTGTAGTTACTTTAGAGGAGGGACTAAGTAGTTACCCCATCCTCAGGTGCGTGTCCAGGATATTCATCCGTGGGGTCTGACCTGCGATTTTTCAAATGAGACAGGTACTTTGGGTCAAAAACTCCTAAAAACTCTTAAAAATCTTAAGGTCGGCGCGAGCAGGGGTGGGGTCCGGACCCCCAGACCCCCCTTTGGACATGCACCTGATCCTTAGAAACATCAGCTTAATCTTAAAAGCACCCTTGCATTTCCCCTTCCTAACCCTACAAGTATCTACATGATGTTTCAGAACAAAGATGGTACACATTACTGGTGTGGTGAGTTATTCTTCACGCATGTAATAATTCAGGAACAAGATCATTGTCACCAGATTGCAAAGGGCCATTCATGATTTGAAATATCAGGGTATATTGATTCAAATTGGGATGACTACTTTAACCTTTTAAACTTACCAACAAAGAGAGGCAATAAGTTAATGGGAATATCATGCACCTTTCACAATCTGTTGTTTCCAATTAGCTATATTGAAAGCCAGTTTCTGTCAGCTGTATTTTGACTGTGAAAATGATGTTTTGGGGGAGGGAGTGGTGGGGGGATGGAAGGGGGTTTATATATTGGTTTATACTGTTTAGATTGCTGAGGTGTGATTTGCAATTTCTTTCACATTTCCTGGTTATGAACTCAAATATTGTAAAATATTTGGCAAATTATAAGAAATAAATACCTGACTTGTGAAAATCCAGTCACTGTCTGTTGCAAAGAAGTGATCACGCTAACCTAAAAAAAGGTTATTAAAAGGGAACTTTTTGAGACCATCACATGAATACTATCAGCCTATGTGACCTACCCCCTACCCTCCAACTTATCTGACCTACCCCCTACCCTCCAACCTATCTGACCAAACCCTTTCCCTCCCAACCTATCTAACCTACCCCATACCCTCCAACCTCCACTTCAAGCTTTATACTATTTGTTGATCATTGAACAAGCTATATGGGACCCATTTGTGATACCTCTTAATGAAACACTGCCACCTGCAAGGAAGATTCTGTGACACATGTTATTCAGCAGAGGGGACATGTTACCCAGTCTGAAATAAGTGGTATCAAATTTTTTAAAGATAATGTAAATCACCCAATTTTCAAATGTACAGCACCTTTAACTGACTTACAACTTCTTTTGCTGCAGAGTCCACCACATACATATAAGAAAATCTTTGAGTTGCCAGATCCATGCTTGCCAGTAGATCAGTGTTTCTGTGTTGCTAGGCAACACCCATCCAATCACTTCTACCACTACCTGGCCACTCAGGATGCCTTGATGCTTTTAGATCAGAGATTTCCACAACATGCTGTAAGTTTGGCTACATTATGAGAGCTATTTTGCATTTAGTGAATATTGTTTCTGTGATTTGTGTACCTTAAATATAAATGCCCTCATTAATGCACTTGTCAATTGTAAACAACCCCTCCCCACCCCCACCCCCAACCAGGGCTTTCCAGGAGCTTAAGAGGGATGTGATTTATGGAAATTAACAGGTGTGTTCCCTTCCCAGCTAAATCTGAAAAAGGTCTCTGTAGAGGGGGAGGTGGGGTATCATTCATTTGCATATTCTGATAACTCTCTATGCAGAGTCTCTGCATAGAACTTTTGAAAATACTTGGGTAAGGTCCCTTCCAAATCCCTGCAATTTTGCCAGCCATGATTATTAACAGTGCACATCCCAGCCAAAAGTGCTGTCAAGTTTCTGTGGAACAAACAGTGGAGTGATTTCTGGATAAACCGGTCTCCATCTTAATGTTTGTGCTTATGTGTGGGGGATGATTGATGGGGGATAGGGGAGGGGAGGGGAAGGACTTAACTGGTGATACTTCAAAAATATACTTTCAAGAAAGAACTGAAAGAAAAAATTGTACATAAGTGTAGCTGTATAGCAATATATACCTTAAAGACTGCAACTATATATGCAGCTTGTTAAACAATTAAGCCCCTAAATGATTTCTTTCCTTCCATTTACAGGTTCTACAAACTTATCATAATGTCAAGGGAATGCCCAGCTACTTGGAAATAAGTTCTTACAATAAAACGGAAAACAGTATAGTAATGGTTGGAAACCACATAGAAAAACAAGTTCACTGTTACTTTGTTAAAGGCAAGTTTTCACTTTTAGCAGTATGTAAATAGATAAATGTTCCAAAGAGGTTGTGATTGAATTAAGAGGTGATGCTACTGCAGAATTTACAAAGAGTTGTAATGTAAAAGTCTTGTCACCCTGTCACAGCATTGTCAAGAGGCTTCATGCCTTCTGAGGGTAATATTTCAGAACAATCATGACAGTTTTGAATACATAACAAGATGGTGTTTACTTTTTGATTGGGCTTATTATTAAACTTGTTTAGGATTTTCAAATCCAAGGGGCATGACTTTAGTTTTGACAAGTGTTTCAAGCAACAAGTGTTTCAAGTTATGAAAGGGTGCAGTAAGCTTTTTTTCCCTTTTTTTTCAAACCTGGGGGTGCATGCCCCAATGCTACCCCCTGGATATATGCCCATTATTAATGATTTAATTTCATAATATTGGTTCTTTTATCAACTTTAGTACATAGTCTGCTTTAGTAAGATGTTACAAGTCCTTAACCATTGAACCTACAAATAATTTTGTCATGGCAACATAACTTCAACCTAATCTTTGCTTCTTGTTTACAGATAAAACTGAGTCAGTCCCAATACTGTACTCATTACCTTGGAAAGTAACTCCATTTTAGTGAGTATCTTTCACATGTTTGTTTTCAGAGTTGTAGGATGTTTTAAATTGACCGTTTATAGTACATAATTTCAATAAGAAAACATTCCAAAACTTATCACATTAACCTACACAATTTACAGACTGATACTATTCTTTCCTTCAACAATCTCTCTGTGTTACTTTACTCTCAAGATCGGTTCATACTTCAGTATAGCACTATAAATGTATGAAAGTTGAACATTGTTTAACTGTGAGCTATGTCTGTGATTGGCCCAGAAGAGCAAGGGAGAGCCATACTGTAATATGGTTCATATAGCTTTATAGCTCCTGAAAATTTGGAAGTATGAACCGGTCTTTCACTGTACCCCTCCTTTGTAGATTGTCTGCTATCAAAGTCCATGTGGCTGCAACCTCCTTGTACATGCATCTACCTTGAAGTAAATACTTTTTACATTGTCCATATCACTGGCCCATTGATCAGTAATAACCAACCTTGGGCCGTAGACCCAAATT
The DNA here is from genome assembly GCA_029531755.1 of Holothuria leucospilota. Lineage (NCBI taxonomy): Eukaryota > Metazoa > Echinodermata > Holothuroidea > Aspidochirotida > Holothuriidae > Holothuria > Holothuria leucospilota. Next base: position 25,832,638 of record CM055974.1, read on the forward strand.
CGTTACCTTCATGTTTTGATGTGGTCATCACCTCATACTTACGTCAAAGGTCATGGTATTAAGTCACGCTGTCAATTATGGTTGTTTAATATAGTTGGAACGATGTGTGAAATAAATTTGAGTTGAACTATTATTGTAATTTAATGCAGACATCAACTCTTAAATTGAGTGTGTCTTTTCCATGCTTAGCGACTGGGTTGAAGTGATAGATGGAATGAGTAAATGTGGCAATCCAAAGATTTGGGAGAGGTTAGATGAACCTTTGATGGGATTTGCTGCCTGTCAGGTGTCGGTAGAAGACAGAAATAGTTGGAATGTTATTCAGGTGAGTTTGTGTTAAAGATAAAAAGATAATATTCTATATCTATAGCAGTTGTACCTGTAAGTATTGCATTTTAGTTCATGCTATGAGAATATTTAATTTGATGTTACTTTTTCAAGAACAAATCTCTTAAATAAGTATGAAGAAAGGTCATGACAGTCAGTTAATGTAATTATGGTGCTATTGAATATCATCAATCAGAAGAATTGTATGATACATTGAAAAGTAAGCTTTTGTAAAATCAGTCCATTAATTGGGATTACAAGTTCTTATAGGTTCTGAAAATCCTAAAAAGTGTATGGTTTTCATGGACTGTCGGTAAAGTGATCGGGGTTTTGTTGTTATTAAACATATCCGTGAAAGTTTTAAGATGAATGCTTATTCCTTGGGATAGTTATTATCAGGTGCTTCAAAGCTGGAATAAAAGTCAAGAAGTTACATATATATTGAATGTGAAAGGAAAGAAAAACAACTTTTAAAATGTTGGGGGGTGGGGGGGCTGGGGTTATGTTGATGATGTGGCCATCAGTACAATGGTATCTTCTAAAGATACCTGAAAATGGAATTTCATGAGAGGTCAAGATATTAGGTGAAAATTCTGTGGAATGGGAGGGGAGTGGGGAGAAGGGCTGAGGGGAGGCTGAGGGGGGACTGATATACCCTTGACTGCATCATTTTCATCCAGTTAAGCTTGCTTCAAGTGTTGTTTATCCCATCCAACTTTTTCACACAAATTTTTACCACTGTTCAAGATTAATATCAGTTAATTTCTCTACTAGATTTCAGGTGCAGGGGACCTGTTTTGCCAGACATTTATCCCACCTGACCCAGAGGCAAGTCCAGAGGATCAAATAAAGAATAAAAACTCACTTCATCTTTGTGAAATGTGGTTGAAGGCTGCATCAGGAGGCACAGAGGGCCAAGTGTACCCTAAAGATGATTCCAAAGGTGGAGCAGAAATTAAAAACACTTCTCTCACCACGAAGTCAAAACCAGTTCGCATGGCTGCTTCCAAGAGTTACGAAAGTGATCTCAAATCAATTGAGAAGAACTTATTTGGCGAATATGAAGACAGTTCTGATGATGAAGCCGAAATCAGAGACCCTACTTTCATACTGAGATCAAAACGAGGTGGCAGTGCTGCTCCCAAGGGTTTGAAAGGTGACCTCAAATCAAGACCACAGGAATTATTTGGCCAGGAGAGATGTCGAACCAGATCAAGAGTCGGTAAGGTTCTCTGCTCTAACTTTTGACAAGAGTACTGTGTTACAGGGGAAACTGTAAGAAATATAGCAACTTGACCAAATGCAAAATTTTTACCATTATATCAAGAAAGTGTACAGAACACATGCGGATTATTTGTGAAAGCACCATTTACATTTTATCATATTTTGTTTGAAAATTAAGATTGCTAAAATGTAGGACATGCTGATGGGAAGTTGTTCATTTCCTGCTTTTATTTTCTCAAAATGGACAGTTCCACCCCTTTGAGGGCATTTGCAGCATAAAGGGGATGGGAGTGGGGGTAAAGGTTACTATCAAGAGTGCTCTGCAATCTTAATATAAGTGTTGCCATGGCCTAAAAAGTCATGGAAATTTTATTTTCAATTTTATAGAACAGTAACAGAAATAATTTAACAACTTTTAACTTCCCATAAACATATGTAGAATGTACATTATCCCAGATTTGTACCCCAAACATTTTTAAAGTCACGCGCATTTTATAATTTGGTCGTGGAATGGTTTTGAAAGTAGCATAATTTTCTCAACTGTAAGCTACAGGAACCCTGGCTTACATACATGACATTGACAGCTTACAAAATCTCCCACCCCTTCCTCATCCTTTCTGCTACCCCACTTCTCAGTTTGAGAACGCTGAAGGTACTACATAAAAATGGGTGTACTCAAGAGGACTGTTTTTACATTTGAAAATTAGATAGGAATGGATAATTTGCCCTCAAAGTTTTGTTGTTACTATTATAAACTTCAATTGTCTTTATTTCATCTACCCATCAGAATATCACAGTCCGTGTTCCAGGTGTTCGAATGTGGAGTGTTTGTTCGGCACCAAGGAGGGCCATGGCCTCAAGCGCAGTGCATCAAAATTTAGAAAAAATGTGGTAGAACTAGATCCCGATCTGCTGTTGGAAAGAAGTAAAAAACTCTATGACGAGTGGAACCCTTTGGTGTGTGAAAAATGCTGTGCAGATTGTGTGGCAGATGTTGAGTCTTATGGAAATATAAGAGTTAAAATGAAAGGATTCCTCAAATGCCTAAAATTACCCTGGCAGGATGATCTCGAAGAAGTGAAAACTTTTGAAAAGAGGAAAAAGGAGTTGCTGGAAAATGAGTTGATGTCACAGAAAACAACTCCTGTGAAGCAGTCTCCATCACACACTGTAAGAATGTCTGACTGTCTGTGATTTTGTGCCTTTTTGTATAATCATGGTTTTTATATGTGCTTCTGTGGTTTTTTGATTCCTTGCTAAAGGCAAAAGGAATCTATGCAATCATGATGGTGTGTGTATGTGTGTATGTTTGTGTATGTATGTTTTGTGATCCTTGGCTTGAAAACAGGATATCTCAAGGTAGGAATGATGGCTGCTTTTCATAGTTGGTATATGGATTTATCATTTAGAGGTTAGAACCGGGAAACCTTGTAACTTTTATGTATCAAGATATGAACCATACATATTTTTTGTAATTAGCATGTGGATGCATTATTGTCAGTTGATGAACCTTATTGTATTTGATAGAGGTCAAAGGTTATCAGTTCACTGGAGATCAAGTGGTGGAAACCTTGTAAACTGCTTGTAAACATGATATTTTAAGCGGGATATCAATGGTGCAGCTCATACTTAGGATAAGGATTCCCCCATATTGAGTAAGAAAAACTATATTGCTTTTGTGGCAGTCAAAGGTCATTTGAGGTCACCATAGGTCAAATGGTGTAAACTCTGCATAAAGATGGTATTTTTGCAATGATTACCTCGATAGATCTTATACGTGGCTTTCCTCAATTTTATCAGGGTGTAAACTATTCCACCAAAACCAGTTGCATTGCTGATGAAGTTGGTTGCACTCCTGGTCATAAGCACCCTTGTACAGACCAGTGAAATAGCTGACTTTGCTTGCTTTTGTTGAAGCTATTTATTCACTTCTCACTCTCATTCTACACCTTATGGATATGACGTCAAGTTGGCAAGCACCTATCATTGCAACTTACACCATCAAATGCAGACAGCTGATTTGTGGACCCCTATAAGTCTAATGTGCATGCGTACATTATCTACATTATGTGTGCATTGTGCTTCATTGTTTTGCCTCCAAAAAAATGTCATGTTATGTCAGTGCATAAGGTCTATTGCAAGGCTCTCTGATGTCTTTTTCAAAAGGTTTGTCTCACTGCAGGGGTTTTACTCTTTTTGGGAGAAGTTTCAGGTTTTCAATTTGACTGCAGTGGGAGGTAGCTAGATAGACTTTCCTTAGGGAGTACTTGGTGCTCAAATTGTGTCAGTTTGAAACTGAGGGAAGTGAAAGAGGTAAACCTTTTCAGAGGCAAGGAATCACTAAGCCTTTTGGCTTTCTTTTTCCTGTAGTATTTTTTTTCTGTTTTGGTAAACCTTTTTTCCCACTCTCCTATATTTGAGTTTTGGATTGAATATGATTTACCACAAGGGCATGTAACCTGTGTAATACAAAAGTGAAATCACAAGTGATGGCACAAGCGTTTAGTTTCCTTGATTGAATAAACTAAAAATGTTCTATCTCAGTGCACAAATTTCTTCTGAGTATAGTAGTTGGACTACTGATTTTTTTTCTGAAACTTTTTATTACATATATAGTTATGTAACTTATAACTTAAGATACCTTAAAAGGTGTGTATAGGAAGACCCTCTTTTAGACAGGGAAGGTTGCATTAGAACTTTGCAAGTTGGAAGGTTTTAGGTTTGAATTTACTTTGATTCTGTTAGAGGGGTTCTTTAAGTAGTTTTGTTAAAATTCCATTCAGTTGCTATTTATGGTTCTAGAGATATTAGCAGATAGAGTTATCACATTTTCCAAGCAAAGTGAACTTGAAGCAAGCACATGTGACATAACCTCTCTAATTAGTCAACACTGTTTGTGTTCTTTTAACTTTATGTCCAAGCTTTCCCTCTCTTATCTCAAAAATCCCTTTTCATTCCTCATGGGAAGGGTATGTCGATATTTATTCCAATGTATTGCAAAGTCAAAACAATAGATTGGAAAACAAAATGTTGCTTATTAATGTGAGGAGATGATATTACTCCTGCTTGCCTCAAGTTTTCTTTTTTGTAGCAAAATGCTACATTTCATCTTTTATTTTCCCAAGAACCACACATTAGACTTAGCTGAGAATTTCATTCAGTGCTCTAGATGTAGTTCCTCCTTCACATATTGGATAGCTGACAGCTGGACAAACATCATTTGCTATGATTGTTTTCATGATTTTTTTTCCCCTTCAGGCCTCCACAAGTATGGTTGAATTGGACATAGATGGGCGAGATACCTCCCTTGTGGTGAAGGAAGAAGTTTCAGAAATGCCCTTGAGTCAGTGTAGTCAAGTGACACTTTTTTCTCAAGATAACGATGACTACAAAATAGAAGAAATTGATGAGGATTTTGGCTTGGACTGGAGACGGATGCCAGTGCCGAAAAAGATCCAAAGGTTTAGTCAACCAGAATCAATGGGATTTTGAGTGTTTGCCATGTGTGAACAATGTCACATTTTGATACAATACGGGTGTGTTTGTAGAGGTTTATTGGTTAGGGTGGTGATGAGAGTAAGCAGATACCACTAGCCAGTCACTGAAGGGGTGGGGGAACCATCTCCTGTGCTACTGGAAGGTTTAAGGGCAACAAATCTTTCCTCACAAAGCTACAGTAAACCTGTATTTAGTTTTAATTGCTGAAGGTCATATGCACACACCACTGTGTTTGAACTGTCTGCTATGCAATGGACACACTACTCTTCTGTACAAGTCATCATTGGTCAATCAGAATAGTGCTATCGTTTGAATTTGTCAGTCAGAGTGCAGTCACCAATTGTTAAAAGAGATATAGGGATATTCCTAAATATGGTTGGGGTGATGCAACAGACCCTTTAATTCCACAGCTTTAAGTCAACACTACACTCATGTTCCCTTTTCCTAATTTTCCTTTCCCTGCCTCCTCATGTCCCCTCCCTACCATTACTGGAAGTAATTTAATGTGAAGTACAGTAGAATTTGGCCTAGAAGAGGGCAACCCTAGTAAGGGGACTCGCACTAGATGAATGACGACAGGAAACCATCTGTTAAGTCTGTAGCTCTCTGGTAGACTGTTTATTTATAACACTAGAACAACGTCAGACCACAACCAATTTGGAATGCAAATTGGACATCAGCCTAATCGATTTAGACCCTCGTCAATACTCTCTATCATGACACCAATTTACAAGAAACATCAAGTCTTGACTCCCACTGAAAGTTACAGAAAACTTCTCTTCAACACACAGACATCCTTTCACTAAGGCAGCACATGCAGGAGTAAGAGCACATGGCTCAGAAGAGAACTTGAATACATGATGAGACCCTCTCATGGGGGGGAGTAATACAGACTTCTCCAGAAATAACCCTGATAGTAAACTAACCTCTTTAATCATTTTTCCTGGGGTTAAACAACATTATGACTGTGAACAAATCCCTTTGGGCACTAATTTCCAGTTACCTTGAGATAAACACTATATACCTAAGCCCAAAGGTACTATTTCTTGTGGACCAATACCAGCTGTTGGTGGTAAGAAGGCCAAGAGCAAAATAAGCTGCCTTCCACCTGGGGAAGTAGCTTTTATCCAGCACCCAAAAAGGGTTAATGCATACTAGCCCAAAAGGGGTGGAAATAATTCCACATCACTACGTCTTCTCTGCAAAAAATGTCATCGCCCCGACTGACATAAGTAACAGTTCCACTAGATTCCATGCATACTCAATTCCTCAATTTCTCAACTTAAATTGTACCCTTTGTGCTGCTGCCATCATACATACATAACATCATATTGCAGATGTAGAATACACATCCCAGATACTATACATTCATTCCCCATGACTGTAAACTCTTCTACAACTGCAACAATAGTTATTTACTCTAATAAACACCCTGGGGGCACGATATTTTCATGAAGGGGGGGGGAGGGATTTATTAGAGTCAAATTTACTGGCAAGGAATCCTAAGTACCCTAATGTCAACATTACAGAAGCTTACACAGAGACTGTATTAAAGATTATGAGCAAGAGAATGTAAGTTCACAGGGGATCTCTAATCCACCAGCAGCCTTGCTGTGTCTCCATTTTCCATAATTGTAACAGTGATTCTCAGCCTCCCCCCCCCCCCCCATGCTACACAAAATACCAGAAGATTCCTCTCAGCAAGTGCCCCACAACAGGAGTTCACAATTTCACTACATTTAATGTGACAAAGAAATCAAGGGAGGCATTTAATAGAGTAAATATGGTAGTTAGCCAGGCCCCTGGTGTCATTACCACTTACACAAATATGAATAGGATACAATAATATACTTTTGCAGAACGACAAACACAGCAAATACCAACTGGGAGACAATCAGCCACAGTCTGCATGGTGAGAGTCCCAAAGGTAACAAGGTCTCTGGAATTATGCACTGTGGTTGGGGTTACTGTGCTGACCCTGGTTGTCCTGCATGACACCCTAGGAGGAACTTATTCCCTTCCTGGTGTAATGTAGGCCTTTCTCGTCATGACTCGTAAAACCAAAATGGTACGATCTGAAATTCAGCGTCGTCATGATAACTGTCAGCACAAACATCTTCATCAATATCCTGCTCGTAATCCTTATCTCAAAGGTAGACTTGCAGGCACTGTCATACACCTCTTCCTCGTTAGTAACTTGCTTCTCCTCCACCATGGGTATAACTTCGGGGGTTAAGCTATCAGATCGTGGGTCTTGAATAAGCATGGCCCTATTCACTGTTTACACAGGCCCTCCAAGTACAGGGCGCCCTCCATATACATCACCTTCCTTGTTTTCCCACACCACAACAAGTACTTCTCGACTGTGCTTGTCAGCTAATTTATGCCTCCCTTGCCATGCACACTTTTTCAATAAAACCTTTGTTCCTTCAGCAAGTGAGCAGCTCATTGGTTGCTGATTGTACTTTGCATTTTGAGCTTGCAAGGCTGTACGCATCCTTTCTCGTACAATCTGGTGTCTCTTGTAACAATCGAGATTGTTCTTCCACATAGTTTTCTTCCCAGTTCTTCTTTGTGTTAGTGAGAAGTTGGTCCAAGGTCGTGTACGGTATACTTCCATACAGCAGGTAATAGGGTGACATCTTTGTTACACTGTGGGTAGTGGCATTGTAAAGAAAAACAAGGTGCCCTGGTAATTCTAGCCATTTTCTACGACATGGTGGGTCCAGTGATCTTATCATCCCATACATAGTGCTGTTAAATCACTCAGTCTGCCCATTTCCCTCTGGATGGTAGGGGTTAGTGTGCGATTTCTTGATCCCATAAAGTTTACGTAACTCGTGTATAAGGGAACTCTCAAGTTTCGTCCATGGTCTTAATGTATGCTGAGTGGGGCACCATAGTGGAGATCACGAAGGGCACGCGCAACAACAGTGGCAAGTCTGGTCTCTACAAGGGACAGCACAAGCATACTTTGTAAAGGCATCCATCATTACTGTAACATCCTCAGTACCTCCTTTGCCCTTGTCCACTTTTAAGAAATGGATGGCTACCAGTTCCATCGGTCTAAAGGCAAGGAGGTGCCTCATGGGCATCCTGACTTTTGGTGTTGGTGCCTTAATGGTTGTTCAGGTAAAACAGCTCTTAACATATTTTTCAGTGTCCTTATGGAGACCTGGCCAGAAACATTGTCCCTTCAATACATCCTGAGTCCTGCTAATACCCAGATGCCCCCAGTCATCATGAGAATGCTGAGTAACTTCGTGCGGAGCGTGTGTGGGACCAGTAATTGTAAAACACTCCTTACCTGGATACCTTCCTGTTAATTGTACAAAACTCCATTCTTCTCGACAACTTTGGAAAATTCCTTCAACCAACCTTTCACTTCAGGGGTCCATAACCGCACATCATCACCAGGAGACCGACTGGTTGACCAACAGACCCATACAACTGCTTGTTATGTAGATGCCGAACCTAATATTCAGTGTAAAAGAGTGCAAGAAACGGTAATAAGATGGAATGGCGTTAGTCTTTTATTTCTCACTCTCGCATCCGTCTCACCAACTAGCAACATATATACATCCTCATTTTAGGTGGGGCTCATTCAGTTTGCAGTAGCGTCACTACAACCCTTTCTTCTTTGACAAAAATAGAATGCAAGTGGAATATGATGGTTCAAAATAAAACATACAGCTGACTTTGGCTAGCACTTAATAGACTTAACATGTTAAAATATCATTTCATGCAACCAAGCCAATTATCACGCATATCATGAGAAACTTAACATTAGGCTACAGAGAAAGTTAAATAAGCATTGAAATGTGTAGTATCTGTAGGTAAAAACAAAGCTTAACACTAGCTACACCAGATATACTTCATGCAAATTCTTCTAACCATACTAATATTGCACCACATAACCCTTATGCCAGGCAGGTAGGCGCCTGACCCGTCTGTTTCTATTGTTGCCAGTGTTTGTCTCAGGGTGCGACCCTCTGATCAAGAGACCCTCAGGGGTTACTGTTAGCGCATCATGCACATTCCATAATGATCTGTGAGACTCTTTGATAGTGTGCCATTGATTCGCATGGTAACATTCAACTGCTGCTTGAATAGCCTGGTCTGACAGACTTTTCATGCACAACTTCTTCAACTGTAAGAGCATTTGGGACTGCCAATTTCATAACAAATTTGATGCATGCTTCCACTGAAGTGGAGGGACGGCTTTGCGCATTGGAGGAGCCCATAGGATGGTGAGACATGTAGTCAGCTGGGTTTGTCTTGCCTTTCTGATACTCTAGCTGCTTATGGTATGAGTGTAGTTTCAGAAGCCAGCAATGTATATGCGCTGAGGGTAGGGAAGTGCGTTTCTTGTAGATTGGCAGGAGGGGCTGATGATCAGTGAAACTGTAAAGTCCCTTCCAAACACATACATATGAAAACACTCTGCAGCCCAGGCAATGGCCGGCATTTTATGTTTGATTTGACTTTAGCACTGCTCTACCTTTGTTAATGACTTACTTGGAAAGCAAACTGGTTGCCTGACTGAATTTGAGTCACCTTGCGCCAACATTGCCCCTAGTCCACGTGGACTTGCATCTCCCCAAAGTTCTGTACGTTTGTTATTATCGAAGTATGCAACTACAGTGTCACTTGACAGCGATTGTTTGAGTTTGTGAAGGGCATTATCCTGTCTTTCTCCCCATTCAAATGTAGCATCCTTGAGGGTAAGCTTGCACAGAGACTCTGTAAGGGGGGACAGATTTGGGATAAACCTTTCACTGTATTGCCCCATTCCCAGCAGGCTGTGGACTTCCTCAGCTGACTGAGGGGCAGAGGCCTGGCAGATGGCTTCAACCTTTTTAGGGTCAGGTGACATACAGTTTTCACCAAAAACTATTCCAAAATATTCTAGGTGCATTTTGCCAAATTCACATTTGTTACGGTTTAGTGTTAGGCCTAGGGATTTCAGGTGTTTGAACAGAGCATGTAATCTCTCATCATGATTTGCTTGTTTGGGGCATGAACAAGAATATCATCTGATACATTTACAACACCCTCTAAACCTTGAAGTGAATGCCTAACTACATTTTGAAAGATCTCAGCAGCTGAGCTTGTACCAAAATTCAGTCTCTTGTAGTCTTTTTAGGCCAATGTAGGTTGCAGAAGTAGTAATATAATGACTTTCTGGGGTAATTTCTACTTGGTGGTACCCTGATTTGAGATCTAGCTTTGGAAACACTTTGGAACCGTTGACTTTCTGTTATTAGCTCTTCGACTCTTGGTGTGTCATATCGTTCCTGTAAGATCGCCTCATTAGCGGGTCTCATGTCAATGCAGAGACGGAAATCATTGGGGTCTTTGGGCTTGTCAGTGATCACCATGGGTGATACCTAGGGTGTGGGACCTGTAGCATCCTCTGTGATGTTATTTTCTTCTAATTCACGTAGCTTTGATTCTACAACTTTTCATACTGCAGATGGAACTTTCCTATAGCGCACCGCTACTGGGGCAACAGACTCATCAATTTGTAGAGACACTTGAACATCCTTGAGTTGTTTTCCATTCACAACCTTCAATTATTAGTGTGATCAGTTCTCTTTCAAGATCATGAAATTCACATGTGGCTGCAAGACTGCATAGCGTAGAACAGAATTGATCTATTGTCTCATGAGGTTCCTGATTTGTCTGCCACAAAACAATAGTTGCATATATTTTGTTTTTTTTTCTGGGTGAAATGATCCGTAAGGGGATTTTTAGCACTCTCGTAATCCTCACCTGTGCAGGTGTAGTATTGGTTGGTGATGAGACCAATAATGAGATAGAGACATGAAATACAGTTACAAAGCCATGTTGAAAGTTATCACATGTGTGGTGCCCTTAAACGTGGTATACAAGAGGATGGTGACTGATGCAGCAGTCTCTAATATACAAGAGAGATATGACGTCATCAAGTAACTTAAGGGAGATGTATGACATATCATATTACATCCCCCTTCTTCTAAAAAGCATCTTCCTTAGGAAACATGGGTACAGTACAAAGTACGATGTATATCGTAAGAACATATGGAAATTACTAGTTGGATAAGTGGTACCGACCAGATCGGATAATGCATGAGAAAATGACATGCTTAAGTATGAGTTAAAGTTCTGTTTACAACATACCACCGATATGTCCTTTACAATGGAAAATCACATGTCCATAACTCCACATTAACATGTAAAAGGAGTAACAAGGGTTGACTGTATAAGGCACTTAGACAAGATGTAGATATGACAAAATCAATATGATTCATTAATAAGATGGTATTTACAATGCAAAGAATACGATGTGAATACTCATTTGGTGAGTTAACTATTTACAAATCAAGCCTTTCAGGCTTTCTTACTGTTCTTCCAGACCTGGTTGTATAGGTCTGTTTACTTCTTTCATTGTGTTGTGCATGCTCAGGGCACACTTGCCCCTCATCTTTTTGCACATCTGCCTGTTCCTGGAATGTTACCCTTTTTTCTCCCGTTTCCCTGATATGTTTCCTGTTTCTTCTCAGGATACCTCCTGAGGCACTTTCTACCTCATAAGACCTAGGCTCAGGCCTTTTGGACTGAACAGTGGCTGGTGTCCATTGACCTGTGTCTTGGTTCTGAACATGCACTTGCTGACCTACAACTAGTGGGGGAAGCTCGTGATCCTTTTTGTCAAAATACAAGGTTTGTTTGTCTTGCCTGAGTTGTAAGCGCTCAGTCACAGCATCTTTGTGTGCTACTGAGTTAGGGATTTTTGCTGGCAAGTTTTATCTTGTTTTATGGCCATGGAGAAGTTCGGATGGGGATGGGAGTTGACTGTCTGTTGGCCTTGATCTCAGGCACAGTAGTGCCAGATTAACATCGGTGTTTGTCTTTTTCGCTTTGTAGATTGTATTTTTGACAGTCTGAACCTGACGTTCAATAAAACCATTGGACTGTGGGTATCTAGGGCTGGAAGTAACATGCCTAAAGTCCCATTCCTTGGCAAATTCTTTGAAACCTTGGCTAGCGTACTGACTGCCATTATCAGTCATGAGTTTTTCCGGAATACCATATTCTGCGAATGCATCTTTCAACAAGTTGATAATAGTTTGACTGCTTGATCTACCCTTTGGAATAGCCTTCACAATGAAAAACTTGTAATAATGTAATAAAGTAATAATAAAACAAAGTAATAATCAGCAATTAAGAGAAACTCTTCATTTTGCAGATTGAATAGGTCAGATGCCACAAACTGCCAAGCCCTTGTGGGTATCACAGATGGCTCCAGCGGTTCTGGAGGCTGTGATTTGCTGTACACCTGGCAGCTTGGACATGCTTTAACTAATTTTTCTATGTCTTTATTAATATTGTTCCAGAAAACACGTCTTGGCATGTAATTGGCACTTAACTACCATTCTGCTCCTGGGACAGGACAGCTCCAAGTCCCTGGAGACTTGCATCGGTTTCTGGAATAAAGTGTGAGGAAAAGTCTGGATATCCCAACACAGGTGTGGTCATCAGGATCTCCTTGAGTTTGCTAAATGCCACTGAATGCTCCTGCCCCCCAAGGGTGGTGAATGGGACCGTTGACTTAGAGGGGGTTACTTTCTTGCCCTTCTGCAGTTTTGGACTACTAGTTAATGCATGGAGGGGTGCTGCTGTCTGCACAAAATGGGGTATGAAGGGCCTGTAATATCCAGCCCGGCTAAGAAAGTGCCACAACTCCCTTTGAGATGGTGGGAGTGGCCAATCAAGGACACTCTGAACTTTTTCTGGGTCAGGCTGACTTCTGTCTTTCGATACAATGTGACCTAGGTATCTCACACAATGTTTGAACAACTGGCATTTAGACGGCTTAATCTTCAGGTTAAATTCCTCTAGCCTAGTAAGTACCATGTCCAACCTTTCAAGGGTTTCTTCAAATGTGGAACCAAATATGAGTATGTCATCTAAATAGATAAGGAGGGACTAAAAATTGTCATCTCCGAAAACGCGGTCCATAAGGCTCATGAAGGTCGAGAGGCATTGCACAACCCAAATGGCATACAAACATACTCATACAACCCCCTCAGTCCCAGTTCTAAAGGCGGTCTCTTCAATATCCCCCTAATGCACTGGCACCTGATAATAACCAGGATACAAATCTAGGGAACAAAAGTACTTGCCCCCTCCCCCCTCCCCCAGGCGCATCCAAGGCTTCCTGGATCCTCGGGAGAGGGTATGCATCTTTCCTAGTTTTGCTGTTGAGGGCACAGTAATCTATGCATAGGTGAATGACTACTAGTGGGGAAACATATGGGCTGGAAGATTCACGCACAATACCTTGACTGAGCAATGAATGAAGATGATCTCTTACCTCCTGCCACTGGTTTGGGTTAATCCTTCTATGCGGCACTCTCACTGGGGTGTCATCAACAAGTGGGATTCGATGGCTTATCTGTTGACAGAAGCCCAAGTCATCGTCATCCTTGCTCAGAACGCTGCTATGCTTTTCTACTACCCCCATTAACTGGTTCCTCTCCTCTGAAGAAAGCTGGCTGCCAATATCCATCCCATGCAGTAAAATTTCTGGAACATCTGTGATCATCTCTTCTACAAACACTGTTGCAACCACCAGTGCCTCTTACCACATCACCATATTCTAGATCTGCCACAATAGGGTGTATGTAACAATCTTTATTAGAAAAATTATACACCTGAACATAAATTATACCATTCTCTAGCACAGTAATGAAACCAGGTGAAATACTTAACCCATTTGGTAATACATGCTCTTCAGAGTGATCTACAGGGGCCTCATAGGTACCCTTATCAGGTGCCCTAACTGAGCATTCTACCATGACAGTTGTTCTTGCTGGTAGTAACACTTTTCCCTTACCAGCAACTCTCACTCTGCTTATTTTATTCTTCTTTACACTCCTCTGAACTTCCTCATATAAAGCACAAACATGAACCTACAAGAGGTTTTCATCATTAGAATCCAACTTGCTGGCATATCCTGCCCCATACCTGGACTTTAGAGCATCTGCTAGGTTGCGAAGGACATTTCACCAAATAACACCCGGGACTCGATTCTTACGCTGCAACATTGGTCCATACTCTGGGTTCCGTACAATCAGAAAACTACCCAGTATTTCTTGGTTCAACAAACACAGTGGGAGCTCCACAAATCCCACATAAGGTATACCACAGCCTTGAGCTCCATAAACTGAATGAATGCAGAAACATCGACTAGCATATCTGGGTTGAAATTTGCCCTAAAAAATGACTCAGTAATTGTTGAAACCTGTGCCCCAGTATCTAGCAAACACCTCATACTTACAGTTCCAACCTGTACCATTGCTTCTGGGCAATTACCTATTGCTGTATGCATAATCGAGTCTACACTTTGGTTAGTCTCACCTGTCTCATGACTCTCCAAAGTAGGTCCATTTAGTTTAACTGTGATTCACCCTCAACACTTCCACCCTGGGGATTGCTTTCCTTAAAATTGTCCTGCTCCTGTGGACAGTTACGACGAATAAGATCTTTTGACTCACAGGTATAACACCGTCTTGGCCCATAGTTACTGGGCTTTTCTACTCCTGACTTAAGTACAGTCAATAACTGCTGATTCTGTTCATTCTGTGCTTTTATTTGGTCCGCTTGTTCTTTTATCAGGTGTTCCAGCCTACTATGTAGATTAACCTGCTGGACCTCCTCTACACTGGCATGTCCCCCTTTGGGTTTAGAACTCACAAGATTTGGTGTCTTCCCAAACCAGTCCAGTGCTCTATCTCGTGCTTCGAAAAATGATAATGATGGGCTTTCTGCATTGAGCTGTCTGAGTTCGCTACGCAGTACCTGGTCTGACCAGCAAAAGAGTCACTCTTGTCTTTTCTACTGACCCTGATATAGTACTCTTTTGACAGTTCTTGGTGGGATCACTTCTTCAACATTACCTGTACTTAAAGTAGCCGGACTACCAAGTATGGGTGGTGGGGAAGTTCACTCTTAAGGGCCACTTCTCCACCAAGTAGAATGTTGAAGCTATCATCCATGAGTTGTTGATGCTGCAGCTAACAGCTTCAGTGCATTGCATCCAAGCAAGATAGCATAGTCTTTTGACTTGTGATAATTGAACTCAATCACCAGAAATCCAACAACTGCTTTTCTTCCACAGACAGTGACTGGGGACTGGAGATACCCTTTTCAGGCCCGTAGCCAGACAAGGTGCTGAAGGGGAGCGAAAAAGCTTCTAGGGGGGGCGAAAAATTTTCCAGAGGCGGCGAAACATACAAAAATGCAATACGACAATGCTAATTTTTTATCTTCTAGGGGGCGAAAAATTTTCTTAAGGGGGCTTTACCCCCCATGGCCCCCCCTTTACTACGGGCCTGACCCTTTTACAGGAACACTCACTGCTAACACTCCAGATATATTACTGATGTTTTCAGCTGTCCTAGAGGTCCAACTACTGGTTTAAGGATGTCATAAAATACATCTGATGGACCTCAGCATCGGTGTCAATGATGCAGCCGACTGCTACTCCTGTTATCTCTGTTGTTGCAGTTTGACTTGGGGATATAAAATTTGATGCTGCCATTGGCTGTGGTTCCTCTACCACCTGCTCTCCATTTGCTCCAATGCCATTCATCTCTACTGTCATTTCAACTCCCTGCTCAATCAACTCCTAAGTCCTCGTTGCTGGTGCACTGTTTACCTATTATCCTCCCCCCTTTATTTACGTCAGATGGTACAGGGTTTTAATCTACCCTGTACCTCTCCTTTCCCTCTGTACTGGACTCTCTCCTTTCTTCTAAACTACAGTTTACATTTTGGACTATTGGATTTTCTTGTTTCCTTCCCCTCTGAGTAATACAAAGTCTTGGTTAAGTTCCTCCCTTTCATTCTCTTTTATCCTCCTCACTCTTCTGTTTATCTTCCTCACTCTCCTCTTTAGTTCTACTACTGCTGGCTAAATTAGTCTCTCCTATGGAATTTTTAGAAGGGTCCATGGACTTGGGCACTCTCTCTTTCCTGCTGGCCTCTGCTGTTCTGCCCACAACAGCACAGCTCAAGAGTTTCCCTATGGCGGTGTCTCCATTTGGGCTCCAACTGTTGAGGAACCAGTAGGGGGGCTATACTGTCAGCCAGGGTGCCACATGCCTTGTCTGGGGGTTGCATATCCCCCTCTGCCTCTGTGTGGAAACTCTGTCACCTTATGTGGGCAATTTCTTGCAATGTGTCCCCTTCCCCTGCAGCATTTCACTTCTTCCAGTGGGGTATAGTGACGTTCCACAAGGCCACGTACCACTGCCCTCAGCTCCACAGCCTCAGATCTCAACTCTTGGAGCTCCTTTATGCAAGCTGCTCTCCATGACCTCCTGAGCCATGACTGGGGAGGCCTCAATCTGCATTTCCACCTGAGGTAATGCCGTTCTTACTCTTGCTCTTGTTGGCTTTGGCTTGTTAAAGAGGAGTAATGCCACCTGCCTCATTTCCTAAAAGGCTTTCCCTTCTAAAGCCAAGTCAATACGCCTCATATCTTCAAAGGCTTTCCCTTCAGAAGCCAAGTCGAGACGCCTCATTTCCTCAAAGGCTTTCCCTTCTGAAGCCAAGTCGATAGGCCCAAACTCTCTCCTGACCCATGTCTCTCTGGCACCTCGAACAAACTGGTCCCTCAGGTCTCTGTCTCTCAGTTGTTTCAAATCATCTCTGTCCTTGGCAGTTGGGGCAGCAGCTTCCATAGGTTCATATAGCCTTAACCCTTATCATGCTGACCCATATACGGCTATGTCACATTCTGCCACTGAGCCATACTGAGGTATTTTGACATTTCAATGTTACAATTTTGATCTCAAATTTTTGCAGTTTTGCAGACCTTACTTGAAATAATGTAGTACAGCAGAGATTTAGGAAAACATATGCTCTTTTCAACAATGAAAGGCTTATGTCATAATTTTCAATGTTACATTATTCAAATTACATGCTGATGAACAAATTTACATATTACAAGCTTGTTACATAGCCGTCACTTTATTCTTGAATGTCTCAAGCACATAAGAGAACAGAATGGTTAAGTTTATCACCTTCTTGTGCTTTTGTGGCTACAGTGTTTATTGTCTACACCTGTGGTACTCTCAGTTACAGAGAGTCCTGTATTGTTCTCTGATATGGTGCCACTGGTGGCAGGGCACTGCACACATTGGTTGTTGGCACTGAATACACATGTATTGAGTCTAGTGCTGTTTCACCTTCTTGTCAAAACAAACAACAATCTGGCAGAGCTCGTTTCCCAGAGCTAGTCTTTGATGTATTCAGACCCAGAAAAAATGGTGTCCAGTTAACCGATCTACATGATGGGGTGGGACTTCCTTTGCATGGTTTCAGGGTTTTGGAGTGCTCGGTGAGTATCCATCGAGAAGGACAAGTTCAAGACACAATTTATCTGTATGGATTCTCTCAGCATGTAACTGCTTATAGATAACAACAGCGTTTACAAGGCTCATTTCTATTAGATAAAAAAAATTTTTCCACCACTTCAGGGATTTATGGGTATGCAAATAGTTCCAGAACCCACAGTCTGCTTTGTCTACACCTTCCATGGATTTTGTGTACAGTTCAATTGAACTTGGCTTGCTCTGTCTGCATTGGTTTTGAGGGCAGTTTTTAGACCGCACTGTTTTTTCCAACATTGAAAAATTGTGGATGGTATTCATGGTGTTCACTTGCTTTTTGTCCTTCGATGTAATGTATTTTTTTTCACCATCAGTTACAGTTATGGTGTCTCTCAAGTCCTTCAGCTTTGCTGATTTGATAGCCTAAGGAACTCCTCTGCAGTTGGTTCATAGTGTGCCACAAGCCCCACAATCATTTTCCTTAAGTTCTAGGAATACAGACTTGCAAAATCTCACGGTTCCATGAGTCTCACGGTTACGTAAGTCTCTGATTTCCAGGTTTTCTTGCGACGGAGAACCTCAAGGTTTGCCATTTTTGAAGATTGGCAAGTCTGGGAATAGATCAGGAGAGGAAAAGTAATTGTCCATGTAGACATGATGGCCTTTGTTGAAGATGGGCTGACACAAGTCATAGACTAATTCATGTGTTACTGATCTTCTTGGTGGGTTCCTTGGGTTGTTCAGTGGACCTGCTGGCAACACATGGAGTTTTCAGTTCCAGACATATCCAGTGTGTGATTCTGCTAAAACCCGTACCTTTAGACCCCATTTATGCGGTTTGTTGGGTTTGTACGTTAGCAAACCAGCGCGTCCCTTGAAAGCTATCACTGATTCATCTATGGCCACCTCTCGCTTGGGGTAATACGCCTCTTGCCATGTCCGTAAAATGTGGTCAAGAAGCTTTCGTACTTCGAAAAGTTTATTACGCAGGGGGTCAATAAAAATCATAGTTTCCTCGTTTATCCAAACCCATAACTATAGTCTGTGCAAGAAAAGCTGCCATTTCACTGTTGGTAACATTAGTCCATTCTGGGGCACAGGCATGCAGGGAAAGCTCAACCCCAGTGTTTACTTGTTCAAAATACCTAAGCCCAAAGGTACTATTTCTTGTGGAGCAGTACCAGCTGTTGGTGGTAAAAAGGCCAAGAACAAGGAAATTACCTTCCTGGCAGGAAAATCATCTGCCTAGGCCTACTCATTCATATGCAGTGCCAAGGATTATGTAACCAACCTGAGGAGGTAGCTTTATCTAGCTCCCAAAAAGGGTCAATGCATACTGGCCTAAAAGGGTAGAAATAATTTCACATAACTACATTTCAGTGCACTGCTACATTTGCATGAAAAAGTGCTCTATTACAATCAGCCATAATGTGGGTTGAACAGAAGAAATGGGCGGCAACAAATCTTTCCCACAAAGTAAGTGTTCCCCCTTCAAGGTTATTACGTCCTTCATCAATTTAGAAAAGGAAAAAGAAACACCCATTTATTGCACCTTTGAGACAAAACTGCAGTAGATGTATTTAGTTTTAATTGCTGAAGGCCGTATCCACACACCACTGTTTGAACTGTCTGCTATGCAATGGACAGACTACTCTTCTGTACAAGTCATCATTGGCCAATCAGAGTAGTGCTATTGTTTGAATTTATGTCAGTCAGGGTGCAGTCACCAATTGTTAAAAGAGATATAGGGATATTCCTAAATATGGCTGGAGTGATGCAACAGACCCTTTAATTCCACAGCTTTATTAAATAAAGTCAACACTATACTCAAGTTCCCTTCCCCTGTTCCCTCCTTGTGTCCCCGCCCTACCATTTCAGGCAGTAATTTAAATGTATGCATGAAAAAGTGCTTTATTACAAACAGTCATAACTTGGGGACGGGGGATGGGGGTGGGCCAGAAGAAATGGGGGACGGAACATCATCTCAGCTGCACATTTTTGTATATTGGCACTGTATTTTGGGAAAGATGTAGAGGACCAAGAGATTTTGATGGGAGGCATTCTGCCTATGGTCCCCCCCACCCCACTTCTCCTAGAACCAAGTGATGATGGCACTCCTTGAATTTTTACATTGGTGCTTGTTACTATGATCACTGTAATTGAACAAACTTAGATGAATCAGTATCGTTAATCTTTCATAACTAATCAAAATTAGGGAAGCTGTTTGATCGAAATCGATTACCAAAAACTTTTTAGGTGAACCAAATCTTTTAATAGTATGAAAAGTTTCTCAAACAGAAATTTATTAAGTCACCTGAAGGATGTGACAATCATATTACTGTTACTTCTTCGCTGAAAAGTGAGTGTAGTAAATAAGACAAAGACTTTAAAGTCTTTCATACAGTGTTGCAGGTGCAAGTGTATTCCTTTTTGATCTTGAGTGTGAGTATAAATTCAAGCTTTTTGTTATGAGTTTGAGCCAAAAATTCTAAATTAGGAAAAATGAGTTTCAAAGTCTATGAGTATAAGGATTTCCAGTACATACCTAAAAGCACATGTGTTATAGGTTAGTTAGTTAGATGAGGTTTAACGTCCCAGTTTCCAAACAATTGGTTCAAGTCAAGACCACCACGGCCTTTTTTCCAGTTGTGGCTCACTGGCTTGTTTTCCCTACTCCACTGCTTACGCTGAGCACCAAGCACCAAGCACATGTGTTATAGGATGAATATGAGCACATATATGTATATTTTGTAATATATATGAGAGGTTCTTCAAGACTTACTGAAATACAAAGCAAGAGCCCATCAAAATAACCAAAATTCCAGATATCACCTGTCTCACAGTCTTTGTCTTCATATATATATTGTGCAGTGGTTACTGCATGATAGTGACTGTCAATGAATGTATCCTCTGAGGCTGATGTAATTCCATGCAGAAAACATGGAACCAACTCTTGTGACACTAATTTAAATATGATGCCATTCAAATGTGATACTTAACAAACAGAACGTAACAAGAACTAGTTTGCTGAAGGAATTCCTTCCCTTTAAAGAACTATTCATATGTGTTATATTTAAATTAGTGTCAATTTAAGTAAGTTTCATGTTTCCTTTCCTTTTTTTATAGAATAGGCCACTGCTGATGACAGTTACAGATAGTGTTATTCAAATATTTTCTCAAATATCCCTTCCAAAAAGGTTATAAGGGCTATTTTTAGGTCCATGATGGCTACCTCATTGTTTCTACTGGCAATTATCTCGGAGATTGGGACAATATTTGTATCGTAGTATTTATTTCACCCTTTCAAGAGGCTATTTTAGCTGCTTTGGTGGGGAATCGCCTGTTGCTCTGCCCCCCCCCCCCCCCTGTATTTTATATGCTGGTGCTCTTCATGTTTTACATTGATTAATTTTTACGCTTTTGGAAAACCAAAGGGAATTATTTAAGTTGAAGATAAACATTGCAGAACTACTGGTCATTAGTCGGCCTTCAATCAGTGGTCAGTATTGAAAGGTGGTGATGCATTTTATATTAGAGATTATACATTTTATATATTATGACATGAATACCATGGCAGCTGAATACATTATTTATGGACAGACATTTTAATAGGTCTGTGGTTTTGTTTTGTATTCCAATAAAAAAAAAATAGAGGATGTTTTTCATTTCACCATAACTTGTGTTTTTTTTTTTCTTTTTTTTTTTCATGTGTCAGTGAACTTGATTTCTGTTATGAAAACTATCCATTTCTTGCATGCAAATGCGAAACTTTTTTTTACATATATGTTAATATTTGAGTGTCCTGGCCTTATCCTAGTTTGGTTAGTGACAAGAATTTGCCATATTCCTGAAAGTGAGGGGTTGCAAAGTGTATGTGGATTCATCATGTAAGGCTGGGATGAGTGGCACTAAAAATGCTGAAGATTTGTGCACTTTGTTGGAAAGGGCCTTTTAAAATGTTACTATACCAATTCAGTAAGCTATAGTTTCTGGACTTAATGAGGAATAACCACTATAACCAGATTGTCTTGTTTATCTTTCCTTTCAGTTGGTTATGATATTCATGTTCTGACAATTGTTCCGACACATGTATGTAGACCTAGAGGTGTCACAGCAAAGAGCAGTCACCCATTGTTGTATTTAACCCATGTAGCACTCATGCAGGACTATGTGCTTACTACTGTCATTTGTTTGAATGATGACACTGGGGGACAGCTAGTATATGCATTAGGCATATCTTTGGAGTAGATTACTCTCAGCCCTATGAATCACAACTCTGGACGGAGTTGCAACTTCCTGCAAAGATGTCACAACTTGTGGAGGAACATAATACCTTTAAAGCAGTAAACAGACTATCAATTATTAGTCTCATTGCACATGTAGGGTTACACTACAGGCGTCCCAACGGCTGAGGTGCCAAAGTTGCCAACTCAGAAGAGAGAATACTTGAATGTGAGCAAAAAAGTAAAAGGGAACAAAAAGCCATTTAAGTTATAATAATTCCTTAAAACCTACAACAGACCACCATGTAAATTCCAAAATAGGAATTTTAAGCATATTTTTGACAGTACTGAAAATTCCCCAGGAGTCTTCATTCCAAGGAAAGTGGAGTCACTACTCCACTCCTGGCCAGGATTGGTCACCCTGAAGTAAAGTCTGGTAACTCATCCAGGCCTAGTATGCATCTTTGCAGCAAGGGCGGATCCAGCCCCTAGCTGAAGGGGGGCAGTTTGAAAAGGGGGGCACCAACATCATGCAGAGGCCGCATACTCTTGAATATGACCGACTACATTTCGGAGACCAACTCCCATTGCCATAGTTATACATAGCTATACGGTTCGAAATTCTGGGGACCTTTTTTTTTTTTTTTTTTTTTACTTTTCGGGCAGTTTTTAGTTAACTTTTAGGACACAGGGGGCGCATTTTTCTTGTATTGAGGGGCGCTAGACTGGTCATAGGGGGCAGTTGACCCTAGTTGCCCCCCCCCCCTGGATCCGCCAATGCTTTGCAGTACTCATATGATGTCAATTAACCTAGAGTATGGTCTACATTTTGCATCACATATGCTGAATACTGCCAGAGTGTTGACAATCTTTGTAAAGTAAAGTTAGATTGACAACTTTTAGACTCTCCCTCCCCTTCTTTTCCAAAAAAAAAAAAAAAATGCAAGAAAAGTTCATAAGTTTAAGCAATCTTTTATCTAGCTTTTATTCCAGTAATTCTCATTTGAAATGAATTGAAACAGTTCAAGCAATTTCTCATTTTAGCTCTCTTTCTACACTTGTAGTTATTTCAGGAATTATCAACTCATCATGAAAATCATTCGTGGTTCATTTAAAACTAAATGACACTCTGAAATGATGCATTCATTCTTTTAATGCAATCCTTGGAAATTTCAACACCTAATTTCTTTCTGGTTGTATAAGAAGAAAAGTAGACAACTGAATATTGCATATAACAAGATTTATCATGCATAATGTATAAAGTTCACAAAACATCCCACAAAGAGAGCATAAAACATGGTGTACATGTATGGAAACATTTGCCTCGTACCCTTCCACAAAATGAACTATTCTAATTTTGTAAGTTTTCCACTTGTGTTTGCAAGCCAAAATTATCTACTTCTGTAGAAGAGAAAATAAAACTTCAAAAATTGCATCCAGAGTACAAAAATTAACTCCAAAATTTGTACTTCTATAATATAACAAGCAGACAGCTAGACTTCAATGACATTGGCCTTGTGAACTAGGAAATCATACTGATCTTCAAACAAGTAATGATCATTTCATCAAATGAAATACAAACACTAGCATTTTGTTGCTATGGTAACATCAAGTGTGAGTCAGTTTCACTGCCACAAAATGATTGGTAACAGAATGCATTCATGTGCATACACTGTGTGTACAGGGCACACAGAAAAGTTCTCTCTCAAACTTATTTTCCACACAAAATTGTTGATAAGTCAACTTTACTTGAGTTGAATTTATTTTTTTCGAGAAATAAAAGTTTTTGGAAACCAGTATTAAGTGATAATCTTGAGTGAAAAATCTTACACTGAAACGAAGGGAAGGCATTTTTTCAAACTCATACAATATTTCTCATAATACAGAACTATTTCATTGAACAAAAGAATGAAACCCCCTAGTTGTGGAAATCACACAGGTCATATTTTTAACACAAACAGTTCATACCGCGTCCATCCACTCAATCAAGACTCAAATACTGCCCTCATATGGTAAACTAAATTTCCTACCCATTTTCTATAGTTGCCTGAAAAATTGACAGTGAGCTCATTTCTCTTCCTCTAATTTTTCGCTCTCTGGTTTTACTTAATATTACACCAGGCTTCGAAAATGGCAAGAGACTGATGTATGGTAAATTATATTTTAAACCACCAACTTTAAGACTGGTAACTTCATGTGAAACACAGACAATATAACTATTTTACTCTATGAAGAAATTTGCACATCTCAATAACACTATTCATGTCATAAATCAACATTTCCTTACTTGTCCAATTTAAAGAACTGAACTTTTTGACCAATAGGTATCCTTTTTAAAGTAGAAAATTTTATAAATAATGAAAAATGCTCAACAGAAAATTGCCTAAATCAAATTCACAGACTTGGCCACACAAGTTTTGCTTCAGCAGGGTAAACTTTGAGGCATGCTGTTAGAGCTGCAGCCTATTCCCTTCCCACAATAATTTTCAGTTTGAATTTTCTTTAAATAATTATTATAAGCTGTGCCACAAAATGGCCAAAAATTACCTCAGAAAAAGCAAAGATCTAGGAGCTAAATGGGACTCCACATCCCAGGGACTCTACAACCCCCCTTCCCCCACACCCATCTTAGAATCCTTTGCACAGCCTTGCTTTGAGGGACCCTGATATGATACCACTGGTAATCTTTGCAAGGGCCCTTCAGTTCTCAAGAGGATTTAAATCAACTCAACACTGACTGTGGATGTAATAATGCACTAGCAAACAGTTCCTGTGGCAAGGACATTCAAACTAAGGTTAACAGCATCCATGTACTTAAGACATTTTATGAGTTGTTTATGAATGTCAAAGATAATGACTTCACAGTTCAGATGAACTGTACTTACTGCTTAATTGTACAGTAACATAGTAAAATGCAAACACTATAACATTCCTTTCCAAACTTTCCAGGCTGTGGAACACTCAAGGGAAATTCATACAAAAATACAGTGTCTGCCTTACTTGTAGCATACACACTTAATGCAACCATTCTTACTCACACCCTAAAATTTTGAAAGGCTGTGACATTTCTAAGCTGAAAGGTTTACAAAAGAAAGAAAAAGGATGGAAAAATGTCCTATTAACATGTCAACTTGCCACTAAAGAAAGGATTAATCAGTTTCTTTTTGGATTATCATTCTACAATATCATGCAATGATATTGCAGGGCTTGCCATGAGCCTCAAAATTGGAACATTTTATGCCTAAAAAATGGCACAGCAAAACAGAATCTAAGGGAAGAACACAGTCAGCAGCTTGATCATAGTCTGACAATTTTTACTGAAGGGCACCAGGGCAAATACTTAGGCAAAGTCAGTTTGCCATCAGTGCCACCATTCATGTTAAGCCCTGATTTACCAGCCCTGATAATGAAAGGTCCATACTGCTAGCAACTTTGAACAACAAGTTTGTCTCCTGGTGGAAGAAGATTAATAGCAGCAAAAGGCAAGAAAATCTTAAAACAACTTGCTATAACTCATTGAGAGGAAGTATGGCTTTTCATTACTTTTGTAATTTTTCATTGAAAAGTTAGGCTGCTCCATTGCTCTATCATTACAGAACAGGTGCGGATCCAAGGGGGGCTTTCCCGGGCTCCGCCCCCCTTTTCGCCACATTAGCAATAACAAATACGCAAAAATTAGCATAATGTTAATCAAGGATAATATTCAAGGGGGCTTTGAGCCCCCCTTTTCGAAATGTCTGGATCCGCGCCTGCAGAACACAGTCTGAAGTTACATCATCATAATCATATGCATGCAGTTCACTCTGTGTGTATGGCTTTAGCCAAAAACCTATCCAAGGTGTTATCTGTATTTCTTCCATACAGTGGATTCTTCACCCAAGTGCAATTTACAGTACAGTTGTCTCATTCTGGGCCCTGTTTCACAAGGCACCAAACTCCGGGCAGCAGCTGCTTCAGCCATGCTACAGCACTTTGTTGCTATATACACATAACAATAGCAGGAATTATTTAATCCTACTATTCTGTAATGTACAGCAACAAACTATGAATACAGCAGCTGCAGCTTGGCTGAGGCAGCTGCTGCTTTGCTATATTGACATTGTGCCTAAAGAGTTCTACTGTGCTAGATCGTAAGTTTAATTTCCAATAGGAATATTTCATAGTAGATCAAGCTTAAGATCAATGGTTACTATTTATGAAAGAGGGCCCTCGACTGACCTTTCAAAAGAAAATTTTATCTCATTTTTAGGCTGGTTTAAATCAACTGACCTGAAGTTGTAATTTATAAACTTTAGGCTTCCTCCACATTTGTGGTCACTTAGCAAGTAAAGCAATGACCCTTTGTGGCTTAAAACTGTAGAGGAGGGCTGTGCCAGCCTGACATGTGAAGCATAAAATACTTTCCATTCCCATTGTCGTTCTCCTAAATATTACATCCCATGCAAGGATGTGCCAACAGTGAAGAATGCCTGGTGTCATCACCTGACACTTATGCTTTACTCCTGGCACTCACGTTAAAAATAGCCAAATAGACCTTATGCATATGATGTCACAGAGCAGAAATTGCTCCCTCATTTGAAGGAAAAGTGCATATCATTGAAAGTTACACCAACAAATGCAGACAGCCGATTTGTCAACCAATTGTATACGTGCATATGTCTACTACATGCGCGTGTGAAATCTACATGTTCATGCCAGGCGTGTAGCTACAGGGGGGGCCTGGACCCCCCAGATGTTTGCCATGCCCCCCCAAAATTGTGTGTGTCCTAATAAAATGTGTAAGAATTAAGGACGGCGATCGATGCTGTGACCCCCATTTGATACCTAGGCCCCCCTTAAAATTTCATCCTAGCTAGGCCCCTGGTTCATGCATGTGTGCTTTATTGTTTTCCTCCAAAATGATGTCGGTGCGATGTCAGTGCACAGGGTCTATAGACTACCTAACACTACTGTTAATCTTTCTCAACTGACAAAATACTTTTTTCAAAGAGAGAGAGAGGGGAGCATGGCTTCAGCCATAGAACAGTCAAGGGCACTGTTTCATAAAAAGTTACGATCGATATACGTTTGACCCATCATGCTATAGTCCCACTGAAATCAAACTTAAGATCAAGCATACTGTAACTCTCAATGAAACAGGGCCCAGGTGTCTTCCTAGACTCCTGGAATTCTTCATTGCCTAATATATTCAGCAAATTATCAATGCAAGTATTACACCAATATCCCTGTTTTTATGAACTCCCTGAGCTCACTGTCCTGGCTAAAACCACCAATCACATTTCGAACAAACCTGCCATAGCAATTTGAGCACATACCAAGCTCTTTTCGAAATTCAAAAGTACTGTACACAGAAATGGCAGCATGGTCTACATCCACGACTGACTCCAAGCAGTTTACAAAGAATCATCTCTGAATATGGAGTCGAACAATATCTGTCCCACATGGAACCATCTGCCTGGAACATCCCTTAGTGGAATGAATTGCCTTAAGGCATGACACATCTCTGGGGAAAGGACACAGTATAACAAGACTACATTTAAACTCATCTCATTCAATCAGATACTTCCCCTTCCTCCATCTCAGCTTCTTCAACTTTGGCTTCAACTTTTACTTCAGTTTTGACTGGAGCAGTATCATCAGCCGGGATGGCCTTCCCTTCATCTGCGCCGCTAACTTCTTTTACATTTGCCACATCCACATCCCTTGCCCCCTCCTTATTGCTTTCATTATCAGACGAGTTATCTTTGTCAACATTCATATCATCTTTCGGTTTTTCATCCACCTCCATCTGCATATGCGCCCGTTGTCGAGTTCTTCTGCGTTTCTTTCTAGAATCTCGTTTCCCTTCAAAAACGCTCATTGCAAAGATAATGTCCTTCTTCTCTTTTGGAATTTCACCATCTGTCTTGATCAACTGGAAAAATACCCCACCTGGAGTTCTTCTTCTGCTTCCATTCTGAAAGAAATTTCCAACATTTTTAAAATTGTTTGGAATAAAATATCTCTTTGCAACATTAATTTCTTAAGTAAAGTACAGTTTGAATGACTCGTTCCTTTGTTCTTGTAGGTGTTGAGTGCCCAGCATTCATTGCCACTACCATTGTATGATTCATATCTACAGTAGTGTCCTGATATTCACACTTATTGCAAAAGGCATGAATGCACCTGAGCATGTGCTGTGACAAACACATGTATGACTTACAGTCATATGAAAAGCCTCTATAGCAGGTGATTCCAGGATGCAACTTTGCATGCAGTTGGTTTGAAGCTGCAGTGCTAGGAAAATGCTCATCACCAGGGAAGCATGTCAATTCCCCACAATTTTTTGTTTCTTTTCTTGTGCAAAAGGCCATATTTCCCTTCAATATCCAGAAGATCCCTCCACTCAAGTTTACAGCAAGAAGCATCCCAGATGGTCCCATTTCCACCCATGTTGGAAAGTATGTACACAGTGCAGATATTATGAGAAGTAAAAACGTGAAAACAAAGGGGGTCAACTTGCTTATAAATTGTAGTAACAAGGTCTTCCAACAATATATTTCTCTCTTACCTGGACCAAATTTACAACATACAATACTCTTGCAGAAACTTGAAGAAATCTTTAGCCCAACCTTTTTGACATCGCACTTATATATTTCTATCTGTTATGTATAAAATACCGAGAAAGTTCACAAAAATTACTCACATTCACCATCATTCCTCCTGTTTTTTCAATTTTACAGGTTTTCTCCCAAATTTCAAGAGTCTTTTCTACTCCAAGTTCATAAACAACTGTTTGGACCATATCTCTCTTTGGTTCCTGAAGACTGAAAGCTAATTGACCAGCTACTTCTTTATCATGCATCTCTGGGGTGATGGTAATGAATCTCATGTTGGTGTCTTCATGTCTTTCCCAACTTTCCTGTCCCTCCAAGTCCAGCCTATCTTTGGCTTTTTGAATGTCATTCCTTGAGCCTAACCTGTCCTTCACACTCACACGATCACCATTTTCTTCCTTATTATCATCTTTCAGCCACGGATCCTCATAACTCTCACCCAAAGCTTCTGGCATCCTCCTCCTACGGTGATGATGTACATTTTCCTCAAAGCTGACTGGATTTCCCAATAGTATCGGCTTACTGACACTGTCATCCTTAAAACTGTAAGATTCAACATCTCGCTCCTTACTATGCTCCATATCAAACTGAGTAATATCTCTTGCAACCTCTTCTTCCACCTGTTTTTGTACAACTTCCCCCCAAACATTGTTCCTCTTCCGTTTTACACCACCCTTAGAAGATGTCCCGAAAAGTGATGGTATAGATTGCTCCTGTGGTGGGGCAATGACCATTGACCGTTCTTTAGCCACGGCACCTTTGGGTTGCTTCTGTCTTTTCCATGGTTGGTCATTATCGCTTTCAGATGATTCCGAATCAGAAGACTGCTGGGCAGGTTGAGATCGATAACTGGTGGTGCTTGCCATGTGCAACAGATGTCAACCAAGAATGCAAAGCGAATATTGTAAAGACTGCCTGTGAGGGTCAGTGTGTATAATAGCTAAATGTGCAATTGGACAAAATCTGAAAGAAAATAGAGAAATAGCAAAGAATCATATTAAAGAAATATTATGTGAGTTTACATGTGACTGTGACATCCAAAATATGAAACATCCCACTCAAAAGTATACCCAAGTACCCCAAAAATGCAACTTGATAGCAATCCTGAAAATCCTGAAAAAGGCGGAGACAGTTTCATGACCAAAATGCTACTTTAAGCCAAAAAGATATTACATATACAATACTTCAAGATAATTTGGAATTTGACTAACTTATTATTGGATTCATGTTTTTTTTTCTTTATTTTTAAGAAAAGCTCTTTAGGACTATTTTATGCAACATACAGCATTTTGTGGGTACATGATGGAAAAAACATAAGAAACCAAGAGAGTCCAAATTTTAACATTCTTGAGACAGACGAACTTGAAATTCAAGCTTTATAAACTTAGACTTTCTGACTTCCCTAAACTCTACATTTTTCCTTAACCAATGCAAAAGGTCGAAATTCCGATTTTACGAGCTTGAAACTTTCAACTTTTCGGAAGAAAAGTTGAAATTGCTTCCTTTTCCCTGTCTCATGTGCAGTACTTTGACCCCAGCAGTGATGGGCATTCTCATTTGAACATTCCAATCATTAGCTTTGTTCCTAAAACCTGATGAAAGGGGGGGGGGGGACTCAGGTACATAACACCTGGGGCAAACTGGTAGTGATAATGCACTGATCAATTGAATGATGCACCCCACCACCCCTGGACAAGGTCAGTCATTGTCCACAACTTCATGGACAAAACATGTACAGTGACGCCCCTCCGTCAGTTCTGTGACTGACAACTTGTGCAAAACGACACAACCATCAGTCACCAAAACAAAATGATAGACAATTTGGGATTTTGATGGACATATGAGTCCCCACATTGGCTGACGGACAAAAGTTATGATTGTACAGGAGGAGCAATGCTGAAGGATGGTATCTTTGAACAATGGGTAACAAATGTCTCACCCCTTGTTCAGTAAAGTGACTGACATCTGAGGTATAAAACATGACTCACCTCTTTGTCCCTCTAGTGACTGACAATATTGATAATAGGTTATGTGAGTCACACTGTTACTGGTTAATGACCCACATTTGACTGACCATGCCGGAGGGAGGTGGGGGTAGTGGGCTGGGTCATTCAATTGATGAGTGCATAATGGAAGACAACCTATAACCATTAAAAGCCAAGTAAAATTACAAAGTTCTTGAAATTACTGTAGACTAACCTAGGAGCACACCACCCAAAGTTGTCAAACCTGCCTCTTAGTTTTATTGATTGAAATTTAGCTGCTTATTTTATCAATACTGTGTTTCTTTTTCAAATACAGTTTGCTAAAAACATCCACCTTTGCCATGTTTGGTTGGTGTATGCAAACATATCCATACTTTAATACATGCAGGAGCATTCCTAAGGATCGATGAGTGGAGGGGGGGGGGGGGGATGCTGGACATTTTCCTGTAAATCATAACCCTTGTTTTAAGGTGATCTTTGCAAAAAGTACAGATTGGAAATTGTTAGTGTAACTGGAGGTCATGATGAGAAGGGAAAAAAAAGCCAAAAAAACACACCGCAGTTTAACGTTAACCAATGTCTATTTGACCTCAGCATACCCATTTTCATTTGTCTGACCAGTGCAACGGCAAGGTCAACTTCATCATGGAAATACTAGCTCAGAGGTAGTACTTCCATGGTATGTTAGGAGGATAAGATCATCTTTAAAGTAGGGCACAGTTGCTGGTCATAGGGCTCACTTCAGTAATGTCCCTCTGTGGGGGACCAGAGGGCCAAGTCCCCAGAAGCTCTGGAATATTCACACAATTGCAAGCACCAGAAAAAGGCATTTGACTGTCTATAAATTGCAATGAATACCCGCTAATCATTAGTCAATTTTTTCTAAGATGCAGAAGATTCATTTTGGTGAGGGTGGAGGCTCAAAGAGTTTAGAGTTCTGCAATAATTTTACTTTGTTCTATGTAAAGTTATGACAGGACAAAAAGAGTACAAAATAAAAGCACTCAAAACATGCTGAAAAATAACACTTTTAAACACATTTTAGTAATGTTTTCCTTGATTTAACATGGTAATAACTTGTCTGTAAATAGCACTGAATACACACCGGACAGACCTACAAATTGCAGTTTGCCCTTTTTTTTTGCATAATAACTAGGCTTAATGGCCATTTGATTCCTTTATCATGCAGTAGGTTTGAAGGTCGAGATCCAAAATTACAAAGGTTAAACAGGGTTTAGCAATAATCCAGGGCATGCTCTATTCTTTTTTAGATTAATATTTGGACAACTACAGTAGTACACATGGAGGGTGCACACCAAGCATGCCGAAAATAGCATTTTAGATGTATTTTGGTGATGTTTTTAGGCACTGCATCTACAGAAGGAGTTGTTCAAAAAGCAAACCTCCAGTTTCCTAACCAACGTAATAAAAAGCACACACACTTTCCAGTTACAGCAAACACAAACGCACTCCAACTTCACAATTTCATTAAGTGAAAAACCAGGGCAAACTTTCCGGACTAAGAACTGTCTGCAAAGCAACAGTGATATCCAGTCATGTAGCAGACAGGTTCATTAAGTGTGTGCCAAACTTTGTTCTCGAGCTGACTCTTGGTCCAGATTGCGATCCAACAGTCTTCACCATGAAAACATTGGAAATATCATACTTGATTTTCATGGTGGAGTCGGGAGAGGCACGTCACTGTTGAGAAAGGTTTAATATGGCAGTGTGCAGCTGTCATCAAACCCAACAGATCTCCTTTGTACTCTAGTTTATCTTGAAGTGACGCCTGATATGGATCCCAAACGGAACAAGCATACTCTAACAAAGGTCTAAGCAAACCTTCATAGGCTGCCAATTTCACTTCCTTGGAACAAAAAGAAAGGTTCCTACGTAACAAGCCGAGGACCTTGTTTCCTTTATTACAAACAGACTGTACTGTATGTGATTTCCCCAATTGAGATTCTTGGTGATGATCAGCCCCATGTACTTAATAGAGTCCACCCTCATCAGGTTAACCCCGTTGAGGGTATACTTAAAAATTCTGGGACTATGACTCCTAGTCTCAGACATAACATTACACTTTGCCGGATGAAATCTCATGCCCCAGATTTTGGCCCATTGGCCCAGGCAAGTAAAGTCTCTCTGCAGCTCGCTGCAGTCACTGTGATCTTCAATGACCCTATAACAAACACAATCATCAGCAAACAACCTAACTTCAGAAGAAGCAGCTTCGACAATATCGTTTATATATGACAGAAAGAGTACTGGTCCTACAACAGACCACTGGGGAACACCAGAAAGAACCGGAGCGCAGGGCTGTGACCGTTTACCAATTAATCGCTAAACGATCGCATATGTATGTAACAAACATTAAGTACAAAGCTACCAGCGATTAATCGCAAAACCCGTTTTTCCGTACGAAATAAAAAACAATCTGCAGTCATTACAGAAAATTACATGTTCACTTTAACTCTTTTTGAAACAGTGAACAAATGGCACACACATAAACACACGACATCAAAGTTGAGCTTCCATGAGTATCCCTGTCAGAGGTTCATGGAAACTATGTCCCCCAGACATCACTAACATATTTTACATATTCATCATGTTCAAGAGCATGTTTAAAGTCTCTATGTTGATTGTAGGTACTTGCGATTAATTGCTAAACGATCGCAAAATTTTGCGATTAAAAGTTTAGTAATTTTGCTAAAAGTTCACAGCCCTACCGGAGCGGGAGCAGATTTTGTACCATTTACAACAACAGATTGTGAGCGATCAGAAAGAAAGTTATCTACCCAATTAATGACTTGTCTAGAAACCCCTAAAGAATATAACTTCGTCTTGAGGAGTTCATGAGGAACAGTATCGAAGCCCTTCTCAAAGTCTAAAATAAAGACATCGACCTGTTTATTTTTATCCAAGGCCGAAGCCCAATCGACAATAACAGACACCAACTGAGTATCACAACTGTGATTCTTTCTGAAAGCATGCTGCTTAGTGGAAAGGATTTTATTCACTTCATAGTGATCCATTTGATTTGAGCAAATGATATGCTCCAACAATTTACAGCAAATACAAGTCAGAGAGACAGGGCGATAGTTGGATGGGAGAAAGCTATCATTTTTCTTAAAAATTGGACAAACATTTGCCCTTTTCCAGTCCCTGGAAATATGACTGCTGGTAATTGACTGCTGGAAAAGATGATTAATCATTGGTGCCAGATCTGTCGCAAGCTTCCTAAGGGCCCATGGGTGTATGTTTTCAGGACCCATGGCTTTGCTAACCTTTAGGTTTTTCAGCAACTTTTCAACCCCGAAGGTGAAGATAGAAATATCACTCATTTTACAAGTAGGTCTCCGGAGAGGCACAGAATCGAGAGGCTCTCTTGTGAAAACACTACTAAACTGACTATTAAGGGCCTCTGCCTTATCCCTATCACTATTAGCAATTTTACCATCCAATGTCTGTAAAGGGGGAGTACAATGTTTATCCTTCCTCTGACCATTAATGTCAGGGTTTCCGTCAAGGGGGGGAAAGGGGGGGATTTGTCCCCACCTTCCCAGAAGAAGGTAGGTAAAATCCCCCCTTTCATTTCCATAAAAATTGTCAATATCTTGGTTTCTTACTTAATTAAAAGACACTTTTGCAACAATGTTTGAACTTACATAAATAAATGGCCTTTAAAACCCTTCAAATTACACCAAATTGGGGCCTTGAAGCAAGCTTTTCTCCCCCTGAACCTACTTGTAACTTTGGCCTAGGTCATCGTCAAGTTGGTCTCAGGGTTTAGCAGTAATAAATCCCCCCCTTTTTTGAGTTTCTGGCGGAATCCCTGAATGTACTTCCAGAAGGGTTTGGAATCATAAGTAATGTTGTTTATCATGCTGTTGATGTAATTCTTGTGCGAATTAAACACCTTCTTCTTGATATTAGCATGAAGGTCAACCCATTTGTTGTAAATATGGGCTTTGTTACAGTAGTTTTCTTGGTACTAATTTAGAATCCGTGCCCGGCAGTGACGTAAATTACAACTTAAAACTTACAAAATATCAGTGACAAGTTAAGTTCTAAAAGAACCAACATAAACGTGACAAGACAAGTTGTAGAAAGAAAGAAAGGCGTCAGTAGGATTTGAACGCGGATCATTGCAAGAATACGAACGCAGTATACATCTCACTATAGCGATTCCATGCCCTAACCGATAGCGCTGCGAGCCGAGCTGCCGGCAAACGGTTTTAAATATTATAAGTACTTACAAATGTATATGAAGGCTATAATTATACATGTATACGTAGTCTATACGTATACATATATCCCTACGGGTATAACCCTAACCTTATCTCTATGCGTACCATGTGTATAGCCCTATCCCTGTCTGTACGCGTACCCTATCCGTATGCCTACTACGTATATAACCCCCAGATTGGAAAGTCTGCCCTGCGCAGGGGATTTATCCCCCGCACAAAAATGTGAATTTCGAAGTTGCCAGCCGCGCAATTTAACAACTGACAACTGCAACCGCGCAAACTTGTTGGCAGCAACCAAGCAAGTTGCCTGGGAAAGGCAATTTCCTGCAATCTAGGAGGTAGTTTTGGCTTAAATTTTCTTGGTATGTTCTGTGCCAACTGATGGTGGCACTCCGCTTAGATAGTATCGGCCACGCAATTTTCTTGGCCATTATTAATATCCCCCGCGCACCATTGCAGGCTTTCCAATCTGGTATAACCCTAACCCTATCCCTATGTGTATGCTACCCTATCCATATTAACGTATATAGGCCTAACCCTATCCCTATCCGTATGCGTACCCCATCCGTACTAACGTATAGGCCTATAAGTATAACCCTAACCCTATACCTGTGCATACCACGTACAGTACATCACTTCCGGGCACGGATTCTAAATTAGAGTGGTCTTCTTATACAGAGCATGGAGTCTGTTCCTTCTCAAGTTCTCTTTATAGTCTTAATCATCCTTGGCTTGGAAGCCTTGGTGATCACGGTGTACAAGGTGTACCACAGTGTTATTTTTTTATGCAGCGTAGATAAGCAGACATAATTTTCAACTATCAGTTCTGCAGAAAACAGAAATGCGGTGCGCACCGACCCAATGGAACGCCGTAAAACGTTAGCCTACAAATAAATGCACACCACGATACAGATATCGCACAATCGGTACTTGTACAAAATGGAGGGCCCACAATCCTGATCTCACCCTCTAGCCTAATTTCTAAACTTTGACAGACGCACACTAAATTATTTCAAGAAAGAGAAACTTGATCCTTCAGACTAACATTACTCACAATTTATATCGAGATTTCTCACTGTTACCTTAATCTTCTTCAAAATTTATTCAGAACTGAATGTGACTGAAATTTGCTTACGGATCAACAGCATCAACGGTAAGAACTAA
Organism: Holothuria leucospilota; assembly: GCA_029531755.1. NCBI lineage: Eukaryota > Metazoa > Echinodermata > Holothuroidea > Aspidochirotida > Holothuriidae > Holothuria > Holothuria leucospilota. The sequence goes on from CM055974.1 coordinate 25,868,288, forward strand.
GATGGAAGAGTGAAGAGCTAGAGGTCGAGGCCGGCTAGAGCACTGATCTACATATCAGTGGGCTAGCCGGGAGTTGCCAGATTTTCTTTTTGCCCAAATTTGGCGTGCAATTAGGTTAAAAGCGCCAAATGAAAATTCAAATCATCAATATGTCAATAAAATATGAGTTTTGCCACAGTTTGCGAGGGAAATTGTGGAAAACATGGAAAATTGAGTGGCGTTTGTTTCAACATTCTCAAAGCCAAAACAATGGAAAAAATACCAAATTCAGTGCTTTTGGCGTTTAAAGGCATTTTAAAGGCAAATTTCAGTTCGTACCCTCTAAACCCCGTCCGTAGCTAGATAGTTCTCAGTGACGTCACAACTGGGGGTTGGCAACCGCCATGTCATAGGGCAAGCTTGTACGTACATGCCGGGGTTGCCCTATGAGATGGCTGACATACTAACGTGAAAAGCTCCTATGACGTCATGTGAGAACTGTCTATACTCTTTTCCTAACTCGAGATATCTAATGTTAAAGACTACTTATTTTGGTCAAAAAAATACCTCCAGATCTCATCAAGGTCACAGAATGTTATGTAAAGTGGGCACATTGCCTCAGATTTCTTTGTTTTCCTTATAATTGAATGTCCTGTTGTCCTTGAAATTTGATACTGTTGGATTGTTTGAATATCTTTCCATGTAGGTTTAGCATAAATCTACACCATATGTACGGCATAACAATCAAAGTTGCTAAATATTCCCTACAGCAGTATCAGTATCCGGTTGTAGTAGGCCTACCCGTACCCGTACCCGTACTCGAGTACAAGTTTCCGTACTCGTACCCGTACCCGTACTCTTGACCGGCCGGTACCCGTACCCGTACTCATGGCCTGGTACCCGTACTCACACTCATTGTCCAAATTATAAACTGTGCTCAGCTGTCAACTACTTCAAAGGCATGTTGAAGTTTTAATGTTTTACTGTACCATGTGCCTCAGTACTGGACTCTTTAAAGGAAATATGCAGTCACTCCAATTTTAATTGGTGTACCTATATAGGTGTTCTATTTCACGAATGGCCCTTTCAATCATGTGACTTTTTTGTTATCACACTGTTAATTTAATGTAGCCTGAGAGTAACTCTTTAAGTATGTTACCTAACATATTCAATGTTTATACTTGTAAATATCATTTTATATGCTTGAAAGTGAAATAAGAGAAGATTTGAAAGAGTCCAGCTGATATTTCAAAATAAATTTGGTGTGACTGCTTATTCCCTTTAAAGGCAATAGGCAGTTCCTCAAAATTGCTTTGAAAAATCAGCAAACTCTTGCAGATCTTCTCTTCAAGTTATTTGCCTGACAAGTGTCTCTGGCAGTCATAGGCTATCCCTGGTTTGCAAAACCTAAAAGAGAGATTGAGCCAACAGAGTCCGCTCTGCAGGAAAATCTGAGTCGTGCGTTAGCTGACTGGTGTTTTAGCAGTCAGCAGTTTCTAATGGTAACAAGACGGTTCCCCGGATACACGATTTTAGCATGGGCCACCACACCACACAATTTCCATCCAGCCAACTTACCAAACCTGACAAACATCTCGACTGAAAATTGAATCCTACCATGAATCCTTATACCCTCTAGACATGCCCCCTCCCCCCCCCCCACTTAAATCAATTATAATAGGCTTTATATATCATTTTGTGTTAATTTTGGATTGTCCATGGAGGAAGTTGCTCTGGGGTTACATACACTGGGTGGCGGCCAGGTTCGTTCACGGGGCATTGACTTGATGGGAAACTCTTCAAGGTTGGAATTTTCTGGGAAGGAGAGCAATATGGGGTTTTGAGTTTGTCCAAATATCCAGTAATTATAGTAATGCAGTAAAGGCTTGCTACCATGCATACTCAAAACTACACTGATGACTTGGTATACCCGTACCCATACTCATGACTTGTACCCGTACCCGTACCCGTACCCGTACCCGTACTCATGGCCCTGTACCCGTCCCCGTACCCGTACTCATGATTACTTTTCTCTTGGGCCCGTCCCAGTACCCGTACTCGTGACTTGGTACCCGTACCCATACCCGTACTCATGACCTGGTACCCGCGTACCCATACCCGTACTCATGACCTGGTACCCTACCCGTACCAGTACTCATGGTCCTGTACTCACACTACAACACTGTCAGTATCATAAAGAAATTTAATGCTTTGTCAAATTAATGTGCCGCGATGGCATCACATATTTCCCATAATGCACTTTGTCTTGAGAAAAAATTGCATTTCTTTGAAAATTAGTATCTTCCAAACGCTAGAAGCTATTGAGATGCGGTTTTCATCACCTAGAAGAGAAAAATTTTCTGCATTTTTTGAAGGCCTTGATTTTTGTCACGGGTAAATCCCTTTAAAAACGTCAATATGGCAACCTGATACAATAGGAGCTGTGTTGCATGCAGGATTTTTTCAAAATTCCCAATATCACGCGCCAAGAAATTCCCAACGCAACTGCATATTTTCGTTTTGGAACCGTCAATAGTACTTCAACACCAAACCATGGAAAGAGAAACAGTGGTGCCTGTACGGGGGTCATAGGGGTGCGTTCCACCCCCCCCCCCATCGATTTCAGATTTTTTTTTTTTTTTTTTTTGAAAATTTTAGAATGTTCCCAAAAAGGCGCGTGAAAGGTATATAGATTTCTGTAGGTTAGGTAAGGTGTGTTTTCGACCGAGCGACAGGGGCGTAGCTAGGATGAAATTTTTAGGGGGAGCCTAGGTACCAAATGGGGGTCACGCCATTGATTGCCGTCCTTAATTTTTACGAATTAGTATTAGGACACACACAATTTCTGGGGGCCTAGCAACCCCCCCCCGTAGCTACGCGCCTGCCGAGTGATGAATCTGTTGTAATCATTTTCTGTCACAAATGGTTATCAAAGTCAGGCGCGGATCCAAGGGGGGCTTCCTCGGGCTCAGCCCCCCCCCCTTTTCGCCACATCAACCATAACAAATACGCGCGAAAATTAGCATAATGTTAATCTAGCTAGAGAATATTCAAGGGGGCTTTCAGCCCCCCCCCCCCTTTTCGAATGTCTGGATCCGCGCCTGAAGTATCAGAATTTTAGCAAATCCTTCAATATTTTCGCGCCCTCCGTGCGCTTCAAACCTTACCTCAATATTGTTCTTATAATCAATATCTTCCGGTCGCAACTCCCGGAGAAGCACAGCGCAAAAGTTGAAAGTTGTTTACGAATTCTCAGGTAAAAGACTGGCTTTGTGGCATATAGCTTTGTTGGGGAATTGGAAGTCAAGTGTCTTAGGCTCGTTGAATAGCCTGGATGCAGGTTTTGTCATGAAAATCTTTTGCAATGAAAAATTTTGGCGCGCTTCGCGCGCATTCGTCACGGTTTGCACTCCATCCCATAACCATTATTAAGGTAAAAATACCAGTGGCGTAACCTATGCGCTCTAGGGGGAAAAACCCTGGCATCCGGGCCGGGGGTACCCGGTGGGTCTGGCACTTTGTTTGCAATGGACTTTTGGAAGTGGAAACCTTTCCCCACCTGGGCCTGGCACAGGATTACACCTAGGATTATTTTAGCAACTAGTCACCCAACTTTCGAACTAAAGGTCGTATACGAACATGAACATCATTCCAAGGAGAAAATTCCAGTCAAGAACAGGTATTTGGTGTCGGGTGTTAACAGGTACCTGACAAAACCAATTAAAACCCAACAAAACCCGACACACCAATTACCCGTTGACTGGAATTTTCCTCTGGGTTCTTCCACTGAATATGACGACCCGTCATCTTTAACATGATTAGTTATTTAAAACATAAATAAAAATTGATTAGAAGGTAAGTATCATTTGTAAGTGCACATGGCTTTCAAAACTTAATTCGCTCTGCTGCATCATGCGCACATGTCCCATTCTTCACCCCCAGGCACCATGAACCAAAGTTACGCCACGGAAAAATACATGCAACTATTCTGATTACAAAACTTCTCCGAAAAACAGAGGTACATCTCCAACGTCTGTGAGGGGCCTCGCATCGATATGGGATCTTTCAATCTAATTTTCAGCATGATGTGGAAGGTTGAGAGTACGTACTTTTGCCGTTTTACATTTTTCAAAATTTTTTACCATAAGCGCTTCGCGCACAGCCTTTATCGGTACAGATGGTGATTGTTAATGCACTTACAACGAAAAAGCATTCTGCAACGCGCTTGTTAGTCCTTCACCTTTTGCTATACCTATCAGGGAGGTCTTATATCACCCCCTGCACCTATATACTCCCCCCTGCCATTCCCCATTGCTGGAAGCTGTTCGTCTGGAGTTTGTTCAAATAGAAATACGATAGTTGTAAAGGTCTCGGCGTCATACTCTATGGTATCATTTGGATGTCAGGTAATGAGCATCATGTCCGTGCCCCATTTTATATAATTAATTCAGAGCTTCCAGAAGGCCCTATACCTGTGTCTGCCAGCCTTAAATACCCTTTTATAATGCACAATGAAGCAAAAGAAAATTTTCGTAATAGTCCAAGAATGTTTCTGTGGACTCCACGCACGTATTTTTGCGTAAAAACTTTTCCCAATTAATAGAAGGCAGTAAAGTAGCCAAAGGGGGGGGGGCTTCGGGAGGCTTGTTGACAACACATCCTTCTCTTAGACAACATACTCTCCTCTTTTACCTAGCAAAAAATGAGAATTCACTAAATTATAGAAATTTTCCAGCCATATATGATCAGTTCCAAGAATATTCCAACGATAGCACCATTTTGAATATAAGCAAGCTTAAATTAACAAAAATTTCCCAAAGGGGAGGGGACACCCCTCCACTTAGGCCCTTCCCCCAAGACGGGACCTTTATGAAGTGACAAAGGAAGGCTCCCGACTATATACAATCGCTGGAGCTCGTAGAAAAGGTACAATTTACGAAAAACTTGGGGGTACTCAGGTGTCATTACGACGTACTCTGTGGTGCCCCCCCCCCAAATCGCCAAATCCGGGCGACGCCACTGAAGAGAAAAATACCAATTTATTATGGACCAGCAATCATTCTTCCAATAATTTGTGTACTTGATTTTGGTCCGTTTCAAGGCCTTTGAAAAGTTGTAGTATGTTAAGGTCACAAGTAAGTAAACTGCTTGAGGATTTGTCTCTTGAGATCAAGGATAGTCAGGAAGGCTGATCGTCGTCTGAAAAGTGGTACGTGACACCGAATGGGAGTAGGGGGCGATGTCCCTCGTCGCGCTTTCTGATGTTTAAATATATGTTAAGATTTCTTTCCATAAACTTCACTGTCATGATATGGTGAATGAAATATTTACTGACGGCCAGCTTGGTTGTTCTGTGATTGGTAGCTTTCACTAGACGAAAGTCTCTTCATTCCAGGGCAAAACAAGACAAAGAGGTGGATGGGAGGTGCCGGGGAGCCGCCGGCCCCGGTGAAATATTCTTTATATCACTCTTCTTTAGGTCGCTATACGCGCGGCATTTGTCACACTTGAAGTCTTCTGCTACCCCTCAATGAAAAGGTGCTTAATACGCGGATGAACAATCTGTATTTAACGAACCCGAAACACAATTCCTTTCTTATTAACTGTAATACATAAAATTTAATCCGTTTCGTAACCTCTGGATCCTTGTACAAGTTTTCAACCGGCACAAGCTTCCCTGCCGCCATACCAAAGCTTCCGAGTCGGCTGTCCAAAGTGTTTTGAAATGTGTGTAACATCATGACCATTGGAATTTTGAGCATCGAGAGCGTCGATAAAAAGGATAGTGTGTTACCGTTTGACATTTCACTGATCAAATGCATTTTTCCATAGCGAGAGGATATAAGGCAAAACGTTGCCTAAATATCCTTCAGTTTCCATCATTTTTGGGCAATGAGTACTTGAATTCATTTGCTACAACGGCCAAATAACAGGTTGAGCTGATAACTTCAACAACATGGTATACAATGCACTCTACAAAAATGTTAGGGACTAAATTTGTCAGTCAATATTTTCGCACGGAGGAAATTTCTTCAATTAATTAATGCATTAACTTACAAACTTATTTTGGTCGCTGAACCCTTGTAGAAGTTTTCAACGCGGGCACAATTAAGCTACCCCTCATATGAAAGCTCAGGGGTAGGCCTTTCACAATGATTTCAAATTTGTGTGCCACGACAGTTGAGATTTTGAGCTCCGAGAGCTTGTGTTTCCTGCTTTTCTACTTCACTCAAAATGCCATTTTGCATCGTGAAAGGATATATTGCAAACTGAAGGTGCCTGAAATACCTTCAATTTTCTTCATTTTTGTCTGATGAGTAAGTCAACTCCTTTCCTACCGCATACACATCACAAATTGAACTCATCATTTCAGAAACATGGTCTATACTGTCCCCAACAATATTTTCTGAGGTGTTAAATTCGTAGGGTTATACCCTCCGCAGCGATTCCCCTCGAATCAGTGGTGTGATCGAGATGGTAGGAAAAACGCGAAGAGAGACTTGGTCAAGTTTAAGGGAACTGCTGGCTTTCTTTGACAAATCAGCGCACCATCAAACAAGGACAATGACCACCTATTGTTAGCAGAAGCTTACACCTACCCCCTAAGAGGATTAGTCGATACTTGCAATAGAAAAAGTATTTTGAAGTCGATAATTTATGAATATTCATCATAGAGGACCTTTCCGTGGCCCCGTCTCCCTTGTTGCGACTTCAGGCTGTATAGTCCCACCCTGAAGGGAAGCTTGGGCCCGTGTTGAGCAAATTCTGGCGCTACATACCCCAGCGTCGCTTGCACATTTTATCTTACCTACTGTCCTGACTACATGTTTTCCGAAGAAACTGGAAAATTCTGCGACCGAGAAGACCACGACATCCTGCGCGTCCGCTGTTACGTACCCCTCCCCAGCACCTCCTCTCGGCAACCGCACCCGTCATTTATAGAGGAAACTACGAAACATTTACAGACCATGCTATAAACCTTAGAAGGAAAATGTATGACATTCAAGAATATTGAAGCAACATCATTTTGGGTGTTTCAAGCAATATAGAGTATGGTACTAATGCATAAGAATACGGGTGAAAAGGGATGTTTGTTCCATCCAGCTAGCCCACCCCCACCCCCACCCTCCACTAGTCACTTCTTGTATTTCATACAGCTTCAAACGAGAATATAACTATTGTATAAAATGGCACTACGCCCTCAGTATTGTCGATGGTCTGACGGTAAGGCGCTCGACTCCGACTAGTAAGTTCGTGAGTTCGAGTCCTCTCGAGTCATTTTTCGTTTTGCGGTTTAAAAGTTGTGGAACGGTCTAGTTTTGCAGTTTCTTTCTCTTGAATATCTTCCTTGTTCTTGCTTTCATCGACTTCTCTGCGTTTCTGATTTTTCTTTTTTTAATAAGGCTCCGTTTTTTATTCATATCTTACTGTATATTTCCGAATCAGGTCACTAAACGCTGTTGCACTTAGCCTATGTTATAATGTCGTGTAGCCCCCCCCCCCCCCCTTTCCACGAAGCTTTTTTCGGTTGCAATCGGTAAAAGTTTTATAAATATTTTCCCATTATGAGATGAAACCGATTCTATATTTCATGTAATAAGCATTTGATACGAAAGGTATCAATAATGACAGAGCTCTCGGCGACGAATGTCGCCGAGAGCTCTGTCATTATTGATACCGAATTTGCCTACCTTCCCAAAGGAACTCTTGGTTTTAGAAAAAAGCTCCTCTGTGATGAATATTCATAATTATCGACTTCAAAATACTTTTTCTATTGCAAGTATCGACTAATCCTCTTAGGGGGTAGGTGTAAGCTTTGCTAACAATGGGTGGTCATTGTCCTTGTTTGATGGTGCGCTGATGTGCCAACGAAAGCCAGCAGTTCCCTTAAACTTGACCAAGTCTCTCTTCGCGTTTTTCCTACCATCTCGATCACACCACTGATTCGAGGGGAATCGCTGCGGAGGGTATAACCCTACGAATTTAACACCTCAGAAAATATTGTTGGGGACAGTATAGACCATGTTCCTGAAATGATGAGTTCAATTTGTGATGTGTATGCGGTAGGAAAGGAGTTGACTTACTCATCAGACAAAAATGAAGAAAATTGAAGGTATTTCAGGCACCTTCAGTTTGCAATATATCCTTTCACGATGCAAAATGGCATTTTGAGTGAAGTAGAAAAGCAGGAAACACAAGCTCTCGGAGCTCAAAATCTCAACTGTCGTGGCACACAAATTTGAAATCATTGTGAAAGGCCTACCCGTGGGCTTTCATATGAGGGGTAGCTTAATTGTGCCCGCGTTGAAAACTTCTACAAGGGTTCAGCGACCAAAATAAGTTTGTAAGTTAATGCATTAATTAATTGAAGAAATTTCCTCCGTGCGAAAATATTGACTGACAAATTTAGTCCCTAACATTTTTGTAGAGTGCATTGTATACCATGTTGTTGAAGTTATCAGCTCAACCTGTTATTTGGACGTTGTAGCAAATGAATTCAAGTACTCATTGCCCAAAAATGATGGAAACTGAAGGTATTTTAGGCAACGTTTTGCCTTATATCCTCTCGCTATGGAAAAATGCATTTGATCAGTGAAATGTCAAACGGTAACACACTATCCTTTTTATCGACGCTCTCGATGCTCAAAATTCCAATGGTCATGATGTTACACACATTTCAAAACATTTTGGACAGCCGACTCGGAAGCTTTGATATGGCGGCAGGGAAGCTTGTGCCGGTTGAAAACTTGTACAAGGATCCAGAGGTTACGAAACGGATTAAATTTTATGTATTTCAGTTAATAAGAAAGGAACTGTTTTTCGGGTGCGTTAAATACAGATTGTTCATCCGCGTATTAAGCACCTTTTAATTGAGGGGTAGCAGAACACTTCAAGTGTGACAAATGCCTCCCGCGTAGCGACCTAAAGAAGAGTGATATAAAGAATATTAAACCGGGGCGGCTCCCCCCTCCCACCTCCCATCCACCTCTTTGCTTGTTTTGCCCTGGAATGCAGGAACTTTCGTCTAGTGAAAGCTACCAATCACAGAACAACCAAGCTGGCCGTCAGTAAATATTTCATTCACCATATCATGACAGTGAAGTTTTTGGAAAGAAATCTTAGCATATATTTAAACATCAGAAAGCGCGTGTACCAGCAATCATTCTTCCAATGATTTGCGAACTTGATTTTGGTCCGTTTCAAGACCTTTGAAAAGTTGTAGCATGTTAAGGTCACAAGTAAATAAACTGTTTGAGGTTTTGTGCTCTTGAGACCAAGGAAAATCATCAGGAAGGCTGATCGTCGTCTGGAAAGTGGTACGTGACACCAGATGGGAGTAGGGGCGATGTCCCTCGTCGAGGAAGGATCCCACGGTCGGGTAAATTTTCCAATGTAGTCGCGGAAATCGATAAAATATGAAGTAGAACCCAACAGTGATTCACCTCTGTGATTTACGTGATGTTTTGATTCAAATCAGAGCTAGTCCTGTAATAAATCCCCCAAACTTTCCAACTTGACAAATAAAAACCCCAAAAGCACGACGAAAATTTTGAATTTGTTGTTGACAACGTTTCGGTGGCCCCGTCTCCCTTGTCGAGGCTTCAGGCTGTAGTCCCACGAAGGGAAGCTTGGACCCCTGTTGAGCAAATTCTGGCGCTACATACCCCCAGCGTCGGGATTGCACATTTTATCGTACCTACGGTCCTGACTACATGTTTTCCGAAGAAATTGGAAAATTCTGCGACCGAGAAGACCACGACATCCTGCGCGTCCGCTGTTACGTACCCCTCCCCAGCACCTCCCCTCGGCAACCGCACCCGTCATTTATAGAGGAAACTACGAAACATTAACAGACCATGCTATAAACATTAGAAGGAAAATGTATTATGACATTTACGGATATTGAAGCAACATCATTTGGGGTGTTTCAGGCAATATAAAGTACGGTACTAATGCTTAAGAATACGGGTGAAAAGGGATGTTTGTTCCATCCAGCTCCCCCACCTCCACTAGGCACTTCTTCTTGTATGTCATACAGCTTCACACGAGAGTATAACTATTGATTATAATGCCACTACGCCCGCAGTATTGTCGATGGTCAGACGGTAAGGCGCTCGACTCCGACTACTAAGTTCGTGAGTTCGAGTCCTCTCGGGTCATTTTTCGTTTTGCGGTTTAAAAGTTGTGGAACGGTCTAGTTTTGCAGTTTCTTTCTCTTGAATATCTTCCTTGTTCTTGCTCTTATCGACTTCTCTGCGTTTCTAAGTTTTCTTTTTTTAATTGGGCTCCGTTTCTTATTCATATCTTACTGTATATTTCCGAATCAGGTCACTAAACGCTGTTGCACTTAGCCTATGTTATAATGTCGTGTAGCTCCCCCCCCCCCCTCTTTCCTCAAAGCTTTTTTTCGGTTGCAATCGGTAAAAGTTTTATGAATATTTTCCCATTATGAGATGAAACCGATTCCATATTTCATGTAATAAGCATTTGATACGAAAGGTATCAATAATGACAGAGCTCTCGGCGACGAATGTCGCCGAGAGCTCTGTCATTATTGATACCGAATTTGCCTACCTTCCCAAAGGAACTCTTGGTTTTAGAAAAAAGCTCCTCTGTGATGAATATTCATAAATTATCGACTTCAAAATACTTTTTCTATTGCAAGTATCGACTAATCCTCTTAGGGGGTAGGTGTAAGCTTCTGCTAACAATAGGTGGCCATTGTCCTTGTTTGATGGTGCGCTGATTTGTCAAAGAAAGCCAGCAGTTCCCTTAAACTTGACCAAGTCTTTCTTCGCGTTTTTCCAACCATCTCGATCACACCACTGATTCGAGGGGAATCCCTGCGGAGGATATAACCCTACGAATTTAACACCTCAGAAAATATTGTTGGGGACAGTATAGACCATGTTCCTGAAATGATGAGTTCAATTTGTGATGTGTATGCGGTAGGAAAGGAGTTGACTTACTCATCAGACAAAAATGAAGAAAATTGAAGGTATTTCAGGCACCTTCAGTTTGCAATATATCCTTTCACGATGCAAAATGGTATTTTGAGTGAAGTAGAAAAGCAGGAAACACAAGCTCTCGGCGCTCAAAATCTCAACTGTCGTGGCACACGAATTTGAAATCATTGTGAAAGGTCTACCCGTGAGCTTTCATATGAGGGGTAGCTTAATTGTGCCCGCGTTGAAAACTTCTACAAGGGTTCAGAGACCACGAAACGGACCAAAATAAATTTGTTAGTTAATACATTAATTAATTGAAGAAATTTTCTCCGTGTGGAAATATTGACTGACAAATGTAGTCCCCAATATTTTCGTGGAGTGCATTGTATACCATGTTGTTGAAGTTATCAGCTCAACCTGTTATGTGGACGTTGTAGCAAATGAATTTAACCACTCATTGCCCAAAAATGATGGAAAATGAAGAAATTTTAGGCAACGTTTTGCCTTATATCCTTCCGCTATGGAAAAATGCATTTGAAGTGTCAAACGGTAACACACTATCCTTTTTATCGACGCTCTCGATGCTCAAAATTCCAATGGTCATGATGTTACACACATTTCAAAACATTTTGGACAGCCGACTCGGAAGCTTTGGTATGGCGGCAGGGAAGCTTGTGCCGGTTGAAAACTTGTACAAGGATCCAGAGGTCACGAAACGGATTAAATTTTATGTATTACAGTTAATAAGAAAGGAATTGTGTTTCGGGTTCGTTAAATACAGATTGTTCATCCGCGTATTAAGCACCTTTTAATCGAGGGGTAGCAGAAGACTTCAAGTTTGACAAATGCCGCGCGTATAGCGACCTAAAGAAGAGCGATGTAAAGAATATTAAACCGGGGCGGCTCCCCCCTCCCTCCTCCCATCCACCTCTTTGTCTTGTTTTGCCCTGGAATGAAGAGACTTTCGTCTGGTGAAAGCTACCAATCACAGAACAACCAAGCTGGCCGTCAGTAAATATTTCATTCACCATATCATGACAGTGAAGTTTTTGGAAAGAAATCTTAGCATATATTTAAACATCAGAAAGCCCGTGTACAAGTGATTTGCGTACTTGATTTTGGTCCGTTTCAAGACCTTTGAAAAGTTGTAGCATGTTAAGGTCACAAGTAAATAAACTGTTTGAGGATTTGTGCTCTTGAGACCAAGGAAAGTCATCAGGAAGGCTGATCGTCGTCTGGGAAGTGGTACGTGACACCAGATGGGAGTAGGGGGCCATGTCCCTCGTCGAGGAAGGATCCCACGGTCGGGTAAATTTTCCAATGTAGTCGGGATTGCACATTTTATCTTAAATGCTGTCCCTTAAATTACATACCGTATTCATTCGTCATTTTAATGAAATATGTCTGTTTCCTTTTGGATTCATTCCCAGAATACCCGAGAGAATGACCCTTTTGCCAATAAGTCCCGATTACTGATTTGTCGCACGTGCGGCAAGTAGTCACTCTGTGCATCGTGATACTTGTCGCACGTGTGACAAGGAGTGTGTCCTTGTCTGAGACGTGCGACAAGGAGTCAGTCCGTTTCCCATGGAATTGCATATGAGAATGTCGTATTTGAAGAAGTTATGCAAAAAGAGCTGTCCAGATAGAGTTAGAAAATCCATTTTGAAAATGCAACCTGTTTACAGTTCTATGTGCATCATGCATTTGTTGTCAGTATGGGAGAAAACTTGAAGTCTTTTCTTCAACGTGGTCAAACTGCAGAGTAGGGCGTGGTCTGAGGTCGATCTGGGTTGGCATATCAAAGGTGAAAGAAAAAACTAAGTTGAATTAATACTTGTATTCATTTGAAGAGCTGTGGACGGAGCGAAACTTTGAGAACACATTGTTGTAGGTAATGTCACGTTGATTACATTTGATTTAGTTTTCCCAGTACTGAAAGAATACTTTCAGACTGAGGTTTTATTTTCAATAACCAATCAAAGCCCATTTAGCAAGATATGTCCGCTTCTGAATCGTCCAACCCCCCCACACCCCCCGCCACACGCACTGCAACTTCGTCGGCAACGGTAGCCATGCGCATCAACCTTGCAGTACTTTAAGGGAAAAAATTTGAGGCATCAAGTAGAGACTAGACTTCGAATAACATAAATTAAGATACATCTCAGTATGGACTATTTGTACTTTCAGTCCCAACTTTGTTACGATTGGCCTTGTCGAAGATGACTATTTTGTCATTTTAAATCAGTTCAGGAGCCTCACCGACATGCGACCATTAGGGCCACATATGAGAAAAAAGGCCTTAACTCTTTGTCTACCACCTTTTTCCACCATGGCCTTAGTCTTTTTGGTTCCCATCAAAGATTGTTGAAAACTCTTTCCAAAATACGAGAACTAACGTATTGAATAACATTCAAAATATGTGTGATACATGTGAACTGCAAAATATATAAGACCGTCATTGAAGTGTTACCCTGACTGGGTAACTACTCCCATGGTGAGACAAAAGTGCTGCGAACACATCTAATGGTAGTAGGTAGAAGTATATCCGTAAGATACACCCAAAATGTAAAAGTAAAAAAGTTGTTGACTGAGCAAATTCTAACGAGGGCTCACCCGGCTTAGGACATTAAAATTACAGTCTTAAGCTGTCTACGAGAGTTGGCTGATTATAAAAGGGTCATTTCTTTGCATTTTGTGGCAGATTCTCAAGGTATTCCCAAACTTTCCAAGATAGTCGATCCAATTTCCAAGTTCCCCAGCTACGAGAAATTCCCAATATCTTGGGAATATTTCCAAGTAGGGCACCCGTCATAGACATCTTACGTGACTAGACGAGGACTTGACCGTCTTTGAAGCACACATACAAAGGGGTGACCCATAAGCGTACGGGGGTCAATATTTCTGGGGGACAGGGATAATTTTTGCCCGAATTTATAATTTTGGACCTAGTTGCCCGAATTTTGATACCGCTGTGTCGGTTGCCATGGCCCGCAAAAAGGGCATAATTTATTTTCTTGGCTGTCTCATTTGCCCGAATGGATCCACTATTTTTGCCCGAATTGGGAAGGCATATGCCCCCTGCACCCCCGCCTTGTACGCTTATGGTGGCCTTACTGACATAATCCACTTACTCAAATCTTCCCAACTCCAACAAAGTGTTCTCTAAAAAATTTCCGAGAATATCGAAAAATGAAAAGTCGTTGGCTTCCCTCTATATGAAAAGCTCTAACCGTCTAGTGCATTATTTCGACTGCCTTTCTTGCAGTATAGACCGCACCTAGATTACTTCTGCCAGTTATAGCGACCCTATAAGTTTAACAATATTAATCATGGGATGGAGTACAGCGGAGGGTAACAAAAATGATCCCAAATTTCCCAGGTAAGGATTATTCAGCAAGGCTCAAACGCACCAGTCTTATGGCGACAGAAATGAGGAGGAACGAGGCTGACCTGATTGTGAAGTTTTAAAAAATAATGCTGGCTTTGGATACAATCCTTATCCTTTTCCAATTGAAAAGTCATGGCAGTTGTAATTTGGATAACAACTCCCTTACCAGAGTTCCAAAGTGATCACAAGGGGGTATGGGATGGCTATGCTTAGGCGTTAGTACTTTAATGCTCAGCCTGTCATCATTGATGACTGGAACTTTCTGATGTCAGGAGCCGTTAAAACCGAGACCACTGTTATACAATTCAAAAAGATCACTCTTTTCAAGAAGATTGGCCCGGGAGGCTTACTGCTTGAGGGAGCTATCTGCCCCAGCAGCCGGGGCATTTTTAGCCCCACTAGGTCTAGTTCCTCAACATATATACTTCACTTTGGTTAAATGTTCCTACATTTGTTGGGTGTAAGGAAAGGGTGTGATGTCGATGTCTAAGTGGAGAGGGTGAAACTCCTTGCCTTAAGAAATTTTTGCTTATAAGCAAGGGAGCACATCACTCACTAAGCGCATTGTAGCGTGCACGGGAGCTGACTGGCATGTAGAACTTTGTTTGGCCAGTGAATGATTTTGTCAACATCAACATGGCCCTTGATAGGAGAAAAAATTTCTCCGCCCCTCCTGGCCTAAAGGTACTAAAATTAATGTTTATGATCTTGTGAACTAAGAACCAGGTCCACAGAGAGACAAGGTTTCGAGGCCGCGAAACACTTATCAGCGGAATGGATAGGCTATTTTTCAGGAGGAACGGATATTTTTCAGGGGGGGGGGAGGATAATTATCGTTAACGGCTGTCGAAATTGTTTTCTTTAAAAAATTGTAGGGACGAAATTTTTCTAGGGGCCTTGCACTCCCTCTTCCCCTTCCCGCCTATTAATTTTACCAGCCCGTAGCCAAGGAGGGCAGGGGAGGCGTCTACGAAAATTTTTCGCCTCTCCCTTAGAAAATTGAAAGTTGCTATTGCCTTAATGCAGTTAAGCATATCTCGCCCCCTAAAAACATGTCCCCTCCGGAACTTATCTCACCCCCCTTTCAGTAACTTGTGTGGCTACGGCCTCTGCTCAGTAGTGTAATTCTGTATTCAAAGGTTTCAAAAATTGACATTTGAGGACCAATGTAATGAGTTTCATCTTTTGGTCCATAATTGCAAATTTCTTCCTTCCTTCCCCTAGCTGCGTCACCACCGAGGCATGACCAGGAAAATTGCACTATAACACCTTATAGAATCTTGATAGTGTTCACACTGCAATGCTTGAGAATGTACAAATGAACTGTTTCTGCGCGCTTTCGCGCACCGACTAATTGTACAAGACAGGATTATTGGGAAGCCTCGTAGTCTGGAATTATTCCTCCGGCTGCCATTTTTTTTATAATGTCTGATGTTCCCTGTCATGTAGCCTCCCCGCTACCCATGCCCGTAGCCAGACTAGGAATTGAAGGGGGCCAAATGCAAGACGACCCAATCCAGCTCGCAAAGAAAATTGAAATAGAACAAAAATTTAAAGGCCTGGAAAAGAAATTCGTCAGCAATCACCATCAATGTTGTTTGTGACATTTTAATATAGATTGTCGAATCACTTTTGCCAACGAAAATGAAGAAAAACATATCTAAAACTTTGTCAAAATACTATTTTTCCGCGCGCTTTGCGTATCTCTGTGGTTAATGTTTGTCTCACAATTACATCCAGTAGAAAATCTTTCGTGTCATTACTCTTCCAAAGCCCCTTGGACAGCCTACCACCATTCATCCTTCCCAACCACACGCCACTGCCCCACTAATTGGCACAGTGACGTAGCTAGATATTTTGTGTGAGGGGGCAAAAGCAAAAAAGTGTCCGGCAGATTATTATCTTGAAGTAATGATGTACTATCTAAGCGTAGCGCCACCATCATCTGGCGTGTAGCGCGCGGAAAAAAAATAGATTAAAATATCTCCGAAATTGCCTTAAATGACACTTCCAGGCCACGTCAGTAACCATTTCGATGTCTAATTCTGCTTAAAAACATAAGTGTTGTAAGTAAACCCCTAAGAATACAATTTTAGTTACAAATTTCCGTTGTAAGAATTTTTAATTAAGGTGGTAAAAATTCCGACAGAGGCCTTCGAAGGCTTTGTGGAAGGCGACCGCCCCCTGCCCCCCGTCTAGCTACGCCTCTGAATTGGCATGTCGTAATCCTCGAGATCCGATGGGGGAGGGGGAAAAAGCAGAATGGGCAGTTGGCATGGACTAAAAAAAATTTGAGGAAGCCTATTCCGTTTGGTGGAGTTCCGGTTATATACGCAGCCGGAACGGTCCCAGGTGGAGGGAGGGGGAGACTGGACACTGTCGGGGATTTTTTTTTGTCGATTCCGTAAGGAAGCCTTAGTGGAACGACGGTTGTAAGCCTCGGACGACGATGAGCTAGCGGAAATAAACGTTTTACTTGCTCTTTAAGGAGGGACATTCCTCAACACGGCCCCAAATTTTTCGGTGTGCTTCAAGCACACGTGGCGTGGAGTTCCGTGGGTTTTTCTTTCAAAGTTTCACAATTCCCTCTCATTAAGAAATATACAGGTAGCCAACTAAGGGTAGGTAGCCAACTAAGTTTTGATAATAAAGTAAGGGAAAACGCTGACACTTTGTATTGCTGCGTGTTGAAAAAGAGAAGCCACGAAAAAGTAAGAGCGTTTCCGTAGTACGACAAAAAGTTACATGATTGGTGTTGCTCCATACGTACCGTAGAGTGTGCATTCAACTTCGGAAGTTAAATGTTTTTTAACGGTGGCGTAGCTAGAGGGGGGCAGAGGGCGGTCGCCTCCCCCACAAAGCCTCCGCAGGCCTCTGTCGGAAATCTTTACCACCTTAATTAAAAATTCTTACAACGGAAATTAGTAGCTAAAATTATATTCTTAGGGGTTTACTTACAACACTTATGTTTTTCAGCAGAATTACACATCGAAATGGGTACTGACAAGGCCTGGAAGTGTCATTTAAGGCGATCACGGAGATATTTTGATCTAATTTTTTCCGCTCGCTACACGCCAGATGATGGTGGCGCTACGCTTATAGATAGTACATCATTAAGGCTTCAAGATAAGCTGCCGGACATTTTTTTGCTTTTGCCCCCCAACAAAAACTATCTAGCTACGCCACTGTTTTTTTATCCATTTTTCTAACGATTAGGAGTAGTTTTCACAACAGAGATAAGTCATGGTGTCTCAAGTGTTTTTATACTCCTACCTTGAAAACGTTTAGTTTTTCCGCCAAGAAACGGGGTAAAAGCAACGTCGTAATGTTTGTTATTACGCACCGTTGCTCTGTTTGCAGACAGAGAGCTAAATGAGTGGCTTCAGTCCAGATCGCATGACGTCATTCCCATTACTTTAATTTAATTTCTATGGTTTTGATCTACAATGGTACAATATTTTCTAATATTTATCTCACGGTAAGCGTTTCGTGAGTTTTGTCGGGAAAACGTTGTTCCAATTCAGGCATGTTATCCCCCATGGCACAGAAGGTTTATTTTGCTGGCCGAGGCAAGCATGTTTTCTAACTTGTACCTAAAAACTTGTGAAAGGAAAAGCGAAAAAATTCTACATCTCTACTATTTTTTCAAAAAAAACCCCCACTAAATTAGCACAAAACTGACTATATCAAGCATGTTTATGGTGCAAAAACACTAAGTCATGTAATGGTATCACGAAATTTTTTTCACACAATTCCTTGACAGCGTTATGATGTGAATCGCTCAACCAACTCAAGTTGTAGACGAAGAAATATTTTGCCAGACTGTCTTGTGTCTTGTGCAAATTCGAACTTGGGCATCCTCAATTGACTTTACATAATTAAAGTCAGACCCACTAATCGCCGATACCAATCTAAATCCAGTTAAACTACATATAATCTGAAGACTGATGGGATGAACATCGAAATTTTACGAAAAAAACGTGAACACTTCACCGTCGAGAATTAAGTTTGATGCCAGCCTGATTAAAAATTGTTGCCCTTCTGTAATAAACTTCCTCACAATTTTATGCGTTTCCGCCCTCGAAAAAGCAGCCAGGGATAGTAAGATGTCCCCTGGGCTTAACGCCACAAGAGAGAACCCTCCATTTAGATGGAATAACTCCATCCTCTAAGCTCCCCTTCAGGTGACACACCAATATATGGTGCATAGGTTCCCTTGGGGCTGTTTCAGCAGATCACTTTCCTTCATACAGGCCCTTGAGGCCATTTCATTTCTCAGGATACCGGGTAGCATAACTTAACACATATTTATATTAGACACCCCCATGACAAATTTGGGCAAGATTCAACCATTTCACCCAAACAATGAGGTCCCTACCTTTCAGCCCTTCCCTGTGTAGTACTATTAATATGAATAGGAGGGCATCTCCCCAGCCACCACATTTCCTACAGCTTCACATAAACTAGTATGGGGGTGGCTATGTTGACGAAGGAGGGGAAAACTCATGACCGGAACCGTTCAGATTTGTTGGGTATATACAATTACTATTTCGAAGGATGGAACGAGTGAAACACGGTTCGACTTGGGTTATTAAAAGCATCAACGGCCTGGCATTCCTCTTTTACCAATAGGGGAATTGGTTAGAAGGCCTAATCCACACTTCCGTAGTAATTCACATTCCTGTCACGCACTTCCAGTAAAAATCCGAAAGCTGACTCGAAATATCTTCATGTTGTGAATCAACCTGAAATAAGTTCTCGGAATATGGAAATCCTCACGAAAATACCGTTTCATCATTCACAAAGCTTTTCCATCCGACGATTACGTAAAATGAGGAACTACGTCCAGCTGTTTCGATCATACCCTTCTTTCCACCCTAACCTTATTCGAGTAATTTTGTGATGTGAGGTAGACTTGTTTTCATAAATTCGAAATCCTTTTTCTCAGACACTCTATCAAGGGGCCTATCCGTGTCAAATACTTCGAACGGATATTTCAGGTTTATTGTTCACACGTTAAGATGAATTTTAGAATTCAGTGGAAATTTGAAAGAACTTTTCTTATGTGCATAAGGTTCTTAAATGTTTTCCAAATTCCTTCTATAGAGGGATATTATCAATCGCTACGTTACCATAGGCACTACAGCTTTCTGCTCTGTGTGCACTTGTATATGTGTGTACTGACTTGTTTGTGTGTGTGTGTGTGGGGGGGGGGTAGGTTGCGGCTGGGGACGACACCCCAAAGTTTTATAGCAGGTGGTGTTGACGTCTCAAGACAAGGCAATATTTTATAGGTTAGAACAGCGTAATTCTATTCCCTTATGTATACTGGCACAAAATACCCAATCCGAATATCAGCTCAGCCTGTCTCCAAATATTTTGGCCGATCAATTAAAGAGCATAACTTGATGCGATCTGCAACATGAAGATATGTTACAGGGACTGGGTTCTATAAATGGCACGGTCAGAGGGCCACATCCGGCCTTGAGACAAGAGCTTCAACAGCTTCTCAAAAGTGGGGGGGGGGGGCATAACTTGACGAAAAAAATGGAATTCGGAAGATCTGCGGTGTAATCTGGGGCATTTTCCACAATTTTAATTCTTTAAATAGCTGTTCCCACCATTTTTGAGCTTAGTATTGAATTAGCTATTTTGTAAGCTACGTAAATGTAAAGTTATGCACCTGGGTTCACGAAACGCATGTCTAGGTTACTAAATGAGTGAAACTAACAACAAATCAATCAACCTGGAAAGCGCAAAGTGTAAAACGGATCTGGGTGTTCACATGGACAACGATCTTGGGCCTATGTTTAGATCACATGCTGAGGTGGTAGTCAATAAAGCAAATAGAATTGTTGGAATGATAAGTTAGTTAGATGAGGTTTAACGGCCGAGTTTCCAACCAATTGGTTCAAGTCGAGCCGGCCACTGCCTTTTTTTCCAGTTGTGGCTCAGGAATGATAAGACATACCTTTACGTTTATGGACTGTGATATGTTTCGCACATTATACTCCAGTCTTGTTAGACCTCATCTCGAATATGGAAATGTTGTTTGGGCTCCATGGTATAAAAAGGACATTATCCTCATTGAAAATGTACAAAGGAGAGCAACAAAATTGGTATCAAATATAAGAAACTATAGTTATGTGGCCTAGACTTAAGAAGCTGAATGTCCCCAGCTTAACATACAGAAGACTACGCGGTGACCTGATAGAAGTTTTTAAGTACACGCACTGAGCAGTTACTTCATATTAACAGATCAAGTACAACACGAGGCCACAGTTTGAAAATCACCAAGCAACACTGCAAGACTAATGTTAGAATTAAGGTTTTTCAGCTTGAGAGTCACAAACACTTGGAACAATCTTCCTGATTCAGTTATTAGTGCTCCATCCTTGAACACTTTTAAGAGCAGATTGGATGCATTTTATGGTGAAAGAAAGTTTTATGTTGGATTGGAGTAGTGGTTCACCCTGCTGCACACTTGTTTCCTGTCAAGATCTACTACAGGCTTTTAGCCTACAGTTAGAATCCTGCTATGTTATGCTAACATGTACCTGCTATTTTTGTTACGGTTCTGAAAAATTGGGGGAGGAGAGATTAACGATATGATATCCCCTCCACTTTCAAAAGTGGAGGGGACATGTCCCCGCTGTCCTTCAACTGTTGATGCCCATGCTGCGAGATGTTCCAGTCCAGCCGGCCAAGTAAACTGAGATCGAAAAAATATACTAAGGATTGAAAAAACAAATGCGCCACCACTCGTAAGTAATTCAGGGGCAAGGCTGAAGTGAAGTGTAACCTTTATAATGTAAATGATGTAAATCATAACTAAACTGTCCACGAAACCCTTTTTTCGATCCACTTTGCGCTTTGCGTGCACCTACCGTTATAAATCACCTCACTATTACTTCGTGTAGGGCAGTTTGGGTTCAGTTGTTGTTCTCAACCTTCATGAAAGGAGGGACGTCACCGCCCTTCCCATCGGATGGTTAACTCTTGCAATCAGCCAGGCGCGCACCCAGGAATTTGTCAAGGAGGGGGCGGAACATGTAGGTAAACTATCTAAGCGTAGCTCCACCATAGGTGCGCGAAGCGCACAAGAAAATTTTGGCCAAAAATACCTCCCAGATCGCTGAAAATGGCACTTCTCAGGCCTTGTAAGTTAATTGCATCTTAACGTTTCTATATAAGTTACTTTGCGATATTGTCAAAAAAATCATTAAAAAATAGAAAAATATGCTCAAGGGGGGGGGGGCGGTTGCCCCCTTCGCCCACCCCTTGGCTAGGCGCCTGCAATTAGCCTAGGCGTACTAAGAAAATAGGAGTGCAAAAGTCGATCTTTGCCACTGCCGCACTCCAAGTTTTCAACTAAGGACATTGTGGTGCTGGTGTATTCCTGAAACACACAAAATAATCGGGACCGTCAAATGGAAATTTCGACTACTGAAATCATAGACCATCGTTCGCTTGTGTGTGTTGTTATTGCGCATGTTTCTTTCGTAAGTCTTGTGATGTTACCATATTTGTGCCAAACATGAAATGTAGCTAGCAGATGGGATGGTTGGGACATAGCTAATGTAGGCCAACTATACAGTTTCTCCTGAAAAGGTGAAACGTTCCTGCTTTTGTATACCTTTTCTTAATTTCGTATGAGCAGAAATTGACGAAGGAGCTCGTTGGAAAATTGGTGTTGACGGGAGAGCTTCGGCTGGAGGTAGGGCGGGTATCTTTTAGAATCATCGATCTTTTATATCATGATTTGTTCCAAATACCAACATTTTCCTTGCTATATTCATTGATCTTTCATTCGCAAAATAAAAAATCAGTTGTATAACAAGGGTCAAGCTCAAATCTAGCCTGGGGCTTACGCTGCCCGAATCTCTTCCTCTTGTTTTTCGCAGACCATATTGCATTTATTGCTGATGAAAGTAATGCAGCTTTCATTGTTCTAATTATAAAGGCAATGCCATCAGAACCCTGAAAATCGCACCTCTTTTTTCCGTAATATGTCGAGGTGGTCGGGCATTATAGACCACCTATCGGTAGCTATCCCTTTGGTGTTCTTATGTGAGGATATCTCCCTCACGAATGAGCCTTATTTCTGCAAATAAAGCTTTCACCACTGAGAATGACGAGTGCCGAGCACTTGTGTGGAGGGGGCTTTCGCGTTACATATTTTCCAACAAAACAATTGTGCCGACAGTACATTAGTTTTGGAGCAAAAGTGAGGGCGCCAGAGGTAAGTTATATGTGACTACATCTTAGTCAAACTAAATGTATGATTGACGGTGAAGACTGAGGCAGTTACAATTTTCTGGCTCCGAACCCAACTTGATTTTCAGCTTCTACCCTCATTATAAGGCCCTAGTTACTTCCTTACATGCAAACCCTACCGTCATGCACAATCCCCCTCACCCACTAATACACTCACCGCGTAATGAAATGGCGGTTAGTCCGACAGGGGTGGAGGAACAGGGGGTGGGGAAGCCAGGTAGGCCAGTTGGCATGGACTTACGAAATTTGAGGGGACCTATGCCCTTTGGGACGATTTGTTTCTGCCTTTTCTTATTTGAAGTGCGGATCTTTAAGCCGTGATGTTTAAAGTTAAAGAATGGTATTTACAATTTTACATACAACTTGCAAAGCCTGCGTGGTTAATGCCACTAACGGCAATCTAGCGGAACCATATTTGGCAAAAATACTCTTGGTACCCTACGCCCCGCAACCCATGGTGACAATCCTCTCAGATAATGCCAGGAACCCCCTCCCTATCCACTCAATTTTCAGAGAAATGCCCCCTTCACACACACATACACACGTACAAACACTGAACTTCTGTCGTGAGCTTTACCAGTTCTGCCAAACCTGTAATCTGGCTAGGATAAATTAATGATCAAATTGTGATACTCGTGATGATCTGTCTAGTGTGTATAAAATGCCATTTAGAGATAGCTAAATGTGTCCACAATAATTAAAATACCGCAGACCTCCAGGAGGCTTACCCTCTGTATTCCACAGGGTATTGTCCTGGACCCCAACAGGGGCCCTATAAAGGACTCCTAGAAACCATACCCTCGACATCCGTGGAGAGCTCCGCGCTACCGCCACATCGTATAGTCATTTCAAAACGAGACCCTGTCAAAGACAAAACCTTAGGAAGCCTGTATGTGGCCCCGAGATTTTTTTGCCTGCTAACGAAAGTAATTAAGAGTCCCTGATCTATACAATTGCCTAAGCTTGAATACTTCAGTTCGTGACCAAACAATCCCCCTCCTTAGGCAGTCCCCAGACGAGTAACCAAGGACAATGGTTAGAGCGTCCTGCTGTCGTAGTATCCTCGAGATTTTGTCCAGGAATCGCTCCAATTTTTATCCATAGACTTACAAACCAGGGGACCAGAGGCAGCCCCTGAAGGTAGGGCAACACTAATTTCTGGGATCAATTATTGGAAAAGCTCAGGCAATGTTTTCTATTTGCCAGGAGCGCCGCTCGCTAAGCATAGGTCGCATTGGGTCACATTCTTTGACTTTGTCCCCATGCACCTACCCCCAGCCCGCTCCTGTACACAGTTTTCAGGGACAATGTGCATGCAAACACTTTATGCACACCACCACCCCCCCCCCCGCCACTACTGTTTGTCCCGGCAAAGTAAAAACCTATTCCGTACTCCTGTGATACCTATTAAAATCATGCACTGTTTCTATTCAAGTGCATTCCTTGATGCCCCATGAATCATATGTAAAAGATAAACAAGTGTCCAACATCACAAGATAATTGTGGACAAACAGATTCCTTTAGAAGGTCTACATGAACTCCCAGCTCATTTAATATGGAATGCGTTCTGACATCTCCCATTGGAACATACCTGAATACTTGAGGGCCCTTAAATGTAATTTGAAGCTGCATATTGTGCAAGTTTGGCGTTAGTTTGGTTAAAACGGTTTGGTATGTTTTTGAAAAAGGTTGATTTATTTCTATAATACTGGGGTGGAACATACTTCGAGCACTACATGTTTCAATCGAGGGTTTAATCCCCGGCCACTCCTCCTGTTTATGACATGTATTTTACGGTCATATTGAATTCTATTTTAAACGTGCAGAGTTAGATAACTTCTTTGGTCAACGACTCAGACGCACCGTAACGCGACTAGGACATCATGATACCCCACGTTTCCGACTCTAACAAGACGTAGGAGTTGCAAAACTAATTGGACAGAAAACTTTGTTACTGACTAAGCAAGACACGATGCGTAAGTCCGTTT
The DNA here is from genome assembly GCA_029531755.1 of Holothuria leucospilota. Lineage (NCBI taxonomy): Eukaryota > Metazoa > Echinodermata > Holothuroidea > Aspidochirotida > Holothuriidae > Holothuria > Holothuria leucospilota. The sequence continues at coordinate 25,892,872 of CM055974.1, forward strand.
TACCTAAGTTTTGTGTTTTCTTTGTGAATAAGGTCTCAGGTAAGTTGGAGAAAGACTGCTCTCGTTTAGTCAATTGTACTCATCCTCTCCTAACTTTGCCAGTCTGCTTTCGCTTCATACATATGCATAATAATTTGTCAGAGGAGGGTAATCAAAGGGGGGTTGGCAGGGTTTGGTGAGGGGGTATTGTCCCCCAATAATCTGATTGAGGGAAAAATACGTTTCGTCCCTTAATGTTGATAACAACGGACATTAAGTTTTGGTGATGTTTTATAAGTATAAGCGGGGAGTTCCGAGTGGTCACAACCTTGTATGAGACAACTGCTTTTGAAAGGCTCTCTCAAATGCGAAATCAAAGGCAACTACACATCAGAGATGGGTCCAGAGTTTTGGTAGGTAGCGGGAGGCCCCGCATCATCGTCCCACAGATGACGCAGCTTACGTCAGCAACACCAGGCCAAAATCCCCCGAGCGGACGTTGTGGGCTTTTTCAAAGATGTGCACGCACGCTGGTATATGAGAAGGAAGCATTTAACTATTTGAAAATGGCATTGTTAACTATTTGAAAATGGCATTGCACATGCAGTGGTACTACAACAAAATCACATTTAAGCATTTTTTGTATAATAGTAACGTTACCCAGACTAACGATTAATCGGGTGGTCAATATAGGCGACATGGGGCTATAGGTGACGAGCAAGGATGCCGGTAGTAGCAGCTTAGTAGGGATTTTCTTAGCCGGTGGGGCACTGGAAGGGACTCACGCTCTTTCTCTGGAAACACAGCTTTTCCCAGAGGCTGATGTCACCACTGGAAAATTGCAGATAAGGGAAAAAATTTGCGAGGGGTGGCGGGGCTAAGAGGGACGATGAGTTAAATAAGGAAAAGAAAAGAAAACATTCATTGTCTTACCAAATTTGGCTTACTAATACACACACTTGATGAAAGGGGAAACTGACTTGACCGAATGGTTCCCATGGAAGTAACCTGCGGGGAATTTGGAATACCCCACCCCATTTCCCATAAGTTAAATAAAAGTAGGCCCACTTAAAGAAAATACTGGAAATGTTGAATATTTTACGGTCCTGATTACGAATTTAAAGCCCGCAGAACCTGGGGATTGTATATAAGGGTTCCTCTTTCCCAAATTTGCATGGAGAGTTCTCAGATCCACGGTCATAGACGCACTCTTAAGCCGCGGTCACACTACAACGAATTCGGATCGGATTCCGATCCGATTTTTGTGAGTTTTTATTAAAATCTTCTCCATATCTGGTCAGAAAGAGCCCAAAATTTGCCAACCAGTGTAAATATATGATTTGCATCAGAGGTATATGAAAATAAAATGTTAACTGATTTTTTCGTGACGTCACACCGACAAACAGCTTTTATCGGACACGCGTAGTCTGATAAAAGCTGTCTGTCGATGTGACGTCACGAAATAATTCGCATAAATTTAATTTTCGTAGTCCTGCGATAAAAATCATATAATTACACAGGTTGGTAAATTTAGGGTTCTTTCCGACCCGAAATGGAGAAGATTTTAACAAAAACTCACAAAAATCGGATCGGAATCCGATCCGAATTCGTTGTAGTGTGACCGCGGCTTTATGTGGGTAACTGATAAATGAACGAAGGCTTCAAAAAATGAACCCGCCCATGTCCTGTATACAAATGTTGTTGCCCTTACTACGTGATGCACAGAATACACCTGAAATCTTTAGGATGAAACTCTTTAGTAATATGTTTCGAACTGTGCCAAATCATGCCTATTTAAAATATCTTAAGACTACCTTTAAATACATACCAAATCAATGAGCTTTTAAATAGTCTGGTAGAAAGTTTAGCTGGACCTGGCATCGAAATCATACTTTATGATGAATGTTCAAAACATTAAGAGTATTTGTGTGAAAAACAGTTTGAATGATTATTCTCTTATAACAAATAATTATTGTTTTATTCAAGTTGGGTACCATTTTGGTTTTCGGCTATCCTGGTTGATCTGGATCTCGAAAAAAAAAATGTTCACAAAAAATAAGTTTTGAATATTCATCACAAAATATAAACAAATATCAAGAACAATTGTGTCAAAAATATTTGTAATAATTATTGTCTGTATTATTATAATAGTCTTATTACTATAACATTTGCGGCCATTTTGTTTTCCCGGCCATCTTAGTTGAAATGGGTCCAAACAGTAAAATTCAGAAAATAAGTTCTCTATATTTCTAATTAAATATGAAAAGATATTAAGGGCAGTTGTGTCAAGAATAGCCTCATGGTTATTCTCTTCATTATTATAATAAATGATTATTGTTTTATTGGAGGCCATTTTGCTTTTCCTGGTTGACCTGAACCCCGACAGAAAATTCAGAAAATTAAGAACTGAATATTGTAATAAAACATGAACAGATATCAAGGGCAACTGTGTAATAATATTTTAAATTATTATTTTCTACTTCATTATAATATATTATCATTGTTATCATAGGCAGCAAGAGTTTTACGGTCATCTTGGATAATCTGGATCCTGCCAAACAGTTCGGTGAAACAAGTTAATAATATTATAAGACATGAACTTAGTTTTTTATTATTGTAATATATTATTACATTGGCTAATTGAAGGCTATTTTAGTTGGACCCAGACCGAAAAGTTCAGCAAGTTTCGAATATTCATCATAAAAATGAACAGGCATTAAGCGCAATTGTTTCAAACATATTTTAATGATAACCTTCTTTTTAACAGTATTGGCGGCCATCTGTGGCGACGGCACGGGGGGGATGGGGGCACGTGCCCCCAATCGATTTCCGAAAATTTTTCCGAAAATATTAAAATGAGCCACAGAGACGTTTAAGCTATAGATTTCTGTAGCGGGTAAGGTGAGATGTGTTTCTGACTGAATGATGAATCTATTGTAACCATTTTTTTTATCACAAGTCTTTCTCAAACTATCAAAATTCTCGCAAATTTTTCTCAAAGTACAAAAATTTTTGCACGCTCCGCGCGAGAGCAGCATCACCGCATGGTTGTTTCCTATCAATAACGTTTCAAAAATATTTGCATTATGCAATGGTGAGGGTTCTACAAGTACTCCGATTGTTCCTGTGGTTAAAGGGTCTAGTTTCACTTCCGATGATCCCAGATAACCTTTGACCTCTACCAAAACAATAGGGCTCATCTAGTGATCATAACGCATCCACATGTAAAGTATGAAAGGTATCCATGCTTCCTACTTTGAGATAAAGTGTTTTAATTAAAGGGTTTTACTTTTTGACTTCTGGTGACCTCAAATGATGGTTGATCTCCACCCATAAAGATGGGGTTCTTTTCCTAATGTGAAAAATTTATATCCCAAGTGTAAAAAGTATCAATATTCATATGTAATGAGATGACGTGTTAACAAGCATTATACAACGTTTAAGTAGTTTTACCTCCGGTGACCTCAGATAACCTTTGACTTCTACTTAAAACAATAGAGTTCATTTAATGACCATAACGCATCTACATGCCAAGTATGAGAAGTATCCATGTTCCTACCTTGAGATATCGTGTTTACAAGGTTTCGGTTTTTGACTTCTAATAACCTCAAATGACATCTGACACTCCACCAAAAAATGTTCCTCTCAGTGTGATAAATTATGTACAAAGTATGAAAAGCACAGTGTCCATCAAGTGTGTCTTGAGATATCGTGTTTAAAGGCCCACGTCACAAACACACATACAAAGATAAACATGCATGCACGCATACGCACACACATACATTAACATGCACTCGTCAGTGTGATTGCATAGTGTCCTTTCGATAAGGAATCAAAAAGCCCCTAACTTTATGAGTATGAAATCTCAAAATGGGCCTAAGTAATGGGTTTGTATGTTTAGATACAATTAACAGAAAGTCAAGAAAGTGTCACCATTTTGCCAACCTGGGCCATTTTGCCAAAACTAGTTTTCTTACTAGGCTAACGATGGTGGTTCTCCTAGTGGCACACTAACAATGGAGAGGTCCGCACCGGGTTACAGCCGTGGAGAGGTGCCCTGCCATAGCCAAAGTGGCCAAATAATCAACATTTCTGAACATATGATTAGTTCAAACTTCAAAGATTTGCCTAAGCAAGCACCGTTTTGCATTTAAACCACCTTATACACCATTAAACAAAGGGGGGAAGGTCGTGACCATTCCGGCCCTTAGACATGTACCCACATACGAAGCCAAAAGTCTAATCAAATAATTGAATAATGAAAATTTGGTATAGCACAAAATCTGTTATAGTGTGTAATCAGTCTAAAGCTTTGCTGAAGATAACACCATTTTGAATATATGCTTATCGCTACAGTTGCCAAACGCCATTTTAATTAAAGGTCAAAAGCAGTCTCTCCAAACTTATTTTGAAACAACAGCTAAATGTCACAAATTTCTTCTTATTTCTCTTCCAAGTATCTTTCATAATATTTTAGGACATAAAATATTGCATATTCAAGGTAAACCAAGCAGTTGCTCCCTGTAAATTTTACAATTGAGTGAGAAAAAATACTGTCACAGGATTCTCAAGATCCATTCAGGAAATAGGATAGTCTACTATACAAGTCTTTATTGGGTGACTGCATTCTCCCTTTAAGCACTGGAACTTTTATTTTTACTACAAAATTCCTAACCACAAAAAGTGCGTTGAAAATAAAGTATGACATAAGGCTCTGCTTGAAGGACAACGATGGGACCGTGAGAAGTTACATTCTGAACGACACTTTTAGTTGCAGGAAACCTAACTTCTGGGAAACTGACAGAAACAAGCAGAACGATAGTTTTTATGGCAGAGTACTTTACATTCCTGTTAAGCACTTACTGTGCCTTTGCTAACAAATCTCGGTAAGAAGTTGTTGATAAACTTTATAAACTTTTTCAGGTTTTGTTGTTGTTCTAATTCTGTCAGACGTCAAGTTCCTATTACGCATCTGAAGTGTTTCCTTTAAGCAAACATTAAAACGTTTTACATATGGTAGCAACGTTTACACTGAGAATTGTTTAGTGAATCTGTTATCGTGAAACCAGCGATATCTTTGTTATCAAAATCAACGAATCAAGTCGAAAGTCCACTTCTGTTGATTCACTTAATCATCTATTACCTGAAGTCGGTGCCATAAATTTAGCTTATAAAAACTTGCAAACCTTACTTTGACAGGAAAGGGGGATTCCCAGAAAACGCCGGCTAGAGTATAAAGCCGGTGCACAGGTATTGCTAGATGCATGGTTCACATTTAGTCTCATTTAAAAGGCAAAAATGTACAACTAATTACATTATATGAAGTGTTTGATCTGCCTGTGAGTTGGTGCCTTCGGTGGGTCATCTGAGACAGCAAACCGTATGTAAATTTCTTAATTCTTAACCAGTGCTCATGGACGTCAACACTGAGGTGGTGAGAGGGGGGGTGGAGGTGTGGGACATGCCTCCTGCACTTACTTCAAGAAGGTTGAGGTCAAAATACCTCCTACACTATTTTCAAGTTTCATCATTTAGGCTATGTCCCGCCCAGCACTTGTCGACTGGGGTTGACACTACTGTCAATTAGACGTAGTCCTTTTCAAATTCAACTTTATGAGGTAATTAACATTACCTCATATTGAAGCGGTAAATTCTCACAACCTACTGCTGTTGACTTCTTGCAAGGAACTCTGATCTACGGCAGCTCTCTACTCTGGTCTTGTCTGATGCCATCGACTGATCGAAACTTTGACAAGCTAACTCCACAGACAAACCAGAATGCAAAGTCATTCATCTGGACAATTTTCTTAAAAGAGGTAGCAAGTCACTTTATAGCGGAGTCATGCACATAAAAGATTTGTAGGGATATTGAATCAGAGTAGTCCAAAAATAAAGTTCTAATGTGTCCAGCGTCCACCGTCCGACTTGACTGAAAGAAGGAAAGCTTAAATGGAATTTTTTTTTGTGGATGGGAGGGGTAAACGTAGACTGAGTTTGGTCAGCTGGATCGTTTTCAGAGATGTATTACTCTACCCTTGCAATGAACAGAAGTGTTAAAGCAGTCGCCCAAGTTTATTTCAAAAACATCTGCTAAATCTTATTAATCTCCTCTTGTTTCGCTTTATACAAGTATCTTTCATTATGTTTCTGTATAAAAAATATTGCGTACTGGAGGTAAACCAAGGACTTATTCTGCATGAATTTGAAATAAGTAACAAAAACTTGTTGTCACATGATTGAAAGGAGCCATTACTGAATTATGATGACGGGGTACACAAATTCAAATGAGGGGGTGGGGGACTGATGCTTCCCTTTAACAATATCCACTGTGAGCTGTGACAAGTTTAGCTGAACCCCGGCCCACTATAGAGTGGGGGTAGGGGAGGCATGCCGGGAAAACTTTCTTCATACAGTCTTTTAGGCCTTTAGGGTAGTGGAGTAAAACCTCTATGGATTGAGGATTCCACTAATTCTAGTTCAGAGTGGTTTCACCAGCAGGGTGTTATTGGAAAAAGGTGCAATAGGCTGACTGGTTGTGCAAATGCCCATTCAAGTTCAAATGGTACTGGCAAAATGAACATTTGGACTAAGTAACTGCATGTAGGAGTTCGTTGAAATTACTGAGACAAAACAAGAATCAGCTACACAAAATACCTCTGAATGGACTCACATCTCGAAAGGAAAGGGTATAGTGCTCATGGGAAAATTGCCAATCATTGATGAAATATGAATGCAATTTCTGAAAGAGCGGATGTACCCAAGCCAACGGGAGCAGGGCCGGTGAAAGGAAGTTATAAGACTATGGGTGCCCTTTAGCCCCAAGATTTGCGCATTTTTATAAGGTATTTCTTGTCCGTTCTCATGTACATCTTATGAAATTTTATGGATTTAAACTTCAGACTGAAAATTGTTGGGGGGGGGGGGGGCTTTATCTGCCGGACCGCGAATCCGAGGGATCTGGAGCTGTTCTCAGTCCAATATTAGTATTTTTAAAGCTTCTTTGAAAAAGTCCTTTTTTCCTAGGATGAATGATGAAGAGAGTCTCACTTTTCTGTAATTTTGACAATTACATTTTTATGTCTTTATGCTTTTGTGTTTTTGCATGTTGTATTCGTTTTAAGGGACCACAGTGGAAATAAGTCTGCTGGTCACTTTTCTGTGTCATCCCAGGGCTTCTGTTTTAGTGTGTGTTTCTCTTCTTCGTGTTGTAACTTTCTTCCTTTTAATGGCTCTATGTCTTTTTTAATGTCTTTGGTCATAATTGTACTGTCATTTTTTATGCATTGGTGTGAATAAATCAAATCAAGTAAAAATCTACATAAATTTCCACACTTTCCTTCATACGGACATGTCATTGACTTATGTGGCTCATGGGATCCAGGATCGAGTTCGTCGCGATCCCAGCTTTTTGAAAGGCGCCCTCACATACAGAAAGTGAGAGAAATATATCATCCAGATAAAGATTTCCAATTTTCATTGAAGTCCGAGGTGATATAACGAAATAAAGAACATTTGAAATAAAGTATTTCTCTCGGACATTCAGTTACGCTTGAACATTGCTTTTATTGCGGGACAACATGTTCGGGGACCACTATTTGCTAATGACTCAATCTCAAGGCTCCACCCAAAACAAACGGTAACGTTAAACATACTTCCGGTTTGCAAAAGTGGCCATTGGTTTAACCAATGAGTATTATATGACCTCAGATAAGCACCGTGCCAGATAGCCTTTTATTCGATGTCTTAAGAACATTTATTTCAAAGTTATCAGCGATTTCGATCAATTAAGCCACAGAATGAAACGCGGACACAGTAAACTGCATTTCACGAAATTCTCTTATTCGTTCTAAATGGAGGCAAAAGACCAAAGTTTGTATGTTGTCTCCATACCTATGGTACGATGTTGTACGGAGCTCTCCTATCTGGTAGCAGATATATCTGTTCTTTCACAGCTGTTGTAAGTCTCAGTGCGAAAGGCCAGGAAATTTGTACATTGTATGTTCGCCCAACTCGTACGTACTGGACGGAAACTTGCACGGAGTTTACACCGCGAACTTTTTACCTCAGTGGATTAACATGACAATCCCTTTCGTGTTGTAGGATTTGTGAAGAAAATGTAAGTATTCATATTTGGTTAATTTTCGACATTGCTTTTTTGGCAGATTCCAGTTATGTAAAAAAGTTGACTGAAGTTCTTTACTTGTGGTTTTAAGAATAGCGGTCAATCAGGACTTTGGCTAAGTTTGACTGAGGACAGTTCATTTGCAATGTCATGATTACAAGTTTGAGCCAACCCAGACAGCAACAAGTGGTTTGTGGTCCTGCTGTAGGCCTAGGCCTAAGTGTAACTGTTCCAGCCTAGGCCTATCTCTACTTTTGTCATTGGTGCTAGCCTTTGTATCCTTATTCTGTTACTAAGCCTACATGTTACAAATGGCCTTATCCTGAGTTAGTGTGGAACTGGAAATTTTGGCTTTTGCAAACTAGGCTCTATACGCTGGCGAGTATTTCTAACTAGGCCTAGCCTAGCCTAAGTAAGGTCCATGTTTATATAAAATTGTTAATATGTTAGGGTATGATGTCAGAGAATGAGAAGTTAAAGACAGACACTCATCACACCAAGTACATTTTTGGCTAGGGGTAACCGAAATTCTCAGTTGATGACTGCACTCTGATTGACATCCAGTCAGAAAATTCAGATGACAGAGTGGCATACGTTTCACAGCATGCAGAGAGTAAGTTTCATTACACTGTTTACACATTAGGGCCTTGTATGCTCACCAGGATGTAGGCCCCTATACTCTATGGCCTTGAGCAGTAAACAAGGTTTGTGTCTGAACAAGGAGGAGCTTAAGACAGTTTTGGGAAGGACTAGAACAGGATGGAATAAATGTTCAATTCCTGGGAAGCAAGTCAAATTTCCCACAATTTTTACATGTTTTTATGTATGATGGTGGTACCATGAGTTGGTCAATTAAGGGAATTTTCATTAAAAACATACACGTTAGGTAGTAATATGTAATTTAAACTTATTCATTATTCTCATGAACATGTTTTCTCATAACCGTGAAAGTTAGAGTGAATTTCCTTATCAAACTATCAAGAGACAGAGAAATTCCCAGCACAAGTTTCAGATGCCTTTATGTTCAAGAACTGTACCTTGAGTTGGTCACCCAAACATTATGAAAGCCCATAAGAGTGACATTAAAATATATTCCATGAATGTTATCATGATAACAAAAAAAAAAAAAATCATAAGATGATGGAAGGAGACCATTCACAGCGATTTGGAAAATTTTATAAAATGATTTGTTAGGCCATTTAAAGAAGGTCTCAAGCCACCTTTAGGTAACACTACATGTAGGCTAGGCTGGGTAAATTTCTCCTAAAATTGGGAGTAAATGATTACTTTTGACAGAGTTTGAGTTGTCATGTCGTGCTGGAGTTTCTTCACTGTCGTATGTTTATTTGTTGGCCATACAGTAGCATGCCTCTCTTACATGATTTTGTATGCAGTGACCAACTCAAGGTACCGACCAACTCAAGGTCAGTGTTCTAAATAACGCATGCACACGTGCACCAGTGCATGTAACTTTTTGGCGGTGCATGTAAATTTGAATTGCTTACCTGCACGCGTGCATGTAGGGTCAAGGGCACAAAGATTGGCTTTTTCTTGCCTAAAAGTGTACTTCAACAACCTAAAAATTGGTTGGAGATTAATAAAAATAGGTCAAATAGACAGAAATCTACTTGTTAATTCATGTTATGTGACTGCAGGAGCTTGCGTATGGCAGTATTTATGTTTTGGTCGCATGTAGACAGTGTGTCATTCATGTGTCCTTCATTTGCGTAAATTAAGAAACGTGTGTAGCATAGGCCATAAAGAACATACACAACATACGTTAGGATATTTAGTGCAACTGTGCAATGTCCGTTTTCATTTACTAGACAACAGTTCGGTGATTTCGACTGACGTATGTAAAATCGTCAGTTTGCAAAATGTTCCTACATGCACGGTACTAAACAGTACGTTATAGGCCTACTATGTTGTATCGTACATGCACAAATGTGCCATTGTTGTGAGTTGGTGATAGAACAAATGCAATTCTTTGTCATATTTTAATGGTGCATGTAAGAATTTATTTGTGCAGGTAAAATTTTGTAGCTGCATGCACAGGTGCATGTAACTTTTTTTTTCTAATTCGAACACTGCTCAAGGTACACTCACTATACATAAATTTTCCTCCAACTGCTCATATATACCAAAATTTCCTTGCAAGGAGCTTCCTACATTCCTCATTTTTCCACCCATGCCCTAGAAGTAACCGTTGGGAGAATCGAAACTATCTGGGATGAGGAAATTTTTCCTTTAAACAAATCATCTTGTCCATTGGCTATTTTCAATTTCCAAGTTTTCAGAAAGCCATGAGAATAGAATAAGTTATGCATAGTTACCCATTGGTCAACTGTGGAAAGAGTACTAGGGATTAATTTAGGCCTTAACTTAGGCTCTGTTATTTTCATGGGCTACCAGGCTACAAAGACTAGTAACCCCTAGTCTCTTGGAGGTGCAATCTGAATCCTAACACAGGTAACATCATATGCCTGTACAGTAGCTTCATAAACACCTGAATACTGACTGCGTATCCTTGTGGTCTCTCAAAGACAAGCCAGCCTTGAATGGGTAAATAGTAGGAAGTTGCCTCAGAATTTTGACTGTATATACCTGTAGTATTTTGAAAACACGTGAGATGAACTGAAACTTTACTGCACATTCCCAAAGCCTCTCACAAAAACAAATTGACTACTGCACTGACTGCTTATTCTCGTCGCCTCTTAAAAGGTGCCAAGATGCCTCTTTCATAGCCAAAGGAAAGTGGTACAAGACTCATATATGACTCATTTTCAAATTACATTTTTTGCCATTGTATTTTGAAGATGGGCCAAATAAGTCCTTAGGCCAAGGCAGCAGGGATGTAGCTAGCCAAATTTGAGTGCTGGGTAATTGTCTGATCTGGGGAAAGCACCTCACCCCACCCCCATGGCATCTACCCCATTTTTCAGCCATTAATTTTTCATTTTCCCCTCATTTTACTTTAGGGAGTAAATTTAGGGCTAGATTTAGGTCTCGGTAGGCAGATTTGTGGTGGGCGGGAAGACCTGTGTTTGCCTGGAGTGCCGGGTGGGAATATGGAGTGCTGGGTGTCACCGCCCAGTGCAGCCCACCGTAGCTACATCCCTGCAAGTCAGGCCTAACTAAAGGCCTAGTTTCTCCCAATTGAAGACTGAAGTACAAATTATGATTGAAATCAATAGAGCTGTAACCGTTTAGCGATTAATCGCTAAACGATCGCATGTGTAATAAACGTTTAGTACAAAGCTACCAGCGATTAATCGCAAAACCCGTTTTTCCATACGAAATAAAAAACAATCTGCAGTCATTGCAGAAAATTAGATGTTCACTTTAACTCTTTTTGAAAAAGTGAAATACATAATTATATACAAATGGCACATACGTAAACATATGACATCAAAGTTGAGCTTCTGTGAGGATCTGTGTTTGAGGTTCATGGAAACTATGTCCCCCAGACCAGACATCACTAACGCATTTTACATATTCATCATGTTCAAGAGCACGTTTAAAGTCTCTATGTTGATTATAGGTACTTGCGATTAATCGCTAAACGATCGCAAAATTTTGTGATTAAACGTTTAGTAATTTAGCTAAACCTTCACAGCCCTAGAAATCAAACTGAAGGCATATTAACTGCTTTCAAGTGCTTTGTTGGTTCAAATAAAAGATCATGTGATGAAGGGACTGGATACTGTGGACTGGTAACTTTGAGAAATGTAAGGGATGACTAAGTTAAATTTACCTTTTTGTTGTAATATATACATGGAGTTGACAATTTGCAAAATGTCATTGGCTATGGTAATTTAGTTTATGTTTAAAAATTATCCTAAAAGAGTTAAAAATAAATAAATGACACTTCATGTAGGCTAGCCTTCCTTTAAAACAGTCATAAGTTTGAATAATTGTACAACATCCCTACTTGTACTACATCTTAATGTAATTGGCCAGTCCTCCCAGTCACCCTAATACTGAAGAAAGGAGTGACTTGCAGACTACTGTGCAGGGTCTTGTGGGATAGCACAGGTCTGTACTTCATCGGTTGTATCACACTGGAAGTCTTGTATCTAGGATCAACTGATGTTTCTTTGATCTTCCAAAAGTCTGTTACTAGAAAGAGATTCATCTGATCAGACCACATCTGTTGTACCTTCAATAACTCCTTAAAGGTTGTGTGACATGCCACCAAAAAGAGCTCTTTCACTTGTCAGTTAAAGAATTAAGTCATCCGATCAAAGATCCGTTGGAATTATTTCAATATCTTTTACGGTCAATATTTGATGGATTTTAATGGGAATTGTGGCTATTTTCAGGATTTTTAATGCTTTTTACATCAAATATCCAGCTATGTTACTTTCATGTCACACGACCTTTAAGTGTGGGATAAATTGCATAAAATTTGACCAAATGATTCAGTATTAGTTGCCAGTTGTTAATATTTAATCCCGTAGCTCCTACCATACTGAAATATTGGTGTATCTTTTTGTAACCTTTGCTGCTACAGTTTATTATATAATTTTGTTTTTCTGAGTTCAACAAACACAAGAATAAAAAAGTGTAAAAAATTGTGAACTATAGGGATCAATTATCATTTCCTTCAACTTTTTCAGAGGTATACATACTGTATGATACTGAACTTTGAAAGGAGGGGGCCAGTAATCCCATCTCATGTACACTTTTTTCAAAGATAATCTATACTGTAGTACGTAGTGACCATGATGATTAATTGGTGAGGATCAACATTTTTCAGAGACTTTTGATCGTAAAAATGATGAAAAATTGATAACTCTCTTTCTCACTTAGTCTATGCCAAAGATATCATTTCAATAAACTTTGAATGGTAGAATTAGTTTCAACTACTTGAACTCTCCCTTCTTTGTGCAGATTTCACATTCAGTTAATTAGGATATATTGAAACAACATTTACAATTCCGCTCCTTTTAAGAAAAAATTGATGATCTCAAGTTGACAGGTCTCACTACATTTTGAATTGTACTAAATTGTAGGCCTGCACTTATGTAGTTACCTCATCTTCATTGTTTCATGCTATGCAAAGCTTTTAAGTACATAACAGTTTGTGATAAGTATGTTTGTTTGTTATGATAAGCAGAACAAATTCAAATACTTCCCTGTGTGTACTCTACACCTAGTGAATGAGGTAACTGTTTGTTTCATGGTTACCAAACACTTAAATCTTTCCCTTGTACATTTCAGAGAGCTACAGATTGGAATATGAACTTTTATTGGTACTGCATTATGAAAATACCAGTCAAGAGAACTTAAAGGTCAGAAGCAGTCACCACAAACTTATTTTGAAACAATAGCTAAATGTCACAAATTTCTTCTTATATTTTAGAACATAAATATTGCATTTTCAAGGTAAATCAAGCAGTTGCTCCTTGTAAATTTTACAATTGAATGAGAAAAATACTGTCACATGATTCTCAAGAGCCATTCAGGAAACAGGATAGTCTACGATACAATTCTTTTTTGGGATGACTACGTTTTCCCTTTAATGCAAATTATCTCAGAGAAATTCCAGTGGAAAGGTTGTTGTTCATATTTTTGGCCTAAGATTTTACCTGTCAGATCCTGTCAGTTTTTCTATTCGTTTACTCCTTTTGTTTATAAAATGATTTTAGTTTCAGTAATTTAATTTACCCAGTGATTTTATATCCCTGGTTTCATTCAACAGTGAATTTCATATCCCTGCCTCGATAAACCCATTGAAAAGGAATCGATAGATTAACTACAGGTTTGTGTTTACTGTTTTTTATGTGAAACATTCTGAGCTGACTCCCTTACTGATGTGATCTTCAGAACAGCATCCCCCCCCCCCAATCTCCCTCCATTTCCTTGGGTCAGTGAAATATTTTTTTCCTCCTATATTGAGTCATTGAAAGAGATTGTTAGTATAGGAGCAGAATAGGAGAAAGTGCTTACCCCTTAGGAAGGAAGTGAAATATTCCACAATTTCTTATATATTTGCATGAAGTAAAAAAGCTTCACTTCCAAATTTACCAACATTTCCTTAAAAGGAGCCTCCCTGCTAATCCCAACTTTTCTCACCTGTGGAGCAAGAGAGCTGCTTGCTGCTCACTCCCTAATTACAGTACGTGTAGCACAAAACTGAAAATCCAACAGACCTTCAATCAACGTGGCAGTGGAACATGAAGACTGTTGTGAACATTTACTACACATGTATGCTACATAATCCAAGAGCCTATCTTTGTCTTGAAACAGTTTGTTCGGGCCATGAATTTCAGCCAGCATATCTATTGTACATTGTAACATTGTAGTACAGTACCTGCAACACAATCTTGTGTTACAAGTTTTTTTCATGTAGGGCAATTTCTTGTAGTTAGAGTTACTGAAGCAATTATTTCAAACCAGTTGGATTGTGTAATCCACATACTGGGACTATATAAGAGTTCAATTTTAGTATAATACTGCTGTCCCATACACTGGATTCCATACTTCCTGCATGTACAGTAACTACCATAGTGTTAATATTTTTGATCCATATGGTTTGGTGTCTATTGTCTAACATTATTGTGCTTCCATTGTGCAATTCACAGCGACTGTAATTTTTCTCCAAGTTGAAATTTGATACGGTGCATGATTTTCAGTATTTTTTCATAATATTAGATGCCACCCTAGTAGCAGGTAGTGTAAGTTTGTTACAAACACAGTGAATGTTCCATACTATTCAAGGTCAGATATATAATTAATGGAACAGCAAAATGCTTCGTTTTACCGAACCAAGTCCATAATGAATGCTAATGGCCTTCCAGTTTCATTTACAGTAGTGTATAGATTAGCTAGCTTGAGCTATTAATGTCATGTGTGTAATATCATCCTATACAAGTTTAACGTTAAGTACAGTGATAATGCTTAGTCATATTATGCAGTACAGTTTTTCCAGTTATATACAACCTTGTAGCTTGTTTTTTCGGTAATTTGCAATATGATATTACTTCCTGCTGAGAACCATGCTGATATATATCTTGTCTCATAATACAGGAACTTGCTTACATGGGTTTGTGTTTGAGTATAGTGTCGTACCATTATTACCATACACTACTCCTAGGTATACTGTCTTTATTCAGTGTTCATGTACATTATTGCAATTCATTAGTCATTGTGTTGCTTCTACATTGCCATGGTGATGGGTTACAAAGAAAAAAATTAAAAAGAAAAAAAAGAAAAACGCACCATTTAGGATCAAGTCCATGATCAAACTTCATGAGTTGAGGTTAGATGCAATTGCCCATAGATTCCAAACTTGTGAAAGATGGGCAGAATCTGTCCAGTAGGGAACCATTTCCAGTTGTGACAGAGAGCAGTTTATGGTACTCCATGGTTTTAGTTACTTTTATAGCAGGTGTCGAATATGTACTCCTCTTTGGCGTACATACTCTAACACCTGCGAACAATGACAGAGATCATCCAATTTCGTTATATTCATGAGCCCAATATGATTTTACTCTCTCGACTGTTGATTAGTTTCAATATATGAATGTTCATATTGCACGAAAGGCTTTGCTGCAACATTCACTTTAACACAGTGAGTCAATGGGACTTCATTGTGTGAGCTTGAAGTGGGTGAAATCACACACTAAAACCCCATTGACATTTGTTGTTGGAAACAGCATGATAATCAAGACTTGCTTTTAGTCATTTTTTCGTTGAATATTTATGTTTCTGTTTGTTGTGATCGTATATATGAATAGTTAATAGCATACAGTTTTTATGCAGTTTGACGAAGAATTCTTGCGAAAGTTCGCGGATGTTGGCATTCCGAGTGCAGCCAATATAATAGGTGCAGGAGTAATACACGTCTGTGGGGCAGGCAATGGTTTTAGCACATATCATTTGCCTGCCTCTGGTATGTGATGCTCTGGGCTTCACCTGTATGTCATGAACCTGAAACTTGGAATTAGTGGACAATTAATTATTCAGTTCTTTTGTCTGTAAGTAGTGAGAACTGGTACAGAGTTGTGTACAGCCAGGTGCTCTAGGCTACAGTAGTTTGAAAAGGAGCTTGAAAAATGCATGCCATACAGATTTACTGTGAATTGTAAGTCTACGTCTTCCCCCATTTCTCTGAAAATGCATAGAGTTGCATACTTAAACTTTGTAGAACTCTCTTTTTATTATGTACTGCTTGTCAAGGAAGTTGATTGCACAAACTGCCGAGCTTATAGTTTGAGGAGTCTTACCAAAGCTGTTTTTACAGTAACATTAAATGACAAAAGATTTTCTGTAAAGTTTTATCAAGTCTCACTGTACTATAAGGCTACTTACTCAGTGTGAACTCTTATAGAAGGTGTTGATAACTCTTTTTCCTGCTCTAAAACAATGACCTAAATTATCCAGTTTCACTATACTTACATGAGCCTAATTTGAAGTTACATCTTGACTGTTGATTGGTCCTTATATATGAATATTGAGATTACAAGGACAGAGCTTAGACTGTAACAGTTTTACCATCTCACACTTACACGGTTATATGTCATTAAGACTCCTCCATTGGGTATAAAAAATTGCAGACGTTGGTTTAATATGAGTGCATCCAAGAAAGTTGCAGGAGTAATGTATACATCTGCTGGAAGGTCTATGCACAGTGTTGTTTTAGAATGCACATACTGTCCTTAATTTAAAATAATTTTGTATTTTTGTAGGAAAGAAATAGACCGTGTCATATTTAAAAGGCGCTAGTGTTTATATTAATTTAGCCACAATTATGTATAGGTCACCCAGCTTCCATAGTGATACCCTGCAGTTACAGCAGTAGAAAGTTTCTGTGTAAAGCCAGCCTTTAAGAGTTTTTACCCCAGGGTGTGTGCTTTTTCCTTTGATACAGTACAGTAGAGTGTATTTTTCAGGGAATTGCCCACATTTGACAGAACTAATAATAATAATAGTAATAATAGCCTTCTTTACAAGAGACTTAGCCAAATTACGTGATATACAGTGAAGTTAGGATACATTGGTCAGAGTTGGATAGGACGGGCTAACGATTAACATAAGTTCTTCTTGGCTCAGTGAGGAAATTCAACCAGCATGCTTTATTCCACTTGGTATCAAGGCTAATATCATATTTTTAAAAAGAGAATTCTAAAGGTTAAAAATATGTGCAGTTTAAAAATTATTTTCAAAACATATGAGATAGTACCATCATCTTTTTTTAAACTTGTTTTGCCTGAACTAAGTTCCATAAGCCAAGCCTCAGAGACAGAAATCCAAGAAGGGTCTGCATTTTATTGTGTGAATCCCATTTGAGTTATAGCCAGATCCGTCTTGATTGTGGGTTCTGAGTATTAAGAGTGGCATTAGAACAGAGTGAGTGAAACTTGAGGGCCAGGAATGGAAACAACATCGAAAAGTATTGTCAACTGCTTTAAAGGTCTGTGGACACTGGACAGGTAACTAAAACAACCATTTTACTCAGTGATGAAAAATTCATTGGAATTATTTGAATGTGTCTTTTACTGTTCTGAAGATGAATCTCTACAAAGTTCGATCATTTCTGAGATTTGCCATTTGCTATGCAGAAATTGTGGTGTGGAGTTTTGCACAGGGTCATTTCTTTTGTTAATCCTTTATTAATTATCTGTTAATTACTTACCAGCTAATTTCTAGTTTGGTATTAAATGTGGACATTTTCAAAGTAGTCAACAGCTTTTTCCAAAATGAACCCCTCAAAGCATGCCATCTATGCAAGTGTCCTTGGAATGAAGTTAAAAACAAACAAAGAAACCAAGCACAACATAAGACACATCTCATGAGTCCCTCTTTCCATGTCGCAAATTTTTGTAACTCATGTTTTATTCATGAGGTAAGTGCAAAACATTAACTGTCGTGTAAAGTGGTTAATGTTTCATGGCTTTTGATGGGAAGTGCGACTGTTTTTAACATTTTCATTGTTTTTGTATCAAATTTATAGGCAAGTACAGTATAAAATTTACATGTCCATAGCCTCTGAGGGATCCATGCATACTTTTAACTGGTTGGCCATGTTTTATTGTACCACATTAACAGACTAGGTAAATAAAATGAAAAAATATTAGCTTCCAAGTCCTCCAGAACTAGTTAAAAAGTTACATTAACAAGTTTTGATTTGGTGTGGTAGGCTTTTAATCGAACATGACTGTCTGGTGTCCTTTGCACTTTATGTACAGACATAGTTACAAAATGTGTGTATACTTGAGAACTCTAGGAATATTCAAGTAGTGTTCCAACTTTCAAAGAACCTATGATTCAGCAGAGTTGTTTGAACAAATGGTGGACTCATTTTTTTAGTGCTGAGATTCCAGTTTTTTGCCTGCATATAGAGTGTCTTTGTCAATTGGGAAACAATATTCATGTTTGTTTATATTACACTCTTTTGTCACACAGTACACAAACTGTCACTAATAACAGTGAACAAAACTATAATGATTGACACATTAGTGGGTGGAATGTTTTCAATATTAGGAAGGTATTACACTCCATCATTTCTTACAAGCATTCGCCATATCTCAGAAATCCATAAAACCAGTTTGACCATTTCCTTTTTGCAAAACAAATTCAAGACTCTCTCAGACGGACAGAATTATCTTGTGTTAGAACACTTGGTGCCTCAGAAGATTTTGTCTCAGGAGACCCCTTTTTCCAACTTGTCATTACTAATTAAAAATTTTTAAATACCTAACAAGTACAAGCTTTTTTATGTTGGGGAGTTGTTAGTGTGTTCTTCACAGCAGGAAACCATGTGTGTGGTATTGATTCTTGTGTACCGCTCTCATTTCTCAGTGAACTTGTAAAGGAAGCAAGGAAATACAGAGAATCCTGCATGGCCGTCACTCTGTTTTAATTGACCCATTCATTTCATTGTGATGGCTGTTTATTGTACAATCGTAGTCCGAGGGGGAACTTGCACAGCGTCGTTCTGGTGACTGTGGAGTGGTAAAAGGAAAGTAAATGTGAAGCAGTCTGTACTTTCAACGATTCTTTGGAGCTTGATGAAGTGTGTAAGTTTCCAAATCAAGCATTTCTGAATTCCATGAAATGAAAATATCATCTGTTATGAAGGAATGTTGTATTGTAGGAACGGAAAAACAAAAGTAAACAAGGAAAGAATAAAGTGTTATTTATTCATTTGCGTGAAACTCAGCGGTCAACTCATGGGAAGCAAAACCATTTGGTCTAAATAGCCAAATTTGGCCTGTGCAAGTGAAGAGTTAGAGTTAGATGAGGTTTTACGGCTCAGTTTCTAACCAGATTTGGTTTAAGTGGGGCCGGCCAGAGTCAAAGCTCTACTCCATATCTAAATATGTGTGGTTTTTGGTTAAAACATTTAAAAATGCCTTATCTGTATGTTTGCATATGTTGTAATTTGTTTTTGTCACACATTCACAGGAAACAAGGGGGCAGGTGCTTCGTGGAATGAGTGCTAATAGGCCTATTAGGAAGTAATCAAATCTATTTGTAGAGCACAACATGTGGAATAACTGTCTTTGTAACTTACTTTCACTTACCTTTTGTTTATTTTACTTTAAAGGTTCAATTTCCCATTAAAACTGAGATGTCCCCTTCCTTGAATATTCCTGTGTTTTTACACCAACACTTGAAATGATATAAAATCAGTATGCCTTTAGGTGGACTCAGCATTGCACTTTTTACAGGCTAACTTGCTTTTATGTTATATTTTAGATCTACTCCAGTGTAAAATAAAAGCCTAACCTCTGTGCTGTTGTACATGTATGTCAAGTACACTAACATGCTAATATCACCCCATTTTACAGGTCTTTTCAAATTCTCTAGCACAGGTACCCAGTCTAGTTCTGGTTGAATGAATTTTAACAAGTCATGACCTTTAACCTGACCCAGTCTTTGATACCTGTGGCCAAGTAAGCATCTGTTTATTATAGGCAATGCCATGTACAGTAGGAAAAGGCAGTACACAAACTGGGGTAGACCTTTGACAGTATGCAACAGTTGCTGTGTGGGATCATACTTGAAAGTCAAGGATGCAGTACAGGAGAGATTTCAGGAAATGCCTCCCTCCTTGGCAATTTGGAGAAAGAGGGAGAGATCTGACAGATTTTCTAAATATTTAAATAAAATATTAACTTTGGTTTCAGCCATCTTGACTCCATTAATCAGAATTAAGAAATACAAAAAGAGTTATAGTTTCATCTTGTAAGTAACATAAAACCTTGCCTAAAATGAACTAGTGACCTTGTGACCCCATCGGAAGTACTGAATTACCCAGCTGGCTTGCAGAGTTTCCAGTTCCCACTGCCACTGCAGTCAGGGTCTGAAAATTACCAAGTGAAGAGTGAGTGAAACACCTTCAGTGCACCATTCTGAAAGGTTCTGGCAAATTTTCCCCTTTTCTCTGTTGTTCCAGGGACATGGCTAAAGGGGACCCAACGGCTGCATGCAATAGACCCCTTTCCAGTAGCAGTTACAAAGGATTATGGGATATAGTATTGGTATGTGTTTTTGTCAATGACATTTACTGTGGACAAAAACAATCCATACGGAAAGTCTATCCCATGATCCTTTGTAATTGCTATTTCGAAAAAGGTATATGGAAAAAGTCCTTCACCACCATGACCATCATCTTTTTTTGCAAAATATCTTTGATTTGCCACAAAAGGAAAGTGTTCCCCCCTCCCCTTACTCAGGGCAGGTTGAAGAAAGATTCACACAACTTGATCATGTAAGTTGCCTTGTGGTTTACCTCGGTTCTGCAAATCAACAATGTGTTTACCATGTTTGCAGATTAGCCACATTTGAGCAGCTCATGAGTTGACTCATTTTGCACCCACACCCATAAGGGTAAAGGACAGTTTGGATGGGGGGGGAGTTGGGAAAACAGGTTTTTGACCCAATCTGTGAAGTCAAAGTTTGCCTGAATTTCTTCCAGTTTTGCCCAAATTTCCACAAATTTGTCCATATTACTACACATTTGCCCAAATTTTTGAGTTCCAAAAATGGGGGGGGGGGGGCACAGTGTGCCCTGCTCCCTTCTCATATGCCTATGCCCAACACACCACAAACTCTGAAGTAAACCCTATTGTACTAGACATTTGATGACTTGGACCAATCTCTGGCTAAAGCTTTGCTGACAAGGAAGATTCAAATCCTGAACAAGAATCACTTTGTACAATGCCATACAGTTTAACTTTTTACAGGTGTAACATCTTATTGAGTATGGGGGTGCTGTTTTTGGACTTGAGGATGTACTTCCAATCAGTCTGCATATAGTCTCTGTTGTAGAACACTGGTATATTACCTGGTTAACAATCTGAGTGTTTGATTGTGGTCAATGAGTGGAAGTACTTCCATGGTTTATGTACATTTTATGAATTGGCATAAAGACCACAGCCATCTCTATGTGAGGAGAAACCCACAGCCAAAGTGTAAGGATGAGTCACAGGGATGATGATGATGATGATGATGACTGGTGTGTAGTACAAGGGACATTCCCTGTCTCTGGCTACAGGCTAATTGTGTGGAGAGCATAGTAAATATCCAGAGTTGAGTCATTGTTTGGAAGTGCAAAGTATCTTTGTGAGGATTTATTTACAAAATGGTCCCTGTCTGATAAAACCACAAGGATGCATTAGTGTCCTTAATAGGTGTATGGGTAGATGCATACAGGATTAGTGTAAATACATGGAGGAAGGTGTTATTAGGATAAAGTTTATTTACGATGTGGTGAGGAGCTCCTGCATGATGGAAAGATCCTGCCCTTCTAAAGTGAAGAGATTGTAATGAGTTATGAAGTGCTCAAATTTTGCATAGAAATTTCAGGCTTCCTGATTGCTTTAATCGTATTAGAAAGTTTGAAACCCTATGGTTTGGTGCAAAAAGTCTCTCCTTATTGTCTAATTCTCGTACCAATTTGATGAGCTTTACAGAAAACTGCACATTTATAAATAATTCCAGATTTATTGGTATACTTTTAGCAAAATTGATTGGATTGGCTGAGTTTGCTATTGAAGGAAGGTTCTTGCTTTGTGATTGTGTAATTTTATCTCCTAAAATTCTACTTAGCATACTTCATACCCAAACCATACCCTCCAAATATGAAATTACTGTAGATGGATGTTGGGCCCTGTTAATACCATAAGTGGCTGTTCAGAAACATAACCAAATTTTCCTAGATCTCTGCAAGTTACCAAGTAACAGTAATTCAGATAAATACAGGCTTTGAAGGGTAGTGATTTTACATTGCTGAGGGACCACAAATATGGCTTCCTTCTAAATTGCAATTTCATGTCATGTGGCTGACCAACTTAACAATTAAAGTCGAATTTGGTTTGTTTTGAAGAGTCAGTTCAGATGGGAAAACTGTTGATTGCTCTAGGATGAAATCCCACCTTACTGTGACCTTGCCAGTGATCCAACCTCACCTTTCCTTCCTCCCCCCTTCCTCCCCCTTCCTCCAAACCTCCCAGTTTCAAAGCCTTGTGGCTTCAAATGCCATCCCATATCCGCTCAGCTACAGCAGCAGATCATTGTAATTTATTGAAAGTCAGAAAGTGATGAAAACCAGTAAATCCGTCGGGAATAATGTTTTAGGGAAGAAATTTTGAAGTTCATTCACTTTAGATAATACAATCATTGAGAACCCATGGGTCATGCATTTAGAGAAAAGCTGCTTCACATCTTCACAATTGTGCAACGGTATGTCCAACTTGTGTCTCAGCAAAATGTGATATATTAGGAGGTTAATAATTTGCTTCGTCTGTGTAAAGAACCCAGATCAGTAAAACCAGTAACTCTGATATATGAAGGCTATCTGATATTTCAGTTTTTACGATCACTGGATAGCAATATTTTAGGAATGAGTATAGCTATCATACAAAACCATAGGCTGTTGAACAATATCAGGGAGGTAAAATATCAGGACTTATGGTTAGATGTAAGAAAACACTGTAACCTTAGTGTGAAGTAGATCCAGTAATACTTTTTGTATAGCATCAGCATTTTAGGTAAATTTTACTGACATCTGTATATATTACTTACATGAGGAATTGGACCAGCAGTGATAAAATACTGGTAAGTCAAGAAAGCCATTGTCTGGTTCTGTAGCCCATCAGTGTTGATGCTATTAAAGGCACAGGCCTTTGGGATTCCCACACATGATTCAGTTTATGCTGAAAAGAAAAGAATCTGTTGGAAATTCCCACACATTTCTAGCTATCTAAACCAGCCAATTGTTCCAGAGAAATGACAAAAATGAAAAAAAAAAAAACAAAAAAAAACAAAAACAAAAAAAAAACAGAAACTGAAAAAAGACAAAAAAAATACTCAAAAGTGGGAATTCACACTTTGGTTTCATTTCCTAATCCCAGCACTGAGCCCCTTTTAGGTCATGAGTATATTGAACTTTTTGATGCACCATATTCTCAGTAATGACCTTATGCTGTCCTTCTGAATCGATTGTGATTTTGAAGTTACAGACTCCTTTCATTTTCTGACATGAAAAGTAGGGTAATTTAATTTTGGGGTTTTTTGGAAAAAGTGTTTCTTTCTGCAGGCAATGTTAAAAAAGTTAATGTGATTTGAGCCTTGAAGATATTCCTCTGCTTTGCCTGTGAATCCTCTATCCTAGTTATACAAATTAGGTCAGAGCTTTCCAACGACATGCATTTTATTTACTTATGGGGTTACACACGGCATTTTTTAGTAAGACTTGCATGAAAAGAGTAATTATGAAATGCTTAACTCAAAAGTGGAAGTACTTACTACTTGAGATTAGGTTTAATACAGTAAGTGATATTGCATACAGTAGTGTTTAGAATATATGTGTTTTACTCATACTGTAGATTAATAATAGTAATGAATGTAATTTTCAGAGATGGTGATAGATATGGCCCAGTTACTGTCTTAGGCAGTTTATAAACCCAGGCCTGGATTTCTAGAAACTTAATGGTTGTCAGTGGAAAACCTGTTTGGCTGTCTGAGAGAAAATTAAATTTTTAAGTTGCCCTGGGTGCCATCTCTTTTGTTTTGTGAAATATATAGCAGTAAGTTGGACAACCTGTGTATTAAAGAACTTTGGACCAAGTGCTTCAAAATCGAGCCCTACAGACCTACCAAGATGGACATAGGATAAGCCAGTAATTAGCCCTCACCATTGCTTGTGGGAGAAACTATTTGTGTATGGATCTTAGACTGTTCCAAGTGACCCCACCTCACCTACCTCCTCCTCCTCCCCCCCCCCCAAAAAAAAAAAAAAAAACAGTAGTAACTGCACAGAACTGCATGGACCTGAGTATTTGGAAAAAACAGAACAAACAAGAGAGTCACAATGTGAATTGTGTATTTTCCAAGACAGTGCATATTGTTCTGTTATGTACCCAATAGTGACTCTTATTTTCTGTCACAACTGATTGATTTCCTGGTTGCACAGATTTCCTTTCACCATTTTGGAACACATTTATTGAAAAAAAAAAAAAATGCCATGTGCAAATTTTCCTTGAACTTTATGCGACCATGTTCAAAAAGAAGTATTGACCCCATGTTGACTTACAGTAGGTCTTTAATGCATGTAGTTGTTTAGAAGCCATTTAGCTTGTAGTTCCCAGTCATGGCATTGTTACCAATTGACAAAAGTCTCAACAATTTTATACAAACAACTGTCTGATGTACCCAGTGATTTTCCTGGAGAGAATTCCATGAATTGACTTTCAGGAATTAGTGACTCACCTGTGACATAACGAAACAAGCTGGCCTTTAAATTTTCACCCGTGAAGTGAGAGTTAAACACTTTCTTCATGATTTCTTGAACCTAACATCAATTTGTTCAAATTTTTCAGATAGAAAAGTTGCCAACTCTGAAATATGAACTTGAAAATTTTCATTTTAATCAAATTTCTTAGTGTGTCCATAGGATAGAACTCTTGACTGAGTGTCTCAACAGTCACGTGTGCCATTTCTTACATACCAAGAAACCTTGTAAAACAGCTGTGGAAAACACCCCCATCCTCTTGGGTGTTCCACCAGATACTCTGATGTAGATTACAATGTTATTGTTGCGGGTATGTAATCTGAAACCTGAAGGCACATAAGCATCTAGACAAGGCGGTAATTAATGAAAGGCAGCGTACCCACCATCGCTGGTACAGAATAATAACAGTAGTTGCCAGATATCCCTGGGGACAGTGTCGGACCTTAGCATCACTCTTTCTGATTTACATAAAAGTTCTTCATATTTAACTTGGTTTATATTTCAACATTACAGTAGGTATGGTTGGAATGACAGCTTATTGTACGTTGTGTGTTTTCCCATATGCCTTGTGATGACGTCCTCTGAATTGCCATATCTGCTTGTCGCATAATTTATGGATGTTCTCGTGGAATGTGTTCAACAAACAATTTGTGAGTACTCAACTCCTTTACAGTACTGCTAAAATCTTGTGACTACTGTCTTGGTTAGAATCCCATATGAATTCAACTGGAAAAGGTCGGACTTGAAAATAAAAATGATCGCGTAGTATCTTGAGAGAGTCAACTCAGATGCAATCTTTTCAGGATAAAATGCCAATTCTTAATGCACCAGCTAGCTTCGTCATGGCTTGTCAGCAGTGCACTACTTCCAGTCACCCTCATCACTGTAATCAGTGTGTTCTAGCAGTGGATAGTTGTATACATTCTATGGTAAGTCATATTTGCTGTTTTTAAAGCTATGTTTACAGATCTCTTATGAAGCTTTCTAACTAGCTCTGTTCCTTCTACAAACCTCATCTAGCTACTTTTAATTTGTCTATATCGAGGACAACATGTTGACACAATGTTTATTTTTGTTTGGATGAACTTTTTAGCAAAAGAGCCATTTTGGTGTAATTTTTACAATTACTGTTACGCAGTTGACTGATTATGTCACACTTCACGGTCTACCTTAGGCAGCACGGTAGATATTTGTTCCACAATGATGTGTAATTGACATGATGTAGTTGCTTCTAGCAGGGCAGGAAAGAAGTCATCATGGGGGCAAGGCAGTTATAATAAACCTTAGGATGTATTTGTGTACATCTCAAAGGGTACCAAGGCCAATTAAAAGGTAATTTTTTTGCCTGTTAGTGGTATTTTATTAGCAAGAGGATGAAAACCAACATGGCCATGAAAAGTAAGTTATTTTGTGGACATTATTAATTAAAGGCCACTGTCAAAAGTAGGAAGGATATGTCCCTTATGACCTTCTTCTCAGCATTGTTCTATTGTGTGTTCATTGGATTAGTGTGTAGAAAGTTTGTAATACTGACTACACAATATCCAATGTTGGTATTTGCTGATGTGCTCATGTTTGTCATGTGCCTGTCCCCATAATTTACCAGACATGCTAATAGTATGCAAGCCTTTACTTCACACAGGATGCAAAGGTTACATGATAATAAAGGACCATGGGTACAAAATATTTCATGTATATGAAGCAAAATTTTCTGTTTGGTAGAGCACAAGAGCTTATGAATTTCTGTGCAGTGTGTGCATTTCTTAAATAGGTTTCAGGATCTTTATCAGCCAATACTGAAAATTGGAGTGTGTGTATAGATATGTATATATTTGCCTAATTTCCCATTTGGGGGGAAAAATGTGCTAAAAGCCCGCACTTATGGGGAAACGGTGAGTTTGGCATTTTCAAACAATTTTTATATGCGAATACGTAAATGTTTGGTAAAGTCCTTTTAACCACATAATCTATATGCTATTACTTCTATGTCCACGAATTTACGGACATGTATGTATCTGTTAACAGGTACTGATGGCGGGCCATTGAAATAATGTTGAAGTATATCACAAAGACTCAAGGGGAAATACATGCTTATGTATTTTATTATCCTATTTTCTCCATACCGTGAGGATGGTATGCCGGTTTTGACCCGTTATAGTAATTAGCATTAGATATAATGTTACAAGTCGGTAATTATGCTTATGGGTAATTTTGGTACAATGCTAGTTGAAAGCAGCATTTAAAATACCCAGTCAACATGGCACTACTGGATGGATTAAATACATCTAAATGGTTTTGCCTTTAAAATTGAAGAGGTTCCATCAATTACCAAGTTTGATGTTAAATTTGTTTCTCAAAAAGGCAATTTAATGAAACAGTGCAACAACTGAGTACCAAATGTAACTATT
Organism: Holothuria leucospilota; assembly: GCA_029531755.1. Classification (NCBI taxonomy): domain Eukaryota; kingdom Metazoa; phylum Echinodermata; class Holothuroidea; order Aspidochirotida; family Holothuriidae; genus Holothuria; species Holothuria leucospilota. The sequence continues at coordinate 25,920,125 of CM055974.1, forward strand.
AAATCTTGACAGTAGGCCATGTATTTGTAACTACTGAACAAATTTCAGTCACATCTAGGGTATTTTGACAGAAAGTTGTAGGCAAAGCAAGTATCAGTGTACTGCCCTCATTTGTGTAATGGCAAGAGTTTACAAACAAATTTTATGGACAGTTCTACAAAGACAGCATTTGCATGCAATTAAATTACAGGTCAGAAACAGTAGTACAAAAATATTTTAGTGAAGTGCTTAAAAGTAATAGGCCTATGAAACCACCTTACATCTCACACCCTTCTCTTGTTCTCCTCTGCCTTCTGTTAGTATTTATGTCTACTTCCTAGCCTCCCCCTTCCTCTTCAATCTTTGCAGAATACATCCTTACATACTGTACAGGATATCATACTTACAGTATTTGTACTGTGTACAGAAAGTTAGTTGTCAAGTGTTAAATTGATAGTAAAGTACTTACACCCAGTCACATGGTATGGGTACCTGGGTCAGTAAACTACAAGCTTCCTATACGTACATGGATACTGAATGGGCTAAATGACAGACTGCTGCAGCCTCAGCCTACTGTGTAAGTCATTTGGTACTTTTAGATGGCCATGTTAGGTTATTGGACAGTGAAGATTTGAGGAATAGGCTTCATGGCTATGAAATGGCATACCTGGTTTAAAACAGTTTGCATAATTTGCATATGGTCACTAAATCAAGGCATGTGTAGTTGGATGACTAAGCAAAAGTGTATGAGGTGCTCATATAGTGTAAATAACAAACTTTTGTTTTCAGTAGTTATTTAGCCCTACTTAATATGCTTGGGCTGATTTATACCTGACTGTACTTCAGGTTTGCAACTCCTAGCTGGCCAGGAGTCAAGAATTGACCCCACTTTTGATGAAGTTATGATTAAATGAAAAGTTTTAATACTGCCAAACACATGCATGCATGCCCCCCCCCCCCCAAAAAAAAAAAAGAAAAGAAAAGAAAAAGTCCTACCTCAGGATAAATTTGCTAAGGTCTGTGTTCTTTCACATATTTTAATGAAGTATCCTTATAGACCTGGCCTAGTCTTTTTCTTTATTTGATAACTACTTTTTCTTTTCGTTGACCGAGGGTATGTTTCTCGGATGTTCAGTAATAGTCACCTTAGTCATTGAAAATCATGTGATGTAGACTTTATGGTGTATTAAAGGGAAAATGCAGTCACCCCAATCTGAATTAGTATACCCCACCATCCGAATTCATGAATGGCTTGTTTTGATCATGTGACAATATTTTTGTTACTCAATTGTTGAATTCATGGAGAATAATTCCTTTCTTTGTCTTTTGTTTGTAATAATTATGTTAAAAACATCTTCACAGGTACTTGTAAAACAAATTAGAGATTTGCAAGAGTTTACTGATTTTTCAAAGCAATTCTGGGGCGACTGCGTTTTGCCTTTTATACCCGTTGGTAGGCCAGAAATCAACATTTGTAGTTGCTGTGATATGTGCTATTATCAGTTGTAGGAGTGGTGACTCAGTTCAAGGTTGCAACTATATTAAAGGCAGTGGTTACTAATTCCCCAAAATATTGGAGTTGCCTAACCCTAGTGTATGATTCAAGCCTCATTGCAAAAGTGTGGAACATCAGAAATGAGTGTGAAATTATGGAACTCTTCAAGTTCATGTCTGTTGTAACAGTTATAATAAAAATGATACATTGAGGTTAAACCACCTAATTAAAGGCAGTTACTGCTTTAAAATATAGACCAAATCAATAACAATCAAAACCACTAAATAAAGAAATGTGATGAATTATATGGTTGTAATGTTCTGTAATTTATTCAGCTGTATTATTGTTTGTAGTCAATATCACTCACCTAGAGTTCAAACTTGTGCATTCTTTGGCTGTATTCATTTTACTACAAAGAAGTAAGTGTGAAAGTGGACCATTTCCATAAATACCTAATTTACATTAAATTTTTTTTTTTTTTGAAAGAAAGTATGGTTTACAGAAATGGGGAACTTACCTTTACATCAATCACTTTCAGCTAACTTAAACAATATTTTTTGTGTCTTTCCATGAAAGATTAATGAGAAATTGGCTCTCATCACATTTTTTTTTTTTTTTTTGAATAATTTGAATGTATATTTGTTTGCCCCTGTTAGTACTTTCAAGGTGTTTTAGATATTTTTGACAGATTTTCTTTGAACTTGCATTTAGTTGATGTGGCAATGAAAAAAAAAATTCAGTTCCTTCCTGGTTTAGTCATACATGGATGTGTGTTTAGTCAACCAGCTTCAGGAGTATGGTAAATTTGGAAACTTACAATGAAAATGGGGGAAAAAAATTCCAGGGTCACTCTACAGTAGGTCTGGTTAGGGCTTTAGACTGGATTTCAGGCTGGGGACTCTGTATTTATAAGCCTAGGATGTGGGGGAGGGCTGTATTGGGGGGGGGGGGACTTGTGATCCTTGGGTTGCTGGTTTGATTCTTGTCTGGTTCATTTGGGGGAAGGGGGCAAGATCCTTTGTTCCAATTGCCTCTGCATGTTTGACTTCACCAGGAGTGTTGTGCTGTAATTATCCAGGTCCAGGATTTCAGTTCAAGGAGTCTTCATTTGTGTACCAGGGAGAGATGTCACCCCCCTCCCCTTCCCCTTCATATCTAAAATGGAATAAATTTTGACCAATATTTTTGCACACACCTATGATCATGAATTAAAGGTTATTGCACTTGACCTATTGCATTTTTTTATTTTGGAGTGCCATGATTGTAAGTGCATAATGGGCAATTTTATCATAGAGTTCATCCTGTATTTTTGCAAATCTTTCTTGAGGCAGGTAGTGAACTGGACATGGTCACCTTATGGAAGGCTTTATTACCCTAACTCTCGCAGTTCTTATTCCTAACTACATTGATAAGTTCTTGTCATTAACGTTGCTGGTAAAATTTATATCGTACAAATTGATACTTGTGTCTGGTATTGTTAAAGGTAAATACTATATAGGGCATGGACAGGAACGTGCCTGCAAAAAGCTGGATGCAAACACGCATTGCGTCCGCAATAATCATGCTGCAGCTAGAAATTTTCATCACAATCCCAAATTAAGTAGACCAGGTGAGCTAGAAATTTCGGTTTTCAAAGTATACATGCGCCCGCAAAGTTTTGCAAGTTTTGCAGCCGTGGACAGGAATAAGGAGTACATAGTTTTTGTGGAGGAGGGATTACATTCCAGTGTATTTATGTGTGATACATCAAACTGTACTCAGCACATTACCAATTACATACGTAGCTATCACAAGGCATGCAGTTCTATTTGGTTTACAGTCAGAGTTGGAAGTGACTTCATGCCATAGGGTATACCAATTTGGCACCACTGAGGTCTCTGCATGCAACAGTGCATGCACCCAGTAGCTGCAACCTACTACATTCTTAACCCATTGGGATACTAACTTACTAAGAATGTAGCCCAAACCTATATATAGGCAGAAGAACTCTTCTCCAAGTCGATGAACTGTGTGTTTATTAACATGTTGGTCTAATATAGCTCATCAAATATCAGCTGTGTGGAATGTACATTTTAATTAAAGGATTTTATCATGTGACATGTTCCTTACATCCCCAGGTATACCCCATAGCCAATGTACACTGCAGTCTGTGTCACTGTAGTTTTACATGCCCTAGGTTCATTCCGAGCTGTGTATGCTGGTAATTGCAAGTGTATCTTGGCATTTTACACAAGGAAGAGATGCTTTGCTTTGGATAAAATGGAACATTGAAAGTATGATTAAAATCTTTGAAGGTTCTCATTTGTACCCATTGTTTTTGTTACTGACTTATTGTGAGGGGTAAATCTTTTGTCAGAAGAATTGGAGGGGGAGGTGGCTGATAATGAGGCTGGGTGGGGGGTAAGGGATGGAGTTTGGGGACAGGGAAAGGAAAGTCATAGGAGATGTAGATCCTTGGAGGAGTTGGAAAGTAGAATCATTATCACAGAGTACAGTAATATTGGGAAAGGTTGGATTGTTTTGCTTTAAGTTGATTTAAAAAACTGGTGAAATGTACTCTACATGTAAATTTACTGTAACTAGACATGATTTTGAATCCCTTCAGTAGTGTGGTTATTATAGTGTTGAACTGATTATCAGTATTCAACATCAGTATCGCATGTCATTTTCATCCTGTAACGGTATCAGTATAAGTATCAGTAAAATTTACCTTGAAAGCTGATATAACTGAACCGTACTTGTTGTCCCGTATGTCATGGAAATGGTACAGTACGCTACTTGAGTATTTTTGAATACAATTCCCAGTATGTTGCTGCATGAGAGTGAAACGACATATACTTGTGGTGCCCGGTAGCTGCCTATGGTCAGTAGGCAGAATGCTTGTTTTCCAAATATTTATATCGGATTGGTATTGTCCCATATATCGGTGTCGGTAATATCAGCTACTTGCAATATCGGTACAACACTTAAGTGGATAACTCAAGTTGAAAGTGCCTAAGATATTTCTATATGTGATTGCTTCACATATATTTTTCTTCACACTTTCTCCATGATCACACCACTTTGGGTATACTACTCTAGCGTTCAGCATTAGCTGCAGATCTTGGACATCAAAAGAACCCGGCTTTGAGCACATATATCAACATAATAAATTTCAGATTTATCTGAACAAGTTAACAGATGCCAGAAGGTTTTCTACCATCTGTTTTTTTGTCAAAGAAGCTGCAGAAGCACATACATGTCAGGAGGCAAACGTCATTATTGATGAGCTCACCCATAAAGTCGGGCAGATTCGTCGAGCATGACCGTGATTACCCAACCAATTGTCTTTCTGTGTGTATACCTCATCAAATATTATATTTGCATGCCTTAGTGACTGGCTGTAATTTTCACTGATGAGTCAGAATTCAACCATGATCATATTTTTATGTCTATAAATTAACCAATTAGACTAGGGATGAATCGGTCAGCTTCAGGTCACCTGTCCTTCGTTCTTAATAGGAGTTGGCTGTGCACACAAGAACAGTCTATCTTCATGTTTGCATCCATACAGTTAAGTGCAAATTTGCACTTCTGAGCACAGAACTTTCTGTATATGTACATGCAATTTATTCTCAGCATGTGTAATAATCTTGTTAAGGTTTAAAGTTGCAAATTTGTCATTCTTTAAAGTTGAAGCTTTATATTAAATAAAATAGAAAAATGCAAAGAAAATGCAACACTTCAGAATTTACGTTTAGTACATCAGCATGATGTGCCTGGTTAGAATAATTGATCATATGTTATTAGCTTTGTTGTCCCAACAAATTGAGTGAATTTCCCCAAATAGCCATTGTATTTTTAACAAAGGTTATATGATGCTTATTTACTGTAAGAAAAACAGTACAGAAAGTTTAAATGCACTTTTAACATCTAGCAAAAATTTTAGGTGATTTTCCAGCCTTGCTTTCTTTGATGTTAGTCATTTCCATGTGGTCAAAGGGAAAATGGAATTGACCATCCATACTTTGAAATATTTTTGGTTATATTAAAATCATACTGTTCTCTCTGTAATTACTGCCAACTGCGCATGAGAAATTAAATGTCTACCTTGATGACTTAACAGTTAACAAATTTATATATTTTGGGGATTTAGCAAAGCAAGTTTAGCTTTCAGCTGGGTTGGCCCATATGTGCTTTGATGCAAGTATGTCAGTGACAGATTGTGTTGGTTACTGATTTACAGTGGGTAGCAAACTCAGGCCCTGTCAAGTCTGAGGAATGCAAGGGTAGCCTACTATGTGGAAAACCATCTACCTTGAAGCTAAACTTGAACCCACGCACTTGTATGGACACACTTGTTCAAGGATGACCACTCCACCACCTGAGGACACATTGAAGGAAGTTTTGAAAACCTTAAATCGTTAATGGACCAGTCAGCTCTTATTAATTCAATCAGCAGTTTCAACTCTTTGTGGCTATTTCTTTGCTCCTGCTTTTGTCTTGCCAGTCATCTCCCACTTAAAGTAAAATTCTGAAACTACTGTACTCCCAAAAGGTGTAATGAATCCAAAGGGACACCTGTCTACATAGCAAGAAGCCTTAGACAGCCCTGCAATATTATAGTACAAGCAAGAACTGACTTGAATGGTCTTAGCAAAGTTTCGCCATTTTGCCACAGCACGTAAACAGGAAGGCAATTGTGTTATATAAAAAGTCTTTAAGGTGCCTGTCTGTTGTCTGTGTATTAATGGTTTTCTTTGTTGGGTCTTTAGTATCTAAGTTGTGGTAAGTACATTATGTGCCATCTGTTATAACCAGTTCCTTACTAGAGTTCTTTGTTGTTCTTTGTTAGGCCATAATCAAAGGTTGTGGTTTCTTGCCTTTGCATTAAATCTTTGTTGTGAGGGTTAAAGCTGAGGCTCATTTTATTAAGGTAAATTGACAGCTCTTGAACTTATCAGAGGGAATGTCATGTATTATCACAGCTTAGTAATTTAACAGGAAAAAGATAATGTAACCAGAAATAAACCCATATATGTCAAAATGTAGGGATAGAATGTCAAAATCATCTTAAGTAAGTTGTTTTCTTTTCAAAATTAAATCTTTGCTTGCCATCCTTTGTAGTTATGGATAAATGTGTTAATGATTTGCAGACACTTGTGATTAGATACATTGTTAAACATGATCAATGATAACCATTTTACACACAAAAGATGCAAAATTAACTCCCTAATCATGGCATTACAAGAAGGTTTAAGCATCATCTACCAGTTTTCCATTGGGGGAAAGTGTCTTTCTGAATTCCATAGTGTAGACCTTGTACAGGGATGTACCCATGCTAGGCGGCATCCAACACTAAAGTTCCACCTGGCACTATTAAAATAAGTTATGAATCAAGCCTGGTGCTTTATTTCCATCCTAAACAGGCAAACCTCTGATAAATTTCCTTCCCTTAGACCCCACCCCCTTTCTTTAGACCCCACACCCTTCCCCAGGATGATTATCAATGTGCCCAGCATACAGAATACCCGGGGCACAGTCCTGTTTGTGCTCTGTCATCACTTTTTAACTGCCATCTCAGTCTAAGAATAAACTACTCTATGTTTTAAATGTGTGAGGAGGTACTCGAGCCCGACCTCAGACTCAGTGCACTGGGCTCCACTTTGAAGTAATGGGCATATTAGCTATTAGAGGCTGGTGAGTTACCATATCTGAAAGGCTAAGACTCCTTTTACCTCCAGCACTTTTTATCTGAAAGAGAAAATGATAAAAGAGAAGAATGCTCTATACATGTAAAAATTTTATTTTCATCTTAGTAGATATGAGCTCAGAACTGGTATTTTATCAGTTTGATGTGTGGTGTCATCAGGATTGTAAAAAAAAAATTATTTTCCATCTCGCTAGGAATGAGCTCAGAACTGGTATTTTATCATTTTGATGTGTGGTGTCATCAGGATTGTAAAAACCCAATTAACCAGAATTTGATCATTTCATATAAATGTGATTAAATACATTGGCATATTTGAATCTTTTTTTAATCATTTCACTTTCTTTATTGGCACTTTATATATTTGACTTTCTTTATTTCATTTTCTTTTTCTATCCTTTACCATTTTTGGTGTATATATTTTACAGGAAGTATGAACATGATTCCAAGCATGTAACAAATTATGGAGACGCCTATCTCCACCACACTTCCTGTATAGTGGTCTTGGTATTCTAGCTATTGTAGCCCGTTTACTCGTAATCTTCCCCAAACATGACCTGAAGTGAAGGCCACCATTGGTGGGGAAAGTCATTTATGAAATTGTACAATTTCCTTATTATTTCCTGAGATGTGCGTACCATCCATAATTTGTAACTCTACTATGAGAGGCTGTGTAAACCCATTTTACTTGGGTAATACAGATTTCTGTAAAGCAATGTTACCTCAATCAACATATCAGTAGTTGACTGCATATCCTTTTCAAGTTTTGCTAGTTCAATGCACAAAACTATTGGTTTATCATTAAGCATTGTGTGCACAACAAGATACGGACTGTTCAAAGTGCATCCGTCTGGCAGCCGTGCAGCTGATTGTAGATATATTCCTAATTTTATTTACTTCATCATTTGATAGTCGCCATGCAAAACACCTTCAGTCTACAGTTTGTGCGCATCTTTTCAGGTGTACTGTTCAGTGTTCATGGCTTTTCGAGAACCAAAATGATCAGGATATCTGCCAATGTTCATTAGAAAACAGGGAAGTTGGAAAATCTTTCTCCCAAGGATATGCTGTCTGTGTACGTGTTTGTTGTAAAGGCCGACAGATGTATTCTCCCAGTGCTACTGTGTGCAATACAGACACGTGCATTGAGTGCTTGGGTTGAGCTGTAACATGGATTTCTATAGTCAAATGTTGGAGCCTCCCGATATGATTGTAAGTACATATTGCTGCCCATAACTGTAGATAGTGCAAGGAGCTTTGCACGGTTGGTTGTTTCCTGGCAATTAAAACAAAAATGTTTCTTTGAAAGCTGCTTGTTGGTGGTGGGTTTAGTTCTGGAGTATTGTCCATTTTGTGTCACTAATTGCTGCATTCATAGTTAGTTAATGAATGTCTCTTTTCTTGAAATGAAGAGAGCATCAGGACTGGGATCTAAATAATGTAGTAGCAACTTTTTATATTTTATTTTTTATTGTTCCTGATTTCCTGTAGCTCTGTGTAAATTTCACTTTGACAGATGGTTGCTAAAGAAAAAGAAAACAGTTCATCACTTTTGAAGGGTTAATTTGCTTTAGTCTCATTTTCTAATTTGCTGAATCGTGCAGGCATGCAAAGCTATCAAGATTCTAGATTCTAGCTATGAACTACCCACTGGTTTGTCTGTAAACCATGCCCTATGAGTGTTCGCTGCGTATTTCTAGTTCTGTCCCCACTTTTAAAACCATTTTTAAGCCTGGTGGGCCTATCTTCAGCTATTTGGACAAGTTAACAAGGGTTTAATTGACTGCTGCAGCTGTCCAGTTGTTTTATCCAGCTTAGCTTTCAGCAACATCTGTAGGCAGGGGCATGCAGTTAATTATACTGGTACTTAAGTTATTTACCTGAAAAGAGATTGTTTTTAGCAATCAGAAGCTGCTGGTTTCAGAAAAGTATCTCAGAAAAGCTATAACATTCTGTCACAGAGGTAGGAATCTCATATGGTTAAGTTTAATATTGCCCTCAGGCTTTGGAGAAGTTAGGGCAGAGAGAAATCACATTGCTGCTGGGTGGAATGGTGTTAGCAGGTTATTAAACACAGATTTGTGTGCCTGCAGGTCATCTTCATGAATGTGTATCCCTCTGGGCCCCATTGGTTTGTATGAAAGTTTTAACAGGTCACTGGACAACCTGATTATTTCTAGTGAGCAGAAATTTGTGCAGTGACCCCCAAAATAGAGGGTTAAAGTGTTGAGATGTACCATGCTCTCAGTATGCAAGCAAATCTGTTATCGTGATAAAAAATTTAAGTGGCCATATAAGGCTGTCCATGAAATGAGGGCAGGGGAATTGGCAATAGGGAGAGGGGAAGTTATCCTTGCATCCTTGCAAAGACTCGAGCCGTTTTGGTCTCTTATCTAAAGCACTTGCAATACGTTTGACAGAATGTTTGTGTGTTTGTGAGTGGGTGTAGAGAATAGGACTTCTTTGCTTGGAAGGTTGTTTTATGTGTGCACATAGCTCTGTGTAGATTTCAAAATGTGAATATTTATTTAGGGAAAGATTCTTTCCTTTTTCTGTACTTCCTGAGTTTCGTCTTTTTCACTAACAATTAACACAAGCTAACTGGCCAAACCTGAACAAACTTTTATTGCTTATTAAATTGCACGGTGATTTAACAAAAAAATAAATGCATCCTGGGAATACATATTAACCACATTACAAACTATAAAACTGCTTTTTTTAAGGACCGGTTGTGATTCAGTGTGATGTGTGAAGTTGTCAATCTCAATAAACATCAAGTGACATGATTGGTACACAAATACCTGAGCTATAGCCTCATAATTGAGGCACTATCAAGTGGGAAATAATATTTGAAGGGAAATTTCATACTTTGCTGACAGTTTTGTGTAAAAAAATATTTGAAAGGAAGGATATGCAACTAATTAAAATAAGATCTTTGATATACAAAAATTTTCATATGCTGAGAGACATCTACTCAGTGTCAGCAAAGACTTAGAGGAATTTTGCTGTTGAAAATGACTATTTTCAGTACTACTCTTGTTTGTCACTACATGTACAGTATCAACTTCAAACTTAAAATGTATCTCAAATCATAGTTGGGGGTTAATAAGAAATAACCTGGCAAAGTTTTGTCTACTTTCTTTCAAAACTCAAAATGAATACAAGGGGATCATCCTTTTGAGAATGTGTTTTTTCTAACAATGCTTCATATTAGATGTATGTAATGAATAACTAGCACAATAAAAGCAAATGACCTCTGAGAAAATTTAAATCTGGGCAAAATAAAAGTGTGTGTAATGAGACTTTATCTTCAAAAGTAGTCATTTATACTGGCATGATTTTGTGCAGCTTTTGGCACTAATGTATGCCACTATACATAGTGTTGTGCATTGAAGGTGTTAAAGAGTACAGTAATCCTCAACTTTTGTGTTCTTCTTTTGTCAAATAGAAACTGTCCCAAACAAACTGGTTAGAGATTAAGTTAAGGGAAGTAAGTGATCCCTCTAGACTCAGAAATAATGGTCGTTAATACATTTCCAAATGGAGCGACTGCACTCTTCAGGCTTCAGTGTTATCATCCATTGCCATTTATTGAAGAGATACTGAGCAGGTTTTATGTTCTGTTGCGTAGCAGAAAATTGTAACTTAACAGTTCTCTATCTTTCAATTTTGAACTCTATCACACTTGATCAAACATTTTATGGACATTAACCCTCCCAGCTAAGTGGTTCAAGGGTTGTGTTAATATTTAGAAACTTCTGTTTGTTTTAATTTCATGGTCGTTCATTGAGTGCTCTTGCCAGAGGTTCAAACTTCAAAGGTACATAAATTGAGACAAAAAAAAATCACTGCTGTAGTATGTGCTTTGCAGTTTACAATACAGCACAGTGTTCATATGATAGTATGTAGCTTCCCATCCTTTTTGTCCTTGTTTGTCTGTGCTGTGGGGCTTGTTTCACTTTGATGAAAAGGACAATAAAATTAATTCATTAAGAAGAATAAATGTGTCTCAAGAAAAAAAAACCTTTTTTTTTTGAAATTGTATTCCTACACTCAGATATATGTAACCTATAAAGATGGATGACAAAAAAGAAAAAAAAATAGTAATAATGTTGGCTGACATTTTATAACAGGACTATGCCATACAGCATAGCAAGCTCCTACTGAGGCTCAGATAATTGTGCTGTGTGACCAAGGGCAAATATGCCATACATAGCATTCATATGTAAATGAGGCAATTACATTGCTGTAAATTATTAATTAACCTTGGAATGGCTGTGTGGACACAGGTGTCACCATGGAAAGTTGTCATCTATTAGCCTTTTCATTACAATATGTTTTGATAAACTTTGATTGCAAATACTATAGAAGAGAAATATCTCAACCTTCACATAGCGATGCATAATACTAGTAGACACTGATTTCATTTCCAAGTTACGTGTTTATAGATCAAACTATAACAAGTCAACAAAGGCTTGTTTGTGTATTAAAGAATGGAACTGCCTACTAGACCGAAGGTTCACTAGATTGAAGGTTCCCCGGGATGAAAATCTACTTCGGGTTAGTAGCAGGGATAGGATTTGAGTTAGATACAGACTAAGGCTTAGGATTAGGCTTAGGGATTATCCTTGGGTAGGATTGGGGTTTGGGTAAGAATTATGGTTAGGGTTAGTATTATGTTACAGTTAGGATCTTGGGTCTAGTGAACCTTCAATCTAGTGAACCCTGCCCTTAAGTTGAGGAAGATATGATTTGAGAAGATTGTCTGAACTTCCAACCTCATGAATTTTGTCTTCTGGGGTGTCAGTAAATCATGCTGTCATTTCATGCATCTATTTTTCTACTCCATATTAATGATGTTAGGAGGACTGGGGTGGTCTTGGTAATTTGTTAAAATGTATGGAAGAGGAAGTTTATTTGGCCAAACCTGCTAAATGTGAAATCTACTGGAATTTCAGTTAATTTGAATCCTGTTCAATTTCTTGAACTAAATCTTTGCAATGGAGAAATTTCAAAGCCCAGTTAAATATTCATACAATATTAGTGGCTGAATCATTTTGCCTAGAGCTGTACAGTTGGGATTTATATTTGGGTTGTTTGCACCTAAAACAGTTTGCACAAAGAAAAGAAAACAATTCAATGTTTCCTACAGGAAATTGTTCTTATAGATGTTTTGGAACTGAAAAGCTGCAGGGGTCAGTAGTGCAACCCTGCACAAAAACTTCTGTCTGTTAATACTAAAATTCAAGATATGAAATTTCATGTGTGCCAGACATTGATGGGTAAAACACTGTTGTGGTGCTTGCAGGAGGTGAAAATGTTCTTCTTTGACAGTCTGAGTGTGTGGGTGTTTTTATACCTAAGGGACTCCTTAAATCCATTGCAACTATGGTACTGTTGAAGCATAGGGTAGGACATAAACTTCACACTACATCAGACTTCAGTATTGTACAGTAGCTTTGCTATAAATGTATGTAGTACTCAGTGCATTGCTTAATGCTTGAAAGATACACTGGAAGCCGGTCCATGGTTCAGGGACTAAGAATGTGCTTTATTTGTGAAGAAATTTCAGATGCTTTGCACTGTATAGAATGGAAAAAAGTTGTAAACAGTGTTTAATACTGTGGAGGTCTTGCTGCGCTAGGAAGGTGTTTTGATTTCAGAGGTAGGTAAATCATGTCATTTAATTCTTATATTGGCATAATTGTTATCAAGGGTCCATTTAACAAATATATGTTTGAACTTAGTGTGAACGAGAAGGGCTTTGAGATAGGCTTTCACGGTTAACCGATGATTATATCGATACCAGTTTTAATGGGGTTAGATTCGGTGTGATTATTGCATGAGAAGAAAATTTACAAATCGAAAAAATCAAAATAATCGTAAAAATCAAAGTAATCGTTAAATAATTGAAAAAAGTCGTGGAGAGAGGGTATATTAATCATCTCTTAGACCAAAAAACTAAAGATTTTGTGACAGTTTGTAAGGCTAGACTCGGCCCCAATTGGCGCTCATTAAAGGTCATATGCAGTACACACTCCTTGGTGATGCTGCTTTCGGCGCAATGGGTTACTTTTAACAAGTAAAGTATGTGGAGAAAAACCAATTTTAGTCGAATTTCGATTATTAGGGGTCCGATTATATCGATTATCTTTTCTGGAAATATCGTGAAAGCCTACTTTGCGATTGGGTAGCATGTTGAGAAATTTATGTATATTGTGGGTGTGGTCCAAGGGCAAAGCCTCTGGGGGTGAAGCCCCTGGAAGCTCCTGGGTTTTAATGTCTTAGAAGTGCCAGGAAGACTGTTTTAAGGGGTAAATTTCAGAGTTATTAATGTTCTTGGATATTGGTATATTTATACATTTAGGAAATGCTATTTTGAGCACAAAACTCATTGACAAGGTGCACTGGATTGAAATTGTCCAAGAGCAGCAATATCCTGTTACATACCTGCCAACTCCCGTTTTTCCCGGGTTTGTCCCGTTTTCTGCATGCTGAAACACTGGAAAACGGGTTTGTCCCGGTTTTCAGATTTCCAGAAAAAGATATTCGGTTACAGGGATTTTTCCTTGAAAAAGTGTGTAAAGATGTTATGCCTGTCATATGATGCAATGCTGTGCATGCTACAATGCTGGGAAATACAACACTAATGACCGTATGCAGATTGGAAGCAATTGTGGAGACGAACCATTACCTCAAAACACACACTAAATGTATGTAGGAAGCTACAGTAAGGTTGCATGTGTATTTGTAACAGGAATGCCTATACATGTATGTAGATTCCTACCACAGAAATAAAAGTAAGGGAGAACGCTAACACAATGCATCCATGCATGTTTAACTTGTGAAGCCACGAAAATTGTGAGGGCGCTTTCGTTGTACGGCAAAAGACTGGTTGATTGATGTCTCCCCGTACGTACAGTGTGCATTCTGCTGCAGAAGTTATAGCTTATTTTATGCATTTTCGAAAGATTTAGAGTAATTTTCACAACAGAAATAAGTCATGGTGTTTTATACTCCTAACTTGAAAACTTGTAGTTTCTTTGCCAATACTTGGGGCAAAAGCAATGACGTGATATTTGTATTACGCGCAGGTGCTAACTTGCCGTACAGACTGGCCAGATCAATGGCTTCAGTCCAGATCGGCTGACGTCATTCTCCCTTACTTTTATTTCTATGATTCCTACACATCTGGCTGGGAGAAGAAAGAATATTGATACTCTTGAATGCAAACTTCGTCGACATGACCAAGCAATAGTTTTTATCTTCCAAGGAGTTGCGGTGCTACTGGTTATCGGGAATCATGCTTATGCTTTCACATTGATGTAATAAAGACTTTTACCCTGAGCATCGTAGTGAGTTAAAATTTGGGCCTACAATGCAACCATACTGTACTGTGTGCTTCTGCTTAGGCCTAACGTAGCCTAACCAATGGGCCTAACTGTTCACAGTTTGTGTAGCCTTTTGGTATTGTCATTGAATTTTGGAACTTCTTGCCGTTGTTTTGCGGATTCTTGAAAGTATGTGAATGAATATGGAAACTCACAAGAAGCAAAAGAAAGGCTGGATGACTTTTAATGAGAGTTTTAAAGTGTGGTTCTTATGCATTTTTGAACCACGTAGTAGGTGAGTAGGTGATACTTTAATGTGACCTACTGTATACAGTTACATTGGCCTGCCATGTCAATGATAACTGACATGTAGCCTATACATGGCTAGGGTATAATTTTTGCATCCTAGTAAGTTTTGATTTAAAAAACTTATAAGTTTGTGCTTTCAGAAATGCTATTAAAACGTGGCCCATTTTGCTTGAAATCATGGCTCACCCATGCAAATGTTACATTTTTTTCTTATGGAATTATGATAAATTTCAGCATCAAATGTGCAACCATTTGCATCTAATGGCATTAACATTTACAAAAATTTTCCAAAGGGGAGGGGGACACCCCCTCCCCATAGACCCTCCAGGACGGCGGTCGCAGTGGGTGTCCCAGTTTTTGGTAATCAAAAGTTGGCAGGTATGCTGTTAAGCTTGAAAACACAGGGATCAACTTACAGGGTCATCCCAGACAACTGGATTTTGAATTCGGAGATCATTACAAGACCTGCCAGTTGGCTTGAGATCAGTGGCGCCGCCAGGTTTTTTGTGATTGGGGGGCACCATCAGGGTTGTTCCCATTACACTTTGAAAGTAACTCGTTATAGTTATAGTTATTTTTCTAAAATTGTAACTCGTTACAGTTACTAGTTACAATGTAGAAAATGTAACTAGTTACAGTTACTTTTGACTGACAAATAACTAGTTACAACTCAAAAGTAACTAGTTACCTCAACTCAGATACATTTATGTATCAATCGGGGACAGTTTGCAAAGGATTTGCTAAAATTCTGATAGTGTGAGACACATTTGTGATAGAAAATGAAGCAGAGATTGAAGAATTTCGTACGAAAATGAAGAATAAAATGTACTTTCCAGCATACACACACCTGTAGACTGTAACATTGGGGGGGAATCATTACATGGGCCATCTCCCCTAGTCACATGTTGGGGGGATATCTACACCCACGATGAAAATCTACACTGAGTATTTTTGAATGGAAGTTCCAATATTTACCTCATCAAGATGAAACGGCACTGTGGTGCCCTGTAGCCTACAGTATGATTAGTTGCAGAATGCTTATTTCCCAAAATACCGGTATTAGATTGGTACTGGCCGATACTGAGAACTGAAATATCGGTAAGCCTATCGGTAATATCGACTACTTGCAATATCGGTACAACAAAAGTTTAGTCTCTCATGGACACCATTTTGTTGAAGTTGCAGGATTTTTGCCCACAGTGGGGTTGTCAGCAGGAACTTAAAGGGGAATTTTCATCATCCCAGACAGTTCCAATTCTCCCAACTATGCAACTTCTAGCTCCTCCCATAACTGTATGAAGCTCCTCCTTGTGCAGGAATAAACCTGTTTTATTGCTTAAGGCGATGGCCTGGTGAGCATACAAGGCTATAAAATGTAACAAAAGCACTCTCTCTGCCTTGTGTGGAATGTGAGCTATTCTGCATCTTCCAAATTTTCAAAGTTTGATGTCAAGAGCAGTCACCAACTGAGAATTTTGATACCCCTACACTAAAAATATACTTTGGGGTGATGACTGTCTGTCTTTAACTTAAAATGCAGCCTACAACTTCCCCAAAGATGTCAAATGAAGCTATTGGATGATCATACTGATTAGTGCTGCTGTCAAACACTCAGTTCTGTACATGACTATGCAGTTGGTGGATTCCAATATATATCACTCACTCCACATCTTACAAGTTAACTAACTACAAGACAACTCCAGTATTTACTTAATGCACTGCTTTGTTATGATTGAAAACTAGTCCAAGCATGAAGGGGAAGTTAAAGACAGCCATTGATGTGTTGTGACCTGCGAAATCCATTATGTATTTTTTGACAGTCCCAGAAAGCAAAACTGTCCAGGAGATTTCGTAGTCTTTAACTTGGAGATTGCTTTCTTTAAAGGATCCAAGCCCTGGTAGGACTTTTTATGTGTATCAATAAATAGTTTGCAATTCATGTTCAGATTTTCCACAGCATGACAGCTCTCTACCTTTGACATTTTCAGACTGAGCATCAGTGACTTCGTTCCTTGAAATATGGTTCTGTTCAAGAACGTTGTTCCGAGCACATTTATAGCTTCCCCTTAATTTCTGTAATGGAAGTATATTTCTCTTTTACTTTGGGATTGGTTGCGGGGCTTCCTCCCTCCTGGAGGGTGGAATCAATCCTAGAGTGCACTGGTAAATGACATCATTCTGTGATATTGATTTAGACAAAACAGGCCTTTACGCCTGGCATGTAGCCACAACTATATTATGTATCCTGTGAGCTATATACTTACGAGCTAAGCAAACAGTGGGTTTATCCTCTCCGTGATTGTCTCATTAAAAAGACAGTTGAGATGTAGGCTAAAGCTTATTGGGATGGCCTTTTTTTGCTTAATATTTGAAATTGTAATGCCTTGTAGATTGGCTAAGACTAAAAGATTGCATTAGTAATTCTTCTGCCGTGCTATGTGAATGCTGTACTTTCCGTTGACATAGTGCATCTGTGAAAACCGTCATGTAAGTATGTAAATTTATTTTTCAGGTTATGTAAAAACTAAAAAACAACCTTCAGGTATTAATTGTTACCTTTAGTTGACTACTTCAGCAATAGTAAGTAATGGTTGCTTGGGCAAATTTCTGCGTCGTATTCTTTGCAAACTCATTCACTATTTCGTTATGCTTAAGTACTGTATATCAATTTGGTATATTGTTGAAAGAAATTTATGAGCATGTGATTAAATTGGTGAATGGTAAATCATAATAAAGTATTTTGTAATACTGTAAAAGTTAAATTAGTAAATTTCCCTGAGGCTAGATATAGAATGACTGACTTTTGTGATTTATGAGCACTGAAGATGTTATGAGATGAGTAATTAGGCAGATCTGGTTAGTGAGGATATTGCATCATGAGTATGAGGATAAATACATAGTTTAAGTCATGAGTACGAGTACTTATACTCGTGTCTTGTTTTTGGTTTGATAGTAAGGGTTAAAACAGCAAAAATACATGCTTAAATTTCAGTATCAGTAAGTTCAGAACTGTGTGAGTGCGTATTCATACTGACAAGTTGGAAGATTGGCAGTGTGCTAACATATGAGCAGACATTCTAAATTGCTGCTCCTAGAACTTTACCTCCTGTTTATGTGTATAACCCTTACTCTCCTGCAATGCTTATGTTGGAAGAGAAACAATGAATTGAAGGGTGTCTTAAGAAGAGACTTTCTTCTTTGGCTGACATTTCACAAGATAACAGTGTAAGCAAACTTGCCAGAACTGATTCAAAATGGCTAGAGATAATCACAAATTACGAAGCTGTTTGCATTCAACATTTTTAGAGTACCTCTATAGACTGGAGATAAGTTTTTATTTAAACTGTAGTGGTGCATTTCCCTTAGAATCAATTTGGTCAATATCAGCAACATAAAATGATTTCATTGATCTATGGCTACTACTGTTTATTTCTGCTAGCACTTTAATGAGTATCAGTTTGTCAGGGAACACGTAAATTGGTCCCCGTCATTAGCGTTTCGTGGAGTTGAGGCAGGAGGAACCACCGTTAGTGTTGGACTTGTTCTGTAAGCATCTCATGGACTTTTTGGCCTCAACTCAGTTTATTTTTACTTCATCATCAGTAAGGACTAATGTTTTCTTTACATGCGTAATGAGAGGCCAGCTCTGAACTGGAGTATGCCATTTTGTGAAGTCAGGTTTTTTATGAATCTTTTTCTTATTATTAATGCATTCAATGCCTTGAACATAATGTGCAGTAAAATGGATGACTCGGTTTACAGTGTTATTTCAAATTTTCAATAGGAGCAGGGCCTCGCTTGGCATTAAATAAAATTCAGATCGCTGAGGAAAGTACAAATTATTAACATGTTTCAAAATTATGAGATGTATCAGTCATGGATAAGGTTTCCTGTGGGGAAACATTTTTGACTAGTAAATGAGGAAAGTTTGTTGTACTTTTGTTCATTTAAATTGTTTGAACTTAATTGACAGATACTTGGGGCAGAATGGAAGCATTTCATTCCTGTGTAGTACTTGACAGACCTCTTGCTTCATTAAAAAGGGGGGTAATGTGGAGAATAACTTAAAGGGCACTTGAGCATATGTAAAATCCTATGCTAGTTCCTATGTTTTGCAGCCTGCATGGCAAGAATGACTTTTTATTCTTTTAATGCAGTGATGTAAGCATTTGGTTGATGAAAGAAGAACAGTCATACTAACAAATCTATCTGCAGTTTGCTTTCCATACTTAGTACAAAATCCAAACCTTATATAGGAAGAGTTTCAAAAACCTAAAGAATTTGCACAGGATGGGAAAAAGAGGGGCTAGGTAGGCAGGCACTGCATAAGAAGAGTTGATGCGTGTATAGTCCTAATGTAGAATTAGAATAGACCAGTTCTTTTCCATTTTGTGAATGGGCATTAAAGTGCTAGTGTATCAAGTGCGGAAACTATTGTCTTTCAAGGAAGTTGCATACAGTTAGGGTTGACTATTAACTTTGAAATAATTTGATTGAAGCAGTCTTTAGCAGTTGTTACAGCCAATTCACTTTCTTTTCTCTCTGTCTCTAAAAGTAGGAAAGATTACAGTATTGATGCAAGTAGTCTAAATAGTTTACATTATCAGACTGTGAGTAATAGAACCATCCAATGTGCATTGTAGGACACTGTCGGACCACTTGTGGGTTTATTTTGTCAATGTAATTATCTCATCTCCCTACATG
Source organism: Holothuria leucospilota (assembly GCA_029531755.1). NCBI lineage: Eukaryota > Metazoa > Echinodermata > Holothuroidea > Aspidochirotida > Holothuriidae > Holothuria > Holothuria leucospilota. Next base: position 25,939,632 of record CM055974.1, read on the forward strand.
TAATGTGTAGGGAGATGAGATATATATTGTATTTCATCTAACATGAATTGTGAAGTTGAGTGTGAGTCTCTGAGTGTCTTAGTGTTTGAGTACATGAGTGTATGGGGATGAGTGTGTGTGAACAAACAAGTGTGTCATGACCGCCTCCTAAACCGTAAGTCAGATGAACTTCAAACTCTGTTTTCTGTTGTAGGACCCATGGGCTGTAGAATCAGTGAGTAGAAAGGCTGTAGGACAGTCCCCTCTCATGAAGGACTTTACTCATACAGAGGACATCGTTCGTGTACACATGGCCTTGCACTGTACCAAATACTTCACTGCACTTGAAGGATATGCACTCAAACTACACGTCTGCATGTTACACAGTTTTAAGCATTTCCTTATTTTGCACACCGTGTACATGTAGATTGATAGTTACAATGTTCTGTGTGGTTTCATTTCATTTGAAATGTACAACACGGAAGGGCAACCTGCCTTCCTGGTGGTTCAAGTTCATTATGGATATGAATTATCGTCTAACACGATAAAAAGCAATCACAACTTTTCCATAAATATGAAGGGAAATGGGTAATACTATGGAATTGAAACTTCTCTTTTGCCAAAAAGAAAACCGTCAAGACTTGTTGGATAAGTAGTTGACTTGTGTATTGCTTTTGACTTTAATTTGGACAAAGGTGAAGGTGAGGGCAAAATGCTTTCAAACATGCACTTCTTTTGACTACTTGATTAAAGGCAGTAGGCAGTCACCCCAAACAGAGTGAGTGTATCCTGTCACTCTAGTTCATGAATGGTCTATTTTGATCATGTGACAATATTTTTGTTAGTGAATTGTGGAATTCAAGGAGAATTTCGCCTTGCTTTAACTATTGTTTGTAATAGTTATGTTCAAAACGTCTTCAGAGGTGCCTGTAATGCAATAAGAGGAGATTTGCAAGAGTTTGCTGATTTTTCAAAGAAAATTTTGGGGCGACTGCGTGTTGCCTTTAAGCTCTGCAGATGTATAATAAATGTTCATTACATCTTCAAATTGAGATGATAGTTGTGGGGAGAGGAAAAGGGTAGGAAGAGTGGGAAGGGCAATGGAAAAAAAAGCACAATTTAAGGAAAATTCCACATGGCATTACTCTTGCACCCAAATAGTTCTGTATACTTAAAGTAGCCTGTTAGTTATACTGCCATTTTTCAAGTATTTTCACCACCTCAGCAAAATTTCTTCATATTAGTATCACTGCAGGTCTAACTAAGTCATTCATAGAAACATCCCACATAAAACATGCTCTAATTAGCTAGCAAGTAATTAAGATTTTGATTTTGTGTCATGGGACAGTCGGTGAAGATATCTTTGAAATGATGTTTATGCATGCCTCTCACGGTAAATAAACTCATTCATGGTGATGTTTCAGTACTTACAGTAGTAGCTACAGAAAACAAGTGGTACAGTTGTATGTTTACTGGATGATTATGTAAGATAACTCCATAGCGTGTATTTAGCCAAGCCCAGGCCTAGCATCAACTGGCGCAACAGCACAAATGTGTTAAATCATAAAGGGCTGTGAATAGCCCAGCGGTCTCAGCCAGCATGCCTCTGTGCAATGATAGAACGTTTGCGGTAGCGTTAACGACGGATCGTTAATAATTGATGGCTAAACTTGTGGCTTGAAGGAATGGCATCAAGAAAGGTTACTAAAATGGAAATAAAATGGAAGTCCATGACTATAGGTGAATACTGTAAACTCCTCAAGTTCGATTGACTACAGTATACTGTACTTATAATTTTTGTATGTACCCATACCGGTATCTAGGGATCAGGAAGCAACATACACATAGGAGTAGGAAAGTTTTTCAAGGCTGGGGGGGGGGGCTGAACCTTGTTTCAGATTTCCGTCGTGGGGGAGGAGTCTTAGCAACCAGATTTGAAGGGGTGTTTTTGAGAACGGTAAAAGATATTGAAATAATGGATCTTTCATTGGAAGACTTAATTCTTTACCTGTAGCTGACAAGTGAAACAGCTCTTTTTGGAGGCATGTCAAACAACCTTTAAGTTTTTTGTCAAACTGTAAGTGGGTACAAAAACTAAAACTCAAAAATGCTGCCTAAAAGTAGTGGCTGTCAGACTTTCTGAGTTGTAGTGCAGTAGCATTGGAAGGACATGCCAGGAATTAGCAAAATGCCAGCTTGTTATTAAAGGACAATTGAAAGTTTTATTAAGTCATCAACATAAAGTAAATGGTACTCTTTTGCATGAAGAAAGTCACTTCATAGACTGCTTATGTTTAAAGAGGGAGGAGATACTGTGCATGTGTACTTTTTAGAGTTTTGTGCATTCAGGATATACATGTACTCTACAACACACATGGAATTTTGAAAAGTTTGTCATTGCTGTCATTTCTGTATTTTGTTACTTGCATAGGCATAGGAAGCTTTTCAAGACTGGGGACTGGGGGACTGAACCTTGTTTTGAATCGAAGTCCTGGGGGAGGGGGTGCCCCCATCCCCTTTGGAAAATTTTTGGGTATTTGAGGGTCCTCAGATGCAATTTGGTGCAACATTTTGGACAAACTTTAAGGCAAATTACTGCAAATTTTTGACATTTCTTACAGAAGAGACAAATACTATAAGGGGTTTTTGCCCTTGGATCTTGGGGGGCAGAAGCATCCTTCACTCCCCATTTTTGACTGGGGGCTAAGCCCCCCAAGCCCCCCACTTCCTACACCCTCGGCTACTTGCTCTCATTCATGGAAGCTTCATGCATACAGTACAGCTCAAAAGAAATCAGGCAAATTAGAGTGCATTCTTATCCCATAAACTGCTCCGAGTGCGTCCAGAGCGCCGAAGATGTAAGCACAATATGTCCCGCTTTCCACGCAGGCACAGCAATAGGTAAAGAAACATTGTTAAATGCCTTCATTGTGCTTACTTGACATAATAGTGGTTTTGTTTAAGGTTAGAAATAGGGATTCCAGCTATGTGGACATTGTTGGAAACTTTTGTAAGAGTATAATATTGTGATAATTTTGTACTTCTTCACTGTTCTAATGGTGTGTCTTACTTGAAGAAATATCCATGTTACTTTGTCCTTAAAATGAAGAGAAGAAAATAATTATGAAAAAGACAGCAAACTTGTAAGAAAAAGCCAAATATTGCTGTAGTACATTGCTGTCTCTCTACAGGATGTAGACATTTTGCTATTTAAATTGAGGCAAGAGGCAATAATTTTTTAAAATGATCAAAACTGTAGGTGTTTTACTGAAATATTTGTGGAATGGATAATTCCACCTACAGCAGTCACTGTAAACCTTGCTTCATTGAAGTTTGAAAAAAGTCAATTGGTTGTTCCCTTTCATCACAAAAGGTAAAAGGAGTATACCACCACGAATGTACCAGTCTGTTTGTTTTTTTTTTCCTTTTGTGAAGTGTCAAAACCTTTGTGGTTAATTTGATTTTGCTTTCAGTAGAAAGGGGTGGTTAGGATCAGTTTCAAACTTTGAATGGATTTAACTCAGTGTGCAACCCACATGCTCTCTGTGCAATATTTACTCACCAAGCAGAACTGCACAAATGTGAAGGTTTGTAACTCTGTGGCTTAGTGCAGGGTCTGTCTACTCATGTGTGCCTTTAGATTCAAGTTAATTGAAAGCCCTACTGCCTGCAGAACAACACACTCTTATGCTGGATGTTGAATGGAACAGAAGGCAGTGGTTAAATGTCTTCAGTATGTTATAAGACTTCATCTGGAAATTTCATTTATGTACCGTGTAGGAAATATTCATGTCGAGTGTAAATGTGTATTGATTGCTTTGGACATTTTGAAGAGCTGTGCATTCATTAGAGGTGAGTGCCTGATTTGCTTTTTAATTCATAATGTAGTGCTGCAGATATCCAGTATCTGCGAAGGTAAAATTCATGTGCAACTTGTTTTTGTAAATTTAGTTTGACTTGATGTTTTTCTGTTCTTTGGGATGGAGGGGGGGAAGGTTGTGTGGGGTGGATGGGGTAGTGGATATAAAAATTTTGTATGTTGTAGAGCCTTTGTCAAAATTGTGGTGCTATGCAAATTGATAATTACAGGTATGTACTAGGCTTAACTTTTAGGCAATTTGTAGAATAAATTGGAAATGAAGTCTGAACTTGATTCACTTTCCATTTACTATGTGCACTGCATTTGATTTTTTTGGAATTTGGCCTTCAGTATGGCAAGTTGGTAACCATACTGAAAGGGTGTGGAGGCACAAGGAAACAGAAGAAAGTTTTCTCACATAGGGTTTGTAAGTGAAAAAGGTTTGTCAACTCAAACTTAAAATATTAAAATCAAATCCAAATTTTATGGCTATATAGTTAAACCTTTATGCAGTACTTATACTTAAGAAGTGAAAGTATCAAGGAATGGATACATTTCTTGTTTTGTTGTATAGCATACAGATTAGTGTTATTAAGTACCAAAGAGGTGAGGCAGTGTTGTATCACTGAGGAATCATAGTGATATGCAAGAAGGATGTTTATAAAGTGCACAGTAGAATCATGACTTCTTGTTTATTAGATTAAAATTACTTCAGTGTCAAATTGTCATAGGCCATATGACCTGTAGCCTGTTTCATATTCCATCTCAAACACTGTTCCTTTAAAGTTTTCATTACTTGTTATGTTGCTACTAAATTTGCGTGTGGATTGAACAATGTCCAGTATAGTTTGTGTAGAAGTCATAGTTTTTACTTTCACTGCTGGTGGTAATGAGCGGTTAAATTAAAAGGTAACGGTAATCAGCTTAAATTGACTAGGGGAGAAAAGCATCAGCACTGATTGATGTATGTAAGTCTATAAAAGTAATAAAACAGTGTCATGTGAACATGTTATATGATATATGTTTGTTTCTTTTAATAATTGATGAACTGGCAAAGGTTTAAGTTCAAGTCATTGCCTGATATCAATAATGTATCGTATGACATTTTAAAGTTCGGTTCTAAATGGCATTTGTTCATATCATTTTAACTTGCGATATAAATTTGGACAAAATATTTTTCAGAACTTGAAATTTTAAACAGGTATATCTCAGTGCTCAGATATTTCATGAGAGCGTGGTGGCCTATTAGTTAAAGTGTTGGACTTGTGGTCTAAGGATAGCTGGTTCAACTCCTGCCTGGGTCATTAGGTTGTGTCCTTGGGCAAGATGCTTTATCTTGATTGCCTCACTCCACCCAGGGGTTAAATGGGTACCTGTGAGCCTTGTGAGGTAAATTGTCATTGGGTGTGCCATTAGAGCTGCTGCCACACTGAAGGGATTGTCTCCAGGAAGATTTATCATTGAGCAGGGGTAATATATATTGTGCTGTGCCTTTGATTAGGATTGCCTAGATATTGGCACATTAAAAATGCAAATATTGTTATATTAATGCTTACTACCCCTTATGCAGTAAGTTAAGCTAGCCATCGTGAAGATAAGAGAAGGGATGGAGTAGACTGGGGTCCTCCTTCCTCACCCCAAAACATGAATAAAAATTGTATATCAACCATCCTTATAAATGGAATAATTGACACGAACACATGTGTTTAGAGTGCAGTTGACAGAACTTGTTCAGAGATTGCCCCCATTGAAATTGTAAGACCCTTCCCCTACAACCAAGGAGTTAATAATTTCTGCATGAATTGAATAAATAACAAAAAATATTGTCATGCGAATGATAGGAGCCACCATTTCTGAATTAGGATGACATTGCCCACTAATTCCAATTGGGGAGACTACATTTTCAATTTAAATACGGTTCCGTAAAGGGAATCTTTGACTTTGGCTACTGTAGTACTGTAGGCTCTGATGGATGTCAGCCTCATGTGGGTTGAAGCCAAAGAGAGTTGCAATGCAGGTCACATGCTGATCTGCCTGAGTACCATGGGGGGGGGGGGGGAGCACAGCTCATTTCATTTAGTTTCTTCACATAAAGTATGATAAATTAAAAATGATCATGTACAAAATTATAAGGAAGTGAAAGGAAGTGCAATGTTTGTTTGGTAGATAAATGATGATATTCTGTCTACATCTAAATATAGTGTTGGTACTTTTCCCCCTTAGTCATCATTTTGTTGGATACTTTATTAAATTCTCCCCATTTCTGTCTGATTTCATAACCTATGTTTACCTCAGTCTGCAAATTTCTTTGAAAATAGAAGCAGACATACAGTATAGTATATCAGGTCGGTTTTTCCTCGATGGTGCTATGTAAAAGGAAAGGCTTTCATTGTATGTGAGCACAGGGTTCACTTCCAGGAAATAACAAAATCAAGCTGACAATGACATGGGCAGAGACTGTGACAGCTGGACACATACTGTGAAATATTAGGTATACTCAGTGGTTATTTATTTGATTCATAAAGTTGTTCTACTGTTACAGAGGTGCCAAAGCCTCACAGGTTTTATGTCAATGTAGAGAATTTCTCAACCGTATGGTCTTATGGAAAATATCTTCAGATGTGGTGGAATCGGGATCAATAGAATATTAAGTGTAAAGTGTAGACCACTGGTAATTCGTGTTTTAGGATTCATTTCCTGTTACCTTTATAGGCTGCAACGTAATTTACCAGAACATGTTGTCACCTTAGCCCCAACTATGATGGGCTGAGGTGGGCTGTGCCTGTCTATGCTTATTGAAGGCCCTTTCACACTAGGCGTGATGCAATGTGATATGACATAATACAATAGGATAAAAAATGTTGGAAACAATGTAATTGCTTAGAACCTTTCATTCTAGGCACAATGGATACGATACAACACGATATGATAAAACACAATTAAATTGAGTTGCAAGTTTTTCAACTTTCAATCACTTGTTGCTGAGGGATACTGTATTTTGTGTGATCAGTGATGAGATGGAATTACTATTTGGTTTAGATCAGGACTAATCAGTCTTTGGAATAATATTGCTGAGAGAAGAAGAAAAATGTTGCCTGTAGTGTGGAGGGGCTGGCAATATTTTTATCGGATTGTATCGTATCTTGTTTGGTGTGAAGTGGGCTTGCCTTAGAAAATTTGAAAAAGGTAAAGGGAATAATGAGCAGTGGCCTCAGATTTATTTAGAAACATCACATACAACTGACAAATTTTCTTTGATGATGTATCCAAACAATATTATTTCATATCGCCAGGTAAACTTGGTTTTCTTCATGAATTGAGCATTTTAGTGACAGAAATATTGTCACGTGATTAAACAGAGTCATTTGTGACTTACTGTAGGACACTGTGTTATATTAATTCAAATTGGGGACTGCATTTTCCCTTGAATTAATTTAATCTTTTTCATTACTATAAGACTGTGTGGTTGATGCACAGTGTACTGTATTCCCAGTTGCTGTAATTTAATGACACTACTGTACATATGTACATAGCAAATGACTGAGACAATGTTGTTTTCATCAAGGCGCTGTCATCATAGGCAATACTGTACTGTATATATGTATATGTGCCGTACATGAAGGCTTATTGAACTTACTGTGCAACATCCTCATTGAAGAAAACTTCAAAATTGCTTTTCAGTTTATTGTATAGGTATGGGGAAATGGGAGGAGTCAGGATTTTTGTAGGGTGTTGCTCCTCCAGTGAGGCTCTAGTCCCAATCCTTTTGGGGCTACTTGGAAGGCCACATACCCTTGTTGAAAGGACTGGACCATTTTCACCATCTATACTGTCATTACACTCCTCAGGCAACTGTCAGTCCTCAACATATGTTGCACTATTATCTGTGGAATAATGTAGGTGTTGGAGAATCCACATGCTTGTAAACACATGGGCCTATATTTTAATTGCACTAGTGATAAGGGATGACCCTGTGACCTTAAATGTCTTCCATAGAAGTTTTGCAGACTCTTTCTTTGAAGGTACTGTAAATAAATCCATCAGTTTACTTGTTTGCTAATAAAAGTGTTTCCTGACTTCCCATTGTTGATACCTATTGTTTATTGTGTGTATCGTTCAACAGTCTCCCCTGCTGGTCCCTGTGGAGACTTGCATGGGATCTTGAATGCATTGTAGACAGAACTTGGTGATAATAGGAAGGTGAAAGGAGAGCTAATCAGTACAATTGGAACGTTTTCATTACTTTAGGTGGTGGTTACCCTTCTAATTTCGTTGTTCTTTGTCTGACTTCAACCCTTTTTGTGCCAGTTAATCATATAACGTAATTAAAATATGTTAAGAGCAAGTTATGGATTTTATTGATACCTGCGTCATTGAGGTAGTGTTTCTTCTGCATGTCCTTATGATACAGTGTTCCCTGACTGTAGATGTGTAATGCAATATTAATGTATGTGTAGGTGTACTTCTTCACATGAACGGAAGATCCCTTATTGTGAAGTCATGAAATATCATGTCAGTATAGTATGTGGAGTTAAAATTGCGTCAGCAGTCGTAAATTATAAAATTGATACATAATGTGTAACTAGCAATTTGGGCATGCCATTTATTGTAAGTTTCTATAGTCATTGATGAATGTAGGTTAAGTAATCACTGAAATTCTTTTGTGAATTAGTTGAGTTTTAGTAAAGGAGTCCTACAGCATTCCACTTCCCTCGAACATTTTAAGTGTCAGTGATTGGCTTGGATGATGTAAAAACTGGGTATGTATTTGACAATGTTTAAATACTCACTTTAGCCCACCTTCTGATTTCTTACAGATTCGGGAGGCATCCACTATGTCTTCAGATGATCTGGACACAGCGGTCCATATGGTGCGAGTGCACCCTGGCACTGTGAGTCCAGATCTGAAGAGTATTACTGTCCATGCAACAAAGCAGACTACTACATCAGAGTTGCTTAGAACGATCCTCGTGAAGCTTAATTTTGAGAATGAGTCCACAGATAAATACTACTTGGCAGAAATTTGCCAAGAATCGGGACATGTTTGTAAGGAAAGGCGGCTGGAACGTGCTGAATACCCTGTCAAAGTGCAGATGCTGTGGCCCAGGGTGCAGACTGAGGATGGCATAGATTCTGGAACATTTCAAACAAACTACAGGTTTCTCTTGGGTCGGGTGAATGAACCCTCCGAAAAACCATCGGACATATCTGAATTCAAGGACATTGACTCCTTCGTGAGTGGGTTTTTCCCCCATCCTTCAACAACTAAGGAATATCATGATCTATGCAGTTTGCCAGATCTTAATGAGAAAACCCTCATGGACAATTTGGCTGCACGCTTCAAACAGGGTAACATTTACACTTATGTTGGATCAATTCTCATAGCAGTGAACCCTTTTCGTTTTTATCCAATATACAATCCAAAATATGTGAATTTATACCAAAACCATAGACTAGGAGCCCTTCCTCCCCACATCTTTGCAATTGCAGATGGTGCTTTTCATCTTATGCTGGAGGAGAAAAGGAATCAATGCATTGTGATTTCAGGAGAAAGTGGATCAGGAAAAACGGAGAGTACAAATTTTCTCATCCATCATTTAACTGCCCTCAGTCGGAAAGGACATGCCTGCGGAGTAGAGCAGATCCTGTTAGGTGCTGGTCCAGTACTAGAGGTAAGATCTCTATGGATGATATGTAGTGGACTGATGGCTTAAAGCTCTTTCACACTATGCTGTATTTTCCGTACGATACAAAGCCACATGATGCTGTGCAGTTCAACTTATTCATCATCTCTCAATGAAATTCTGTTTGTCATGTGATCTTACAGTGTGGAAATTCTATCTCATGATTGGTCACGTAAAATATCACTTTGCAAAAAGTAGGTGACCTCGAGTTAAATACTTTTCAACTCATTTTATCCTGTTGTGTGGCAGTGTATCGGGCCTAGTGTGAAAGAGCCTGCGTGATTACATGTAATACTTCCAACTTTGTTTGGTATCGTGAAGTATTGCTACCCATCATCTATATCAGCTGTCTGGAAATAAAGGGTCCCTATCTCTTTTAGGGCATCTGATAGGTTAGGGGGTGTGAGAGGATGTTGGAATGGCAGAAAATGGAAGGATTGGGGGAGTGGTATGGTTGGTATTCAGTGCTGGGGACTGCCATTTAAACAATTTCCTGTAGACTGTATGAAATAATAAAGGGTTGTCATATGCCATGCTTCTCTGTTTATTTTAGTATTGCTCTAATTAACTTTGCATTTGCTCCTGTTGTTTTAGGGCTAACGGTCACATCAATTATTGACCTAGTAGTGACAACAGGATTGCAAATTGATATACAGTCCAAACTACGTTTCTGTCTCCAATATGTTCAAATTCCACTATACTGGAGTTTGGAATTGATAGTGATTCTGATGGAATGACTGCCATTTCATTTTTTGCAATTATGATAAATCCTCATAAGGATTTACGTAATTTTAATTGTCGTGGAAGATTCTATCCATCCTTTATGATATGCATGCAATAATATCTTTGGGAAATGCTGGTTTTCACTATTACCAGATAGATCATTAAGGCTTAGTGATATTTTCTGTACATAATGAAGTAATTGCCAGACAGGAATGACACCTTATTTTAGGGTTTTAATAATTGGAAGAATTAACAAAGCATCCCCATGATAAGAAAATGAAATCTACTTTGTGAAGTCTTTTGGACAGGCAAGCGGAAGAGGACTTCCCCTGGGTGACCTCTCTCGGGAGGTCACCGGTAACCACTGTGCCATTAAAAGCTCTCCAGGTGCTTACGGCGGGTAGGTGGGGATTACATGTGTAAATAGGTAAGTATCAGGGCTCATAGATTCCCAAACAAGGGAGTTTTGAGAAAACTGTACAGTATGTCTTTAGACTGTGTGGATTTGTGTATTTCAGTAATTCAGTTATCTAATCAGTTACTCTGCGCTGTGTTTGGATTGAGAAATTGCACTGAAAATGTCTTCAATAATGAAAAATGGTCAGTCACTTAAAATACGACTCTAAGCCCTATGGCACACTGTCCGTTTCCTCATACCCAGTAAATTTAAATGCCTCTCTATTACAACAAGTCATTGCTCTAATCAGGTCATTCGGGGCTGTCGTCATTTAACCCATCATGTCTAGGTTTAAGTGATTAGTGTGGACATCTATTTCTGTCAGTTGATAAGGAGGCATGCAACTGCCAAGGACAATTAAGACTGATTGCCAGAATAGCCAACGACAGACTTAGTAGGAAATCAGATCTCGGAATCAACTTCCTTGAATATCGGTGTAAATAGTGCAGGCTTTAATCTGCTGCTGGTGAATTTTCACTGGCTGTTCCACGTTCGTGTTTAGGTTTGTGTATAATAATTGTTGAAGAGACACATGAGAAAAGGTCATTCATAGTTTGCAAAATGAAAGCAGTGATGCAGAAAAGGGACTTTGTTCTTTATAACATGGATAAAATCAAAAATGAACAAAGTTTCACATTTCAAGGTACTGTCCTTTCACTCTGTGTGGAACTGCAATGTAAATGGAAAATCTTAATAGGGGCATGAATTTGGTTCACTGAGAGTGAGAGTTCTGAGGAAATGTTAATAAGGCTTAAGGCAAGATTAAAAGAGCAATTTTAACTCCTAGGAGAAGACGTTTGCATATGGACAAGCACTGTCTGTAGCATTTGTGTGTAGCTACTGTACGATAGTACTGGCTCTACAGTTACCTTTACTATGACTGATAAATTTATACTTAAAAAATGCCATCATCTGAATGTAATATTTAGGACCTTGAAGAGACTAAGTTTGTTATGCAGAACAGCAATGACACATGAGTTGCGGTAAAGAATCTCTTGTACTAGAGGTCAAGCTGGTATGCAGTATTTGTAAACAGTGACATTCTAGCATGCATTCTTCAGAGGAGAATTGCAGATAGGTGTGAGATGGGGAGGGGCAGTAGGTGCAACTGTCTGAAATTTTCTTGTATGCTTTCAACCTACCTGGTAACAACTATGCAGGTACCAGTATAACTAAAGGGGTGGGGGTGGGGGTGGGAGTTTGAGGTGGCATTTTGGTCTATTGAAAAGCATATATATATTTTCCTTTTGTGGTACGATAGACTCAAGAACTACTCCTGGCAATACTGTACTAACTCCCAAGCTATGCCAGAGCCCACTCCCCTACTATTTATTACAACTGTGTTAAAAGCTATAGTACACTCATTTTGTCTGAAATGCTGTGGAACACAGTTACCAGGGTTGATTGTGTGATTAATCAATAGAGCTCTGGCTTGCATCAGTGTAGTGTAGAGCGAAGCATATTACCTACTGTTGGTTAGGTCGCTCAGTATTTGCTTTCATACTGTTCAGGAGTGCTATTGCCATTAAGAGTGACTAAGCTTTCGTCTGATACATAGTTTGAAAGGGAAGTATTCACACCCTTTTTTCTTTCCCAAGTCCAAGTTTACACATAGCACCTGCAAAATATTTGAATATTATTGTATTTGTTAAAAGTTCAAGGCCTAACTAATAACCTTCAAGCTATGTTTTTATGCTCATTGATTCCTTCCTCTATTTGCAACTGGGACAATCCTGCACATTGATTTGTTGTATTTTTCAACTCCTTTTGAGTTGGTGTAAATCCCTCCACAGGACACAAAGAACCCTATGAAGGAAGTCTCACCTGAAAGGAAATTTGGTCTAGGATTAGTGGGTAACCTTAGCAGGGCTCTCTCATTGAGTAGACTCCTTTGTAAACAGTCTCTGTTTATCTCCTATCCCCAAAGTTGCTTGCCCAAACTTTACAGGGCTTTGTACCAACAGTTACCACTATGAAAATGTTGGAACTGTTTTAGGCAGTGAGGTAGTTAGTAATGGTCCAAGAAGTGTACAGATAGGTTAGCAGTAAACACTCAGTGCAAACACACACACACACAAAATCTACACAGAAAATTTACCACACAACTGAACAAAGTTTGTTCCATGGTCAGAGTTGTTTAGTCTATTAGTTTTCTGTTTTCAGACAATGGTCTCTTCTTTTGTCTGAAAGCTCTGATGTTCCTTTTATGAAGTTCTCCCATTGTGTTAGGCCTACATGTATCCATCATAGGTCCCTCATATACGATAAGTTACAAGTGACAAAATTTTCAGGCACATTTGACATAATTTTCTTAACTAAGTATTTAGGTTTACTGACAATTTGAAGACAACAGAATTGATCTGGTCTTTAAAATAAATGGCTTAATAAAGGCTCTAGCATTCCTGCAGAAATGTTGTGACATACCAAAAACTCATTCAAAGAGTAGAAATCATGAAATGTGCATTCCTGAATAAGCCAAATGTATTCAAATATGTAGGGCCAATGATTTTCCGCTTCACAAATCACAAAATTCCGTTTTAACTTTCCAAATTCCGCAAAATTCCGTTTCAAGCATAACCCATTTCCGTGATTTTCGGATTTTGGAGTAATTATGTTGAAAACAAGTCCTACACTTGTCTGGTTACGAACCTGAAGGCAGCAAACACTTGTAATACACAAGCAACCTAGCCTAACACACTACAGCATAGGCAAACTGGAGCCTATACCGGCAAAATTTTGCCCATTTTCGTAAATGTCCTACTTGTTTTCTGATCGTAACTTCAAGGTGTTTCAATGATTTTAAGGTAAATTTGCCACCATTTTAGATGGAAAATCCCTTTGTATGTCTTTGGTATATGCAGGCATTCACTTGGCATAGTGTTGAAGAAAAATAACTCACTTTTTTGTCAAAACTTTACATGTATTCTGAGCCTGATAATTTTTGCTTAATTCCGTGAAATTCCGTGCAGAAAAGTAAATTCCGTTTTTATCCGCGTTTTTCCGCGATCGCGGAAAATCATTGGCCCTAAATATGATGCTTGATTGTGCTTAAAGGCAGTAGGTAGTCGCCCCAAAATTTGCTTTGAAAAATCAGCAAATTCTTGCAAATCTCCTCTTATTGCATTACAAGCACCACTGAAGACATTTTGAACATAACTATTACAAACAATAGGTAAAGCAAGGAGAAATTCTCCTTGAATTTCACAGTTCACTAACGAAAACATTGTTACATGATCAAAATAGGCCATTCATGAACTAGAGTGAAGAGGCATACTAACTCTGATTGGGGTGACTGCCTATTACCTTTAAATGTGTGATCAGATGTACTTTGGCATATTGAGGGAAAGGTAATATCCAGTTAATCTACACATATTTTTGTATATTTTCCTGGATAGTTGGATTGTTTACACAAAAAATGCTTGTAAAAATAAGCATTGCCCATGAGTGCACATGGAAGTTTTCCATGCACTTCTATGATGCTGACACATTACAAAGAAGTGAAGAAATTGCAATGCTTCTATCTCTCACTGAAACTCTTGTTATTTATGAGTATTCAGTCACTGCTTGATTTATGTATACTAAAGCTGCCATTGATTACAGGTATAATCCTAAAATAGTGAACAATTAGATGAGAAGTCAAATATGGGACGTTCATTGGTTTTATTTACGATGAGTCTCAGATAATATTTCAAGAGGATGATTAGTAATATGTGATGATGTGCACTGTGAAGTTTGTTTTATTTTAGAATGGAGTACACAGAAGAAAAAAGGAAATCATACTTCTCGATGGTGAAAGGAAAGGAAAGGCAGCTATCATTTATGTACACTTAATGAATGACTGGTAAATGGATGGCTTAAATATCGTGAAAGGAAAATATTGTTTTTTAACTAATGTATGAAGAAGCATGTCATTTTTCTTCCATAGTCAGTTGTCTGTACTGTAATACATACCCTGTGTTCACATAGGATTAATGCAAGCATCACATTCATTAAGCAAAGAATTTCTCCAGTTTCTCATTAAGGTCATAGTCTCATTCACATGGGTTTGTAAACAAGTGATGGTGTAATGAGTGCATCCTCAAGCTGTCTGCAAACGTGCTGGCATACGTATGTACAAAAGTGGGACGTGGGAAATAGTTTCCACTTTTTTGCACAGTAAACAGCTCAACATTTGCAATTAAACATGTCAGAATGATGCAACCATTCACATGCAGTTTTTATGTTGATCTAATTAAGAAATTATATGGTCTGGATAATAAGGCAAATTTAATGAGGTTTTGATCCAGGGAGGGTATCTCAATGATGAGCGCATTGTAGTTCTTGATATGAGGCTGATAGCATTTGTTTGTTATCTGATGACACACATGCTATCCCATGTGAACACATGAACACAGGGATAGGCCTACAGTAGCTGAACACTTCATTATACAGTAATACATATAATAAGTGTGAATATATTAATGAGGAAGTTAGTAGAGTAGGGAAAGTTATTTACTTTTCATGTCATGTTGACATGTTAATTCAGAAATTCAAAACAGAAAGTAAAAGGACAAAATGAAAAGTATATAATTACCGGTAATTACATCCTCTGATTTTATGCAAACTTCACATCTCTTCCTGTTTTCCAGCTGTTTCAAACTAATATAATCCTCACTTATTCATTTTGAAGTGCATAAACAAAATGATCAGTCCTCTTTATATTAAACCCATGGTTAAATATTTCATGGCTATAGTTGCCCTTGTAGTTTATAATATTTAAATGAGATGTAGTAGTTCATAAGCCAGGAGTATAACTTATACAGCAGGGCTTGAAATAACAGGAGGCAGCAGAGACCATTGCCTTCATGCTCCTCTTATAATTGGACCTCGATGCCCCTCAGAAATGATCAGCACCAAGGCCATAGTGGCCATGATGCCCTCATGTTATTCCTGTATGGTGTTACAGTGTATGTAGTTTCCAAGTTCTGGCCTCCACTCCCCTCTTTTTGCCCTGACAAATTTATTGTAACCAAAGGCCATTTGGCCTTGCCCTTTTCAATCCTTTTTTCAAGCCCTGATACAGTGCTGTATGCCTTTGTTTTATCTTTTAAAGAAAGTAGCTTTCAGACAAGAACTTACTGGAAGAGTCATACATGGATCTACTTAAAAAGATGTTTTATACACCATAGTGTACTGTACATTGCAAGTTACCCACATGGGATGGGCTAATCCCATATGCATCTCTTTCAGACTTGCCCATCTTTGCAGCCTGACAAATAGCTCGCATCTAATTTTGTTGCTGTCCCTCCCGCTTCCCCTTCCCCTCCCCTCCCCTTCCCCTCCCCTTCCCCCTCCCCTTCCCCCTCCCCATTCCACCTCCTCCTCTCCCCCTCCCCACCATGGAAAAGGATGAGTGTTGAATTTTAACAGGTTTTGTAGTGGTCATTTTAAGATATATGGTTAAAATACTAATTTGAAAATCTGTAGGTTGCATTATAGGACACAAAAGATGCGTAAAGTTTTTATAGACAAAGCAGATAGCATCTTTTCCCTGCTAATAAAATCACTCAGAAAATCAACAAGTGTTATTAGAGAAGATCGTCTTTTTCTTTTTGTGACAACCATACTTAAAATTTTGAATAAGCATTTCTTTCCATGGATGCCCAGCCCCCAAGAAACGTCTGTTTTTCATGTCGCCCACTGCCCTTGTTTCTTCAGTTAAACAGTTTATCTCTTCTACCCTGGGGATACAGTCATCAGACTGTGAAATTTGTCTGAATTATGGAATGGCTTTAAGGGACGGTAGAACAGACTTCATTTAGACGGTAGTGTTTGTTGCATGATTAAGTGTAGTAGAAGAGTGACTCCAAAAGTCTTGCCTTGTTCGTGCATTCACGGCACTCTTTCTGCTTCTTGCGCTTGCAGTCATGAATTTAAATGAATTGCACTACAATTCGGAAACAGCTGCAAGACTGGGAGTTATTTAAAGGGCCTCCTTTATTTACCCAAAAACTTGGACTTCGTGATACACCAAGAAAAAGTATTCCATTATCAGTTCATTTTGCCTGTCGTTAAATAAATTTTGCTGGTTTTGCATTCTGTTGATGATAAATGGAATGTTCAATCTTTGCAGTAGAGATAAGCTTAGGGCTATCTCATTGCTTTTCAAAATTCAAAAAGTGCAATAAATGTTTTTACAAATGTCAAGCCTATTTTGACCAGTTTTGAGGAGAAAGACGGGAGTCCTTTAAGTCCTAATCACATTTGTGTGAAACTTGAGTTGTAAATTCTGCTCAGAAAACAAAATAATTAAAGGACTGAGAACAAACAGGAGTAGAAAAGTTGAATATATTTAATGGAAAACTGGCATAGTAACCATGCTCACTTAGAACTGATTACGGGGAAAAAACCTTTTTGTCAGCAATTTGTTGGTTTGTTTTTGGACAGATGCAATTTTCTGTTTTTGAGTGTTTGAGTTCTTTGTAATTTTAAGTGCAGATTCTAGTATTTGACTCAGGGTCCAAGCAGTTTGTTAAAATTTGTTATTTTCATAATAATTTTTGCCTGATGACATATTTCAAAAATTCAAAACAACTGATAGTTTCTTTTATAAGGAAAATTTTTTTTAGAATACATGGTGATTGCTCTGTAATTGTTATCTGTTTACTTTTGACAAGTTATTGACAAACTTTATCGGTAAGGTTACAATCCTATCAGCAAGCAGGCCATGGCCTCCTTGTGCCTTTCTCATGTAATAATTTTACAAATAATTTGCTGTGACTGTCGAAAGTCAGGTCTAGGTAGGAACACCCAACCTCACCAGGATTTACTTTACAAGTTTTAATTACCATCTCCTGGTTTCTTGATGAATGCCCCCTGAAGTTGTTATCTAAAGAAAACCAAATTGATGTTGTAGTTTCTTTGATAGTGGCAGTTTAACATCTTTTAGCCCTCTACCACAGATTCAGCCTAAAGGCTACAGTATAAAATGTGTTGGAAACAAATGCTTACAGTTACCCTATGAAACTGTTAGCACTCCACAAAAAGTAGTTGGAGAGAACTTCACTTGATGGAAAATTTGCCATGGTATCTGCAGCATTTAGCCTGTGTGGTTAGTTTGTTGGTCTAAAGAAATAGGGCTTTATAACATTGCTGTATATATATTCATTATATTGGTACATTTGTACATTGGTATACTGATATTTCTTTTGAACTGAAAAGTTGCCAGACCTTAGTGTTCCCCATTATCGCAACGTATTACAGTGGCGTAGCTAGGATTAAATTTTTAGGAGGGCCTAGTTAGCAAATGGGGGGGGGGGGGTCACAGCATCGATTGCCGTCCTTAATTCTTACATATTTTATTAGGACATGCACAATTTATGGGGGGCCTGGCAAGCATCTGGGGGGCCCAGGCCCCCCAGAGCTACAAGCCTGCCATATTAGAATGTCATACCTGGTACTTTCCTCCTAAAATATATTTAAAAATAGTGGCAAATTAGTTAATTTAATATTGGGTGTATCCATAAATTAGGGGTCCATGGTGTCCCCGTCACATCCGCCACTTGTGGCATATAGAGAATGGTTAAAACTGAGGCTAGAGATGATTCCTGTTATTGAAAGTGTTTAATATTCTATGTGTTATCACTAACTGTGGTATCTCAATGTCCAATTACGGTCTGTTGATCTATCGTTTACAATTTTATTATCCAGCATGTATTTGGTGTCCCACCAGATTATCTGTCAAAGTTGTGACATGGGTAATTTACTTCAGTTATTACAATATAAAAAATTTATTCTATCCTTTAGATAGCCTAAAGTTATGTCAGATGAGATATTAGAACCAGACAAACAAACAATGTGAGTTTCCAGATTAAGGGACAATGTTTAACGAAATGTGCCTATTTCAAAGTTGGCATGGCGGATGTGACGCTTTGTCCCACCTGTCACATCATACTAGTATGGACATTAATATAAGGCCTCATCTCCCTGTGTTACTCTTGGAAACTTGAATCACTATGTCCAATTACTGGTAACCTCTACTGATAAAGTAAAATGCTAAACCTGAGCAGTACAAGGACAACTGTAATAATGGCACCCATTGGAAATCACATTTTGTGTTTGGTGTCCCGCTGATCATGTCACATCGCGCACAAAATCATCAAAATTACCACCCTCTCATATCACCTCAACTATACCAATCCCATTTATACATGCCTGAGTTGTAACATGTGTGCACATGGTTATCGATACTACCCTTTTTTCCCCATTTTGTAATGTATTGTCCACTATCTGGTTGAAAGGGGAAAATGGTGTCCCATGGTGTCCCACTGTAACCTCCGCCATTGAAGAACAACAAAGAGCTATTTAAACAGTTTTAAACTGAAAAAAATTAAAATAAATGATTTAAGATGGATAATATGAACATCATAAAGATGTGGAAAGTAATTAGAAAGTGACAAACTTGAAAAATGTATGGAGAGTGTGAATATCTATTTTATTTTTTTTTTGGTGTCCCGGTCACACTTTGGTGTCCCTGTCACACCCGACAATCATTATTACTGTAAATATGAAGCTGTTTTGTTATTTGATAAATCCTTCCTATCTTTTTCTTACTTTAGTTCAAGTCAGTATAGTTTTTAACTTTGTGCAATTTTGTAATGATTTAAGAAGTCACAACATACAGTAATGTTGACTTGGTCGGGTGTGACTGGGACACCACATGTTAATTCAATAGGACCCTGTTACCCCTATATGTAACATAAGAAAATTTGCAACTGACAGTAAAAATATCCGATGTTCCAAGAAAAAATAGGTTTGTCTGAACTGTTAGTGTTGCCCACTTGAATACAGTACTCTGTAAATGCTACAAGAAACCATTATGCATTGTTTGTGTCAGTATTACTGGGATTTTGGTGTCCCGTCACACCCGACACATAACGTCTGTAACCCAGTTACTCAAAAATGTAAGATATTTGGATGAATTGGGGACAACTCTGAAAAATGTTTATGCTTTATGTGTTCATTTATTTTCAAGCAGCTACTTGCTCTATCTTTTGGAAACTGTACAGATAATAAATATGTTTCAGTGTAAATATTACATGATTTCCCTTACCATGGTGTGAGCTTTTATTCTAAATTGAGCATACAACCAATTTCAGTGGGTGTAACTTGTTTCTGTCATAAATCCTTACCACTTATGCCTTACCAAAAGTGAGGAAAAGACTTGGATATATTACACAGTTATAAACTTTCTAGGCATATATTGCCAATTTTGGTGTCCCAGTCACCTCCACCATTTTTGAAAGGAGCTTTGAGATGGAGTTGATCAATAACCTGGATGTCTTAAACAAAAGCCAGGACTGATATAAATTTTAGAAATAGATACATATACCTTCTTGAAAATATACTTTACACCAGTATTAAATGGTTTTTAAATTTTGACCCCTTTGTCACACTTTGGACCCCTAATTTATGGATACACCCTATTGCTCTCTGCATTCTGTGCTGCCATAGCCATTCTACCATTAAGTTCCATTTAAAGGTGATCAGTCGTCTTGAAATATTCTTTGTGACATCAGCCTTTTCTTGACATGTTTCTGCAGTCGTCACTGTTCAAGGATACACCGTACAAGCATGGTATAGCTAATCGGTAAGCAAGAAGAGACGGCTTGTAGCTGTATACCTACTAGCTATACCGATGTCATCATAGCTACTTGTACGGTGTATCCTTGAACAGTGACGACTGCAGAAACATGTCAAGAAAAGGCTGACGTCACAAAGAATATTTCAAGATGACTGATCACCTTTAATAGTCAGTTTCCTTTGGTACTGTATTTTTTTTTTTGAAATTCTTTGTTACTTTTGGGCATTTTTCTTTTGGTATGTGAATGGGATGTTTTTTCAATTAAATGCTAGAAATTACCATAGCCTTTTGTCTTTGTCAAAGAGAACATTTGGTAATAATTTGTAGAAGAGGACTTGATGTGAAGTTAATTTTCAGTCTTCAGAGTATCATTTTTACTTTAAAAATGAATTTTAAACTTGTTTTATGTATATCAAAAATCATATTTTTTTCTGACAGGCATTCGGCAATGCAAAGACAGTTGTCAACAATAACAGCAGTCGCTTTGGAAAGTTCATACAAGTCAACTACCGAGAGAATGGGACTGTTCACGGGTGAGCCTATATTTGAGCTAATGGTTTTCTCATGTGCTGTGTAATGTTTAGAAGAGTAAGGTGTTTAAGCAGTAGGTAGTGATTGTCTGGTTGACAACAGGTACCAGCCAGTCGTATGTGTCTATTTTACTCTTCCTTAGATTTGGGATTCTAGGCGCCCTCCTTAGGTAGGGGTTACCACGATGCTATTAGTTTTTTGCCAGACAGTTATTGCAGGCAATAATGGTTACATATGTAAATAGGAGGTAAGTATCATCACTCGTAGACTCCCAAAGCAGGGAGGTTTGGTGAATTTTCTGTTTGGTATGCATGTGCATATGAATATGTTTCATTCCTATTTTATTCATCTTTTACAAATGAACATTACCAAACAAGTGTAAAGAAAAGTAACAAAATTCCAAAAATGAGCATCCAGAAATGTATACTTGATGTAATTCTGCAGCAAGAAAATTGAGGGGGATTGTTTAAATATTGCTTTCTGTAGCATTGAAGTAGGGATAGTGCTACCACAGAAGGATTCAAAACATTTTTGAGACAAATTCTGCAGTTGATGGGAATGGTCATGTTTAATAGATGAGGTAAGTAGGGTTTGAGATTCTCAAGCCAGGCTAGTTTCAGAGAATATGTAATAGGCCTGTACAGTAGGCTGTGGATGGTACAGGTGCTGCACCCCTACTTGGACTGTTCCTATTGGCACACTGGCAACCATAAACAGGTAATTGGTTCAAGAAAGGTTAAGCACCCCTGCTAAAGAAACTGTGACCCATGGAGTGGTTCAATATAAAGTAAGATTGTTGAAGTTGTATTGATTTAATACTGAACCAGGGAACTGTGAACTGTTTGTTTGGTATACATATACTATGTTTGCCTATGTAGCAGGCTGTCCAGCATATTCCTTGTTCAGTCACATCCCTAAACGCCTGTCCAAGGGAACACCGGACAGATTCTTTTGGAGATTCATGAAATAACTGGCCTCAAGACTGGTTGATTGTTAAGGTGCATTTACACTTGATCCGGATCTGATCGCCCTATGTTATCAGCATATCGAATTACGTGTATGGCTTGATCCTGGTGCATTTACACTTGTCTCGTACTCTGATCCACCTCCCTGCATAATGAGTGTTTTTGCAGAAGTGACCTCCAAATAATTTACGTTGAATTACCGTTCATCTCGGGTCACCGTTGATCCGGGGAACGTTTACACTTCAAGTTTTGATCGCCTGCGCGGGGTCTGATCCTCCCCTCTTACCAGGATCAAAATAGGGCGATCAGATCCGGATCTGATCTGCGTTTACACTACAAATTTGATCTCGAGCAGTGGATCTGACCCCGCGCAGGCGATCAGATCCGGATCTAGTGTAAATGCACCCTTAGTGAATATTCATAAGGAGGCAACATCTGGTCCAGTTTAAATCATGCAGTAGCCTATGCCACCCATAGAGTTGGTATGTTATTGTAATTTCCACTCCCTGGTAGTATACCCTCTAGCTGCACGCGCAATTTTTTTTTCCCACGAGGTTATGGGCAAATCATGCCAATGGACCAATCAGCTTCTTGGAAATAGGCCACACCCCTAATTCCAAAATGACAGCTTTTGAGCCTTTTCTTGTAATTCTGACACCGGATTATGAAAGAACAGGCCAAATAACCCTAGTCCATATAAATGTAACCCAAAAATAACGATGATTTTGAAACAAATTTGAAAAATTTTGAAAGTCAAATTTGCCCATAACCTCATGGGAAAAAAAATATGGCTAGCTGCACAGGTAGTTATACAACACAGTGATGATAGCTGGACTTCTCAGGTTTCAGTCGTGCATAAGTACTCACACTAACTCAAAAACAATAGTATGAGTAACAACAAGAGAGTACCTGAATAAGTCATATTATGGTAATGAAGTTTGTGTCAAAAATTGGACACAGTCCCTTTCTCTTGGGTGGACGGTGGTTTGGGAAGCTGAGGAGCTGAGCATACAGAGTCTGCTGCACAGGGCACTACTATGTAGGACAGAATATTTTACTGGACTGTATGCAGCGTCTTCTACCTTGTTGCAATGATTTCTCCATTGTTTGTGAACAATCTCTCTGGCTCAGAATTTCGGTGGCTATCATTTCTTTGGTTTATACTGGTATCGTGCTTACCTTCATAGCAGGTGTCGAATGTGTACTCCTCTTTGGCGTACATAATCTAACACCTGCGAACAATGACAGCGATCATCCAATTTCGTTATTCATGACCCAATTTGATTTTACTCTCTGAACTGTTGATTGGTTCCAACATATGAATATTCATATTGCACGAAAGGGCTTCAGCTGCAGTGGTCACTTTTACACAGTAAGTCAATGGGATTTCATTGTGTGAGCTTGAAGCGGGCGAAATCACACACTACAACCCCATTGACATTTTTCGTTCGAAACAGCATGATAATCAAGACTTCCTTTAGTCGTTTTTTTGTTGAATATTTATAATTCTGTTTGTTGTGATCGTATATATGAATAGTTAATAGTGTACAGTTGTTGCACAGTTTGACAAAGAATTCTTGCGAAAGTTTGCGTACATTGGTATTATGAGTGCAGCCAATATAGGTGCAGGAGTAATACACGTCCGCTGGGCGGGCAAGTATCCTGCTAGCAAAAGTTTGCCTATCTTGAGGAAGTGAAGTTCATGAGTGGTGTTGGTTATAATTGATGAGCTAGTTAAATCAATTATTGATCATCCTGTATGAAACCGATCAACATCAGATACTATTTAGCCAGCATATCAAGAAGGAGTAAACTCAATAATTTACATGCTGTGTTGGAATTTCATGAATATTGGTAGATTGGTGGAATTACTGCATTTGATTGTAAACATCAGACATTGCTCTGAGTCCTTGGTACCCAGAGGTAGTGTCTCCAAGGTAACTTACTGAGGGTTCAGATAGTATGAAGTCTAAAGTTGGTATACCTGGATTTGAATGTGGAGAAACTGATTTGTGGCAGTATTGCCTCCCAGTAAGTAGCCTGCATGGCAGGCTGTTTGGTCTGAACCCATACACGATTGAGACAGCTTAGTTTGGACTGCGATGCCAGGGATAAGTTAAACTATGTCCACTGTGCAGGGTACCTCCTGGTGGGTGGCTTATCACCATGACTGTGCGTTAGTAGTGTGTTGGAATTCTTACCCACCGTGTAATTCAGGAAAAGACCATCACTAATGAGATACGAAGAATTTATTGGTGACTGTGGTAGAGATGAATTGATTATATGATTATATTTTTAGAGGTAATGAGTGGCATCATCAATAAATTAAGTATCACAGCACAGAGATACACTTGAAAGTTAATTTAGGATACTTCGTCATTTGTTAGTCACGTTTCCAGAGCATTAGTGCATGAAGCAAAAACTGTAGCTGCTGTAAATGTACCCAGTATTCAGCTTTAAATATTTCGCTTCCTCTTACCGCATTTCAATTTCAGCACGATTTTGGGTAATAGGTGGGTAGAGGTACATTTAAAGAAAGCCATGGATGTTTATTGTCTGTGTTCTATTGTACATTACTCTTACTATTTATATGAACAGCTAAATTACAGTATGCTCTAAATATTCCAGATAATTATCTCACATTGTATCTGTATGCTCTGGGGAGGTATGTGTAGGGCATTTAATGTAGATCTCCCAGTCTCAAAAATAGAACACAGACCCAGTTTATCCACAATTACATCAAAGCCACTAGTCATCCTCCCTGCAACTGCCATCAGATCTGGAAAACATGTAAAAACCAGAAAAGGGTTGCTCTTTGTTGATATCATAATCACTTTGAAAAAGAGAATAGCACTGCTGGGTTGTTCAGAGACAGTTCTACAGTTTATAGCGGTTAAAGTGAAAGTGTACTGAAGGTATTCTTTGTCAGTTGTTGTATACAGACTGCAACAAATGTGCACTTCAAGACTGACTTGAAACATTCTTATGTGTGTCTAGATTTTAGATGTATGCATGTGAAATTTGCACATTGGTAAACTGGGCATGTGAACGGACTTGCACAGTGTGCTTGTAGATGGTAGAGCAGGGAGGGAGAATGGAGGAAGGGGCAGAGGGGGTAGAGGACTTGGGAGAGGAGGGAGGACAGCTGGGAATGTCTCCAGTCTTAACTGAAATTTGACTCTTTTGAGAAAGGCCAAGATTATTTTTGCTTTCCAGAATTTGTTTCGCATATGAAGAGTACCGGATTTAAGACTTGGCATATGACATCATTAGAAGAATTTAGTGAGTGATTTGACAGAAGCTGGTTTTCCCCATAGCTTGACGAGTAACTTAAATGTGACATTCTTTGGTCGTATAGCTGTCATTCAGGTGTATAAGTAAATGTTTCAAGGTACTCGCTGATGGGTTTATTGACAGTAAAGTATCAGTCCATGTTAAAATATTAGGCACTAAGTTATGGTTTTTGCCGACTTTGTTTATCCGGTTTCATCATGGACTTTGAAGTTTAAGGAGTAAGACCCTGAGGTGTTCCTCCGTCATATCTGAAATTCTTGCTGTGCCATTCATCAGGTGTTGATGATGCCCACTGGAGAAGATGAAAGTCATTTTTCCGAAAGCTTACAATCTGACATCATACCCCCTCTTTGAAACATACAAGCGCAAAATTAGTTCTTGGTGACGTATTTTACCGTCAGGTTAGGCCTATGTATTACATCACATAGTTCAAAGTCTCAGAGCTGAGGAGATGTTTGTGGCGTAATTTCAATTCTGTTAAAAGAAGGGATGTAATAAAGTCAGGGATCTGCTCTATCAAGGTGAAGGTGCAATCAGGGATGAATTGCACCATGAAAACCCAAGATACATTAAGGGGAGGGTGGAGGGATTAGAAATTGGGGCACCCAGTTGAGGATAACAGTAATGAGGCACATAATGTGAGTCCAATCATGCTCTGCAAACATGATTCTTTAGTAAAGGGTGTATACTCCTGTGACCAATCATTAGCAATCATACAAGCCAGTCTACATAGTATACTTTACTAAGTTTAATTTAGCACATCCTAAAGTTTCACTGGACAATTTTTAATACCTACTGTAAAGAATAGAGGCAGGGTAGACTACCCCTTTGAAACAGAATTTCTAGCTGGGACATTGGGGGAGGGGGGAGGATGGAAGGGGAGGAAGGCTGGGGAGAAGGCTATATTTTTTGATAGTGCACAAGTTTTAGATACCCTGTGAAAGTTAAAATTTGGACCTAGATGTGTAAATTGTGGTGGGTGCAGTGGGTGATGGCACAGTCAGTTGTCTTCACATAGGCATCAACAGTTTGAGATGGGGACATACCCCCCCCCCCCCCGACTGTTGTAATATTTGTTCCCCCCAAACTTTTTTCCAGAATGTCAACAAAAATATTAGTCTATTTCGCTCTTCCTTACCTCCTATTTACCTATGTAACCATTATTGCCTGCAATAACCGTCTGGCAAAAAACTAATAGCACCGCGGTATCCCCTGCCTATAGAGGGCGCCTACGACCCTAAAACGTCCTTCTGCATTTTTGCCAGGGAGTTTTGGTGAGTCAGGTGTTTGATTCCATAGCATAATGCAATGATAGCTGTTTCAATGAACAGTCAAACTCGAAAATGGTACAAAACATTCATTTCGTAGATGCAAGTTGTAGGCAAATGCCTCAAACTACACCGCAGGTCATCTGGAATCCACAGTTTTCCAGGGCCCTTAAGCAGGCCCTGGGCACTCTGCTCCTAGGGTTCGTAATTCATGCTTGAATGAGTTCTGGTCAAGGTGATGTCCCCCTACTTTTGAGATGCTGTTGACACACTTGTGTCTCCAATGCCCTTCCTTAGCTGTAAAAGAGGTGTCCACAAGCCTAATGACCAAATGTGTAAAAAGTAGTTTCATAAAAACACCACCAGTGTTCTGCTGGCTTGGGCCACAACAATATTTGTGGGGTCAGGTACCCACAGTCCCATTAGTTAGGACTCTGAATGGAGCTGCAACTTTTACTATAACATCATAACTGACACAGGAACTGAATACCTCTTCAGCCATAAACTGTTGATTACTGGCCTACCAGTGTGTCTGTTAACCATGTGTATTAAATTACCAGTAGGGGTGCTCTCAAGGTTTTTCAACAGCTGAGGTTTTGAACTGTCAATTTCAGAAAATCATTGTGGTCAAATGAAGAGAAAACTTATGACTGAATAAAGAGACCAAAAGAGACATATTAGTTACAGTAATATTTTATTAAAACCTACAAAATAGCACAAAAGTAAACTCCAAGACATGATTTTTGTGCATATAGCCTACTTTTTACAGTATGGAAAATTTCCCAGGCTTCTATGGAAAGTGGAGTCGCTACTCACCTCCCAGCCAGGAGTCGCAACTCGGAAGTAGAGGGAGGTATTAGATTAAAACCAGCCCACGCCTGATGGTCAGGGTCAACGTACAATACTGTACTCTAGGTTGGTGGCTTTATTCACTGCAGGTTATGGTCAGCTGGCAAGATGGCATGTCTCAAATTCTCAGTCAAATTTTATTGAAATAATTCTACAGTAAGTAAGGGATAGAGAATAGGAATAATATCTGAATGTGTGAAAATGGAAAAATCTGATACGGTACCCCTCTCCTTTGATCCATACCTTTGAGCCTGAACAGGGACAGGAAAATAAATGAAGTCACAGGAAGGCTGTATGTAAACTTCTCTGTGAGCTAAGTACAAAGTTCTCAGTGGAATTGTAGATTCACTTCGCAGACCCATACTTACCCCTTGCTACATCTATTTTGCATTATTTGCGCTTCGCGCGCCTACCTGGAATAGTTTTGATACCGCGCCCCCTATGCCCCCCTTGTTATGCTGTAAAAGTGGTTTCATCTATTCATGGTTACTTGGTGCTCTCCAACTACATCCTCAAAACAGTTGTATGGTACATTCATGACTTGCCAAGTTGCCGTAGTGTGTAGGCCTCTGTGTACAGCACATGTCAGACCTCCATTGATAAGGAGAACAGGTGCAATTGCTCTACTTAAGTTTATGACTGAGTCCAAGGAGAGCAGTAAATTACTCTGGTTAATAAACCACTGGGACACTTTTAATTCATCCTCCAACCCAAACTGGGGTCCTCAAAACGTGGAACATTTGCAATCTTGTTGCAATCTTGTTACATCGTGATTCATGGATGCCAGTCTACTCCCTGAACAGTGTAATGTACAGTAGTGCTTGTGAGTAGCATAATTCACTTTGCAGACATACAGCATATTACCCCTTGCTTAATCTTACTTATGTTTTCTTTGTGTGTTATGCTCACCTTACAGTAGTGTTGGCACTGCACTCCGAATACAGTATCTACCATTTTGGTTAGTACCCCACCCTCACTCCCCTGCAAAGCATGCATCGTGGTGATCTTGGTAAAAGTCAATGATTTTCAGAGCTGAAGAGACCTTTCGAAATCTAAAAGTAGGCTTTGCAGTACTGTAGGAGAATGAAGGCAGGCCACTACCAATGCAGAGCGGACTCTGTTGCTCAGCCCTTCTTTAA
Organism: Holothuria leucospilota; assembly: GCA_029531755.1. Taxonomy (NCBI): domain Eukaryota; kingdom Metazoa; phylum Echinodermata; class Holothuroidea; order Aspidochirotida; family Holothuriidae; genus Holothuria; species Holothuria leucospilota. The sequence goes on from CM055974.1 coordinate 25,968,002, forward strand.
GGCTTCCCATGCACCGTCCTCCCAAGAAAAAGGACTGTGTCCAGTTTTGTATGCAACCTTCATTACCATAGTATGACTTATTCATGTTCTCCGCATTATTCGTGCTGTTGTTTCTTCTCTGTTTTTGAGTGAGTGTGTTACTCCAGCAGTCGTAAACTAACAACCTAGACTGAAACTTGAGAAGTCCAATCATTACTGTGTTGCTTAACTTTCACCCTTGCAGTGGGTACTACCAAGGAGTGACATACCATTGCATTGTTTTGAATATTCACTAACAATTGACCAATTGTAGTGACACATATTTCTCTGAATATCCAAAGCATTTGTTTCGTGTTCACTTGGGCAGCGTTAGGGATACGACTGAACAAGGAATATGCCATACAGACTGTACATAGGCATGCAGCTTGTAGACCTTTTGTATTTGTTGTTTTTCACTTTTTCCCTTTCTCTTTACAAATGAAAGCCTGATTAACTACTACATTACACTCTTGTTCTTCAGTGATTATTAGGTGCTGTGTATGCTTTCATAATACTGTACTGTACATGTTCTGCACAGCCAGGCTCTTTCTTTTAGTATAGATGAAGACTGTATGTCCTTCACTATACTTCCTGGTGTAATAATTACAACCCAGTCTAGATGAGAATGTAGAAACTTGATACTATTGTCAAGATTATATGCCAAGTAATGACAGATCATGGTCAAATTTCATTTAACTGACTCATCTAGCAATTAGTGTACACTCAACTGTACATAGGTGTCACTTCATTCCATTTCAATTTGCTAAATATTGGGGCAGGTGTGTGTTTGTGTTGGTTTACATTCCTTTAATACAAGCAGCCATGATGTTTAACTTGATACTGCTTGAGCAATCGTTTTATCAAATTTTTATAGCTCAAAACATTTTCATTGGTATTCAAGTGAAAGTTGAAGCAAACAGGAATAAATAGTTTGAAATTGAGTTTATAAAATTCCAACTCCATCAATCTGATTGATATCTTGTGCCTTCTCTTTCTCAGGTCCTTTCACAGTTATTTTTTTCCATTTCTGTACCAGTTCCTTGCCCCTTCCCTCCTCCAAATGAATACCTCTTCCCTCCCCCACATGCAAGAATTACAAACACAGGATGGAGCTCACTGGATGTTTTGGTCCATAGCATTACAAGTCAGTGCACGATCTTGGTCGCTGCATTTCCCAGTTTCATGTTCTTGCATATATCTTGGTGGATAAACTGTGAGGTTATTTGTGGTCTTGTTAGGCGACTATTTTGAGCCTCGGGAAGATCCGGATCAACTTATTCCTCCCCATACACCAAATCTAAATATCCTGGAATCTTAATACTGTCATTTAATCCATCTATTTCTGACAAGTTATCTCCTGTCACTGGTAGGTGAGGGAATCACGGTTCATGGTCTGTTTAGGGTTAATGGCACTCTGCTTGCAAGTTAAATTGTGCAGGTACGCACTGCTCACCTCTCCATAGCCTGTCAAGCAGGTTTTCTTTCAGTCTTAAGTAGTGTAGTAGTGCTGGTTTCAGAGATATGGAAAGGAAAACAACAAAATCTGCGGCGTTTAGTGCAGGCAGTATTGGTCTGTTGACATTAGATCAGTTACATGTTTGCTTAGATGAAATCATTTGTGAATGTAATTTAATGAAATCAAAATAGAGTCACAAGAATAATAAAAATAATTATCTACGTAGTCAGATACACCCGTAGTGCAAGCGTAATTTTGAATGAGGAATATTTATGGACACACAATTTGAATATTTTTCTAGTCAGAAAAACATTGATGGCCTATATTGTTTCATAGGTGAATTTCAGCTCACTTTGACTTCTCAACCCCCCCCCCCCACCCCTCAGAGTTGTTTTCATGTGATTAAGTGGCAGTACTGTATCTAGAGATCTCCATAAAGGGAGAATCACAAGATTTCTGCCAAGGGAGGTAAAGGTTGAAATTGGTTCCCCTTCCATTGTCAGAAGGGAACGGAGCAAATGTAATTGTTAGTAATATCAGAAGTCATTAAAGAATTGAACAAATTACAATTCTATGTTAATGTCTAGACGAAACTCACAAAGGTAGCCTTTCAGGCCCATCACATTGGCTCCTTGTGGCTCCTTGAGCCAAGCCAATGTCCAGTGCTTTGTCCTTTTGATCACATTTCTACTGGTATGTCTAGGCAAGGACAGCTTCCATTGCAGTCCCTGAATCCATAATCCTTTCAGCCCTAAGTATATGATGCTGACAATTTTGTGCCAGGATGGAGGATGTAAGATCTATTCGCATAGGTTTAATCTTTGCATAACAATGGTCATACATAGCTGGGAAGGGGGGACAGGGGGAGCAGTCCCCCTCTCCCACTCAGATGTTTTCCCCATATTGAGAGGAAAAACCCTATTGTTTTGGTGGGGTCGAAGGTCATGTGAGGTCAGCAGCAGTCAAACTCTGAAAATTTTGTTAATACAATATTTGAAATAAGCGTGAATACTCTCTATACTTAGCATGTGGATGCATTACATCAGGAGGAAGAACTGTATTGTTTTGGTGAAGGTCAGAGGTCATCAGTAGGGGTCAACCAATAATCGGATTGGACATCGGATCGGGCCGATGTTAGGACTATCGGTAAAACATCGGATCGGCGAAATATAGCAAATTGCACTTGCCAATGTTTGCAGATGTTCCGTGGGTCAAAAATTTCATTTACGTACATCGGGGGACGTATAGTGATAGTGATTTCGTACAACAAAGAAATGAACAGATAAATAGGATTAATCATTTTATTAAGACCGACAATAGCCCTTGTGATCAACTAGGGCTGTCAATTTCAGTTTAACCTCCTAAATTCCGTATCAACAGCGTAAACTAGCTTACTGACAGGCACTGTGATATTCGCAATATGCACAAGCCTTTAAAATCTGTATGTAGAGTCTAGCGATCATGTCCACCCACTTTTAGTTTCAATTCACCGAAATTTATCAGTGAACGAAACTAAGTGTGGAATTCACAGTCATTAATTGTATGTTTGATATAGGGCCAAAATGTATGCAAACACAGATACCTTAGGCATGTACGTGTTCTGTGCAGAGAAGTTCAAGGGAAATGCACCATGAAAGCACAGTAAAGCCAGTGTATGTGTAGGTCCGTAATTGTATGCAAACACCCATACATTAGGCTACGCAACTGCTCTGTAATGACGTTGATGTACATAGCAAGAACATGGGGCGTGGTCCGGGAAATAATGGTGTTTTCGATCGCTGCTTGTACGACTAAATTTCCAGTTGTTACATCATAGTTTGCAGTAGTTACGGCGGATGCTTTTTATGTAAGACATGCTTGTTCGTTTGTGTGAAATTAAGAGTGTCATGTACTTTTATGGCTTTCGTAATAAACGATGTCTGCAATATCACCCCGATACCCAAAACTCCTAGCTGCATAACTTTGCACACAGCGAGCTCTCTAGCTAGCATGGAACAAATACTTACGTATGGCTATATAGTACATGCATGCATGCATTACGTACTGCCATATGAAACACTCAAAACAAATTTACACGTGTAAGCCTACACAATCTGTTTGTGTGTAGGTAAAGCATGGAAGGATGGTGCGAAATGGCCAAGTACATGCAACGAAATATCGCGGGCTTATTTCTGTTTTAACGTTCATTAGTGCGAGCGACTTGGGCTACGAACAGAGAACGGAAGGTATTGCATTTTGTGAGGGGAATTAGTAGGCTTACTGTGAGTACTGTAGGTGAAAGTCAGTTCAATCATGGAATTATGTGTTATGAATGAAGAGTCATCAATAGTCTGCCAATTGCTTATTTTCAAAGCTTTATTTGGTCATTGAATTGTCATATAAACATCGTTTTGTGAATGAAAGGTATCAAAGCAAAACATGGAGGGGAAAATACTAAACTTCTGATTTCTTTTTTAAAGGAAATTTGTTTAAGCCGATGTGCGCATAGGCATGGCTCACGAGGAATAGCCTAAGGAATGTTTGATCGTGCTGTGAAACAATGTAAAAGCATTGATAGCGAAAATATCAGATCGGATATCGGCCGATGTTGTGATAAAAACATCGGACATTCGGATCGGCAGCGAAAATCCACATCGGTTGAGCCCTAGTCATCAGTGGTCATTGGAGGTCAAACTCAGAAAACCTTGTTAACGCAATATCTCGAGTTTCGAAGCATGGAAGTTTGTCATACATAACTATGCAATTTTATGAAGAGGAAGAACCCTATTGTTTTGGTAGAGGACAAAGGTCATCTGAGGTCACCAGAGGTTAAAAATCTGAAAACACTATCTCAAGGTAGGAAGCATGGATACTCTTCATACTTGCCATGAAGATGGGGAAGAATTGTATTGTTTTTGGTGGAAGTCAAGGGTCATTTGAGGTCACCAGAGGCCAAACTCTGAGATGCTAATAAACACAAGTATCTTAAGAAAGGGAGCACATATACTTACCATACTTAACCATGTAGTTGCATTGTATTGAGTGCCCTCTATATATGGTAGAGGTCAAAGGTCACCTGAGGTCACTCAGTTTCAGCATGTGAAGAACTTGCATTTCAAAAAAATATTCATAGTGTTTATGTATCATAAATACAAAAATGTGTTGTTTTTGTGTTCAGTGAAAGGTCATTTCAGGTCACTAGAGGTCAGTGCGTGAAAACCTTGTTAGCATGATATTTCAAGGTGTAACGTTTCGTACAGTATATATATGCAATTTCTTACATAATGGGGGAATGCATCAAATTGGTCCAGAACATTAACATTGTAGAGCCTTTGTAGACTTGGATGAAGCTTAAGTCTACAGAAATGAGTTCATTGAAACCTCAATGCATTTTTGCATTCTAGTTCTTCCGGGGCGAAAGAAATATGGCATTCAATTTAAATGTGAAACAGCCTGTGTATTTTCCATCTTTGGTCTGTTTATCGCTTTCCAACTTTGAGGTTGCCTTTATCTGTGTGTTTTATGCTCCTTCCTTGTTTCATGTACACTTTGCTAACCCCTGTAAAACTTCTTAAGTTTGATTAGTTTTGCTCTCATGTGAATTTGTCTTTTATTAAACTTTACACAGATTCTAAAATTGCACTGAACTTCCTCGCAAAGCTTTAAAATTGATTATTTTCATAAGTCTTGCCTTAAAAAATCTATCATTTTTAGCGGTTGTAAAGATGATTGGAATTGCCTACAGTTTTAAAACTTATGTTGATTTATTATTGTTTCCTGCATTTCTTGCCTTGGATTAGTGTGGGTGTGTTTGGAGTATATGTCTGGGATTGACATTTAGGGGTAGTCTTTTAAGTATCAGACCCGTAATGGAGTGCATGTTGTTGAGTGCATTCGAAGATATATCTGTCTGACTGCATGGATGTACCCATTTTAAAAGGGGCCATTGGAGTGAATATGTGAATGCCATTTTGTACAGATGGTGAAATTTATAGTAGTTTCAAACAGCCCTTAAGGAAGAAAACCCAGAAACTTTTTGCAGCATTAGAAATGGACAACTTAGTCGCATTCTGAGCTATTTTGCAAAATTTGATTGATGGGAAGTTTTAATTTCAAGTAAAAAGTTGTTCAATTAAAGAAAAGTGAGGTCAAAATTTGGTGAAGGTAGCTGCATACTTTGGTGAGAGCAGATGAAGTGTACAAGAGTGGACAAACCTAGCTTTTTTAAAACTATTTTACTGGAAGAATTCAGTAAAGCTATCTAGGATTTCCTTTTATGTGGTCTTACACTTCTCAATCTGGCAATTACTAATATATAATAACCAGACAGAAAGATGAACATTATGATAGATCATGTATTGGAAAACTTGAACAAAATAGGAGCAGTGTTGTTAAATATCTTTGTTGCTTGGCTAGTGTGGGGCCATTCTTGGTAATCAGTGTCAGTAGCAGCTGTTATTTGCCATGCTTGGCCTACAGTAATACTGTTGCTGGTACTAAGTTAATCTTTCTCATTCACGTCGCTGATATACTTACCCCTTGCTACATTTAATTTGCATAAATCTTGAGCGCTGCATGTGACTCAGAGTAGTTCTGACACCGTTCCCCCTATGTCAGCCTTCTTGACCCAACTTTGCAGTGGAAGGAGAATTGGGGCGAGTTGTCTGCCAAGATAGCAGACATAGAGGGCACTGTGTGGAAACTACTCCAAGTCAGGCACAGCGCGCGAGATTTATGCAAATTAGCTGTAGCAAGGGGTAAGTATAGTCGCCCATGAATACACCCACCAGGAAGGTGAGGAAGAATTTATGTTATGTACAGGACACTGCATCAAAAGAGTTGTCATTAATAAGTAAAATTATACTGCAGACAGAATAATGTCACTTTGGGACTGGACAACAGTTTAAGTGTAGTTAAATGTCATTGCATTGCACAATAGCTTACACTGTAAATGTGTGTTTAACAAGTTTCTGAAAGTTAAGCATTGGATCAGCTGATATTTAATTTGAAGTATGGAACATTGACAAAGTGCTCTGATACCCTGCATTGATGATACAGGCCTAATACTATTAACTACAGTATGTCTTTCCTTTCATAAACATCTATTCAAAGCCTAAGTTATTTAAATTACAGACTGGTACTTATTCTGTGACCCTTGCCAGTTGCATAAGCCAGAATATTTTTGTTGGGACTCCACCATTTCACTGGTGTTGCTCAAATACGGTCTTGGTGCATATTTCTTCTATCTTGAATTTTCAAGTGGGGAAGTCGGGGTGGGGGGGGGGGAGGCTAAGACTTCGGGGAGGCTTGTAGCCCCAAGTCCCCTACCTTAGCAACACTGCTGGCCCTTGCTATATCTACTACTGGTATGCATTATTCCCTGAGCAAGGGGAGGCATTTGGAAATCATTTAAGCAGTGCACCACGATTATTGGCAGATCAAGTCCTCATTTCCCTCATTGGTAAACATATCTAGAGGTGTTTGTTTGGCTGCACAAATCTATTTAAGTATCTGTCCAAGCCGTGAGTTAGTTCAGTTTAATCTACGTAACCCACCTTACCTCCTATTTACCTATGTAACCTTTAGTTGCCTGCAGTTAAGACCTGGCAAAGTCAGTAGCACAGTGGAAGAGACCCCTCGTCTAGAACACAGGTCCCATAATGTCATTCCCTATTTTGTCTGTCTGTCAGATGCACGATTCTGCCATCAAGGTGGGCCATAAAGGGTGTGACATGGGGTGTTCTGGGGGGAGGGGGCTTTCTTCCACTGTGCTGCTGACTTTACTGGGTCTCAATTTCTGTCAGTTAAGGGTTATGTAAATAGGGGGTAAGTATCTGGGCTTGTAGATTCCAAAACCCATAGTTTTGGGGATTTACATACAACGAAGGTGTAGTCATGCTCCTGCCATATTTTATATGTCTAAGTGTAGAAGTTGGGCAATATAAAATGGTTCATTTTGATTTCTTTTTCCAACTGTTATTCTGTTTTTGTCTCTCTTCCATTTATAGAGCTGTTGTGGAACAGTACCTTCTGGAGAAATCTCGGATTGTATCTCAAGCCCAAAATGAGAGGAACTACCACGTCTTCTACTACTTACTCACAGGTGCTAATAAAACAGAAAAAGACAGTCTTTGGTTGGATAAACCAGAGAATTTCCTCTACCTCAACCAAGTAAGAAAATAACTTTTATCAGTCATAATAAAGTATGTGTCAGTGTATGGAGAACATTGCTCTTCATTCCCATATAAATTATGTTCAATATCAGGAAGCCATGTGGATGATAATTGTAGAAGGATACTTTGCACTTCAGATTTTTCTGTTGCATGAAAAGTATGACTTCCTTAATGTACTGTGCTCCAACTTACTTCCCCTATTACACAACCTCACCTAAAACCTCACTAAGGTAGGAAGGGCACCACCTTCCAAGGACCTAGGCTAGAACATTGCTAGTGATGTTTTTGTGGTAGAATTGGGACAATCGATTTGTATACTAGGTCAATAAAGTAGGGCCTGTGGATTCACAAGCAAAGAGCAAATTTTGCTGAATTTGGCACCAACTTCAAACATTAACTACTGCACATATGGTGGTTTCCTGCACTGTATTGTAAAGTCACCATGAGAGGAGGGGGCATTTCGAGGCAGTTCAACCAAATTTTATGCTCCCAAATCTTTTGCTTGTGTTGTTATTACATCAGTGAAAGTCCCTCATGATTCATTCATGCACATGCCTTGCAGCCTTAAGCCAAACGCACACGGATGACAGAAAACACGAAACAAAAAACATGTTTCATGTTTTCTGACATCCATGTACGTTGGACCAAAACAGAAAACAGCATTTAGCGAAACAGTGTTTCACAAAACAAGTACTGCTTGTTTCACGAAACCATTGTTTAGCTAACCATGTGTTTCGATGTTTTTTGTTTTCGTCTAATGCGCATGGACGTCAACAGAAAACACGAAACATGTTTTCTGTTTCGTGTTTTCTGTCATCTGTGTGTGTTCAGCATAAGCAGGTAGCTGTTGACCCATGCAGACAGGACTCAAACAACCATCAGAAAACTTGTATAATGCAGTTTCAATTATATATAGATGTTCAGCTCAGCTTAGTTTATTTCACTATCAAAAAGCCTTTTAGCAGTGTTAAAACAAGAAATGGGGGAGGGCCTTAGAAGTAAGTTTCCTTTACAAGCAGATTATGTGTCCTGGGCATGATGTTAAACTGCATCCAGGTGGGTTGGGGAGGTGGTGTGTGGCAAGTAGTTTGTCCCCAGCTGTCGCCTATAAAATGCGCACATGAGACCATTATAACTCATCCCATGACTGGCGGGTTGTCGGCACCACAAAACTGATTAAGCCCCCCTCTCCATGGTTGGGCCCCCTGTGGGCTGAGGGTTGTAGAATATGCCCACGGTACTTCCCACCTGTCATAAGAGGCGACTAAAGGGGAGAACTTGCACTGTATTTGGACTGTGTTTGAAATTGAACTTGAACCGTGTTTGAAACCGTATTTTATCTTTTTATCTGGTTGACACTATATGACACATTCATGTTGGCATGTCATTAAATCACATCTAACTACAAGCAGGTTATACCCCCCTAAAAATATATGTTTTTGCAAAAAGTAGAGATAGACTTAGAATTAATGCTGGTATTTTCGAGACACTTCCAAAGCTTTGCACTAATGGAATAAATGGAACATTTATAAACCTAATACAGTACCTTGCTTACACTGTAAGTGAATGATGTAATCCATACTTTAAACAGAAATTTGTATTTTGTTCTTCCAATGACTACATCATGCCCTTTTTTCTGACATATATGTAAATATTTTGTTAGCTCACATGAATTCTTCAAATTCATGGTCTTGACACTTGTAATAAATATTAAAGAAACTTACCAGTGGAAAAATGGCAGGAGACTTAAGTTCTATTCTCCTTGAAAATCGTCAATACTTTTTGTTTGATTTATGGGCACTTACTGTAAACTTTCTTCCAAGATCCATCCATTTAGATTTTCTTTTTTCATTCCCATCTGAGCCTTCATTTTTGCTAAACACGATTAACATAAGTGTATTGATTACCCGGGGAATTCAAAGATTTCCATTAAATGTTAATGTATATTACGATATCATGGGTGGAAAGAAGAAAATTTAAAAGACTCGCCATTTCTCAATGAGAGTTAGAAAGAAGCAAACAGACAGACAATGGGGAATCACAGATTTCTGACTCGTCTAATTAAATGATCTACTCATACAAAATTACAAAATTTATGTCCTTGCAATCCTGCATCTTGCTGCATTCAAAAGTACAGTAAAACCCCGTTTATCCGAACACATCGGGACCGAAGCTTGTTCGGATAACGAAAAAGTTCGGATAAACGAGGTTCCAATGTTTTGCCTTAAGTACGGTACACTGGGTCCATATAAGATAGTGTGTCAACACATTTCCAAAATAATTCCGAAAAGGCTTAAAATTGCAGACAAAATCCCCCAAAATATTGAGTTACTATTTTTTGTGACCGAAGATATGACAAATAAATTTTAAGACGTCTAAAACAGAGAGATTTTATTCCAAAAATTTGAGCCTTCGCTCCTCTGAATGACCAATGCTTTCTACACACTAAATGAATGTGTGTGCTCAAGAAAAGCTGTAACGATCTGGAGAGGTATCTAGAGTATCAATTCTGCAAAAATTTCCAAAATTGTTAGAGACACATGTGTAGGAGACTCTCAAACAGCAGTTCGCAATGTTTTTGTAAGGTCTACTTTCATTATTTTTAGGTATGAAGCCCACTACGTTACTAACTTTTCAGATTTAGTGAAACTAAGACTTACGCTAGCCTAACGTATTTTTGTATGAGAGGATATTGAGCCTATACCGACACATGGCTTCTAACAAGAATTTCAAAGCAAATACGTACGATATTTCTTCCAAATTTGACAAAGAGATAACAGATTGTTTTCTATGTCCACATGTCGGCTGTTTTAGCCATCGTGACATCTTTCCATTACTTTTAAAGTCCCGAGAAAAATTAGTGCATTTCTGCAAAAATTTACGTTGAATTTTGCCTTGTAAAGCACTTAAAACTTGGTGTATACTACTGTAAATGTGTTGACTGTTATTGTTGTTAAATCTGACGGCTAGTTCGGATAAACGGGGTTTCGGATAAACGGGGTTCGGATAAATGGGGTTTTACTGTATTATGTTGTCAGGTTTTCTGTGATGCCAAGTTTTGAGAAAAGTATTGTATCGCTTTTTTATTGACTTTTACTTGTTATATTTGTGGCCTTTCAGGAGTGTGGTAGGGTCATAGTGTTATTGTGTGGGTGTACTTTTCCGTTGAAAGTTTCATATGAATTGGATGGCACAGTGTTTTTAACATTTCTTCAAAGTTATGTACAGTTTGACAGCTGGGGTAAAGGTTTACAGCCATTATGATGGTACAACTTCTCCCTCCCACATAAATTTTATCCTCAACCACACTGTTGAGATCTGATTCTATCAAACCTATGATGAAGTACTCATGGAGGCTTTGTTTTGTGAAGTGTGCATAAAAAGGATACTATTTCTAATATTGCTCTAGCTGTGGTTTTATCGTGGTAGTAGGCTTGTGGCCATGGTTTCTCACAAACTAGCAGCAGAAGATATTTCAGCCAGAAACTCATTTCTGCTGCATTCAGGGTCTAATATGTTAAGTTCCGCTAGGCTCCATGATCAAAAAAAAAAAAAGATAAAAAGATAAGTTGTTAGGCATATTCACAGCTGTTTACTTAGTATTACATATGGCATACCCTCAGGGCTTGAAAATTAGGTGCCCAACCCAAGTCTTTAGGGCAATTACTCACATGATGACTGGGACAACAAAAGTTCTAATTACACCCCTTCCTAACAGGTATTGAGCTATGCTTATATATGTTCTCTCCTTTGAATATCCTTCCCTACCTGTCTCTCACACAGTGTCCATACTTTCCTTTTATACTGTATCAGTGGGGATGTAGGATACATTCATCTATGCCATTCTACTTCTCTGCAACTGGTTCTTGCTATTGGACCAAACCTGTACAGCAAGTTGTCAATGTGATGTTTTGTAGGGCATTGTCTTTGAATAAGATTTAATATGAAACATCTGTCTGTGAAGAAATAGAGCCTGGAATACCATCATGTGTGATGTTAAAAACCAGACAGGTCTCAAGTTCAAGTTTGGGAGGCTCCTCTTGGTATTATGCTTTGGTAATGCCTATGGTTGGAGTATTGTATATCATTGGTCTTGTGTGAAAAACATGCTTTAAACTCCATGGCCCCTTAGGCTCTGCAGGGTAGAGCTCAAGCTTTACAATGTAATTGATTAAACCTGAAATCATCATGTACAGAGGAGTGTAAGTATCCTGATATCATTTACAAATGAAGTATGGTATTGCTAATTTATTAGACTAGGCTAATGACAAGATTCCTTAACAATTGTTTACTGCTGGAATGGCTAAAGGACGGAGGTTGTTCATGATTGGCCGATGATGTCAGGTTGTAGATTTTATGGCTTATTTTTGTTTACATTATGTGCTCAATTTTTTGCCAAAAAGTGTGATCCAAAGTGTGATTTAGAACCAGATCATGGCAAATGCATGTAAGCCCACATAGCTGGCCTTAAAAGACTATCCCTCTACAAGTGAACTCTGTGAAGCCATGAAGGTGGGAGAAAATCACCCTTTGGCTCTGCAGTTAGATCTGTCACTGGGGTGGGTCATATTTCAGGTAAATGGAAAGAGGACTTCTAGGCCACATGTAAATTCTCTTGTTCCATGTGAATGCAAATATTAAAACATTGCCTTTGATATCTTTCAAAAGCTATCATAGACCAAGGGGATCTTTTTTTTTTTTTTGGGGGGGGGGGACCTTTTTGCTGCATGAATCTCTTGAGTCCTTTCAGAAGATCTTGCCTGAATACTTTTTACAAGTTCTGCCAGAATTTGTGCTTATTAAAAAATCCTCCCACTCCTCCCCCAATTTTGTATGCCGTTAGCTTTATGGCAGGGAGTAGAGTCACAGTTCTTTAGTTTTAAGTGTCATTCTCTAATATCAAAGTTAACTTTGTACTCTTCCTGTTTTCGTTCTTTTCAGAGTAATTGTTACACTCTTGATGGGGTTGATGAAGAATATGAATATTCACGACTGAAGCAGTCAATGGAAATGGTGGGCTTCTCTGTTGAAACCAAGCGACGGTAAGGCCAGCATAATGTCACCTACTGTACTTTATTGAAGATTGCTGTTGTCAACACTTTTTTTGTTGTTGAAAAGTCAACACAGGAAAAAGAAAAATATAAAGTTGAGTATGTATGGATCTGTAAAAGGCTGTTGCAGGAGGGGAAGGGGAAGGGGGAGGGGAAGGGGGAGGGGAAGGGGGAGGGGAAGGGGGAGGGGAAGGGGGAGGGGAAGGGGAGGGGAAGGGGAGAGGGAGGGGGAGGGGAAGGGGAGGGGAGGGGGAGGGGGGAGGGGAAGGGGAGGGGAAGAGGATGGGTTTCATGTGAAACTTCCTTCTCTTTTCTCAGGTTTCATAATTCTGCAATGTGGGTGTTCACTTGGGCTGGTCATATTGAGGTATTCAATACACCACATCACCCATGCCCCCTCCCTGACCCTTGGAATGTGGATCCCCTTGTGGGTATTCTGGGACAGAGTCATCACTTTTCGTGTGTATGTTATGGAAAGCCTGCTCCTACCCTGGTGTTTGTCTTGTGAGTACTGGAGGTAATTGTTACTATGGCACTCATGCCTAATACACATTATGCACACACTGCTTGTTATAGGGAATTATAAATCAGTGGTACTGTTTGCTTGGGTTAGGTAAATAATAATTATGTCAGTCTTGAGGTAATATTTAGAACTGCATACTGGCATTTCAAGCCCAAATATTCTGCTTTAGCATTAACGGCTGTGATAAATGCAAATTCAAATTAGCTCAGTCAATAGATGATGGGACTTCAGGCCTTCATTAAAATTAAACGAGGCAGAAGTTATAGTTTTTAAAAGGTCTTTGTACATGGTTCCTTAAATCCTACCATGGTTTGTAAAGGACGTAATTATGTTGTCCATGAAATTTAAGACACTTGCCAAGGGCTCTTGACATTGTTGGTTGAAGCAAAATGTTGAAACCATAGCTAGGGAATGAATTCAAAATAGAAAACATTTCCCATGTTACTGACATTATTTTTGCTCCCATGTTTCTTCGTGTGAGTTTGCCTTTCATTTCAGTTTCGGTATTCTTCCCTGTGCAATACACTGAGCTATCTGTAAATCACAGCTCTGTTCTTCTGAGGTGGAAGCATTCATCAAATCTTGATCACTTGGCATTTCTCCGAATGCTAGTGTTGCAATACTTTATAGGGGTAGGGTTGTAGCCAGACATGGTGAGTTCCAAGTGCAAAACAAAGCGTAGCTAGTGGAAGGTCTCAGTGCTGAAAAGAGGGTGTTGCATTCTTTATGTATTTACCCATTTATTTGTGTTCTACTGTATGTGAACAAAGTTGGGAAAATACCACAAAAAAGTAGATTTTGCTTCCAAGTTCCTTCAAAGCCATTTCAAAGCATCATATTTCTGAGATTTGGTAGTGAAGTTTGCACAGGGCACTGCCAGGTATAGTGACAGTGAGTCCCAGGTGCTAAAGGGCTGTCTCTAGTTGTACCGCCTAAGACTATCCACCATGGCCACAATCCTGTGGACATGTGTGGTGTGATCTGCCCTTTGTCCATGGCATGCTTCACACCTGTCTCAATTGCCAACATACCCCATCACCTGAGGAGGAATAGTTGAGGGAAGGGGAGAGAAGGAGATGTATACCCCCTCCCCACTTCATTGATGTTGAATAAGGTTTCCTGATACACAATGAATGCGGAGAATGAACTATAAATGGTGTAACACATTTAATCAAATCCTGGAGCTTTGATTGTAAGAACTGCAGATATTTTCAGAGTTTGTGCCTTCCTTTGCACATAGGCATATGCATTTTTCATATATACATCAAAACAAAATTAGTCTGAGCATATCCGCATACTTCATCTGCCGTTGGACATATTTTGACTATTTATTTAAGTGGAATTTTAAGCTATTTCCCAATTTTACATTCTTGGCCATATTTCCTTATCAAGTAATAGCCTCTTTAGGGGAGTAAGTCTCGTCTCAAAGGATGATGTACCATTAAGCAGTTTGATGGACTCATCTTTATATTTTGTCCTCTTCAGACAAAATGAGTGTACATTATAGACGAATAATTTCATAACTGAAAATTGTTACGCAGACTAGCTCTTACATTAGGTGGGTGACCATGACTTTGCAAATATTCATACCTACAACATACAGATTTATCTCTAAAGTTTCACTGGCGGCATTCAAGATCTGGTGATTATAGCTACCCTGCACATGCACATAGCCTGAACAGAAAGGACATATCATAGCCTGTAGCCTACGATGCAGACCTGTGTCTGAATATGCAGGCTTTGAATCCGGAGAGTTGTGACTTCTTGAAAACAGAATACATTTTGGTAAACTACTAAGTATTTTATTGAACTGTTCCCATAGTGACAGTATTACATACTGCTTGCTATAAAGTTGGATTTGCAACTGAAAAAAATGTACAATGCCTCCATATTTGGAAACCCTGATGACTCTCCTTGGAAGATGCATTTCTTGCCAAGGGGTGTAAAAACTGGAAGAATATTGTTCCTTGCGGAAGTCAACATGGAGGGGGAGTCAGAGGCATTCCTTTATGTGCTAATTTTGCACTTCTTATGCCTAAGCAACATGATTTATTTGAACAAATGATCAAGTGGTAACAATATTTGAGCTCGTTTCTTCCTTCAATACCATCTTTAGGGGCTTCGATACATGTATTATCCTGAAAGTCCAGACATGTCTAGTTCTTGTAAGAGCTTTGCGAAAGCCTGAAATTTTTTTTACCTTACCTGGAGGGGGATACTCCCTGTCCTTAATAGACACTGCTCCCAAGTTTTCTGTCTCTTTCAGACTTAAAATCTTGTTCAGCACATTTTCTCGAAGGATGAGAGCTTTTCCAAAAGACAGCTTGAGAATTGGGTTATTGGGTACTTTTGATAGTGTCTCTCTTTTGAAAAGTGATGTGGACAGTATGAATGTGTAACATTCTAGAAGGCTTGGAGGCTTGCTAACTGTCACAAATACTCACCAAGAGACCTAAGTCTATAATGTGACCTATCATAGGCCTCATTTATGGTACAGTGATCTGCTTGTGGGTGAAAAGTCCTCTCACCACAGTCTCAAATGACACTACAAATCACAGTCCTTCCATCAGTTTGCATGCAAAGGTCATTGGCACGACAGTTTTGATTCAGTTGTTAGGTCTTTGGCATGCAAATTACTATTCAATTGTTTTCCAGTGGGATAATATTTTATGGCACTGCAAGTCAGAGTTACATTGCTCACCTTGCATAAATTGCTCTTGACTACATGTTATGTAATAAATAAGGAAACATATAGGCCTACCAAGATACTTCTCACAAGTATTAACTCTATTTTAAAATCATTTATGTAGGGCCACCGATTTTCCGCGCGCGGAAATTGTCACGGAATCGCGGAATTTAAATTTTTTCACGGAAAATCACGGAACTTCAAAAATCTCTCAGAATGCTAAAGAAGTCTGCAATCAAGAGGGCAAAATGAAAAAAAAAAGTTTAAAAATCTGTATGTAACACTGGATGGCTCTAGCGGACTACAATCTGATAGAAAACTGTTGAAATTCACCCCCTCCGAAGCTTACTGTATGTGGGACCAGGTGCGAGTTGCGCATTTACTAGCCTTCGATAGAGCTTATGCACGTGACGTCAGCGCGTTTCAGTTTGGCTTACTGGATGGAACTGCCATACGTAGTAGGTGTGTTAAAGATACGCGCTCACGATAGCACCTTAGTAACAATTGTTGCACAATGTACGCTTGGATGGAAAAATAGAGAAACGTGACTTAGGTGCATAAGCTCTATAGCTCTAATGTTGCTCAGTCTTGCAAAGTTTTCCCGCGATCCCGTTGCCTGTAGCTGATACTGTATCATCTACTGTATGTATGGTACACTATGCATGAGTGCGTCATAACAAACTGTTGTGCACATTACTCAAGTTTCATGTTTTGCTCTGTTGTCATGTTACGTTCTTGATCGAACGATCATAACGTTCTGACTGACAAGTTACACTTTCAATTGTGGAATAATTATCGGATTTAGTACCTGCATATCATTTGGATATAATTTCATACGGATCTTTTACTATGTAAGAAGAAGAAGGGACCCACACTCAAACAATCGTAAGTCAAGTTGTTTTGGGGGTTCTTTTGTCCATTACGTATATGTGTAGACGTTAGGCTGGTGAATGGATTTTAGTCTGGTTAGGCTGCACTGGCCTAACACACTAATCAATGCAAAACAGAAAGTCACGGATTTGTCAAATTGCTTGCACGGATTTTCACGGAATTTGAAATTGCTGTAACGGAAATTGACTCTTTTTTTCACGGAAAATCGGTGGCCCTATTTATGGCATGCACACCACTAAAGAGGCATATATTGCAAACCCTGGACAATATTGGGTGATGTTACAGGCAGTTCGTATTTTGTGTAAACCCTCAAGTTACTATGCCTAAACATATGTTGAAATTAGTTGATTTTCAGGATATTTTCAATGGATTCAAGGAAATAAAAACAGTGTAACTTGCAAAAATCTTTTTTGAGATGTGAAAACACTGAGTAAAGAGCAAAGTTTCAAGTCTTATCAAGACTGTTTTCCTCCATCTGGCTCAGTGTCTTAAATTAGATTACGCTTTGTGAATGACCGGCCAGATATTTACCAGCCATGTTCCAATAACAAGATCTCAGTACATGTAATCATATCAGGTTCGTCTTTTTTCTGAGCCTTATGCCATTAGTGAAATGAGGGGATTTATTTTTCTGGCTAGTACTGGAAAGATTTTAACGGTCAGTGATGACATAGTGTTGTGTGGTCATGCATACAAATGGGGTCCTCATTTCTCACCATTGTGAGAGTAAGTGACCAATGTGTTAATGCTGTTAAGACATAATACCTAAAATTGAAATTTCTTATAAAGGTATATACTCTTATCCTTCATCTGAAAATTTCAGATGGACTTTAAAATTTTGTAAACGTTAAGGGGGGTTTTAGGTAACCCTTGAGGAAATAATGCAAATACACAATATAAAATCTTATGTTGGGACTGTGCACTGGTATATATTGGCATGAGAATCTGCCTGATTGTTTCCCTTTGAGGTACTGTGCACCCATAGGGGTATCATTTCAAATCAAATTTTTGGCTGGACATTGGTTGCCAAGTTGTTCTTTCACTTTGTGTGTTGCTTCCTTGTTTGTTATTGAAACATTTCAGAGAAAGGTTAGATACAGAGGCAGTGATTTACAGAAAAATGATAAAAATAACCCAGAACTATAAATTGTCTGCATTTTTGTGGTTTTCAAGTTTCCCAGAAGGTACAGTATTGAAAATTGTTTCTAGTTTTATTGTTTTCACAATATGTAAATAACGTCAAAGATGCATAAAACATTAAGTGAATCATACAGTATCATTCACAATGCCCTAGGTTTGCATTTGTAAGAAAACATACCTTTTTGCCATCTCCAGTCAACAGAGAACGCGTGTTGAGAAAGCGCTTTTCAGCACTGCTCGTTGGAAACTCTGCTCTGATTATGCAGGATTATGCATGCAACTTTAATAGGACTATGCACACATGACATTCATGGTTGAAGGCCATACATAGTAGTATTTAGAGCTGTATGCCTCACGTAACAGCGGTTGACATATGTAAATATTTAATGACAGAAATGAGGAAAATGATGTTTCTGGAAAGGGTAAAGAAAGTGGAAGGTTTTATAAAGAATGATATTATACAAAAAGCAAAAGTTATCAAAAATTGAAATCTGAAAGTAAAAATTCTTGTTACATTTAGTTAAAATTGAAATTTGTTTGCAGGCAAGAATGGGCAAAGCACTGTAGGTGAAATACAATATTGATGGAAATATTAAGTTTCATGCAAAAATGAAATTGGTAACAGTCTGAAGCCAGTTTTCCACCAGCCTGCAATTAACCTGCAACCAGTCTGCCACCAACTTATCTCCATCTTTTTACATTTTGAAGCCTGAAATTATTCTTTATCCATAATATATTTTGAAAGAAACAACAAAAATATGTTATTTGAATGAAACTTTTTTGTTAAATATCTAAATTTTGTTATCATTTGTGCTTCCTTTGCAGTATTTTCTGTGTACTGTCAGCTGTCTTGCACATAGGTAACATCCAGTTCAAGAAGAGAACAGAAGGGGAGGAGTATGTTACCGTCAAGAATTACGCTACAGTGAAAGTTGTCTCGGACTTACTAAAAGTCAGACAGGAAACCCTTATGGTCGCTCTTACCAAAAGGAAGTCAGTTGCTCGTGGAGAGCAGTTCTTTGTGCAATATAGGATGTCAGAAGTAAGTTATTGTTATGAAGAATTCGTCTTGTATTATTTTCATCTCATTTTGTTGAGTGGAAATGGATGTTAGGAAGGTTTCAAGTATAGGATGATGTTGTGCAACCTCTCGTGGGAGATTGAATATCATTCATTCTTAAACTGGGTACTCTAAATACATGGAGTGGGTAAGAAATGAAGGCACATATAGTGATAGGTTTTCTGTCTCCATGAGATGACATGCACTTGAAAAGCAAACTTCTTTGCAAATATTGCTTGCTTCAAATTGTGTACTCAGTAGTCACTCCTTGCAGTTGTTTCCATCATTTCCCTGTAAATGTCTATTGTATAATGAGACCGTGGGGAAGATGATCGTTATATAATCAAATGATTGAACAAATGGAATTTAAAGGGGCTGTTGTGTGACTCCAAACGTGTTTAGGGACTCTTGGGTCTCTCTATTCAAAATAGTGACTGCACTTTGATTGACATATAATCAAGCAATGGCTTCACTTTGATTAGTCAGTAATGTCAGTAATGAATTCTGCATTCAACAGGTAAACAAAACAGCTGTTTTGCATAAAGTTTTAAACTTGTTCATATAAATATTGTCACATTGGTAGAATAATCCATTCCTGATTTAGTATATGTGAGTATATGAAAGTAAAATTGGGTTGACTGCTTTTACCCTTTAAAGTTATTCATAGAAATATTGTTGACCTTATGGAATTAAAGAAATAAAGGCTCTGTTGTCTTAAGTTACCAAGGCTTTAAGTGGAAATGGTCCATTCACCCTCCTTACTTTCATTGGAATACCATTGTCATTTCACCTTGAACACTGCACTAATAAGTTCGGATACAGTGTGAATTTTTGCAATACAATTAGGAGAAATATTGTTGGTTTATATGAATTCCACCGTGAGGTGAATGTGAAATTTGAATTTGAAATGTGCCATCTATGATGACTGTTTTAATGTTTGTTGAAAACTTACAAATTAAACTTGCTTAGTACCAGGAACATGGGATAAATCTCAGACAAGCACCCCTGGGTAAAATCCAGGGTATTCGGTCAAGCTGGAAACTGGATAGGTGTTTGATGAAAAGGAAAGCTGGTATATTCAGATTCTTGGTTTGAGTGTATTCTTCTGTCTTGCTCTGTGTGTACGCAGCTGTGCCATGATTGTTATGGTTGTGATAATTGGTTCTGTTATGACTGAAGTTCAGACAACAGCTTAGGAAGAAGTTGCTCAGACTGTGACTCTCATTTGTTCTACCTGTTTTCTGCATGAAATTATATTCATCACAGAAAAACAAATGTGAAAATGTGTGATGCTGAAAAATGTACTCTCACTAGCTCACTTAGGAAGATGGGGTTTACCTACCTGGTATTACTAGTGACTGATACTGTTTCTACATTCAAAAGGTAGTATACTTGTTATGATTGGCTATGCTCGCTGTCCCATAAATTATCACAGTTGGCCAAGAGGGAGTCTTTAGTAAGACAAAAGTCTGTAACATCAGCAACACATGCGTAGCCAGGGTGTGTGTGTGTGTGGGGAGGGGGGGGGGATTAACTGGGAAGGCTGAAGTGCAAAAAACTAAGCCCAGAAATCAATTTTCAGGGGCTTTTCCCCACAATCCTCCACCATGGCATTGTCCCTGAAAGTCACAAGGGGCCCTGAGGTGGGACCCCTGGTCTCCATGCCCATACAGAAGGCATTGCCCATCAGAAGGCTTTTCCATCTGGCAGTGCCCTAGCTTCATTGGGTTAGTGTGGTCTGAACCGCGCACCTGGTATGGATCCAATTCTACAAATGTATAGCAAATGTTATTTTCAAGACCACGTACTTTACCCCTTTAGGTAGAGAAAAAAAAGAGACAAAAATTAGCTCACCTTTGTGGGGGACTTGTTGTTTGATGGAAATGTAGACTGATTTGATTTAATCTCTTCAACACATTACTTTCACTACCAATTCATCTGATATGATTTTGTGGTTGTGGTAACTGACCTTTGCCTTGCATGTGATTTTTATAATGAAAAGGGCTTTTAACAAGTAGCAAAAATATGTGACAATTCTTCTTATTTGACAGGGAGAAAGATGATGTCATGTTTGCCACAAAGGAGGAGAAAAAACAGTACCTTTTTAGTTTTCTATGATTCTTGGTTAGCTCTCATTAGGGACCAAAATATGATACAGTCATCTGGCAGGGTTTTTCCCATATAAAGAAAGCCTGTTTCTGAGTGATAAATTGTCTCCTTGTATGGTAGTGTTGAAATGAAGGAGCAGACTAACAAGGGTCTTTTCGGCAGTTTATTTTATGAAGTTAATGTATAGTTTCTGAACAGCTGTCAACTGACAAGAGTTTAAAGTACAGCAAGTGATCAATAAAGGGCTCTATTACTCTCTACATTTTAATCTTAACATATCAGATTAATGTTCCAAAAAGTCAGTTTCTTCAAGTGTCTTCCTCAGTTGCTAAAAGCTTCTACTGTTTTATTCTGGTGAATCATACCATGGCCATGCAGCAACTTTAGATGTTACTTTCTTGAGAGGGGTGGGGAAAATGCAAACTGATATTTTGGGGATATGGACATTATGAGAGGAGAAGATTGTACCCTGAAAAGATGGGTAGGTAGGTGGTGGGAAAGGAGAGGGTATGATAGGAAGTAAAAAAAAAATGGAAAGTGTGGTGCTTAGATTCAAAATGAGGGGGTATTTAAGTCCCTGTATTAGATTTACATGTAATTACTGCATTGTTGTACATTTTAAGAAAGTTTTTTTTTCTGGAAAGTTGTGAAAATGTGGTATTGAAATCTTACACCAAAGTCCATAGATGAAGAGAAGGGAAGGGTATAAAACCATGGAAAACCAAGACATAATTCCCAGTCTATATCGCTCCTCACTCACCTTCTATTTACAATGGTATTCCCTTAATTGCATGCAGTTAATTCACTTTGGTCCTGGTCACATTTTTTAGCATTAGTGTTATGTGAGAAAATTAAGAAATTAAAAGCTGTAAGCTTAAGTTTTGATTTATTTTTATTTCAGGCCATGGCTACAAGAGATGCTCTTGCCAAGGGGCTTTACAGCGCCCTCTTTGAATGGATTGTCCTTCAGGTTAACCATGCCCTCCTATCTCGGTATGACGTGAAAGGAGAACACTTGGTAAGTTCAAACAAGAAGATGATAAAGTTTTCCTTTGTTAT
This sequence comes from Holothuria leucospilota, assembly GCA_029531755.1. NCBI lineage: Eukaryota > Metazoa > Echinodermata > Holothuroidea > Aspidochirotida > Holothuriidae > Holothuria > Holothuria leucospilota. Next base: position 25,990,147 of record CM055974.1, read on the forward strand.
TTTGGTACATCGAAATAATGTTGTCAAGGCAACTTCTGTGAAGATGATTTGAGAGAGAAGAGTTTACCTAGTAGCCACTTTAATATTCAGGTGGCCTTCCTTCACATATTCCTTACATTAAAAAATTGTTCATAAATTTTAGAAATGTTATCAGGGTTCATTTAGGTCATAGAAAACATAAAAAGTCATAGAATTTTCCTTTTGTATTTCCAAGGCCTTGAAAGTCATGGAAAAGGGTCAACTTAATGTTTAGGTCATGGAAATTTATGGAATTTCAAATTTCGTGAAAAAACAGGTCAAGACATGACCCAGTTATGTCTAGATGAAATTGCATCCTTAAAACTGGAGAATGCATGATAGGTGTATGGAGAAGTCAATCAAGTCCTGGAAAGTCATAGAATGCTTGCTATGATGGTCATGGAATAAGATTGAATTAAGGAAGAATTCAGTAGAACTGTGCTTTTATTTCCTACAACAGTTATTTCATGGTAGGGCTGAGTTCTCGTTTTGTCAAGAAGGGTATAGAAATTAGATGGGTGTAAAGAAGGGGGAGGGTTTAAAGTAATTTGGAGGGGGGGGGGGGCGTTAAGTAATTTGGAGGCAAGCATCTTCAGCAAGAATAAGAGATGTAATTAGCCTAGAACTTAAGACAGATTCCATTAATTCATTGTGGGACCATTGCATTTGCCCTTCAGACATAACCAACTGATGTGAATAAAAATAGAATTCCAAGAACATGTAAAATCAGAACAAGATTCCTGAAGTGAATTGGCTCCTTGAACCAGAAAAATGTGAAATTATTGTGATGCCCGTATTGTATCATTTTGAAGGCCTTTCTTTACTTCTCATCCAGAGCAATGATGAGGCCTCTTGTTCTTATGCCCTGTCCATTTGATTGGATAGAGGTGACCCCAGTCTGGAAGTATGGAGGTCAACAGACACCTGTCTGGCCTAATGTCCAACCTATCCTCCTTGTGGCCTGTCTGGACCAACTAAGCTCTGGTTCAAGAGTCTGGTTCAACATGTTGTGTTTTGTATCATTCTGTTTGGTCTTTAAGTTGTTTTCTGACAATTTACACTTTGTGCTATGTTTGATGTAGTCGGTGAATAGTTTTAAATTGATGCATGTCATCATATTTCTCTCTCTTTTGTACCTTTTCCTTTGTCCTGCGTGTGGTGTTTGTCACTTTACCTCCTCCAACTGTCGTGCGGTCGCGGCAGCTAGAATTTCTTTTTGTTTGGGTTGGAAATGCCTTAGATGACACTCCTGAGTTCAGTTTTAGTATTCCTACTCTTTAAGGATTATGTCATTGTATGCTGCTAGCTTTGGTCTCTCACTCTCAGTACTAAGATACATTAGATAGCCAAAAACATATGGGTGACATTATCATAATTTACATACCCTTGAAATACCTCTGAAGTAAGGATAGTGTCATGTTTTATATGGTGATACTTTATTGGTCTCTGATGACTGCTTTTCTTCACAACTCAAATGTTACAGCTAACATTAATGTCGACCCTTCTGTTGTGACATCAAAAGCTGGCTCATTAAAAAGTCAACTCTGTAAAACGAGACATTTATAGTAATTTGTGAAGCACCCTTAGAGAGCTGTTCTCAACACTTCCCAATCATGAACCTTGTTTCTTGTTGTGAGTAAAGTAGTTTCTGGCAGCTGTAACAGAGCAGTTGAAAGAATTTCCCAAGATATCTCTGCAGAGTTTGGAATCTGCATCGAACCTCCTTACCGAGGTAAATAGAAGGTAAGTATCAGGGTTCGTAGATTTAAACCAGGGAGTTTTGGAGAATATCAGGGAAACAGGAAAGGTAATGCGAGTCAGCCTGTATGCATCACAGACAATGACACAATCACTCATTTACTGTTGTCCGCTACTTAAGACCTCTGACACTGGTTCAGTACAGAGGGAAGGGGGAGTGGGAGGAGGGAGAAGAGAGCTCATTGTGAGGCCAGGGTTTATATCATTGTTGATTTTCGAGGTCAATTTGACGTAAAGATTGTTACCAAAATTATTGGAGCTTTAGCTGATCCTTCCATTAAAGGCCACCCTATTTCATAACAACTTTCAATTGGCAACTGAGTTTACTAGTCTTACTCCCTCCAACTCTTTTGAATCTCACTCTTGCGTGTGATTTTGTTGTGATATTTCCACTGGGTAAAGTTAAGTCTGTGATGTTGTATAAATTTGTAAACGTGATCAATGTAAGATCAGTGTAACCTTTCCTTCAACTGTCACTAGATATTATGCCTTTATTCATTTTCTGAAAGACAGAACCAGTTCCCTAACCTTTTTTTCTGTCACTTTGTTCATTCTTGATGTTCTCAATCTCAGTACATCTAGCAGGAGGAAAAACCTTCAGCTTTCAATCTTTTAACAGCTCCCTTAATCTTCCAGCCTCAGGTCAAAATTTGTTTTCTCTGGCTGGTGTTGTAACCGTCAAAAAGATGGTCAAAGTAATTAAGATAGTCGTACACACGTCACGGTTGTTTAGGAATTGTGTTTTATTTCAGATATTATCTTGCAGGTGACTAAAATTAGAATGGCAGTAATACCACATTCATCCAAGTTTGAATCACCCCCAAAACCTGGATTGTCAGTTTAACGTGTTTGAGTCAAGTTGTCACGGTTACATTAGGTGGAGAGCTCTTGCAAACAAAGTTTATCTTTTGTTTCAAGTATTTCAGGGTTAGGTATTAATAAACATGTCCTTTGCCAACAAATAAATATAAAAAAAAACAGATAAAATTAAAAAAGTACAGAGCTAAAAAGGAAAATGATAAATATTTATTTCAATGAAACTCAGTAATGCAAAAATGTAAATATTGTTTGAAGTATCATGGGTGCTCTTCTGGAGAAGTTTATGAAACAATAGTTCATGAAGAATGAGTGAATTTTGCAGGCACAATGGATCCTCGGGTAACTGTCAGCCCACAGGTAACTGTTAGCCCATGGGTCACTGTCAGCCATAGGCCTGTAGAGGACATTGGTCTTTAGCTATACTGATAACATCTCAATGTGCCTGTCCAGCCTAGGCCCTTCTGTTCATCCCACACCTTCTTCCTTCCCCCTCACTCTCCAACCATCGCTTCACACTGACTGTAGATTGATCATTTCACCAACTTTGAGTCATTCTGCTATATCTTCGTTTAGCATCTTCATTTCTAGCTCGAAAGTTGGTAAACTTAGACATGTTAAATCCTTCACAGGGAGGATATGTAAGAAGTTCTATCTCATATCGATTTACTGTTGCATCTCTCAGGATCTGTTTCCGGTTGCAACTACTCTTACACTGGACCAACGTCTAAAAAAAAAACAAACCTTTACATTTAATGTGATTTGATTCACCAAGTGAAGGTTGACAATGTTTATTAATAGGAAGTTGTCATGAATCTCTACTTCACTGATCCAACTAACTGCATTCTAATTTTTTTCACACTTAGGGAAACTCTATCGGAGTCCTTGACATTTTCGGTTTTGAAGATTTCCACCTCAACAGCTTTGAGCAATTCTGCATCAACTACGCCAATGAACATTTACAGTACTATTTTAATCAGCATGTCTTCAAGTTGGAGCAGGTAAAGACGCATGGTGTGGGTGTTAGGGGTGTGCATATAATATAATGAAGCCCCCTTCAAGCAAAGATCATTTTGACGATGGTTAGGAACAGGTCTTTCGCTTTCTTTATCCAGTTTACAAGGAGAAGTATCCCATCTAAATGCCACATAGGAAACAGAAGATGAAATTTCTCATTGGAGGAAAAATTTGAGGATTTGGAAAGTGGGAAGGAGTAGAACAAACCAGGTGAAAATGCAAAAAAAGTGGAAATGATTGGGAAACAGTGGGAAAAATTGGAATAAAGTGGGAAAGACTAGCATAAAGTGGGAAAGACTGGGAAAGATGGGAATGGTTGGGATAAGGTGGAAATAATTTTGAATAAAGACTGAAGAAGACTGCCATAAGTTGAAAATGATTGGGATGAAGTTGGAGAGACTGGGATAACATGGGAATGATTTGAATTAAGTGGGAGAGACTGATAAGGTGGGAATGGTTTGGATGGAGTAGGAGAGACTGGCATGAGGTAGTGAGAGATACATATATGAAGTGAGGAGTACAACAAGTGGGAATGATTGGAACTCGGAGAAATAGTAACACGTTGTGGAAAGAAAAGGCTTAAAAAAGTCTTGAGGTGACCACCTAGTCATCTTGTGTAACTTGGAAAAGAATTGTTTGCAAGTGCTATGATTGCAGGTATCACAATAGTGTTGCAAATATGATTAAGCTGGGACCAATAGTCAATGACGTGACCAGGATTTAGTCCAAAATTGTCGTGTCTTGCAAGTAATTACTGTAAGTTTATGTAGTACAAAAATGCAGATTTACAAAAAGAGTTCAAAAATGTCCCTTTCGAAAAACCCTTTCTTCCTTTTTCCATCCTGCTGCCCCCACTTTCCACTCCTTGTCACATTTTCTCTCCTTATTTGCCTGTCCAGAGTTCTATGGCTTATATTTCTTTATCATAAGCCTGATGATTCACAACAGTTTAATTGTAAATATGGCCTCTTCTATTCCCTTCTTAAAAAAGTTAGTTGTCATTCTGTATCATTGATTCTTTGCTGTGAAATTTATAAGCACATTTGTCAGTATTAAAATGAACATTTGTAATGTACATTGAACTTTGGCTTGCCATAATGTACATCTCCATTTGATAATGGGGGACCTTTGGCCTTCATGTAGGATGAATAAGCTTTGAATCTATTGTTTTGTTCCAAAAGGGATTAATTTTTACTTTGTAAACCTGTTATTTTCTGTTATTGTGTTTTTCCCATGCTGTTTGTAATATTTTTCTCACTTTTTGAGCTTATCTTTTCACCAAGTATGGCCCTCAAAATTTCGGGGAAATATCTACTTCCTTGATCAGTTGGCATTCTGTCATGATGCCTACCAAGTGGAAATGGGACCTTTAATTTACGAAAAAATAGTCCCCTTTTGGGGAAATATTATCTTTCTTTGTTGATGTTTTTGTAGGTATGCTTGAAGTCCTGCCAACATTTTCAGTCTTCTAATTTTGGAGGTGATTCATATATTTTTGGTCTCCATATCTTGATTTCTAGGAAGAATATCAGAAGGAAGATATTGCCTGGAAGCATATAGAATTCATAGATAATACCAGCTGTTTGTTACTTATAGAGAAGAAACCAACTGGCCTACTTCACATCCTCAATGATGACTGCAAGTAAGTCTTTGGAAAAACAGTTTACTGTAGTTTATGGCAGAATGCCAGGGACTATAGAGTGAAAGGTGAGGATGGGGTGAAAGGCTGGGGCATTGAGCAGCTTTTTCCCCCTAGTTTACATTTTCAATGACCAAGTAGAGCAATTCCTTGGAACAGTGTTTTGTTTGGTCTTTGGGTTTTGGCTAAAACGGTGTGTAGTGTCTGTTCCTATCAACGACTTTATAACAAGAGGCATGCATGCCAGACTATAATATTACAGTGTGAGAGGTTGATTAGCAAAGGGTTTCGTCTCTTCTGGGAATTACTTGCAGGCTTTTGCCTGCAAGTAATTGGCGTTTATAAGACTTTCTGTAAAAAGTTTGTCTTGTGGTTTGTTAAAGTACTAGGGTTAGCAGTTGGGGGGGGGGGGTGGGAGAGGGTAGGGTTAAGCATTTAAATTCATCTCCTCACATTTTCTGGGAATCGACCTGAACAAATAAGTAAATACTTAAATTTCTGAGAAATATTGTAGGACGTAAACTGTATAGAGTGTCATGAATCTGATATTTTCCCATCTTGCCCTTAGGCCTCTCCCCTTTTCTCAGTGCTACTACCTATTCAATGGTGTACTTATTCTGTCACTTGGGTAGTTGTATTTTAGTATTTATGATACAGTTCAATGCTTTTTCGGGACATCTCAGAGATCAGTGTTTTTCCTGCAAAGCAAAACTTTTGTACACATAAATATGATTGTGTATAGCAATTTTTTAGTACTTTGTAGTAAGTTTTGTTTTGCCTGTTTGTGTGTAGTTACTTCATTTTCTAGCTTGAAATTTTTTATAGATTACCAGTCACTGTGCATCATATTTTTATGCCATAAATTTTGAGAATTGCATGGCATGTGCAAGAAATTGTGTCACATTTTGTGATGGAGCACTAGCTATGTTTGAATGCTGGTTGTTGAAGTGATTTCAGAGACATAATTATTACACTTGTGAAAGGAATGTCGCTAAATTAAAGTCACTTTGGTTACTACAAAGAGTCAAATGAAATCTTTGTGAATTCATATTGCAACATTGGACAAAGTGCAAAAATATGACTAAATAAGAGTAAGATATATGTAAATGCATGGTGAGAACAGTGTGCTAGAATATAAACATAGAAATGTCTAGCAATGCCTATCCCTGTCTGGCTTAGAATTCCTGTCTGATTTCATCTTCAGTTATGTACATCAGTGATAGCTTCTCACTTGAATACTTTCCAACCAGGTGTTCGTGTTGACTGGGGAGAATTGGAACCAGAATTGGGATTTCTTATTAAAAGAAAATGCAAAATTTCTGTACTGCTCTGAATCCAAGCATGGAGTGTAGTCACTGATTTTTTTTCCACCTCTAGCTTATCTTTTCCCATCATTTTACCTTTGCCCAATATTTCTCCAGCCCCCCACCCCCCTGCCCATCCACAGTAATGCCTTAATTTAGTTGGCACTTATAAACAACTTTGAAACTTCTTCAAGGGTTAGGTGCATTGCATAAACCCTTATTGTACATACGTTATTTTTACCCACATTGTGTAACTTAGTTACATAGTAGCACCCTTAAGTCAGGAATCCTTGGCAAGAAAGCAAACCTTTTTGAAATTTGAATTGAAAATAATGTTGTGTGCTTGTAGGCAAGAAGCAATAGACTTGAAGCTACTTCATTAATGTGTCAAAACTTGGCACTTGCTGTGGATCTATTCAGTGTCATGCTAAGGCATTGCAGAGTGACATAGGAATTAGTGCTGGATTTATTTTGAGCAGCCTTTAAGTTTGTGAATACTTTGCAAATAATTTTGAAAAGGATTTTGATAATCAGGAATGATATAGGGAAAAGCCCCTCAAGATTCTTTTAATACTTCTGATCAGATTAGGAGAAAAGTCATGATGTAAGTTAGGGGGACAGCTTGGAATACTCAGCTGCTCTGCTGTAAAGAAGGAAGCAGATTTGTTTTTCGTACATATGCTGTCACTCTGGAAACTGATTTGTATCATTTGTCTTCAGCCATCATCGCTGTCATTGGGAGTTGAGTACATTTGTGAAAGTAGGATATAGAATTGCAAAAGAATTGTAAATGAAAAGAAAAATAAAACATATTGAAGACTTAAATGAAAACCTGTGTAAAAGTTATTTAATAGATGGATTTAATATGCCCTTGTCTTGTCTTTTCTATGGATGGTTTGAAACCAGTAAAACAAAGCATATTCTTTATTACTTCATAAAATTACAAGTTTAGCCTATTTGTGTGCAAGAAGATTTATTATTCAGGGAACTTTTAAGTTCTAGTAAACTTAATATGTGACCTTTTACTTGGTGCCTTGCCTTGAGGAAATGATGGAAAGATTTTATGATTCTACTTATGCACTGCGTTATATCTAAATTAAATTATTCCTTTGATTTTGAGCAGAGTGAAAAATTGATCACTGATTTAATTTAATAATCATAGGAAAATTATCATGTGACCTCATAGATACCTTGTAGTTAGAGTGGAAGATTGGCAATGTCCTTTGATTGGAGTACAGTTACCCTGAATGCTGAACTGCTAGCGTGGCAGATGGAATTGATAATGTGATTTTTGAAAGTCACAGCGTGCCCCTTTAGCATTTCTCATGAAAAATTGAAAAATTGCATATTTCGACTAGTCAGATTATATGCAATAAATGAAAGTAGTTTTTAAAGACATAAATGTATAAATGTTTGAGTTTATTTAAATACTTTACAATTAAACTTATAAGTAATTACAGTACTTAATATTGTGCATATATTGTTAATTTGGTAAAAAAAACTTTGTTAATTACTGTGTGATTTGTGAATAGGTTCAAGTTTTGTTCATGGTTGGCCCGAGTTTTGTTTGGATTTTTGTTTTGCCCATCTATTCATTTGTGCAAACAACCTCCGTGTCTAATGCTTTAGTTAAAAAATTGCACTTTTTCACATGTCACCTTCTCCTAGTTTCCCTGCCAAAGATGAAGAAGGTCAGAATTTGTTACGAAAGTTTGTGAAGGAACACGGGAAGAATACGTACTTCCAGCAAGTCCATGCAGCAGCTTTTGTTATCAAGCATTATGCTGGGAAGGTGAAGTATCATATCAAGGTATGCAAAGAGAGGTGATATGCTGTCTTCAAGGAATCTTGAAAGTTAAAGTGGAATCTTGTCAGCATAAATGTTTTTTTAATGCAAAAAGTAGAGGGCTGAGTATGAGCAGAAAGGTAGAGTTTCTGTCTCCTCGGAAATGTGGATGATCTGTTGTGCTTGTATGTGTTCTTGCACCGTTTATGCAGTTTTCCCTCATTGTGAATACCAGTTTGGCAAACAACGTAGATTTCTCGTGCTTTTTTTTTATTTATTTCTATTTTTTCACCCTCATAAGCATATCCAGCATTTTCAGTAGGGCTAGTTTTGCCAGAAACTGCTTCATGACATGGTACAGTAACACGTTTTCGTTTTTTTTTTTTTTCAAAGGACTTTCGAGAGAAGAATACAGATTTAATACGACCAGACATACTTAAAGTCCTCAAGAATAGTAGCATGGCATTTGTGAGGGAACTTGTAGGTGCAGATCCATTGGCAGTTTTCAGGTGGGCTATTGTGAGGGCATTTTTCAGGGCCAGAAGTGCATTTGTGGCTGCGGGAGAGAGGCTAAGAAGTCAGGGTAGGTTGTCTTTCATTTGATTTAGCATCATGTTTTTCATCATGAGTATATCTGCAACTTTTTATTTCAGTAAGGCTGCTGTCCTTGAATTAAGATTTCATTGAGGTCCCTCTTGTTTCAAGATCATGTCTGCTTTCGATTCTACTTTCAGTATGTTTAATTAGTGCACAATTTTACTTGAAATTGTTTGACACACTGTGACATAAATATTTCTTTTAGTTGTCTTCTTTGTGTTTGGCAGTTACCTCAAACATTTTCAGGTGCAGCAGAGCCATTGGAAAGTATATTTATAATTGTGTAATTTGTTCTTGGAACCAAAGTTACTGATGGATCGTATGAAAATTTTAAATTGTATGAGTCTGGCACTATGTGATAGAGAAATTCCTGTCTGGTATCATTTGTGTGTTAGGGTTTGTGTGTGTAGAGGGGTGGATTTGAGGAGGTGGGGGGTCATGTACTGTAGTGGGTCACACAAGAGAGTGGTGAGGTGGGGGTTCATATTTACATAATACTCTAGTGACTTTGCACCTGTTGTTTGATGTCATATAATGTACAACTCCCTCTGATAGAAATTGAAATGAAGCTGGTTACATAAAAGTTGGTAGTGGCAACAGAGAATTTACTTCTCAGAATGGCTAGCCAATAGGAAAAAAATCCATATCGATATATCACGATAATATCGCCAAAATTTTCGTGATATATCGATATATTGCCAAATGGATAAATGTGTTGTAGACAAGGCTAAATGTGCCTGAAATAATCTTAAAAGAGTTTTACAGCTAATTTTCTAAATCAGGACGAAATCGATGAATGAATACTGAAATTATAAACACTGTTTCATCTTTAAAATTGAAATTATTGAAATTTCAGTCCCCAAAAAGTTTTATTTTTTTCTATATCATCATATCATGATAAGGGTATTTCATATCTCAAATTAGGATATGGACTTCTGGCGATATATATCGTATATCGCTCAGACCTACTAGCCAACATCTTTCAGTTGCATTTATTCAACCTGATGATGGTTTCATTTTTCATATGTCCAGGAAAGAATCCAGTCAGAAAATTGAACAGTCTGACTAATGTCCAAAATGATGAAAATATTCAAAAGTAAGTTCTCATTATCTCTCATTATACTTGTGTTCTTGTCATCCATAATGGTTTGTTTTGGTGGTAAGAACTATGTTTTCATCATGACATGACTGCATCATTGTCATAAGAAGGATTTGATTTGGGCACATTTCTTATCTGTGTATTAACTTTTATAGCAAATTTTTGATGACACCTATTCAGACACTTTAAGATGAAAAAGTAGACTGCATGTATGGTCCAAGAACAGTAATAAACATAACGTCACATTGTTACCTTCAAGTGAATTTAATGGAGGGTAAAGGTTGATAAATGTTATTAAATTGCTTAAGGTTGAGTCTTCTATCTGATGTATGTAATGTGTTACTGTGTTGCAGAATCATTTGGGAACAGAATTATGTGGCAGAAAAAGAGTGCAGGGAAGGACAATGTATGGGAAGGGAAGGGGTGGTTGTTGTCTTTTGGAACAGTCAGACAGTTAGTTGGTATAAAATAAAATATATTTGTACAAGTTTGATCTGGGGATTATTCTACTGAATATTGAAGGACATGGTTGTCAGTGCAGCCATCTACCCATCTATTCTTACATGCCATAGGTGAAAAATGTAATAAATTTTCAACATTAGCCATAAAATCTTGTTTTTATGGAGGCTCAATCTCATTTTATTTTTAGTATGACTCATTTCAACTGCATGAAGGTATAAATGTCATAACAATCAGCTTCTCGCTTAGTAGTTGTCAGATTTTTCGTTCAGTTTTTGAGAAAAAATGGCATCTAACAATTCCCATCTTTCTGTCGTCAAGTACTAAAAGAATGCTTTCCATCCTAACATTTTGGTTTTTTCACCTTGGTTAATTAAGCCTAGCTGATAACCTTTGTTTCTGGAATTAGGTTTCGTAGGAATTTGACATTCCTTCCTTTTGCATATAGTACCAAACTTAATTGAGCCCTTTGCCACCAACTTGAAGACAAGCATGATATGTAGGTAAAGTGACTCAGAATGTGGAAATTGGAAGAATGACACCTCCCCCCCCCCCCCCCCCCCCCCCAAAAAAAAAAAAAAAGAAAAAAAGAGTAATAAAAATCATCCAGTTTTGCTTCAAAGTCAGCCTCAATATTAATTTTTCCCTTTGTCCAAAAAATTCTTTAATTAGTTTCATTTTGGTTTATAACATGCTCCTTGATCATTGTTTTATTTGTACTATACTGAGGCTGATCAATTAGGAAAAATTTGAGAGGTAGCACAGATAAAAGAGAAAGACTGGTATTCACAGCTTTTTCAAATGATTGTAAAAAGTTTTATTTTCGCATTCTCAAGTAAAAAATGCTATCATTGCTTATTAGGGGTCTTGATCCAGTTTAATACAGGATCCTTTCTTTTTGGAGTATTAGAAATGAGTTACTGAAATTTGCTAACAGGTTGATACAGATGCTTAAACCAAGGAATTAAATTTCCAGTTAAATGCAGTCCTGCATGGGTTATTATATGTATTTTGATAGGAAAGAATATTAGAGGTTAATGATCAGGTTCTCAAGTGGTAGCCTGCAGGCCATATGCTCCCCAAGATGTGCACATGACAGGCGTGTGGAATACTTATGCAAGCAAAAATTGAAAGTAAATTGTTTGCACAAGGTTTGGCTGTAATAATTATTATAAATTAAAAACTTGGGTTAAAGTGGTCTACGGTCCAAACGCTTGAGAACCTCCGGGTTAATGAGTCTGCAGAACGTGTAAGTTGCACTAGAAAGTGGGAAAATAATGAAAAGAAAAACTGGGTGTGAATTGCCACAAAACTGATGACATTTTGCAATAATGCAAACTCTCTCAATCACTTCTCCCAGTCTGATTGGGGCATTGAAATGCTACCGCATTGTGGAACACATTAAGTAAGTCTTACAGGTGATGTGGCCAGAGTTGAGGTTATGTAGTGCTGTCTATATAAGGAGACTGCCACCAATGCTAACCTTGCATTTTGCAGTTTACAACTAACCTTTGCATGTTGCCTTGATGCATATTGAAAAATCATTGCATATTGATGAGTTTGATTTGCATTTTGATGACTATTCATGCATCCCTCTTTATGGTAATATAGCTGTGATGTATGTGTTTTGGTTTGCTCCCTGTATACTGGATGTCCATGTTACAGGTTACATGATTGGCATGTTCTCGAGGGAGATGCTGACAGTGGGTGGTGATTGAGCTAGGTTAAATGTCCAAGGAATACCCAGCAAGCATTTAGATTAGGTTACACCTTCAAGAAACACTTATGGTGAAACATGATTGCAATGTGTCATGCTACAGTTTAACAGTTAAGCAATGTATATTGCTCTAAATTGTTATGAGTAAATTTTTCTCCATTTGCTCTGATGGACTTACACAAAATGAAAACAAATGCACAAATGTGAAAGACAGTTGTCATGCTGAGTAAATGTTGAGTGCATTCAAATTGCTTGCATTCTTCTTTCGGCTCTTGTGGGTTGGAATTACTGGTCCATTATTTTGGTGTTGGATGTGTGTGGTATTTATGCTGTATGAACAGTTGTTTGTGGCACTTTAAAAAGAGAGAATTTTAAGTTGTTAAGGGGTTGTGGGGAGGAAGGCTGTTTGTTGGTTAATGTTGAAAAGAACGTTGCTTAACTTCTGTAAATGAGCTATATTAATCAGAAAACTTTAAAAGAAAGTTCTTTGAATATTTGAATTAGAACTGGGAACTCTGAAAGCCTTCCCCTGAGAGAAAAAAGATTAAAAGACAATGTAATTAGTTTAAATGAAAATGCCCTTGTAATTAAAAAAAAAAAAGTTCATTTAACATTGGGTACAGCATAGATGACTTCATGTACATTATATTTGTGCATTGCCCTAAAGAATGTTTACTGTCCATTGACAGATGTCTCTCCAAACAGTTAAGTTTGATTCTGTATGTAAGTTCCACCCCTTAACCCACTTAAATCCTGTCCCCATCCCTCCCACCCCCTCCCTCCTCCCCATGTCCATTTTTGCATTCTGCATGAGTGTTTTAAACCAGAACCACTGGATCTCCCTTGTAATCTCTGCTGACAGAAATGACTCCAGTCTGCATGTTTCGCATGCTTATAGAAGAAATTCGAAAGAGAATCAAAAGTCCTCGGGGTCATCTGCGGGGTCATCCGCAGGGTCCAAGTCACGGAAGAAACTTGCATTACTCAGCCCGGGAGGGTTGTATGACGAAACTTACGCCAAAGCTCGAAAAGTTCTCAAGTATGTTGTGCCAGAGTTTTTCTTTTCTTTTCCATTTTATTCATTTGGATTGATCCAGTGTCCAGTATGTATTAGTTTTTTGATCATTGTCGTCAAGAATCCGTTCATCTTTTTGGCAGGGTGGCATTTTTCTCATTCTGCATGGTGTGTACATGGAATTCATCTCCAGCGCTATGTGCCTGTATATTTTTTTTATGTTTATCATGATATGAATGCTTTTGTGTTTTATCATTACTGGTTGTTTACTTTGGTGCTTATGAACTAACAAAATAGATTAAGGCTGTCCAGTTATTAATATAAAAATCGTTTTTAGGCTGCTAGTTTTTTAGTTGTCATATGTCATCCATTCCTAAGGTTTGGTTAAGGCATGCTGTCATAGTTAGAAAACAGTAAGACATGGACGGATAAGAAAAGCCTTGTTAGCATTTTGGTTCTGGGAACATGTCAGAGATCCTTCCAGGATTTAAAGAATTAGAGTTATGGCAGGTAGAAGGGTGATTCATAGAGTACAGGATGGAACCGTACCAGTAGTAAGATATTATAGAAATGAATGAAAATTGAGGTAATATGTATCATAGTGATTTTATAGCAGGTTAAAATATTACTTTAGGTTTAGATTTGTCAACTAAAAGCACTTACCATTTATATTGTGAAATTAGATATTATTCTTGAGATACAGTTTTAAAAATTCCAATTTTTTCCATTGCCAGATAGAGATATTTTTATTGCCATGGTAACCCTGTTATCTCACTTATCTTAATTTACTTTGCCTTGAACACTTTTAGGAAAAACCGTTCATTTCGTGGAGCACAAAGTCAACCAGCCAAGGTATTGCTGCTTTCTGTTTTCTTGTTTTAGTGGAAAGTATTATGTGTATAGTGAGTAAACATTGAGTCGGTCGGTACCCTGAGTCGGTCACTGCGTACAAAACATATGGCACATACACTACACACAACACAGTTTAAGTGACCACCATGCTACATTTAATAGATAAAGAAGAATAAGTAGAAATATTTGTTACTAAATTCAGGACACATTCTTTTCTTCATACAATATTAAAGGTAGATCATACCTAATAGCAAGCACTACTTGTAAAAACCTTACTGACAGTTAAGGACCAGAGTTGTGTGGAAAAAGTGTAGGTGTTATGTTTAAAAGTAAATGACGAGTTGCAAAATACAGCTTACTTCAGATAATTGCATACATACATCCTATGGCTGCTGCCTTAGAGTACACTCGAACCCTGGAAAAACAGTTCAGGGGGTGGGAGAGAGCTGTGATGTGGTTGGTACTAGATGTGGGGCTGCTATTTAAATGGTTTCCAGACCCTCACTGTGAGTAATGAGACTTTTAAATATGGGGAAAGCTTGAGGTTACTCTTTGAAAACCAGGTGAAAACCTATCATAGTTTGAGGATGCTACAGTTTTGAAATGCCACAGGCTTAAGGTGCTCAGTTGTATCACTGGTATGTAGTATGTGACACACCCTATGTAAATTAGGTTTGAATTCAAACTCGAGGGTAGCTCAGACAGAAATGGCTTACAAATTACAAAATTTTTGACAGAGATATCATACCAGTTAGTGAACTGAAAAATAGTTTCTTAAATAAGAGTGGTAGAAATTTTGGGATTTTTCTTTAATAACATTTGAAAGTCATGCCCTTCATTATTCCAGTTTCAGCTGCAGGAAGGGGTTGAAATTTGTATTTTGGTTGTAGGCATCCATGAAAATTGATTTTGAAATAGCAGGGGATACAAAAGTTTTTTCAACTGGGAGTTAATTTTTGATTGTTATCAGACATACTTTGTGAAGTTATGACAGTAGGTACTGGAAAATATGGTTCATTCCATACAAGTCCTTGAAAAACATTTTTCAGGATATTGGTCTTAATAAAGTATTCCTGTATTTGCGATGATAAAATCCAGTGATAAATGTTGTGACATGCATGCAGATTCTTTACCCTCCTCATGTATGTTACGATATATCATCCCTGTGATGCATTATTTGATTAGAATGTTGAGCTTGTCAAGCAGGTGTTTACAATTTTGAGAAGTGGCATGTGGGGGAGGCATGTTTGAGGGTTGTTTGTTAGAGAGGAAACTTTGAATTGGATGTCTGGTTCATTTGAAATATATCACAGAAACTAGAATGAATGTGTATGTTTTGTTTGAGGCCTTGCGTGTAATTCTGACAGTGTGCACAAATCTTTCCTTTAAGTTGTAAGGGATCGGTGGTATTCTGGAAACTACTAATCAAGTTAGTTTAATATGAGTATGGCTGTGTGATTGACATTTAGTGTATAAACATGACACCCTGTGACTGATTAAGTGAAATTCATTTGGTTCTGACTTTAAGCGAGGATGTGACGATGCGAAATGGAAAAGTAGGTCATGAGAAGATTCCTTTTAGAGGCTGGTTTATTCTCCTCATACAGGTTGACATATCTTAAATGCCAAGTTGAGACATGTTGGAACTTGCTTGGTTCTGATATATTTTTGACTATTAACAAAAGGAATTTAGGAAGTATGACGGGCAGGGCTTCTTAAGATGATGTCACCCATTGTGATCTGAGTCTTAGCTTTTGGCAGATATTAATAACAGGCAATGGAGGGAGTACATTTATATGTTAATAGGAAGTAAGATTAGTACTGGAGCTTATAGATTCCCCAACTAGGGAGTTTTGTGGAGTTTCACTATTTGCTACCTTTGGGGTCCACTACATAATTTATCTCGGTGAAGTACATACCAGCCATAATCCTTATGTATATTTACCAGCAAATTGTCATAATTTGAAACCCATATTTGCATGGAATGGGTTGGTAGTGACTTAACGGTGTTATGTTGATCCTGTATTTCATCAAATATAACCAAATGTTGTGAATAAATGCACCAAATTATAAATATTGTTTTGCATCTTAAACAGACATTGAGGGATTTAAATTCAATGAGGAGGTTGGCTGGTGATAAAATGTCAGGTATGAGACGACAGTCGCAGAAGAAAACACAAACAGTCAGCATACAGTTTCAGGTAAGGAATAAATAAAATTTAATTGTCAAATATTTTCTGAAATGGTGGAATGAGGGTTTGCTGCAGACATTTCCTCCCATGGTGGCAATATCTGAGTCAATAGAACATCTCTCCCAAATGGCAGTTCTCAGTTTCTGTAGCTACTGTATCTCTGTTGAAAAGAGATGTGTACATCTGGTGCAGTGATTAGTAAATTTCAAATGGTACACCAAAGGCAAAACCACAGAGCATGGAACTAATGTGTGCATTAAATGACCACTAACATGGGCAGCGAACAATGCTTCTTGTTGAACTTGTTGCTGTAAAGAACTATCAACAGCTGTTACAAATGGCAGAAGCCACCAAGAGCAGCTACTCTTAACCTAAGGTGAAAGTGTCAGAAGTGGTATGGGCATTAAGCACAGTACAAAGGGAGGGAAGGCGTGCTACACTGAACCTTAGTCGACAGTGAAGTACATGAACCTACATTTGTTTGGCCAGGTCTACATTGGATGACTACATAGGGTATTCCATCTCAGGAAACCAAACAATGAGAATCAGACCCCCTGTTGAACACCTGTTGTCTACTTCATGAGTAAGTAGCTAAAGATGCCATTAATGCCTCAAACAACATACGTAAAAGGCCAAATAGTGCCCAGAGACCCTTTTACAGTCAATGCCTGTCAAGACTGCATACTCATTTCTAAGACACCAGACTTAAAGGAGGAAGTGAAGGAGGAAATTGAAACTTACTGACATTAGCTTTTCTTTGATTGGATTTGGGTGATAGTTCTAACAGGCCATGCAGAATCAATGAAAGAATCTAAGATATGTTTTAAGCAAGCACAGTAAGTTGTGATGTACTGAACGCAGACCTACAGGTATTGTGGTTTGTTAATATGCGGTAGGAAATGAAATTGTACAGAGCTCTCGAGTTAATTAGCTTTCTAAGTTAAACATTTTATGCGCAATTGGAAAACTACTTGAAATCATTTCAGGTGATGTAAAAAAGAAGGATTATAGGGGTAAAAAAATGAAGACTTTCTCTCAAGTCAATTCTTTGCAAGTCTTTTGCAGACATGAGTAGAGATTGGTCTCTTCCTTTGAGTAATAAATAAAATTTTGCAAAAGTCTGACACCATTTCTTTGAATCCCTGTAAAGAAAATTTAGAATTGCTTCTAAGTCAGATAGAAAATCTTAGGCAGTTTAATAGAAGACAAGTACAGTAACTCCTTGGTTGAATGGATGAATGAAGAATAGAAATTTCATCACAAGAATATCTTGTATGATTGGTCACATTGAAAGAAAAATGATAGAAAGTGACTTGTACCCTCAGGATAAAGTTCCTGACATAACAGTTGGCCAAAGATTTAAAAATTAGAGTTGGCTCTCTTGGGTTATGAGTATCTGTCCATGATTTGGTACCAGTGTGTAACATTGGAGTGAAAATTTTTTTCTTTGCCGTTGAATTTCTAATCCAAAATCCTTTCAAACTCTAGTGTCCGTGAAAGCTGTGACCTCAAGGAAAAATATATTATGTAAACCGCAGGATAGTATCAGAAATGAATTAAATCTTTGCTTTACCTTCCTTGGCCCACCTGTAATGGCCCAAGCTGTACTAGATTACTTCAAAGAAAAAGAAATAATAGTTTTCTGCTGTGCTTTAACCTGGTCAAACAATCCCTCAAAAGGTCTTGTAGATTCCTTCTTACTAGTTTCCTCTTTGAGTCTAAATCTTGTCATTCAGTTAATTGTTTCCCCAAGGACACTGTATTAAATCCTTTCGTTTTCCATCATCATTCTTCTCGAGATGGAATTTTGTAGTCTTACATTTTCTTGTCTTGCCTGCAGAACTCTTTGAACAGGCTCATGGAGACACTGAATCAAGCTAATCCATTCTTTGTAAGGTGCATCAAATCTAACTCAGAGAAAGAGCCCTGCAAACTGGATGAGAAACTAGTGATGAGGCAGCTCAAGTACACCGGTATGCTGGAAACGGTTAGGATACGACAGTCTGGTTACAATGTCAGGCTTACATTTGAAGAATTCTGTCATAGGTACAAATTACTTCTAACAAAGGGACTGGACTCTTCCGTTGAAGATATCAAGGAATTTCTTATCAGCATGGAACTGGATCAGAAACATTACCAGATTGGAAAGACAAAGGTATGAAATTAGGTTTTTGGTATCATTTTTGCTGGAGAATGGTATTAAGTGTGAACTTGTTAACATATTAATGTTAACACAGGTTTAATATAAAAGTTGTGATACTATGCATCAAGTGTTGCCTTTGTTGATACATAATATCATAGAGGTATGGAATGCACCTGTAGTAATGCATCACTCTGTTGAGTTTCAGAGGTAAGCTTACTATGACAATGGCTATTTAAGCCAGATGAACAGCTAAGTCCAAACTAAACCAGTGGAACTGCCAACATTTCTTAAGATGATCCTGTTCAAATTTGTTTTTTTTTTTTTTTGTTTTTGTTTTTTTTGTCTGCTAGCCTCTACACACCTTCAGTTATATATCCCAGTTACAGAGATCTGTTACAGAACTTGTATTGACATGAAAGAATTTGTATTGACATAATACAACTTGTTGTATTTACAGGGAAGACTTCCACCTGCAACAGAGTTTTTGTACTTACAACAAAAGCTAATTCACATCAAAGAACTTGTATGATGATATCAGTGAACTTGGTACTAAAAAAGAGCACTTGTATGTGCAACAGAGAACTTATACTCATTACAAAATTTCCACTTACTCATTTGTTCTCCATCTAACAGTCTACCCTTCACACATTATGTTTCATCTAGGTCTTCTTACGAGAAAGTGAGAGGATCAAGCTACAGGATGCCCTCCACTTTAAGGTCCTTGAGAAGATCATTCTGCTTCAGTGGTGGGTGAGAGGAGTATTACAGAGGAAGAGATACCTTCAACAGTTGAATACTATCATTGCAATACAGGTAGAGTAATACTGCCATCAAGGTTCTAGTTATGCCAGTCAGTATTGGTCCAGGGCAACCAAAACTTGCATTGCCCCCTACTGGCCTGTAGTGTGAATTTGCAGTTGCTAGTTAAAACAGAATTGAATAAAAAGCCTCATGTGGGTGGAAAAACAAAACACTTTTCTTGTGGGAAATTGTGATAGCAGGATGGGTTTCCCTCAAAATCTAAGATTTAAGGAGGTCAACAAGGTTTAGAAGGGACTCCAGTGAATACCGTAAGCCCGGCCTTTAACCCCAACTAGTAGGAATCCCCTTTTTAAACTCCTGTTTGGATTGTGAATTAGTTGTCACTTATTTTGGCCTAGCTAGAACCCAACATAAGATTGTTGCAGTAGGTGAGGGTTCCTTTGATTTATTTATTCAGGTCTTAATTGCTTCAACTATGAGGAAACCATAAAAAAGCTAAGAGATCATGAAAATGGGAAAAATTCATAGGTGTCATGGCAATATCATACAGGTTGGCAATTTCTAGTAAGTTACCATGTGAAAACCTCAGGCTGCAGCTGCCTCAGCCAAGCTGCTGGGGCTGCAGCCATGCTTTGTTGCTATACAATTACTATAGCAGGAATAGTCTAATCCTGCTGTTGTGTTATGTACAACAAAGCATGAATGCGGCAGCTGCAGCCCTGCTGCATCTTTACTATTTTGAATTGGTGCCTAACTGAACAGTTCAGTGCAGATTTGGATACTTCTAATCTAATAGTGTGAAAGACTATTGGCTCAGACATACGGTCTAAAGCTTGGTTCAATATGTTGTGTCCTTGGGCAAGATACTTTATCTCTATTGCCTCCCTCCACCCAGTAGTTAACTGAGTACCTGTGAGGTAACATGTCATCTCATGCTGTTTGTAGCTGCAGCAGTCTTGAGGACTGTATCTTGGACATGTTATCACTAACCAGGGGTAATTTTTGTGCAAAGGGCTTTTAGTACTTCCACGTAAAGTACTGTATAAAAATTGAAATATTATTGTTAAAAAGTAGTTTAGAAGGTTTGCTGTCATGTAAAAATCCCGGGTTACCTTGACCATGCTGGCTACAAGTAAAGGACAGACTCTAGCTTTAAGCATTTAAGGGTGGAAGTGAATGGAGGGAGATAGTTCATGACGATAACTTTGTAACTTTGAACATTATTATTTGACATGTTCTGCAGGCTCATGCAAAAGGTTACTTGGTACGCAAACAAATCCAGGAACAAAGAGAACAGGAGGAGAGGCTGCTGGCAGCCATCTTCATCCAGAATTACTGGAGGACATTTTGTTTCCAGAGAAATTTCATGAAGCTGAGGAGAGGGGCTCTTCACCTGCAGTGTCACATTAGAGGCCACCTGGCTAGGAAGGAGTAAGTTATCAATATGTATACTCACATAGAGAAGTGTACTGATGAGGGGGTATGTCAATTTGGAGGTAACTTTACCATCTCATGGCTTGTTTGGATGATGGATAGGACAGAAGTTAGGGGGTTGTATTCATGAAATGAAAAGGTTCAGGGTCACTCCCAAATGACCTTTGCAAAATGATGATAGCTGTATGACTGTGAGTGTTTTTAGGGACCATGAGCTTTAAAAAAAAATAGGTAATCTGGGAGGTTGTTTGCTGGAAAGATTAGTATTTGGGGGGTAATTTGATACACATTTTCCGGCCCTGCTAGTGACTCTGGTTATCACACCAAAATTACATACCTATGGACTTGGCTTTATCAATATAACTTTCCTTGCTGGTAATGTTTTAATGTTTAGGGGGAAACTAAATTGGAAAATATTTGTCAAACTGTTCCTCCCAGAAATACTGAAATGCTGTAACACAGGAATAGAAAATTTGAAAAGAAAGAATTTTGCTAGGTCTTCTTTAACAATCATTACAAACTTCATTTCTCCCTCACCCCATAGAACAGAGAATGGAAAAGATTTATTTTTAATTTTAAAATATTTCACACATTTCGTTCTGCCAGTCTTGCAAGGCTGAAGGAAGAGAGAGAAAAGAAAAGGCTTGAAGAGGAAGAGGAACAGCGGCATCTCCAAGAGGAAGAATTGGACAAGACCATTGTTCCTTGTATTGAACCATTGAAAGGAGGCCAGGAAGAGGTGCGATCATCTGCAAGTGACGAGGGCATTCTGACACCAGATGAGTTTGAAGACGACGATGACGATCACAGGAAGAGGACTAGAACCATGGAGTCTGAAGAGTGAGTTTTCTTTCTTTAAAGTTTGTTTGTCTGTATGTTTGTTTGTATGTCTATTGTATGTTTATGTTTTATGGTTGTATGTTTGACAAAATCAATGGTATGCACAGAATAATAAGGTAGCAGCTGAACTAAGACCGATTGAACATAGCACAGTGTAACCAAAGCATACTGGAACTTTTTTAAAGTGTGCAGCTGAGCACTTTTGCATGAAATTTTTATGAGAAAAATGTTTCAGATTTGCCCCTAAAAACCATACTTGACATGGAAATAGCAGATAGGTTGCCTGAGTGGGGGCAGGGAGGGGCTTGGTCAACCCGTCTGTCTTCCCACCTCTAATCATGTGAGTGTGACTGCAAATATTTTATGACATTTGAAAGTACAGCAGGGGTATGGAGCAGGTTGCTCTTGTTGATTCCTTGCCAAAGGCAGAAGGAATCTATGCGATGGTGATGTCGTGTGTGTGTGTGTATGTGTGTGTGTATGTATGTATGTATGTGTGTGTGTGTGTGACGCTTTGCTTGTAAACACGATATCTCAGGAAGGGTAACTATGACTGAGCTCATACTTGGTGTGTGGATTGGTCATATTGAGTAGATGATCCCTATTGTTTTTGATGGAGGTCAAAGGTCATTTGGGGTCACAGGAGGTCAAAAGGTCAAAACCTTGTAAACGCGATATCTCAAGATGGGTAACTCTGAGGGATCTCATACTTGGCAGGTAGGTTGCCCATATTAAATAGATGATCCCTATTCTTTTTGGTGGAGGTCAAAGGTCATTTGGGGTCACCAGAGGTCAAATAGTAAATACCCTGGAAATTGCTTGTAAACACGGTATCTCCAGAAGGATAAATGTGAGGGATCTCATACTTACCATGTTTATTGCCCATATTGAGTAGATGATCCCTATTGTTTTTGGTGGAGGTCAAAGGTTATTTGGGGTCACCAGTGGTCAAAAGGTCAAAACCTTGTAAACACTATATCTCAAGAAGGGTAACTCTGAGGGATCTCATACTTAGCATGTGGATTACCCATATTACGTAAATGATTTATATTATTTTTGGTGGAGGTCAAAGGTCATCTGGGGTCATCAGAGGTCAAAAGGTCAAAACCTTGTAAACATGATATCTCAAGAAGGGTAACTTTGAGGGATCTCATACTTAGCATGTGGATTGTCCATATTGAGTAGATGATCCCTATTGTTTTTGGTGGAGGTCAAAGGTCATTTGGGGTCATCAGAGGTCAAAACCTTGTAAACATGATATCTCAAGGAGGGTAAGTGTGAGGGATCTCATACTTAGCATGTGGATTGTCCATATTGAGTAGATGATCCCTATTATTTTTGGTGGAGGTCAAAGGTCATTTGGGGTCACCAGTGGTCAAACGGTCAAAACATTGTAACCACTATTTCTCAAGGAGGATAACTGTGAGGGATCTCATACTTAGCATTTGGATTGCCCATATTGAGAAGATAATTCCTATTATTTTTTGGTGGAGGTCAAAGGTCATTTGGGGTCATCAGAGGTTAAAACATCAAAACCTTGTAAACATGATATCTCCAGAAGGATAAGTGTGAAGGATCTCATACTCACCATGTGGATTGTCCATATTGAGTAGATGATCCCCATTGTTTTTGGTGGCGGTCAAAGGTCATTTGGGGTCACCAGAGGTCAAAATGTTGTAAACACTATCTCATGAAGAGTAACTGTGAGGGATCTCATACTTACCATGTGGATTGCCCATATTTAGTAGATGATCCTTATTATTTTTGGTGGAGGTCAAAGGTCATGTGGGGTCACCAGAGGTCAAAAGGTGAAAACCATGTAAATACGATATCTCAAGAAGGATAACTGTGAGGGATCTCACACTTGACATGTGGATTTTTTGAATTGAATAGATGATCCCTACTGTTTTCATGCAGGTCAAAGGTCATTTGAGGTCACAAAAGGTCAAAACCTAGTAAACATATTTTAAGGAGGATAACTATGAGGGATCTCATACTTGGTCTGTGGATTGTTCATATTTAGCATGTAGGTCATTTTGGGTCACAAGATTTCAAAAGCTCTTGACCTTAGTAACATGATATCTCAAGTACAGTAGGATACCTGTGAGGGATCTCATGCTTGTCATGTGGGTGATTCATGTTTGTTGCAGTATATCCATATGGCAAGGAATCACTAAGCCTTTTGGCTTTCTGGTTATTTGCATCTCAGCATTACATCATTACATGCATTACTATCACTGTGTTAGACAGCACTTTGAAAGCACTGATATGTATAATTTATCATTCCAAAAGTAGAATTTATTTTGATCAGCTTTGCACTTGCTTTTAACCTTTCTTAGATATTGGTTGTGTTTTGTTGTGAATATTAACTTTCAGCAAATATGTATTGCATCATTGCTATTTTTCTTGAAACTTACTCTCATAACTTTTACTTTGACTTACACTTGCTGGGCATCATGGGATATGAAAATTGTCTCACTGTGAAGGCTGTCTATCACTTGATAAAATAAAAAAAGGAGGAGAATGCATCTGGTCTGTGGTCTGAAAGAGAAAAATAATTTGTGAGAGAAATAGTTCTTGTCCTGCCAAAAATGGTTTTGTTTCAAATTACAGTCCATGAAGAATATTTTTTGTGTAAAATTACAATTTTTGTGATAGTGGAGGTAACAGTGTATCATTGTTATCTCAAAAAACTACTTCTGTTGGAGGTCACCGCTTTTGTTCCTGTATATTCAGTTTTCATTTTAGGCAGTGACCTAGAGATATTCAAAATAAATTGAAACATATTTAAACCTTTGCTGTGGTAGGTGTCAGCATCTCCCAGTTGGTTTTCACAATAGGTCATTTTTCATGATCCAGTTTGACCCCTGTGGGAGGAATAGTTTGGTGCTCTTACTTAGTTTTCTTTTCAGGAGCAGTGGGATCTTGGATGGATCGTTGGGATCCGATGAACTTCTTCTTGATGACCCCTCCCCTCAGGCCTCTTCCTCCTGTTCGACCCAGCCAGATGTAATTATTGTTGATGATGATCATGAGCAAGAAACACCTCAAGAAAGTCTCATGTTCCAAAGAAGCCAACAGCCAAGGTATAAAATCTAGAACTGAGGTTGCTTTTATGTCTTGGAAAGTATTTTGCTTTTAACTTCATTTGCAAATAACAGTTCTCATGCACCATGGTAGTATTTAACTGTTACAATTTCCAGTTTGCTGTAGGCTCGGATGATTCCGTAAAATTTTATAAGAATGTTCTCATGGTTGTCAGAAATGAATTGTTCTGTGAAATAAGTTCTGTTCCTGTTTTTTATCAAACCCCAGAACCTAGGTGTGGACAGTTTCTAAGAAGACAAAAAAATGAAAACAGTACTCCACTTTAATTTGAAATATTTTTCCTTCACACTTTTTGTTTCTGAAGTGACAGCAAAAAGTTTGAAAGTTTGGAAAAACAAGAATTTTTATATCGCCAAACTCTATCATGAACTAGAGCCAAGCAGACTGAATGTGCAGTCTCAGTTCTAGTCTCAGCATTGAATTTCTCTGTAATTCTATAACGTGAAGTAATGACCCAAAGTTTTTGCAAAACCTGTGCTTCTTGAAGTATCTTTGAAATTTGAGTGCAAGCAGTCATAAAAATTTGCTTCATCTTACATGAGTCAAAATACAAAAAACAATGGCATCATTCTGTAGTGAGAAACTTGTAAAAATTAATCAAATTTTGAAACAGAAATCTTTGATACCTGGGAAAGTCCAAGGACAGACAGATTGTTTTGAAATTCATAAAATATAGTTGCTGGTGGTTTAGTTACTCATATTTCTTTTGCTTTTGATATTTCAAGAAAAAGTTTTGTAAAAGATGGAGGTAAAATCTGACATCATGGCTTGTCCTTGAAAGGAACAAGCAGATTTTAACATACAGCTTCTTAAATTAAGCATGTTATATTTCAGGGGTATTTTCTTGCAAGTCTGGTTTTAGTAAAGATGGAGGATTCTAAAATTGTGTTCAAACCCAATTTAAAATATTGTAGCCTACATCAGTGTTAAATTGACCTTATGTGTGGAAGTGCTTAAGTAAATATGGTGTAAGTTTTGATTTCTGGAAATCAATCCAGTGTTTATGGAGGGATGGAGAGGTGTGAAGTAAAAAGTTGGTTCCATTTTAGAAGTTTTACTTTTTGTGTAAGACTAAGGTACATAATTTTCCTTAAATAAGTGGATTGATGTGCTTGGTTTTAATTGGAATCTAATTTTGTCGGCTGTGCATGTGCTTTTGCATTGTGTCTCACCCGCTAGCAAAGATACTACTTACAAGCCTAATGTTTGGAATTTTTGTCGTCTTCGGGGAGACCGCACAACATAGCTTACCTGCATGAACTTGTTACATGAAGTAATTATGTAACATATTTGAGGTAGCACTTTTCCCACACTTAGTAATCAGAAGTGACTCCAGGGTCAAAGGTCATCATCTAGGATCCCTTAAACCATACTGCCTTTTTGAAGGATTGTATTCCTTTTGGGATTAGTGTTGTGACTATCAGTATGGAAAATCTTAAATTGAATTTCTAGTAGCAACTTGGGGTTCATTGTCCCCATTTAGTGACCTGAATGAATTTAAATACTATCTCACATTCTGTACACTTTAAAAGCATAAATTAAAGCATAAAATATTTGTTGAGTACCGTGATAAATCCTTTAAAATACTTGTTTCCCAGGAGAGGGTCATTCGACTATTTGGTTGGCAGGTATGTTCAAAGTTAAATTCTCCTGTACACCATGGCTTCTCTTGCTTTCAGATCTGGCAAACCACTTTGGCCAATCATGTTTATGGGAAAATTTATTTCTATCTTCTGTTTTCTTCAAAACTAATCACTGAAAGAAACACCAGCTGTATATCGTTTGTTTTGTATCTCTGATACCCCTTTCAATCGAATGTTTATCATTGAATGTGAGTCATACAAAGCTAAACGTGACAGATTTACTTAAGGAAGGGGAAATTTGCGAGAATGACTTTGCTGCACTCATTCAAAAGCTCTTTGTATGATTTGTTAAAATAACACTCATTTTCTTCAAAAAGCCTTACACATTTTACACAGTTTAAGTTTTTGAACTCCTTGTCGCTGTGCTGTTTTGTTATTTGTGGATCATACTACTTTATCAAAGCAGGGGTAAAAAAATGCCACAGAAATGCTCTGTGGTTTTAAAACAAGATTGAAAGCCTTGTGAAATCACCATCAGCATAATGCAAGCTCCAATTTTTGGCTCGTTTTGTGACATATTTATTTGATTTATTATCTTTTGTGGCAGTGAATGTTACTTGTAGCATAAAATATCATTTGTGAAAGCAAAAGAATATAGCTGCTAGGGGTGGACTTTCCATTTGGTGGTGTAGTTATTTCATTAGTTTAAAAAAAATTATAGAAAAAATGTATATACGTACTCGCTGGTTATTCAGTATATCGGTAGTTGGGTTACAATTAACGATGTGAATGTTGTCTGGTGGAACATGAAGTCAGTTTTGCATAAAAGAGATAGAAATTACTAACACTCATGTGGCATAAAGCAAGGTATACATTAGCCACGAACTATATATACACGTGTTACGTGATTATTCAGATAAGTCAAACTATTATGCAGGTGTCAGGGTCATGTGGGTGCAGGTTGTAGCAATTTTATGGAAAGAGGTTTGGTAAAAAACAGGGTAGCTATTTAGACCTTGGGTGTCAGAGGTAACAGACATAGGATGTCTTTTCATCCAGAGCAGTCTGAGTTGTGCCGTCTGAACTGGCATTTGAAAAAATAGACTCTTGGTTTGTATTTATGTGATTTTCCAGAGGACATATTTACAGTCTCATAACTTAATGGATATGTGGTTGGTTAGCATTGTAGATGAGTGACTGCGAAGACCTACATTATTTGCGCTCCTAAAAATGTCATAAGCAGTACTGCTGTGGCAAGGAAGACTGTTACATGCCTTAAATTAGATTGTAAGTACATATGTGACAGTCTACTAATGGGTTACTATTGGCTGTATGACTATACAGCTGGTCTGTTTTTTGATTCCTAGCAATCATTTGCATGCACCTTTCTTCATTTAGAGATTTCACCATCAAAAAGTCAACCAAGAATTTTTCCTTGATGCCAAATATTTTGTAAAGTTTTGTGACCTTTTGTTTTGATAGCGTTGAACTTAACGTGTCATAGAATTTGTGTGCAAAGTTGCTACAGAAATGTTCTAATGTTCTTGACATACTTGGGTCTCTGCAGTAAGAAATTGTCAAGTTCTTCATTTAAGTTCATGTCATTAATTAACTGAGGAGATTGAATTCCTAACTTATCTTTTAAAAAGTCACTACCCTTCTCATGGTTATCTGACCCCACCTCTGCCCCACCTCCGGTCTCCAGTCACAGGAAAGGCAGGAATGTGAGAAAACAGCAGAGAAAATAAGAAAATAAGGGACAGTAACTTAGTCCTCACTCCTAGAAATTTCTGAAATCCTGTGCATCCACTCTGTTGCAATACTGATGCCATTGCTTCATTCATGGATTGTAACCATGTCTGGTTTCAGTCTTTCACACTACAGTCTGAAAAAAATCTGGAACATTTTTGATTCCTTGCCGAAGGCAGGCAAGGAATCTATGCGATGGTGGTGTTGTGTGTGTGTGTATGTGTGTATTTGTGCACCCGTGGTGTGCACAGTCATGATATGTGTATGGGTGCACTCACCAACATGGCCTTAGCGGGTACCGGCACAGCCAGGGAGAGCTCCGCTCTCGCACGTCTCTCCTAGCTCACACGGAGCTCGAAACTGGCGTAGCTGCCCGAAAACTCGGCCACTGCAAAGAGAAGTCACGTGAGACTGCACGTGTCCGCCTTGGAGTGCAGCCCGCCCTTCCACTCTGCTGGTTCGCTGCTGGGAAACTCCCTTGCATTCCCTGCGGGGTCCTGTGCCAGTATCCCGTAAGGTATCGAGTGTGCGTATGGGTGTGTGTGTGTATGTGACGCCAAGCTTGTAAACACGATATCTCGAGGTAGCAATGGCCGACACTTTCATATTTGGTATATAGATTTGCCATGTTGAGAGGAAGAACCCTATTGTTTTTGGTGGAGGTCAAAGGTCATGTGAGGTCACCAGAGGTCAAAAACTGAAAACTTTGTAAACACAATATCTCAAGATGGCAGTGACCAACACTTTTCATATTTGGTATATGGATTTTTCATGTCAAGAGGAAGAACTCTATTGTTTTTGGTAGAGGTCAAAGGTCATCTGAGGTTCCCAGAGGTTAAACTGCGAAAACCTCATAAATGACTTGTAAACACGATATCTCGAGATAGCAGTGACTGACACTTTTCATATGTGGTACATAGATTCCTCATGTTGAGAGGAAGAACACTATTGTTTTTGGTGAAGGTCAAACGTCAT
The DNA here is from genome assembly GCA_029531755.1 of Holothuria leucospilota. Taxonomy (NCBI): domain Eukaryota; kingdom Metazoa; phylum Echinodermata; class Holothuroidea; order Aspidochirotida; family Holothuriidae; genus Holothuria; species Holothuria leucospilota. Next base: position 26,019,010 of record CM055974.1, read on the forward strand.
TTGGGGTCACCGGAGGTAAAAAGCCGAAAAGCTCATAATCATGCAGACCTGCCAACCGTCCCGATTTTCGCGGGACAATCCCGATTTCCGATCTCAAAAACGTATGAAAAGCGGGGCGTCCCGATTTTTCCAGTTTTCATGCTGACAGCATAATACTCCAAAAGAAATGAAAAAAGGGAGGCCAAGTGGGCCTAATATTCGAAAAAACTTCAAAAGGGAACACAAATATAGCTTGCGACAGTTTTCCCGACTCCATTATATGATGATTAGCCAATGATAATTAGCCAATGCCGTTAGTACTTTCGCAATGGCCTTACTTCGTACAAAACAGCAGATCAGAAGTGAAGGCCCACTTTCTGCACATACATTTAGCAGCACATGAAACGCTTGCAGGGCTGGGCTTTATCACCGTGGTCACCGCGAAAAAGTTGCAACTCGCGAAAGTCGGGAGTGGTTGAGATTGGTCAATCTAAAACGTGCCCGGATGTATATGTTTTCAGTTCATTGCAATATTGCTGCAAAAAGTACCAACCACGTGTGACGATAGCCACCATGCGTGCTACCGTACGGGGCTCTTACTTCACTCAGCAGAGATATTTTTCAACATGATGCAAGATCAGCTTCTTCGTTAGTCGTAAAAACTTTCATATTATCTCCGGCATGATTTTCCTAAGCCTACAAGACTTTCGCGAAGCCATATTCCGTTCGAGTATCACTGCTTGAAATTGTGTCAAAGAGTCAATCTACGGCTTTATATATCTACGCTTGCATGCGTACATTACGTACTGTACATTGAAAACTTGCGGTGGCTAAGTGAAGCCGTTCGAATCTTGAACCAGACATAATTCATATCAATTAATGGCCGGCTTGATAATTTTTGTAGAAAGCCATGAAATACTAGCAGGGAGATCTTTTGCAACCTGTGAATACATACGCAAGATATCGACTTCCAACGGGATGAGATTTTAGTCCCGAAATCTTGGTAAGCTAGCACAGGCAAGCTACTGGCTACAGCTCTCACCATAGGCTATAGTGTGTACTATACACATTGTTTCAATCAAACAAGATCATCGCCGAAAGTATCAAGAATGAACCAGCTGTTGGCCAAAAAACCCGTAAACATGAAACTGGCATGTGCAAAAAGCCTTCAGACAACTATTCAAAACATATTCGCAAGCTTCACTTGAAATACTTTTTCTTACGAGGCAACTTACTTTACGGAGGCTTGACACTTATGCCTTTGCCTAACGTGTAATGTATGTACACCAAGAACCTAACCTACACATGTCTCTGCAGTTAATCTGCTACAGAAGTGAAGGCTTGATCTATAGCCACGGGGCTATAAACATTTTTCAATAGCCCTTGTTGCAAAGTGTTTAGAAAGTTTTATTAGTTCTCTAACATTGAGTTATGCATGAAAAGACATATTTATTGATAAGATGGCATCATTAATTACCTTATTTTCCTGCATTATTTTAAAAGTTCAGGATATGTTGCCCATATATAACACTGTTACGAGAAAGTGCTCAAAACTTTAGACAATCCCCATGAACACATACATGCTTGGGCAAATTCTGATGAAACTTACACACATTGATGACTAGATCGTTGGTTATCAGTGATGGTCAGGGATTTGGAGTCAAAGGTCATCTAGGGGTCATGTGGGGTTTATTTTATGGAAAAGCAAAAGAGGTCTTATACCTCCTTATAATGCAGGGATATCTTTGGGTGTTTATTGATGTGATATAACTTTGGTAGTATCCTCAAAAAGGGTGTTCATAAATTTTGGGTCAATGGTCATCTAGTGGTCATATTACAGAAAAAGAAAAAACGCATTGGCTTCTACAAATGTAGTAATAGTTTGGGGTATTTCTTTTAATATTTTTTTGGTAATAGCCCCATAAAGGTTGTTCAAGAAAGTTTAGATCATTGGTCATCTAGTGGGTCATGTTGGAGTCATTTCATGGAAAAAAAAATGCATTGTCTTCCACTGATGTTGGGAAAGTTTTGTGTTTATTGCTGTGATATAACTTTGGTGAAAGCCAATATAAAGGCCGGGTGTTCAGGAATTTCTCACATTTTGCAGTAATTCTTTTTGTTCTCATAATAAAACAAATGGGATTGAGATTTTCTTGGGGCTCGTGAAAAAAATTAAGGCCTGCAGTTCTTGGTCTCTTGAATTTCCAACCCTAATGAAAACCCTTGTGCTTGCTTCAGGAATACAAACTCAATGTTATTGTAAGCATTAAAACTTATAAATCTAGCATTCAAAAAGTCTTCCTAACATATCTGAAACTACTAAAACCCAGGAGCTTCCGGGGGCTTCGCCCCCTGCACCCCCACCGGGGCGTTGCCCCTGGACCCCACCAGGGACCCTACGGCGGGCCCCTGGACCCCACCCGTTTTTGTCTCGCGCTTCGCGCTCGATGTGCGTACTTCGCACGCGCTTCTATTACTTCGCGACAGTTTGTCCCACTTTTGGAAATTGAAAGGTTGGCAGGTATGATCACGCTATCTCAAGATAGGAATGACCGACACTTTTCATATTTGGTATATAGATTTGTCATGTTGAGAGAAGGAACCCTGTTGTTCTTGGTGAAGGTCAAAGGTCATTTGAGGTCTCTGCAGGTAAAAAGCCGAAAAGCTCGTATTCACGATACCTCAAGATAGGAATGACTGGCACTCTTCGTATGTGGTATATAGATTTATCATGTTGAAAGGAAGAACCTTATTGTTTTTGGTAGAGGTCAAAGGTCATTTGAGGTCACTAGAGGTCAAAGACTGAAAATCTTGAGATCGCAATATGTCAAGATAGGAATGGTAGATATAGGTTTGTCATGTCAAGAGGAAGAATGCTATTGTTTTTGGTAGAGGTCGAAGGTCATCTGAGGTCACCAGAGGTCAAACTGGGAATACCTTGTAAATGGCTTGTAATTACGATATCTCAGGATAGCAATGACAGACTCTTGTCAAGTTTGTCATGTTGAGAGGAAAAACCCTATTGATTTTGGTGGAGATCGAGGTCATCTGGGGTTACTAGAGGTCAAAACAAATTTCCCAAGAATTCCCAAGATTGTCATCTGGGATCACCGGGGTCAAAAGCAACATTTCCCAAGAATTTGAAAGATTGTTACATGGGGTCACCAGAGGTCAGAAAGCAAAATTTCCCAAGAATTCCCAAGATTGTCACCTGAGGTCACCAAGGGTCAAAAAGCAAAAATTCCCAAGGTTGTTATATGGGGTCACCAGAGGTCAAAAAGAAAAATTTCCCAAGAATTCCCAAGATGGTCCTCAGGGGTTACCAGAGGTCTAAAAGCAAAATTTCCTATGAATTTTCAAGATCCAAGATCCATTGGAGTTGAATCCCTTTCAAGACACTTCCGTTTTTCTTCTTTGTTATATTTGGTGGGGTTCAAAGTTCATGTGAGGTCAGCAGAGGTCAAATTGTTAAAATGCTGTAAAATGATGTCTTCAAAAAAGATGAATTTGAGGGATAAACCTCAGTGCAACAAAGCATCCCCATTCGGCAAGGAATCACTAAGCCTTTAGGCTTTCTGGTTTTTTTTTGTGGTCCAGCAGAAATGCTGAATTTGCTGATATTTTCTATGGTAGCCTTTTTATTGATGATTCACAGGTATTCAGATTTTCAATACTCCTGTGCACTTGTTTAAATTGCATAATACAAAGCAAAACTGTCATTGTTAAGGTGGCTGCTTGGCCAGAGATAGTCGACGAAGTTAAGAGGTTTCAAGAATATTGCAGAAGTGTTGATAGCTGCCTAAAACTTGGATTTTTCTCTTTTTTTTCATTCACAGAGTCAAGGAACGGATCAAAACATTCCAGAATCTTATCTCTGAACGGAGGCACACAACAGGATCATCTCACTCACCGAAGGCGACACATAAATGGTACATAGAAAAACCAGAGCTCCCTCACAAGCCATACTCTACACCTGTAACTAATGATGACATCCTTAAATTGTACCATGAAGACACTGAGGAACATGAAGAAGAGAAGGAGAAACAGCAGGAGAAGAAAGATGATGAGAAGAAAGATGTAGAAAAAGGCCAGGAGATGGACCAAGAGATGGACCAAGAGGAGAAAGAGGGGGAGGAGGAAAAGTCACCAGAAAAGTTGCCAGAGGTTCCTCATCCTCATGTCAAACTGAAGAGGGCAGAAGCATTCAAGATTGTCAAGGCAAACAGTACAGAGGCACCTGAGCCACCTTCAAGCCCAAAGGTGAAACCCAAGGTATAGCAACCAAGATACTGCTTAGTTTTGTATTTTGTTAGTGGCCTGTGCTGACATCAGAAATCCTCATAAGTGAGGGGAGGGGAGGGGAAGGGAGGGGGCAGGGGAGGGGAGGGGGTTTGGACAAGTTCTCACTCTCCTTACTTCTCCTCCCCCCATTTACTCAGATCCCACTGACGGAATATCAGTCCTGCCACCCTTCCACCTATGTGGACCTCCTAGATGTGCCTCTGCATTTTATACATGTTGATGAAGTAATGAATATGCTTGAAGGGAGAAAGAAGCACTCTTAAGATTGTCTGGTAGTATGATGTGTGAGATAACTGATAGCATTTGCTTTGCAAGTTTTTAAACAAAAGTGTTTTCTCTTTTTGGTCCTTTCCTTGCAGCGTCCTCACTCCAGCTATTCCCAGAAATCCATTCCAGATGATATAGAAGTTGCCCCTCTGTTAGAGCCCCTTTCCCCTACCATCGAGTCACCTCCTGTTTCACCTTCTGAACCCAAGAAAGCCCAGGGTCACTTTCAGAAAGCGAAGGAACGCTTCAAGAAACATTTCCGAAAGAGGACAGGAGAAATCACAGAACAACAGAGATTGGAAGCAGAGATGACACTAACTGATGGTGGGTCTGTGTCTAAGAATAAGAGAAGATCATCAGCGGAATCCCCAGCTCCCAAAAAGAGCAACATGAATATTCATAGCAGATCCCAGTGGAGGTATCCAACCAATCAACTCATTTCTGATGCAACTGAACTTGGAAACATGAACAACTTTTTATTAACTAAGGTGAGAAATTCAAATGTAAATAATTGCAGAAATGTTTTCAGATTTGTAACTTTAACTTGAAGAAATTCTGATAATATAGTAACACTGTGGTGACAACCCTATGTCTTAATTTCCCAAACCCTAAACCCCTAAACCTGATATAAAGGTTCCAGATTAAAGGGGTGTTGGAGCATACAGAAATCACCAACACTTAAAGAAAAGCCCAAGAAAGAAGTAAGGCAGAATGAAGGAACTTATGGGCAAATTACCCCCAAATGTGCATAAATGAAAGGTATGGTACAGGTGCAGTTTAATCATGGAATGTGTGAAATGGTTGATCGTGTTTAGCTTACAAGCTCTTGCTTAGTAGTGTATAGTAAGTTTGGTAGTAAATGATTGACTGAATTGGGTAAATAAGTCGTTTTCAACAAAGATAAAGAAAATATGTTTGGACACTATTCCCCTACCTCCTCCTGCGCCTTCTTAATATGTCAGTGATTGAATTGATAGAACCCTTTACTATAATTTACTTTCTTAGATTGATGAAGTCAAGGCTACCACAGACACTGAGGGATCAGCTGACCAAGTTTTCAAGGAAGCACTCAAAGAGTTCCGTAGTAATTTAATGAATATGTGCTCTGTAGCCATGCAGGTAAGATATTGTCCAGCTTTCTGTTAAGATCAAGTCAGACATCAAACATTTTACCTCTTGTGAGGTTGCTTGAGGATAATTTTGCATTTACTTGCAAGGGTGTTTTACAGCTTTGGGGAAATGTATTCCCCTTGTTGATAATTTATATAAGACATTCTGCTGGAAGAAAGGGTGTACTCCTCAAGAATACTAATTCTACACAGTTTACCAATTATTAGCTTTCAAATTGTGACATACTTGCTGGTTCTGTTTTGAGTAGAGTGCCATTTAAAAAGAAATGGAAATCATTCAGTTGAAAGTATTTGGAAAAAGTGCAGTCATATTCTGCTTCAGCCATTGAAAAGTATACCCACAGTCAAGGTGGTGATGTGTTACCGCATGAACTACAAGGATGTCATCATATGTCATAGGGGACTGAGTTGCACTGGATCAAACAGAAGCAACAAGGATACACCAATTTAGGTAGATGAATGTATTAAGACTTGCATTCTGATATTCAGGGTTTCCATTGCCAAACTTAATAAAAAATGTGTAACTTTATTTACAAATTTGGAAATTTTCAGAAATATCCATTTTGAAAAACTCATCCTATTTTAACTGTGTTTTCTGGACTTTTCTTTGTGTACTCAGGTAGACTCCCAACCTTTATACAAAAAAAGAACAAAATAAATTTTTTCTTATCAATTTGATAAATTTAATTCTCTTGCAGAATGAAGGTGCACTCAACTTGAAATATACAGATCTTGTATCATATTTTGAGAAAGCCCTAGAGAACAAAGCTAAGAAGCTATCAAATAATTCACAGTTTCCTGTTACCCTAGGCATCAATGCATTCCAGGGATTTTTGAATGAGTACATGCAAGTCCATAAACCATCAAACAACTCGAAAAAGGTGAGAAGCAAGATACATCGGAAAATCTCTAAGCCATGAATATTGGTAGGTTTGTTGTAGTAGATCCGGTGGAGAGTCCCAGTCTCTATCCCCATACTTGGGAAAAGTTTCTGCTGTACAGAAGATACTTAACAAGCCGTTGATGTGGCCTTACTTGCCTCTTGGTTCTCCCTTTCCAGTAATCTTTAGTTCTCCCCTGCATACCTCATCAGAGTAGGGATTCTAATCCTCATGAAATATCAGTATTTTATGTAACAATGCTAATGCATGTAGTCATCAGGTGGTCAGAAAGCTTGTCATCAGTAAATGTTTTATTTTTTATGAAACTCAGTTTTATTATCTTTTGCGGAAAACTTTGTTCCTTTTTGTGCTAGCTGTTGTCAGAGTATTGAAAGGAAATATAAAAATAGCCCTCCAGGGCTTTTCAAGAGCTTAAACCATTTTAGAATGAACACAAAAGGTGGAACAAACAAATCAAATACTTAAATGAAACTGTTGTCTTGCTGTTTGTAATGTTTGTTTGTAGTAATGTTGAAAAGAAAATGATTTTGTTCAAAAGAGAAACTAGAGGGAAGTATGTTCCTTGTTTCTTTCATCAACATTTTTTTTTTCTGACTTGCAGGAAAATAGAAAACCTAAGCCAAAGAAGACAGAAGATGTGTTTGCTTATTGTGGCCATGAGTATGTTACATCTCAGTTTACTATTCCCACTGCATGTGAATATTGTCATAACTTCCTCTGGCTCATGGAGAAAGGTTATGTATGCCAAGGTAGGTTTATTGTTAAATTCAATGAGTAAAATATAGGTGAAAAGTAATGGTTGCACATGGCTAAAAATTTCATTTACTCTGTTATTTTTGTGTTTTCTTTATTGCCAGGTTTTGAAATTTGTTTCATAATTTATCCAACTTAATATGAGATCCTAAGTGTCATCATCTCTCTTTTGCTTCCAGTTTGGGTGTCGTCTTTCTACATCTAAGACAACATTTCTAATCCACTAAATTTAGAAGTCATCATTTAAACCTGCAAGATATTTTTTTAGGATTTCTTGCAATCGATAATTTTACGACATATTGTAAACCTAGGCTAGTGTTCGTTTGTTAAACTATGTCAGAGAAAAACAATAACTGTTCACAAGCGTGCACCAAACTATACTTCTCGACAAGCTTGCAGCATGTAATGTGTGAGAAGGCAAACCTAATGTTATGCCTCTACAGGCAGTAGTGCTTGAATTAATGTGGTAGTTATATCTTCCAGTTGTTGATATTTCTCTTTACAGTGTGCAACTTTACAGCTCACAAAAAATGTGCAACCAAAGCATTAGAACATTGCAAAGGAAAACCACAGGAGAAGGTTAAAGGTCGTGTGATTGGCGCTCATCTTACAAGTGTTGTAACAGAAGAGAGTACAGTACCCCCAGTTGTGGAACGTTGCATCACGTGCGTGGAACTCAATGGCATTTACACAGAGGGGATCTACAGGAGAGCTGGTTCAGCCGCTAAGGTCAAAGAGCTGAAACACAAAATCAATACAGAAGAAAGTAAGTTCCATCTTTTCTCACTGTTTGAGGTATCATGTTAGGCTCAGATTTTGCTGGGATAAACCAGTTCCAGCCAGTTGGGACAAACCTGTTATGCTTCAAAGCATGCTTCGAGAGTACAGTTTTAATGCTACGTAGTGTCGGTTCTGCATTGCTAACCTAACCTAAGATACTGTTAAACATAAATTAACACAATCTCATACTGCATCGCTCTGCAGTTTTTCATGCTTCGAAGCATGAATTGAGAAAACAGTACAGAAAAAATTGTCTCAACTGGATGACCAGTTCATGAATCTTGTTACATGTTTATAATGCCATGTCATCTGCGATAATAGGGCATTATGCAGCACCATGTCAGTTTCATTTTTCATTTTTATTGTGTTTGTCCTAGTTTCCCAAATTATCTTCAGAATGCTACTAAAATGTTGTTGGGGATGCATAATGATAATGGCAGAGACAACGACTTGTTTAGAACCATACCAGAAGACAAGGCAACTGTTCATGGCACTTCTTGAAGTAGCATGTACAGTAATTTGAGCACTTTGAATATTTGTTGCCCGATTAGATCAGATGAATTTCCTTTATCAGTCTCATTACTTTCATTCAGAGTAACTTCAGAATGACCTTTCCTATGTTATCATAGCTGTGAAAGGTTAAGGGTCATCATTTCACTCAACCCTCAGATTATTTTTTGGTTGAAGAATGGCAATGCACTCAAAATAGCTTGGAACTTAAGTTTGATAGATCTCAACAGTTACAATTTACTGAAGTTTGATTCTATGGAAACATTTTATACTAGAGTTTTAAGTCCTATGATAGCTTAAACATGTTGCTCCTAATAGATTTTTTGTTTGTAATAATTCACATGAAATATTCATCATGTAAAGTCATTTTTAAAGATGTCCAATTTTTTCTGTCTTCCAGACATAGATAATATAGATCTCAACAGTTACAATGTACTATGTGTGGCACAAGTTCTGAAATGCTTCTTTAGAGAACTTCCAGAGCCACTTCTGACCTATGACCTCTATGAAGAGTTCTTACGAGCAACGGAGATCCAAGGGAAGAGGGCACAGTTATTATCCCTTCAGGATACCCTTGAAAAGCTACCAACTGTCAACCATGATATATTTGAAAGACTCATTTTTCATCTTGCAAGGTTAGAAATTGATAAATTCATCTTGGGATAGTTTGCATTTTTTACTATTTGGTTTTTATCTCTGCTGTGGATCCGGGGGGGGGGGGGGGGGGGTGGCATCCAATGTTTTCATCCAAATAGACGGTACTTTATGAAATAAGACTGACGATTTGAAATCCATACGAAGTAATAAACTTGATAGATGATTTTTACTGCTAGTCGCTTTGTGTTAGATAAAAAATAATTGTGAAATGTGTCATTAAGCATCATGTCAAAACATGGGGCTCCAGCTGCCTCAGTCAAGCTGCAGGGGCAGCAGCCATGCTTTGTTGCCATACACATATTAATAGCAGGAATATTTTAATCCTGCTATTGAAATATTTGTAGCAACAAGGCATGAATGCAGTAGGAGCGACTCAGGCATCTGTAGCTTTGCTATTAGGATATGATACCTTAATTGTCTTTCCATGGTTCAATACTTTCTATTTCAGGATATGAAATTCTTTGTTTTTCCTTCCTGCAACAGAATCGCTTGCCATGAAGATTCTAACAAGATGTCTCCCAATGCCCTGGCTATTGTCTTTTCTCCTTGTGTTCTCAAGAGTAAGGTCCAGACCAGTCCCTGGGATTCACTGCAAGATGTATCCAAGCAGGCTGAGTGAGTAAAAGTGTTTCCATTTTTAAATGGTTGTGAACTGAAAAGGAACATGGTTAAGTTACAGCAATGAAGTAATGAGTACGCTCCAGAAATGTGGCCATAATCATAATCAATATATGAATTTTCACATTTCAGTTCTACTCAAAACTATTGGAAACACTGCAAAAATCAGACACTTCCAATAATATTTCTGTATAGACAGTATTTGTTGGTTGGTGGCCAGAGGTGCTTTTATGTAGACAGTTTATGTGACCCTTTTACATAAAACCTCCCAAAGATATGTAAATTTTCCTCTTGAAGATAATGTGGCCAAGTGGGTAAAGGTAATGACTTTGAAGCAGTGGGTTGCAATGATGAAGATAAAATGTGTTCAAACTTCAGACATGATCAGATGAATGTGATTTTCTTTGATTGCTGTAGTGATTAACATTTGAAAAAAATCTGTAATACGAATGCAAAGTTAGGATTCACAAAATTGGTATTATTGTGGTTTCTTTGTTCTGGTTCACAATAAGGTAGATGGTCTTGATTTGTACTCTGCAGATGCTTAGAATTGATCATTAAGGAGAAGATGAACAAACTACAGACGATGCTACGGGACATCTCTACCCTGGAGAGGGCCTCTACCACAGCATCCTTGAAATTGTCAGAAGTCAGGAAATCAAGGGTGAGTGAGATAGAAGCACCTGTTAAATGTTTTAAAGGATGACCAGAATATAAAATTGCTTAGTAAAGGTAGTAGTTTCTCCTAAAAAAAATTACTGGTATTGTGTCCAAAAGTGACATTTTACCATGGGTAGGGATCTGGAGGGTTCAGGGAGGACATCCTCCCCCCAAATATTTGAGAAATCACTCATTGACTTTGATATTTCACAGAGTAAGTTATCCACAAATGGGGTTATGCCCCCTCCAATATTGAGAACAAATTGCCTCCCTTGTCTTTTACTGGGCTAGGATACATGGGCAGAGGTTGAGGGGTTGAAGAAAGGGGAGTGGCCCTCCTCAGTAATATTTGCAAAGCAATATTTTACAAATGGACACACTTTGCCAAACATATGTTCTAGCCTACTTGAATATGGACCTCTGCCCCTCCTCCCCCCCCCCCCCTTTCTGCTGTCACATGATTCTGCCTCCAATCATACCCCTGTGTTTTGGCCATGTGTCAGGAAGTTAAAATTCTAGTTTGCCATGCTTTACAATTTAAACACGATGGCAGGGGAAACTCAGAATTTCTTAGTCAGTAAAGGAGTCAATAACATCTTTGTAGGAAGGAAGTTAGAAGGAAGTTAGGAACAGACTGAGATTGTAGGAAGACTTGCACAATGCTAAGCAATTTTATCTTTGTAAAAAACTCTTCACTCAAAGGGTATCAGAAGCAATCCTTCTGAATATGAATCAGATCTCTATGTTGACCATCTCTGACAAGTATTTGAATAGGACTACATCTCTCAAATGAGGCTACACTACTAAAGATTCTCTGCCAAAAATCCGTCTTCGAATAGATAGTAAAATATGCCAGTGGTGTCAAATTATATGAGATTGATATCAAGATGGTATCATTACAAATAAACTGGGAAGTTGAAATGAGATCCTTTCAGAAATTCTGTTTGTAGGTTAAAGCATCATTTATTGTATCTAAAAACGGGAAGTGAGTACAAATGGGATGGACAGGTCTGTCCTGTATGTAGAAGGTGTGCATCCTGCCTGCAAGGAATTCCCCTTTTAAGAAATTCTGTGCTTATTTGAAATTGATATTTATGAAGAGGAAATTGTGGTCCAGTGATGGGATGGTTGTATCTGGTATCAGTTAACTGTGACCTATGACATGCTTTATACATAAATGGTGTTCATTGGTCCAGTTGGGTGGGGCACCGTATGTGATATGGATTCTTGATATAAAGCGATACAAGCATTACTTAATCTTTGAGCGTTGATGGCAAAGCACAGTTTCATGAGTGGGTTGTAAGCTAGGATTCTACCTTTTTACTGTTTCAATTTTGTTTTTAATATGGATTCAAATTGTCTCCTCCCCATGCAGCTCTTCGAGGTAGGTTGTTTTTTTGAGCATTAGTATCTTGTCCAAACTGTCATTTTGCCAAAATCATGAACTGTTCCTATCCCATTTCTGCAAGTTTTGTCTGTTAAGCTTTCAAATCCAGTTTGTCTTGTCCTAAATTTAGCATTTTGTGTTTAGGGACTTGGGGAAATTTATTTAGTTGTCTGCTAGAAAGGGTTCTGTGGGTTTCTTAAGAAAATTTTGAATGCTGTGTTTGTTATTTCTTTCAGTCCTTATCCAAATTTCTCTCTCAAAGATAATCTATCCTAAATGAATCATGTGCCTGGATTTAGAAACAATATGACATTAGGATTTCAACATGTCATAAATTTTGAGGTAGTTCATTGGCGTCTAATGTCTGTTAAGCAAACTGCAACAGACTGGTAGAATATTAAAGCCATCATGTTACTCTTGTCCTGTAGTGTCATGACGGCAACAATACTGTTAATAATCTGAGTATAGGGAATGATATGGGCCCCTCAAACTCTCAGCTGATTGAGCTAAAAATGAAAGTGTTAAGATTAAGAAAATGTTTGCACGTACAAGTTGCATTTTCTTTTTAGAAGTGGCATTGCTGACAGTTGTGTTTTTTATCTGTGTGTCTGATTTTCCCATGCAACTTTACTCAGTTTAATCATTGATTATATACTCTTGCATAGCAAACTTTTCTAGCAACTGTTGCATTCCTGTAACCTGTAACAGTCTCATGCCACCTAATTGTGAAACATTTGATCCATAATTCTTTAGTTGCAATAGAGGTTCTTGACATTTTTAATACAGTGCATTTCAGCAGTTGATTACCTGAATTAACCAAAATAAGTAACAAAACTTAACTGTCTGTTAAAAGTGAAATAATTTTAACCCATGGCAGTAAGTATTTCTCTCAGATACCTTGTAGCAAGTTTTTTGTGCAATATATGTTTTTTCAATACAACATACTTTCTCATATAGATAAGTTAACCATTGACAGTAAGGATAATCTTAGTTTTGTTGCAGTCAAAGATATAATTTAAGAAAAAATGAAAATAAATTAAGTTGTGAGGTTGAAATTGTTGTAATATACTCATGAACTCTGTATAAATGACATGAATAAATTTTACCCATCAATTCTGTTCATGTATCACCCTCTTTGTACACTACAATCATACTGAGATTTTGAGATGTCTACATTTCCATTTGAATAAGAAAACCTGTAATCAGTATTCCCTCCCCATTTAGTCATTTGTTTTGTCCTTACTTTTATATGGAAACTGTTCATTCATGGTTCTTTCTCAGCATGGCAGGGTGATCCTTTTGTATCAAGTTTGACTTTTGACTGTGCAACCAGAGCAAAATGTTAATTCTTATTAATAAGTGTGAAGATTCCTTTACTGCTAAATGTTTCCTAAAAGATGTGATGTCAGCTCTGCCTGCTCAACCAATGTATAAACTTTCAGTTTCCCCAAGTCACTTTGGTGCAAGGTGTTAAATTTTTTAATTTATGCATGTATAAAGTGTTTGTGAGTATTTCCCATAAGATAACAAGTGCATGCTGCACATGTCACAATGGTGTCATGTTACTGTCTCTTTTGTTTTTCTTTTTTATCTTTGGGATACAACCTTTTAATTTATTTGTGGTGGTGTCTTGGTCTCAGGTTTAGTATGTATGTTTCTTATTCGCTGAGTGTGCAGTTATTCAACAAGCCTAAGCAATGTTTTGCAAATGTTTCCATCCGCTGGGCATTCATGGTTTCAATTTAGAAGTGATTTTTTATCCTTAAGATGCAGGTGGTACAATTTATTTCTGTTAATGTTTCATGGCCTTTGTCTGGTTTTGTATTCTACTTCGGTCGAAATCACATCACATCCTGTGCGTGATAAGTTCCGTTTCCCAGTGCTTCTAAATTTGAAGAACTTGTGTATAATAGAAAGAATGTATTCCTTATATGTGAAAGCTGAAAGAGAGTTAATGAAGCACTATCCTTTTACGTCAATAGCCGTAGTAGAAATGAAGAATAATGACAATTCTATAAATATACAAAGCTACAGAACTGCTCTGTTGAATACGATAAAAGAAAGTGTCGTGGTTGTTACACATGAGGAAGTACGCAATGACAATGAAAGATGATAATCAAGTTACAAACATTCATTAGTTGCCATGAATGAATCTTTTTAAGTGGATCAAAGTGTTTGTTGAAGGAATGAATTCTTTATTTTACTGATTTCATTTGCTTAGTAGAATCATTGAAACAAATGGCATGTAAAGGTTTGGTTTCATGTAGGTATGTTAGCAAACTGAGGTCAACAGAAATAAAAATGTATGCTCATAGGCTTAACGAATTCTGATTGCATGAATAATTCTATGAAGTCTGAATTTCTTTGGAAGAAAATATATTACTTCCTTTAGTTAAGTGTCACTTAAAATAATTGCAAAATGTACTTATATTAATCAGAGGCCTAAGATATGTGACCAAATCATAATGGCAGTGAACTAATTTCAATTTCAGTAATTTCATGTTGAAAGAGGTCATGAATATTTGAGTTTATATGTTAGATAATGTAACTTAGGTTCAGGAAACCACTTACGCTCATCAAGAACCCTAATTATACAAGAACCCTAATTATACCATGCCAATTGTGGATGAACACTGGCAAAGGCTTGGGAAGCCAACAAGTTTCCTTCCAAAATTTTATCCAAACGTTGTAAAGTAACAAATGTTTCCATGATTGCTCTACTAGTGGTGATGGAATGGGAAAGTGAAGAGTAAGGGAAACTTTTCTATGTTCAGAATGGGAGCAGGATGTGAGGGGGGGGGGGTAGTTGGTGAGGGGAGGGGATCACTTGTTTGTTCAGTGGTAGGCACAGTAGTTGCATGAATGTAAGTCACCAATGCCTCACTTGTAGCTACATTGGTGTATTCAGATTTAGGTGCAAACCAGAGGTCACAGTTTTTGTTGCCAAGAATCAATCTGATAGTGGGGATTAGATTTCTACATTTTTTTACATGTGCTATGAAAGTCCTTGGGAGAGTTGATTTCCTATTTATTTTTATGTAAAGTGTTCTGTGTCATTAGGAGGAAGTCATTGCTGGGAAATTTAATATACTTTTTCTACAGTTGTGAGTTGAGGTGCATGAAATATTATATTGCTTTAGTGTAGGCTTTAACAAGGAAGAGAGATAGGTTGAATGTTAAGAAGGAATGTTGGGAGAAAATTCTCAGTATAGCAAGTTACATTTGGTATACATAGAATGACAGAAATAAGTGTCATACCTATGGCAAGCTTATTCTTAATTTTCTGATTGCATAATAGCCTAAAGTGTCAAACCTGATAGAACAGATTTGGGACAGTCTTATCCAAAGGAGGAAGTGACGTTGACCGACCTTTCTTAAAAGCAGGTCTTGTTCAAGTCAATGGGATGTGACGTGCACATAACAGGATAGGAAACACAAATGGCTTCAGGGACTCTATGGTACATTTAGGGATACGCTTATCAGGACTCGATTAGCCGTGATGAGTCAATTGTTTCCTTTTGTTTGTTCAAGAATTCTATGTCAGCCTACAATTCTCTGAAGGAGGAAGAATGAGCTGAGACTGGAAAACGTTGATTGGATGCTTGAGGAATTAGGCTGATAAGGTGATGAGTGGGGGAAAGATCCCTGGCTATGAAGGATTTAGGTCATAGAAGTGTGTTGAGTCGTTTAAGAAACATTAAAAAGTGTTACAAGGGGCTGTTGTATCATTTCCTCATATTGGTTTGGTGATTTAAAGAGAGAAATAGAGGAAGATAGACCACAAATTTTCTAGTCCCCATGAATGAAGGGAGGGAACGGACCTAGAGCAAGGAGAGCAGTGTATTTCCTTGTAGTAAATAATAGACTTGTACAGTACTTTAGCTGTTCGTGTGTGTCATCTGTTATCTGTTGTGATTGCTTTCTAGCAGTCTTGTTGAAGGGATACATTTGATATGTAGATTTTCCTTGTAGCTCTAGACATGAGACAATGTGGCTCCTTGGTAAGTCTCGTCTTTCCTGGGTTCTAACTCCTTTTGGGAGTTTTAGGCTTTTCAGTGGGAGAAAGTGTACAGGACTTTTCTTATAAAATGCAGTACTAGAAATGTGACCTTGTGTTTGGAAGATACGATATTTATCCAGATATGAGAAGAAGTGCAGTGTCTTTAGTTTTTAAGTACCAGCACATGCTTTGATGTGTATGGCTGTTAGTACAATAATATTATGTGCCATTACTACTAATGCTTAAGATTTGTTCACATACAAATATGGGAACATATCAGTTTTCATGTAAAACAGTACAGGTAACAGTAGGAGTAGGGGTTTGTGTTTGCTATACTAACAAAGTAGATTCTGTTTACCTTCCATTTTCCTGCCTTCTTTTAAAAAAAAAATAAAAGTTTGTTAAGTCAATATACCTAGAATCATTTAAGGAGAGGGGAATACTCCCCATTCTGTACAGAAAATAGTAAAAAGAAAATGAAAATTGTATCCAAGATAAAAGGATTGCAAAATTTTGTTTTTTTGTTTTTTAGTAGTGTATAGATAAATTCAATTGTTGAGGGTTCCGTATCATCATGCCCTTCGCTGTATTTAGATGTTGACTGGAATGTCATATGGAACCTTGCATCTGTCCGTGAGCATGTTATATAGGATGCAGTTGATGGTAGGAAGAGTTCGTATTTTGCTGTCTGTTGTCCTCATTGCAAAGGAACTGTCCCAGAAGTGAACACCACAAGAAGGTTAAAATGTATAAATAGTAAATTATGAACAGGTCTCGGTTGATAATCCAAGGGCAGCCTCAGAATTTTTCGGGCAAACCCTTTAGTTGTCTAGGTCAAGTTAATCGCACCTATCAGAGTGCAATCAAAAGTTTTGTCTGGGTCATTGCATTCAATAACAAGGCCAAATAGTGGCAATTAAGAAATTTACTGATTTGAATGCCAGATTTTTGGGCAAGTTCGTCACGTCCATGTGAGGTGAAAGGTTGTGTGGAGTGAATCTATATTTTTCCTTCAGAATCCCTGGTACCTTTGGAAAGCTACAGGTGTAACACAAATGTTGATTTAAGCAAGTCAGATGTTATATGTTGTATTGGAATTGTAGAATGTTTGAGAGGTTCAGGCTGAATTTGATCTGAAGCAGTATTCCATGCTGATAAGTATTCTCACGATTATTAGCATTGGCAGGGATTTGTGTTAAAATGTGAGAGGGGATGAACAAATGGTTCTCGGAAGCAAAAGTTACTTTGTGAAAGTGGAAGTCAGTGGGAGCATCTCCAAAAAGTGGGGGGAGAGGGACATATGTCCCTCCTCCACTCCTCGGCAGAATTTCTGCCAATAATCTGCTGCAGTCTTCAAAATTGACTGAATTTAGCAAATTCCCCCCCTCCCCCCCCCCCCCCCATAAAAAGACCATGAATAGGAATTTTATTTGTCACTGATCAGTAATACCTGTCTCAATATGATTTTAAAGATGACATGTCACCATTTTAGCAGACACTAATTTTAGTGATGATGATTTCAGTTTTCTCAGGACACTATCAAACTATTGTCCAACTTGCTGCACCAAGACTGTAAGTAAACGACAGTACTTGGTCTTCATGCAGTGCTATACATCAAAGATAGGTTCAATGGGCTTTGCAAATATTACCCAGGGTCAGTGGTAGGCTGTCCCAGAAACTATCCGTCTGAACGGTTGCTGTGTTTTTCCTTGCCTACTTGTACAAGTTACCCTACAGGTAAACTGTTAACCCCCTAACGTCTGTGAAGGAAGACAGTTGAGGTACAGCATTTTGCCCAAGGACACATGTTAGTGCACTAACAAGCAGAAATTGAACCAACAATCACAAGTAGGATGATCATCCTCTTTTCTCTCTGAAATGTTTTCATTTCTTAAAATGTTGAGCATTAATCCATGCTTAGGGCTACATATGTCTCATCTGTTTGGATGGGCAAAAGAGATACAAAAATACTGAGATATTAGTTTACTTCTTTATCCCCAGTGTCTTTCATTTATTAAAATGATCATTTCATAAATTGTGAGTGTGATGTGGTAGTCTTTCTCTAGTGAATTATAAATAAAAGTGTTGGTAGTTTTGCTTTGGATATAGGTTCAACAAGTATCAAAAGAAATACCATGATATGAAACTAAAGCCAAAAAGGAAATTAGGGATCCTGGCACTGATCTTTCTCTTCATGGGTGGGGGAATATTTCTTGGGAGTAAAAATAAGCCATGAAACCTTTGGGTAGAATGTGATGAGTCAGCACATTCAAATTGAATGAAAATCACCAAGATACCATTCCTTCTTGTCATTTACCTTCCAAGGGTCAAGTGAAGGTGATGTCTGCAGGCCTGTTTATTGAAAAAATAACCAGGTGATTTGATTCAGCTATTATTTGTGTACCTTAATCATCAAAGATTGTATTGCTTTCCCAGATGGGTTTCTCATAAAAAGGTCATTTAGTGTCAAAAGCTGGAAGGTAATGCTTTTCACACTCAGAAGCTTTCCAAGTAAACTAGAAGTGGCTTTAAACATGTTATACTGATATTTCAGAGAATAGCTGTCTTGATGTTAATGAAAACAGGGATTTACCATGAACTGGAATGTCAGCTTACCCACGCAACTCCCACAACTAGATAATTTTTTTTTTTTTTTTGAGAATTATTTTCAGAGTTTATTTAATATTGTTAGTATTTTACATTAACTTTGCCAAAGATACCAAGAAGA
Organism: Holothuria leucospilota; assembly: GCA_029531755.1. Lineage (NCBI taxonomy): Eukaryota > Metazoa > Echinodermata > Holothuroidea > Aspidochirotida > Holothuriidae > Holothuria > Holothuria leucospilota. The sequence continues at coordinate 26,037,683 of CM055974.1, forward strand.
AACCAAGAATTCAGTGCACTGTTTCTCCCTCTATTTCACAACTAGCCATCTGTAATGGTAGAGAAGTCATTTACAATGTTACTATTTCACCTAACATTTCACTGATGAGTTGAGGCTTTTTCAAATTTTTTTATTATTTTCACATCTTGAACTCCTCCCCTTTTCATGTCCTCTTTCCCTTCCCACTTCCCACTGACAGCTTTTTTGAAACAAGTGGAAAATGATGTATTTGGCAATAAAATGGTCTATTTTAAAAAATGTGCAAATGGTCTTCTACACCCCAGTCCCCTTCCTACATATGTTTTGTTCTCATTTGAAAATGTAGGAAAAGGGGGAGATTTCATTCAGTTCTTTTGAAAATTTATAAATAGGATATTTCAATAGGAAAACCAGGATATTATGCAGAATTTGACGACATCTTTTTGAATCCTTGGCCTCTTTTTCATTCCTTAGAGCATTGTCTTTGGCTGATGTAAGAGTAAACTAGTTTATCATTTCTTTTGCATAGTTTTTGTGTAATTTCATTAACTCTAGTATATACTAAACTCAAATCTTAGTTTGACCAAAAAGGTATGTTTTGCACAAAGTGCTATCAGTATCCTTTTAGAGTAGGGTCTCATATAAAGTTGTGGGTTTCTTTAGAAGCGTTTTGATTTCATAGGCAGTATTAAATGCTATAACAGGAATCTTAGTTGGCAGGTTGGCATTTTTGTAATGTCGAAAAACGCATACTTCCTGGTTTCAATTTGCGTCATAGAAAATCAAAGATGTGGTTTAATACGTATTTAATACTGCAGTTTGTTGTCCCAAGTAGTGCCAGTCATAGTTATTCCTAGCTAATTACAAAAACAAATTTGCAAATGAAAAATTAGGCCTGCTTGGAATTGTCCAGAGGGTAAGAATGTTACTTTAAATTTAGAGATTGACAAACTTTAGTCTTAAAATCCTTCCTTCAGATTTTCATCTCTCTCATTTTTCAAATGGCGTTGTAATGGGTTTGTTTTGCGAGTGTGCAGTATGATTGTATGGCAGGTGTCTATTACTTTTTTCTGAAATGAAGTAAAAAGCCTAAGACTTCAGATGATTGTATAATTACAGGCTACCCTTAATACACAGCAGAATTGGTGCCAGGATTTAGGGTGGGGGAGGGGGTTGGTGATGGTATCCAGCAACCCAAAGTCCTGAAGCCCGAATAAGTTGCGAGAGGAATGGCATCCCTTTGCACCAAAAATTTTATACCAATGGGGTTTATTGCAGATAACTCCAATATATGGAGTTTTTTTGAAGAAAATTAATTTGGGCTTTTTATCAAAGAATCTGATTTCCTTGAGAGCAAATACGCCTAGCTGCTCTCAGGTATTATGTACTTTAAGTACACCATTAAAGTTCCCTGAAGTTGAAACTTCCTTGACAAGGGAGTCAGCCTTCAGAGGGAGGTTATGGCCCCTTACCCCCCACACACCTGGTGCCAGCCCTGTTACACAGTCATGAAACTTGACCTGTGTTACATGGAATGAAGCAATTTGCAATTACTCTTGGCAAAAGCAGCCTGTGTAATGTTGGAAATAAGAAACTGAGAACAAGCTTAAAGTGAGTAGTCCAGAGTTCAGAATTAATGAAATCTGATCTCTTACAGGGCCATATAAAGCAAAATCTTATTTCTACATAGGGTTGTGTGAACTGGTACATAATTTTAGTCTTGATTATTCTACAGAAGGTTTTGGCCAGGATCGCCAGAATCCAACTTTTGAGGACTATGCAGTCTGCCTTGAGCCAGGAAATTAGTTGTCTATTTGTCCTCCTTTTGGGGTGTTTTCGTAACAATCGTATGTAAATTACATACGTTCTTTAAAAAAAAAACAGTAGGGACTGAAACATATTTTAATTATATGCACAGTTTGAAGAAAAATTTTAGTTTCACATCTCAAAGTATCACCTGCCACTCTTCACATTGTAACTCATTGTAACCATTTGAATACATCAAAACTTCATACTGACTGTGTGACTTGAGAAGTTAGCAGCCATTTTGTAGCAGCACTGTATTTTTATTGTAATTAACCTATGATTATGTCCTCCTTTTTGGAAATAGCCTTGGTTTATTTATGTTTTTTGGTGGTGGGGGTGGGAGGGGGAGCCTTCTGGGAATGATACCAAAAACAATGAAAATATATAGCCAAAAGATTATTTAACATAAGGATATGAAAGAAAGAATAATTTGCAATTTAAATTTAAAAGGTTTGGTGATGCAGAGTACTTATGAAAGAATTGCATCATGCTAGAGAAAGAAATGTATCATGTATTAACTTGAACTTACAAATGCAAAAAGCAAGTTTCCTGTTAAGACTGGTGTCGTCATGAAATTGTGAATAAAGGAACTTTCTTGCACTATAATTACCTGTTATATTGAACAGCCATTTTGTGTCATCTTCCTACTGAGCTTATTATGTTTGTAGACTTACATTATGAATTGTCATAATGAAACTTTCATTTTGAAACACACTATTAAATCTGGTTTATTCAGGTCTGACAAATGTCCTCTTTCATTCCGCCTTTTTTTTTTTAGTTGTTATTTTAATTGAGATCCCCTATCAATAGTTCCTGTCAAGCTGTGAATTAGTTCCTATTGTGTGCTCATGACCTTTGACCAAGGGAGGCAAAAGAGGAAGCTATACTTCCTGTAGTTTTTGCCGTCAATTTCCAAGTTTGGAAATCTTGTCTCAGTCATATATTTGTCACGTGGGGATGTGGTTAGTGGTAAAAGCAAGGGACAGATTCAGGATTTTGTTATCAGTTGTCGGAGTTTTGTCCTGTCTCTGGCTCTAACAACAACGGCTTTGTATTTTTTTAACAATCCAGCTTGAACATCTGTTTGATCAGGATACTCACAGGGGTTTCTCTGGATGACAAATAGGAAAGAATTTTTTTCAGAAGAGCTGTTGTTGGCATTATTTCTGTAGGAAGAACAAGTTTGGAGATAACTCCCATGTACATGTGCAGAATCTGTTTGTTATCGGAGAATGACATAGATACCTCTGAGAGCAAGTTTTCTGGCACAGTAATTTAATTTGAACTTTGCATAGGTACCACTTTACAAGCAAGCTGATACTGAAGACTTCCTGTGTAGATATTATTAAGGCTGTTGTTTATCTTCAACACATCAGTAAATTGTCAGCCTCTTCAGTTTTAAGGTTAATTTGCTGTGTTGTGTTTAAAAGTCTACAAGAGTGAGGTATTGTAACCTTTGCAAAATTGACCACAGAATACAGTAGCTGTTTGAGAGTAGCTGTGATTTTAACCTGCATAACGTGTGCTTTGCAAAAGTTTGTACTTGGACGGTGGACAGTAGCCAATTCATGCAGAACTTTTGAACAATTCTGTTTCCTTTCCATGCCTGAGCGATTTCAACCTTTTTGTCCATCACTGTTGCTATTATTGGATCAGCATTGTTTTTAGAGCCAGATTTAACCTTTTCAAAGATAATTCCATCTGTTGTGCCTTTTCCGTGAAAGTTCATTCATAAATCTTGTTGATTACTATTTGTGAAAAAAGTTGGGCTCTTCTTTCATTTTGTCACAATAAAGATCGGCCTTCTGGTATTTTTAAGTTGGATCATTGACTGCCAGTATCATTGTATTCATATTTGTGGGACCATTGAAGGCCTACTAAAGAAGCAGAATCAAGAGTGCTGTTTGCTTACGGAGGTTGTTCAAGTTTAAAGCAAAATGGGTAACTGTTTCAGTCATCGAGTCTCTGTATCTGATTCTAACCATCCACAGGCCCATAAATTAGAAATGAGGGTGGTCGAGTGTGACGAAGACCTAGCCTCAGATGTGAACAGTACTGGACAGACATCATCAGAGGGAAGTCAAGAACTTGAAATTGCTCTTGCAGAACAGATAAGAACTTTGGAGAAAGAAAAGTGAGTAACAATCAAACTTTTTGATGATTTTGTAATGGAAAACTTGTGATTTGAAGAAAAATACTTAATCATGCATGTTTGGGTGATATTACTGACTTTTGTGAGGAGAGCTGCAATACTTTGAGGAAATAAGAGAATGTATAAATAAAAAATGAAAGCTGGTAACTGATAGCTGTGAAGGTTATTGAGAATGTGTCCTTTGAATCTTTTGCAAGTGCCAATGGCATAAATGCTAAAATTTAGTGTTGACTGTTTCTGCAATTCACTACACATTGTGCAGATTACAGAGCTGCAAGGCATACAATGTCTACACAGCTTGATCATATCAAAAAAAGTTGAGGTTTTTTCCTAGAAGATTGTAGATTGGATTTGCAGTAGTGCAAAACCACTATGCATTAGTAGCACATACAGTGCAATGCCTGTTGCAAACGTCATATTTTAGACCTTCAGCGTGTCATGTCCTTGTAGCATGTAACATTTGTGCCCCTTGCACAATACTTCCATACGTGTAACATGAACACGTTAAAGGTGGCAAATGCTCCAAAAAAAAATGGAAAATGTCGTATTTCCAGTGTTGTAACGAGTCATGACTCAAGTCGCTAATTTTCAGAAGGGAAGTGACTCGAGCAATTGTATCATAATTTTCCTCATGGAAATAATACAGTGACTATGTCGCATTGAAAGTAGTAAATGACTTGACTCGACTGCAAAATTGAGTGACTCGTTGCAACACTGCATATTTCCCAACTCATAGAGAGAGAGATAGAGAGGTATTTTTACATATAGTGTCCTTCATTCTCCACTGGAGTCACACTAGAGTTTGGTTCATATATATCATGATTGTGTGAAATATTGCCTGTACCACACATGTGTAAGGTTTGTATATGCATCGGGTGTAGCTGTGGTAGTTGGCACTTTGTGGTACTGCCCAGGACAGCGCCTGGTACTACCGTCACTACTATTAATTGTAATAAATAGATTGATTGAACTTGGAAGGAAAATTTACGTCTTTGAGGTATTTTCCTTGTTCACATAGAACACCAATGTAGGGCTAATAAATCAAGAATATACAACACTCTTTTTCCCATTCCCCTAGCTATGGGTTACATTTAATGGACATATGCACTGTAGTATTCCCTTTTAGGTTGTTCATTATCAAAGACCGTGTGGCAGCCTCCTGTGTGTGTGTGTCAGCTGTTTGGTACAACACTCTTGGAAATATCCATACCTCTTTAGTTGAACCAATGACCACATGTCACAGTGAGTCAAGTTTGAAAATAGCCTGAAATGTAAAATTGCATGGTCTCAATTGACATTTGAAAATCCATAAAAGCCAGACTTGATTTGATGCAATATGCTGTAAGAACCAGACTTGCAAGTTGTTTGTTGATGAGGTCAAAGGATACACACTTAAGGTCAAAGGTCATAATGAGGCCAAGTTGTGAAATTACCTTGAAATGTAGCATAGGGCTAAGTTCAAAGTTCATTGGGAATCAAACAACAATCATGGATGCAACATAGGTAGCCTCAAACAGTTAATGCAGTCATTATCAAGTATCCAAGATTATAGAAAGGATGAAATGGCCTTAAAAAAGGTGGCCCTTTATTTCTATCATTCCAATTGCCCTGTAAGAATCTTAATACTCCCAATGATTGATATCATACATTAGATATGATCAAGTGAGTGTTCATATTTTTGAGGGCTTGTACCCATTGCTATGGTTACTTGTTGGAATTGATCTCCATGTGACAATGAAGTTTCAGTGAATTATGTAATGGGACTGCATAGTCAGTGGGAGTGCTTAAACACTATATGCTCTTTTGCACTTTATATCTCTAATTTGGAATATTGTGCTATTTGTAAGGAATTCTTAGCTTTTGTTGCACGATCTGTCATAGTGAATATAAATATGAATGTACAGTTTTACTTTACTTACATGTTAGCATAAAAAAATGCAAGAAACTGCTGCCTATGATGGTGCCCCCCCCCCCCCACAAAAGAAAATCCTCTAAAATCTCCTTCACCTTTGGCACACACTATTCTTTAAAGGTCTGTTTACAGGGAAAACTGATTTGGGATTCTTCAAAAGTATGTATGAAGTGTGTATCAAAGATTTTAGTATCATTGCCTACATTCTACCCAAGGTTAACCATATTAAGACCAGTACAAAATGGTTTCATAACTGAATAGCCATGAATGGATTCTTGGAGAAAATTTGGGGAATTCCCTACTTATAAAAGTAGTGTGGGAGGGTAAATGGTTTGTTGAAATGTCTACCCCAAATAAGCCATCAGAATTTAGAACAGGAAAAATACCTCAAACTGAATTTCCCATTTCACATAAGTTATGTGCTGGAATAGCACTGGTTGAGTATGAGTCACTAAAAATTCTGTGTGTGTATACATATATATATATTATATATAGAAACTGAAGAATGGTGGAAAGCGTACACAGTTGCATAATTTTTTAAACCTGTGGGATATGTTTCTAATATTGGCAATTATGTGACTGTGTCCACTTCCCACCATTCTTCAGTTTCTATATTTAGAAGTCGCAACGTCACATCTACACTTCCGTGTGTATGTATATATATATATATATATGTATGTATATATATATATATATATATATATATATATATATATATATATATATTATATATATATATATATATATATATATATACATGTGTATACATGTACGTATACATGTACGTATATCATGATAATGGTGTAATACCTAAACAGCATTTTTAAAGTTGGAAGGTAATACCACAAATATATGATGATGAGATTGTGAAAGATGTTTAGTGGACACCAGTCAACCCAATGTGGGTTTGGAGCATGGCTTAAAGTTCATGAGTGTGATATGCAGTTTTACTTTGTATCGCTGTTAACTGCTGCTTAATGTTACAAAAATTACCCTCTGCCCCTTCTAAATAATTGTCAATAAAAATAAAAGTAGTACCTGGCCCCAAAATAGTTTACTAGGGAAGGGGTGATTGTTTTATCCAAAACATTTGAAAAAAACAACTTTGAAAAGACAAAGAAAGGTAAAGCCTGATGTGGGGCATCCTGAATTTACTGTTGCCGGCTGTGCCTTTGATTGCCATGTACAGATTCATATGCCTTCAGATATTAGCTACTCTATTTGGGTAAGGATTCTTGAAAATCAGTGAAATGTAAGAGATATTGGATAGCCTTTGTATTTCTTAGTGGAGGAGGGGCTAAGTTGGGAGAGTGTGAGTTGTCAAAGATGAGGAATTTAGGCTTCCAGTAAAGAGAATGTACACTCTTGGCAGGAAGAAAATTACCTGTTGAATGTCACCACAATTATTCTTTTGTAAAAACTTTATTTTGAAAAACATATTTTCACCATCCATCAAGATATTTTGTAGTACATTGATAAGCTATACCATGTCATCTGTCGCTCAATCACCATACATAAAGCAGTTGGTAAAGATTGACTCGGTGTGCCACTTTCTTTGGATTCAGCCAAGCCGTTACACATGTTACAATATACTATTTGCAATCATCAATATGGTCACACAAGGACAAGAGACACCTGATTCACAGTGAATACTTGCACAGGTTTCTTTCAGTGTGAGGGGGATGTGTTTTACATATCTCAGTGTCTCAGTTGTTCAGAACATCTAATTCCAAGTCTAATTCCATAGGTCTGTGTGGGTAGATTTTTTTCCAGGGGTTGGGATAGGTGGTACAGGGTATCACGCAGAAGCCAAGGTCAGTTTGTGCTCAAATCTCACACTTCCACCAGGATGTTGTCATAGTGCAGTGGTTATAAATCATACTACAAAAACCTAAGTCACATGAACCACTTACTACTAAATTTGGTATTAACACTGAATAGTCACAGCGGCAGGGATTTTGCAGTAAAAAGCGAAGTTCCTGTTGTGATGAGGGTAAAGTACTCCTTTGACCTTTGTCAAGCAGTTCTAAAATTTTCTTTACGAAACAAAATATGTCTTTAAGAGAAATTGTTGAATATTTCCTGTTATGGAAAGACTTTTCAATGAATCATTCGGTTGCTATGGATACAGCCTTAAAACATTAATAGGAAAGACCATGGCTTTGTGTGATGGATTGCATATGTCCTGGGAAAAGTCAACAAGGGAAGACATAATCCCATGTATCAGTTTCAGAATGGAGCAATAGGTATAAGCATTACAATGATGACTTGTACAGTTGCTCTTGTTGTTCACCTTTTGATTATTCAAACCCAGAACAATTTATGTCATGTTTTTTTTTTAATGTTGTGTAGTATAAAAAATGTGGTCATTGGTTTGGATGTCGGTTTGAGGTATTTTCTTTGCATGGAGTAGATGCTTTGTATTTTAAATGATCCTTGAAAAACAACACCTCATAGGCAAAAAACAAAATTGTACAAAGCTTTCTTATGAAATTTACACTCAGATTTTGTGTGTGGTTCTTGAGAAGTTGTCATATTTTCAAAACCCAGAGTTAATGGAAGAAATGATTTCCTTTATTTTATTGATTTCATTTGTGTAGTAGATTCATTGAAACAAAAAGGCAGGTTAAGGTTTGCTACATCATAGCTGAATGTTATTCTTTAAATGAAATTTTCTCCTTCATAATCCCATACTTTCATAATGTGAATGAAAGGTGTGGGATTTTTTCAGACCTCACCCTTTTCTGGGGGTAAACTTTTATCCTGATCTGTTTAAATGGCAGAACAAAAGATTTAAAAAGAAAAAAAATACAAAGCATTGCTCATGATGGTGAGGAGATGACATCATACTAGCTAACTTAACATCACTTACAAATGGTAGTAACTTCATTGAGCCATAGAATTTACCTTTGTTTTCCCAAATATGTCAAAACTTTAACCCCCCTTTAAAAGTCATTAACTGCTTCTTTAGCAAAGAACTGAAAGGTTTTATGTTCCCTCCCCTCCCCTCCCAAACATGAAGAAATACACAGTAAATATTTACAGTGATTTATTTGCATCTTTTTACAGGCAAGATCTCACTGCTAATCTGCAGTCCCTAGATCTACTGTTAGCTGGAAGTGAAGAAGACAACTATAGTGTGGACGAGCTGGACAACTCCAGCATCGATGACTTAGACTCTCTGTCAAATTCGGGTGAGACTCCAGTTTCCTTCGAACTCCCGCCATCTAGGTCAATGCTACCACACTTGAATAAAGATAGAGCACCAAGACAACAAAAGAGGCCACCAGCTAGGTACAGCAAGGCATATTTGTTAGATACACCCCCAACCACTCCAGAAACTGGGGCAAAGATACAAAAGAGAAACTCAAAAGGAAAGGGTAACCTTGTGTAGGATTCTACGACAGGTGATGGAACGAAGAAGAAATGGTGGAGAGCAGTCCTACAAGTTGATGATGAGCGCCGTACAGTCTTGATACCATGGTTAAGCTTTAAATTCATTCAGTCTACTGCCCTTAGGTTTGGAAGCCAGCTGTTGAAGACCATTAATGACTAACAAGTGTTGAATGACTTTGATATGTACGCTTTAATTGATGTGACACAACTGGTCTGTACCTCAAGGTATCAGAACTGCTCTTAAAGATTGTAGGTCACCTATAGCAAGAATTCTGTAATGTGTATACTATATCTACCATTTGACATTAGACTAAGCATGAAAGAAACTGAAATTTATGAATGTCTGTCTCAGAAACAGTGATCAGTACTTTGCCAAAAATTGTTAAATTATGACTTTGCCCCCTTGAAGTAAAGATTCCCTCAAATTCTTACTTTGAATAACATTGAAAGGAATATTTGTCATGAAACAAGAAAATGAATATTGATCAAAGTAGGAATTACGAAATCAGTGCAGTATGGTTGCTGGCAACACATACTGACGTAATGGATTACTCAGTGTGACATTCTCTTTAAACTGGAGATTTATCAATCAACATCATATTGTGACCTGTGACCTCTGTTATTATTTTTAGAAACAGTGTGAAAATTGATGTTCTTAATTTCATTGTTAATAGGTATTTATATTTGAAGTCACAGTTGTTAGTGTGGTACTTTTAAGGTGTATTGGCAACTGCTGATATGAGCAAACAATTCTGTTCTATTTGTTTACTTAGAGATATCAACCTTCCCTTGTTTACAAATAATTTATGGCAGTGTGTGTGTGCTTGTGTTTGTGTGTGTCTAGTAAAGGAATGTAAAACATGCAAACACACCTACTGACAAGAAAGATGGCTTTGCAGATTAATATTCAGTATCAAGTACAGTTATGTCATCTTTGACTGTGAGCATGGGTACAGGCCTAACATAATTGGAATACAACTGTTATATTAGTTCGTATGCTTTAATTTTCAAAAATTGTTTGTGTCTAGACCTACTCATAGTATTCATGAGTATAGATACCCAAAAGTGACCTGTATGTAGGGTCGGTCCTCCATGTGCATGTGTTGAGTTGTGATCACTGTTTTGATGTAATGAAAACCCACTGTATATGAACTCACTGTAAAGTATGTAAGTCAATCTTGTGCAATAATTTGCCATGCTGTTTGGGGGAGGGGCAGGGAAGGGATGGAAAAATTCATTTCCGTGCAGTGAAACCAAAAAGAACTAGCAATGTAGAGAAAGAGGTATCCGGTTTGTAACAAACATTTTTGGAGTCGGCATGTTATTATGCTATTTCTAATTGGCAGTGGTAGTTATGCATAAAAGTAGTTTGCTTCAGACACTTGATTGTCACAAGATGACCAGCTTGTAGCATCAAGAGTAATTCAAGAAATAGTGATGTGGTTTCTTTGAAAAAAAAAAATTAAAGGTGGATATATTTGGGCTGAACTTTACTGCTTCCCAGACTTTTCCCCCAAATGGGATTGTATCCAACTCACAATTTCTATCAGTGCTCATATTTGGTAAATCGGTCCATACCGTTCTTGTGTGATGATGGCAGTTTTCCATTGATGATAACATTTCTTTGTCATACAGGGGTCTTTTTGTATTGTCATTACTGTATTGGCATTAATGTCTGTATCCCATTGAAAAGAAACTCCATTATATATATATGCAGGTGAGGAGAATATTTAAATCTTTCAGTACTGCTTAGCCATTCAGCTCACAATTCAACTCAGTACAGCAGGTGCTGTGACCTAATTGAAAGCTGAACCAAAGAGGTAGTGGAGACTTGGTCAAGTTCGACAGATCCTTGATTGGACTAATATTTTATTTTCTTGGACATAATGTTGTGTTTGAAGAATTTTATGTCCATAAAAAGAGGTTCTGGTTTAAGTCCAGTTTACTCACTCTCTCCATTAACTGTAGTGTTAAGCCTCTGTTTGAGCTGATGGGAATTTACAGGGAGAATTAAAAGTACTTCAGTGTAGTGTGGTCACTAAAAGAGAGGGTTTTTTTCTTGATTAAGCTACATAGATAGTAAATTAAAATTTAATGAAAAATAGCTGAAAAAAAAAGATTTTGTAAATGAAAGTGTGATCTGAAAAAGTTTGTAAATAACGTTATGAAAGGTACATTAATAACTGGCAATATATTAAGTGTACAAAGCAAAATAGCAGTTGCTATAGAAACTGCAATATAAATATATATATATAAATATGTGTGTATAAAGGTCAGTAGCTTGCCATAATGTCCTTCATAGTGTGGCATGTAGATATCAGGAAAGTTGGAAAAAGTGGATTCTTGAGAAATCAAAAAGTTATGAAAATTAGTGTAACACATATGAGTTTGTTTTCTTTACAAATTACTGTTGGTTGGGATACCAAAGATCACAACTTATAAAGCACAGATGTCAATTTTGTGAGAATCATAAACTAGTATGGATAACCAGTTTAACTCATCCAAGTTCCTAGCATGTGGGCATTTGCAAGTTGAGGTACGGAAAAATTAAGCAAAGCATATAAAGTAGGCATTGACATACAGTTTTATGTCCCCTTTTAATCAAGCCATCTGGCCATAATGGAAATGGTTTGAACTCCATCCAATTTTTGTTCTTGTGCTAACTGAAAAACTTGACCATTAAATTGTGATTCTGGAATGATGGCAGAAAAAAGATTGTTGATCATCTTATCCTTGTAAAGCATTCTTGAATCACTGAATAACATCAATTTTCTTGATTTGGGTCGATTTCATTTCTCCGAAACTCCGATTTACTATTTTCGTTATTGTCTGCAATTGCCATCTGGCAAAAGTTGCTTTTGGGATGTAGTCTTCTGTAGGGGGCATGGGGTATCCTCCCTCATTTGTGCTTCTCTCATAGTTTCTTTTCCTAATCCCCACTTATTAAATTTATTTGCCAAAGTTTTCTTTTTAATAGATACTTGAAGCTAAATTGGTACTTACTTAGATCACAGCCAGAAGTTACACTGTTCTGTTATTTTTAACTCCTTCCAGCAAATGTGGAAAATCTTCCAAAGTCTTTTTAACAGCCTTTAGGAACAATTTTGTTAGCATCTAATGATTAGTGCTAGTCTGTTGTCCACTACCAGATATGTTACCAATTGTTAGGTATGTATTATCTCTTGGACTTGAATGTCTATTTGTTTTTGCTTATGTAGCCACTGTATGCCACATGTGAATGGAATTGAGCAAAAAATACAAAACTTTGGATACAAATGAAAGAAATAGCGTACAGCACTTCTTTTTTCTTCAGGATGTACTTTGTTATGTACAATTGAAATAATGGATCTGAAAGTTAATCCTAAAACTTCCTCAGGACAGCTGTGAATTCTTCAAAGCCACTTACTGTCTTTGAACTGAAAAGTCACACCCACAATTATACAAACTTTGAAAACATAAGTACATTTCACTAGTTTTGGCAAGAGTTTGTCTTTACTGGCCCTTATTGCTCCTCATAAATGCATCCACCTTCTGATATGGTCTAAAACCATACCACTGTACTATTTCTGGCTACAATGGAACCAACACCTGTCATGTCTTCCTTTGCTAGTCTCCATCTTTCAGTCTGCATCCCAGTCCTCCTCTTCCTCCTCCTGGTTTGCACATACAAGTGGCAGGTCATCCTCTTCATCAGATTCAGATGAGCTCTCTTCTGTCTCATCCTCTGGCTCTTTATACAATAACACAGAACCATCCTCAGATAAATTTAGCCTCCTGCTGGCCATGAGACCACTCCTGCAAAATAGAGGATAGCAGCTGATAACAATGTCTACGATGTAAACTGAATATACTTTTCACTGTTGTGAAAATGGCTCCAGTATTTCTCATTCTGATAGTGATCCTTTGAGCAAGAAAACTTCAGCTCAGAGACAAACATGGCTATCAAAAATGCTTGCATCACAAAGTAAATTTATTTGCATAAAACTTGCATAATACTTGTTATGGATTGATTTGCCACGAGTGTTATGAATATGATAAAAAACTACAACTGCAACTTCAAGCAATTAACTTAAAACTTTATAGTGGGTCAAAAATACAATGATGGGGATTCTGCTCTGGTGATACCTGATATATCATTCTTAAGGTGTTTTCAAAAACTGTTTTACACTAAAATATCTACTGACAACCAGAAATCGCATGACTTTTGTGTACTTTTAAGGGCATAGACAGTCATCCCAACTTTCATCTTTGCTTCATCAGCTGAACCTTTCACACCTTATCCCATTTCCCTCATAATGTCACATGACAAATCAAGACTTGACTGTAAAATGTTTCCTCCAAGGTTGGCGGAATTAGGACTGCCACCAACATTTCTACCCCAAACGGGCAACAACCGAGTTGAAAAGTAGACCTTTCTAAAATGGTACACCGAAAGCAAAACCACAGAGAATGGAGCTAATACACAGCTATAAATGACCTCTAACATGCAGAGCAAACTAAGCTTTTCATTCAGCTGGTCAATATGAAAGTACTGTCAGTGGCAGGTTGTGAACAGCATATGTTACCCACAGTTGTGTCACTTACTACCTGAAGAAGTGTAAAAAAGTTTTTCTTCAGCTTTAAGTACTGTGCAGGTCTGGTGAAGGTGTGCTGATCATATTCTCAGACGACACAGAAATGCACAAACCTAGTTCTTTTGCTAGGTCATCATTGAGTAACCAATTAGATATGCCCTTCGAGAAACGAAAATGTACCATGCATGAAAGTAATTGTGCCTGCGGTTATACATTCTGACTTGAGGTGACAGCAATTCGCCACTTCAGATCACATTCAGTTGACAAAGGTTAACATTTAAAAATTTTTATGAAGATATTTTCAAAGCCCCTTTTTGTTCTTGGACCAATAAACAACCTCTTGCAACAACTTTCCAAGAACCATAAAACATAGCTTTTACTTTAAAAGATAGAAGTATCTGGAATGTGAGTTCACATCCTCTAAACAAATTCTGCAGAATAGAGGGCAGTATATCAGTTTAATTAATTTCTTCCAGCAACTGTGCTCCAAGTGATCATTAAAGGAAAAATGTGGTCACTCCAGTTTGAATTAGTGTACCTCTGTACCCTAATTCATAAATGGTTGTCTTAAAGTCTGAGGCAATATTTTTGTTGCTGAATTGTTCAGTCATGCATAACAACTACTTAGATTACCTTTCACATGAATTTTTTTTGTTTGGATAGCCAATTTTCATTTATTTGTTTCTCCACTTCAAGTACAGTGACATGCAGTTTCAAGTAAACATATTACAGAATAATGAGAAGTGAAAGGGAGCACAACTAAAAGCCAGAGGGTTTGACGAGAGAAGTGCAACTAAAAGCCAGAGGGTTTGTCCAGAGTGCACTTCCTGAAATAAACAAACATACTATAATAACAAAAGGAATGAAGTGAATTCCAAAACTAGAAAACCCCCCAAAAATTGAACAAACAGTAAGAGCCCCTGAAACAGCCCCCAAAAAGAAACATGGACCCCCCATCCTACCCAAAAAGAAAAAAAGGGAGCACATGATAATAATACACTGGACTTATATATACTTTGTAATGACTGACAGCAATATAGAACTACTGCTAGGGAAAGAAATGGGTTTGAGTTGCTCTTCAAGTGACTAGGAATGGTATTCCAGAGCCTGACAGCATGATACTTAAAAGAATTTTTGGTGGAAGATACTGAGGTGGTAGGAATGTGGAGATGACTACACTGCTGTGTACTGTAGCCATGTGCAAGGTAATTGTAAGTGTAAAAATTAAAAAAAAAGTCTAGTGACAGGTTATGAGTTAGTTTGAATGTATGTACTATGCTGTGACAAAGGTAACATTTATGTTACTCCTTGTTTTGAACAAATTACTGGTGTGAACTTGAGCAAGCAATGTGACCAACAGCTCTTTTCTGTAAAGAGGTGGAAGCACTTGACCAGACTGTTGAACAATGGGTGACATGCCGATAAAATCAAAGTTGGGTAAATCGTAAGAGAGACATTTTGAGGAAGACTATCTTGGAGTCGACCAAATATACTGACAACTAGTACAGGTGAATAATATGGTGTTCCAATTTAGGAAGTGGGTTAAAATAAACACCAAGAAACTTTACAAGCAACTTCAACTGGTTCCTTATTTATGTGAATGTTGAAATTATACTTTTTCCAGTTGAGGTTAAAATCCATGTAGTTTGTTTTACTTATACTGAGGAAGAGATAACTGCAGGTGAACTAGTCTGAATACAAACTTAGTTCTTTACAGTTTCTTCTAGCTTCTAGCAAAAAAATTGAATTTTCCTGGGTGGAACTGGCTGAGAGGGAAACATCAAGGGTGGAAATTGTCAGTGTTGAAATTTTCTTGGGGAGGAATTATCATGGAGGGAGTCGTCAGGGGGAGGGACTGCCCAAGTGGGAGCTGTCCGGGAACCTCAAAAGCCATCATGGCCTGCAACCTTATGGCTTGAGGCACTCAGGTGCAGTCTTAACTGACTCACTACCACTGACAGGTGATATGGGAATGTTTTGGAGTTACTATGACTAGGTATAGTTTTCCTAGTGATACCTTTTGACATTTCACCTACTAAATTTGGCCCAAGGTTCACAAAAACATTACTGAAAGTGTCAGCAATATCCTTAGGATCATTTTTTAAGGCATCACCCTCAGTAAAATTAAAATGCTTACTTGGCTTTGAAAATGTTACTGTTTCCTTGCATAGCATGTCATAAGAAGAGGGCCTGTATAGTCAAGTCACTCTTTCACAGTTAGACAATGATAACATGGTACAAGGTGCAGTGGCTTAAGAGAAAAATGAAAAAAAAAACATTGCAATCAGAGGAGTAGAAGTATAACATCACAAACTTTTGAGCAATCTTCCATTCAGTTTTGAGTAAAAAACTTCAACAATCTCAATTTTAGCACACAAAGTCTTGTGAAGATGGAAGTTGGACCAGAATTCATTTTTCAAGCTTTGTAGAATCGAGATTGTTGGAAGTTCTTCCACTTGAAATTAAATGGAAGACTGCTCAAAATTTTTCGAATTACGTTAGTCAAATATTTTCACAAAACAAAACTTGAAGAGAGAAATACCACTGTGAACACAAAAGTAGTAAAGTTTGAGCTTGAAAATTCCCACCAAGTTTCCAACATTCCTACCATCTTACCTGAGTGTCTCAATATCTGATGAGCAGAGTTTATTTAGGGATGGATATCTGATAAGTTTCTCCAGAGGCATTAAATAAAGTCTGCCATTATCATCATGATCTTCTGTTGTTAATTCATCAGCAGAGGATGTGAGAGCATCTTGCATGCATCTCTCCACCTCCCATTCAATCCTCTGTTCCAAGGAAATGGAATCTTTAGGTTTGAAAGGATGGACAATTTCTGAAACCTGAGGTTAGAATCAAAAATACATCATGGTTATATGTGACAAAGCTGAATGTGCAAGTTTTCTTACCAGACCTTTAACTTACGGTTGTTTGTTTTGATACTGTGTCACCTCTAAAAAGTGATATTTAAATTAGCAATATTCATGGAGGCTAAAATATAACAAAATTTGTTAAGAAGAGAATGAAAATGAAGATCAACTGGAAGCTTCATATACCAAGCAGTTATGTCCCTGTATGATGGTTCCTTTACTCACCCATAAACCAGGCACTGAGGCAGTTATTTCATAACAAGTACACATAACACTATGTCTATACCTCAAGTAATGTACTGTGACTATGCAAACCAGCAACTCTTCCCAAATGGATGAAACTGTCCAGTTGTTACAAAATACTAATAAAGAAACAATGCTGATATATTAATGTGTGAATCTATGTTACGATCTTGAAATGGTACCATTTGTTTCTACATTTTCCATCGTAATACAATAGCATATAACACTCTTGAGTAAAACAACTGATTTTGTTAGGCAAAGGACAACTGTGAAATCATTGATGTGTAGATAAAAACTGATTTTAAAACAAAAGAGACAGGGCAGTTTTCCTACATCAATGAAATTCTAATACTGTGATATAGCACTTTTAAACACTGCCAGTATTGATGAGTTTTATCTCTGCTGTGTTAGTTAGTTAGATGAAATTTAACGACACACCAACACAAATGTGTTATATAGTGTCATGCAAAGTTTAAATACGGTGCAAGTCCTTCCCTTTAGTCGCCTCTTACGACAGGTGGGAAATACCGTGGGCATATTCTACAACCCCCAGCCCACAGGGGGCTCTATCTCTGCTGTGATCTTAAGGTAGTGTCCTGTATTTATATATTTATGCTGACACTGGGGGTGTGAGGTAAACAGAGAGAATAATGAATCATCTGACTTCAAAACATCTTGTAAGTTGCCAGATGGTGTTCCTGAGACATGTTGCAAATTTAAGAGTATTCAAATGAATGGAATAATAAAGTTTATTATGTTCCAAATAATCAAGGGCCATGTCACTAAATACTGTACTTTTCTTTTGATCTCTAGGGTTCACGCAGTCCCTCTCTCTTCAGGCTTTTTTAAAATAGATGAGTCTATTCAAAGCATTGTGCTTCCTCTCTGTGTAACAACCTTGATGCTCTAGGATATTTAATTTTTAATTAAACACAACAAAGTTACTCATCCGAAATCCACGCTGACAATTTCATAGACAAACAAATTTCCATTTGGAGCTCCACTGTCTCCTAAAACAAAATATTACAGTGCAGGCATTTTAAAAGTGGTTCAGTGTACAGTAAGTTAGAATATAGAGACAAGATATGGTGCCATAAGGCACATACCACATGAGAAAAGGGGTGAACTATCATTACATTATATGAAAGTACAGGACTCATTTGCCGAGTAGTATTTCAGACGTTGAAAAAGATCATTTACACCGCAACTTTCATGAGAATGATGACTGCCCAAGTACGTACTTGCATGCACTGCTTATTGCAGCACAATGTGGCATCTAAAAAAGCACATTTTAGAAGCATTCTGCCACTTTAGTGATGTTTGGGAGGAGGGACAAAGTAGGGGATTGGAAAGGAAGGAGGGACAAAGGGAGGGAATGGGGTTGGGAGAAAAGGGGAGAGAGGAACAAAAGGAGGAGTGTACAATATCTTAATTATTAATGAGACTGGTCCTATAACTTTAAAGTGACTGCAAATTTCCTCCTAGACAAGAATTAAAATGAATTTCTGCTTAGGTCTTAAATCATTTTCTCTGTTGTTTTACTCACCATTTCATATGGCTGTGAGTCTGTCTGTTTTGTCACATTTGCTGTCTCTTCTGAAAAGTCCCCCTTCCCCTGAGTGTGATGTCTGCCATCATCTGCTGTAAGCACTGCTCCCTGAGTGCAGCATCCATACTGCTCTGTACCCTCTGGTCCAGCTCCCATACCTAGATACTGGACTTTGTACCCATATTTGTCACAAATGCTGGAGCACCTGAAACAGAATAATGGTACAAGTTTGCAGATCGTATTTTGTATGTATGTATGTGCATGCATGCATGCATGCATGCGTGTGTGTGTGTGTGTCTGTAATGGGCACCTATTGGGGACACACACCGGTCCTTGAGACGTGAACTGGGGACATGATGAAAATCGGGGATATCCCCGATTTAAGTATCACTTCAAATGTGTCTTTGGGAGTCAAAGTAGTACGCCCTCTGCTTATCATACAGTTTCAAGCAAGTTCCACAGTTCACCTGCTCACCGCACGTTCGTGTGTAAAATCTGTGTAATTTTAGCTTTGATTAAATGCCATACACCCTCTTGTGAAATTATCCCCGGTTTCTGTGTGTGGAAAACACGCCCCTTTTTCACACACGACCATGCGCTGAGCAGGTGAACTGGGGATATTTCAATAGAGAGTAATTATCCCTGGTTCCCTAACTTTCGCAGTGTGTGAAATATGCTCCCCATTTCCATAGCTGGCGGTCCAAGTAGATAGAAACATAAATTGAGTTATTTCAACACAGGATATCTACAGCTATGACGTAGCCATTGTAATTCCAATGACGTTTTGGCTCTAGCGCCCACAGAAAGTGTATCCCCACTTCACGTCTCAAAATCCAGTATCCCCAGTAGGCGCCCTGAACGGGTATGTGTGTGTGTGTGTGTGTGTATGTATGTATGTATGCATGTATGTATATGTATACATATCCTCCAAAAAAAACCCCTTCAAACCTCTTCTGACTATCCAGCTAGCAGACTGCCTCCTCTCCCCCCTCAAACTTACATTAACCCACCTCAACTGCTTATTCTTACTCTCAAATGAATTAAAACGTAATACACCTGAACTATACACAATGCCAACAGAGGGTACAGTTTTACTGGGCTAACAACTATACAAGTACACGTAGAACTACTGTTTGCTGTGTGACAGATGATATCAGACCAGATTTGAACAAAATATACTGACCACAAAAAAGGTTTTTAAGGGACTACTGGGACTATTCACTTTCATATTAGTACCACTAAGTATTTACAGCCTTTCCCAGAGGCAGACTTTATCTACAAAATGCAACAGTGGTTACACTACATTAACCTTACCTTGCACAGCCATAAGAGAACAACTCAAAATAAAAGATACAAAGATCACAGGCAGTATGTCCCTTTTGGATGGGTGTTTTCAACCTAACTTTATCAGTGTACCCTTGGAGTGTCAAAAGACTCTTTTCCCAATAGGACTTACAAAGGATTGTGGTATAGCATTTTGGTGTGCATCATTTTTTTTCCACAGCAAAATGCCATTGACAACAACATTACCTACCAGAACTCCATCCCACAATCCATTGCAATTGCCTTTTGGAAAAGGGTCTATGATGCATGATTTGTAGCCCCCAGGCAAAGAAAAGTATCCTCTCCAAAAGAAAAGGTTGCTACAGTTTTATTGTAATTGTGTTTGCAACTTTCACAGGTGGGAATTGCTGTTCTACAATATAACTCAGTGTAATGTACATAAGACAAAGTACATTGTTTAGCAACAAATGTCTGGTCTATTGGTTTTGCTGATTATGTGCAGTCCAGTCCCTTTCCAGCAATGTGATGCATATTCACCAAGGATGTTCCCCAACCCCTGAAGAGACCCCACTTACCCCATGTTCAAAACCTGCGCTTAAGGGCCACTGTATGTTATAATGAGAAGAAAGATTCACAATTTTATGCTCAGGCAGTTGCAGCTCTGTGTTACCACTGATTCCATCAGCTATGACCAGTGCCTTCAGACTGACACAGACACTTATGTGTGGTTAAGTTTTCAAGTACAGCAACAACTCCCACCTTTTCAGTACATAACTACTGCAGTCATTACTCGGGGTTTTAGTAAATTTGAATAGGTCTACTGAGGGTTTTCAAGAGAAGAAGAATCTACTAATGTAAAATCTTAGACTCTGATACCATTACTACTAAGAACATCCATGCTTTACAAGATTTAACTATACCTTTGGTATCAAGATAAATACATCTCAAGATTTACTACCAAGGATCCTGCAAAGATCATCCTCCATCCCAAAACTAAACTGTACAGATCATGTTATACGAAAAGTTGAAAGGCAAAAGTTGTTACACTTTAGGTTCCTGACAGCTGACAAGTGATTTAATCCAACCTCTTAACAGAGCAATTTCAGGCCAGTAGGAGATTTCTAAAGATGTCTCCCTCCCCCACCCCATTCCATTCCCAATGTAAAGAAGAGCAAGGTTGAGTTTTCCAGTACCAACTTACATTCACCTTCCAAATTAAACTGGAGGAGTATGGGGACTGATTACACATAACTGCTGCTCTGATCAATGGAGATACCAAATCCTCTCATAAAATACCTCCAATAACTCTCATTTTCCTTACAAAACTAAATAATATCAAAAGCTGACAGTTATTCTAAAGTATCTTTCTAGTCCGTCCCAGGTGCACAGCATTAATTGAAACATTCGATTTCCACTCACCAGTTGACAAATTCTTGTCTAGTCCACTCAAACTTGTGATCTGGGTGTCTGAACCTTTCTGTTTTATTTTTAAAGAGGACATTGAATTCACTATTAGGAGTGGTGAACAGCGCCCTCCTAGGTCTTATGTTTCCAAATACAACAGCTGGAACTTTTGAAAGGTCCTCTTCAAACAGATGCTCGATGCTGCAAGAATCAGAATGAGAGATTTCAAACAATGCTAAATTTAATATCATCAGAAAAATTGCAAACCACTGATATGAAAGCAAGGCATGAATATTAGAGCAAAAAAGAGTCCATCAAAAGAGTTTGCAGAGAAGCAAGGGAGCCTAACTTGAAGACTGCTGTTGATTCAAACAAAAGACTGCAGACTGATTGTCAGTCAATTTGGATTGTCTTTTGTTTGTTGTTCGAATGCATATCAAATACTTTCATGGACTATTACTTATACTGCTCTGGGCTGGAAGATCTCTCTACACTGGCAACTGCATTTTAAAGCAGATATTGGTTCTGAAAGGTTTAGACACCTGTTATAGCATTTACATTAAACTGCCCATGCTGTACATGACTTTATCATTAATGTCTGTATAAAACAACCAGTCTCATACTCCCAAACTTATTTTCACCTGATCACAGAAAATAAGTTTTAATTGTTTTCACCAACTGCAGAAAAAAACATCCTCAGGGTTTGCCTTGCACCGTGTGGGGTTTGCCTTGCACTGTGTGGGGTTTGCCTTGTGCCGTGTGGGGTTTGCCTTGTACTGTGTGGGATTTGCCTTGTGCCATGTGGGGTTTGCTTTGTACTGTATGCTCAGCTTGGTGGTAAGGTATATTGCTCAAACAGCTTCACAGGCCACCCTGAATCTAACAAGCCATTTAATAATCCCTAGTTTAAGGTAGGTAATTCTCTTGATCAGTTTAAATAGTTTCAGTGAAAATAAACAGTCACTTGAAGGCAGAAACTCTTCCCTACATACTTTCATAGGTTACTGTATTTTAGGGAAAATTCAATTTATGCCTTCAAATAGGAGATTCTGATAAGTCCTTGATTTGTACAGATCAGTGGAAATGTGAAATGGCCTTTACCATTGTAGAGCAGACAGAGCAGAGGGCTCAAATTTCAAGTGAATGTTGTCCCCAAACCTCATCTGGTTTGGGAGTCTATGAGCTTCGATTACTTGACTCCTATTTACATATGTATTAATTGCGTGCAATTCCTATAGGCAAAGACTTGTTGCCACAGAGGGTGCCTGCCCTATCCCTTAGCCTAGGGCTCCTATCCAACTTGCATCACTTTCTCTTTGTCTTCTTGATGTTTAACACGTTATTGCAATTCCTCTTGCTTTTGAATCTGGATAGTTTTGGGGATTCTGTTAGCCTCCCTAGATTCTCTGTGGATTGTCTTCCAGTGCGGAGCATTTGCCCTTTGCAAAGAAGTCGGATGAGTAGGGAAATAAATAGGATTTAAGAGAGTGTACCTAGCAGAATATGGCTTAATATGGCTTTGAACAATTAAATTCCATGCTTTGTCTGTATTTTTCAAAAACTGGAGGAGGAGCTACAGAAAAAACTTAGTTGGGAATATTGTAACTTACACTTCAATGCAAATGAGAAGATCACAGTCTGTCATCCTGTCATCAAATTGTCCTATTGAACCTTTGTATAGTCGAACAACAAAAGGGTTCCCCCTAGGGTTCAGGTAGTCAGCCATGATTGGCTTGCCAAGATGAGCTCGTGATTTAAGAAGTTCGCAGTCAACATCTACTCCAACCAACTCCTGGATACAGTGATGCCACTTGAGTCTTTGTATGATGGAGCATGGACCACATCCCATGTCAACCACCTGCAAGGGATGAAACAACGTGGGAAGTTAATTACTAATATCAACTGTGACTCCATGTTCAAATTGATTAGCACTTACATGCATCTTGATGAGGGGTTATTAAAATTGTCAGTTAAAACATTCACCTGTGGGCAAAACATGAGAAAATTTTGATTTGCAAGTTTTACACAGCTAAACTTTCAACTAAGGTTCCTTTGGTCTTGAAATGCAGTGAGAACCTGACAATTTCATCCTTTTGATGTGGGATAAGGATGAAGGTATTTAAATAACTTAAAAACATAAAACAGAATGAGAGACATTCTAGTCATCACGCAAACTACTTAGGTAAGGTCAGGCCCATAACCAGACAAGGTGTTGTAAGGGGGAGAGATGGCTCCCAGGGGTGCAACAATTTTCAGGGGGGCAAAATATGTTTCAGATGCATGAGGCAATAGTAATATTTGTTCTCAAAAATTTGCAAAGGGGCACTGCCCTCATGGCCCCCTTGACTATCTGCCTGAGATAGGTTATTTTCATTAATAGTCCTTCACATGCTATTGAAAGAATTTAATATGAAGTCTTGACTTAGGCTTAGAAACTATTAATGTGTTTAAACATAACTTGCTCCATAGGAAGATGCTTTATAAAAGGAAGGGTTTAAGCAAAACATTAATTTTCATATGTGAAAGAGGAACTAAATCTACGCAATTTGGTGAAACTTTCATTCAAATCAGACATGTAGTACTCGAGATATCAGCAAATGAAGTTACTACATTTGTGACCCAAAGTGAGCTTGAGGCAAGCAGGGGTTATATCACTTTCTCACATTGATAAGAAATGCTTTGTTTCCTTTGGTTTTTCAGTCTGTTGTTCTGACCTTGAAGTTAATAGGGATAGGACCTCCCCACGTGGAGTGTGAAGCTTGTAAAATTCTTATGTCTCTCATGCAATCACATTTGGATAACATGTGATTGTGGAGGAGAAAATTGGTTGTAAAGTTTAAAGAAAAACAAAAGACTGCTCTTTAATGTGGGTATGATGTCATATGTGCTTGCTTCAAGTTCACTTTTTGTTGAAAATGTGACAACTTTAACTGCTAATATCTTGAGAACCATGCATCTGATTTCAATACAAATTTCACCAGAATGCTTAGAATAAGTATCCCTCTACCATATCAAAACTTGATTTGAGCTTAGACCCTTCTTTTAATACTTTTCCCACTTTTAAAATGTTCAATTTGAATTTCAGAACTTAACATTATAATTGCTGTGCCATTTGAAGGAACAACTGACTGTTTAAACAGTGTTGCAAAGAGTCATGACTCGAGTCACCTCTTCTCAAAATGATAGTGACTCAAGAGAATTCAGGAGTAATTTCCCCATTGAAATAGTACAGTGACTCGAGTCAATGACTCGACTCAAGTCACTTAAAAGTTTGGCAATTGGTGACTCAAGTCACGAATCTAGTGACTCGATTACAACTCTGGTACAAAGCCACTTTGGTTTTACATGAAAATTCTCCATACATTGAAAGAAATAGAAGGCACTTGTTCAAAGGACAGACATGTTCTTTACAGAATCAATTTCAATGGTAAATGAATGTCCAGTTAATTAAATGGTTTTGTATAGCCCTACTGTACATCAGACCCTTAAACCCATTAGTTTTTTTTACACTTTTGAATACTTTTAATTCAGGTTTGTTACCAACATAGGTTGTAAAAATTTAGGGATCATTTTTTTTTCATCCTTTTTAGAAGTCTATAAAATGTACATGTGGGGAGGGGAGCTGCAAGTCTATAAAATGTACATGTGGGGGAGAGGGGTAAAGGACCATGTATGTTTTTTCAAATTATAATGAATAACAATGACTCTTGGCTGTAAATCAGCAGTTGTCACATTCATAAAAGTATTATGTGAGAGGAGAGAGGGTCCATAAAGGAGTAACTTTATTGGCTCTTAGTCTAAGGAAAAAGATAAACAGTGGAAGACACCCTACACCAACTTTCTCCATCTATTTCAGCTCAACAATCCATTCACCTAAAATTTCCTTTTGCAATATTTAATTGGCTCATATTTTCTTTTTTCTTTTTTTTTGTTACTGACACTTTTCTGCCTGGACTTAGTTTCAATAGCACACCAGGCTAAGCTACAGTACTGTCTACTCTGCCCACTAAAATCAGGTGTGAGTCCAGGTTTCGTTGCAAGAGGGTCAGGTGAGAATCTGCGGTATGTAACCAGAGGTTGCTGCAACTAGGATCTGATGCTGACATTGAAAAATCACAGGGAAACGTGGGCTGGGAGGGGAGGTGGGGGTCTTCATCTAGACAATAAAGTTATAATCTGAATATGAACACCTCAAAAAATGCAGTGTTATAACTGACAGCACATGAACTTATGTTCTTCTAAATGGTTTCCAGAGTTCTGCATCTGTTCAGATGCAACGATTTTCAAATTAATCAGAATTGCAGAGTATTTTTACTGGAATGAACTTATCCTGCATTAACTTCTTCACTTTGATATATGTGGTACAAAGAGGTTTTAGCATAGACACTACTTACTATCTGTACATATCTCAACTTCAACCAAAGAATTCAGAGACCACCCTCAACCATGGTTGTGTGGTCCACAGAGTGGCTTCAATTATGCCACACACCTTTTCTCTCTCCACCTTTTGTAAACATTTTCCTATCAAACTAATGGTGGGAAAGCATTAAATGCATATACATTCCACTGTACTGTAAACTCATCAACTGCAAAAGCATACGGGTCTGGTTTCCATGAAATATATGAAGTAAATCTATTATTATGTCTGGAGGCAAACAGGTCAAAGGTGGGGCAACCAAAAAAATGCTGCAATCTCGTCAAATACTTAAGACTTCAACTTCCATTCGGTATTAGACATTTTAGAACAAGACTTGAAGTTGTCAGCAACAACATTATCCGCACCTGGATATGAGCAGTCGTTATCCATATTTTCTGTCCTTGCACCCCCACCCCCAAACTACAGTACCTTCTCCTCATCTACAGCAGAAATTTACAGAATGAAAACACATTTTATCCAACTCTTCAATTGCACCATGAGAAGAAGTACAGAAACACTCACTATACCTTCTTTGGCTGAAATTCCTTCACAAGCTCTACTGCTGCTTGATACCTCTGCTCTGAGACTGGAGGAGAAAAACTGATGTCTGATGTTACAGGATCTTCTCCAAAATCACAATCATTTGCACTGGAAGTAAAACTTGCCATTCTTCTAAAAGGGAGTAGAAGGCAGGTGCGGGGAATTTTATAGTGCTACATGATCAGCTTGATGGTGCTAGC
Organism: Holothuria leucospilota; assembly: GCA_029531755.1. Lineage (NCBI taxonomy): Eukaryota > Metazoa > Echinodermata > Holothuroidea > Aspidochirotida > Holothuriidae > Holothuria > Holothuria leucospilota. Next base: position 26,064,009 of record CM055974.1, read on the forward strand.
ATGTCTGCCTAGTCAGTAAACATCACCTGAAGAAATATCAACATAAATAACATTGATAAATTTTGTTCATTTTGTACATGATTATTTGGAAATCATATGCTAGCCTATCTTGCACACCACAGATTATTTTATGATCATCCCACATTCAAGGAGTTTACTACTGTAAGTTAAAAGTTTAACAACAAAACTGATCAGTAAGTATTTAAACCTTTATCAAGGATAAAATAAAAAAAGAGCTTAAAAAAGCATTTTAGTTCTAGACTAGGATGCAAATTATTCACATAAATGCAGGGCTGAAACAAACAAAGACTACAGAGGTCTTTCTATTTTTGGCAATGGCCTTGGTGCCCTACCCAGTTGCATATTTTTCAAGGCCACCTTGGCCTTGGTGCCCTTCCTAACAAAAAACAGTCAGCCATATACCAGATAACACAAAATCTTCTGTTTGGCCTTGGTGTCCTTTGAGTAGCATAAATGTGCGCTAAAAGCTAGTGTAAACATGGCGTTACCCTCATGGTGTCTTTTCTTTTTCAGACCTGTAAGTGAGGTACAAAGTTAATCAAAAGAAGCTGCACTACTTGCAACAGTGAGAGATCATGGGCCAACGTGCCCCAAAACTGCAATTATTTTTACTCTGAAGTGGGGCTACATGGTTGAGTTCAAGGCATAGTGAAATAGTGTAAAAAATTAAGACCACAGTATGAAGGTGATGTCAAACAATTGAACTGACCGAAGATTCCTTAATAGGGTGCAATGTCAGGCATTACTTTCAGGTACAGTCTTAAGGTAAACTAAATATTTAAGTACTGATTTAAACCAGACTGGGATGATTTCATATGGCATATCCTAGTGTCTTGTGATTTATACATATTGCATGGCAATGACATACATTTCACAGGTATTTGTATGGTTTAGGATGAACATGATGAAGTTAAAATACAGGTGATATGAAGTAGAAGGCCTAGTTACATGATGTTTGCTGGTAAAGGTAACATAATTTTACATTGTATGGTAAATCACATCTGTGTTTTGTTGAGGTGTGAAAGCTTAAGCCTAACTTTGGTTTTGGCTTCACATGTAATGCACCCTAGTTCAAACCACTTCAAAACCCTTGCAATACAGCAGTCATGTCTCAAAGCATGCACATGAGCCTTACCTGTATTCTATTACTTGTTCAGTCATGGAATTGCCGCACAGCCTGCTATGAAGGCAACTATCATGGCGTAACTTTTCGACTATTCCAACATAACTATGTCATTACATGAGGCAAAACTATCCAATGAGAAAACTGGATTCCAATGGGGAAATCCCCTTGAACAAGTATGTGAGGTCACCATTAAGAGATTACTGTTCTTGAGGATGAGCAGTGGATTTTTTGGCCAAGAAATGTTTCTTTTTTGAGACATTTGGTCTAAATGAATTATCATACTGCTTGAACCTGATCAGAAAACATTGTAACATTCATTTGAAAAGAGGTTAAGTTGAGGATGAGGCATAAAAATCATAATTCAGTTAGACCAAGTTGATGAGAAAGCTGTGAAGTGTGCTAGCTTTTCTCTTTTATATGTAGTGTAGGCGTAGGTTATGTTTACCACGTAACTATAGGACTGCCTGTGGTTACATTGATTAATGGGGGTTTCGCGCTACCAGTTTACCCCATACTACAATCCAGTTTGCCCCAAGTGCTGTCCAAGCCCCCTTCCTGCCCCCTAATAAGATAGCAGACTGAAATAGGTTCTTGATTATGTCAACTTGATAAATACACTCAAGATTGACTTAAGAGGCTAAACTTGATTCCAGATGACAGTCAATGGTGGAAAATTGCACCAAGCTAATACCTCAGTAGCTCATCTCATCCTTTGCACAAATACTGCCTGCTGCAAAGGCTCCTTTCTTGCTGTGTTTGTCTAACGTTAGGCCCTTTATTAATCTAGCCACTGTACTATTGAGCCTCTTTAATACTTAACTTTTCCACAAAATGAAATTTGTGGCAATTTTTTTTTTTCACTCTTACTGAAACTATCCTCATAGGCTAGGCTTTGGCCTAAATTTGTTGCAAAGGTTGCAAACGTGGTTTTTTTTTCAAAATCCAGATCATTTTTTGTTCCAGCAAATCCCTCTTTGGAATTAAATTTCTGTTCAAGATCACAACATGAACATTTTAAAGTTTAAATAAATCAACAGTATAATCAAGCGGGCAAGCTGGTAGGCACTTAGGGGGCCTTTGAGGTGGACATACTACCAGTGGGAGGAACGATAATTCACTCATTTCATTTATTTCCTCTACACAAATACAGGGGCATAGCCAAGAATTTGTCAAGGTAGGGGGGCAAAGCCCACAGACAGACTCTCAGCACTCTGCACCACCATGGGTTGGTGCGAAGTGCAAGAAAATTTTGGCCCAAAATGCCTCCCAGATCGTTGGAAATGGCACTTCCCAGGCCTATTTACCTCATATAAATAGGGGAAACACAAGCAATACAGTAAAAATATACATTAAAAAAAAAACCAAACATATGTTCAAGGGGAGGGTGGACCCCCCCCCCCCCCTTGGCTACTTGCCTGCATAAATACAATACAATTCAGAGGAAAAGTATAAATATAGACAGGATACTAGGAAAAACAAAAAGTTTAATGAGCTAGTGACCTAATGGCGAACTGGTTGTAGGCAAACTGGCACTGGGCGAAATGAACTGGTAGCATCATGCATTTAATGATCAAGGCCTAGCCTAATGTTAGCCTATGTGCATTTTATATCATAACAGATTTATGGGAAAAGGGTATGAAAAAAACCAGACCAACACCATGCGAGATGAATATAATTAGCCTTGGCCAGATTCTACCACAGTCATGGATGAACTTGATTCCTCCCCTAGGCCTATAAATGTAAGCTTCCTCACCTGCATATAGGGAGGAAATTAAAATTTTAAAGGAGGGAAGCTAGTTTTTTCTAGGGGAGGAAACTAATGGGGTCCAGAAAATAAACAACTCCAATGAAGCCACCCCGGGTTAGGGTTAACATATTTCTCTAAGCTGAAAGTGGGACATGTGGTAACTTTTGAAGACAGATCTGGGGGAGGGGTCTAAGGGGAGGGGTGTCCTCTCTGCTAAAATTTAGATTTTGGTCCCTGCCTAGAAGCCAAATGGTGCAAGATTTAAAGCTGATTTCACTAGTTTTGCCTGCCTTATATATGGACAATTTCAGAAATGTAATAATGGATAGCCTGATTTGCACATCATTTACTTACCGACCACAGTCTGCAAACTGGTCATAAGATAAATATACTGGGCGTATCATGAGTCAACCACTTAACAAACATTGTGACCATAAAAATATTAAAACATCTACAAAAATCAATAAAACTTGGCAGTAGTATCTTATGTCTTCCTTATTGTGCTATATTTTGGTGTTTTTCAGTTTGCATAATCCATAGAAAATGAATTTTGAAATGTACGTGGCAGTACATGTAACAATGCTTATGAAGGAATCTTGAGTCAATCGCTACAAAAAACAAGCAAATAAAATCCTATAAATTACCACATTCATGAACAGTTATGCAAATACTCTTAGGGAAGAATGTCTTTTCTACCAAAACGTTTAATCAGAGATTCATCAAAGACACTTGGTCACCATTTTGGTAATTTTTGCAAATTTCTATTTCATACTTGTGCCGAAACTTGAAAATTTGGCCATGTAACATTTTTGCTTTGAACATCAAAAGTAAAAAGGCAAATCATTCTTTTTTATATTGCTTGAAGAAAATGCATTGCAGGTCATCCTTACATTGCAATCACATCGCGCCTGCACTCTGTACTGGCATTTAGAATGCAGTGATCGACTCATGATACTGATTGACTCATTGACTATACTTGGTGGCATAGCTGCATAATCATAAAAATATTTGAAACCAGAACAACTCACAATTGTCACACTCCTACATATAGCCCAGATTGGAAAGCTTGTAATGGTGCAAGGGGGATTTTAATAATGGCCAAGAAAATTGCACGGCCAACACTTTCTAAGCGGAGCACCACTTTGGGTTGGCGCGGAGCCGCCGGAGCGTACTGAGAAAATTTTGGCCAAAACCACCTCCTAGATTGCTGGAAATCGCCTTTCCCAGGCAACTGGTGTGGCTGCTGCCAACAATTACACGGCTGCAGTTGTGGGTTGTTAAATTCGCACGGCTGGCAACTTCAAAATTCATATTTTTGCGCAGGGGGTTTATGCCTCGCGCAGGGCAAACTTTCCAATCTGGCATATAGCCTAGGGCCTAGACCCACTATCGAAACAGATTGCACAGTTAGCCAGTTCAGTCATTACCCAGTTCAGTACATACCTAGCTTTAGAGCTACACTGCTACAATGTAGGTTAAAAGTTCGGGCTATAGCGGTTCGGGCTATAACGGTTCTGAGTCAATTTGGGCTAAGTTCTCTATTAATGGTACTATGCACTATGTCGCCTCTTGGTACAGGGACCCTGACGCTCCGTCTGAGCACATATCTATACTTCGGGAGCAATTAAGTAAAATTATGGCTAATCATAAATCCAGCAGGCAACCCTGCTTTCATGTTTTGGGGGATTTCAACTTCAGCAAAATTGATTGGCTTACCAGATTAAATAAGGATAGTGGGTTGTGTCTGACCAACAGTACCGGCAAACTGTTCCTTGATATCTTAAACGATTTTGCTGCTGATCAACTTGTAAATTTCACTACTAGGGGTGATAACACTCTTGATCTACTTCTAACCAATTCGCCGAGTCAGTACATTGAGGTCTCCCCCTTAGACCCTTTTAGTGATCACGAAGCTATATTCTGTAGACTGAAGTGTATCCTTCCAAAGATTAGGCAACCTCGTAGGCTTATCTGGCAGTTTTCTAAAGGTGATTATAGTACCATGAGGAGTGATACCCGGAGTTTTGCTCTTGGTTACTTTAACGGGGGGCAAAAAAATCGTTCTATTGACGAAAATTGGCAATTAATAAAGTCCTTCCTCGAAAGGACTGTAAAGAAGAATGTTCCCACCAAAACTACTAGGACTAGAACATCCCTCCCTTGGGTCACTGACGGCATACGTAAGCTGATCAAGAGACGGGACAAGTTGTATGCTATTTTTAAAAAAACTCATAAGACTAATATTTACGTCAAATGGGCTGACTTACGTAAGAAAATTAAAAGGGAAGTTTATATCTCCCATACCAACTACATTAATGGTATGATTGGGGACATAAAAAATGACACAAAGCCTTTTTGGAAGTACATAAATGGTCAAAAAAAGGATAAGCACAGTATCCCCCCTCTCCAGACAAATGGCAAATTAGCCATTACTGATCTGGACAAGGCCCTGGCCTTCAATTCTCAGTTTACTAGCGTCTTCACTAAAACTTTGTATAGTGTAATTCCATTCCGTAGACCGACTCATAGCAGAATGGCTGATATTACTATCTCCACACATGGGGTTGAAAAACTGTTAAAAGGTCTTAACAAACATAAAGCTGTTGGACCGGACAACATCCACCCTTGGGTCCTCAGGGAAATCGCATCGGATATTGCCCCTATGTTGAGTCACCTTTATCAACAATCCCTCTCAAGTGGGCGAATACCCATTGATTGGAAGAGGGCAAATGTTTGCCCTATTTACAAAAAGAATGACAGTTCCCTCCCTAGTAATTATCGGCCTGTCTCGCTCACCTGTATTTGTTGTAAATTGTTAGAACACATTATTAGCTCAAACTTAATGGACTTCTTTGAATCCAAGAATGTCCTTTCATCAAAGCAGCATGCCTTTAGAAAATCGCACAGCTGCGATACTCAGTTGGTGTCAGTCATTGAAGACTGGGCTTCATCCCTGGATTCAAACAAACAAATTGATGTTTTCATTCTGGACTTTGAAAAGGCTTTCGACACGGTGCCTCATGAGCTCTTAAAAACCAAGCTTTTTAGTCTTGGTGTTTCAAGACAGATCCTCCAGTGGGTTGATGATTTCCTCTCTGATCGTAAACAGGCTGTCGTAGTAAATGGTACTAGGTCTTCTTTTGACGATGTTGTGTCTGGAGTCCCTCAGGGGTCCGTTTTAGGACCAATTCTCTTTTTAGCGCACATCAACGATATCGTTAGTAGTGCCAGTTCTAATGTCAGGCTTTTTGCTGATGATTGTGTTTGCTACCGAGTTATTGATGATGCTAGTGACTGTCGTAAGCTTCAGGTTGACATTGATAATCTAGGTCTCTGGGCTAAGACATGGGGTATGAGATTCCAGCCTTCAAAGTGCAATATCATCACCTTTGCCAGAAAAAAGAAGCCTGTCTGTTTCGATTATGTCTTAAACGGTGAAAAGTTACTTAAGGTTGATTCAATTAAGTACTTAGGGGTTTTTATTACTAGTGACCTTAGTTGGGATAAACATGTCCAATTTATTTGTAATAAAGGTAATAGAATCTTAGGGGTACTTCAAAGAAATCTGTCTTTTTGCCCTAGCGATGTGAAGCTAACTGCTTATAAGGGCCTTCTCCGGCCTATTTTGGAATATGCCAGCAGCGTGTGGGATCCACACCAGATTTACTTACAGGATAAGCTGGAGAGTATTCAAAGGAGATCGGCTCGTTTTATCAGTTCTACCTTTTCACGTGAGCCTGGGTCTATGACTTCTGTACTGAAAGACCTCGATCTCCCTTCGTTATCGGAACGTCGTAGGCAAAATAGACTAATTCTTTTTACTAAGGGTGTTTTTGGTAAGGCTCAGATCCCTGTTGATAGACTTCGGCATCCCACTCGCAAAATTCGTGGCATGCATAACCTACACTTTTGCCATCTTTATACTAGGACTAACTGCTACAAGTATAGTTTTCTGCCTAACACAGTCAAGGATTGGAATAGTCTCCCTGCCTCTCTAGTCGAAAATTCTGTGCATCATAAAGACCCCGTTCAGTTTATTACAAATAGCATTAGGGCTTAGGTACCCCTCGACGCATGCGTGGTGAAGTAATGTCCCTCTGGATGTGTCACCGTATTCCGAAAGAAGAAGAAGATAGCCTAATTTTAGGGGCTAGAAACAGTGATCAATCATGAGGATTTTTACTGTGCACACAAAAAACATGATAGGCCTACAGAATATTGGCTAAGTGCTCTAAGCTGTATTCGTTTTCAAAAAAAATCGGGACGATTTGTCTTACCGGCCAGGACACTCACTTTTTCTTTCAAAAACGTATTCTATAGTTTCTCCCAAAATCGGGACAATCCCGATTAATCAGGACGGATGGTAATCCTACCCCGGGAACTTCGTGAAAACGGTACTAACGTTAACCTTTCGTAGCTAGGTCTAGTTCACATAACGTTACGTTAGGCCTACAGAGTAAAGAATTGGCCTACGACTCTCTTCTGAAAATTACCACTCTTCTCCATTGAATTATATCTGAGTGTTTCTAGGAAATTTAAAGCAGTAAACTGCAGCAGTCTCGTCCTCGAGAAGTCATCCAGTAATATGGTAGAGCCAAACAATCCTTGCACTACAGTTTTGGGCCTGATGTGAGTGTTGTGAGACTTCGTTTTTCCAACATTTTACCACACGACTCAATGTTTCCACAACTTCAAAAAACCATTCCTACTTCAACTAAAAAGTTAGCTATAAGATAATTCTCCAGAAATGACAATTTTGTTAATTACTTCTTAAAATTTTCAAAAACGTTTTCACTATGTCAGTTGTCGTTATTTTCTCACGGGTAAACATGAAATAAAGCCTGTAATTCAAATTCTCATTTTGTGTGTAGCAAGACTTGCAGTGCGAGTGGGGGAGCCGGCATACTTTCGCCCCCAAAATTCAAAGACAAAACCCCTTCATTTGTCCCCTCTGTAAACATATCAGAACTGTGGAGTAATTTTCCTTTTGCACAATATGTGGCACCAAATTGCATTTTTGACCCTCAAATATTCAAAATCCGTCCAAAGATAGGAACCCCTCCCCCTATACCCCTCTCCCTAGGAAGACGCCGGTCCAAAACAATGTTCAGCATTCCTCATTGCAGCTCCCTAAACCTTTACCAAGGTTTATCATACCAGGGTTGCTTGACCGTACACAGACACAGAGTGTCTTAACCCCATACCAATTTCCATTTTTTTTTTTTTGTAAAACTTCTGACTTTACTACCCAGTCTGAAACTAAGTCTCTTTTTTGAAGATAATACAGTAGAACCTAAGTCTTTGTCGTATTATTATCACGTTTGCTTCTACCATGGAAACAGGTGTTTTAGTGTTTCTTAACGTTCCTTTCATCCAATAATCACTGAAACAGGTATATAACTCCAGGATATGTCTTCGAAGACTGTAGACCCTTTCTTTTCAGCTGTTTCTCGAGAAGAAAACACAATGGCTTGACGCTTCCCTGTTGTTTCAGCCAGTAAACAATAATCAAGGAGAATGTCTGCCCACCCAGGTAAGTTGTTAGTCTAGCTCGGAACAGTACCTCGGAGTTTTCATCCGTCAGATTTACATGCATGGGCTGCGGTCAAGGGGGGGGGGGCAGGGGGACACGTCCCCCTCAATATTTTAGTGGGGGACATAATATCAAATGCACCCCTCAAAATTTAGAGGTATTCAGAAAAAGTAAATGTTGTTACACTCATTTTCGATATGAATAATTGTGATATTAACCTATTAGTGGCATCTGGGGAGAACTTTTGATCAGAAATACATCATCTGTGTCCTCTAGAATGCACCAAATAGCTTGGCTTCCAGGGGCAAAGCCCCAGGACCCCGACAGGAGACCTATGGCGGTCCCCTGTATACCCCAGGCTGGCCGGAGGAGCAAAGTGTTCACTCAACTAATTTTAACAGATCGCCGCCCCTGTTTAGTGTACATAGTTTAGGTACATGTAAAAATGCTTATGTGGCATTTTATTATTGATATCCTTGCCGCAGCTTTTGAAATGAAGTGCACGTCACAAATAGACGTGCGGTCACATTGGATGGCAGTGACTACAATCCTCCACAAAAGTACTAGCGAAATACCGTTCTCCGGATCGCTGTTAGGGTATCAGAAAATTGTGTGCTGTTAATTGCAACAATGAATGGGGAATAGGATGTGTATTTCGCTCACTAGTGCTTGTTTTGTCCTGTCATTTTATCGTATTTGTATTATCATTCCTAACATAAATCATCAGCTTGCATAAGTTCGTTTAATATTGTGGCCTATACGTAGGACATATACAGGATATCCTGCGGCTCTGTCGTTTCAGAAATGGTGACATAACTGGAGGTACATGGCATCCTTGTTCTCTGTAGTTTTCACCGACCTCGCACCTCTCCTTGTCTTTGCAACAGTTTTATATTAGTAAAACGTTTAATGTTGTCTTAATCCTGCTTTGAGCCTGTACCATAGACCCTTTTCCAAATGGCAGTTACACAGGGTTATGGGACAGAGTTTTGGTACCCGTCGCTTTTAGCCGCAGTAAAATGCCTTTGAGTGACAAAAACGACGCATACTAAGCCTTCAGCCCTTAACCTTCTGTAACTGCTTTTTGGTAAATGATCTACTAAATTAACCCACCTTGTTACAACTGATAATGTAGTAATAGACCGATAATGTATCACTAACCGATAATTTAGTAAAAATTGACCGATAATGTATCACTAACCGATAATGTAATAAAAATTGACCGATAATGTAGTAACTTTTTAACCGATAATGTATCACCTCTAAAACCGATAATGCACTGCATTAATTTTTTTTTTACTTGCAGTAAAAAAAATTTAACCGATAATGTATTACCATTTGACCGATAATGTAGTAAAAGTTGCTACATTATGGGTCAATTTTTACTATATTATCGGCTAATGATACATTATCGGTCAATTACTACATTATCAGTTGCAACACACCTCATTCACACGAGCTGTTAACGTAAGCATTGCACTGAGAAACGCTCTGATATCACATGTAAAACCTCTATAAAATGTTTTTTTTTACATCATACTATAACTTGTGCACAGTATGTGGCTAAAGTGTTCAAATGTGTGACAATATTATTTTCCCAGGACCACTATTTGATCGGATAACATTCTCAATACAAAGTATTTTAACCGCCTTTGTTTGAAATTAAAATTCGTTTGAATATTTCTTCTTGCAGGTGAGGTCACGTGGCCCCTTCCTTGTGCAGCGGCCCTTTGTATCTTCTCATTTCTCTCTGTTTGTGGACTTGTTTTAGTCAGCTTTTTGTTTGTCTTCAGAAGAAACATGGTGAAACCAACAGCGGTAGATAGTATTTATTAGTTCTGGACTTGATTCAGGCAACTAGGACGAGCCTGTTCCAGCTTTCTTTACTGATGGATGGAAAATATCCCCTTCAACATGCCCACACTGGGCCCACGTGGGATATTCGTGGGCATATGATGGGCTTTTTATGGACTGAGCATTAAGAGGCCCCGTGGACTTTTAGTACGTAATTCCTGCCAAGTGGGACCCACAAGGGCACCGTAGCCAAATCTGTATGGGGCCCACATGGTCAAGTCTTTCCTATGGGTGCTCTAGATATTTTCCCACACCAGCATATGGGAATGTTGACAGGGTTAAATGTTTAATTCTCTGTATAGGTTTTAGCCTATGTTGTTCCAACTTCTAAAACAAGCAATAACTTTAAAATTCCAAATAAAAGTTTACCTTGCATTGGACAGAAAAAGATTTTGTATTTTTCAGTTGCAGGTTAAAGTCAGTCCAACTGACAGACGTCATAAAAAGTCATACTTGCGAGATAAAGGGAATGGGGGAGATTGTTGACTTATATCTATAATGTTTATAATGTGTAAAATTAGAAAAAAGTTTTAACTTATTTGTTTGAACACTGGCATTTTGCCCTCTTTTTCCTTGTTTGTACACCAAGGGCAAGTAAGGCTTTCGCTATGGGCGTAAAAGAAGGTACTCTGGGCGCCATTTTTAGGCGGGCGTCACCAAGCGGTGTCCTTAGTCAAAGATCTACGAACAGTAAAGAAAATCTCATTAGACACGCGGTTTCTTGTGCAACGCCCTGATAAGAGCCCTGTTTGCATAATCTCTAGTTTTTGCTTCTCTCTTCATGTAAGTCACAAACATATGATCTTCGAAAAGAATCATTTGATGACATTTACAAGGCCTACGAACTCATTTCTGGCATTCTGGGAGGCATATGTCGCTTTCAATGTTATTGAATGGACGATTGGTTCATGGAGCAGGATCCTGCTCTTTGGATTGGTCGTACTCTCCGGCATTGTTAGGGTAATATGTACAGCTGTTTAAACCCCAGAGGTATGTTCAGACAAATACTTAGGCATTGTCCAAGCATAGGTTATTGTAATTTGCAATGGTTTAGAACGCTGTGTACGTATGCTCTCTCTTTGCCTATGGTTTGAACATGTACAAGTCGTGTCACGTTTTGGCTTGTTTGGTGGACATTACTCCGTCTTTATATGCAGTAAAGCTGCGATTTGGCCGTGACCATTTTGGAAGTAGGTTCGGGCAGACTTTTGCCTGTAGCGGCAGATAGTCAACAGAATTTTCTTAAAACGCACGTCTTTCCAATATGAACTACACTTTGGGTATCTGTATCGCTTTACCCCTGGTCACACTGGCTGTCAGGCACGTAACCCCTGGCCCGTCTCCGTCACGTGGAAAACTCTCGTGGATCTTATACACTAGACCCCTCCGACACCAAGCACTTGTAAACACCTTATGGAATTCTGCAACTACCAACAATGATGACGGATGGTGATCGTGATGATGAGACAGGGGGGATTAGGAGCACCGGGCTGCCGAAGGTAGGCTACCTCTTGTACAAGTAAGCAACGATTCTGGTCTGTATTGTCAGTAAATCCGAAAGTTTAATTTCAGTTGCCAATTAAGCACTTTTAAGCTCGACTAGACCTACTCGATCATTCGGGGGGAGGCAGGCTGTTGGTCGGCATTTCGAACTCACAGTCTAGGAGTGCCACCATCTGTTGGCGAGCAGTGTACAAAGGAAAGTTACCAGAAAGTTCCAAGTAGGTGGCCGGAATAAAACTTCACAGCCTTGTTGTGTCCAAGGAAAACGTCCCCGTGTCCCGTGCCCCGTACCCCTGTTAAAAATTGCAGCTTAAATTAAACGCAGTTGAACTATTTTAAGTTTTGACTGACCCTCATCACCTGTGTGCGCCACTGCTCTGAACTCAGTAACAATCTACCATCAGTTTATATCTGCCAGTTTGTTGAAACTTAGTTGGCCTTTGGGATTTAGGATGGTCCTAGAGTCTAAGTTGACCTGCGCAATTCGTAAATCAGCGTGGGCTAATGTTGTGAACAAGAGAGGACCCATCCCGGAGGCAGTAGATAGGTGGGCGTCAAAGGGTGTGAAAGATGATAAATGACGCTTTATGCTTAAAAGGACAAGGGACACGTTTTCCAGGAGCCATGTGTTAGAATCTTACTCCCCCCCCCCTCCCAAATGTAAATTAGAAAAAGTTCATTCTGTAATATCACAGGAGCCATTGATGATGTTATGCATGCTTACTTTTGTAATGTCATATGTGCGCGACGAATGTAAACATTAATTACTGTATTGTACGTCTAGGTTAGGTTAGGTTAGGTTAGATGATGTTTAACGTCCCAGTTTCCAACCAATTGGTTCAAGTCGAGACGACCACGGCCTTTTTTCCAGTTGTGGCTCACTGGCTTGTATTGTACGTCTAATCAGTAAGTGTGCATACAACAAAAATAGAGAACGAGGCATTACTTTCTAGAAGGGGATAAAGAATTTTTGAACCAGGTTCCTAGATCAAACTGCCATATCGGTTGCTTTTATCGAACCATAGGCATAGGAGGCGGGGGGGGGGGAGGGGGAGGCTGCAGCCCCCAACCAAAAATTTTTGTGAAAATTCGGGCAAAATGCTGAGAATTTTTCGGGCACCTACTGAAAGAAAAATAATTCGATGATGTAGCTAAAGTTTATAAATAATTTAAAAACGTCCTTGGTAATTAATAGAAAGTTCTGATCTGAATTGCACCAGCACCTACATATTCCGTATTAATTCATCAGTGTGTTTTTAATGGTTAAACTTATATTATGATTATCAGCGGTGTATTTGAGGGCCATATCGCCATGCCCCACCCTAACTGATGCTGATTTATCTAAAATACGTTAATTTTTTAACACAAATTTTACTTCAGAGGTAGCTTATGTGGCACCAGATTGCATGTAAGGACACCTAATTTTTCAAAAATTTTCAAAGAGGAGGGGGTAATGCTGATATATTTTTTCAAGTACCTAAAATACGTAAATGTTAACACAAATTTTACTTCAAAGGTAGCATATGTGGCACCAGATTGCATGTAAGGACACCTAATTTTTCAAAAATTTTCAAACTCCCCTTAGACCCCTCCCCCAGGCCGGCGATCAATGACTTCGTCAAAACTAAAACCAATAAAGAAGGTAGAAACAAGGCAAATTATTGTATGTTATTGGCATGCTGTGTGATAATCGATGAATGTCCATATGATATTTACATTAACATGTCGAACGTGTGTGGAGCGTGCGGAAATTTTTGGTTATATTTTTCGGGCAAGTCGTTCCAGCCCCCTACCCCAAATCAACTTGGGCTCCTACGCCTATGTATCGACCAGTTGATCAAAACTGTGAGAGACTTATGGCGACCCATTTGTATTGTAGTAAATCTACCTTCTGAAGAAGGGGTGCAGTTTCCCTCTCATTACAAAGAGCAGTTTTCGGAAATGTACTAAGGTATAAAATAAATGGTGCTTCAGTTTCGCCGTTTGTAGGTATGTTTAAGTTCGAATTATTTGTAATTTTTTAAAGCAAAACCCAGAAAACAATGATAGTTTGTCAAGCGTGGAGCCAGGATTTGCCCGACGGGGGGAGGGGAGGAGGGGGAGACAGAAACTCCGACAAAGACCAGTTGTTGCCGAGAGGAGGACGAATAGAAAAAGTAGGGGTTTTCTTGAAGGAGTGAAAAGTAAGGTTATGATGAAAAGTTTAAAATTTGGGGTTTTTATTATCAAAATCTGAAAATCCTGGGTTTTTATTAAAACATGAAAATTTTAACTTTCGCCCTGTATTTTATGAATCCTTCGCAAAGTTGAAATATTTCATAAAGAAATGAAACACCAAGATATTGAAGGGAAGCGGTGGTTTAGTTTTTTAGCGTACTTACTTTGTATTGAGGTTCACGGATCTCTTGTTAGAAGGGGTGGACTATTTAAGTTATATGAAACACAAGTGTGGAAGAGACTGAAACAACGAACTAAACCAGTAAACGGAGCGTGGAGCGCGCCAAAAGAATTAGGTTTATTTGGATGGGCCTTCCCACCTGAAGAGCAACAGGAAAATCGAGGCCACTGATGGCAAGTCAGGGACTTGGACAATTTACCCATCGGGGAAGCCATGGCTCCTTACCAAACCTTGCCCCATTCTATAGCATGTATTGTATTGTGAAGGAATCATTGCGAAGTAACTTGGTATCAAGTGTGCCAGGAGTCATCTTTTCCTCAAACGCCTGGTCAAAATATTAGGCCAAGCTTTGCACCTTGACAAAATGTTACATGCATGTTTATACGGTAGCTATTTTGTCTGTGTATGCTGGCTGCCCCAAAGTTTACAGCAAAAGGTGGGCGAAGGAAAATGCAGCCTGCATTATCAACTTGATGCAACGTTGTGTGTTTCTTAAAGGCAGTAGGCAGTCACCCCAAACAGAGTGAGTGTATCCTGTCACTCTAGTTCATGATTGGCCTATTTGATCATGTGACAATATTTTTGTTAGTGAATTGTGGAATTCAAGGAGAATTTCGCCTTGCTTTACCTATTGTTTGTAATAGTTATGTTCAAAACGTCTTCAGAGGTGCTTGTAATACAATAAGAGGAGATTTGCAAGAGTTTGCTGATTTTTCAAAGAAAATTTTGGGGCGACTGCCTATTGCCTTTAATATCAACAAAATATTACGTCAGATGCAAAAAAAAAAAAAAACTTGCATAGGCATGCATGCTTATGTTATCAAGTGAGTTCGCATGTATTTGTTAGTTTGTAGACTTAAAATTGATTGTTGTATAGTTTCAAAGATAAGTACACGAGAATTGCACCGAAAATAGCCTTTTTGTGACATATGGTGTTGGCAAAGTCGTCTCATAAATCAGCAAATAAGACTTAGGTGTACCTTTCGTAAACCTATGGGTCGTAATTACTAATTGTATTGATAGGGACTTCCAGAACAAAATGCAGTGTTTTACCTCTGTATAATACAACGTCATTTGCTTGCATTTCATCAATTTTCGAGACGAGAAAAACGTGGGAGTACCTTCCCCTCAAGTTGCCCTCTAGCCTGTTGAACCCATGTTTGTATCTATATATGTCAAACGCGGATCCAAGGGGGGAGAGTTTCCTCGGGCTCAGCCCCTCCTTTTCGCCACATCAACAATAACAAAGACGCGAAAATTAGCAAAATGTTAATTTAGGAGAATATCCAAGGGGGCTTTCAGCCCCCCCCCCCCTTTTCGAAATGTCTGGATCCGCGCCTGTATGTGTCCAGATACTTGTAAGGGAAACAAATGGACATTTGTAATATTTATAGATGATGTTTTGGGATTTCCTTTAACTCGAACTAACAGATGTTTAAAGGGACTGTGAATGGGAATTAGGTTTGTACAGAGCTTTAAAACTTACAATATTACTGTAAAGCTGTGCCACGTGAAGTGATAGTGGAATAAGGAGGGAGCGTGCCCCTCCAATCGATTTCTGAAAAAAACCTGAAAATTTCAAAATAATCCCCAAAGGCATTGAAAGTATAGATTTCTGTAGGGGGAAGGGTGAGGTGTGTTTTCGACGGAGTGATGGATCTATTGTAATCATTTCCTATCACAAATGGTTCTCAAAATATCAGAATTTTCGCAAATCCTTCGCAAGCTTACAAAAATTTTTGGCACGCTTCGCGCGCTTCAAACCTTACCTCAGTATTGTTCTTATTATTAGTATCTTCCGATAGCAACTCCCTGAGAAGCACAGCAACAAAAGTTGAAAGCTGTTGGCGAATTCTCAGGTAATACACACTGGCTTTTTGAGAGGCGTATAGGTTTGTTGGGAAATTAAAAGTGTCTCGATGCAGAGCCTGAATACAGGTTGTGTCAGGAAATCTTATTTCATGGAAAATCTAGGCGAGCTTTTCGGGCACTCGTCACGATTTGCACTCCATATTATGACCATTATTAAGGTAAAAGAACCATGGAACTTTTCTGATCACAACACTTCTCCGAAAAAACAGAGGTACATCTCCAACCTCTGTAGGGGCGGCGCATCAATATGGCATCTTTCAATCTAATTTGTAGCATGATGTGGAAGGTTGAAAGTACTTTTTTGCCGTTATACATTTTCGAAAATTTTTACCGAGAGCTTCGCGCCCAGCCATTATCGGTCTAGATGGTGATCGTTGATACACTTACGACAAAAAAGCGCTTGTTAAGCGCAGGTCACACTAGAGCAATTGCGGATAGGATGACGGTCAGATTTTTGTGAGTTGTAGATAAATTCTTCTCCATCCCTGGTCGGAAGGAGTAAAAAAATTGTCAATCTGTGTAAATATATGATTTGCATCAGAGGCAAATGAAAAGTAAACTAATTATTTCGTGACGTCACATCGGCAGACAACGTTTATCGGACGCGCGTGCAAAAATCGGATTGATTTTCGAACAAATACCCCTCTATTGAGCGGTATAAGCAGGGCCGTCGCGACCGGGGTGTGGGGGTGTCTTCCCCCCCCCCCCCAAGTTAGCCAGAGCGACGATAGTCGGAAAATCTGAAATGCCAGTTGGAATTTCTGATATCTCAGTCTAGTACATTTTTCCGACTGAGCCTATGTCAGCTTTGTATATATTTTCCAACTAGATCAAGTGAGAATAATACCAAACGTTATTTGCCTCACGTAAAATCGATTTAGAACTGTCCGTTTTTCGTAAATTCTTCTCAAACTAGCAAAATTTTCGCTCGCTCCGCGCGCTTCAAACCTTACCTCAGCGTTGCTCTTATTATCAACTTTTTCCAATAGTAACTTTCGGAGAAGCACAACAGGAGAAGTTGAAAGCTGCTTACAAATTACCAGGTAAAAGACTGGCTTTTTGACTAGCATGTTGGTTTGTTGGGCAATTGAAAGTATCTCGATGCAGATTCTGAATGCAGGTTTTGTCATGGAAATCTTATTCAATGAAAATTTCGGCGCGCTTCGCGCTCATACGTCACGATTTGCAATCAATGTCATGAACATTTTTAAGGTAATTATACCAGGCACAGCTCTACGGGGGCTAGAGGGCTTTAGCCCCCCCAAAATTTTCCAAGCCCCCCAAAGTTGTGCAAAATTTTATATAGACTAATATTGATCAAGACATAGATATACTTAGAAAATATTCCAAATGTCTATTTATCAGGCCGGTAGCCAGTAAAATCTGTAACGATTCTTTTTATAACTTCAAAAAATTTTCACGCTCTATGCGCGCTCTCATATATAGTTCTATCTAGTGGTAACGCCCCCGTTTTAAACATATATATTGGATTTATTCAATGTTTCCACAAATATTGTTCTTCCGTGTAGGTGTGATTCTAGAGAAACACGAAAATGCATCGTTGCGAAGTTCTTTCCTCTTTTTCCTAACTTTTCGAAGATTCTTTCTTCAGCCTTGCCATCGTGACAAACATATTTTGTAAGAAAAAGGTTTTTCAGTTTCGTCGGGGAGCCTTAATGGGTAGGCTAAGATAAAGAATGTAGTCCCCGACGACGACCATGCCGTCGCCCCAACAAATTTCATGGTTTTGCCCAGATTCTTCAATAAAAACCCAAACTTTTTCGACTTTTTTAATGAAAACAAAAGTGTGAAATCTTTTTTCAATATAACTCCAAATTTTTCGGCGCGCTTCGCGCGCCTTATGTTCGAGTTCGGCAACCCATTGCATCTGTCGGGACTTAGAGTAGCTGGCCCCCAGTCAGGGCGCTTCGCCCCAATGTCGGCAAATCAAAGCACCACCCTGGCTGAGCCTGTGTGCAGGTTTTTCATTTTGGCATTGAAGTATACCCCCAAATTTCGGCGTGCTTTACCCGCAATCCTTACAAACCACGTTATATCACTTATGAACATTATAAGCACAAACGTACCAGTGAACTTTTATAGCGTGAACTAGGTGTACATTCTGAAATGCGCTTGGTAGTCCTACACCCCTTTTGCTATACCTGTCTGGCAGGTCTAATAACACCCTTCTGCACCTATACTCTCCCTCCCGCCCATTTCCTATTGCTGGAAGCTGTTCTTCTGGATTTTCGTTCAAAATTAGTACAAATACGATACGTAAAGTGTTTGACGTCATACTCTATATTATTGTTTTGATGTCAGGTGATAAGCATTATGTCATTGCCCCCATTTTACATAATTGATCCAGAGCTTCCAGGAGGCCCTATACAGGTATGTACCAGCCTTAGATGCCCGAATAGCAGGCAGTAAAGTAGTCAAAAAAGGGGGGCTTTAGGAGGTTTTTTGACATCGTATTCTTCTCTTAGACAACATACTTAGGTGTTTTCACCTAACCAAATCTTAGAATTCACTAAATTATGGATATTTTCCAGCCATGTATGATCAGTCTCCAAAAGTAACCCAAAGATAGCACCATTTTTGCATCTAAGCAACCTTACCTTAACAAAAATTTCTCTCCCCTTAGACTCCTCCCCCAGGACGGCACCTTTATGTACTAACAAACTTGGATCCCCACTGCTGTACAGGGGCGGATCCAAGGGGGGGGGGGGTTTAGGGGTTTAATCCCCCCCCTTTGATTTTCGAGGAATTTTTTTTTTCGTTTTGTATAATATATTGTTTATTTTCCCCGATATGTTTTGAAGGTTATTTTCAGTTACAACAATGCAATTAACATGCCATAATAAGTTTGCTGACAGCGCATTTTTCCTTCTATTGTCCCGATTCTCTCTCGTTCAAAATCCTTATAGAGTCCAGCTCTATGATTAGCTCACCAAAGAAACGTAAAGTTTCCATGGAAATGACAAACATACAAAACATGAAACATGAAGATGGCCTAAGTATAGATTGTAAGGTCTGAGAAGGGTCAATTTTTCTTGGTTCACGCGGCGCCAACCGATGGTCGCGCTCCGCTTAAATAACGAGACAACCAAAAATTCCATGCACGCGATCAAGCCTATACCAGTTGAATTTTGAGGCCCCAATATCAAAATACTTGCAGAAGATTTCAAAAGAGAAACCAAATTTCCTTTACTGAGCACAAGTGAGTAACTTTTAGTGAGTCACTGTGAGTGCCTAGAGAGAGCACTACAAAGGACTCAATACTCCTTACTCCTGACGCCCAAGATCGTTATCGGCATTGGCGTAGGCAGAGGGGGACCACGGGGACCATGCCCCCCATATCGAATTCTGAAAAAAATAGGAATTAAAAACAGTTGTCGGCTCTCCAGAAATCAGTGACGTGACTGAAGTGATGATATGTCGGGATATACAAGATACCTATAATGTACAGTATCCTAGAACCGTCATGTTACCATATTATGATAACTAAAATAGGACATGATACCACGGATGGGTCTGGTTTAAATGGTACCGTATAGAGTGACCTTACTTGGTCAGTGGCGTAGGAACCGGGGGGGGGGCACGGGGGCCATGGCCCCTAATGTGTTTTGACGGGGGCACAATGTCATTCTGGCCCCCCAAAATCGCGATAGTTTACAGTTTCGTTTTACCCGTTTTTTGCTCTCATGAGAACAATTTCTCTAATAAGAACCCAAAATTTTCGGCGCGCTACGCGCGCTATAGAGCGATCCTAGTTTCTTCAATAGTTCCATTCTACATAGCTAGATAGCGCAAGTCCTTACCACCTTTCCAAGTAACATGTAGAGAAAGTAGTTTATGTAGAGGTCGTAAATTTATCTCATATCTCAAAGCCTAGTTACTATTCTCTTGTGTGTGTCATGCGGTACGTTCAGTTGGTGAGAGACTCACGGAGCAATGGCTGGCCACCGGTATTTCATCGGGTAGTCGGGATGGTTTCGATACAATGTATATTATCTCCAATATGGTCTACAACCTGTCAACCCCTAGAGATTTTCTTTCTTCTTTTTATTCTTAATGATTACATATGTTTCTTGTGAAAACCTACCAAAAATTTCGAGCGCTTTGCAATTTTTCACTTTAGATTCCGGGAAAAAACATTTAAAGAACGCGGAACTATGCCTTTCTAGTTTACACAAATTTTATGCAATATATATATATATATATATATATATATATATATATATATATATATATATATATATATATATATATATATATATATATATATATATATATATATATATATATGTGCCCCGAATGACATGGTCTTAGTACACAGGTTTTCTTCAAATTCCACATCACCAATACCCGACGGCAATGGGCTGTCGGAGCTTCGGGTCGCTGCCCCCCCCCCCCCTTTCGAGCAAATCCTGGCGCCACCTCTACTCAACTTAATAATAGACTCTGGCTGTGGAAAATTTCCAGTCCAATTAATCCACTGAAATCCATGGGGATAACTCCACTCTGAATAATTTTGAATAAATTCGGATAGATTGTGACAAATTTAATGTGTTTTAGAATAAATTCAAATCAACCTCCACAAATTTTCTACAAAAATGGCACATCTTGATCGCTGCTATTAAGGCCGACAAGTGCCATTTCCGGCGATCTGGGCTGTATTAAAATCTCAAATTTTCTTGGTTCGCTCCGCGCCAACCTATGGTGGCGCTCCGCTTAGATAGTAGACGAGAGCCAACGCCAACGAAATTCCCCAGCCCTCCAGAGCCACCATAAAATATCTTAGCTACACCACTGCTAATGTTTTGTTGTTTCCTTTTTCTTTAAATATATATACTACTTTGAGCAAATATTAAGTTGGAGTGTGGAAAGGGTCGGGGTTCAAGGTCGAGAAATCGCATCTTGTCTGCCCCCCCCCCCCCCATGTCAAACATCTTCCTACGCCGCTGTTGGTAGTAAGCCATAGCTGGTATGCTATTGCTAGACGCGTTTCGACCATGGAAGATAAGTACCAGGTCTCATCAGTAGCGGTAAGGTAAAGTCGGCGACAGAATACCAACGAGTTGACGTAGAAATATGGTGAACTAATCGTGAAATCTGAATTCTCCTATTTTTCGATAAGCTGGTGTGCAGCTAGCAATAGAGAAAAACAAATCGGTTGCATGATAACAACAAGACCCCCTCCCAAAAGCAGTACTTCACTTATGGAATGATGTCAGAGTGTTGCGATTCAATGCTTCTTTTCGGGTACTGTATGTCGAGTTTGTGCCAGTAGCGGTTAGAAATATCACGGGTGAATGGATATTTACGTAGCACAAGACTGCGTGAATGGCTATGAATGGTTTACAAAGGATAAAATTGCGGTGAAAGAAGCAAGGATGTAACCGACTGAATGTAAAATTATTTTTCCAAAATAGAGCTAATTCTTTGTAGGTTTCGAAAGTTTTCTGAATTTACAGAAGGATATGTTTCAGTTTTAGGAAGTTTCTCGAGTGCAGATAAACCTTGATAGGTTGGTTTTCTCCCTGGTAAAGTATAAAAAAATTCTTTTGGGATTTTTATATTAGCTTTGATAATACACATGTCTCATCGGTATGACCAGAGAGGCGAAAAATACTCACGATGTGAATTTCTTCAGATAAACAAAGCACACCTTCGATACGAGTGATGTTCCCATGAAAATAGAAAACGTCGTTATTCAGTGTATTTGTATTCGGAAGAGACTTGGTAAAGTTGCTGTGGTACTTTAAATGAAATTGTTACACACGCATAGTGCGACCAGTGTTCCGATGGGTTGGAAGCGTAGTGCGCGTAAGGACTTACAATTCTGTGTTGTTAAAAGCTAAAAACTTTAGCAATAGCACAATCGCATAGTCATCCAACTACATGAATTAGACCCTACACTGGTTTCCTGAAAATTTACCTTTATACACCATGAGATATAGATTGACTATTTCTATATCAAATTATTTTATCCCGATATATCACTACTTTGGTCACTTCACTGAGTTCTGGAGAGCCGACCATTTCCTCTAATTATGCCAGCGCTCAACCCATGGCTTTATTAACATTCTGAAGCGAAAACTATTGGCTATGTTCAGTTATAACGCTTATGACTTTTGGTAATTTGTTTGACATTTTCTTATGACTGATTTACAACAACAGCCCAGGAAAAATCTGCATATAGGCTAGTGCCTACCTCGAGAAAAGCCTGACTACACAACTACACCAATGTACTGACAACCTTTGATTTGCTAAGCATAATTTTTCTTATGACAGTTCAGGGCCGGATCCAGGGTGCGTACGCTTCCCCCCCCCCCCTTCTTTGCAGAACAATTTTTTTGTAATGAAACAAAAAAATGACTTCAAATGATGCTAAATGTTGCACCAGATTGCATCTGAGGGTACTTAAATATTCAAAAATTTCTCAAAGGGGACACCCCCTCCCCTTTGACCCCTCCACCAGGCTGGCGATGAGGTAAGGCGGTTGGCCACCCAAATCAAAAATCCTAGCCACGCCAAAGGTTATCGAGCTGTAGAGCATGCATCTCGCACAAGAGCTTGTTTTATACGGATCAAAGAGCCTAGGAAACGCGTGGGAAATGCATGATTTCCTGCAATCTGGGGGTCTTCTGGACCAAAAATTTTCTCTGTACGCTTCGCGCCAACTCATGGTGGCGCTCCGCTTAGATAGTAACTATATCGCACCCCCCCCCCCATTAGTCAAAACCTGCATCCGCCCCTGGCTGTATACAAACGCAGGACGCATAAAACCGAAGGTGCAATTTACAAGCCGCCACTCATTTGGAAAAAGAATCCACCTAGTTGGAAAAATTAGAATTCACTTAATTATGGACATTTGCTAGTCATATATGATCAGCTCCAAACATATCCCAATGATAGCACCATTTTGCATCTAAACAACCTTAAATTCAAAAAATTTCTCAAAGGGGAGAGGGACACTTCTCCCCTTAGACCCCTCCCCCAGGACGGCACCTATATGTAGTGACAAAGGAAGGATCCTCACTGCTGTATATAAAACGCAGGGCGCAAAAAATGGTGAACATTTAGTTGGAAAAAACATCCATCCAGTCGGAATTTGGGACCTTCACACCCTCCAAACATATGACCCTAGCTACGGCCCTGGGTATAAATTATACAATGGTAACAGAACAATTTATCGTGAGACAAACTAGGATCAGTTATCGATATAGCTTGATCATTCTTGATCATCCTTAGAACAAAGTCTCAATAAAATATTATTTTCGGATTTTTATATATATTTTTTATATATATTTTCGGATTTCGGATTGAAAATCGCTGAAGTGTGACCCGCCCTTTGGTCCTTAACCCCTTTCGCTGTATATGTATGGAGGTCTACTTTCACCTCCCTGCACCTATACTATCCCTCCCATTCCCCATTGCTGGAAGCTGTTCGTCTGGATATTCGTTCAAAGTTAGTAAAAATACGATAGTTGTAAAGTGCTCGGCGTCGTATTCAGTATCATTTGGATGTCAGGTAATAAGCATCATGTCAGTGCCCCATTTATATAGTTAATTCATAGCTTCCAGGAGGCCCTATACCGGTGTCTGTCAGTCTTAGATACCCTTTTATAATGCACAATGAAGCAAAGGAAACTTTTCGTAAGTCCAAGAATGTTTCTGTGGACTCCACGCACGTATTTTGCGTGACAACTTTCCCCAAATAGAAGGCAGTAAAGTACCCAAACAGGGGGTTTCAGGAGGTTTGTTGACAACATACCCTTCTCTAGGACAAGATACTCCCCTCTTTCAGCAAACCAAAAATTAAAGTTCACTAAATTATGGACATTTTCTAACCATATATGATCAGTTCCTAAAATATCCCAAAGACAGCACCATTTTGAGATTCCGGTTACAAGTGGGTTATTCTGTTATCCAAAACTCACTTCTAGGGGGAAAGCATGGGGCGAAACTTGACTATAAAGGGCGATTGGCATCTTAGGACAGGCGAGTTTGAGGAAAACTATAGCAGTTTTTAACTATCTCTGGGTATGACAGGGGAAAGTCTTCCTTTTGAGGTCCACAGCCACTGAAATGTATAAATTCATCTTTGCTCTGAAAATTTCAGGGGTAAACGGCCCCATATGTGTCCCTCCCCATGATCTACAACTGATATTACATGGAATGACAAAAAGTATTTTGCATACATTTTGTCATTTTGATTTTGATGAACTGAAAAACAGTAGGTATGGCATTTGGATAGCCAAACATTTCATTAGAATAGTGGACTTTACCCAAAATAGACAACTTTCTCGTATTCAATGAATGTTAGCAATTACTTCTATTTTAACGTTTTTGATTAAATTGATAATTAAAATTAATAATTGCGATATTTGAATTTCACTCATAAGTTTGATGCACGAAATAACACATGGTTCATGGCTGTATACGTAAACAAATCAAGCGTCGAGCCAGGGTCTACCGTTTACAAACATTTGTCACTACGTTCCGTATTTACAGAAAATTCAATTAACGATTTGATTAAAATAAAAAAAGGATTTATTTGTACATATATCAACCACAGAATATTTTTATTGCAATTTGCAAAGGTGCTGCTTGAGTACTCAGGGGCCTCACTCCCGAGGGTGTGGGGTGGTGCTACGACCCCAAAAATTTTAAAAGTGCGGCCAGTCTGGAAAATGATGCCGTCCGTCGGGAAAAAATTGCCTCTTCCCTTTGCAGTTAATTTACTTTGTCAGAAAAAAAAAAACTATTTGGGGCTACAGAAATATCAGAAAATTTTATGAACACAACGTTTTACTTAAATGAATTATTGTCGGATGGAAATATTGCTTTGGATAATTTAAGCAGAGACCTAACCCTTCCCTGATGCAACTGTATTGGGAAACTTTTCTGTTTGTCGGGAAATTATTATATATTGTTAGGAAAGTTATCACAAATTGAGGGTTCTGTGTCAGTGATCTATACTGTACTATTCGGTAAGCTACTGTCTCTTGTCGAAATCCAGGCTGTGGGGAAAATAGTAGTACGGTATTGCATAATTGTCTGCCATGAAATAGACACCATGTCCCAACACCGTGGGATAAAAAACGACAATACTTTAGGCCTGGGCCTAGCTAGGGCCTAAATGCACGCTAACTTCCCCTAAGTTAGGCCGAACTTTGGTCTGTAACTTTACACTTACTGTTATACGGCCACACCTTGAAACATCCAGGGTAACCGGTGTTTTCAGCTTTTGAGCTTCTTTAGGGAATGCTAAAACTGCTGCTATACAGTGGCGGATCCAGGGGAGGGGGGGTCGCCGGCGTCCGGACCCCCCCCCTCAAATTTTCCAATCTGCCCTTTTTCAAAAAATGGTTTTTTCACACTAGCAAAAAAAAAAAAAAAAAACAGACAGTTTCACAGGTAATGACAGTGTTGTCCGATTCCGAGTCCCCCATCCAGTATTGACCAATTCACTAGTCTAGCCATGTATCAATCGCAGAAACTTTCGGCAATATATTTGACTACGGTAGCCTATATTGGCCGCCTCGAAACCCGAACAGTGCAATCATTTTACAGAGAATGTGACTACAGTATGTCTGCGTGACAATCAGGCATTCTAATCACTTTTCGCTTGGAACCACGTGTGGCGTGCTTGGGCATTCAGATATTACGTCATACTCACTAGCTAGTGCTTTATGCAACGCATTACTATTGGGTTTTAATATTGATTCCAAAAGGTCACTGCTAAGTCTTTTGGTCTTACAAAATAATGATCTGTTCACACTCCCTAAACGCTACATCTACGAAACCTTCCCTCCACCCTCTAGTATCCATCCTCTCGTGAACAAGAGAGAGTAGGTAAATATGTTTCGCTATGATATTTATAGTCTGGAATTACTCTCTTCTTTTATAGTGTTGACCTAGTGATGGGAATAAAAAGCCAGTCTTAGGTAAAGTCCACAGCCAAGAGTTGACCAGAAGTCACAACAGACGAATCGGTGTTTGTTTCATTTTAAAATTACTATATAAAATCACCACCAGGTCAAATAACGCCATGTCAGTCGGTTCAATTTTTTGACGTCTTTGGACCGATGACCGGTCTGCTGTCGCAAATGAAAAGCAAACATTCGACTTCAGTCATCTGTTCTGACAGTGTTTTTGACAGTTGCGCCGCAACTATATAGGAAACACAACATACAGTATATTAACCTCCTCCCCCAGTCGAGATAGCGGTGGCGCCAGGTGGGGGAAGGGTTCATGCCCCCGTCTGGGAAGGCTGGCCCCTCTATCGGAGAAGTTTAACAGTTTCGTGGGGGAGTCTTAGTCGAAAGTACGCAGCCTCCGACAACTAATCGACTGTTTACCTGTTTTTTGCCCTTAAGAGGATAATTTCTGTAATAAGAACCCAAAATTTTCGGCGCGCTACGCGCGCTGTAGAGTCACTCTATTTTTTTCAATAGTTCCATTCCACATAGCAGGATAGCACAAGTCCTGCCCACCTTACCAAGTAACATATGGGCAGAATACATAGTTTATGTAAAGGTCGTAACTTTCATCCCATATCGCAAAAGCCTAGTTGGTGTTCTCTTGTGTGTGTCATGCGGTACAGTCAGTTGGTGAGCGACTTACGGAGCAAAGTTTGGCTATTTCATCGTGTAGTCCAGGTGGTTTCGATACAATGTATGTTACACCCGATACGGTCTACAAACCCTACAGTTCTTTTTTCGTTTCGTCATATGTTTTATGTGTAAGCCTATCAAAAAATTTCACCCGCTTCGCGCGCTTTTCAATTTCACGATCCAGATTCAAAGAACACTATCAGTGCGCAACTCGGATCAGGAAGTATTGAGTGATATAATGCAAAATATGCCTGAAATTACATGGGATAATGAGGCTCCCACATTTGCCCTTCTCATCATACCCTCGAAATAGGGAATGTCGGAACTTGGGGTAGCTGACATGGTCCGGCCCCCTGTTGGAAAAATTCTGCCGCCATGCACCCATGGTCAGTTTACTTATTTTGGCTTTCATAAGGGTAATTTCTGGGATAAAACCCAAAACTTTCGGTACGCTTTGTCCTCCCTTCCTCAGTTCAGTTATACTTATAGCTAAATATAGTACAAACCCTCTCCACCTTTTCAAGTTAATAAGTAGAATACATGGATTTATGTAAATGTTATGCTCGATAGGGCCCAACTGTCCGCTCAATTGTTCTATATACTGATATAAGCTTTAATTTAGTACAAATTCTTATAAGTGTAGGCTTACCCAAAAAATTTTCGCGCGCTTCGCGCGCTTTGCAATTTCACCTTTTAGATTCCAGGTTTTGATTCCAGTTTTTCATGTCTTTTGGTTGATCCTTTCTTTGTCAATATGCGGTAAGTTGTGTAATCGCTGACGTTTATGGGAACCAAAATTTAAAAAAAAATGAATGTGCCCTTTTTATGTTGGACCCCCCCCCCTCAGAAAAGACCCTAGATCCGCCCCTGCTATATCTACAACATCATTTTTATCGTCGAAAATTTCAGTGTTCATGGGCATATTTTTGACTGACCGTAGTCTTGCCGCAGCCCAACATACAGGTAGGGCAAATAGAGAGTGCAACGGAAGATAGCTCACGCTATAAACTTCGTGAATTTCTATTTCAAAATCTTCCTTCTCGGCGACATTTTTCTTCGTCATGAGACGACCTGAAAAGTCCAGAGCCTTTCCAAGGCTATCTGCTGTAGGAGATCCAACCCATTCCAAGTTTTGAAAAGTTGTCGTGACCACCGCACACTCTCACGACTTTACTCAACTGAGAAGCGACTCCCGCCCCTCCCCCGACTCCACTACGAATATCAAACAGTTGATATTTCCTATGTGGTCATAAAGTAGACTGTTGGATCGCAATCGGGAACGAAGGCCGGGTAGAGAACAAAATCTGGAACACACCTAACCGACTCGTCTGCCACGCGACTTGTTTTGCCCTCAGGTTGAAGCCGGGCTGTGGGCTGGCTTTCCACTTACTCAAATCGTGAAGCGGTGGAGCGCTTTTGTGTTTGCTGTAAAGACTTGAAAGTGTGTACACTTTGTTGCGGTGGTTGCGAAGGAGGCTCGCTTTCAAACTCCTTCTGTAGATGCAGTGCCTAAAAGCGTCCTTCATATGCACTAATTGTCCAATTAATAATTCAAGAAGAACAGAGCGTACTTTGGATTATTGCAAAATTCCGTGCAGAGACGTGCCGGCAAAAAAATTTTTTTTGGGGGGGAGGGGGTCCGTGAAAAGTGGTGACTGTAGTGCGAAAACAATACTTTTGGAGTGGGAAGGTGAAAAATAGCGTAGCCTTAAGTGCGATATGGGGGGGGGGGTGAGGGACTGGGTTCGAACATACGAATGAGTATCGCAAGGAAAGAGGATCTAGAGCAGGGATGGGAAACCTCCGGCCCGCGGGCCGGATGCAGCCCCCCTAGACCAGTTCATCCGGCCCGAGAGGCAATTCATAAATGTAAATTCAGAATCACTTGGAAGGTTATTGATAATAATCTTTTAGCCCATGGTGCCTATCGTATTTCCTGCTTTTACCACTTTCCGCATATTTCACCTAAAACTGCTGCGAAACACTACCAATTTATTACTAAAATCTTAGTATCCACAATGTAACATCCCCACCGTTTCATTAGACGCAAACCAAGTGCAGAATACTTGTACATTTGGTGGTATCGGAAGTTTTGCGTGGAAGGTTACATAAATAGGAATGGACAGAAGTGGACTAACAGACGTACAAGCCCATGGGAAAACTTGTAGCGCCCTCACTTCTGCGGCCTGCGAGTGGCTTATGCTATCAAAACGGCCAGCCGGAGGAAAAAGGTCCCCCACCCATGATCTAGAGCAATTTTCGAAGGTTCATTTCAGTGTTTTTCGTGATCTACGGTAAAAATATAAAACGTCATATACTGGAGAGCATGACAAGTAGCCAGCAACGATTGAGCATGGGAGCTTGGGAGGGTGTCCGTGACTGGATGACTGCACTATAACCGTCGTGTTTGGAGAGGGGTGTAAACAGAAGTGCCTTCTTTGAGCGATTTTTAGTATTGAAGGCTCCTAGATGCAATTTGGTGAGACCATAATATGCATATCTACCATTAATGCTACTTTTATGTCTGTCTGTATGGTATTAAACGAATATGCGGTTAACGCCCATGGTCACTTAGGAGAATGAAAAGGCGAACACTAAGAAACGAGGCGGAAAGACAAAAGATATTACACTGCCAAAAAAGAACGTGTCCAGTGTTAACAAGTTCTCATACTAATGATACGTACATTACGAACTGATTATTTTCAAGGTTGTATTTCAGACATGATAGTAAGTGTGATTGCATTTGAACTGATTATTAGTTTCGCCATTTTTTTTTTTCTCGAAAACTACCCATCAGATCATGAAGAAAATTTACCCTGCTGTAACTTTTAGCACTAAGTTTTTGTTCATGATGATAAAATCCGCACGGAGTCTCCTGGCCTTCACTGTATTTTTCGTAACTTTCTGTACTTTGTAAAAGGCTTAGAAAATGATTGCAAACTCTATCATATTTAAATAATATAGACTGATGACATCGACTTCAGATGATAATCGTTTCATCATTTTTGTCTGCATACCCTCAAACCAAGGAGAGTTTGCATGGATTGAAAGAATATCATTACTCTTTCCAGCAAATCGAGCTAACCATGCTAGTGGGGTTAACATAACTCCAAACATATTTTTTCGAAAACAATTAACTTCTCATATTAGCTTGGTATGTGAAGGGTTTTCAAACGCATTTTCAGACAAAACCATATGCTACCCTTGACAAAATGGGGGCCTGGGCCCAGGACTCCAATGGGCACGACGCCTCTGACTCGGTGCAAGCTTCTCGATTGCTCAACCTAGCTCCCAGCCCTCAAACCGGCTGCATCATGAAGAAATCGAATGGCCGTTGGTCAGGCCCGTAGCCAGACAAGGTGTTGAAGGGGGGGGGGTGAAAAAGCTTCTAGGGGGGAAATTTCCAGAGGGGGCAAAGCATACTAAAATGCATTACGGCAATGCTAATGTTTGATCTTCTAGGGGGGCGAAAATTTTCCAAGGGGGGCTTCGCTCCCCTGGCCCCCCTCGACTACGGGCCTGCCGTTGGTCCTGGATATTATGTTTAGTTTTTATGTTTAGTGCGTAGTCAGTGCTTTTTGTACAAACTGGTAATTGCTATGTATAAATAAAGGCAAACATTATTAAATGTCCCCAAAGGTGTTACTATTCGGCACACTTCTCGCGCATTCATCTTGCACTCTTCTGAACCTATCATAACTTCCATAGAATAAAGTGAGTATAATATACTGCAAACTTCCGTAGCAACCTTCACCCTCCCCAAGCACCATCAACCCCACTGCTTCTTGAAATCGACCGGCGGCTATAGTCAGAATTACTATATTTTGAAAAGATGTAGACAAACTATAATTTTATGGTCTGTTTAGTGAGAATCAATTCCATTTGTAGACAGTAAAATGCTTTATTCTAGTGCCAAAATCGTGCAAATGGTTCGAAGCTTCTTGGGACTTCGCCCCCTGGATCTCCACAGAGGGACGTTACTGAAATGGGCTCTAAGGCGGTCAACGGACAGCCCCATGCCAAAGACGATCTTATACTCCTACCATGGAAGTACTACCTCGGAGCTAGTACTTCCATGACTAAATTGACCTTGCTGTTGAAACAGATAATAGAAACGGGTGCACCAAGGTCAAATTGACATTGCCAAATATTAAACTCCGTTTTCCGATAGGTTTTGTTTTTCCTTATCTTGTCCTCCGGTCATCCCGTTACAAATTGCACTTTTTACGAAGATTTTCATAAAACGAGGGTTATGAGTTAACCGTTCTTGACACGTACATTTTTTCGGGAACGAAACCCTGTTTTACCGGGAAAATGTCCAACGACCCCCTCATCGATCCTTAGGGACTGTCCTGGGAATAAATACTGCGCACTCCCTTTGTCAAAGTGCGATCCAGCGGGTCTAGCGGGTGCCTAATTTACACATAGGCGTATAGGAAGCAGGGGTGGGAGCTTTAGCCCCAAGTCAAAAATGTGGTGGGCGGAAGTATGCTTCCGCCCCCAGTCTAAGGACGAAAACGCCTTAATTGTTTGCTCTTTAAAAATTTCAAAAATTTGTAGTAATTTCCTCCAAATGTACCTAGTGCACTAAATTTGCCGAATTTGTTGCACCAAATTGCATCTAAGGATCCTCAAATATTAAAAATTTTCCAAAGATGAGAACATTCCCTCCCCTTAAGACCCCCTCCCCCACGACGGCGGTCTGAAGCAACGTTCAGATCCCCCCCCCCAGTCTCGAACAGCGCCCTGCACCTATGCCTGATTAAATTAGAATGTATATTTTTATGCATGGGCCAGCTGATAAGGCTGGGAATGAACCACCGTCGTTCTGAGGAATGTAATTGAAACACTTAAATTTTAGGCGAACGCCTTATAGGGAAACTTTGGCTTTCTTTCATTGTTTAAATTCGTATGGTCAAAATAGTGCATTGGCGTGGGCAGGATTTTTGTTGGGGGACTAACTGCAGGACCTGATCGCTGGCCTGGGGAGGGGTCTTAGAGTAGAGGTGCCCCCTCCCCTTTGAGAAATTTTTGAATATTTAAATACCCTCAGATGCAATCTGGTGCAACATCTAGCATCATTTGAAGTCGTTTTTTTTTGTTCCATTACCAAACTGTCATAAGAAAAATTTTGCTAAGAAAACTAAAGGTTGTCAGTACACTGGTATAGTAGTGTAGTCAGGCGTTTTCCGAGGGGTGGGCACTAGCCTATCTACATTTTTCCAGGGGTTTTGGTGTAACTCAGTCATAAGAAAATGTCAAACAAATTACCAAAAGTCATTAGCGCCGGTTATAACTTAACGTGACCAATAGCTTCGGCTCCAGAATATTGATAAAGCCATGGGTTGAGCACTGGCATAATTAGAGAAAAAGGTCGGACGTGAGCAAAGTAGTGGTACATCGGGATAAAATAATTTGATATAGAAATAGTCAGTCTATATCTCATGGTGTATTGGAAACCAGGGTAGGGTCTGGTTTTATGTAGTTGGTTGACTATACGTAAGTTATCAGTGGCGGATTTAGACGGGGGCGCACCCGGCGCCCCCCCCCCTAAAATTTTCCAAGGTTTGTTTTTTTACCTTCGTAGAACGGATCATTTCGCCTACTTGATTCTTCATCATGTTGTATTGTCTTATAATTGCTGCAAAATAATAGCAGTTTAAAAGTATACAGTTTCAAGTTTCCGATGGAATGGCAACAGGGTGACATCGAAGATCTCGACCGTATCTCGCAACTTATAGGGCATGGGAAGGGCCATTTCCTTCAATCTGGGAGGCTCATTTTGCAAAATTTCACTCTTACGCTACGCGCGAACCAATGATCGCTTACGGCTTACATATACTGGGAAAGTCGAACTCCAAACTGGTCATGATTTGTCAAATAGGCGTACAAGGCAAGGGCAGAGGGCAGACTGTCCCCAAATTTCCACAAGATCTTAATTTCTGGCATGGGTTTGCACAGCCATTTGAGTCTTAAAAAATCTCGCATGTTTTAATTCCACTCAAAATTCCTATCGTGCCCGAATTCTTCCAAAGATTTGCCAGAAAAATTAAAAAGCGTCAAAAAAACTTTTATTCCTTAGCCTTTGTTTATAGTCTTGTGCAACACTTTGCCCGAAAAATCCGAATCTCCCAATTCTTTGAAACATTTGCCCGAAACATAAAAAAGCATCATAGTCAAAGTAAAAATTTCATGACGAAACGAAAAGAACACAAAAATTTGCGACACATCCGGGTCGCTTATGGAAAAACATTTTTCCCCAGTCTCACTTCATAGTCCCGTGCAAACTAAACTTTTCCCCAAATGGTAGAATATTCCCGCGAAAGTTGTAAAAAAGTTCTGGGATGTTTTCAATTGCTAGATTACACTGACAGACGGGAGGGTGTATAGGTGTATACAAAGCCCAAAATTTTGCCCAAAGAAATTAATCAAAGACCATATTTGACGTGTCATATTCCTTTATGACAATACTACCATTAGTCATCATAAGGCGAAGATTCGGTTTAGTCGGGACGTATTCGGGCAGCTATGTGTGGTCACGATTTTGCATTTTTCAACGTGAGCCACCGTCAATTGTGCAAAACTTGCTACTTATAAGCTGCAGTGCTTTTAACCCCAAATCGGGCAAAGGTAAAAGTATCTTTTTCTTCAATTTCACATATGAATTTAGTGTGAGAAAATCTTCCCATAAGTCCGCCTGAAAATTCTTCATAGCCATCTTTGAACGTGACATACCGGTTTTTTTTTCAGAAGGTGTTAGTAGTAAACTCAGTAGCGTGCGCATTGTCGGAGGAAAATCAACTGGTCGGGGGAAATCGGGAGCAGTCTGACCTACTCTGGCGGAGCAACAGGCGCACTCTCCCATGTGTGTTTTAATATGCTTCAAAATGTTTCAAATATAGCACCATTTTGCATCTCAGCTCTCTTTCTTAGGCAAAAGTTTCTAGACCCCTCCCCAGGACAGCAAAGAATCAAACCTTGCGCACCTCTGTTAAAACTTGTTTTACCTTCCAAAGGTATACCACTAAATAAATACCAGTTCTGGAAAAAACGGTAAATCATCTATTAATCTATAATTTGACGAGTCTTATTTTTTTAATTAATCATCTAATTAATCATCTGTTATAAGCCAAGGAGGAGGTGCGAAGGGGACAGTCCCACCTTATTTCTAGTATTCTGTGTTTATTTTTTACAATATTGCTAGTGTTTCCCCAAATTTATATGCCGTAAATAGGCCTGGAAAGTGCCATTTCCAGCTATCTGGGAGGCATTTTGAGCCAAAATTTCCTTGCGCTCCGCGCAAAACGAAGGTGGCGCGGAGCGCTGAGAGTCTGTCTATGGGCTACGTCTCCCCCTCTCCTCAAATTCCTGCGCACGCCACTGAGTAAACTCATCTATAGTCGGGAGTTCGGGCAGCAATACAGACAGTGGCATAAATTCAGTGGACCTTCAGTTCGGACAAGTGTCGTAAAAGATACGCAGTCAGAAGCATGTTTTCAATTCCGTTGTATGGTTTTTTGTCCCGGAAAGGTACAAGACCATTTCATCATGATCCAGTGGTAGTGGTACATGTTTTCACTGACCTAGCCAGCAGGGGGCAGAATGCCCGCACAGAAATTTTAGGGACGCGGTCGACGATGTTGAAAAAATGAAGGGAATCAAACTTAAAACGGCGAGAGGAGGGACGGATGGGATGTTGTTCGGGTGGAAGGGTGAGGGTTAGAGGCCTAGAGCTAGTGGGAGGGTAATTGGGAAATATTTCCTTCACAACTATGATCTTTTTATGATATTGAAAACTATGACGAAACAGATTAACAGAACAATGTAGGCGTCCACATCGTATTTCGTTTTTCGTAAAAATTATGAATAATATTATTCATTGATAGAATGAAAATCAAGACATTTTCAGCACATGGATCTAGTGTGAAAAGAAGCAAAATATAGCACGATTTTTAAGCCCTTCGGGACAGCAAAAAAATTTCAAAAAGAAAGGGGACACTCCATGACGGCGGTCAAGAACGGGAACTATGAATAGACTTTGCCCCTGCATTTTATTTGGTAATTTTCTAATCATTTTGCAATTTTCTCATTTTTAATTGAAGGGAAAATTTTTTGGCAAACGAAAGCTCAAAATATCGACTGCTTAGACTCTACTTACAAGCCTGGGAAATGCCATTTCCGGCTATCTGAGGGGTCGCGAAAATTTTTTTCAAAATTTTCTGTACGCTCCGCGCCAACTGATGGTGGCGCTCTGCTTAGATAGTCGTTCGGGCGGATGTTTGGCCGTCAGCGCCCCCCCCCCTAACGAAAAATCCTAGATCCGCCCTGGTTATAGCGATTGTGCTATAGCTCAAGTTTTCACCTTTTTACACCAGAAAATTGTTAATCCATACACTCACGACGCTTCCAACCCGTCGGAACACTGGTCGTCAGAGCAACTTAACCAAATTTCTTCCGACTCCAAACACACTGAATAACGGTGTTTTCTATTTTCATCGGAACATCAGTCGTATCGGAGGTGTGCTTTGTTTTTCTGAAGAAAGCCACATCATGAGTATTTTTCGCCCCCCTGGTCATACCGATCAGACCTTTGTATTATCAAAGCTGATACAAAAACCCTAAAAGGATGTCTCTCACTTTAACAGGGAATTAATCTCTCAAGGATTATCTGCACTCGAGAAACAGAAACATATCCTTCTGTAAATTCAGGAAACTTTCCACACCTTTTTACCAATTAGCTTTACTTTATTTTGGAAAACGAATTTTCCATCCGGTTACATCCTTGCTTCTTTCACCGCAATTTTATCTTTTGTAAACCATTCATAGATGCAGTTTTGTGCTACGTAAATATTCATTCACCCGTGATATTTCTAACCGTCACTGGCACTCGACATACAATACCACAAAAGAGGCATTGAATAATAACACTCTTAAATTATTCCATTTGGAGTACTGCTTTGGGGAATTAGCGGTCTTGTTGTTATCATGCAACCGATGTGTTGCTCTCTATTGCTAGCTATGCACCAGCTTATCTAAAAATACGAGAATACAAATTTCACGATTGGTTCACCAAATTTCTACTCGACAACTCGTTGGCATTCTATCCCCGACTTTACCCTAACACTAGGCTATACTGATGAGACCTGGTACTTATCTTCCACGGTCGAAACTGGTCTAGCAATAGCATACCAGCTATCTCTTACTACCAAGTAAGGCCGCTCTATACCATTTAAACCAGACCCGTCCCTGGTTTCCTGATTTCCTATTTTATTTACCATAACACGGTAATTTGACGGTTCTAGGATACATTATCGGTATCTTGTATATTCCCGACACATCATCGCTTCAGTCACGTCACTGAGTTCTGGAGAGCCCACCACTCTTTTTAATTCTAATTTTTTTTTTCAGAATTCGATTGGGGGGGGGGGCATGCCCCCCTCTGGCTACGCCAATGAAATAGTGCAAGAAAGAAACCCTAGTTTCCTTATTGACATGGATATACGTACTCTTACATTATGTTTTCAAGTCAATCCCCACTTGTTCTCTTGTACTTGTCACACGAAAAGGTAAAGTGAGCTTATAAAGAAGGTAATGCATGCCGGTTATCCTCTTGTAGGGTAAGTCTACCTATTTTGCCCCCAAATTCCATTCGCGAGATCTATGTAGTGCTTTAACTCCGGCTTGCCATCATGTCAGCATTTTCGTTTTTAAACGTTTCACAAATTGCCCTACAAAATTTGTATATTTATCTTCCTTAAAGGGCAAATGTCGTCATCCCAGACAGATTCAGTTCTCCTAAGTTACTTCTAGCGCCTTCTAAAACTGTGTAGACACAAACCTTGTTTATTGCTCGAAGCCATGTCCTGGTAAGCATACAAGGCTATATATTGTGTAATCAGTACACACTTTTGCATTGTGTGAAATGTATAGCTACTCTGCCAAGTATGAATTTTCAAACTTTGATGTCAATCAAAGAACAGTCATCAACTGAGAATTTTGATATCCCGCAACAAAGATGTACTTTGATGTGATGAGTGTCCGTCTTAAAGTCTGTTGGATGCCAAAAAATCGCTTCTAAATCTAACTTGTCCTGGACAGCTTGGCGGATGCACGACAGTAGCGTAATGTAAGGGGGCAGGGAAGGCCTCCCCCACTTGTCGTTCTGGGATGGTCTGTCGGTACATTTGCTGATCTTGTCGGTACATCCGCCCGGTGTGGACGGCGACTAGTCTCCCCGACGGGTTACCTGTTTTTGCTTTCAAGAGGACAATTTCTCTAGTAAGAACCCAAAATTTCCGGCGCGCTACGCGCGCTGTACGGTCATTCCATTTTCTTCAGTATTTCCATTCCACATAGCTAAATAGAATAAGTCCTATCACCCTTACCAAGTAACATGTAGGCAAAGTGCAAATTTATGTAGAGGTCGTAAATTTCATCCCAAAGCCTTGTTACTGTTCTCTTGTGTGTGTGTCATGCGGTAGGGTCAGTTGGTGAGGGGCTCACGGAGCAAAGTTTGGCTGTTTCAGAGGGTAGTCCAGATGGTTTTGGATACAATGTACGTTTATCTCCGATACGGTCTACAGCTCCTTCAGTTTTAATTTTTTTTTTTCTATTTTGTTCTTAATGATTGCATACGTTTTTATTGAAAGCCTACCAAAAATTTTCTCCCGCTTCGCGCGCTTTGCAATATTCGATACGCTTTACCCACTCTTCCGTAGTTCCGTTACTTATAGTTAAATTTAGCACAAATCCTTTCTGTCTTCTCATGTAACTTAATAAGTAAAATAGATGGATTTATGTAAATATCGGGAATTTCATCTCATTTCGCTAAACTTAGTTACGGCTAGTGACTCGAGGAGGGAAGTAGGCTACAATGTAAGTTGTGTCCGATAGGGCTCAACTGCCAGGAAAATTGACCTAAATATAAGCTTTAAATAAATATAAATTCTTTTCAGTGTGGGCTTACCCCAAAACATTTTGCGCGCTTCGCGCTTCTTTTCACAGTTTAGATTCCTGGAAAAATATTAAATCGGCGCGGAACTATTACCCTCTAGTTTATACAAATTTTATGCAATATATGCCCCTCAATGGCATGGTATTGTACACAGGTTTTCCCCAAATTCTCCTTCACCAACCCTTCCACGCTATCGGGACTGTCGGGGCTTTGGGTCGTTCAAGTCCTGGCGCCACCCCTGGGTGGATGGAGGGAGGGTCACGGGTGCAAGGGTGACTTGTTAAGTGATAACCTCTGAAAAAGTGTCGGTACATTGACTTAATGCTGTCGGTACATTTACCTTATTTTCATCCCTGCCCCCCTTCTATCACCCCAGTTACGCTACTGATACACGATTTGCACAATAGTTCCCTAACTCCAAACTTACAGAGTGGTCACACTGCCTAGTTGGCACTTTGCACGATTTGGTTAAGTGTCTCTTTGTGTACTTATTTGATTCCTTCACAAGCCCGTAGCCGAGGGAGGGGGCAGAATTGACATTAACCATTACCTTATTGCATTTTAAGTATGTCCCCCTCAGGAGTGTAGCCTGGGCGAAATCTCTAGGGGGCAGTTCATGGCACTATTCGTAGCGGAGCACCAAGTGTCGACGTGCCTACAGATATAGTTAACACTGGGGCGGACCCTTCCTTTTTCACCTGTACATGGATGCCATCCTGGGGGAGGTTGCTGAGGGGAGGGGTATATGTAAGGCCTGGCCCAAGTGCAAATTCTACTATCGCTGGCAAAGCTTTGAACTGACTTTAATTTTAAAAATTGTCATTATTTAGTGACATTCTTTTTTTTTTTTTTTTGCTGGGGGTAAGGATATGGTGCTGTCTAAGAGAAGGGGACGGCACCCTTATACTCTTTGAGAAATTTTTATCTAAGTGAGGTGGCTTTGATGCAAAATGATGCTATCTTTGGTAAAGCTACGTAAAGCATTGAATATATATGTTTAGGAAACCTCATTGTTGAGTGATTTTTTGATTCCTTGCCGAAGGCAGGCACGGAATCTATATGCTATGGTGATGTCGTGTGTATGTGTGCAGTGGCGCCAATCCGGGGAGGGGAAAGGGGACCCGGCCCCAAGTGAAAAAGTGAGGGGACGAAACCGTAACTTGGCCCCCCAAAAGTGATAATAACAATGCTCAAATATTATCGGTACTTGGTCTCTTTTTAACAAAAATGTAGAATAGCTCTTTCCCTAATTCCCCTGGAACAGGGCTGTTAATTTTTGCAGAGACGAATATGTGGAAAGTCTCACAAGTGAACGGACCATAGCTATGGCTATGATGGTGTTTCTTCAGCTCCGCCAGCGTACATGAAGAGTTGAGTGCTTTTCGGACGATGAGAGAACCATGCTGCTACGGGCTACCATAAGGCCCCCGGGATGATTCAGTGTAAGATTGCACCTTGTTTATGCCAGAAAAGTTCAGTGGTGCTTTTGTGGTAATAATATTCATAAGTGATAAGAAAGAAATGTCCACCTCCCACCGGGACTTCTCAAAAGGGGAAATTAAGGGTCACATCACACGGGTTGCTGACGATTGTATCCTCCACTAATCAGTTGACGGGCTGAATAAGCTAGTCGGGAACATCCAGAGGCAGTTTAGTAATGCACCTAGCTATGCCGCTGCTACCATTTCATCAAACGCGTCATTTCCGTTCCCTTTTCCTTTTTATGTTCCCTCTCTTTCTTCCATCTCTTCTTCCTTTTTCTCTTTTCCTCCTAGCCTCTCCTTATTTCTCTTTCCTCTTCCTTTGCCTTTTTTCTTCGTGCCCCCAGTGCTCCCCCTGGATACGTGCCTGGACTATTGAACTTTGTCTCTGGTTTTTTACGTTTAAAACACATGGCAGCTCTTGCAAACCTTTTAATCCACTGAAGCACATCAGTAATATTAACTTTGTGCTCAAACTAGCCCTTTTTACAAGTCTAAATGTACTAAAACCCAGGAGCATTACGATGGAGAAGATTTCCGTTCGAAACCGTTTTTCTGAGGCGTCTGAAATACTAAAACCCAGGAGCTTCCGTGGGCTTCGTCCCTGGACCCCCACAGGGGCTTTGCTCCTGGACCCCACCCGTTTTGGGCTTCGCGCTCGCGGTGCACGCTACGCGTGCACAGTTTCATGTTCAATCGTACATCCAGGGTCGTAGTTAGGGTCATATGTTTGGGGGAGGGGGTGTGAAGGTCTCACATTCCGACTGGATGTTTTTTCCAACTAAATGGTGGCGCCTACATTGCACCATTTTTATGCGCCCCGCGTTTATATACAGCAGTGGGGATCCTTCCTTTGTCACTACATAAAGGTGCCGTCCTGGGGGAGGGGTCATAAGGGTAGGGGAGAAATTGTTGTTAATTTAAGGTTGCTTGGTTGCAAAATGGTGCTATCTTTGGGACATTTTTGGAGCTGATCATATATGGCTAGAAAATGTCCATCCTAATTTCCCGACTGGCTGGAATCTTTCTCCAAATAAGTGGCAGCCCGTAAATTGCACCTTCGTTTTTTATGCGCCCTGAGTTTGTATACAGCAGTGGGGATCCTTCCTTTGTCACTACATAAAGGTGCCGTCCTGGGGAAGGTGTCATAAGGGAAGGGGGTCCCCCTCCCCTTTGAGAAATTTTTTAAGGTAAGATGCAAAATGGTGCTATCTTTGCGATATTTTTGGAACTGATCATATGTTCCTAAAAGTGTCCACATGTCCATAATTCAGTGAATACTAAGATTTGGGTAGGTGAAAGCAGAGAGTATGTTGTCTAAGAGAAGAATGCGTTGTCAACAAACCTCCTGAAGCCCCCCTTCTTGACTTTTCTGCCTTCTGTTCGGGCATCTAAGGCTACCATATACCTTTATAGGGCCTACTGTAAGCTCTGGATCAATTATATAAAATGGGGGCTATGACATAATGCTTTTTACCTGACATCTAAATAATAATATAGAGTATGACGCCAAGCACTTTTCATCTATCGTATTTGTACTAATTTGAATGAAAATCCAGGCGAACAGCTTCCAGCAATGGGAGAATTAGGCGGGAGGGAGAGTATAGGTGCAGAAAGCTGACATAAGACCTCTCAGACAGGTATAGCAAAAGAGGTGTAGGACTAACAAGAGCGTTTTAGAATGTACCCGTACACCTAGTTTATGCTATAAAAGTACACTGGTACGTTTGTGCTTATAATGTTCATAAGTGATACAACGTAGAATTGTGAGGATTGCGCGTGAAGCGAGCCGAATTTTGGGGGTATACTTCAACGCCAAAATGAAAAACCTGCATGCAGGCTCAGCCAAGGGTGGTGCTTTGATTTGCCGACATGGAGGCGAAGCACCCTAACTGCAGGGCCAGCTAATCTAAGTCTCGACAGATGCAATGGGTTGCCGAACTCGAAATATAAGGCGCAAGCGCGCCGAAAAATAAGTGGGTTATGTTGAAGAAATATTTCACATTTTTGTTTTCATTAAGGAAAGTTGAAAAAGTTTAGGTTTTTATTGAAGAATCTGGGCAAAACCATGAAATTTGTTGGGACGGCTGCAGCATGGTCGTCGTGGATTATATTCTTTATCTAACCCACTAAGGCTCCCCCACGAAACTGAAAAATCTTTTTTAAGTTACAAAATACGTTTGCCACGATGGCGAGGCTGAAGAAAAAACCTTTCAAAAGTTAGGAAAAAGAGGAAAGAACTTCGCAACGATGCATTTTCGTGTTTCTCTAGAATCACACCTACACGGAAGAACAATATTTGTGGAAACGTTGAATGAATCCAATATGTTTGAAACGGGGGTGTTACCACTAAGCAGAGCTAGCCTATATATGAGAGCGCGAAACCTTTTGAAGTTATAGAAAGAATCGTTACAGAACTTACTGGCTACGGGCCTGATAAATATTTGGAATATTTTCTGAGTATATTTATGTCTTCACCAGTACTATATAAAATTTTGCTCAATTTTGTGGGGCTTGGAAAAATTTTGGGGGCTAAAGTAGACTGAGCTGTGTCTGGTATAATTACCTTAATGTTCGTGAGATTGATCGCAAATCCGTGACACATACGCGCGAAGCGCGCCGAAAGATTTCCATGACAAAACCTGCATTATCTACATCGAGCTACTTTCAATTGCCCAACAAACCAACATGCCACCCAAAAAGCTAGTCTTTTACCTGGTAATTTTTAAACAGCTTCAACTCCTGCCGTTGTGTTTCTCCGAAAGTTGCTATCGGAAGCATACAATAATAAGAACAAACACTGAAGTAATGTTTGAAGCGCGCGGAGCGCGCGAAAATTTTGATAGTTTGAGAAGAATTTGTGAAAAAGTACAGTTTTGATTCGATTTTACCTGAGGAAAATAACGTTTGGTATTATTCTCACATAACATAACATAACATACCATAACATAACATAACATAACATAACATAACATAACATAACATAACATAACATAACATAACATAACATAACATAACATAACATAACATAACATAACATAACATAACATAACATAACATAACATAACATAACATAACAAGTTAAAGGGCAAAGGAGGCAACTGAAAACAAACAAACAACCAACCACCACCAAACGAACCCAGCACAATTAGATTCTACCACAGTTATGGAAGAACTTGTTAATGTTAACCTTAAAGCAGTGCACTACCCACTCAGGCAGACTATTCCACTCGTTAACAACTCTATGAGAGAAGCTGAATTTCCTAATGTTGAGCCTTGCAAAACACTTAACTAGCTTCTTACAATGGCCTCGAACCCGAGAATTACTTTGAACCCTTAAATAATTGCAAGATGACAAAGGATTCCTTTCAGAGAGAAATTTGTACACCTGAAGCATGTCCCCCCTAATCCTTCTCAACTCCAGGGTGGTAAGCCCAAGATGCTTAAAGGGGAAATGCAGTCACCCCAACTTGAAGTAGTGTAGTAGACTGTCCTGTTTCATGATTGGCTCTTTAGAGTCATGTGACAATATTTTTTCTCCTCAAATGTGAAATTTACTAGAAGTAACTGATTGGTTTACCTTGAATATGAAATATTGAAGTCCTAAAATATTATGAAAGATACTTTGAAGAGAAATAAGAAGAAAATTGTGAGATTTAGCTGTTGCTTCAAAATAAGTTTGGGGCGACTGCTCTTGACCTTTAAGTCTAACATGATAAGGTAGGTGTTTCACCTCGGGTATAAGGCGAGTGGCTCTCCTCTGAACCTGCTCTAAAAGAAACTTGTCCTTTTCATAGAAGGGACTCCAAGCCTGGGCTGCATAGTCGAGGTGGGGTCTTACCAACTGCTTATACAGATTTAGTACAATTTCTTTACTAAAACTACTGAAATTCCTCTTGATCAATCCAAGCACCCTATTAGCCCTAGCAGCAGCAGCTGCACACTGTCTAGATGGCTTTAAATCGCCTGTAATAACTACACCCAGATCCTTCTCAAAAGTCACATCACGCAGAATATATATACCATTTCATGCTATAATCATAGCGAAATTTTACGACTTGCACTTAGTCTGCATTAAAAGACATTTGCCAAGTATCCCTGAGACATGAAGATAACCTATCCAAGTCTTTTTGACAATCAGGAGGCATCATCCTTATCACTAACCTTCCTATAGACTTAATATAATCAGCGAACTTAAACTATATGTGAGAGTGATATCAATCTATCAATTGATCTAGTTGGAAAATAATATACAAGGTAGACACTAGGCTCAGTCGGAAAAATAGGTGCAGAAATTCCAACTGGTATTCAGATTTTCCGACTATCGTCGCTCTGACGAACTTGGGGGGGAGGGGGAGGAGGGGGCAGGGAGTAAGGGGTGAGACGTAACCCCACATCCCCCGGGCGCGACGGCCCGGCGTACATCATATACATTTTTGACCCCTCCCCCCACCTACCAAAAAGAGATTTGCACCCCTGTATGGCACGCGATACTTACCCCATTTCCTCACCGCTCCCCCTGATCCGCCAGCAAGTTTGGCCCATATAGCTCGTCCACATTCTCCAGGAGCAGGGAGCTACCACTCTTAACGTTAACAGTGTTTCCACTCTTTCCGAAATTACCCGAAATTCGGGAAATCTGGATGCTTCTTTCGGAAATTTTCTGGAAGGGGTTATTTCGGGAAATCTTGGAAATGGCGTATGGCGCATGGTAAATGACGTGATGGCTTGACAGGGTGAAATCCTGGATCAGCCACTAAAGTAGCGTAAAGACATGCGGTTACTGAAAATTTCAGGAAATACCAAGCCGATTTCAGGAAATTTTAGATGCCATGTCAGAAAAAATGTAATTCAGAGTGTGGAAGCATTGAAACGTTTAGAGTAGCAGCTGCTTGTTCAGAGGTTTTTGGGGTCTCGCTAAAAGTTCTTGAAAACTATTTACAGTTCTCCGCACATGGATTCACGCTAAGGTATGTCTTTTCTGTTTTTTACTGGTTAAGTGTATTTTGACTCCCCTTTAGCCCTTTTTCCATCTCCTTCGTGATGTGTGTTTGCGTGAATCGTTTTTAAGAGGAAGCTTTTCCACCTTCGTGAGCTTTCGTTAGTTTAGCTTAGGCTTCTAGCCTATCGTTTATAGTATAGCCTACCGTGTATTGTTCCGTGTAGCCTTGTTCCCCCAATGTGAAGGGATGGCCTTGTCATTTGTATGTCCATTGTATTAGATTTTACAAGCACGGTATCTCAAAGTAGCAAATGACTCGAAACTTTTCATATTTTTGGCATATAGGCTAGATTTATTTATGTTAGAAGAAAAAACCCTATTTTTTTTGTGGTGGGGATCAAAGTCATTTGAGGTCAACCAAGAGTTTCAAAAAACGTAAACCTTGTAAAACATGGGAGTAACTGCAGAATACCCTGCCCCAAAACCCCTTCTCACCGAGACTCCTGCATGGAGTCGCAGTCTAGTGGGCCGTTTGATGGTTTTATGAGAACAAGTCAACGTACATTCCTCTATATACTTTGCAAAAATTAGTTTTAAGTCCGCTAGCTGTGCCTCCATTTTGAGGAACGAATCAACATACACCCAACGAACCTTTTGCAAAAATTATTCCAAAGTCCACTGCACCTCCATTTCTGGAGTGGAGTCATCTTCCCGCTGTCCCAGTGGCTGTATAATCAATAGCCACGAGACGTTTCTGGGTGGAGTCGGCAGTCTCGTCCTCGGTGGAAATTATTTT
Source organism: Holothuria leucospilota (assembly GCA_029531755.1). Classification (NCBI taxonomy): domain Eukaryota; kingdom Metazoa; phylum Echinodermata; class Holothuroidea; order Aspidochirotida; family Holothuriidae; genus Holothuria; species Holothuria leucospilota. The sequence continues at coordinate 26,108,861 of CM055974.1, forward strand.
AGGTCCACTGCACCTCCATTCTGGAGTGGAGTCACAGTCGTGGTCCTCAGTGAAGAGAAGACTCGACTCTCTGCAGTTTGTTACATCATCATGCTGACTGCGACCGTGACTCCAGAAGTCTCGGTGAGAACGGTTTTTGGGGCAGGGTATTCTACAGTTGTGCCAAACACGATATCGCAAGACAACAATGACGGACACTTTTCATATTTGATGTAGGCCTATAGATTTGTCATGGTAGGCCTGGAGAATAAAGCCTATTGTTTTTTTTGTGGAGGTCAAAAGTCATTTGAGGTCACCAGAGGTTAAAAAGAAAACCTAATCACAATATTTCAAGATAGCAATGATGGATACATTTCATATTTAGTAGGCCCCTATATAGATTTATGCTCAGAGAGAATCCAGTTGTTTTTGGTGGGGGTCAAATGTGAGTTGAGGTCCCATGAGGTCAAAAACCTTGTAGGATAAATGAAGGGGTTTTCAGACACTTAAGGACAAAACCAGTTATATCAGGGGTATGAGTAGACTTGGCCAAGTCTCTCGTGAGTGTTCTCGTACTGCTAGTACCTACAGCTCACCATAATTTACTTATATATATATATATATACAATATATAATTATTAGATATATATATATATATATATATATATCTATATATATATATTATTATAATATATTATATATATATATGATATATATATAATATATATATATTAATATATAGGATCCGTGCAGTCCGTGGACTGGGGTGCCATGCATGGATCTAGGTTTCGGAAGAGGCATGCAGTGTTGGAATGTATATGAAGAACGTCAGCAAGTGCATTTGAAATAAGCTTTCAGGATAAAGACTTTCAGTCACAGATTTTGAAATCTTCAAAAGAACTCGTTTGAAAAATAGCTATATATTTGCAAACATCGAGGTTCAAATACCCCGCTATCCAGTTACTATTCTTAATTTTTCTTCACAATTCAGTCATTCAAAATGTGGACGTTTGGAGCAAATCCATACTACCAAGTAATCCTCCGTAATCCTGCCTATTACGTACTCAAAGAAATACTGAGAACTTTCATGAAGTAATTATTTCCAATCAAGGACGGGCTCAGAAGCCCGTTTTCAAAGTAAAAACAAAAACCATATACCAATACAATAACATAAAAATTCCGGAGAGCTACGAAAATTTGAAATTTGAAATTACCAAGGACATTTACATTTGGAACATCATTTTTCATTCAATTACATAACCGCTGACGGGCTGAATTGCATCACTTCTACGAGACATACATATCTGGTGAAATCTCATGTAGATGATTAATGTAAAACTAAATTAAAGCTGCCTCCAAATTATGAAGAATTTCTAAGGAAGATTCCCCCCCCCGACGGTAAATATACCCAACATTGTTATATTCCATTAAGACTACTTTTCCATTTCCAAGCGCTTAATTTAAAGGAGTCTATAAGTTGTTACAGAGTTACAATGGGATAAAAGTACGATTTTTCCTTTGTCATGTGGAGCCAGGCGCTTAGCGAGAAATTTGCCAAGGGCGGGGGGGGGGGGGGAGGGCGAAGCCTGTAGGCAAACTATTAAAGCGTAGCGCCACCATAGGTTGGCGCGAAGCGTACAAGAAAAATTGGCCGAAAATACCTCCCAGATCGCTGGAAATGGTACTTCCCAGGCTTTGTAAGTTGCGTCTAAACATTTTTTTATTTTGAGTTATTAGCAATATCATAAAAAATCATTAAAAAATACAAAAAATATGCTATGGGGAGGCTGCTGCCCCCCCCCCCTTGGCTACGCGCCTGTGTGGAGCAATTTCCATGCAGAGAGATCCCACATTTGGTCGTCACTTTTAATATACAAGTCATTACCGCCAAGCACAATACACAGACTTGAAACAGCGAAAAGATGCAAAAAATGAGATTAAAATTCCAAACTGATTATCATTTAACCCACTTTTCCTTAATTTCTACAAAATACACTAAAATTTTCACTTAAGCCTATATTTACAATATTTAATCTGTATACTTATCTCTAGTCTTTGCTCGGCAGACGCACTCATATCAGGATGGTCTTGGCTTCTCGGAAGACGACGGTGATATCGACTATTCAATGATAGTGAATAACTGAAGGCTAGGCTGGTGGTAGTGGTACCCCAACGCGTTAACGACTATAGCTAGGGTAGACTAGCTGGTCCACACAGTTTAGAAGTCGGCTACAGCAACGGGCGGAACATAGACGTCTGTTACAGGTAAAGTACAGCGTTCAGGTGACCGGTCACATTCCTCTCGAGTATTGTGTGGTATTGTGTGTGATAAGATCCATCAATACGTCTGGCTAGTGTATACTCGGTTGTTTCTAGATGGTAGGCTGTCTCTCTCGAGTATTTTGCGAGCCATGTTTATATGTCAGTTACAGGCCGACATGAACATTTGATTCGAAGAATGAGGCAGAAGACTCGAGAATACATCTCAGCAGTCAAGACAATGTGCCATGACGTAATGTTCCTTTTATATATATAGTCTAGTCACTTGTGGAATAACGAGAACATTCCAATTGTTGCGAATCGTTAAAATGAGTTGCGGGACCAGAGTTCAAACTTCTGTTACCGTCGTAACCTTCTGGTTGTCCTAGTAAGCGCCTCGTATAACAAAGTGGATACTCTTACTTAAACATATTAACTACAGACACTTGATGGTTACATCAGCGTACGTCGACAAATCGAGGAGTGGATGCTTGTTAATGAATTTCTATTTCCTTAAGTTGTATGCATGTGGTCTGATGGAGTGATGGCTTTGAAAAAAATGTTTCTGATTTAAGATTGACCTTTTTCCTTTGCTGGCAAGTTGAGATGCTAGTAGTTCAGCATTTAGCTTTCATACATAAAGTTTTTGACTTACTGCGACCATCCACCCTCCAGGCCCTTGTCCACATAAGTTCGTACTGAAGGGGGCGAGATAGCTTTCAAGGTGCGAAAATTTTTGAGGGGGCTAGGTATACTAAAATGCATTAAGACAATGATATGTTTTTCTTTTCTAGGGTGGCGATTTTTTTCTGGAGAGGGTGCCTCCCCCTGCCCCCTTGGCTATGGGCTTGCCACTCTCTCAGTGTCGACACTCATCCCAAACTGATGTAAATGAACCTGTCTGAAAGTATTGATTAACAACTGGAAGGGAGTGGACCACGATTTTCTTACTCCCCTCACCATCCTCGGAGGGTTTGCTTTTCAATACACAAACTATATGGCAAAGTGGACACCAGACAACACTTTTTGCTTTGTCTCTAATACAAAATATTTGAATAAGTGTGGCACTGAGAATTAAAGTCCTTCAAATATACAGAACAATATTCATGCAGTGTCTTAGGGACTGAAAGGAAGATATGTGTTATATGATGGTGTGTATTATCATCACCGCGATACGGGTTCGTCGCTAGCGATCGGGTGAAACTCTTTGACATGTGGTACCCGGCGGACTGTATTCCACCTGCACCTATTTTGGCTACCCTCATAGTGAGAACATGTTCATAAAATTTGATACCTGCTTCGAAGGCAGTAACATTGTGATGCAGACCCATAATACAACCTGCCCGTTGGCAGCGTAAGTCGAAATTCCCACGTCCGGAACGAAGAAACTCTGCAGATTGTGGATTTTGAATGTAACTATAAGTTTACAGATATAAGCAAAATCAATTTTTATGTTCAATTAGCAGAAAGAAAAACACATGGCCTCAAAGTGATTCAGAAAAAGTAAAATGCATACATTATTACTCAAAAATGCAGTCATCCCACTTGTAATTAGTATACCAGGGCTGTAACGTCCGAGTGCGGACTCGGACTCGAGTCCATCTTTTACTGGACTCGGAATTGGCCCGGAATGGGACGTCCCGGAATCAGAATTAGCCCAAAGCTGACGCTGGACTCGGACTAGGAGCCGATTGCAACCGATCCACAAAAATGAAAGTTTCATTAACGTTACTTTAACATCACATGTGCACAATCTAATACATGAATGGTCGCACATATTTGACTAATTACGGCCTAGGGGGACCAGACTATGAAATTGAATCCTAAAGAAAAACATTTTAATGAAAAGTACTTGAAAATATAAAAAAGAAGTTGTATGATATTTTATACATTGGCAAGTGGTCGGACTGGAATTGGCTTGGACTTGGTGACACTGGAATCGGAATTGGCTCGGAATCTGAGGGCACTGGACTCGAAATTAGCCCGGAATGATGGCTAGTGGAATCGAAGTTGGCTCAGAATCGGGTTAGCTGGACTCGGATACAGCCCTGTTTAGTATACCCCGGTATCGATCCTTATTCATGGATGGCTCTTTTGTAATGTGATTAAAGCTTTTTTCCTAAATTATTCATACATGCACAGAATAACTCCTTGATTTACAATGGGTTATTTTCTTAAAAGTCGGCGTGAAAAATACTTCCATGGGAACAGGAGGATATTTGTTATTAACTGATGTTTCAACTTAATGTAAGTTTGGTGTGACTTGGCATATTCCCTTTAAGCTTTGTAAGCCTAGTTTAGGATTTTAGAAAATAAGAAAAGGCATTCAAGTTAATATTCCTCTCCAGAAACTTGCAATGTGTGATACAATGGGATTCGTAGAGATTCAGTTCCCTTTTTCAAGACTAAAACTTCGCTGTTTGCCTTCATCAGGCTATTTTTGACAGTTTGCCCTTAACGGTTTTCACTATTGGAGGGGCTGAATTTTCATTTTGCCTATGTGAATAAAACACTTTTGCCATAGGGGGCGAGGTATGACCCTTGCCTCTCGTTCCGTCCCTCCCTTCCCCTGCATCCCCGGCTGCACAAGCCCGTAGCCCAGCAAACAAGCCCAATTGGGGCCCAACTGGGTTTTACCTGGGCTGCTTGGGCTTAAGTGGGCTTGGGTTAACGGTGGGCTTTTATTAGGGCCCTCATCGGGGCCCAATTGGGCTCAAATAAATAATAGGGTTTAAACTCAGTTGTGAAACATTTTATTGAAATGAAAATTGTTTCTTTTTTATTTTATGAAGTTAGTTAGCTTTTTAACAAAAGGAATAAATACATTTTTTTTCTTGGGCTTAGTTGGACTTGAGTTTAGGGCCCTCATCGGGGCCCAATTGGGCTCAAATAAAAAAAGGTGTTTAAATTCAGTCGTGAAACATTGTATTGAAATAAAAATTGTTTCTTTTTTATTTTATGAAGTTTATTAGTTTTTAAACAAAAGGAATAAATACATTTTTTTCTTGGGCTTAGGTGGGCTTGAGTTTAGGGCCCTCATCGGGGCCCAATTGGGCTCAAATAAAAAAAAGTGTTCAAACTCATATTGATGGGTTTCCCAAACCAGAGGAGCCCAAACAGGAACCGGTTGGGGCCCAGCTGGGGAAACACATTCATGTATGAATGGTATTTCACTCTTCTAAAGTTCCTATTGTTAACTTTTTGTAGCATTGGCGCTTTTAGGTTAAAGGTAGGCATGCGTATTTAAAATTAAGTTCATCTTCGAAGTTTATTTTGTTTTAATGGGCTCTAGCCCAATATGTTTGGCCCAGCTGGGGCCTAGCTGGGGCCCAGATGGGCCCAATTAGGAAAATTTTCAAAATATAATTTCATTAAGGTGATTAAGTCTTTTTGCTTCAGAAAATGTATGCCCTAGGAATTTTATCATAAATCTTTTTTTTTTTTCTTTGCTAAACATGTGGGAATTTTTGGCAAAGACAATTTGAGAAAAGTATCTGTTTAAAATAATGTGATATTATTGGAACACAAGGTTTATATACCTTTCATCTTAATGGAGCATTCCAAATTTTTCAAAGAAAATTTGTGTTTATCACTTAATGCAGGTCTAATTGAAATAAAGTGAAGCTGGCAATGGTGAATTCTTGCAGAAAATCATGTTTCTCAATTTTACAATACAACATAAAGAAGGAGAAATTGAAATGTCATGAAGAAAATTGCATTCTTAATCTTTAATAATAACAAACAACTGTCACTGAATATATATAATAGCCAAACCAAACTATTTAACTAAATATGAACATTCCAGTAATATCCTACTACCTTTGAAAGTGGCTGGGGACGTTGTTACTCCTTCGGGGAGCAGAACTCTTTCGGGAGTATTGTTTGGTTTTCGCCCCTGGCTCTTCGCCAGAGAGTCAGGGGACTTTTGGAAAAAAAAAAGAAAGTGGCTGGCATTAGCAATGCCGGTAGCTTTTAAGGCTTGTACTGTAGAAGGCAAGTTACCTCACATTTTCCATTGCTAACCCAGCTGGACCCCTAAGTGGGTCCGACCTCAGCTGGGGTAGCCCAGTTGGGGCCCGACAAGCCCAGCTGGGCTAGCCCAGTTGAGTCCCACCTGGGAACACCTGACAAACACGGATTTGCCCCAGCATAAGCACAGCATGTAGCCCAGCAGGGGCCCAGTTGGGCCCGAATACAGCCCAGATGGGCTAGCCCAGTTGGGGGCCCAACTGGTTTTGATCGGTTAGCCCAATTGGGGCCTAATTAGGGCCCACACTGGCCAAATTGCCAAATTTGGAAAGCCTTATCTGGGCCCGATCATGGCCCACTCTGGCCCTAGTTGGTCAGCCCAATTGGGTCCACATTGGGGCTGGCTGACAAAACTTGTTGGGGCCCAATTGGGCAGCCTAATTTGGGCCCGATCGGTAGCCCTATTAGGACCCAATTGGGGCCCAATCTGGTGTGTTGTCTGGGAGCAAAGGGGTCAGCCTGTGCTGTTTCCCTATACACTGAAAAGTTTCGCCCACCCATTAGAAAATTACCATTTCCTCAATGCATTTTAGTATATGTCTCGCCCCCAAGAAAATATTTCGCCCCCTTTAGTACTTTGTCTGGCTACGGGCCTGTCCGGTAACAGGCCGTCCCGGCTGTAGCTGTGCGGAATACATTTGTTTATTCATATCCATAACGCCTGCCCAAGTGAACTACGAACAAATTGTTTTGGATATTCATAGATGTGGCCCCAAGACTGGTTGATTGTTTTTGAATATTCAAAAGAATGAAACATTTTTTTTTTGAATGCTTAATTGATAGTCATAAACCGCTCGCGGGCCACAGAGGTTAGGGCGCTACAAGTTTTCCCATGTTGCACAGGCCAAGGGGCCCTTAACAGGCCATGGTCTGTCGAACCTCCTAGGGGGTCTGTAGTTAATACATACTTTTAGGCAATAGAATGTTCATCCACTATCATTTAAATGACAATGAATCCCAAAGGCTACGCAGACCAGAAGTACCATAATATGACCATTTGACTAGTAGTAATAGTGAATGAGCACATACGAAAAGTGCGCTCGAAGTGAGCCGAAAAAAAAAACGCGTATCTTGAAACCAACTTTATTCCACTTTTGACGGAACGTATAATTCATTCTTCGGAGGGACAGTTCTTACCCACCCCAATCTACCGGAATAAATACAGTGCCCATGGAGTTTAGTACTCAATGTAACAGATAGGCCTATACACCTGTTGGCGCACTTCTGTCCATTGCAATGTAGCCTTCCTCGCAAAACTTCCGTTACTCCCCACCAAAGTCCACCAAATGTACAAGTATTCTGCACCTGGTTTGCGTCTAATGAAACGGTGGGGACGTTACATTGTGGATACTAAGGTTTTTAGTAATGAACTGGTAGTGTTTTACATCGGTTTTACGTGAAATATTCGGAAAGTGGTAAAAGCAGGAAAAACGATAGGCACCGTGGGTTAAAAGATTATAATCAATAACCTTCCAAGTGATTCTGAATTAACATTTATGAATTGCCTCGCGGGCCGCGAGGGTTTTTCTTTTCGTAGGATGGAAATGGAAGAATCATGCCAATGGACGAATCAGCTTCTTGGAAATTGGCCACAACCCTAATTCCAAAATAACAGCTTTTCAGCTAACTTTTTGTAATTATGACGCCGGATTATGAAAGACCAGGTCTAATAGTCCTTTTTTTCACGTAACCCTAACCTTAATTCTAACCCTAACCATGATTTTGAAACAAATTTAAAATTTTTTTGAAAAACCAATTTTTCCATCGCCATCCTACGAAAAAAAAAAAAAACTAGCTCGCGGCGAGGCCGGATAAAATGGTCTCGCGGGCCGGAGATTCCCCACCCCTGATCGAGGCTTTCAGTTTTTACGCTGCTGGAGTACACATACTCACCTCTAAAACATCCTCAGGGATGATAAAGAGAGAGCATATATAGTAATGACTCGTTTGCGTCCAAAACTGGACGTGGTCCTCTTCGGCTGGGCGAACGGTGTTTGGAAACTGGAAAGCCCTAAAAAAAGGGCTCAGCAAACAGCGTCCGCACCACGGGGTAGGGGAAGAACCTGCCCCTGCATGGCCTCATTCCTCACGATCGAGTCTATATGTGACAATTTTCATACGTCCCGCCTTTTAGGGAATTGTGTCCTTGCTCAGGCTCTTAACCGTCCAGTTTGCAGGGAGGAAAGTTTTGTACGTTAGGGGGCGTCTCCCCATCAAACGATAGGTGGTCATGAGATCTGGACCGGACATGACGACAAAGAGCGTGTATAACTTAGTGCAAATCAAAACTGTCATGAGTCCTGGTCGAGTAGATAAACAGAACCAGATTTTGAAGTTCATGTGTTTCTCATGACTCATGTAGAGGGAAGAATAATGTGGCAGTAACTGCGATCAGGGAAACTTCATTGCTGAGTGATCAACATCCAGTTTAGAATAGACCGACCGGTCGACCGATCTTCCATACAAGTTACTGTCTAGTGTCTCGATACTTCCAGTAGGTAACAATACAGCACATGTACAGTATAAATTTCGTCCATTAGGTACACGAAGGATCACAACAACATAGCCTAGTGATTGCGCTGAACCATATTGATAGACCTCGAGCAGGATATTGTCATCTTCATCTATGGCTGAACCGCGTAGTCGGATTGAGCGGCCCGAGGTACGTTATCTCGGTGAATTCAATGTAGACAAGTAACTTACGTACATTTTTTCCCAAGTATCACTCAAGTGACGCATAAATGATAACAAAGTTAGTTCCTGCGGTTCCAAGGCAATTTTCTCAAATGCATGGTCCCATTAACTTCCCTGCACTCTATTAAAGCAGTCAGCCCGAGTGGGGCAGGGCCGGGGAGATCATGAAGTTAGGCCAATCATTGTACAGTGTACACACGAACGAAGGCTAGGCCTAGCCATTGAACATTCCATAATGACCACATGTTTTGCTCCTACGTAGTCACTCCTTACCACAGAAATGGAGTGTGTAGGATAGGAATGTAAAGTGGGGTCCAGTTTCCATGCTTTTCTCAGGACAACCAACTAGCCTAAAAATTTTTTTGCGCAAACCCCAACCTTGACCCCAACATGAGCATTATTTTTCATGATTTCTATGGAAATTTTCAAAGATCAACCCAATTTGTCCTGTGAAAAATCTCAGCCTGTCCAAGGGCTAGCTCGGCCTAGGCTACAGTAGGACTTAGGCTACAGGCGGCCCAAGTTTGTCATGGAGTCAGTGTCATTGCTGAATTTGTCTTGCCTGGCTCAGGCCCCTGCTGGAAAGTTTGTATGCCACAGAATTTTGCCAAAAAGTTTGGTGCACAGTACTGTTGAACTTTCCAGTATGGTCCAGGACTATGGGATCAATGTCAGAATGTGACTTGTGAGACTACTTCAGGTATTTTTGATATAGGCCTAGGCCTGAAAGGTTTTGTCAGCATGCAGTTTGTGCATATATTTAACATTATGGTAATTTCTCTTAATTAGGCCTAGGCAACAGGCCTTTTTTAGAGTCAACCTATCACCAAAATTTTAGTACAAGCAGCAAAACTGTGCGTGTGGTTACAGCCCACGAGACCGAAGGTCCACGAGACCGAAGGTCCGCGAGACCGAAAATATAATAGGGTCAGCGAGACTGAAAATGAAATGGGGTTCACAAGACCGAAGGTCCGCGAGGCCGAAATTAAAAATCCGCCCGCGAGACTGGAACGTTTAATACCAGAATGGTAGTGGTGTTGCAAGAGCAATGCACTAGTTTGCAAAAGGTAAATACTAGGGTGCCAGCATTAACATAAAGTAGAGCGTAGCAGTACAATGGACTGATACTTCTGTCGGTCTCGCAGACCTTTTCTTATTTTGGGTCTCGCGGACCTTTTGTCATTTTCAGTCTCGCAAACCTTTTTTCTTTTTCGGTCTCGCGAACCTTTTTTCATTTTTGGTCTCGCGGACCTTTTCTCATTTTCAGTCTCGCAAACCTTTTTTCATTTTTGGTCTCACGGACCTTTTCTCATTTTTGATTTTGCGAACCTTTTTTCATTTTCAGTCTCACAGACCTTCGGTCTGGTGGACCCTTTTTGTTTTTAATTTTGGGTCTCGCGGACCTTCGGTCTTGTGGACCTTCAGTCTCGTGGGATGCCCCCCTGCGCACGGCGGGAAAAAATCGGCAAAACGGGAAGCTCCTTGCCGGGAAATTTTGCGTCTCGCGGGAAATCCCGCCGAGTCCAAAAAAAAAAAAAAATCTATAACGATGTGAGAATTTGGAATGATTTTAAAACCAACATGAAGAAAAATAAGGGATCACTACTCTAGTTGAAACCTTTAAGAAAGAAACATTTTAATTTACCAGCTTACCAGGAGGTTTCTTTATGTCTGTTATTTTTTTATTTTTAACTGAATCCTTTGGTCATGCACTCGCGGCCTTCGATCAGCGTCCGCGCACCTGTAACCATGGAAGTACTACCGAGGTATTCTTCCATGCTCTAACGAATCTTACTGTACGCACAGCTAATACAGTTTGGGGTGGCTGGAAGGAGGTTGGTCTGTAAGGTATTTAAGTTGCTGTAAATAGTATGTAAATATCTATGTTTATGTACAGTTTATCTGTGCCGTTACAAGGGGTTGTAATATTGGTTTGGGGTGGCTGGAAGGAGGTTGGTCTGTAAAGTACTTATGTCGTTGCAAAAAGTATGTAAATATCTGTATATATAGTTCTATTACTGTAATGAACATAATTTTCTGTTTGATTTAGTAGTGTGTAAATAGTTTGCATTTTTGTTTCTGCCCGATCCGGTTTGAGTTTATTTTTTGTTTGTATGTGCCGTTTCGATGCACTTAAAAAGCACACAGCTAATACAGTGCAGACTACAGGATGTTAAATGTTTCGGATACTGAGTCAGTCCTACCACTGTGGCTTTGTGTCCAGTCTGCCGTAACGTGCATCGCAACAAAAAATAACGTTAAGTTTGTCACTGCAACTTTTGCACTGTAAAGTACCCCAACCATGTGTTCAAATTTCTCGTAAACTGCTTTCTTGTTTATCAAAATCCACTACCTACTGTACACACTGATCCTTCGTGATAATTACAGTAAAACTCTTTCTAATGCATCTCCTGGGCTGAGATTTCACCCGTACAGTACCGTTAACTATGTACGGTACGATACGGCAGCCACTGTGCATATGCCGTTATCACATCCTGTACGAACGTTCGTTCGTTGCCTGGGTGCTCTCTTCGATATGCTGTGCCGAAGCAATGCACGTGACTTTGGCACGCTCCACTAGCAAATGGGGGTGCACACAAAATGGGAAATATTTTCCTCTTTTTTGTCATATATTTGGAAACAAATAGTTTGAATAGCAATGAAAAATTATGAGCAACGTAAAGGTACGAATCATTTTAGTATTTAAGATAGTAACAGGATGGGCAATTCCACTGTTACGGACGTTACATTTGCAGGATATTTGCAATGTTTAACAAACAAACAAAAGACCTGCAGTTAAAGCACACTTTTTCTTTTTTGCCTGTAATGAATATGCACTCAAATGTATAAGACATCATAGTAGGATTAGTTTTATCTTTATTTACTAATTAGCTAGGGGTGTTGATAACGAGCGTTTCGGACGTTACATATTTTGACATGACTTTTTAAAACTTCTGACATATTAGAAAAACTCTGTGAAGTTGCTGGTTCAATCTTATATTTTTTTCTATGCTGAAGTTGGTCTAAGTACACACTCTAGAAACATAGACAAAAATATTGAAAAAAGCAATTCCTTGTTAGACTTGCTTCCATTGATTGTTGTTACGGACGTTACATTTTAGAAGTTACGGACGTTACATGTACTTTGAAGCGCTGGTTAGATACAGGGGGTGTAAGCTTAAATAAATCTTATTTCACATTTTCTTTTTCATATCATAATTAACCATGAATAAGCTCCAAATATAAACATGAATCATTAAAATCAATAAATTTAATTTGATGGAAATTACTGAAGAAAATAAAAAATGTTATGGATTGTTACAAATTTCTAATGATATTGCATGTAATGCCCAAAACAATTTTCTCAAAATCATAATTTTACAGTTTTAGCCCAGTTTTAATTAGCCAAATTTTACAATTTCTTATTCATTAGTTGTTCCATCAAAAGTACTTTTAAATTTATAGCCCAACTGAAATCAAGCAATTACATTATTCTGGTAAATGACAAAAATGTCATTTTTGGCTATGGTCAAATATTGTCCAAAATGTAACGTCCGTAACGCTCTAACTCTAGTTTTAGTTACCCAAATTTCACTTTTTATGATTCATGGGACAACTCATCAAAAGTTAGCTTTAAAGATGAGGTATCACTAAAACTGGTTCATTCTACTGTATTTTAGGGGAAAAAAATGCTAAAAACGTTACGGACGTTACAGGTTCCATGGAAATGTAATAGCGGAAATTCAATAAACTCCACCCTATCAACAAAAAAGAAATAACAATTTTTTTGTTGTTACTAATAAAGGATCATTCCCAAGCATTACTGAAAACACAAAATAATAATTGTAAACCTTTCTTAGAGGGACTTCACTTCAGGACCAAATGAGGTAATTTTACAGAAAATTTGCAATTTCTTGAGTTTTTCCATGCTGGTCATGTATAAATGGTAAAATAGTAATGACAACAAGTGAAAACAGGTAATACCAATACAGATTCTTAAGGTTTAGGTATCCCCCTAACCTGCAATTGATGAAACAAAATTGTGGAATCAACTTAAAATTTTGTCACTCATGTCCTCTTTGATGTGGAATTGCCCGGATAGAACAGGAAGAAGATTTTTTTTCTGCGCAATATACCCCTTGAAAGAATGTGTACGATGGTAGAGCTGATGAAGTGAATTTTGTTTCAAAAAAAGTCTTTCCACCTGAAATTTGAAGTCTTAGCGATTGATTTGAGACGAGAATATTATAGTGGTTGGAATATGTGCATAGTTATGTAGTGTAACTGTTTTACCAAAATTTACTTCTTTTGATAATGAAAGCATGTCATCTTAATGTAAGTTTTAAGTATGAAATCTAGGAACATAAGTCAAGCCAATTGACGTATCTATTTGGGTATGTGTTTTACAGAACGGTAAATTTTCAGCACTTTCTTCCACACTATTTCTCGGCCTTAGTATCCGAACGTTCCCAACCCACACGCACTGCGTGCAAAACACGCATGGCATTCATATAGCCTACATACGAACAGTACATACAATGAAGGTGCTGAGCTTAAGGGCCCTGTCACATCTCACCGGATTGCACGAACGGAGATGGAACGAAGACAAAAACACTCATCCGGTCATTTCCGTTGGCAAAAGTTGTCGAGGCTGCATCTCGGTGGTTGCAAAGTAACGGAAGATGAACGGTTAAAACGAACAACAAACGGACAAAATACGGATAGGAACGGACAGGAACGGATGAACAACGGACTGTCTAACAAACACCAAACGGATGTGAACGAAATGGTAACAGACAATTAACAGATAAAGAACGTACAAAGCGTAGGAGTACCGGAGAACTAACGGACAGACCGGACTAATACCGGAGAAGTAACGGTATAGGTACTGTACTTTTACGTTTCCTCCGTTCGTTGTCCGGTAATGATCCGGAGAGCAATAGCAATCACCCGGGACGAACGGATACTAACGGAGAAGTCCAGTATGACAAACGCATGAGAAAATGATAAAACGGACGCTAAACGAAAAAGTAACGAATACGTAAAGAAGACCTTTTTCGGTCGACGTCCGGTCCAAGTTTTTTGCATGTTCAAAATCTCTCGCCGTTCATACCGGACGTTCCGGTCATGAAACGAAGTCGGCGGAGGAGAACAGGAGACTAAACGGATACCAACGTACATCAACGGAGTGCCATTTTTTGGTCTTCGTTCCCTCTCCGTTGTTGCAATCCGGTGAGATGTGACAGGGCCTTAATGGCCTGACTCTACTGCGCGAAAGAGAATTGAGCCTAGATCGCATGACAGAGGAACAAAACTAAAATAACTGTAAACAAACTTTGAAGAAAAACAACACAAGGAGACTTTACATAAGTAATTCATGCACAAACAAGTCAAAGTACAGTACTACTGTATGAGTGCTAGATGTATATGCGTAAATTTAGTGTCGGGCTCAAACAAAGTCATGTCGGGCTACCATCAGTCTGATACCAAAAAGCTGGACGGCTACTTCTTTCAAAAATATTTTTTGAGCCCTGGCCTGAGATGCAATGATCAGGGCCCGGAAGGGTTGTTTCCTGCAATCTGGGAGGCTTCATTTTGCCAAAAATTTTCTGTACGCTACGCGCGAACCAATGGTCGCGCTCCGCTTAGATAGTAATGAATTATAATCACGCGGGAAATAAATTCCGGCTTGCCGGGAAATTTGCATTTTCTCCAGCCCTGCCCCTGCGTGTGTGTCATCACAGAACTTTGCATTAATTTTTCATTCATGGTCCTACAGTTGGTCTACGCTAGGCTTGTTAAGTCTAACATTAGGAATATCAAGTATCACATTCACAGGGGTACACTACACTGCAGAGTGGTACAGTAGGCTGTGCACCAATAGGTTTCACAAGTGTGTGGGTTTGAATCACACTCGAGGTACATGGCTTTTCCTCTGGGTACTTCAGTTCTCCCCCCACTTGGCATTAGAAACAGGTGCCCAGCAGACAAAGTCTGTTGCCCATCGTACTGAAGCACCTTTAGATGGACTAATTGCTAAACAACTTTGCTACATGCTTTTGTCCTGGATCTGGAAAAATGCTGCTGCTGCCCAATGTCTTGGTGGAGTCAAACAAGGAGGTTTTGGTGTGTATAGTTAATCCTTATGAAGAAGGAACTGAAAGACAGAATTTCCGAATTGCTAAAGAGTTGTGTAATGCTTGTTGGCAGTAGGTTCCAGTCTCTGATGGTGTGTGAAAAGAAGCTATATTTATAGTAGTCCTTGCTACTGTAGGTTTTATCCATGCATGTAACTGGTGGGGTGTTAATATTGTGAGGAATGTTGGAACAATAGACGTGTTGGGAAATTCGGTACTTCCGGTCGGGTTGCAAGGTCAAGTGTACCACGACAACGGGCAACGTGTTTAGCTCTGCATGCTCAGCATGCACCACCTGTGCTGAGACACTGTAAGCATGGTACACTTCACCTTTGGACCCATTCCCATATTGCGTTGCATGGAAACATTTCCCAACTCGTCTGTTGCAGGAGGCCCTCAACAGGCAAAAGTAAGAAGGGATGATCTGAATTTTGAAAAGTTGTATGAGGTTCAGGTAAAGTTAGGAGGGCTGATCTGATTTTGTGAAGTCATTCAGCTATTTGCAGCTGTTCTCTCTTTTAAGTTGTTACTGTAGATCCTAGCGCAAAACATTTTGTTCATACTACTTTACTGTGGGTGAATCAATGATCATTACTAACACATTTAGCTGCTTCTCTCTGAATCTGCTCCATTTTATAAACAGGTTTAATAAGGGTCCCAGACAGGGGTTGAAATGATATTCCAAGAGAGGCGTAACAAGTGTAACATTGGCATTGGTTTGATGTTCCTGGGGCAGGAGTGGAGATTCCTCTACAAAAAAAAGAGATACATAGGTATTCAGTGC
Organism: Holothuria leucospilota; assembly: GCA_029531755.1. Taxonomy (NCBI): domain Eukaryota; kingdom Metazoa; phylum Echinodermata; class Holothuroidea; order Aspidochirotida; family Holothuriidae; genus Holothuria; species Holothuria leucospilota. The sequence goes on from CM055974.1 coordinate 26,124,743, forward strand.
ACTGTAGAACAAGGTCCTTACTGTACATTCCTCCCAGCCTTGGAAGTGTCTAAGACAGCATACATTCTTCTCTGTTGGACTGGGATTTTAAGAAATCCAGGCAGAAGGATTAAAAATTACTAGTACTGGCCCTGTCTTGTTACTCACTGAACACAAGTTGAGAAAACAAGCATTTCTCTCAAGTGTTCATCAATGATCAACTTGGCATCTTCTAGTGTCCTTGATGAGCCCAGATGGCTTTCTGACCCTGAATTTACTAAACCAAAAATTGTAGTGAAAGTAATCTCAGAGGTTTAGTACAGTGCCATTACCAAGTGTCCACGTCAATATGAAGCTCACTTCAGGACTATCATTGGATACAAAGGTGTAAAAAGGACCCCTTCCATGTAAAAAATATGGGGGTGAGGTATTTTTAGGGAAAAATCATGTGTTTTCAGAACGTTACCCCTCTTTATTAATACAGTATTTATTTAAAATTTGATGTTTGTATTTTAAAGGTGTGAAGCGGTTGCTACATTTGCGTTTAGAACACGTATGCTACTGTAGTTACAGCGTACAAGGAGGTATGCATATAGGCCTGTACAAGAAGCAAGGGTGGTATAGTACAGTATGCATAACAGTGTGAACCATACGGACATGTGCAAGTCTTGCCTTCCACCTTACCCCACCCCCATGCTTACCTGGCTTTAGACTGTTCTCAAAAATTCTGTTGGTATTGAGTGATTGAACCTGCTCTACTGATAGTTTGCATAGATACTGTAGATGAAACACTCAGTTTTTACATGGAATGAAATAAAAAATTTTGCAAGTAATGGACTATTGGGGTTGCAGGGCTAAGAATCTGGTTGTTGTGCAGTCTTATCAATGGCAATGTAATATTTGCCACTTGTCATCATTTTCAAGTGATGAATCACAGTTATTAGGGTAGATAATAGACATTAAACATAGAATAGCACAACACAGTATACAAGTTTGCAAAGCATGTTCCAAGAAGGTATGAAATGTACCCACAAAACCACATTCAAATGTATGTACAAAACTGTCGTATTAGAACAAAAGTTGGGGTCACTAGAAGGAGCATAGAGTTACTACATCCGAGGTAGTAACTCCAATAGATACTCCAAAAGATACTGTCTGATCTTGGAGTTACTACCTCGGATGTAGTAACTTCAAGATCAGACAGTATCTTAGTCAAACTGATGACACAGTTGAATAGCACAGAGTGCAACATATACTGTTAATTTATGTGAATAAATCAAACTGTCACGCTAATAGAATTGTGCATATCAAATTAGGTTTCTATTGTTTGGCCAGTTACAGTGACATAGGAGCCAATACTGCACCAGTGTTAAGTATTGTATGAAATAGGTCAATGTTCCAATTGTTTAGTACCTGTCCAATGTACTGTAGGTATCAATGACTAAATAGAATTAAAAATTGTTGCAAATGCTTTTGGTTCACTTGTTGAAGATCAAAGGTCATTTGAGATAATTACCAACTATTAAACTGAAAGCATTGTTAACATATAATGTGGTATCTGAGAGTACACTCTTAATAACTCATGAATATTCATTGTTCACAAAAATGTATATCAATGCCTATGGATCTTAAACATTAGACACCTACAGTAAATGTTCACACAGAAAAATCACAGCAAAACCCTACTGTATCAATTGGAAACCATAATAGTAAAAAACAAATCTCATTGTAGCAAGAAATCTCTCGCCTTTTCTTTTTCTGTAAACTTGTTTTAAGAGATTGATTGCACAGTAATATTGCAACAGTTTATATTTTTATGTACCATTTTGCAAGGGAGGAACTGTTGAACAAAATTACATGGTTTCAAAGACTTCTTCACAAATTTGTCAAAATGTTTGTAGTTCCAGCATACTGTAATCACCTGCATTGAAACAGCAATGTATCAATACATGCATAGCTTTAGGTGTACACAGTATGATACTCCCATTCTTCCACAGAGCTCAGGAGTTGTTTGTTATGGTATGTACACTGTTCCACTTGTATAATGTTGGGTTGATAACAGACATGAATTATCTTCAAATTTTCACTGCAGGAAGATGGATGACTGTAGTTAAAGGTCAAAAGCAGTCGCCCCAAATTATTTTGAAACAATAGCTAAATGTCACAAATTTCTTCTTTTTTCTCTTCCAAGTATCTTTCATAATATTTTAGGACATAAATATTGCATATTCAAGGTAAACCAAGCAGTTGCTCCTTGTAAATTTTACAGTTGAGTGAGAAAAATACTGTCACATGATTCTCAAGATCCATTCAGGAAATAGGATAGTCTACTATACATTTCTTTATTGGGGTGACTGCATAAATTTGTATCATGCAGAAGTTGTCAAGATGCAATTTGTTACGTGAGTAATCACCAATTCATTCATTCTTTACAGTTTTACCTGTTACTTGACCTGTTACTTGCCATTCTCAAAATACCTTTTGATTTCTGAAAATACATTTTTATAATTCTTGTCACATAGAATGAAATTTGCATATAAACAATAATGTAGACCTACTCTTCATTCCAAAAAACCAATTGATCAGAATAACTTTACGGTATGAAAGCTTCCAAAAAGCAAATTACTTTAATTCAAACTTCAGAGTCGTTAATTACATTGCCATTACTCCACTGAAAAGTGAGTTAGTGTATATACCTAGTGTTGTTGTAACTTGTGCATCAATCAGTGAAGGCTGGCTGGAATGTAGCAAAACCCCAAGATACAGTATGAAATTGTAGACTCCAGATAAGTGATCTTGTGTAGGTATAGTGAAGTGTCTTGGGCCTCATCTTCCTTTGTCAGTAAATATTTCTACACAGTGTTGAGTGCTTTAACTTGAGTCATACATGCATATGAAGCTAGAATCACTTAGTGAAGGTTATTGGCAGCAGTGATCTTACCCTTGTATCAAAAAGGCTAAAAAAATAATTTTTTGTGAAGTAACTTTCTGTCGTATGAGCAGTACAGTGAAGGAACTTAATAGGGTCAAATTCATATTTGAAGTGTCTCGTACTGTACACATGGTGTACTGTATTTTGTTTGTTAGGCTAGTGATATGATCGTACATGACAACGCTGGCTGTTAACGGATAGTAGTCAAGCAAATGGGACTCATGCACACAAGGCTATACACGTGCAGTGCATAAGTGGCCTTATTGGGTTCCGTGCTGGAAGAAAGCTTAGGCTAGAATCTGGAGGATTTGATCTCAATATTTAACATGAGAAATTTCAAGTAACAAAAAAATATACCGTGCAGCACAGATTTGCCACATAGGAAAACGTAGATATAGAAGTGTTGTTGTTTATGTTTTGCATTGACAGTATTTAACACTTTCTTTTTAGGGTGTCCTTATTAGGTTCTGTCTTCATAACTAACAGTTTACAGTGCTATCAAAGTACACATTTGAGTTGACATGCATTTGATTCTGTGTTTGTATGGTTGTACTTATTGCACTTGGGCACTCAGGGCAGTAGAATAGTTGTGTGACACTTAAAGGAAGAAAGAGTTGCTGATGTGTGATGTGTACACAGTTACAAGTGGATGGAAGTATCATAAAATATGCTTGAGTTTTACATGTACAGTAAAGTGTAAAATGGACTAAGGCTGATGCACTAAATATTTTAAAAGTTGACATTACAACAAAGTAATTGTGCTAAAAATGTGTAAGTACATGTGTGGATTACAGAGGGCATACAGTATGTGAAAATCAAAAATAATGGGATAAATATGGTTGTGAATGGAGCCAACTGCAGTGTGTGAGTGCTGCAATACTTTATTAAAGGCAGTATGCAGTCACCCCAATCAGAGTGAGTGTATCCTGTCACTCTAGTTCATGATTGGCCCATTCTGATCATGTTACAATATTTTTGTTGGTAAATTGTGAAATTCAAGGAGAATTTCTCCTTGCTTTACCTATTGTTTGTAATAGTTATGTTCAAAACATCTTCAGATGTGCTTGTAAAGCAATAAGACGAGATTTGCAAGAATTTGCCGATTTTTCAAAGAAAATTTTGGGGCGACTGCCTATTGCCTTAGTTGTACAGTGGTACAGTGTACAAGTTAGTGACTAGTGAGTTAGATGATTTCAAAAAATGACTCCTGTATTGTACAGTATAGCCAAGTACTCAGAAACTGGCAAACCTGTCAAAGATTCCAGCACTATTGGTAGTCACAGGGCAACTTCCTACAGTAGTTGGGTCTTTTATTGTAGGATTTATTGGTCATAAGGCTCAGTGATCATAAGGGTCACTTAGGCATTTATCAACAAAGATATGGAGTCTTTGATAAAAAGGTTCAGTATATTGGTTTGTTATTCATAATTTAACTTTTAGTTTAAAAAACTGTAATTTTAATTTGGAGAATATAAATTCTACATTACTGAACACCACATTTTAAGAAAATATTGCAGTAACTTTAGCAGTGCATGTAATCTATCCCAGTTGATTTGAAACCATATTTTCAATCTTAAAAATTTTAACTGCTACATTGCATGCAGTGTATTACAATCCGGCGTTACACAGTGACACTTCAGAACGGTAGCTTTTGGAAGGCTTGGAATCCCACCAACTTCAAATGAAAAAATTGTAAAGAGTTGTTTTACAAATAGTTTACATTGGTTATATTAGTCACATGGCCTCAGTCTTAATTCATAGGCCTACCAGATGGTTGCAGAGTCTGTCTGCAGTTGTAATGCTGATATGACATGCAGTTCATTTTCATAGATCTGTGAATCTTGTTGGTACAAATTAAAGTGTTTGTACAGCTGGTTTGCTGTACTTAAGTACAGATAAATATAAAATGTTGCGTATGTACCCGGCAGAATATCGCAACCTCCTGGTTGTCCTTCATTATTTCAAGACTTGAGAGTATTGAGTTGCTCTGGATTGCAAGGATTAAGTTGTTGTTGGACTTTATGGTTCCATGCTTAGAACTGTGGGAGAATAGAAGGCTTCTTGCACTGGTGGGGTCTACAGCCTGTCTTGGAAACTAAGGTCTCAGAGGGGGGTTTTGATGTGATCATGTATTGCCACAGTTATCAGGATTTCAAGAATAAAACTTAAATGGTATTTTTTGTGCACTGATTATTTAGGAATGTATTGATGTAAATGTTTAAAGAAATGCCATGAAGATAAGATGTGTGTAATAGTAGATGTTTTACTTTAAGAACAAGAATATTTAGGGTTAGCATAGGTTTGGAGGTAAGTTGAGGTAATGATTACTGTTTATGTGATGTGTTGTATTAAGTTGGTAAGGTAACTGCAAAGTTGCCCTTGAACATTTTGCTGCTGAACAGTTAGCTAGGATAAATGGAGAATGCTTGTAGATTTGAAAACTTTGTGAGAGACATGGCAAACTTTGCTTGTTTACAAATTACATGCTACTATGATGCTCCAGTACATTTGGAGCTGCAGTCATGCTAGTCACGACTGATGGATTAGCCACTCTTACAGTGACACCATATCTGATGTTTTAAACAACATACACTCTACTATACTACTTAACTACCAATGACAAAAAAAATACAGTGGTACCATTACACTTCAGGCTTCTCAGTGGCTGCAGGTGCCTAACTGACAATGCTGAAGAATCATATTGGCCAACTGATGAGAATATTAATGAACAGAAAAATATCAAAAGGACCTGTTGATGAATGTACAAAATCCCAAGATAAAGTAGCATTGATTGTAAGTTTAATGTTTTTAACTAAACTATGACTGTGGTAGAAGTTTGTAGAACTAAAGTTTGCCCCATCATGACCCAGGTTTGCAGGTTTAATCTCAAGATGACCAAAACATGATCTGTGCTGCCTACACCTCAGATGGTTGATGGCCCTGGTATTTAATTCCTGCTGTATTAAAAAACTACATTGGTAGAGACTTTTTTTTTCATGCAAAACTCTGATGATTCTTACAAAATGATTCTACAGCTACAAGCAAACAAGTTATGAAGTGGAAATTTCAGTGCAGAATGTCCCATTGACGGAACTGTTAATATTGACCAATACAGCAGGAGTTTTGCTCTCATGACTGAAGTGAGTGTTTGATGACATGCTAATGGTCACTGCTTACGCACAGAATGTTTGTTAACATTGCTCATTGCAAAACCTGTGTGTTGTATTTTTTAACTGTGAAGTGTGAATAAGGAAAGAAAAAAAGCAGAAGATCAACTTCATAGCTTTGTTTCGGAATTGTCCTGTGAAGTTTTTCAGAGTTCACGCTGCATACCCTGGGTACCCATGTTTGGAGTGCAACAAGAGCAGGCGCTGTCTGAAGACATCAAGATCATCTCAAGATTTAAAGCATTCAGTCATGGTACCCAGAGTTGCTGATGCGTGAAAGATTTCAGGTGACAAACTAAAGGAAACAAAATGAGTAAAGGTATGTTACATTATAGTTCTCAAATATCAGCTACTAGTACAGGTATTTCAGTGCCTGATTTTCCTCTGATTTACAGTATACTGTAAAGATCCACCTATATTTTACCTATAAAAAGCCTGTATTTGAGGGAAAATGGGCATATATTTTAAAAATTGTAACCAATAGAAAACCTATATTTTTCTTTTTTGGCACTTCAGTTGTTCAACCTAAAATATTGACAAGCTGTGCTTCATGGCACCCCTGTGATAGAATAGTTACAGTTTATTTGACCTCTTCTGTTTATTTCATGGCTTTGTAAATATACTTAGTATTGCACTCTTTGCCTTTTGTACAGAGTGAACAGAGTGTCTCACACAATCTTTGAACATGCCAAAAAGTAATAATTGCCCCAATAAATTTTAGATTGGTTACACTTTTCTTGAAATGACACTGTGTGCACAGCAGGTACTTGAATCAAATGTTACATTGCTTCCACTTTCCAGTACAAGAATTCATTGGGGAATTTTTTCACCTTTCCCACAAATATTGCAGGGGGCGTTGGGGGTGTTTAGTGTACTGTAGGAGTGACAAGTTTTTCTTTAAGAAAAAATTTAACCCTTCACACAGCTATTTTGATCAGCATTTGTGGTCATCCCTTGATCTGTGTCAAGTTGAATTTTTAGATCTGACTGTGCAGGCTCCTAATCAGTGTTCTCCACTAGCTGTTTTGTTAGGGTGCTGCACCAGGACAAAATTTGCAGAGGGTGCTCAGCACCCAGACAAAAAAATGTACTACTGTACCTGGACAAAAAGTTGAGCCACCCGAACAGACATTATCAATTCAAAACCTTAAAACAGAGCAGACAGCAATAATTTAAGTGTGAACATGGAGTAATGATATTCGGAAATGTACTTAGTCATCAAAGAAGGCCATAATTAAATTTTTATCATTTATTTTAGCAAGCATTTTTCAAAGAAAGCACACCCCGCTCTTTATAGACAGTGATCACTATTGACCTTAAACCTTCAGAGTACCCGGACAAAAAATGAACTCAGTGGAGAACACTGATAATAATAGAATGTGCATATTGGGGATTCATTTCTTCACATATTTGATCTCAATTTTGGGCACAAGTAACAGAGTTGAGACTTGGGAGTGTCCAGACAAGAAGTGGAGTCAGAAGGGAGTCCTTACTAACTTTGAGGGTCTGTGTGCTTCTTCAACCCCCTCCCCCTTGTGATGTAGGCCAACCATATTTGTCTGTCCTTAAGATTCAGCACTTACCAGTACTGTTGTTGTGTTTGACTACTGTAGTCATGTCATTACTGTTCATTTAGTAATACCCTCAGTCTACCCTCAAATTACAGTGTAAAATTATGCCTCTGTGTGTAGAAGTTTATTCATGTGAAAATCAATCTCTCTGAAGGGGTGCTTAAAGTATGTAGGAAGTATTCATAACATGGTGGTTAGGAAACAATAAATGATATGTAGGCTTTTCAAGTGATGTAGCTACTGATCTATTTATAATGAAGACACTGCAACTAAGCAATCCATCATCCATAGAATTTAGAAGGGACAGAAAATAAAATATATTTATAGAATCCTCATAGAATGGTTCTGAGGTGAAGTCACCTCAAGAATTCTATTTTTAATGAAAATGCTGTAAGGTTTAAACTATACTCATGTAAAAAGTCAGTACGTGGCTAGACTGGATGGAGTTTTGTGGGGAAGGATAAAGGAATGATTGAACTTTGAGCCCCATGGGTCTTATCAGAAATAGCAGCAGTACAGGATTTAGGTCATAATTAATACCAGGGAGTAGAACCAGTGCTAGAATCCCATTCATGACTCTTGATCCAAAGCAGTCAGTTGAGGTCCTTCCTAGGATGCTCAGTGTAATGTTGAGCCAGACACTTTGCCTCCTCTAGTCCACCCAGCTAGGAACAAAAAATGTAATCTTTGCCTTTTTCTTTTACTGCAGAGTTGTCACACTATTAAGTGCAGCGGTTGGTTGTGAATAAATAGGCCCATTGCACTGCAAACACTCATTCCCCATTGGTTCTCCCATTTAGTCATAGGGGTGTTAAAATAGTGTGTCATGGACAGAATTTTGATATGATGTCCGTCCATGACAGAATTCCTTTGTAAATACAGTACACATAGTATTACAAAATTTTTATCTAATGGCTACAAAGTGGAGGACATGTTAAAAACTCAGCAGGTTGTTTTCCAACAATATTTACCACAGGGAAAGAAGAAAATTTCTCCAACCTATTATGTGTCATGGAGGGACATTGTTGCATCAAATATAACGATTTGAAATGATTGTAACCCTCCATGATTTTCCTTTAAAATTCAGTATGGTTATGAATAAACTCCTTCCTGTAAGTATAATCACACAAAACGTAAAATAGTTCATAAGTAAAATAATTATTTTTAAATGAATTTGATTAGTTAGTAATGTCTACAGGTCCAATGCTTTTCAAAATCCCATACATAAAATGGTATATTCTAAGACATGTGGACATTGTCAGAAATTTTTTGTATTTAATCCAGTATTGGTATATCATGTCTGTCAAAAGTTTGGGACAGATGTCTACAATGTCTTCTAAAATAAAAATGTTGGTCTCTTGGTCAACATCTAACTAATCACCCTCAAGTAACAAAAATATTGTCACATGATCAAGAACAGCCACGCATGAATGCGGATTGTAGAGTGTACTAATTCATCTTGGGTGTGACGTCATTTGGCCTGATTTTCTGACCAGCTTTAGAACATAGCCTGCTTGGTGCCTCTTTTACTGCCACCCCCTTGGGCTGCTGCCCTCCTTTTTTTGTAGCAATGAGATGAACGAAAAAAGTTTGCCTGCTCCTCAGGCTACTTTGGACATTGATCATAGTGTGTTACATACATTTATTTGAAGAGGTATTTTGGCACCCACAGCAGTTTGCACAAGTAATGTTCAGTGCCATGTTTTCATGGTTTCCAGTCAACAGTGAAATAACAGTATATGGAATTCAAAGTTAAATATATGGAAAGCTTACATACCCCACTGACCACAAGACATACATAAACAGCACAAGTATAGTCACCTTAAACAACCCATCTAGGCTACTTAATTAAATTCCTTTTATGAGGTTAATGAAACATCAGAGGGGCATGTGAGGCATTTGTCAGCGCAGCACTCATTGGTTTTCTCCCACTAGACACAAGGAAATACTTAGGAGTCCCAACAGGTTTAGACTGTCAACTGCTGAGTAGGTTAAGACTACAGTATTTCGACATTGAAGATAAGAAAGTCATCTCAGAATGCCAGACAGAGGCTAGATGGGTATCCCACTGATCCTTGCCAAGGCCTTCTGTTTCAAGTGATGATATGAATATTATTTAGGTTTGATGTTTCTTAATTGAAAGGCTTTCTTTTGTTTCATTGATTTTAGCACCATGTCTGATCTATGCTGGGAATCCTGGGAGGGTTTTCTGTGAAAGGGATCAGTTCATCGTTTGTGACTCATCAAAAGTGTAGATACAGTGAAGCAGTATTGTTGGCATAAGATTTGAGTATTGATGATGGATATAGCTTTTTGTTGCTGCAGAAGGAGTTTGTGAAGGGAGTTTTAACATTTAACTACAGTACCAGGTAAATTAAATATGTCTGAGGACTACTAATCAGCTGCTTTTTTTATTATTGTACAGTGTAAATAAACAACTTTTTCTGTCATGAGTATTGAGTACTGTATAGCCATTCTTCTTGTCGTACTGCATGTACATGTGCTTGTTGACAGTGTTGTTAGTTGCGGTTTGTTTTGTGCACTTGATTGTATGGGTGCAGCAATAGCAGCTTTAAGAAATTTTGCTTGAGGGAGGGGGGGGGGGGCGATATCTTGAAGTCACTACACCTCACAGTATTAATTCATATGACCAGTGGTGATGTAGCCCAATAAAATACATATGACATTTGTGAGATGCAAGGCAAGCTGTCAGAACGTGTTCCATAATACCATTATAATCTCTTATTATATTTTTGATGAACGGAGACTATGGTAACCGGGGCAGTTTCCCCATGTGCTCCTCCTATGGTGAGCTACTATGGGGTTGCAGGGGAAATTGTTTTCCCCTGTAGATGTAATACTTGCTGAACTGTATGTTCTTCTGAATTAAAACTTGCTGTTTATATTTTAGTTGTGTGGAATTGCTAATACATAGCATACTCCATTTCATGTGCAATCTTCCAACTGAATTTCATTAGAGAAATGATCATGACGAGTAAAACTTTCTGCAAATTTTGATTTTGATTTCTGCAATAAAAGGTAATATTTGACCATGATTGAATAATAATTTTGTTTTTCCTCAAAATTTTTGGTTTAAAACATTAATCGTCAAATTAAAAGTCAAATTTATTAGCTTTTTATTCTTTATTTAAATAAACTTTTTAAAGGTTTTTAAACTTTCCATTCTTTTAATTCCATGATTCTTCGGGTGTTAGTTTCCTTGTTTGTCAACCTTAAATGTTGACTTTTTTGTTAAAATTGGAAAGGGGGGGGGGTACTAATTAACCTAAAGTCTTAATTCATGCGGTGATGCCCAAAAAATAAAATTTTGAACAAGCTTTAGAATTTTCCATTCCTAATTCTGTTATATTTTTGACGGAAAACTTGCTCCAATTTTCCCCATTTTAGTTAAAGTGGTTGCGGGAAAAAACCTGTAGAGTAATATTTATGATTTTTCTTATAAAACGTTTATTTATTTAAATTAAATTTGGGGGTTACATAATTATTAGCCATTTCAATCCAATTTTTTAAATATAAAATCGAAACTTTCCCAAAAATGATTTTTTCCAGTTTTTGAAATTCCAAAATTGTCCCACTGAAATTTTCTCCAATTTTAAAAGTTGCCCGCCCCCCAATAAATAAAAAACGGGGAATTCAAACCTCATCAAAATGCCAAAAGTTGGATTTTTGTATCTGGGGGTTGAGATTTAATAATTAATTATACAGCAACCTTTTAAATTATGTTTGAAAAAAGTTTTTTTTGATGTAAAAATTATATATTTTTGGGCCGAAAATTTTTTGGCATACTTTTAAAGGGGAAATTATCAAGCAAATTTAAATTAAAAAACTTGTTTGAAAGGTACTTAATCTTAAAAGGGTTAGCTTGAATTTTTTAAAAAAAATTGACAAATAAAAAACGAAAAATGTTCACACAAAATTGGGGGTGTAATTCAAATCTTTTTTTAAAAGTTTTAAGTATTTTATTTAAAATTTTTTAACATTAATTTGTAATTCCCAAAACAAAATTTTTTTATTGCTTAATTATTTGATGCGGTTAAGTGATTGTAGCTCTTATTTCCACTAAGGTGCAAAAAAATTTTACTTCTAAAGAGCTAAAGGTAGAATTTCATTAACATTGGTAATAGCTGCTAACAATATTATTAATGAACCATTAAAAATTATCGTTTTAAAATAAATATTGTAATTTTCCATTAGCTAAAAAAATTTAAAAGGCCTTTAAGGATCTTAAATAATGGACTTAAATCCTTCGTTTTTTTAATTTTATTAATAAAACAAATGCCTTACCCCCTAATTTTCCATGACCCCCCCCAACGTTTTTTTCAAATGGTAGAAATAACTTTTAACAACCTTCACATTGAAAAAAAAGCAGTGGTACAGTTTCCATGGTATCTATTACCTAATTCCACAAACATCTTTGAGTTATTTCCAAGGTGGGAAGTACTTTTACTGAAAGTCCTGCAAGCTATATCCCAGGGCAGGCTTAAATCTGAAACTGCTCCTAAATGGAGATAAAACTCGCAAGAGACTTAAGAATTCAATGACCAATTTCTCAGCAATAGAACTGTCTTTTTAGAGCCTGTAACTTTAGAGCTCTACATCAGACTGAATGAAAAGAACAGATATCAAACATCACTTTAGCCAAGGGGCCTAAAATGATATGTGATTACAATGAGAAAAGTGGACTAACCTCTTTGTTTTCTGTTAGTATGATAATAGGTTTCTGCTTGTCCAGGTGACTGAAATACCACTCTGCACTCCTGAACACTAGACTGTATAAAACAAGCAATCTTTAGGTTAGACTAGGTTAACGGCAAACCCTCAAATGAAAGGTTTGGAAAATCTATCCTGCATTTCCTAAGTTTTTTTTTGTCTATGGTTGCAAAATATTAAAGTGTTTCATTGGCAACGTCCTACTTAAGCTTTAAAAGAGAGTATCAATCATAAAATTATCACAATGACATATCCAAGAGGTCTAGTTACTTATACAAATGTCACTCCCCTTACTAGAAGCATACTACAACATTTTTCTGTTCATGAGTAAAAGCAAACTGCTAAAGATGGCAACAAATATGCATCACGTATATTTCATTGATATGTTTTGTCTGTTATCAACCTTCCAAAATTCTTATGTTGCATTTTCCCTCACAAAATACCACTGGTATCCTGGATTGGTGTTTTTTTTTTTTTGAATGCACATGCTTCAAAGAATTTCAGAAGAGATAAACAATCTGTGCCAAAAATTATGAAGCTTAGTTTACAATTTTCAAAGTCATCATTCACTGCCAGGTTACATTAAAGCAAAGAATGAAAATTGAAAATATATAGCTCTCTGACTGATTTACAATAATTTCAGAAAGCAAGCAGTTTTCACTTGATCAACATTAACGTAAGCTTGTAATAAGCTGAAGGCACACTCACCGGAACTGCCAGTCCTCAAGTTTTTCACCAGATTCCTGAAGAGCATAGATGTCTTCACAAAATTCATTTGCAAAAATGGCACAACCACTCTTTCCATCATGCACCTTGCCTAGCAGTCGATTGTAGGTTCGTCTGCTGCCATCATGTAAGGCCTGCTCACATAGTAATGTGTATAATATCACTGAATTACAATAATTCAGACTTATAGAAGAGTGATAATTATTCAAGTGTCAGTATTCTCATAAAGTGTTATAGGTGTTTCATGCACCTTCAGAAACAACAGACAGGCATTAAGGAAAATTTAAAGATTTCAATTTATTCTCACAGATCTTTGAAGTCACCATTTTTAAAGCAGTGTTAGGAGAATTAGCATCCTATCAATGACAAATCATCACATATATTTCTGCAGAGCAACAAAATTTCCATCATTGATTTGCAAAAGTAACTGATAACAGATCAAATAAGAATTGCATAAGTTACAGAGTTATTCAAAATATGTAACTGTGTCAGGAATTCACAGGAGGTGTCTAAAAAGCCAACTGGCATTGTCTGTGAAGCAACACCATGTAAATGCATTGTAAATGCATGTACATGAGTCAATCATGTTCGAGGTTGCACCTTGTTTTGTGTCATCTTAAGCCAATTTCATTCACTGTTACTGTTGAAACAATGCCCACAGTCCTCTGTGCTTACACCAGCAGTCCTACTCCATACACAAGTACAGTATATGGTATAACATTCTCAGTATGTGTGGCTCTCACAACTCTGAAGCTTGTTTAGATTTCACAAAATATTTAGATTTTTCCTTTCAGGAATACCAACTTTCAAGACAGCAATGCATCTGACTTAATGCAACATTTTCTGCACCAAATATTTTGTGTGAATCCCACCCCTGTTCTACAGTTTCCATCTAAACTTCAACAGTACCATTCCTAATAACTTGTGATTAAAAACAGACTTTAAAGTAATCAATATTCTCTCTACAACCTACAGTTTCATAGGGGGATGCATCACAACACCAAGTCATCACAAATCTGCAAAAAACTGCCACCTAATGAGTTAAATACCTATATATATTTATATTATTTTTTGAAGGGGGTGGGAGGTGGCTCATTGTAGACCATGTTGCTCAAAGGATGTGCTAAACTTGTGACGCATTTTTTTTTAGCAAATGCGTTGAAGTATCCATCACACAAACAAGAAGGAAATGGGAGGTGTTTTAGACATGTTTAAGCATTCCATTCTTCCACTGTGCAAAATGGCATTTGGAATGTAGCATCTAAGGGGGGGGGGGGGGGGTGACACCCTCGTATAGAACCTCCCATACCCAAAAATATCAAAGGTCATGGTACTGTACATAAATGTAAAAGCAGTATGAAGGCCTGCTTATGAGCTTCCACTTGAAGAGTAGTTTGGACTGCTGAAAACTTCAAGTTGTCTGGGGGGGCATGCAGTGGACCAAATTTATTCTGTAAGTCAATGGGGGAATAATTGGTGGTGTGCTGCCAAAAAAAGAAGTATCCACCTAGTCTCAATATGGTCCACAAGCATCTTGAAACAAAAGTATTGTGACTACGTCATAAAGATTTTTTCTAGTCAAAAGTTAAAGATGGTATGCACAATTTTTGAGTTTCATGTTTCTAAAAACATGTGTTTAAGTTGTGTGAAATAGTAATTCTTGAATTTTACATGTTTCCACGATAAAAGTGACTGGATGACATTCCATTTGGTACTATACATGCAACTACCTACTAATTATTTCCTTAAAACTTTGCCTCCACGTACTTAGCACATATCTGGTGACCCAAACTGATGACACCTATCTCAAAACCATGTTCTGCAAAGTTTGCAACTTCCAAGTAAAATTTCAAACATTTCACTCTCAGCCTCAGACTAAAATGATACATTATATCAACTGCTAGCATTTAACTTTCTTAGTGAAAGCTGGCACATTTGGTTCTCACCGAATGCAAAACGGTTTGCAGGAACAGGAGTCCTCTCAGTTCTGGTAAATCTAGAATCTCTGCGAATGTTCTTGCAACAAAACAGTCTGGAATTAGGATATGGCTGACATTACTGGGAATACAGTCTAAACCTGAAAAAAGAATAGGATGGCAAGGTGGAAAACATTGTTTTCATAAGTATCCTTTCGTAAAGCATTTTCAAGAAAACAACGCCATTTTAGTTTACACTTGCACATAAATTCAAGCAAAATTCATACCTGGTTTAAGGCTCTGGGATAGAGGAAACCTGACAGCTACCAAAATACAGTAGTACCAATATCACTCTTTTATCTCTATAGCCTTCACAAAACCCTTGAGCTACAAATAATGACTGTGGTTTTCAACTGAAAGTCCAACTCTTAACATCCCATAAATTCACACTAATGTCCCATGTATTGTGTCATGCCTTCATAGCATGTGCAAAGAGAGACCTGTCCAGGGATGTAGCTAGCCGAATTTGAGTGCCAAGTAATTGTCTGATCTGGGTAAAGCACCTCACCCCACCCCCATGGTATCTACCCCATTTTTCAGCCATTAATTTTTCATTTTTCCCTCATTTTACTTTAGGGAGTAAATTAAGGGCTAGTTTTAGGTCTCGGTAGGCAGATTTGTGGTGGGCGGGGAGACGTGTTTGCCTGGAGTGCCGGGTGGAAATATCTAGTGCTGGGTGTCACCGCCCAGTGCCGCCTACTGTAGCTACATCCCTGGACCTGTCCTTTATGTACACCGATTGGAAGCAAATTTATCCCTCACCACACCACTGCAGTACCACACTGTATAATCATCAATCAGTACTTAAGGTGGGGGGTGGAGGTAGGGAGCAATAAGATACAAGGCAATGATGAAGGCTGTTAGAATACTCTTCGTAACATTAGAAAGGTTGACTTGCTATGTAAAAGTGACAAACAATTGTATTTTTGAGACAGGTATGATGCTACTTTGAAACTGTCAACACATACAGCATTAAAAGAATGATTCTATTCTGCAAGTTTCTTTGAAATGGCTAACACATCTTAAATGTGGTAGTTACTTCATTCAACTGTTTGGCCAACTTATTTTCACCTACTTAAAACAACCACTGAGATTTTAATCCCCTTTCATCAAATCCATGGAGAAATACAGTAAGTCACATTCTCCACATAAATATCACCCCCCCCCCCCACTTTTTGAGATTTTTTGAGATTAAGTCAGGCTTTTGACAAACATGTAAAAAAGTAAACAAAAGAGATACACCATTTTTTTCTTGTTATGCAGCAAAATTTCTTACTGATGATATGTCCTACAACCCATGATTGAAGTACATTTAAATAAAATTAATAAGCTATATCATGGTACTGATACATTATCAGACACAATAGAAATAAAACAAACCTTTGTTACAAAATTTATTGCAGAGTTCGTTGTTGCAGGGTACGTCCTTCCTGAGGTAGTGTTCACGCACAACTCTGACAACCGTCCCGTGCTTGGTCTTCAGGTTCAAATACTTGTCAAGTTTAAGCATTTTCAGGAATTTAAGGCAGGATACACGTAACTATTACCTAAAATTAAAAGACACAAAGTTTTCATTACATCTCTGTGTAGGGTTTTCCATAAAATTTTCATTTCCACTCATCCATCATAAGTTATTGTTTCTCCCAAGTCAGCTTTGATATTCATAAGACAAGACAGCTGATGTTTGACTTTGACTGAAATGTGATATTTCTGTACCAGGTTCGTGAAAGTATTAACTTTTGTGGTGGGATTAAAAGCTGGAGAAAAAGTCTATTTCCTGGGAAGTGAGCCAAATTTTGCACTGTTCTTTCTACATTTTTATGTACAAAAAATGTAAATTTCCATCCATATACCAAAAATTTCCCTCTAAATACCCAAACTTTTCCGGAAGCAGTCTCCCAGCTTTCTAACTTGTTTCACTCACTGTTGAATTCCAAGGAGGGCTAAAGCCGCATAAGATATTAAGATATTAAAACTGTTTTTCAGTTTGAGAAGGCTTTGGATAGGTTTGGGCTGGCTATGAGATGTTGTATAACTACAAGGCAGATTTTGTGCAAGTTTAATATGGCAGTCACCCACAGATCTTGATCATTGCTACAGTTGCCGATGGTGAAGATCAAGAAGATGCAGATATAGAGGTCAAGGGACCTGCATCCACGGAGGTTCCTAAGGTATCCTAGGGCTAGATTCCCTGCAGCCCAAACCCATAACAAAAACACAAACCAAACCAAAATCTCAGCACAATCAGATTCTACAACAGTAACAACAGAACTTGTCAATGTTTATCTTTAATGGACTGAAGTGGAATTAACAACCCACTAGGGCAGACTGTTCCACGCATAGACAACTCTACGAGAGAAGGTGAACTTTCTAATGTCAAGCCTAGAGAAACACTTCGTCAGCTTCTTACAATGGCCATGAACCCAACCCCCCAATTAGCACACATCTTTAAGTACCTGTGGTTACAATATGACAGAGGATCCCTATGCCCTACCAGTGGGAAGCCCCATAAATTTGAGCCTATCATGATAAGAGAGATTATGCACTTCAGGAATAAGCCAAGTGGCCCTTTTTGAACTTACTCTAACAAAAACTTATCCTTCTCATACAGTAAAAGAGACTCCAACAATGCACAGCATAATCAAGATGTGGCCTACCCATCTGCTTGTAACACAATTTCTTTACTGATGTTACTGAAATTCCTCTTGACCAACCCAAGCACCCAACCAGCAGCAGCTCCACATTGCCTAGAAGGCTTCAGATCACTTGTAATGACAACACTCAGATCTTTGTCCAAAGTCACATACAGTAACTAAAAATACTTCCACTTGTGGTATAATCATAACTCAAGTTTAAGACCTGTTCAAGTTAAGAACTTTGCATTTACCAGCATTAAAAAACATTTGCCAGGTCTGAGACCATGAAAATAACCTATCTACTGTAAGTCCTCTTGCAACAGTGGTGCATCTCCTCACCATTGACTTTCCTGTAGAGCTTAGTGTCATCAGCAAACTTACAAATACTGGATGTGAGAGCTATCAATATCATAGATGTAAATTAAGAAAGAATTGGGTCCAGAACTGTGGTTCTCCGCTTGTAACTCCTTTCCAAGACAAGAAATCACCACTGACAACTCTCTGGGATCTACAGTACCATGAATTTATCCAGTCAGCACATCTGCAATGGATATCTAACTAATGCAGCTTCACTGTAAGTCTACCGAATGGAACTTTATCAAATGCTTTTTGAAAACCAATGTAAATGACATCAATTCTGTGACCAGGATCAAGAGACAGGGAGACGTCCTCAAGAAAGCTCAGTAAGTTAGTTACATAAGGTTAGGCAGGAAAGGATGTTGAGACAGACTGAGTAACCTATTATGTAAGAGATACTAAAAGCACACAATACTTGGCAACAGACTCCATGACTTTGCACAAAACACTGGCTAAACTAACAGGCCTGTAATTGCAAGGCAAGCTCTAATCCCCTTTCTTAAAAATGGGAGTAACATTTGCAATCTGCCAGTCGGCAAAAACAATGCTTGAATCCAGACACTTGTGAAAAATAATGCAAAGAGGAACTGACAGAACCTCAGAGCATTCATACAGAATGGCACGATGGATCCCATCTGGTCCAAGAGTAAACTCCTTAATTTTACAAACCAGTTCTTCAGAGAAAACAACATTACACTTACGACATTCACACAAATTGAACTGTTGGAACAACTATAAGTAACCATTACAGAAGACTCCTTGGTAAAGACAGAGACCAAATAATCATTCAACAAATTAGCCATACAGTATCCTGATTGCCACTGACTAATGTACCCCTATTACCTTGGAGAGGCCCACCACACTCTTTAACTTTCTGCTTAGTCCTTTACCATGAGTGGAAAAAGTAGGGAAACTGGGAGGCTCTTTCCTGGGAAATTTATGTACTTGGAAGAAAATTTCTATAATTGGAGGGAAATTTATCCTTTGTGTACATGAAAACATGGAAAGAATTGTAGAAAAGTTGGCTCCCTTCCCAGGAATTAAATATTTTTTCCAGCCCTGGTCCTTGCATGAGCATGAAA
Organism: Holothuria leucospilota; assembly: GCA_029531755.1. Lineage (NCBI taxonomy): Eukaryota > Metazoa > Echinodermata > Holothuroidea > Aspidochirotida > Holothuriidae > Holothuria > Holothuria leucospilota. The sequence continues at coordinate 26,143,900 of CM055974.1, forward strand.
GCTACACTGGCCTATTCCAAGATTCATTTATTCATGTATTTGTAATTGCCCTCAATGCCAAAATTGTATGACCACATGCCAAAGATTTTTGCATGAATGCTTGGTTTTCTAGTATGTGGCCCATTAATGAATTAGGCCTACCCCAGGCTAAGTATACTGTAATCTAAATCATGACATGGTACAGTTGTCTATATGCTTGCCCTCAATCAGTGCCCAGTATACCATGCTCTGTTAGACTACAGTCTGAATACTACTACACTGAGCAGAGTGCTAACAGAGTGTAGTGTGTTGGGCCTGATTGAGGACTATGTTACATGCCTACAAATTGCAACCTTCACTGTTCAATGCATTTTCTTCTAAGGGATAATTAGAATCTTTAAAACAGAAATAGGCCTCTAAAGTGACTTTAAAGGTTTCATACGCTAACAATGTGAGCACAAAATTTACACTAAGCTTAAAATGTTGATCTCACTCCTTTTTATTAGCCTTCGAATACAAATACATTTAATTTCGTGGAACTAGTATTAATAATGAAAGTAATGACAAGGAAAATGTACACACTTTAACTGGGTGAACGACCAAACAATGAGAACGTATTACACGTTTGATTATAAATAACCTCGAAACCCAGCTGAAACAGGAATGGAAGAAAACAGAATTACACACACAGCATATTCTTTTGAACTCCTAAGACTGAATTCAACAATTCCTTGTTTGTCTCAGGTGGCAGTAACAGCTACTGGAGTACTAACTGTAAATAAAACTATCAGATCAATGTTTCCACAAAACAGGAAGGCTGAAAAAAATCTGGAAATATGGGACCTAATTTCCTGAAATTTTCAAGAATTCATATTACATTCATCGTCTTAGTTTTCTCAAAAAGAGGTAACATCATTCCTAAAAAGCGATCAGAAAGGTTTTTTTTTAAATTTGAAAGACATTATATTACTTTCAATTGCTGAATTTACCTTAATTTATTCCTTGCAACTACTTGTGTCCCAAAATTATACCTGAGCGGATCGCTAGTTTTTTCTTCATAACATAATATAACAGGTTAAGGGGCAAAGGAGGGCTAAGGCCCCATAAGATGCCCTGGAGTCCAAACACCCTTAACTGAAAACAAACAACCAACACCAAACGAGCCCAGCACAATTAGATTCTACCACAGTTATGGAAGAACTTGTCAATGTTAACCTTAAGGCAGTGCACAGATGTGGAGTTAACTACCTACTAGGCAAGTAGACTATTCCACTCGTTAACAACCAGGCCCGTAGTTAAAGGGGGGCCAGGGGGCTTCTGGCGAAGTCCCCGAAATTTTTTTGGCCCCCCCCCCTAGAGAGTATCAATTTTACCATTGACCTAATACATTTGTACACATTTGGCCCCCCTGAAAAAATTTTCGCCCCCCTGGAAAAATTTTTGCCCCCCCCCTACAGTACCTTGTCTGGCTACGGGCCTGTTAACAACTCTGTGAGAGAAGCTGAACTTCCTAATGTCGAGCCTTGCAAAACACTTAACTAGCTTTTTACAATGGCCTCGAACCCGAGAATTACTTTGAACCTTTAAACAATTGCAAGATGACAAAGGATTACTTTCAGAGAGAAATTTGTACACCTGAAGCATGTCCCCCTAATCCTTCTCAACTCCAGGGTGGCAAGCCCAAGATGCTTAAGTCTAACATAAGGTAGGTGTCTCACCTTGGGTATAAGGCGAGTGGCTCTCCTCTGAATTTGCTCTAAAAGAAACTTGTCCTCTTTATAGAAGCTTGGACTGCTTGCTTAATTATCTTTTAGAAAATGGGTTACTCAATCTGTCACAGCATGGTTTCTTACCTAGTAGATCTTGAGTTACTAATTTATTAAGCTTTCTTGAGGATGTGTCTTTATCTCTTGATTCTGGTCACAGTGTTGATGTCATTTACCTTGATTTTCAAAAAGCTTTTATTAAAGTTCCATTAGGTAGACTTATGGTTAAACTGCATAGGTTAGGCATCAAGGGCAGTTGTGCTGACTGGATAAATTCATGGCTCAATGGTAGATCTCAGAGAGTTGTTGTTAATGGTTTACATGGAATATAGAGTTACCAGACGTCCGTATGACATGTCCTCAATTTGAAGGCTTCCCTAGGCGTCCGGGCGGATTTTTAAAATTGCCATAAATGTCCGGATTTTTAATTTTCGTTACAAAACTGGTCGGATGTGACCAATTTTACAGTTAAATATTGTTATTTAAGAAAACATTAGGTCGAAACATCAGTGACTGATCAAATTATTCACTGAACGTGATCATAACATAATCCTTTCCTTACTAAGTTAGTCACTCTTCAATAGGAATGGAGTAAATAGTATAGGAAAGTAAAACGCTGGGTTCAGGGGATCAGGATGAAAGAACAGGTCAAATATCTTTTGCCCACCCTAACCTTAATGCTAACCCCAACCATGATTTTAAAACAAATTTAAAAATTTTTGAAAAACCGATTTTTCCATTTTCATCCTACGAAAACAAAACCTAGCGTGCGGTTCAGCACAAAAGTTCATGGGGGGGGGGGGCGGTTAATGGGGGGGGGGAGCGTACTCCCCAATCGATTTTCGAATGTTTTTAAAATGAACCCAAAAGGTTGTTTAGCATAGATTTCTCGAGGGTTTAAGGTAAGGTGTCTTTTCAGTGTCTTAATAATTATCTATCACAAATCATTCGAAAACTATCCGTCAAAATTTTCACACGCGGGGAGCTAATTTCAGAGTCGTTGCTATGCTTATTTTCAAAACCGTTTCAAACATATTCGCACTATTCATTTGTGAGGGATAGCAATGCCGCCGATTGTTCGTGTCCTTAGGTGTGATTATGGAGGAGCACAAGATTGTAATGCCTTTCGCCTTCCCCTACGCGCTCTGTATCTCATATGACAATTAGGCTATTAGGGCAATATCTCCTAAGAATTATCCTGGTCAAAACTTTTTTCAAAATAATAAGCCGTTCATCTCCATTTTCCATAGGGACAACGCATCGCAAGAGTCTGGGGATCATACTGAAAGTAATCTGATATGAGTGGTCACCTATACGGTTAAAAGGTTGGAAGTATACATTTTTCATTATACATTTTTTTCAAAACATTTTTAAGGCTCACTTCTTTTATCGCGCATCCTTTATCGGTTGATGGTGAATGTTAATACATTTACACCTCAGGAAACTCATTCTCAGATATGTTTGTAATTCCATGAACCTTTGGTAATTCCAAGGAGGATTATCACCTTCCTGGTTATTCCTACTCCCTTCTCGCTCACTCCCTGTTAAGCCTTACACACTGATTGTCTGAATTCTAGTTTCCCAGACCTTCCGGGTCTTTCCCCGATAGTTAATTCTCCACCGGAATAGCCTCTTTTAAGAGCCCGACACACAGGGTTACTGGATCCCACGACTGCGGAGAGTGCTCCCCGTGAAGCAAAAAAGTATCACAATTCAGGTTCATTTGTCTGTTCAAGTTGTGGAGACTTTCTACTAAGCAGGGCCTTCTTAACCAAAGTTGTTTAGTAAATTTCTAAAACATGAGATAACATAGAAAATTTGTTCAGATTGAACTTAAGGCCCGAGAAATGCCATTTCCTGCAATCTACCAGGTATTTCGGTGAAAATTGTTCCTTATACTACGGTGCACCAATTACCGATGTTTTACAAAAGAGGGGTCGAAAAGCGGTTATTTTATTTGGAATTGGAGGTGTGGCCTATTTTGGCCTATTTACAAGAAGCTGATTGGTCCATTGGCATGGATCTTCGAAAAAAAAACTCGCGTGCGGGTGTGAGAAGTGTCCGTTTTACATTCTGCGACTCATGGGCGTCACCAAGGGGGGGGGGGGGGCCGGTCGGGGTGTGCAAACGCCCCCCCCCTCTCTTTGAGCTTTTTTTTACAGAAACGATTAAATGATGTACCAAAAATCGAAACAGGTTTCTTCTGCCATGGCAAAGTATAAATTTCTTTTAATGTTGAGTGGTTAATTTCGCTGCAATTGCAATTACAGATCAAGTCCCCCAAATTACTTTTTCCGTTACCTATTTTAATGGAATGAATGACATGTACAGTATTTTCTAGGTCTTGAAGGAGAAAGGTTGAAAGTAAAACACAAAGTAAATTGGTAAAAATTACATTTTGCACAAACTTACTGTTCAGTGTTCTGTAGAGCCTGGTAACTTAAGCAATTTATGAGACGCTATTTATTGCAGATTTGAACAATTTTCTTAAATTTCTTTGCATTGCAAAGTTCAGTTTGTTTAAAACTTTGCTGTGATTTGTTATTTGAGGTTAGCTATTTTTACCTCCTTATTCTTGAATATTTCATTATATTCCACGAGCGTCCATGGGTTTTTGTCCAGGAAATCCTTTGGCTCTGGATCCTACCGGTTGGTTCCCTTGACCGAGCCCACGGCATGGTTCCCATGCATGATAGGCCTCCAACTTTAAAAGAAAAACGTTCTGGTGCCATTGTCATTTTAAGACTTAAAAGCTTTCTCTTTGATCTCCATCCATGCGTTCACGTTTTGCTTTTATATGAAATCATATTTGGGCATTATCAAACAAGCAATATTGACGATAATTTCACCGCATTATAGGCATTTGAAATGTCTAACTCCTCAGAACTCCCGGGGCTTCGCCCCTGGACCCCACCAGGGACCCTTCAGCGGGCCCCTGGACCCAACGCCGTAGTGCTCGCGTTACGCGCGAACATTGCCGCTAACGTTTCAATAACTTCCTCCTTCACACAAAATACGACACCACCCCCCCCCCCCCCCCTTAAAAATGTCTGGTTGACGCCCATGCGACTAGAACGGGCAAAGCGGGTAAGTATGAACGATTAACAAAGTCTGCTCAGACTACACTCGGCGAGTGTGTGGCGAGTGAGGTCAGTGGAGAAGTATAAACTTTGCTTAATTATAACTCGTCGGGACAAATGAAAAGACCAAATGTAAACCACTTTTATTTCTATGATGTAAACACGTTCCGTATGATTCAGAGTTACCCTAACTGGCCTTTACCAACACTTTCCAAAACATTTAAGTGGAAGCGCTGCACCAAGTGTGTAGGCGGTTCCAGTAGTCCGCACATAAATGTTACAGTACACATTAGGTGTTGATTGTAGTCCGTACATACACAAATGTGTACCCTGCGAAGATGTCATGTCCTCCAGCATAAGCCTAGGCTAGGCCTTCGTGACATGATCTCCGAGTCGAGAAGGACTACACGCAAACCCATGATCTAGATAGAATGTGTCTGAAGACGGAGGGGAAGAGTAAATAAAATATTACAATGGTGAGAAAACTTACATAGCTATGTGCTAAGCTGCAGACACAGGCCTAGGCCTTATAGTAAGTAATCATGAGTCGATCAGTATCATGAGTCGATCACTGCATTCTAAATGCCAGTACAGCGTGCAGGCGCGATGTGATTGCAATGTATGGATGACCTGCAATGCATTTTCTCCAAACAGTATCAAAAAGAATGATTTGCCTTATTATTTTTGATGTTTATAAAGCAAAAATGTTTCTCATGGCCAAATTTTCAAGTTTTGGCACAAGTATGAAATAGAAATTTGCAAAAATTACCAAAAATGGTGACCAAAGTGTCTTTGATGAAGTCTGATTAAAAATTTTGATAGAAAAGACATTTTTCTCTAAGATTATTTGCATAACTATTCTTGAATGTGGTAATTTACAGGATTTTATTTGCTTGTTTTTTGTAGCGATTGACTCAAGATTCCTTCATAAGCATTGTTACATGTACTCCCACCTACATTTCAAAATTAATTTTCTACGGATTACGCATTCCGAACAACACCAAAATATAGCACAATGAGGAAGACATATAACAAAATATTACTGCAAAGTTTTATTGATTTTTGTAAATGTTTTAATTTTTTATGGTCACAATGTTGGTTAGGTGATCGACTCATGATACGCCCAGTATACTATACAGTGTACTAATGAAGCCTAACGTTAGATTTGACTTATATTATGCCTAAAAGTTATAGCCTATATATACCAATAATAACTTACCTGGCCTGGGAACAAGTTTATTAAAGAGGTGTGAGGGAAGGGGCCCTCTACCTCTTCAAAAAATCTAGGTTTTGAGTAGCAGCCTATGATGTCAAATGGTGCAATAATTACAGGCTTCAATCTTGCTGTGGTGTAGGCAATAGGCCCTACAATCCTGGACAAAAATACATGGGACAGCACCCCTGCTCCCCGGTTCAATGTTGAATATCTTTAAATTCGGAATATCTTTGGGTTGGGACAACATTGATCGGGGGGGGGGGGGATTTTTGAATACCGCGAACCTGTCGAAGTATTTTGCTACATTTGTGCCAAAGTGTCCCATCATTTTTGTCCAGGATTGTCTGAGCTACCATACACGTCAATAGGAGTATTGGTCAGTTATATTTAGGGTACATGAACACAGGTGAGATTCGATTTTTTCGTAGCGGTGTGCACATTCCCGAATTTAAGATGATAGTTGGAAACGGAATGTGACTTCTTTAATTGAGAATAACATAATATCATACCGAGCAGGATTTAAGTATGGGCCAGCGGGGCATGTGTCCAGGGGCTCCACGAAAAGGGGTCCCCACAAAATTATGTTATTGTATTTTTGGGGTAGGACCACAACCTTTGCCTTCCTTTCATGACTTGCGCCCTTGTAGTCTTGTGGAGAATTATAGTCGAAGGAGCCCCCACGAAATTTTGTGCCCAGGGCCCCCACAAAGTTAAACCCGGCCCTGATATCATATTACAAACACTGAAAAAGAATATACTACGTACACAAAGCCCGTTTTCATTTTCAAAGGACTGTCACTTGTACACCCCTTGGCCGCGGCTAATAATTTGATATAGCGACATCATTTCGGACGGTCTACCATTGACCTGACGACGGTCTACCGTTGACCTACACACTGTTTTAATGGGACTGACGGTCGACCGCACTCTTTTGGGAAGGGGCTTAATGCAAAAGAAATATTTACAGCAATTTTACGGTTGACCGTGGCAAATAACGAGTAAACTACATTTTAAGAATTACTTTATACCCATAAAAAAGTACAGTGATATCATCTATACATACTCCATCTTTGCATGTTTATGACGTCATCCTAAGAGAAAAAATATGCTCTAAGATAAGGTAGATCATGTGGTTTACCATAGTTCTGAAATAGCCATTGCACGAGGGCGCCCTCTTCCTTAGTCTCAAATTCCTGGTATTATTACTTTGTCCCCCCTCCTTTTGACGGAATGATAGAATCCAATCGCTCTGGCATTTATGCAATAATGTTATCAATGATTTAACAGGGTATTATCGTAATAGTTCTAATAACTCGACGAAAAGCTAAGAACTTCTGCACTTTGGTATTATTTTCGAAAGCGTCCCTTTGAAATTTCATGTGAGCTTTCGGTTCCGGTGAGAAAAAGTTGTACTTGTCCATGACTATGAAATATTGTATACTGTGTAAAATCTTCAACTCAAGGCAGACATTTGGATATTAGGCTGTATTGAGTAAGCAAGTGTACAAAACAACTGAATTGTCGGCCCCTACACCACTTCCCGCCCCCCCCCCCCCCCCCCCGAACGATAGCATGAAAACAATTTGATGGATATACCTTTTTTACATGGTCCTCCTTAATAAACGTCCTAACGCAACTTCTTAAATAGGCAAATTTATACCTCCATTACTGTCAAATTCCACCTTCCCAACTTAAATCCAAGTTTCCTCGATTTTCAGATTAACAATTAACTGCAATCTTTAATTACTCATTATCTTCATTTTCGATCATAGCTCTCTAATTTGTCCTACAATTTATGAACATTTCTCTGCTGCAACGTATATTCGTATGCTCCCATACATTTGTGCAGTAGTTCAGACAATCCTGGACAAAAATACATGGGACAGCACCCCTGCTCCCCCGTTCAATGTTGAATATCTTTAAATTCGGAATATCTTTGGGTTGGGACAACATTGATCGGGGGGGGGGGGGGATTTTTGAATACCGCGAACCTGTCGAAGTATTTTGCTACATTTGTGCCAAAGTGTCCCATCATTTTTGTCCAGGATTGTAGCCTATAGTAATGTGATCATACTGTATCTCTAAGTGCAATTGGTGACTGCACTCAGATTGACACAGTTTAAATTCAGACAATAGCCTTGCTCTGGTTGGTGAATGATGGTAAGTTGTGTTCCCAATTGCCCATACAACACAGTGTGCATAGGCCTATGGCCTTGAGCAGTTTAAACTCGGTCAGTGTAAGCTACTGAAGGCTTTGTCTGGTAGGTGAATTTGTCTTTTGTATGGTACAATTATAGAATGCAGGTCTACTGCTTATTTCTTCCTAGAATCCGGATACGCGGATTCGATCTCAATTTTTCGTTCTTAAATAGCTTAGAGTGTAGAACTAAGATCGTATCCACGAATCCATGAATCCACTCAGGGAAGCTTCCCTGGAGTTCGTAATATTTTGCCTTTAAACCCAGTGTGTTGTATGTCATTCTCAAATAGCTCGGGTGGGGAAGCAAGATCGTATCCACAAATCTGCGAATCCACTCAAGGAAGCTTCCCTGGAGTTTGTAATATTTTGTCTTTAAACCCAGTGTGTTGTGTGTCATTCTCAAATAGCTTTGGGTGGGAAACAAGATCGTATCCACAAATCCACTTAGGCATTCCTTCCCCGGACTTTGTAATATTTTGTCTCTAAACCCTGGCTTTGTAAAATCAAAATGACAAGAACTGTGGGATTCCTTTGCCCAAGATCGTATCCGCGAATCCACGAATCCACTCTAAGAACATTGTCACATGTGTTCCTGCATTCTATAATTACTCCTTTTGTATATATTGAAGAAGGTACTAGGCCTAGAAGTAAATTTAGTAAGGAGAATTTTTACTGTCTGGGGACCTTTTACATGGTCTTTTAAACTAATTTCACAAGTGTAGTTGTCTGTGTGTGATCAAATGTAGCCTACGTTAGGCTTATTAAATGTCACATTCGATAAAATAGCATAGCATTACAACATTGGCACACAAAAAGCAATACAAACTACCCCTTCCATTTGTTTTAACAAAAATGGGACAAATACTGTAGACCTGTGAACTGGACACCCAGGCTATGTGTTTGGGATAAAATGGGATAATCCCATTTAAAGAGGATGGATGCTGACCTTAGGCAAATAGAGAGGAAGGAGAAAGGTCAAACAGACTTGCTACAAGTCAGTTTAATTGAGACATGGCAACTTCCTAGAAAAAATTAGCCCAGGCTAGTATGGTACCATGAGTGGATCTATTACAGTAATAAATGTATATGGTATTCGTGATTTACATGTAAATATAGGCCTATAGAAATCATGATTGGATAGACTTTGTAGGAGAGCATGTGCGGATGGCCTCAGGTTACACCAAGGAGCTAATGCTACATAGCTCCATGGAAGGGTACATCCTCTATGGTGATATTAATGACTGACAAGCCTAACAGCACAGTGACCTAAATTATCAACATTGAAAAACTGACAGACTCAGCCACTGAGGGAAGATAAAATGAGCACATGGAACAAGCTTTGAAAGGGATTTTTGTATTTTAGCTATTGTGCTGTTACTGGAAATGAAAACATTGAATTGACGACTTAAAGTGAATCACTGTACACAGTAGGCTATATAGTACTTGGTAACTAGTGTACTTATAGTCCAGTATGATTCTGAAAATTTATTGGCTGGAAGAACAACATGAAATTACTTATGAGATTGATTGTTAAAGGGAAAATGCAGTCACCCCATTTGAATTTTAATAGTATACCCTTATACCTAAATACATGAATCTTTTAAATCATGTGACAGTAATTTTGTTACATAATTGTCAAGTTCATACAGAATAACTCCTTGATTTACCTTTTATATTGGTATTTATCTTTGAAATGACATCAAGAAAGACACTTGCATTATGAGCATTCAAAAGAGTTTTTGAAATTTAGCTCCTGCCTCACAATAAATTTGGGATGCCTGGATATCCCTTTAATTAAAGGTGAACTCACAAGTGACTTTGTTGCACCTACAATACACATTTTATTTTCAAGGAATGGGAACACATTAAGGTTATAATTAACATTTTCATGTCTGGTGACTGCAGAAGATTTGAGGGACATAAAAGCAGTTGTGGGATGTGTTTTCAGTATTTTACTGTATTGTCATAGTTATCTTTAAAGGGGAATTTTCATCATCCCAGACAGTTCCAATTCTCCCAACTATGCAACTTTTAGCTCCTCCCATGACTGCATGAAGCTTACCCCGCTGAGCTCACGAAGTTTTTTCGTTCAGCTCATCGCTGCGAAAAAACAAACGTCCGCAGGCTTTGGAAACAAATTCCTTTCATCTGCATAGAAATCCAATGCAAACTTCATTTACATAGCTCTAAGGGGATTGGATGAAGCAAATGTTTATTTAAAAGAGAAACTCTGCTACCATCGCGCAACATTACGTAGAGTCACAGTGGTCAATGCAACTTGACACGATCCTGGTATTCCCTGGCACCATGTGTACATAAACACAGTACAGCGACTCCTCAACTAATTACAAACAACCTACCTCAGCCACGAGAAAAGACAGTTCGATATCTTTCAACCGAAGATTATTTGTCAGCTTCTAAATGAACTCTTTGATATCAGTTGTCATTGTTTGTAAGAGACTGTCCATGATCAAGACTTTCACCTAAATTAGAAGCTTTAACGGACGAAATGTATAAATGGTTTAAACGAATTTGTAGTCAACGTAGCGTTGAAAAGATGCGAGTCATTGAGCACCACCTACCTCAAGAATAGACCAATTGCCATTCATGCTCATGAATATTAAGTTCATCAAATTTTGGGCTCAGTGAAAGGAATTTATGGCTATTGCCGGCAGGCTCTGAGGGGCGGCAGCCTAAAGGGGCGGCAGCCACAGAGGCGCTAAGCAGGCTACATGAAGCTACTCCTTGTGCAGGAATAAACCTTTTTTGATTCCTTGCCGAAGGCAGGCAAGGAATCTATGCGATGGTGATGTCGTGTGTGTGTGTGTGTGCGCGTATGTGACGGCTTAGCTTGTTTACACGATATCTCAAGAAGGGAAAGTTGGACAGTTCTCAAACTTGGTACATAGATGGCCCATATTGAGAGGAAGAACCCTATTGTTTTTGGTGGAGGTCAAAGGTCATCTGGGGTCACTGGGGTCAAAATCTGAAAACCTTGTTTACACAATATCTCAAGTTAGAAAGCTTGGATAGATTTCATGCTTGGTATGTAGATGCGTTGTGGTGAGAGGAAGAACCCTATTGTTTTTGGTGGAGGTCAAAGGTCATCTGGGGTCACCGTGGGTCAAAATCTGAAAACCTTGTTTACACGATATCTCAAGTTAGAAAGCTTGGATAGATTTCATGCTTGGTATGTAGATACGTTGTGGTGAGAGGAAGAACCCTATTGTTTTTGGTGGAGGTCAAAGGTCATCTGGGGTCACCGGGGGTCAAAATCTGAAAACCTTGTTTACACGATATCTCAAGTTAGAAAGCTTGGATAGATTTCATGCTTGGTATGTAGATGTGTTATGGTAAGAGGAAAAACCCTATTGTTTTTGGTGGAGGTCAAAGGTCATCTGGGGTCACCGGGGGTCAAAGTCTGAAAACCTTGTTTACATGATATTTCAAGGTAGGAAGCTTGGATAGATTTCATACCAAGTATGTGGATGTGGTATGGTGAGAGGAAGATTTCTGTTATTTTTGGTGGAGGTCAAAGGTTGTCTGGGATCACCAGGGGTCAAACTCTGAAAACCTTTTTATACCATATCGCAAGGTAGGAAGCTTGGATTGATTTCATATTAAGTATGTGGATGCGTTATGGTGCGAGGAAGAAGCGTATAGTTTTTGGTGGAGGTCAAAGGTCATTTGGGGTCACCAGGGGTCAAAGTCTGAAAACCTTGTTTACACAGTATCTCAAGGTAGGAAGCTTGGATAGATTTCATACTAAGTATGTGGATGTGGTATGGTGCGAGGAAAAACCCTATTGTTTTTTTGTGGAGGTCACAAGCCATTTGAGGTCACCAGAGGTCAAAAACTGAAACTTTGTAAACATGTCATTACAAGGGAGGAAGCACAGATAAATCCCTTCTCATACATTTTATTTATTTATTTTTTTTCATTTTACTGTGGGTATTCAAGTTTCGGTTTAAAGGTCATGTGACATGAGCTGATGTGAGCAGGGGTCAAATTGTGACCACATCATAAAAAATGATGTAGAAGAGAAGTATAAATTTGATGGATGAACCTCAGTGTAACAAAGCACCCCCTTTCGGCAAGGAATCACTAAGCCTTTTGGCTTTCTGGTTTATTACTTCAGGCCATGTCCTGGTGAGCATACAAGGCTATAACATGTAATAAAAGCACTCTCTCTGCCTTGTGTGGAATGTGAGCTACTCTGTCTGTCTGTCTTTAAGGTCATATTCTGTGTGTACCATTCTGTTTGATTTTAATGCTATTGTGACCTGTCTACACAATGGAGTATACTTCATCACATTTCACTGAACTGCACAAGCCATTTATAATAGACCAATAAGAATGGCTTAAATATTTAAAGCTATTGTATGAATTTGTGTCAGTCAAAACACAGTCACTGATTTTGAATATAGGTATGGGGGGGTCCCTTAAAGGCATTGTCTGGTGGCATTTTGTAAGGGTATTATATGAAAGATAAAAAATTTTCATTACATGTCATCCAAACCCCATACCAAAACTCCATTCCTAACTCAAGATATCCCTTCCTAAAGATTGGATACTTTTAATAAGAAATACCTCCATGTTTTCTCAAGGGCACAGAACATGATCCCAAGTGGGCAAATTGCCTCACATTCCTTTTGTTATTCTTTATAATTGGATACCTTGTTTGTCCTTGAAATTTGATACTGTTGGAATGTTTAGATGTTTTTCCTTGTAGATATAGTGTAAAACTGTTCCATACTTATGGGACAGTGAAAAAAGTTGTAAAATATTCAATACAGTGATATCAACATTATAAAGAAATGCAAAAGCTACTGTGCATCTAATCCATTTGCCCAGATGACATCACAGATTTCCCATCATGCAATGCGGAAGCTGGAAATGTAGTATTTCTTCAAAAATTCATATCTTCCTAATGCAAGATGCTATTGAGATGGAGATTTCCATGCCTAACATAGAAAATTTTTCTCTTTTTTGTGAAAACATCAAATCTGGTTACCAGAACATGTTTTTAATATGTTTGGGATGATGCAACAGCCATTTTAATTAAATCAGTGATATAGCATGTAAAAGCCCTGGGAGGGATGATCAATTGGAAGTATACTTTAAAATACTGGTTAAAATAATTTTACTGAACTTTTCTATGGTTGTTATTAGTATCTCAGATTTCAGTGCTCATAGACTGGCAAGTCTCTTCCCTTTTCAGCTACGGCAGTATGTCTTAGTAACCACAGTCTCAGCTCTTCCACATAATTAATGCTGCAGTGCTATGTAGATTACACTGATGTTATAGTCGGCACATGTGTATCAGGAATCCTACTAGCAAAAAGATTGTGACCAATGAGTATGCAGTTTGCCTGCCTACAGTAGTTGGCTGGTTCAAGGCATGTGACTTCATGCTACATATCCCCAGCTACCAAAACTCTTTCTTCAAATCATCTTCATTTCATCATCTGTTATAATTTATGAACTTTCCTGTGCATACAAGCAATTAACAAAACAAGATAAGTAAAAAGAAAACAAACAAATGTTGATTTCAGCAAATCGTTCAAGTATGACCTGAATGTGTAAAAGAATGTTTTACCAGCAACCCCTTTGTTAGCTTTCATCAGATACAATATGTGAAATTAATTCTAGGGACCATCCAGTGGATGATACTGCAATTTGATTTCATTTGTAGCTCTTGTTTTAAGGACCCAAAACAAAGTCTTGAACTTGAAAATAATAAATCAAGGTAACTGGAGCTGTAAAAGATAAATTGACTATTTAGATCAGTTTCCCTGGGAGCAAACAATGGGTCAATCAGAGAGAGTGTAAAGGTCAGTTGTGTGACTTGAAAAGATTATGACATAGATTAAGTTCTTGTCTGTACTAAGTCATACAGTACACTGACTGTGGTTACATACAAAACTACTTGATACTGTAACTTATACAACTCCATGGCTATTATCAGGTAAGTTCTGTAATTCTGTAATGGATTGCTTCCTTGAAAGCAACATGAGCAGTAACTTCTGTTACTAAATGGCACATATTATCATTTTTATTATTGTTATTCCTACTGTTTTCATCATAATAACCATGAAGCTTTGTTTTTCTGGTATTTTCTCTTTATTTTCAAGTGGGATTTTGTAGATATGTTAAAGGAATACTTTTTGTTCTAATAATCCCCAAGCGGGAGAATTTTAGTAAAGGGTACCAGTCTCCCTTCACCCTCCTGTCAGCTGTGGGCGTGACCTTCCAGTATGACTGGACCAGTAGTGCTCAAGTTAATTTAACAAGTTGCTCTTTAGTCAGTTTGCAGAAATTAGGAGGCAAAGTATGCATGGTACCATGGATGGACATACTGTACTTTGCTTTAAGTTGTATAAAATGTGTGTGTGTGTCAAGTCTCAGTCTGGTGTTTTACAAATTGGAATCATGTCCTGAACACACATAACCTCGATCTTTCTTCTTTTCTGTATATTTGCATAACAGTTGCCTCTAACCCATGCTATGCAGATTAGGCCCTGGCCAGTTACCCTATTTCACAAAATCTACAACTCAAAAAGGATAAAAAGCATTACAGCAAATTCACTGCATAGGCACCTCTGTATACAGCCTGTAATAACTGAAGTATGTAATTTATCTGTGAACTGTTATAGACTCAATTGGTCATCAAATTGTCATGTTTTCATGGCAGCAAACATAACATAAAGGGCAGTTGAACTTGACATTGCAATGATGATTCTTATATAACCTCCCAAAATAGAAAAAGTTAGAATAAAATTCTCCCTTCCTTATATACCTCCTATCTACATTTGTAACCTGCACTTATATAATGAGGCCCTGGCAAGGTTGAATAATTTTTGTACATAGTCATACAAGGCCAACAGAGGGATGAAGGGGGGGGGGGGATTGGTGACTATAGCATCCTTCTTCAGGCAGATAATCAGTTTTTCAGACTAAATATATGCTATTTTGTGGGCATCTTTGCTTTAAATGTTGAGCAAAAGTGATCAGCCCCCCCAATTGAAAGTGATCCTGTACCCTTTTGTGCCTGGGATCATGATTATTGCATGCTTACTGAAATGAAAAAAAATTCTTTGGAAGCTTTTACAGCCCAAGCTTGTCAGAAAGTTACATGCTACCAGAGAAAGTTTCACAATGTTGAAAAGTAGTTGTTAAGGGTTGTGAACACACCGGGAAACTTATAAATTAATTTATAGTTTTAGATACAGTGCACCAGACTGATATTAACTTTGGGTAATATTGTAAAGATGTACTGTAGGTTGGGGGGGGGGGGGGCTTCGTATTTCTGTTCCTCAGCAAGTTTTAATAAATTATTTTAAATAAAACTGACTGTTTTACAGTGGCTCAGTTTAATTTATTCAGTCTCTAGTTTTCCCCCCACGTGACTGATATGGATTTTTCAACATTGGCAATTCTTTGCAATTGCTTTTGAAATTGAAATACCCTGTAGTGTAGGCCTAGTATTGGTGTACTGATGCTCCATTGTAGGCTAGTATACCCTACACTTTAGTGCATATAGCTACTGTAGTGCTGTATATGTACCAGTGACATTTATGACATCATCATTAGAGGAGACACAACTCTGTTCAGTCATGACTCATAAGGCTGCAGGTATCTAAATTCAAACATACTGGAGATTCCCAGGCCCTGTAAATGTGCATACAGTGATTTCTACAGTATATATCTTATTGAATGGTAGTGTTTCAGTCACATCATATGTTCGGTACAGTTTGAAGTAGTTTTGCTGGTACAGTGTGTTGTACGGTACCTCAAAGGTTCATGGTCTGAGCATATTTTACTGTTATTACTAACCCTGATGTGTCATTGAATCAGGTAGTGAGTTTCATGTGTTAGTAAAATAGTAGACCTGTGAAGGCATGGCAGAGCATATATACTGTATTTGTGGTTTCAGTTGAGCATACCATACTGTATGGTATAGTGCTATATACTTTGTATAGCTTGCTGCACAACCGCAACTTGGTTTGAAGTGGTAAGTAGGCATATATATATATATATATATATATTTCACTAATTCCCACCTTAAGGGGAAAAAAGTTGTTGAAAAGTCGACCATAGGGCGAAGAAAAAAATGGGGCGAAAAACGGATTTGACTTAACGTTTCCACACACTTTTTATATAGTAATACGTAAACGTATGAAAGCGCCCTCTTTAACACGCAATCTATAAGTAATTACTCCAATGTCTACAAATTTACGGACACGTATCTGTTACCATGTACGCATGGCAGGCCATTGAAATAACGTTGATTATATCTTGAGGACGGTTGGGCGAAATATGTATTTTATTATTTTTTTTTCCCCTTAAGGTGGGAATTATATATATATATATATATATATATATATATATATATCTCTAATATATATATATATATATATATATATATATATATATATATATATATATATATATATATATACCATTAGTATTGTCCTCCTTAAAATGTTTTCAGGTTCTTGGTTAAAGAGGAGGAAGAAAGAAGAATTCTAACAGTGTAATGTCCATGCCTAAATTATTAATGAGTAGTAACTCCACAAGAACGGTATCCTTTAATAGAGTCGTGTGTCTTGTGAAATTTAAGTGCTGCCAGACACATAACCTGGCATCTGTACAGCAGTCTTTTTTTCTTTTTTACTGAATCACTAGTTTGCTCTTCAGTCGACGACTAGATGTGTCTAAAATGGGCAATTTCCCACATCAGCATTAAAAATTAGAAAAGCCTCAAGAATAGATGTCATCAACTGAGTCTACTGTATGAACACTTGTTATACTGTAGTCAACCCCAGTTGAAAAGTGAAGGGACAGTAATGGGGGAATATGAAAAACAGTGTAGGAGTTATAATGTAAGTGGATTGTACCCCTAGCCTGCAAAGTGGGCAGACACTCCCATCCCTGCGTATTGAGGCCTATGGTAGTACTTTTGACTTGGCTACTATTCAGCATTTAGCAGTGAATGTATATGGTGTATTTGTAAAGAAAGCAGGTTAGAGTCTTAATTAGAAGTCTGAATTCTGACTCCATAGACTGTGGTACTCAACTCAAAAATTATTGGGGTTGTCCAAGACTTGTGAATACACCAGGCTAATTGTATACTTTCTCACTCATTGCACTGTAATGGCCGTATGTTTATAAATCAATATTTTTATGCTGTAGCGGAAGTTGCACTCCATTGTTTAGTTTCGTTTTGCTTCCTTTATTTCACTTTCCAAAATTCTGTACCAATTCTTAGCTTCACAGTTATTAGCAGAAAATGTGGAAAATGTACCACAAGCAAAGCTTGTACAAGGAACAGTAGATTCAAAAAAAGCTGAAACAAATGCACAAAAGTTTGAGGGCCTATGTATGGTACTGTATATGGGTGAGGGTGTAGTATATTTAATAACTCTTAATGTAAATGTAATCAAATATTAAAATTGATTTGATTCAGAAAAGTTTTGTTTTGATTGGGTTTACTGTTAGTAGGAAGAAACCTTGTGTTTTATGGTATTTTTGCAGGTCATTCACATACGAAGGATGGCAAAGACCCTTGCTGCTATATCTGTCACTGTGGGAATATTTTCAATTATATTCTGGAGAGATTTAATGTCCATCGTTGGTATCCCTGCTTCTAAAGGTATGTATTTGACCTTGTAAATAATTCTTTCATAGGCATAGGAAGTGGGTTGAGGGGGGTGGTAAGGCCCCCCTGTCAAAAAAGTGGTGGGGCAGAAGTGTGCTTCTGCCCCCACTTAATCCAAGGATGAAAACTTCTTATTTGTTTCCTCTGTAAAAAGTGTCACAAATTTCTTGCATAATTTTTCTTAAAATTTGTGCAATGTGTTGCTCCAGCTTGTCTGGCTGCCATCAGGGCATGAAATCTATTAGCAATGATATTTTAATGTAAACTGACAAAAATGGATAAAAATGAAAAAGATAATGAAATGTTAAGATCATAATTAAAGATAGCTTGTTGCCAAGAGCTCTGTCATTATTGATACCTTGGTGTCTCCTTAACAACCTGTCCTCTTGTTTTGGACTGCCTGTTTTCTCCTTTTTTGTTTTGAGACAGGAGAATATAGAACCATAATGCTGTTTAAAAACATTGGAAACCCTAGCAGTGTGTATTATAAGCTTCTTTGAAGTAAACAGTAAGTATGTGAGTGATGATCCTGATGTGGTATTTTTCTCTTCCTTTCTGGTATGTGAGAAGTTTATGACAGTAAGGACATAAAAGTGACCATCTCTGGAGAGTTGACACTTTCATGGAAGGGCAAGGTGAAACTGACAGGTCAAGTAGGCTCTGTCCTTTGGAACCATCCAGAACATTGTTCTTCTTCAAACCTTTGTCTTGAGTGGAAGGACAATGCTCAACTCAAGGTATATTCTACAAGTTTAAGATTTTTCTGTTTATCCATATTTTTTTTAATTTTCAAAGAGCAGAAAATTGGGTTCAAATTCTAGATTTAGATTTCAGTCTGAAAGAGCTGCCTTCGTATTCAGAGAGGAGGTGTTCCAAAGTCTAGGAGCAGCTGAATTAAAAGCAATGTTACTGTAATGTAATTTGGTGGTGGGTTGCAAAGATTTCCTAGACTGGCTTGAGTGTAAAGAATCTCCTGGGCTCCGTTTCACAGAAGAGTTATGCTCAATCTTAAGTTTGATTGTAAGGAACTTTTGCATACTAGATCAAATGTTACAATGAGAGAAACTCTTTATAAAACACTAGGACCCTTGAGTAGATGATAGATAACTGAGGCATGCTGAATGGTTACAGTCCTACAGTCCTCTAGGTTGTTGGTACAATCCCTTAGTCCTACAGCATGGTGACCAATTGGTTAAAAAGTGTTGGACTTGTGATTTCAGGATTGGAGGTTTGACTCTTGCCTGGGTCATTAAGTTGTGTCATTGGGAAAGATGCTTTATCTTGATTGACCCAGGGGTTAAATGGGTACCTGTGAGGTAAACAGTCATCTGGGATGCTGGTAGAATTGTCTCTGTTACAATTTGTGGTTGATCAGGGGTTATATTGTGCTGCATCTTTAATTGGGATTGCCTAGTTATTGGGGCATTGAAAATGAAAATATTATTACAACCCCTTGGTCCTACAGCTCTTAGGTGTTACAGCCCCTTGGTTCTCAGTTCAGTCAATAGGGGTTTGTAAGTGCTGTAAGTATACTTTGTAGGGCCATTAGGCTGTAGGACCAAGGAGCTGTAGGACTATAGGGCAGACCCCTGATGATTATATTAAAAATCTAAAGCACATTTATGTGCAATGTAAGGAAGGTGGAAATCTTTGATCAACTTGCTTTAAGTTACAAATACAACAAATTTTGGAAACCATGTCCTAGGTGATAGATTCCACATTTAAAACTGTTGGGTGAATTTTATACCATCACAAAATAGCTTATTGAAATATTCTGCATTGCATCACAAATAAGACTCCTGTAATCACCTTACTATGTCAGTTGGCAGCAGACATTTTGGAATGTCTTTATTAGGATACCAGCATATACAGTACTATTAAACAAAAGGACATGATGAAGTTAATGTTCTTAGATAAATCCTGTGCCAGCTTGGTGCAGTGCTACAAAAGTGATTGGTGTGTTGACTGTTCTTGACTGTTCTGTGATATCATGATGCAAGTCTGGTAGTGTGTGTATCTACTGAAGGAGGTTATTTGTACTTTGTCATATTGAATACAGGGATGGTGACAGGATTTGCCTGATGGGGGTTAAGGGAGGCAAGCTTCATGATGCCCAGGCCAATGCAACAAAGTTGCCAGAAGGATAGCAAGCGCTAAATGTTTGGCTCACTTCACTGACCTAAAACTTGGGATTTTCGTTGAAGGAAGTTTCAAAATTTTGGGCTTTTATGGAAGAAAATTTGAAAATTTGGGTTTTTATTGAAGAATCTGTCCTCTTTGTTGGCAAATTGAAGTAAGCCATTGACCCTTTTCCAAATAGCAATTACAAGGGACTATGGGATAGAGTTTTGGGTATGCATCATTTTTGTCAATGGCATTTTACTGTGGTCAAAAACGACGCGTACTAAAAGTTTATCCCACAATCCTTTGTAATTGCCATTTGGAAAAGTGTCTATTGGGGTGACTGGGTCCCCGCAGGGAATAACATGCTTCAGTGTACAGTAAAACCCTTTGTATCCAAACCCTGATTACCCAAAATGGCCTAGCAGTATTACCATACTAATATTGAAGATAGTTAATTTAGTATCCACCAAATTTACAGTGAATTACAAGGCAAAAATAAATGGAAATTTCAGCAGAAATGCACTTATTTTTCTTGGGGAATATATAACAGTCATGGCAAAAAGATGTGCCTAAAACAGTATGCATCTGGGCATAGAAACCAATTTGCTAAATCTTTGTCAAATGTGGAAGAAAAATCATAAGTGTTTGTTTTGAAATACTTGCTAGGAGTCAAGAGTTGGTATAGGCTCCATATTCCACATATAATACACGTAAGCTAACGTAAGACCTAGTTTCACTAAATCTGAAAACTAAGTATTGTATTGGGGTTTTACCTAAAAATAACGACAGAAAACCTAACGATAACATTGTAAATGGCTGTTTTAGAGAATAATAACTGAATATTTTGGAAGATTTGGGAGATTTTGGGAATTTTGCTAGCCATTTCAAATTATTTGGGAAATGTTTTGGCCCTCTTTCATTAGGAGTCAGTGTACCATACTCGTACCAAAAACTTGAAACCTGATTTTCCATTATCTGAACTACCTTCAGTCCTGAGGTGTTAAAGAGTGTTTTACTGTACCTATTAAGGCTCCCCGATGAAGTTGAAAACTTTGGAAAGGGAGGGGTCAGCTTTCCCTGATGGTACAGGCATGGCCCTCTCCCATCTGGTGCAACCCCTGATTGAACTTGAAGTTACAGTCAGTATAAAAAATGATTTTTGTTCTGGACACATTTCTGATGGAACAAACAATGGGCTTTAAAGTTCAAATATTAAATTACATCATTTGAGCAAAGAACTCCTAAAGTATGTCTGTCTCAAAATTTTGCTCAAGAAGTTATTGTCATTTTGGAATTTTTAATACGGTATCGTCTATCCAAAATTTACCACCGTAACAATTTCAGATGTATGGATCTGTACAATGCTACAAGCAAAAATCTTTCATACTTTCACAGATTGGTGGAGATGAGAATGCAGATGAGAACGCAGATATAGTTTGCCATCACTTTCACTGGAGAGCAGTTAAAGAGACTACCGCACTTCAAGATTGTTTCCAAATGCATCCAGCACACTGGTATGGTGGAGGAGAGGTCGTTTACCAAGACTGGCCTCTTGAAGAGTGGAACCATGCCCTGACCCCATTTCTTTCAGGGGACATGTTGCTTGATGCTGAGGGAAGGAAAGGCTATGGCTCAGTGGTGGAGCCTTATTGGCTTTCTTCCAGGGGAGTGGGGATAATAGTGGATTCTTCCACCCCCCTTCATGTTGGTATCACTCATGGAAGGCTATGCTTGAGAAGCACTTACAAAGGCTCAAAGTACCAAAATTATTTCCACTCTCCCCTTAAGATGGATTACACAATATGTGTGGGAGAGAATGTTAAAAAGGTTCATGACTTTATGAGGAAGAAGTACTTTTCATTTCCAACCGCATGGCCCGATGAGAGGATGTTTACTTCTCCAGTATGGTCATCCTGGGCTCAGTATAAGGTTTTCATTGACCAGCCTTCTATAATGGACTATGCGAAAAACATTCGGAAAAATAACTTTAAGGACAGTCAATTAGAAATTGATGATGGGTACCAGACGGCCTATGGGGACTTTGCTTTTGATCCTAAAAAATTTCCAAATCCATCCAGAATGGTCAAAGATTTGCACGATATGGGTTTCAGAGTAACCCTATGGGTCACCCCATTTGCAAACCCTGAATCCAAGGCTTATGTGGAAGGTACTAAGCATGGGTACTGGGTAAAAGATGATCATGGCCAGCCGGCAATCATTACCTGGTGGAATGGGGAGGGGGTGATGCTAGATTTTACCAATCCAAAGGCAACTGAGTGGTATACTGGCAGATTAAAAGCTTTGAAAGAAGAAACAGGAATTGATTCCTTTAAATTTGATGCTGGTGAAACAAGATTTTTGATCAAGGATTATCAGACACAGTCAAGGTTGATAAATCCTTGTGAATATACAACACACTATGTCAATGCTGTTTCAAGTTTAGGAAGTCAGATAGAGGTGAGGGCAGCATACAAAAACCAAAACCAACCAATTTTTGTGAGATTAATGGATCGCCTTTCAACTTGGGGCTGGGAAGCCGGACTAAAGACACTTCTCACTACTGCTGTGACCTTTGGTGTCCTCGGATACCCATATGTACTGCCAGATATGATCGGTGGGAATGGGTATGATGAAGGTGATTTCCATTCGGTAGCCTTACCAGAGAGGGAGCTGTTTATTCGTTGGTTAGAACTCAATGCATTTCTTCCATCCATGCAGTACTCTGTGCAGCCATGGCAGTATGACCAGGAGGTGGTACGGATCGCACAGAAGTGGACTACTTTTCATGAGGAGGTGATTGCTCCCAGGGTGTTAAAAATTGTTAAAGAGGAAACTGTTATAGATGGTAGCCCCATTATTAGACCCCTTTGGTGGATTGCACCAGAGGATAAATATGCAACAAGGATTGACTGTGAGTTCCTGGTTGGCAGTGACATGCTGGTAGCTCCAGTATTAGATAAAGGCAGAGTTGCTAGGGATGTTTACCTCCCTGCTGGAAAATGGACTAATCCAAATGGAAATATTTTGGAAGGGGGCCGATGGTATGGTGGAGTATCTGCGCCACTGGAGGAGATTCTGTATTATGTGAAAACGTGAAGTGTCCCTTGGTTAGTCCTGTGAAAGTTAGAGGCAGGCACTTATAACCCCAAATACATTTTTGGTTTTTGGGCAACCAGATTTCACAATTGATGACTGCACTTTCATTGACATAGAAGTGGCAAATACAAGCTATGCATTCAAAATGCAGGCCTATCTGATTGGACAGTCTCATGTGCAGATCAGTGAAATGTGAGCCTGTAGTGCATCTTACTTTGTACAACAGACAGTGGAGTTACCACCTCAGAACTCCATGAACAGTGAATGAGCAGATATCATTGAAGAGGATGTGGTATTGAAATTGACAGTCTTCAGCAGGATTGGTCTTTGCCAGTTAAACAACTGTAGGCCCATATCTGGGAGGTGTCAGTGAGGAGGGGCTGAGAGCAAGCTAAGGGGAATTTTATCTACCTGGGATGAGGAAACTTGCCTTAAACGAAATGGTGCTTTACAGCAACTCATTAAAATTTCAATAACTTGTATTACAAGTTATTAAAATGGTACTAGCAGCAGTTTCTTTATACAGATTTGATTAAACTCATTTCTAGTGGGCAGAAAATTCTTATGCTTGTCAGGAGTACTCAAAGTAAAGCAACATAATGTGGCAGAAAATTGTGCCATTTAACATACAGTACTGCATTTGTAATGAAAGTGCCTAATAATGTATTTCAAACTTCCATTTCCAAGCTAATAGATAAAATTATCACATGAAATATTAGTATGTCTTAGTGGAACATTGTGGGTGAAGTTTTGAGAATTTTTCTAGAAAATATATTTAGCAATAACTGGTCAATCCAATTGGCAAAATATGCTACCTATTTGTGATTGAGACATTCAAACAAACAAATTTCTCTTTTCTTCCATGGGTTAGTACAAAAATCTGAATGTTATTGTAGGAGTGAATGTGTGTGAGACTCTTGTCAGTGTGTGTTGCTGTTTTTACATTATTTTGCAAATGATTACTAACTGTCATTGTTTGAAGTAATTACATCTCAGACTTTTCAACTACATACAGTAATAACAATGAAGGTATACTTTGTGTGCTTGTACAAATAGTGTGGTATGAGGGATTGGTACAGTACTTTGTTTCCCTAATCTCAGTAAATGCCATTTACTTGCCAGCATATTGATATATCTTGGATTGTAGCCAGACAATCAAGGATGGTAAAATGCATTTAAAGGCCAAGTGTAGTGATTGTAGTCAACTCAAATTTATTCTGAAATATCAGTTCAGCCAATCTCTGCTAGAGCTGACTCCATCTCTGTGGATGCTTCTCTTGCTATGTGCTAAAGTTCAGGGAGGAAGTAATCTAAGGAGATGTCCAATTTTATCAACTCAGGGACACAACCAATATCTTCATGGAGGTGAAAAGTCTGAATGCAGTTTAGTCATTATTTTAAAGTGACCCCTGGGGCAACTGCATATGGCCACTGGGGTAGATACACTCACCCTTATTTGAATAAGTTTACCCCAGTACCATAGTTTATGTATGGTTCATTCTAGTCATGTGACAGTTTTTTGTCACTTAATTGTTAGAGTTATGTTCAAATACTCTTTGTTTTTTCCATAGTATATCCTGTGTGTTTGTATATGTTGTGGTACTTGTACAGCTAAATAGGAAATCACATGATATTTCAGTATTTTTTTTCAGAATAAGCATGGGGTGACAGCTTATTCCCTTTAAAAAAAAGTAATTATGTCATTAATATACCACTAATGCATTGATAGATATTGTAAAACAGGCCCTTGATTTACCTGCAATATATCCTATGTATTCATATACATATGCAGTCACCATACTTGTAAGGGAAAATAGCGAAAAGTTGTTGTAACATTTAAATAACTGATGTAAGTGTCAAAATAAGCCTAGAGGTGACAGCTTATTCCTCTCAAGAATTAATTAGGTTCTAAACACAATATCACTAGAGTATTAATAAGACACATTTTATAAGGTATGCATGTTTAGAGTTCGAGTTAGATGAGGTTTTACGGCTCAGTTTCTAACCAATTGGTTTAAGTCGGGCCGGCCATGGCCTTTTTTCCAGTTATGGCTCACTGGCTTGTTTTTCCTACTCCATTGCTTATGCTGAGCACTAAGCACAGTGACAGTAGGTTCCATTTTTAAAGTCTTTGGTATGACTCGGCCAGGAGTGGAACCCCAGACCTTCGGGCTGCAAGTCAGATGCTCTAACCGTGTACATGTATAACATACATTTACTGTGGGGATTACTGCGACTGTTTCAAGAGAGAAACATTTCTGTGTATTGTAAAGGTTTATATTGTACTATATACTGTACTATTGTTTGTATTTCAGTAGGCCATTGTTATCATTTGTGTTGATGTACAAAATGAGGGCAGAGGCTAGAGCTCGCCATGGTTTTATCTCAGTTGTAACTTCTATTCCAACATAGTAATAGTGTGCAAAGGTCAATTTTTCATAGTATTAGCAACTACCACCGAGTTTGCACTCCAAAAACCTAGTTTAAAAAAGGTAAAAATGTACTAGTTAGCATAATTGCTATTACCATGGCACTGACTTTGTATAGTATCTCTGGCTTGAGCAAGTACTGTAGGTGCTGTAATGTATTTAGATCATAGATTGCTAATTAATTTTCCTTTCTAGTACAGTACAAGCCAAATGGTTTTGAAGGGAAAAAATCACTCCCTTCTATGTCCCAGAGAAGACAGAAGCTGCAAAACTCCCTGCTTTAGGAATCTGAAAACTGCAATATGGAGAGGGGATTTTAAAAAGGTCATTCTTTTAATAGTAAGCAATTTTATTTCTTTCTTTAAACAATAGGCAGTGAAGTTTGTCTCAAGTACAAGTCCAGAAATACCAAGTGACTGAAATAGGCATGGGTGGAAAAGGGTCAGAATTTGGGATGCTCCTTGCCAGAAAATTTTGGTACTTGGGGGAAATTCAGCTTTTTTGGTACATAAAAAAACACAAAAATAATAAAAACGAAGGGAGGTAGGAATTTGAGTTACATCATGGGAAGTAAACATTTTTGCCAGCCCTGGCGATAGGATTAATCTTCCATAAGTTTGCTGTTGTGAAAAGCAATACTACCTTTGTATCAGTTGGTTTTGCTTGTTGGTAGCTATTTACTAACTTGATTCTTTCATAATGAAAAATGCCAAGGTAAAAGGCTTGGTTAAAGGGGATGTCATGCTGAAGCGATGAGGCCCCAAGGGTGGGAAACTGGGGAGGGGGGAGGGAAGGGGACTCCAATCCATTTGGCATCATTGTAACATTGGTTTGCCATTTGTTTATGACTCCCATACCTGGACTGGCCTTTAAAGTGGAAAGACTCCAGATTTG
Source organism: Holothuria leucospilota (assembly GCA_029531755.1). NCBI lineage: Eukaryota > Metazoa > Echinodermata > Holothuroidea > Aspidochirotida > Holothuriidae > Holothuria > Holothuria leucospilota. Next base: position 26,170,345 of record CM055974.1, read on the forward strand.
GTCTAAGTTGTTCAGTTGGTAAATAGCCACATGGTTTTCAGTTTTAATTTAAAGTTGTGTGCTTCCTCCACATTTGTGTGTGCTTACATTGTAAAATATTACTGTAGCTTCACTCAAGGCAAAACTTGTTACTATGCAAATTATAATCTTTCCTTTGAGAATGGATTTAGAAAGCTGCAGTATGATACTTGCTCCAGGGCTATTGTAGCACTGACCTGGATAAAAATTAAGTGCAGGCATACTGCAGTGGCTTAGGGAGTATTTTCAGCACTCCAAGGTAGGCTTTATTTAAGTTGCCCCTCTGCAATGCAAAAAACAAAATTAAGAGTACAAAAAAGTGTTTTTTTTTTTACAGTTTTGTGCCCCCTTAGACCTTTGGGCATAGGGGCAAAATGCCCCCGCCCCACTTCAGTGTTGACCCTCATCGTATGCTGCTGGATTTCTTGTGTATAGCCTAAGGTTGCATATTAGTGTTATGTAAAGGAGTTGTAAGGATTAATCAAATTTTTAATGGGACAACTATTTGCACAATGAAGACCTTTATTAGCACAATGTATACTGTGCACAACTAGCTTATACCAGTTTGTATGGCAAATTTACAGACATGCTCAAATTTAAGGCTCATATGTAATGCTCATACAAGATTTGTCAAAATGCAGCTGGTGTTTTTTTTTTTCCTTTTATTTTTTCCCCATTTTAACATCTCATGATAACTATGAGTTTTTTAGTCTTTTTTGCTAATTAAGATTAATGACCCTTTGATTTCATGCTTTTATTGTATTGTGTCACTCTGGTAAGCCTGCTATTTGCAATGATGACTGAATTTTGTCTGCAAGAGAAATCGGTTGGGAAAATTTGCTTGTATTCATCCACTTAATGTATCCATCTACAGTATGCAGAATGAGTTATATATCTATGCATGAATGATTTCTACTGTATAATCTTGGGATATTTCCTACTAGGGGGCTGATCTGTCTTTGCCTGAGAAAAGCTCTAGAAAACAAAGAAACTTGCTTGAGGTTTTTTTTTTCCTTTCTGGTTTTGCAGCACCTCCAGGGGTGCTGCTGTCCTCCCAGCCAAGTGACCCCAAGGCAAATGTTTAGCTGTGTGAAGATGGGAGTAGAGATGTAGAAGTTCTGTACTAAAATTTTTTGACGACAAAAGTAAATGGCAGAAAGGATATGATAAATCATATATTTATCTACAGGAAACTTACTGTGTGTTATAAAAGCACATAGGCAGCTATATGGTTGGAGGTGTGTGTGCATGTTGGGGGAGGGGGAGTGTGTTTCTTTGCTAGCTGTGTTGTGCTCTTCAGGAAAGGCAGAAGGCCCATTAGTGATAGATGTTTATGAAAATGTGTTTTAAATTTTTTGATTCCTGTTTGCTTCAGTCAGTAGTTTAGGATAAACTCATGTTCCTATGCACCTCTTGCCATCACATTTGCCATATTTAAATAGTTTCTCAGGGGTCAGGGAAAAGGGATGAATGTGACCCTAAATTTCCCCACTGAAATCTCTGATTCTGTAGTTACATAATAACATGTCATTATTCCTCAGTGTCACTTGTTGTACATGCCTTTCCTGACTGGGTAGGGACATGGTGGGGTTGGGTGGTTAAATAGCAGGGCACCCTCTTTCAAGAAAATGCTAGGGATATGTACACACTAGCCTTATCCAGTTAATTGGTGATACCAGTTGCAGTGGTGGCACCAGGATTTGCTTGGGGCAGGGATGGGCTTGGAGAAAGGCCCATACAGGGAGGGGCCACAGCAGAGGAAAAGGGGTAATAGTGGTGGAGCAGTGACATATATGGAAAAGTGTAGTGACAGTTCCATTCCTTTAATGAGATCCACTTGATCCTGTAGCCCTCCTGATGGGCATGATCCCTCTCAACTGATGTAACCTCTGTAACTTTTAGTGCATTTCAAAACAGTATTAAACAGCTGCTGCAACATACTCTCAAGAATTTAAAAAACTCCTGGTCTCTATTTTGTCTCATTTTGGATTATCATGCACCCTGTTGTAAGTGTATTTTTAAAATGCCACAGCAGAGTGCCTTCTGGATGTTGGGAGGTTGTGAGTGGCTTATTACCAGTAATACCTCAATTTTTAGGTACAGGCTGTTGTAATGGAATCATAGCTTAAAAAATATTTTTTTCCATTTCCATTTCTAGTATTCTGTGGATGGAGAAAGGCATCATTGAAGATTGTATATAATCAACATTTGTGTTAATACAATGCAACATTTGTCTTGATTTGTTTCTCAGGCTTTTTTCTTTGCCTGTGTGGTACTTTAAGTGATGAAATAGAAAAAAGAAAAGAATTTGAAGCTATACATTTGCTTGTACTCATCCTTTCTGTATTGGTTTGAGTGTGAAGTTGAATTTTACTGATATTTTCCAAGTGATGATAATCTAGAGCATTGCTCATTCTGCACACAATTATTTTCAGTAGTTGTGCATTGGAAATATACTGAGACTCCAGAATTACTGTTCACCTGATAGCCTTGTTACAGTGTACATGGTCAATGAAGTTTATGTCATGGTATTTGTCTCTGTAGGTGTGGTGCAGTGGTTCCATCTTTGTACTTTTTACTTTGTGCTTACGTAGGTAGTTTGGAAAAAAAAAAAGAATAAAAAAATCATGTTGAAGGTCAATGAATTGTAAGGGATTTAGGGATTTAAAGGTCAAAGGTCATGACAGGTCATCCACTGAAAGTCAAGCCATACAGGCTCCAGGAAGTTTATCTAATTTGTACCAATCTCCAAAACTTTTAAGTAATTTAGGAGGAAACTGCACTAAGAATTTTTTTGCTGTATACAATGGTTCATGATTTTTTATGTGATTGAGTCACCACCTACTCTTTGGGTTAGATGATACACACAAATCTGACAAAAATGTATCAAAACGTCAAAATAAAAAGAAGATCCAAGATTGCTTTATTGCACACACTAGTGTGTAAGTTTATTTGTAACAATGTTTACACATTTGTTCATACATATCACAGTTTCCAACAGTTTGACCATTGAAACCCTTATCAGTACAAAATAATGATATTGAAAGCAGGAGAGATGATGAGTGGAATTCTTGAGAAACTGAACATACTTATCCCTTGTCATACCTGGGCTCTATTTCATAAAAGTTAGGAATATTCCTATCTTGATGCTGAAGTTGTTCCTAGGTTTAGGAATAATCTTTGGTAGATTTAGAAATGTTCTAATTGATTTGGTAGGAAATTCACAGATAAAAACAATGCCACTTTTGATTTATCCCTAAATATTTGAAGGAAGGAATGATTTCGGATGAATCGTTCCTAAGCAGTTTAGGAACTTTAGTTTTAGGAATATTCCTAACTTTTATGAAATGGAGCCCTGGTCACATTTAAATATTAACATCTGGTGGTAACATTAAATATACTAGATTAGGGCAGTAAACTTAACTTTTAATTGATAATCTTCAGCATGTTCCTACATTCCAGTTTAAATGCAACTTATTCATCTCATCTGTGAATTCACTCCATACTCCACTGCACCAATCCAAAACCATGACAGCAGATTTTTAAGCTTCAAAGCAGCTTTGTTACAGAGTGCCACCTATTTAGGACCAAAACATTGCCAGGTGCTAATTATGAAGTAACGATAATTGTTATAGATGGAATTAGTGTGTATGTTAAATTGTAGCATATTCTCCATTTTCCACTACTGAAAAATTACTCCATTAAGTTCTGCATGGCTTTACAGCTACTTTTCAACCAGCAAACTGCAATTACTGGAAATGAATTTAAAATATGCTCAACAATTCTCCAAGTTGGCACAAAGAAAACATTTTCCCAAATTGCAATGGGTATTGTTATTGATGTTACACAATGGGAACACTAGTAATGAAAATATAGATATTCTGGTTCATTTTGGCAGCTTCATAATGACCTTTGAACCCTCAAGACAGCCTACATATGCATTTATCTGTTCACTCAAAAATCTAAAAAAATTCCTGAAGAACAAAAGGAGTGTTGTAACCATGGCTGTACAATGTGACCACAACAGTCACAAATGTAACAAGAAGATTATACAAAGGTACCAAATACACAAGCAGGAAGACTAGACCGGGCACCCTCTGTCAGAGGCTGCCTGGTACCACTGTGCTATTAAAAGGTTGCCAGGGGCTTCTGCGATTACAAGTGTACATAGGAGGTAATGAGGGGAGAAGTAGATTACTCCTAAAATAATGATTTATTAGGCATCAGTGGACACAATTCAATATAATACTGTTTTATACAACTATTTTGTTCATAAATTTGTGCACAAATGAAAATCCTTAATGCAGAGGCCCCATTTACATACTACATAAATCCCTTAAATGTTTTTCTTTTCCAAAGAATTTCAAAGAAAAGGTTTAATATACACCAGACAATGATGATGCTGCCTACTTGGTTTTTATTTTTTTTTTATTTTCTTATGTTTGTGTAGGAACTATTGACTACTAAACTTTTCTTCTTCTGTATTGCCATGGTTGCAATCAGGCATAATGTTTACTGAACTAATACAATGTTAACACTGCAGTTACACATTTAAGGTAATTTTGAGGGAAAACAGCTCTTTAAATAGTACCCTTTTTCATCAAGAACACTGGTGTTTTGAAAAATTTTTTTTGTGACTTCAGGCTGCTACAGTATCTCCCTTGATCACCTCAATCAATTTGTGCTGGCAGAGGAAACTGGACAGAGAAACTGCTCCCATTTTATAAAAAAAAAGATTTGAAGAATCTCTCAAAGAAAGTTGCATAATAAATATTACAAGGTACTAAAATATGCATTTGCTCTTAATCATGGCTTTTAATAATTAATCTATTTAACAGAACACTTGCCCTATGCCTGACTTTCATGAATGTCACATACCTCTGAACGAAAATGAAATTCATACGAAATTTTTTTCATGGTTCCATGGGATCATGTTTTTATGCCAAAGTAGGTTGTAGGTTTTTCTCAAAATGATATCTTTTCGGCAAAATCTCCTCACGATTTGTGACGACATTGATACAAACTACCATTCTGTCTATTAAATTAAGGACTTAAAATTTGGCAAAATTGGCAATGGTATGCTCTGTTAAACACATGTAATAGTTTGTTATTAATGACTTAATTATGACATTTTCTGCTTGATACTTGTACACTTCTATAACTGCTGCCCTACTATACTAATAAAATACAATGTCCATCCTGTTCTTGGTATGGCCAGATTCATCAAATGATCATTTTTAATACCATTAAGGACTTTGCAAATAATGTCCAATTATTCGACCCTTCAAATGTAAGTCATGATAGTCATAGGAAGAAGAGTGCCACCTTATTTGTGAGAGATCCTAAAACTTGAACCAACAAGTAAAACTGTAATCATGCTGTCTTAATTAATACCCTAATGTAATTTCAAGATACCACAGAAGGAAATGTAACATTCTAATGGTACTTACAAGCAGGCTTGCACTGTATTTGGAAACTGACATAATCACACCCCTGATAATCTTAACTGGATCATAACTGGTTTCCTCGCATACTTTGTACATGTAAAATGCTTCACACAGTATGACCCACTGTTATTAGGGTTGTGCTCATGATCGACTCAAGAAAGTATTAACACAGTGGTGGATCAGTCATATTGAATGTGCATATTTCTCTCGTTTAAACCATTTTTGTTTCACACTGTGGTGCGTTAATATGTTAATTTTCACAAATTTCAAGTTTCCTTTAGACTTGTTTTAGTACTTAATGTTTTTCCACAAGTTTTTTATGATTTTTGCACTTTTGTTGTTTTTTTTTGTCAGGAAATATCTGTATCAAATTGAATCCAGTAATATCCTACAACAGCATCTCTCTGAAGTCCATACAGAATGCAAACCAATTAAATGCCTTAAAATGCTGGACCTATACATTTCACAATGTCTACATGAATAGTTTATTCTGTTTTAATTTTAGAAGTTGAGATTATTTGATGTATTAGCTACAATTGCATCAATTTCCCAACAAAAACCCCAGAAAAATACAAAATATGAAAATAATCTGCATTTCATGATTTTGCTTTAGATTATAATACTTTCAAGTATCACACAAACAATTAAATCATGGATGAAAACATGTCACTACCATCTTGATTCCACTGAGAATTGACTACAAACTTGTACTTATTTTACTACAGTCATTGCTAGGTACTAAATGTCTGCTGTCAACACGGTCATTCACTCCTTGTATGTAAATGATGAGGTATTAAGTAAAAGCAAATAAATTGCCATTCTTTTTTAAAGAAAACTCTTGGCAAAAATCTGGCAGTTGGTTCTCATAACTTTCTCCCCTCAACTTTTTCATCTTTCCATTTTGAAAAACACAAAAAGATGAAAAGAGTTATGAAAATCCAAGAAAATTTATGCAAGATGGTAATATTAACTTAATGAAGCTACAGTAGCAGGCAGGAAAGAACTTTGTTTAAACAGACCTTCACAACAAATATTTGGCAGCTGTTCATACTTCTATGTTTCTCCATTTCACATAAAACTGTGAACATTTTGCAACCAACCCTCTACCCCCCCCCCCCCACCATTGAAATGGACGGAAAACTGGGGATATTCCTAAGACCCTTATATATAAAATACGTCCTGATGATGAATATCTGTTGAAAAAATATAATGAATATCATTGCTTCATTACACAATCATCTAGATTGACATTTTATTTGTTCTTAACTAGTTGCAGTGTTTCAATTTTCATTGACTAATACAGTATGTCTAAAACTCCATGGTTTGAGAATTTCTGAGCTCTGATACTCCTATTTACATAGCTATATCATATAAAATTGCAGCTACCATTAAACATGCGTAACACCACCAAGGGATACCCTAACAATTGAAGGCAGCCTACACCCTAACTTCTGCTTTTTGCATTACCTGTCTAGGATACATTTTCATTGTCTGGTTTCACTTGTAAACAGATGAAATAAGACTTACTAGTCCTACAGACAGTGACACATAGTCAAGAGTGTTAGATGAGGTTTTATGGCTCAGTTTCTAACCAATTGGGCTAATTAAGTCAGGCCTGGCCATGGCCTTTTTTCCAGTTGTGGCTCATTGGCTTGTTTTCCCTACTCCATTGCTTATACTGAGCACCAAGCACAATGGCAGTAGGTTCTATTTTTAAAGTCTTCGGTATGACCGGGCCAGGAGTTGATCCCCAGACCTTCCGGCTGCAAGTCGGATGCTCTAACCACTTGTCAATATATATGGTCAATAAGAATGTAACAGTCATGCCTTGCTAGCCAGGACTGAAATCTGTCAGTAGCAGTGAAATTTAGAACATTTTACATAAAACATGGTGACATTTTTTTCCTGTTATAGCTACTTTCTCATCTTCCCAGTGTTAAAAAATATCAAAAAACAGTTGCTACTTCTGACACCTCCCCACCCCACCCCACCCCACCCCCAAAAATATTTTACTGTCCTACTCATCCTAATGATAAAACTAGGGCAAGGTAATTGCCTGGTTTTCTCAATTCTGTAATTCTGCAATGTAACAAGCTATCAGTTCTGGTCATAATAACTATGACAGCAGGGAGAACATTGCTAAGTTTAGATTGAGGATGTTGAGAAAAAGTGGATAACGCCTTAAAGCAAAGCTCAACTTGATTCTATGATTGACCACTGGATTGTTTTAAATTTTATGCCCCCACCCCCTCCCTGTAGACATGCAGAATGAAAAGTTGCACGAATTTCCTCAGAGGGAGGAGAGGTGCAAATATACAGTACAGTACAGCTGCCATGTATTTAAAAGGGAACAATGCAACATCCACTAATTCCAAACCTTCGCAAAGTAGTACAGCTGCCATGTATTTAAAAAGAGAACAATGCAACATCCACTAATTCCAAACCTTCGCAATGCAGTGGATTATAGTCACGTAGCTTTTGTAAGTTTCCTACAAACTGGAACAGCTCTGGGTACCACTGTCAAGACTGCCATGTATCACAGATCACTCTGCACATATTTTAGTAATTACAGACTTAAGCCTACATATTTACAATATATTACACCTGACAGCACTTACTTTTGCAAAGTAATATTATTTCTTACTTTTGCAAAGTAATATTATTTCTTACTTTTGCAAAGTAATATTTTTTCTTACTTTCCCAAAGTATTATTATTTCTAACTTTTACAAAGTAATATTATTTCAAGTGTAGCAGGGCAAAGCACAATACCAACTGTTATGCACACTCTTATTCATATCTTCATCTAAGCAAACTAAATAAACTAATTTTATCCCCTGTGTACCCCTTGTCTAACCCCTTCAACTACCTGCAAAAATCCAATCTACTATGGTAACAATTCAGGGACAATAAAAATGGTCTGTCTAAGGAGATTTAAGAAGATTAAAATTACTTTGGTATGGTAGTTGTCTCTGTAGTTGTAAGTTCTGCAGGGTATATGTGTATTTCTTTGCAGACTACTTTTTATACCAACATATCACACTGTAATTTAATGCAGGTTAAAAGATAGTACTTCAGACCCAAATTTATGTTTAGAATGAAAACAAAAATTAACCTTAGTATCTTGGTGAAATCTTTGTTCAATTTCAATGTTCTGTTCTTGAAATATTAGCAGCTGTGTAGAGTTACCAGTTTCTACCACAAGAGAACTTGAAGCAAGCAAGTATGATGTCATAGTTTCACAATAGTGACCAATGCATTGCTTTTATTTTCAACATACCAAAAATAAACTTGTGAATGAAGTATTCTTTGAATGTAAGCAAAAGGGAAAATTTTGTAAGATATTACTTCTCTTCACTCTTTCACACCCTCTTTAAGGTATGCACCTTCCTAACTAAATTATACCTCTAAAGTAGTGAAAGCCCTTCATGGTACTTGCTGGTGGCACCCTTCCAATGTACTACCTCATAACTTGTAGACCTTTAATAACATAAATCTAGAAAAGCAAGATGAACCTGTCAAGGGAATGTTTAAGGACTATTCACGACATAATACTTCCAGTCCAAATCATTGATCTGTTCTCCTTTCAAAGAAGGGGATCTCACCCATGCGGAATACTATCTCTTCCCACTTGTTCCCTCCGTAGAGAACCCCAGTGCCTGGTTGAAACCATTTTCCTGGAGGTAAGTAAACCTGTCTTGAAGATTCACTGGAATGCATTTTGGGAGCAATGAGCAAGTCATTTCCAACCAAAAACTGTGAATTTAACATAGATGCCTCGGAATTGTCTCCTAACCACCACACTGGTCTAATGATCGGCAGGCCAGTTGAAAGGAACTCCTGGCCTAGTTTTGTGACAATGGGTAATATTTTATTATTATGAAAACCAATGTACGACTTGACTAGGTTTTTTACTTCAGTGTCATATTTCACGGCAGCACTTGGAATCTGCATGACTGGTAGGCAAGCACTGATTTGCATGTAACTTACAAACAGTTCCTTGTCCATAGTTTCAAAAGATGAACTGTTTATGTCCAGAGCCATGAAAGGATACCCTATAATACCAAGATTTATCACAGAAGGAATGACACTTCCAAAACCATTTTCAACATCCCAAGTTGCCTCTTTGGGATAAGTTCTGATGATTATGGGGGCATCTTGATTTTGGTATGCTGACCTGGCAATGACTGTTGAAGAAACTGATGTTGCAATATCAATGTATCTTTGTGTAAATTCTGATGGATCATCCAGCTCAGTGCTAATCTGGTACCCGTACGGTAAATAACTCGCTTCACCATAGTCAAATGTCAAGTAATCTAAACCTTGCTCATCTTTAAATGCCAACAAATCACTTTTGTATGATTGAGATGCTGATGCCTCTGTTATATCTACCACCCCTCCAATCTCTTCATTCCACATTGTTAATCCAGGGACTTCTCCCCTGGGATCTTTCACCAGGCTTCCTGAAAGTGCTCCATCTTTGAATGCTACTGATTCAACACTGACATAAGGAGTCACACCAGCAGAAACCATCATACCTAGGTCTTGAACGTATCGTACAAATGAATCATTCAAACCAAAATCATCAAACCTTAAGTCACCCTCGTTTAATGAGAATCCTGACCTTATGTCCACCAGACCCTTCCCATGAATCTGCTGGAACTCTTTCACAATGTCAAAGGGGGACATATCCTCAGTGCTTGATGAAACATCCAATGACCACACAGGATTTGAAAGTAAAGCCATATCTGGAATGATAGATGGGGTGGGAAATGGCTTTGTCATGTTGAAAAGCTCCACCAGGTTATTGCTGACACAGATGAAATACTCCAAGTGGGAATCAGTGGTATTGTGATGGTAATGAACAGAATCCCAGTACATTGATTCCACACACATCTGTTGCTCATCACGATCCATACTGACCAAAAGAGGGGATGTGTCTTCCACTCTGACTGAGACGCCACGGGTTGCTAACCAATAACGCTCCACCACTGACCCGTACTGCTCATCTCTATCACTTGTTATAAATGCTGTCAATGGGAAGTTCATTGACTCTAGAGGGAGGTTTTGATTTTTTGTCACGCTTCCCCCATACCAATGAGAATTCTTAACTGAAAAGCAATCTTTGAGGGAGGTATCGGGTGCATATGTGTCCCATCCAACAGTGTAGCAGTCCATTCCTCTAGAGCTCAAGGACCGGTTGTAATCTATCCTAAGCTTACCATAGTCTCTCCATCGGATGCAAAGCGTGTCCTCTGATGCCGATGGACAGGTTGCTGGCAACATGTCAGGAGTGTACATGCCCATCTCACCTCGCAACCTCTCGAGCTGATCGTACTTAATGACCATTTCTTTTGTGTCCACATAGTAAGTCAATGTCCCAACCACATAGTTGAGAGGTTCCTCCTTGTAATACACCAATATAAGAATGGTACCCACCAGTATCAAGACAAAGAGGCACATCACCGTGAATTTCAACTTGATCTCACGAGGAGTTTTCAGCAATTTCATGGGACCAGTAAAGTCAATCTTTGGTCCCTGACCATTCTCATGATTTGGCTGGGTCCCATTTACAGAATGGGATTGTCCGTCTGAGACAGCTGTCTCTTCAACTTCCACCACTGCTGCCTCCACCTTGAATCGGCTTGGTTTCGACTGTGACATGTTGTACCCTGTGACCAATGGTGTAGAAACATCAGAAGTTTCATGTGAGTGTAGTGACATCAGTTCACTCATACTGCTAGCTTTGGGTGAGTTTACAGAAGGTGTTAGATGAGGCCATATGGGGGTGAGGATGAATGTTAACAGCCTGACAAAGAGAAGATGCAGGAAAGAAGCAAAGATAATTTTTGAGCAAATTTCAGCTTTTAGCTTGTTTTTAGTTGCCACAGAGATAGATGTCCCTGATATATCTACAAAGTATGCAAAAAAAGGTTACAAATACAAGAAAATACAGTATGTGTACATTTCAGAAAATATGGTTAGCTTGCAAAATTGTGTGCGATGCTTTGCTTGGCGATGCTTTGCTTCTGACTCTTGATGCTCTTGTTATACATACCATACTTCCACCCACTTCCTTCTCTAGTTGTGATGTAATCAGGTTTTCAATTTAAGGGAGGGGGGACTGAACAAGACCTCATATTTTCTTACAAAGAAGCTGAAAGAATTGATGGAAAACACATCTTGGACCCTGATGGCAAGCTGATGAGATGTTTTCTTCCTCCCCTTAAAAATTTTGCTACTTTTCCAAATATATCTTACAGTATTTGACTTTATTGACTGGCAATTCTCCCCTGCTTTTCAGAAAGCGTTTGAATCGAATCTCAGTGGTATTGCAGATTGACATAGATTTGCTGAAGGCACAGATACATTTACAGCACAATGAATATCTCAAATACACTGTACCTGGTGTGGATACATCACTGTTACTTTCAACTGATGGCACATGAACAAAATCTCTTGGTGTCACTCCTTGAAAATGTCAAAATCTGATTTTAAGAGTAGGGGACCATGATCATGACAGAATTTTGAAGAAGTACCGTCTCAGTGAAACTTAGTCCACAAAACTTAGCACCAAAAGTTTAAGGTCCACGTACTACCACCACATGTTCTAAATCTGACAATGCAATAATTACCACATGTTAGAATTGCAGTTTTTTTATTATGACAACTTGGGTCTGGTACATCATAGTTATACTCCGCATTAAGTTTGATTCATGGGCAGTGATCCCGGGTAGGGGGGAGGGGACATGTCCCCCCAATATTTGAGAAATTGCTTTCTGACTATGATTTTTCACACAGTAAATTATTGGAAAATCTGGTCATGTCCCCCCCCCCACCCCCCGAATCATGAGAACAAATTGCCACTCTTGATTTGATTTGCACAAGACAAATAGATCAAACTTAAGATCCATCATAAATCTTGATGACATTGAGAGTAACTTTACGGAGACTGCCTTCAAGACCATTCTTTGTCTTCCTGTAGAAGATGGAATCATCCTTGATTATTTCAAATTAAAAAGAACGAGATCCTTCAGCTACTGTATGTTATGTCAAAATTGTAAAATTTCTTAAATTTGATGCTCGGAAAGTATCCTGTTTGAATAGCAGAATGTTCATGAACACAAAAAGGCACTTAATATCTCTCTTGGGACATTAAGTGTAATGTACACACTACACAGATAATGATATGACATGCTCTGCAAAGGTTGCGAGAGTTTGCAGCCTTCGACATTTGGAAACATGAAGAAATGGCCTTAGTATGAAACTGATGCAAAGATCGTTGCTACGAATAAAAGGAAGCCGTTGCTCAATTCAGTTTTGATGACTATTCTCACTATAAAAACACTGTAGAGCAAGGTCCAACGTCAATTGATTCTTTGTTTTTCGTTTCTAATTTCAAGAACTCTTCAAATATGAGGATATGAGCAAACATCCATATAAAGTACAGTAGCAGTTGTATTGATCAAGTAAGCATCATTATAAAGAATGAGACAATGGTGAACTTTGAAGTGACTGACTTGTGAAACAAATATTACAGAATACATGAAGAAATAGCTTTAGTTTATACGGTATAGTATGTTAATGTTGTTAGTACAGTGTAAAATGGTGCACTGCTTGGCTTGAGGAGTGCTATATCAACAAGGTGTAGCGTTTCCCATACATTACACTCCTAAGTACACGACTTCACAATATACATTTACATACACATGCACAGTCATTTGCTACAAGAACAACCTTGGAGACGGCATTTTCCAGCGGAGAAGACAAACAGGTACCGTAGGGTACTTAGTATGGCAGTTTACATTTTACTACAGTTATCACTCGGCCGTATTTTATCTATAAGCGCGTTCACTTGTATTGTTTAGCGTTGCAAGGTGCATTAAGAAAGGATTAAGCCTTTGCGTGTGTACATGGGCCTTACACACTATCTTAACTAACTGTAGCTTACTCCTTGTTAACCATGTAGTTTATTAACATATCTAGACCTAGGCCTAGCCCTGCAGCATTACAGATTGCAGTAATTCTGGTAGGCAAGCACTTGGTTGCAGCACTTACAAACTGGCACATTACTAGCTTTGGGTTTCAGCTTGGCAATGGCAGCACAACCTCAGGCAATCTATCACCGACAGCACTTACAATCTGCCAGGTGAGCTAACTGGCAGAGTCTGACTCATTTTATACTGCCTGGTAAACCGCCTACTGCAACTTGACAGATAGCGCTGGCTGCACTCACTGGCCACGCTATCATGCACTCACAGTCGGTCCTGGTGTAGACTTAGGTGTAGGTATAACTAATAACTAACTGACAGCAATACCTTTAAGCTGTTTCTCTTTTAAGCTATGACACAAATACTTTCCAGCACATGTGCATATCACTTTAGCCACAACTGCATGCTAACTGGTACATTTTCATTTAACTTTTCAGATTGGCTGGGGGACTTGATTGACACACGAAAAGAGGATGTCGACCACATGGGAGTAGAGACCCTGCTTTAAGTTTATAAAAATCTCCACAAAGGTTTACCAAAAGATGAGAGACTTTTTAAAAGGGAAAAGCAGCCACTCCCAAGCTATCTCTAGCTGTACATCATTGAAACAGTTAAACCAGCTATCAATTATCTCCCCACTGGTATCATTTATATTTTATAATACTGAAACACATATTACACAATATATGTAGGAAGGTACAGACCTAGTTATGCTACACTTATTTTGATAGTGCAGTATAGAGGCAGTGCATTCCTTGGATTGATGAGTGTTACAGTATATCATAACAAGGTTTAACAATTAATGCAGAAAGATATTAAAGGGCACAAGCAGCTCCACGCCAAGTTTGTTTCCATCCTTTATGTCTTTGATATATTAATTAAACCAGCTATCAATTACGCTGTATCTTCTCACATGTTTCTTTTTTGTTTTGACATGTTTCTTTTTTGTTTTGTAATTTCACAAATACTGCACTTACCTGTAACAGGTGAAGGAAGCTATTAGCAATATCGATACTAAAATACTTGCAATGCATTCCAGGAATTTTAATGTGCCAACAGACTGATTCTGCTGTTCTTCTCCTATGCAAAACACATGCTTCAAGTGATAAACTATTTTTGCTTCTTTCTATGATAAGGAGTTTTTTCCCTTCAACCTTTTTACTCCAAGTTTATAAAATGATATATTTTTAGTCTTTTAAGATAACATTTTTTTAAAGCTAATTACTTTACCATGCCAATGATGTTGAAACCACAGTTTTAACGTGAAGAATGCGCCTGCATGAAATATTTATTGGTATTTCCATTTTCCCATTTCATACAGGTTTTGACCAAGAGTGGAAATTAGAGTTCAGTAATCAGAACTGACAGCATCAACACTCTTTCAAGGCTTCACATTAGGCTGTAAAACAACTTGCCCACTTTGAAAAGTGGCTTCCAGAAGTCACTTACCCTGATATAGAGTATAAACTGCCCTTTAAACGACAGAGTAAAACAGGACTGGTTATTTCTGAGACTTACACATACAATTACAGACAATTTGATGAGGCTACCATCATAGAGCTACCACTCTTAATTGCTGCTGCATCTGCAGATGTATTCCACAAAACTCACCCGGTTTTTAAATAGTCTATGAGCTCCAATACTTTCCTCCAACTTACACCAGGCTGCCAGCATTTACAAGCGCAAACCAAACTTGCACAAACATGTTCTTGAGCAAACTCTATGCCAACCAGTGCCTACAGTGACCTAACTATCAATGGTATAGTCTTACTTTCCTCCTTCTTACCTCCTGTAAATTTACATATGTAATTCCCCAACTTGCCTGCAAGCACCATCTGGCATAATTTTGGCACTGGGATGGTGCCCTTCCACTTTTAGCAGGGCGATGTGGTAGAACCACTTCCACTTCGGGAACTTGCAGTGCCTGCAAGTACCATCTGGCATTATCTGTTAGCACTGGGATGGCCCTCTTCCACTACCAGCAGAGCGACTTGGTAGAACCACTTCCACTTCCAGTGCTAACAAATAATGCCAGATGGAAGTCACAGGCAAGTTGAGGAATTACATATATGTAAATAGGAGGAAAGGAGGAGCAAAATAGACTGGGGTATTTTGGGGCAGTAATATTAGTTATTTCATTCTTTGCAATATCAATATCTTTTATAACAAATTTTTTTATCATAACTATCATCATTTCCCCAATCAGACAAATGAGAAAACATGCCCAATAAACTTCTTCCTTTCTTTCTACCTCCTGTACATTCTAGCAACAGCATGGAATATTAAATTGGTATACTAGTCATGTGATGGGTCTTCTATTTGAATACCATGCACGCATTCAGCCATGAGTGAATTTGGACAGTAGCAATGACATCATGACTTCCTTGATACTGGCTCCAGGAGACGTAATCTAGCAATAAAGGTAATATACTTATATGAAGTCAAAATGTATTCAACACATCTTCTACTGTACATGTATCAAAGAAGCTGCAACACTTTATGCTGAAGTGGTTGTACAGAACCTGGATTCATTACTATTATTAAGAATTTCAAATCCAGTCTGAATTTACTATAGATCTGTGAACTTACAGTGTGGCCACCTGATATATCTACTGTACCTGATTTACAGTCAGGGGCTGGATGGATTACCAATTGCACTGATGGCTAAAAGCTGTCATACTATACCTTTGATGTTTGTAAAAATGTCCCTCAAAAAGACATCCAACCAACAGTAACAGCTGCTGTCAGTGTCCTTCCCTTACACCAAATTTTGCTGGGCTCTTTTTCGAGGGTTACGTCAAGCTTCTGATTGTGAATCAGGGAGTTGTATCACATCGGACTGTCCAACTGACACCTGGTTGACAGAGATGAATGTGAACAATGTATTAAATAACAAAGAATAAAATCTAACAACAGCAAGAAAGACGCATGAAATGTTTCAAATCATCAACGACTGAAGAGATGATCAATACGCTAAAATTTCTGATGGAAGTACTACAGTGTGACAAAATTAAATCTCATACTTCTTTGAAAAATCAATGAACATCTACATTAAAGGCACAAACATGACACAAACATGGAATTGACTTTTCATATGAGACACCAGGCCATACCTGCACATTTATGAACTCATAATGTCGCAGCCAGTTGGCAGAAGAGGGACACCATCCGGCACGATTGTATAATGTCATGTAGCAGCAAAACAAAGAAGAAGATTCTCATTCATTATCCGCTGCATACAACAGTCAGCATTATACTATATGTGTACAGAATGCTACATTTGCATATGCAACTCTGCACATGCTTTTTGCAGACTAGTGTCCAAAGAAGAAACTGTGAAATAGCTTACTACATCAGAGTTTATTGCAAATTACCTTACGATGTAATGACTTGAAGCTTCATTCCACGTGCAAGATAGTTCTTTCTTGTCCCATGGGCCCAATACAAGGTTCAGAGTACTCTTTGTTTATCCAACAAATGTGTAACAAGAAATTAAATTCAGTGACAGATTCCTTGTAACAAACAGAATGATTAAATTACCCCCATATAAATTACTCTTCTGTCGCCACTGAGAAAAGGCCTACTGAAAGGTACTGTAACTTTCACAATTCCATCAAAAAAGACAAAAGTGTACTCCAAGTCTTAAAATTCAATTCAATTCAAAAAAAAAATAAAAAAAAATAAAACACATGTAAAAGAGGGTTGAAAATGAAAACACACACACAAACAAATATTAGGGAAATACTGTACCCGTATGACTTAGCAAATCATTTGCATTCAACAGTTTGTATATCTGAACTATGAAACAAGCTATAAAAGTGGAGGTTTGACTGTCCAACTTTAATTTTGGTACACCACAAAAGTCTTACATACCACAGTAGCTTTGACTGATTTCCTGGCCTCTGGACTCATACAAAAGTTTTCAACAGGTACAAGCTACCCCTCATAAAAGATGACTTAACAGACCTTTCGCACTGACTCAGAAATTTGTGTAACATGACTGTTAAGATTATGAGTTACAGTAGGGGGTAGGGGGCTTGAATAACATGAGGGTGGTGGTTCCTCCCTTTTCACTTCACTCAAAATGCCATTTTGCACTGCAGAAGGAAATACCTTCAATTTTCATCACTTTTGCGCAATCAGTACAATTCCTTCATAACCACAACCACACCACATTTGGAGCACATCACTTCATCAGTCTATGCTTTGCCTCCCCGGTGTTAAATTTGTGGGATAACACTTGGGAATTCCCTTCAATTACCAGTGTGCTACTTTAGTTCCCTCTAACAGGATTCCAGTCTGTCCATTTAAACTGGCACTCACCCTGTTTGCACTTATTTTTCATTTAGAGGGCAATTTGAAAATTAAGAACTTTGTTTGGCACAGTTTTAGTTCACAATGACATGACATCAACCATTACCACAAGGCCCACTGTACAATTAGCCCAATCACTCCATGGAACTAGGGCAATTGGGGTAATGTTAAAGACACTTGGCCTGTTGGCTTATAACTCCCACTGACTATATTCCTATTTACAGCAGGAATATTAGCTACTGTACCTGTATGTTTAAACAGAGCAAATTGTTCAGTTTGAAGGCCACCAGGACAGGAATAATTGGCAAACTGCCATCCCAGAAAGAAGAAACTCTTTTGAAGCCAACAAATACAAGTTGAATTAGAAAATGAAAGAAGGATGTTTAGAGAAAAAATGTAGATACAACCAAGTCCAATCTGCCATCTAGAACGACCTGTCTCAATTCTCATATAACTTATTAAGTCAGAACTACTGTAGAGGCATAAATAATCTGAGAGTCCACAACAGATGACCAAAAAGTAGACAATCATTCTTGGCCTCAAGAGAAATCTACAGTATGATTATTCCTAGCCAGAATCCTGTAGTATCTACTTACCATAAATGTTTTGGTTGGGGCCAGGGAGCCTTTTGGCTGACCAGGGTGCAAGGCACACCCTGCCCATCAGTAAAATACCCACCAGTGCATTTATACTTGAAAGACCTCGATAAAATGTATTTTTTCACGGGTTTCTCGACAAGGCCCACCCCTTGAAATGATTTCTGAATATACTTTACCTTTGCAACTAGTGTAACACTGATATTTAATACAATGAACATGCAAAGTTTCAATTTTCAATATCAACTGAAATGTATCCAATACCGATATTTTAGGAATGGCGATACTTTATACAAAATCACTGTGCACTAAAACAAAGTCTGATTTCATTTTCATGCCCGGGTACACATATCGGGACTTATGCAGGGGCAAGGATTTTCCATGATCGTGGAAAAATGCAGAAAAAAATGGAATTAACTATTCTGCACGGAATTGCACGGAGTTTAGCAAACATTATCAGGCTCAAAATACCACGTAAATTTTTGACAAGGAACTGAGTTATTTTTCTTCAAAACCATGCATGTGAAATGAATGCCTGCATATACCCAAGACATACACAGGCATTTTAATATCTGAGATGGTGGCAAATTCACCTTAAAATCATCAAAACCCCCTGAAGTTACGATCAGCAAACAAGTAGGACATTTACGAAAATCGGCAAAATTTTGCCAGTATAGGCTCCAGTTTGCCTATGCTATAGTGTGTTAGGCTAGGTCGTTTGTGTGTTACAAGTGTTTGCTGCCTTCAGGATTGTAACCAGACAAGTTTAGAACTTGTTTTCAACATAATTACTCTAAAATCCGAAAAATCACTGAAAGCGGTTATGCTTGAAACGGAATTTTACGGAATGGGAAAGTTTAAAATGGAATTTTGTGATTTGTGAAGTGAAAAATCATTGGCCCTACTTATGGTTAGACATAAGAAAATTTGGGTTTTAATGGAATTTAGGTCTAGTAATATTAATTGGATAGTATTGACATTTTTATTAAATTTTACAGACACCAGAATAGGACAGATATGAGAAATACTGGCCAACAATACAATGATTACAGTACTTGTAACCAGGACAGCAGTTCTTCAGTCTACATAAATATGCCAAATTACAACACTAGGATAAATAGATAAACACAGGGGCATTGCAAGATGAGGAAAGATATACAACTCACCAGGAATCTGACCCTTGAGCAAGGCCATCTTTGAGTGACATAAATTATACCATAAATATTGTGCAACAAGATAGTACTGACGTACAAAATCTAATTATGAATTAGGGGATGAGGGACCTACTTAAAAGAATTTTATGTCAGCTGCTATAAGCATTACATGTCCTCACTTTTTGGAACACTATTTTACATCTAGACATGAATATATTGAGCAACTGTGTGCATGGAAATATTTACTGAAACACTGTCAGCAATTTGTAACTTCTTCTTAACTAGAACTGACTGTGATTTTGTTTATAAAGCTTTGAAATACTTGGGCATTATGTAACACCAAAATATGCAAAGAAAGACACTGTTTTCAGACGGTCTACAGTACCACCATACCAGAGCCCTGTTGAACAATGAGTTGCAATTTGGTAACAGCCTACACAGGCCTGTTGGATGGTTAACCAAACTATAAAACTGAGCAATACTTCTTATGCAACAGGGTCACGATCACACAATCGTAATTCAAATTCTACAAACAGGTATATCATATTCAAGCAGGTCAGTTTCACTGGTCGTTTCTCAGTACTACATAATATAACTGATTTACAACAACCAGGTGCAAGATAGAATTGGTTATGAAATAATCCAGTGCAGGTCAATTTATGTAGAATATGGAGGTTTCCTACCCTGTGAAGTGAAATTATGGAGCAGAGATGTTTATCAAGATGGTCTTCAAAGCAATGTGTACTCAATCTGCAGTGCATGCACTCATATATCTAGATATTTTGTATTTTTAAGTAATAATTACCCATAAAAACAAAAAGAGATATGACAGATTGCACCTACTTGGAAAACATTTTGAAACCTTTGATGATCCCCAGGCAATCGAATTGCAGTATTCTCTTTTTCTTCATAACACAATTTTGTATGAAACACAACACTGCAGTACTGTTAAGTGTTACAACAGCATTTTTTATCAAAAGTCAGTTTCTCTTCAACTTCTGGACATTGAATCCTGCTTTTTTTGATCAGAAAAATTTAAAAATATGGAGGTACTCATCAGCATATAAAATACATGGGGGCAAGGGACAATTCCCCCAGAAGCAGCTAAACATAAATTGCCCTAAGAAAGATGTTGACAGAGAAAGGGAAAATAAATAAATCTAACAGAGAGTGCCCTCCTCTTTACAGTGAACAAAAGCAATTTTAATAGCCACTAGGGATTCCAACTTTGCCCCAATAAACTTTTATGGTGCAAATTTTCCCAAAACATGTGAAGATCCCACCTCCCCATCCCCTGGCAAAAAAATTAAAATGTATAACCTGGTATTCATGCATTTTTGCAGTTTAGAAGGGGGATCAAGCCCTCTTCTACAAAACAGGATTTCAGTGGAAGAAGAAACTGCTATGAAACAACCTCCATGTCCCAACTCAGTACTCTAGAGCTAAAGTATGTAAACATTTACCACATGCAGTACTTAAAATCCTACATGGCATTGAATGTACTGGTACGTCAAAATGTCAGATCTCACATTTAATAGCAGAAGATGAATCACTCTGTTTCTGACTAAAGTTAATATTTAAACTGTTGTACAGTCGAGTGACACGAATCCAGTTCAATTATTGAGTTTAAAATAAATACAGTTCTAACATTCCTGTCCACTGAAAGTTTGCATGGAACAGAAAACTACAGCATTAAGGTCCACTTCTCTTTCACGAATGTTTTAAAAAGGGAAAAAACCATTGAGATGACAATGGTGAGACACAACCACAACCACAACCACAGCTAATGTCAATGTTAATAAAGGCATCAAAATTTAATTGAGATCTTCATCACTAAATACTGTTACCCAGAAATCCTCTTAGGAGTGGTAGCATAGAATGTCTTTAGTTTGCTTGATATAGCTCAATCTTAATCCAAGGTCACAGTGAAAATTATATCAATACTGTAGTAGCAGATGCAGATCCAAGTGTCCATGTACTGTATGCCATTGAAATTGAAAACATTGACATTAATTAAGCTCTGGTGTTGTATAGTATCTAGGGATAAAGAAATGTATTATGTCTCCCTGTTAAGTTTATTTACCTTTAGTATAAATATGAAATTCAACAGCAAGTGATATGTACTAGTGGACTGTGATGGGCTGTAAAATTACTTCTAGTTATTAACATTATAGCTTTATGAAACCTTATCATTGTCTGGGATCATAGTACAGTATGTTATCAATAACATTGTGTAATGTGCTTATCAAGTGAATGACGCACCCTACAAAAGGTGTACAATGACATACAGTACTGTACCCCTCACTTGCTTCTGTGACTTGCAAATTAATGTAAAATGACACAACCATCATCACAAAATTGATGTCCAATTTGCGATTCTGACAGACATGTGGGTCACTAACTGAAAAATAGCATTGATGACAACTGGGGTCAGTGCAGTGTAACAATGACCCACAATGATGCACCCCTAGCTAGGTCACTACACTGAATGACAATTGAGGTACATGTGACTCACCTCCGTCAGTCACTGGTGACTGACAATATTGGGTCAATGACGGGCATGTGCGTCACACTGTCTCTCGTCAATGACCCACATCTGATTGACCATGTCAGGTAGTAGGGTGCCTCATTCTGTAAGTGCATAATGTGTACATGAAAATCCCATTTATAAAGTGGGCAAAGATCTCAGAAAAACAGGAAGAGAAACTGAGTTATTCCGATGAAGATGTGGAAAGGGAGAATGTAACTATAAAAGTCACTTACTACCACAAAAAATTTCAATCTGATTGCTCATTTCTGCTAAATTACTATGGCATATAACAATCACAACCAATCAAAACAGAGACAAATCATGTACATGTGACCAGAGACATGTTTTTGATTGGATCCCAGATCTGTTACCCTAGTCATCACTAACCCTATCATTACCCTTACCCTCAGTATAATCAACACAAAAGCAATCAACCCCAGAGTCATCAACACATAATTAAGTCTCTTTTTCACAAAAATGTCACAAATTTTCTCCATAATTGTAAGTTGTTGGACATCACATGAAGATGGTTTTCATGAAGAAAAAAAAATTGTCACAATAGAAAGATTGGTTGGCTCTACAAGATTGACAAGGTACATTTTCTGAAATATTCCCGCAAAACTCCCTGACTTCAGGATCTACAAGCTCCAATACTGAAGGTAGGAGAGGGCTTTCTTCCACTGTGCTATAAATTTGCCTGGATCTATTAGCTGTAGCTGTGTTGCCTATAAGTGGTGGTTACACAGGTACAGTATATGCACCGGTGTGAGGTGATTTATTGGTTTGAATAAGTGGTTGTTTGGCTTGTCAATATCAGAAAGCTCAAATAATTGATACACAATAAGTACATTTCAGGAGAGATCTTGTACATACCGAAGCCAAGAAGTACAGTGGTTTGGGAGAGAGAGGCCCTTCAACCAAACTGTCAACTGGCAGTTTGAGGAAGACATTTCCTCAGAAATCCTCATTACACTAACTAACTCTTTGGGAAATGTTTCACAATTCAGTTTTTATTTTTTTTTTAATGATGTGTCTCCTTATATATCCATTGTTCTTCAAATTTCTACTTCATATGATTCTCATTCAAATTTAAATATAGGCCTCAATTTATGTAAATCTCTCTAAAGTCAGGTAAGTCAGACTTCAAGCACTTTCTCTGGCACAGATATTTTTCTCTCCTTCCACAATACATCCATCCATCCATAATACAAAATCTAAAATTAGAAAGAATTATACCAACAGAATGACACCATTTCGAATGTTTGTGACCATAATTTTATTCAAAGTAACACTTTCTTCCAGTAATTCTTCCTTGTCTTGTACAATAATTTAATTTGCTTCTGTAGCTGATGACCCTTACCCTTTCCAAAGTGGCTAATTAAATTCATAACGCTCTCTTTCAAATGTTTAGAGACATCAGTAACACAAAAATGTGTCATTTGAAGCTGTCATTGAAGGCAGGGAGGTCATTATTAAAAGATGGGTGCTACCGTTGTATCACTTTCAACGACACCAAAGTGAGATATTGACAATCTTGTCAACTGAATACAAATGCAAGTCTCCCCTGGTTAATACACAGGATTCCATGGGCCATTTACTGTCAAAGTTTGAAGCTAATCTGATTAAGTTTGATCAGTGCCAGAAACCAGAACAGAGGAATAAATTGGAAATGTAAAAACTGTAAATTAGGACCGAGAACATTATACAGCCTTCTACTGCGATAATCCAAGGATACCTGCACGATAAATTCCAAGACGGTAAAAACCTAGAGTAAGCCTCCAGATATTACACTACTTAATACACACAAACAAGTCTTCTATTAAGCAATTTCTATGTGTGCATGTTTGGTTCTATGTTTACTACAAGGCACTGGAAGGAATGTTCCTCCTTCTAAAACATTAAAGCCTGATGTCTGAGAAAAAAATTCTATTGCATGAGCAAAATAAAAATCAACAAAAAGTTATCAGAAAATTCAGTCCAAAAGCATTTCTTTGCACAAATATTACAACCTTCACTCACATTTTTAATGACAAATAAAATTTAAATACTGGCAAATTAAGTGGCTTATAACAATCAAATCAATTACTGATTACTGCAATAAAATGACAAGAGGGCAATCCACGGAGTTGCTTATCTCATCGCCAGCACATGGCACTGTGTTGAGCCGTATAACTGGAGGACGCACATCAATGTGGAATCAAAGCACAATATATCCTGCTCTATGTGTGGAAATTGAAATTAAAACCGAAATTGAACCCGAATTGGAGGTCACGTTATGTAGGTCACCTTCGGAAATAATATAATACTGAGCAATGTGGGCATGGTGACATGCCCTACACCTGTAGCGTGTCTTGAACGCCTCTTCGGCCTCTAATGCTTTAATTTCAAAGATATTATAAGCATAGATTCCAAACTCCTATACCTACACTGTTACGCTCAGTGACTCCTCATGGAGACGTATATATCGGGGCGGAAGTGTGAATATGATATATGCGCCGTTCTATTCGGCGATTTGCGTACAAAAAGAAGAACGCGTTACAGAAAATTCCATTGTTAAAAGAGGTAAGCAATATGCGTGCACTTTTACAATGCATTCTATACGCACAGAATACATACCCCTGTGTATTATGTGGCATACATGACGCACACTTCAGCGCGCTCGGGAAACAAACGCGCTAGTTGATTTCCCGTTGTGAGAGCGTAAGAAATTAAACGCGCATGTAAAAGTGCGTTACTTAAAGATGCCATAGAAACTGACCAATGAATATAGGCGAATAAGTCTATGAACGTTAAACCAGTCATTGCGCATTCATGTTCAAGTGCACTTACTTTGAAATGCAATCAGGAAGAAATATTCAGATAAATGTACAGAGAAAGGTATATTGCGCGTATGAAACGTGCTGTCAACCTGGGTCAACCTTTTTATAACAATGGCGTTGTCCATAACGTGTTCTTTTTTTCGTACGCAGATCGTCGAATAGAACGGCGCACTTGTCAATTCCACACTTCCGCCCCGAAATTTGCCTCTCCATGAGGAGTCAATTTCCGTAAAAGTATAGATATAGGAGTGTGGAATCTATGCTTATAGTATCTTTGGAACTATCTAAGCGTAGCACCACACTCATCTGGCGTGTAGCGCGCGGAAAAAATTAGATTAAAATATCTCCGAGATTGCCTTAAATGACATTTCCAGGCCTTGTCAGTAACCATTTCGATGTGAATTTCTGCTTAAAAACATAAGAAGTGTTGTAAATAAACCCCTAAGAATATAATTTTAGCTACAATTTTCAGTTGTAAGAATTTTTAATTAAGGGTGGTAAAAATTTCCGACGGAGGCCTTCGGAGGCTTTGTGGAAGGGGAGACCGCCCCTTTAGCGACTGATCTATGTGTAGGATCCACATACATAAACAGATCAGTGTGACCGTGTTTGAGGCGTCTGCACGCGTACTAGTTTCCCTTCATGTGCCCTTTTGTTGTTGTGCAAAAAGAACTCCTTCAGTGCGCTATACAGAAAATATGTGCACACAATACAATGTGCATGCTTGCTCGTGTTAGCATGCACGTCATTGGAATGGACAGTCAGTACCAAAAATATTACAAGCATAGATTCCAAATTTAGGATGGCGTGTTGACTCCCCATGGAGCCCAAAATATGGGGCGGAAGTGCTGATCACTGTTCAGCAGTTTTAAAAAGCACAGGCTACAGGGAAACAAATGTCTTACAAAAGTATTAATACTATTTCGGAACATTGTAATGTAAGAAGTATTCATTCCTCAACACTAAGTTCTACTTACAAGAAGTTTAATTCTTCCTGACAGCATTACAAATAAGTACACTTGAACATGAACGCACAATGACTGGTTTAAAGTTCATACACTTATTCGCCTACATCCATTAGTCAGTTCCTATATCTTTAAGTAACGCACTTTTATATACACGTTTAATTTCTTACGCCCTCACAACGGGAAATCAACTAGCGCGTTTGCTTCCCAAGAGCGCAGAAGTATGCGTCAAGTATTTCGGATAATAAACAGAGAAAAAAAGTATTCCGCACGTACAGAACGCGTTGTAAAAAGACACGCACACTAACCTCTTTTAACAATGAAATTTCTATAACGTACGCCTTCTTATTTCCTGGCTACGCAGATCGCCGAAAAGAACGGTGCGCATGTCATATTCACACTTCAATATTTGCGTCTACACGAGGAGTCACTGAGCGTAACAGTGTAGGTATAGTAGTTTGGAATCTATGCTTATAATATCTTGGTCAGTACTAGTAACAAGCGCGTCTACACTGTGTACTGTTGATTTCCGTTGCTATCATCAATGTTAAGTCTTTGTGTACCGAAACGCTAAAAAATGTGATTTCTCACAAAAATTGGTCTTCCACCTTGGCAACCATATATTTTGGTAGCATTAGAAATGTTCATCATATGTGAATTAAACTTCATGTATGTGGAATGTTTCCTTCTGGAATTATATTAAATATACTAAAAAATGTGATTTTTACCAAAGTCGACCTTTGACTTCCTGTCACGTGACCTTTGACCATGTTAATCACATATTTTGGTACTATTTGGCACATTCATCATATGTGCGAAATTTCATGTATGTGGAATGTTTCCTTCTGGAATTATACTTAAAATACTAAAAAAATGTGATTTCGCACAAAAAATTGACCTTCGACCTTGGTTGCCATGGCAATCATATATTTTGGTGGTATTCAACACGTTTATCATATGTGCAAAGTTTCATGTATGTGGAATGTTTCCTTCTGGAATTATACTAAAAATTACTAAAAAAATGTGATTTCGCACAAAAATTGATCTTTGACGTTGGTTACCATGGCAACCATATATTTTGGTAGTATTCAACATGTTCATCATATGTGCAAAGTTTCATGTATCTGGAATGTTTCCTTCTGGAATTATACTAAAAATACTAAAAAAAATGTGATTTCTCACAAAAATTGACCTTTGACCTTGGTTGCCATGGCAACCATATATTTTGGTAGTATTAGACACGTTCATCATATTTGCTAAATTTCATGTATGTGGAATGTTTCCTTCTGGAATTATACTAAAAATACTAAAAAACCGTGAATTTTCCCAAAAATTGAATTTGACCTCTGACCTTTGACCTTTTCTGCCGAAAGTCACGCAGACACAAGTTTACACTCTGGGGTACCTACCCACCAAATTTCAAAAGAATCAGTCTGGCCCACTAGGAGGAGTTCATGGAACACTTTTTTCACATTTTTTGCTTAAAATGTTAATATCACGTGACTTTTCACCTTGGTTGCCATGGCAACCATATATTTTTGTAGTGCTAGACACTCTTATTATATGTGTGAAGTTTCATGTTCATGGGATGTTTTTTCTTGGAGTTATTATCAAAAGAGTGATTTTCACATAATTTGACCTTTGACCTCTGACCTTTGACTTTTACTTCCAGGAGTCAATGCAGAACTGGGGTTCCACCTAGGGCACCTTCCCACCAAATTTGAAGAAAATCGGCTTTACCGTTTTGGAGATATTAAGAAAACAAAATTGGACACACACACACACACACTCACTCACTCACTCACTCACTCACTCACACACACACTCACCCACACACACACACACACACACGGACACATTTTGACCCCTCCCTCCGTTATGGACTTTTGGTCACCCTTGGGTACCCCACCATGGGTTAGGACTTTAGACTAGTAACTTGTGAAAATTAACTGTTACCATGGCAACGGTTCTTATTTCTGCTGGCATTGCCGAATATAGCCCAACAGGTCAAGTGACTACAATATCTCATCCTCCTCACGGAGCGATGAGATAAAAAGGAGTGAAATTTTTAACTGTAATTTTTAATGTGTTCCTCAAGTTTACTTAATTTCCATTTGTTCTGAGATAGGGGCCATTTGACTTAAGAATTCATGGAACAGACATCAATCACAGTTCTACGTACCTGCTCTACAAGTCTACAACTTCAGCTTGTAATAACACCTCTCCAGCTTACATCTCCCCTCCCTCCCCCCCCCCCCACTACCATTTATCCTATTAATGATTTCTCGTATGTCACACCAGTGTGGTGTCTCAGTTGTTTGATAAAATGAAGAAGGTATGCTAGATATACAGTACTGCAAGCTGATATATTTGAAAGGATGATGCACAAATACATTTTATGTAAAAATGGAAGAAATCTAATATAATCTTTTGTTACAACTGCTTTTTTTTTCGGGGAGGGGGGGGGTGGCTGGTGCTCAATTTCACTATGTGCTTGGAAGTTCCACAGAATCATTCAGCACTGTGAATAAGGAAGACTTGTCTACATGTTCAGTTCTGTTTCTTTTGGTGCCTCAATTCTTTGTGTTTTAAATTTATACATCTTCAAAGAAGGAAAGCTTGATTTCGTTTTGCCACGAGGGGATTTACCATACTGATAATCTCAAAATATTTCAAAAGGATTTTTTAATTATTAAACAAAATGGTCAAGTTGGTGCTCTCTTACATTGAATATTTGAAACAAACAACCACAAATAATTTTTCCAATATGAACCCAGTGTGAACTTACTTTTTAAAAGCCAGGTGCACAAATCTCAGTTTCAGTAAAAATAGGTGAATTTGTAGAGTTTGGCACGTTATTCTACATGTGACCTGTCAAATGCCTCAGGGTTTGAATAACACATCCTCTGCAACTGTATGACTTTATATTTTTTCTTGATCACTTGTTTCCCCTCTATTTGGGTTCTGTATAATCATCCACAAAGTAAGGTTTATACTGTACCAGGTTTAATATTCAACAAGACTGGCAAGACTTACCATTTTGGGGATGCTGCTTAACCTGTCTCTTACAAAAGTTAATTAAAATAAACCTGCACTTCTTCAAAAAAAAAATGATTTTTTTTTGTCTAAAATTGAAGGGGTGAAATAAATCTGGCAAATTCAAACACACAGAGTACAACATAAGTAACACCAGCCCTGTATGGAACAATACTGTACTCAAAGAAATTTCATTTAAGAATGATACTTAACCAAATATTAATACACACAGTGTAAAAAGAAAACAGTATGTGAACTTAGCCACACATATGGTAAATTGGTCTCCAGAGTATGTTTTAAAGGTTGAGGAATCCATAAATACTGCATTTGCAGGGCAATTCCTGGTTAACACAATGGGAAATCCAATATGGTAGGCAATAATAGGTAGTGACTACTGTACATTTAAATGACTTTGGCCTGGTTTCAGCATTAAGATGCTTCAAATTTTAAGTGATCCTGTGTGTTTAGTAAAAGGGAAATTCATAAAATTACCTTGTCCAAAGTATTGGCATAATGTTTAAGCAGTCTATTCCAACAATAAAGATCCCTCACAGAAGTACTTCTGCTAAATACAGTTCAATTATCTAAAAAATAATGACAAAAAAAGCCTCATCAGAATGGAAAATGTCCGGGAACAATCTTTACTCCAGTCATTTCATTTAATTTGTTTTATCACAATCTCAAGAGAACAGTAACGTATAAAAATATTTACATTATGCAATACATGAGTGTAAGTCATCAAGAAATTGTGAAGGGAAGCATTCTAGGAAACCCAAAGGGCTTATCTAGTAGAGTGCTCCCCAGGAAATACACAGTAGTAAACAAAATACATTTAAAAAATCCCACCCCTGGTTGGACAAGCTAACAGTGTGCTAACAAATGAATATTCAACAGGCCTCAGCCAAAACAGCACAATAAACAGTGACCACGTACATGCCAGTGAAAAGCACTCTATATATATACATTCACACAATTGCCTACTGTAGCTGCGTAGACTGAATGTATACAGTAGTACATTTGCCATTTGCTGATCAACTACAGTAGTTCCCACTAGAACTGAGAAAAAGAATGGTACTTATTTCTAAAGGGTTTGTACACTTTTCTCAAAATAAAATTCAAGCACTTTTCAAGGTATAACTTTGTTTTTTACAAGGACATCAAACCGCTTTTAAGACGCTGTGAAAGTTTTTTTTTTTTTCTTGCATGAAACACTTAAGCACATCTGAGGCTGGCAGGAAACACAACATTTTGAAAGTTTTAAGGCTAATGGCAGCACTAATGGTAATAATAATCAATATGAACTTAAATGTTATGCTAACACTCTTAACAGGGTATCTTTTCATTTTAAGTAGGACTAGGCTAAGCTTAGGCCCTTACTTAGAAGGAGCGGATTATATACGGTCACGTTTAGTGACTAGACTGGCCTATATATGGCTGATAATGTCACCCTCTTCAGATTTTAACAACACTTTGAGGTTGAAAAGCCCTTCCTCTGTCCCATTCATCTTTTTCTGGGGTAATTATGCTGAAAACAAGTGTTGCACTTGTCTAGTTACGATCCTGAAGGCATTAAACACTTGTTTCACGCAAGTGACCTAGCCTAACACGCTATAACATAGGCAAAATGGAGCCTATACCGGCAAAATTTTGCCGGTTTGTGTTACGTTCCTAATCGTTTTCTCATTATGAGTACAGTCTGGTTACATTTTTTTAGTGAATTTGTAGCCAGTCAGGCAGATAATATGTTTATTTGCCCACTCTGCCATATGCTGATAGGCCCACTCGAGTGTAAACATTTTGATTACAACTCCCTCACACAACAACGAACACAACAATGAATACTGTCTTTGATTACAATTAAGTTACGCATTCACCATGGCATGGTATTAATCTAGCCGGCCACAGGCAAGAAGAGGAATTTGGTCTTTTTTCCTTATTGTTTGAAAGAGGACTCAAAAGATACAAAATGGTTAAATCTGCTCTTTATCAGTATTGTCTTGCAAAAATTGTCCAAGTATTTGTTCTGAATGTTTGGAAGGAACACATTTTCATTGATTGGAGTGCGGCAGTGCCCACAGAAGAATTTGATTGTGAATGGTTCCATCACAAGCTTGTTAATTAACGACACGCGAATCGGTAACTTAAGTCATGTGTGAACGATGTTGCTTCCGCAGAGCAAGCCATCAGCCAACTCAACTGTGTAGACAGGAGATAACGTTGCAAAAATTTGGTCACGTGACACCAGGGCAGACTTCAGTAAATCGGGTGAAATCTGTGAAACACTGTAACCGTTCCAAA
This sequence comes from Holothuria leucospilota, assembly GCA_029531755.1. Classification (NCBI taxonomy): domain Eukaryota; kingdom Metazoa; phylum Echinodermata; class Holothuroidea; order Aspidochirotida; family Holothuriidae; genus Holothuria; species Holothuria leucospilota. The sequence goes on from CM055974.1 coordinate 26,201,511, forward strand.
CGCGTAATGTAATCATAACTTCAAAGGGTTTTGATGGTTTTAAGGTAATTGCCACTATTTTAGATGGTAATATGTCGGCGTATGTGTTTGTGTTTGGTAAGTATAGAGCCATTCATTTGGCGTGATTTTGTAAAATTCAAGCACTTTTCAAGGACTATGATGCAAAGGAACAAAATTCAAGTACTTTCAAGGCCTTGAAAATGAATGATTCAAATTTAAGTACTTTCAAGGTTTTCGTGCGAACCCTAGCTGTTTCTAGTGAAGTCCACCTGACCAATTTCGGAAAAACTACATCCATCGTAAGCGAGTCAACAACACAACAAAGAAACTGGGTATCAGCGGGGCGCTGCTACTTGGACACAAGGGCGGACCCAGAGGGGGGCGGGGGGCGACCGCCCCCCCCCCCTTAGACTGACCAAAAAAAAATTTAAAAAATGTAATGCAAAAAAAATAAAAAAAAATACTACAAAATCAGATCTAACGCACACATTTTGTGGTACATTTCCGGCATGTAGGGTATAGTGAGGTTCAAGTTTTTTACAATTTTGAAGATTCTTAAAGGGGAATCTTCATGATCCCAGACAGTTCCAATTTCCCAACTATGCATCTTCTAGCTCCTCCCATAACTGTATGAAGCTCTTCCTTGTGCAAGAATAAACCTGTTTTATTGCTTAAGGCCATGTCATGGTGAGCATACAAGGCTATAAAATGTAATAAAAGTACTCTCTCTGCCTTGTGTGGAATGTGAGCTACTCTGCATCTTTCAAATTTTCAAACTTTGATGTCAATCAAAGAGAAGTCACCAACTGAGAATTTTGATATACATACACTAAAAATATACTTTGGGGTGATGACTGTCTGTCTTTAAATAAGACTCACAGTCATGGTAAACATGCTATCATACATGTAAGAAACTCACAGAGCCTCGAAGCTGAGTCCAGGGGTCGTGGAAAGGGAAATTCCCCGTGACCAGTCGCCCAGGGTCTTGATTTTGCTCTTACACACAGACACCCATCACCCTAACATTTCTGGTTCTGAGAAAGCAACATTCTCAGCTGGTGAATGCGCTCTTTGATTGACATCAAAGGCAAAAGATGCAGAGCAGCTCACATTACCCAGCATGCACAGAGAGTGTTCTGATTACATTTGGCCTTATATGCCCATCAGGACATAGCCTTAAGCAATAAAACTAGGTTGTGTCTGCTCAAGAGGGAGGGTTCATGACAGTTTTTGGAGTGGCTATGAGTACCTAAGTTGGGGAAATTGGAACTGTCTTGGGTTGATAAGAAAGGGAGCGGATTCTTCTATAGAAGCCCAAATGTTCTAAAATTTCTCAGTAAGAACCAATCATTTCAATTTTTCTTCAACAAAACTCACATTTTTCGGCACGCTTCGCGCTTTCCAAATTTTGAGTTCCCCATCGATCATTCCTTTGGGCATTCCGTTGCTTCTGGCCGGGGTTTTGGTTTGCAGAACCCGTTTGGCATATCCTTTTACCACCCCTTGTTGAGTCTGCATGCAGGTATTACCATCGTAAATCATTTTCCTGCAAGATTTTGGCGCTTTGCGTTCATTTATCACAATCGAAGTTGTACCACCAATGAACATCATAAGCCCCACAATTTCAGTGAATTATTCTAGCCAACGCTAGGTGAAGGCTCGTAGTTAGATGTCGGACATCAAGGGGATTTCATGTGGCATTCTAATACCTTGAATAACATTCATATCGAGATGGGTATATGGCTTGAAACTAAATTGACTAGTACCATAAATTCACTCAAAAATTTACTCTTTCTCTTCATGCAAAATTTCGTTCAAAGTGAAATACAATAACGACCATCTCAGTTGTGAACTGTGAAGAGCTTGGTGTGTTCTGCCTTTCAAATTCCTGCTGAAGCTCCATGCTAGTGTACCCATTTCGTTAATTTCTCGGACATTCGGGGAATTTCACTACGGATCCTATCCAAAATTATGCTGGACCACACCAAGCCTGCCATATGACAGGTTATGACAGTACCTGCTTTGGTCCCCTCTATGTTCGCAAAGTACTCAAGTCATCACTTGCTCTTGCGGAGCTAAAGAATTATCATCGTAATCATGATCATAGCCGTATTCCCTTCACTGGTGGCGACCTTCCATGTCTCTGCATTGCAAAAGGAGGCAAAATTCCCACCAGAGGAGCGAAATTTTCGCGTGCTTTGCGCGCATGTGCTCACTTTAAGCTATCTTTGGTAGGCTCAAGGTATGACCCCCTGTGGCTTCCGCAAACTATTATCATATGGCGTCACCACTGACTACAAACGTATAATCTTCTTTAGTTCCCCGTAGACGGTGCCGGTGCCCCCTATCAGAATTCTGGGATACAGGCCTGACTGACAAGAGCTGCAGATAGGCCTAGCTGGCTGACTTGAGGCGAAAGAGGGGTCTTTAAGGTAAATTACTTAAGTTAGATCCAAAAATATACCAACCTGTCTCCATGAGAGATTGATTCTACAGAGCACATTCAAAGAATTTACTGATAGTCCTTGAATTATTATCTCAAAAGTCGTAAGTCAGAGCTCGCTTATTTAGGGGTGTTAATACAAATTTTATAACCTTTTGAAGGCTTTTTTTTTGACAAAATTGATCTCCTTTGTCAAATTAGATGTACTTTTCATTTTTGCACTACACTGGCATTTTTCATATGATTTTGTAAATAACTTTTGTATAAATTTTAGCAACATCCTCCTCTTTAGTTGGGTTGCTATAATCGTTAAACTCTGTCAATTGACTGGAAAGCACTCTCACTGCCTTGCAAAGAGCCTCCCGGATCATTAAAAGGTAAAACTGAAGGGATTGCTGCTCATTTCTTTTCGACTCTTGGGGCATTTTAAACTAATTTTCTTTGTTCAAATTGTCTTATATTGCGAGAGCTTCCGGGGGCTTCGCCCCCTGGACCCCCACCGGGGCTCCGCCCCTGGACCCCGCCAGGGGCCCTAACGCGGGCCCCTGGACCCCAAGCGATTATACTCATGCTTCGCGCTCGTGGTGCACCTTCGGTGCACTTCGTCCGCCCCCACTTACATCAATTTCTGGATCCGCCTTTGCTTGGACAGGAGCAGGACATAAAATTTGTGCAATCAGCTAGTGAACTTTCATGATCATCGAAGAGTACTGGGAGACTTCTTGTGTATATTCCGAAGATAGACTCAAAGAGGATACTCAAGAGTTTTCTTATGCCCAAGACTAGCCATCAATATAACACTGAAGTACACTACTACCTCCAAAGAATAATATGGAACATTTCATGAGTCATTCAAATCCTAAACGTTCATACCGTATCACCTTGGAGCCTGACACCTGAGATGTTTACTGTCACAAGGCCATACTGTACTGTACCTTCCCTGTTACTTTTCCTTCCTGTATCTGAATGTACACAGTTGCTGCGATTCCAATAGTCACATACTTTTACATGTTGGGAACCAGTGGCGTAGCCAGGATTTTTTGAGCAGGGGGACACTGGGGGGTCACAAACCTTTCCTAGGGGGGCACAGTTTCTGAATTCTCTCCCTCTCTATAGGGCTTATATACAGAACTTTGCATTCCAAAATTTTCCACAAGAGGGGGGCACCTAGGGTGGCACATGTCCTCTCATGCCCCCCCCCCCCCTTAGCTACACCACTGTTGGGAACTCATGAGACACCATTTGTAACAATTGGAATTCACCTAGTGAAAAAGCACTGCTGGCAGAAGAAATTAGCAAAAAAGCAATGTTTCATATCTTTTTTCCTTGTAAGAAGAAATACATTCTCACATGATTCTTTGTAAAACAACTACAATCTTCTTCCTAGGGATCGGCAATACATTGGGAAGGAACTTGGCTATGGTCCCAGGCCATAATGAGGTACACCAGGCATGCATGCCACAGCCTGGATTCCCGCAATGACTTCATTCATCTTGTCGACACAAAGGTTGGTAAGCACACTGTTCAGCAACATTACTGCACAGTAAATGAATGAAGCTGCAAACAATTCACCAACATCAGAGTTCACATATCTGGGTTACTTGCCATGGCTATAAGAATGTGCAACCAATTTAATGTACTCTGTGGCATTGGAGCTTTTCAAACATACCAGTTTGTGGAAATATCACAACCATTTCCCAATGCAATGGGCTTGCAGGCAGAAGGAGGGAGGGGCAGATTACAAAGCAGTGCCTTCAAAAATTTTGATAATGCGCCCCAACTTTTTTCAAATCGTCTGCTAAAATAATGGAACCCAGGGTGGGCCCATACAAATCCTCTCCCCCCTCCCCCCCCCCCACACACACAAACACTGTAAACTTACGACCCTGAATACAAAACACTCCTTCAAAATTAACTAAGCTACTTAAAGTACAGGCTCACAGGGTTACTCTGTTAATACTCCTATTTTATGTCAGAGTGCAGCCCTTTATTCATGCTACAATCAAACCCTCTGAATTTCCTCGAGCATTTTAAGAGATTGTAACAGTATGTCATGGAAGATGAAGAAAGCCTCTTTACTGTCATGATTAATACAGTTTCTGAAATTACCAGATTAGCTCTCAGCTCCATACAACACTCACACACAGTTAAAAACCGAGAGTAAAGTTCCAAGTGATCAAGGTGTACTTAGCTTTCTTACTGTGAACTAATACATTTCCTGTCAAATTATGCGTAACATAAGGCAATACTGACATTAACTAAAAAAAGAACTATCTGATGAAAAATTTGGTTCCATTCCTCCACTTATTTCCCTAAGGAATAAACACCTTTACTTCATTTCATGCTAAGGTGACGTATGATGTGCTTTGAAAAGTCAGCAACATCTTTTTGAATCCAGATGTATCTCAGGAGAGTGTCCCAAAAGGATTCCTACTTCCATTCATGATGACACTGATGCAGTAATTACTAATTTTTACTGTAGTTTTGAATACAGCAGCATGCACAGACCATGTGGTCTAGGTGTCTCTTGTGGTGTGGAAAATGGAAATTCAATGGAAATGATTTGGAGTTTGGTTTCCACTTCAAAAACTTATTACCATTTTGCTTGCAACCATCTTAGAATGTGTCATTGAGCATGAATATCCCCAATTCCGAACCACTACTCCTTCAGTTTACATGTATAAGTTCAACTGCAAAATTCTTGACACATAACTGTATGTACCCTTCTCTTGATTTATTAAAGGAGATCTATGCAATTTTAAGAATCAAACTTTTTAGATTCTGAAGGGTGGAAAAAGAGAATATTTTCACTACTCAAGAACAAATTTTCCTGTTTAGCATGAGAAGTGTGCCAATGTTTTATAGCACAACAAAGCCTTTTTATGCACAAGCTTTGGCATTAAAAAAGTATGACTAGTATGTTGTACAGATAACTGCACAAACAATATGATCTGAAGTGCACATATACAGTAATGTTCATACGCACACACATTTGGAGCTATTTCAAGGTACAGTCTCAGAGGGCAATCTCTGAACATGTCACATTCTCCTTGTATAATAACAGGGACTTACTGTTGATGCAGCTACTGCAATCGTATATTATTTATGATATATACATACGTACAAACCTGCCATAAAAAACTCCAAAAAAGGTACACAAGCGCCACCCAATTCTAAATACCCCTGTACATACTGTATATTCTGCTTGTGTAACCTTACTTCATGATTAGCTCATATGAGTCATGTGACAATATTTTTGTGAATGAATTCTTTAGGTTCATGCTGCATGATTCCATTTCCTTGGTTTATACTTCAATTATACATACGAAAATTTTATGTTCTGAAACACTATGTGACCTAATTTTATTCAGGAATAGAAGTGTTGTACGATTTAGCTGATTTTTCAGTGTACATATTTGAGGTGACTGTTCATCCCCTCCACATTTCCTGCCAATACCAAGATGTACTGATAATACAGTTGTACCACATGTTTTTGCATATGGTACTATGTACACCAAACCATGTCACCCTGTGCCATTCAGCTGTAGCTTATATGAAGCCTTAATCCATCCAGATGTTTACATGTCTCACTCTGGTAGGATTAGAGTATGACTTCTAGGACAAATGTACCCAATTAAAGGAGACATGTTCATTGTAATTATGATGTTTACATGCATGCATGTACATAGCATACAGGTACCTTGACTGTACAGTATGTCTAGCACATTTTGCTACAGGAAAGAAGCAGCCATGCTGCAATCCAAATGTCGTTATAATTACTTAATCATGAACAACACCCACTGTCTTAATTATATACTGTACATATAGTACACACTGTAAAATAAATCACTTCTGAATTCTGTAATTAATCGTTCATTAGAAACGTAATAAAAACAATGTTTTTATGGTACAAGCCAAATTGTATTCCAATTTTTGCTAGATGATACAGACTGGAGGATAAAGTGGTCAAGTTTTTCATGTAGAGTACTCTCAAAGGTCAAATTCTAAGTTCTTCTCATGCAATTGAATATACTTTCTCCAAGGTCTATAAAGGTCAAATGCCTATTTTGTCAAATTTCATATTTTACTTCTCTTTTTTTGGCTCATACATCATTCAGATGAAAACAGTGTTCTCACATTCTAAACTGGTACTATATTACATTTGTAATATTGTGTTTACAAGTTTTTGATTTCTTTCATTTATTTTAATTTCAAATTTAAAAAGTGTGATTTCTGCAATTTTCATCTTTCTTTATAACTTCCATTGCTGTGTTCTGTTTTTCTGTATCACAGAGTGGTAATTTACTTTGTCCAGTAAGAAACAAAATTTGGAATCCTAAAGGCTATTAGGTAACACTACCAAGGTATTGTCAACTTTGAAGCGTTTAATTATTTTAAATAAGTTTATGGTCATACATTTCCTCTTTTGAACTCCTTGTGCTTAAAGGGCTCAAGCACCTACTCAAATCTGAAAACGCTCCTTACTTTGGAATGGTAAATGGGCTGTCCGATATTATAGGGGAGGTAAGTAGGAGTGAAATGTATTGTTTTAACCATGTGACAGTTGCTTTACTTTGAAAATCATACAAGACAAGTCCTTGTTTTACCTATTAAATGCAGTACTTGTGATGCATGAAAGAAGTCTGTGAGAGAAATAAGAGTAGATCTGACTGGCTCAGCTGTTTTTTAAAAAGTACTGTACATAGTTGTACATAACATAGACCCTTTTCCAATTTAGCAATTACAAAGGATTATGGGATAGACTTCTATTGTGTGTCATTTTTGGCCACAGTAAAATGCCATTGACAAAAACGATCCTAGCAAAACTCTATCCCATAATCCTTTGTAACTGCTATTTGGAAAATGGTCTATTGGGGTGACTGACTGCTATACACCCACTGCATATTGGTACTGCAAGCCTTCTCATCTATTACCATTAAACTGCTTCTAAAGCAAAAACACTTGGACTAGTGTTGAACCAAGTCATCATTATTTAATACCTGAATCAGCCCATACTCCACATATTTTCATCCTGTATCGGTATCCATTACAGTAACTTTACCTTAAAAGGATGATATTATTTTTTCTCCTCTCATACTATATAAAATGGTACATTATGAGTACTGAATTTTTGGCTACAAGTTCCACCTTTCACCTCAAACAATGAAGGGAAAAATGAAAGGACACTTAGTGATAAGTGTCCAGTATCCTACGATTCAGTTAGCAAATATGCTTATTTCTCATAGGTATTGCATCAGTATCAGCCAATACTGAATTTTGAAATATCCGTATCGGTAATAGCAGCTACTTATAATATTGGTACAACCAGGGAGTTGCTATTTGACAAACAGCCTAGCAACTCCCTGGTACAACACTACTTGGGGCACATAAATGGACATGTTCTTGGCAGAGGAGATTTTAAAAGTAAAGACCCTTCAACAAAACTGTTTAAAAAACTGTTGTTCTGTATGAAGTGTTCTGTTCACATGCACTAATTTTAGCATTACGGTGTACAAGTAAAGAATATCAATTCACGTAACTGCCTGAGGGGAACATAGCGGTAATGGTTTACTCAATAAGAAACAGGTGACTGCTTCTACAACATACAATCAATTCTTTTAATTTCTGGACAAATTGAAAAGGTCACCAAGAGTCTTAGAGAAGATATGCTAGGTGAGGTTAAAATGTGGCAGCACTATCTCCTACAAGTATATCTTAATGCTGACTTAATGGATCGAAACGGACAAAGTTAGCAGTACCATAGTCTACTATAAGTATAGGAGCTCATTACAGTTAAATATGTATATATGCAACACATCTTTGGTTTCAGTTAAAAACACAGAAAAGCATTTTTCAAAATTTATCTGCAATAGGTGACTTTGAGGTTACTGGATCTTTAAGATACTACAATCTTTTGAATTGAACTAACAGACACTTATGAAAAAGTTTAGTATTTTAAACCTCACATTCATAACTATAATCATACTGTATCACTGATAAAGTGGAAGATGTAGGACATTTCAATAATATCAACTGTACTGGTTACTGCACACGAACAGTGCTTTCAGTTTGCAGTGTTGTTCAGATTATTTTTGGAAAAGAGAATGCTTTCTGGAAATTTGGGGGATTCGGAAATTTGAAGGAGTAATACTTTTTTTATTCAAATCATAAAGACAAGTCTTTCTTTTCCTCTTCCCTTTTTTTGTGTGTGATAAATCTCACCTTTGCTTTCATGTTCAGTTAAGAAAATGAGAGCAAAGCGTAGGCCTGTGAAGGGAACATCTTTGCAAATTTCAGAAAATAACCATCATATTTTTGGAAATTTGGAACTCTGTTTCAACCAAGTTCAGTTTTGAATTGTGCAAGCACTGCACTGAACGCTAACTGACAACCCTACTGTGAAATGTCCATGCATTCTAACTATTCCCTGTCGGTACTGGATTACCTTTGTCATATGAAAAGGTTCTAAAACATTCTAAAACTAGTACTATTTAATATGAATATGAAAACTGCCATTTCCATGTCATATTTGATGAAACAAACAGTCACTCATCAATAAAAATAGTATGGTACATGCTGCATGTCTATATTAGACAGTATTATTTCCTTATTTGGTTAATAATTTTAACATCTCACAAATTTCCCCATGAAATTAAATATTATTATTATAACTATTATTCAAGAATCAAGATTTATAAAGCACCAACTATTTAAACATGATGTAGAGGTCTTAAGGTCAAAAGGTTGGTCAGGGACATATAGCTACTTTGGGGAGCAGAACTCCTCCGGGAGTAACGTTTGGTTTTTGCCCTTGGCTCTTCGCCAATGAGTTGAGGCAGACTTTGGAAAGAGTTTAACATACAGTGCAAAAGATTATAAAAACAAACAAAAAGAAGATAAAATCAATAAAATAGAAGGAATTAAGATAAAACAAAAACAAATAACATCAACACAGAAAGAAATGATTACAAAACCATACACCACACATAACCATACTAACACAAAGTAGACTGAAGGCATGGGTGTAAGTCTATCAGATTATCAGTGATAAATTCAGAAATACACAGTACCTTGGAAGAATGAGCCACTTTTCTCAGCCAAGCATCTTCAAACCACTAATATACTGTTCCACTGTCAAATATTGTACCACTCACTGCTGTGAAGATCACAAAGTCCTTCAGTATCATATGGTGGTTGTCTTCACTTCTGCAAGAACAACAAGAATTGAAAATGTTTTGCAAAATTATATCACAATAATAGAACACTTATGAAAAGGATCATTTCCCCAACTCTAATAAATGACAATCCTTAATCACCTTTATTATTTTTATTTCTTTAATAATATGGATACCAATATAATTCTGATTTGCAGCTCCTAAGGAGTCAAACAATACATTTGCTGGAAACATACAGTTGACCAGCCAAACACTGATATTTCTGATTAAAGGTTTAAACACTAACACATCAAACGTTTGTTGAATTATGGTGAATTTTAAACACTATGAGTGACCAGCTACACACTTGAGTTGATAATTCTACAAGCTTACAAAAGGAAATGCAAAATGATTGGTCTAAACCAGGACCAGCAACTTACAACAAACAGATAAAGTTTCAGAAACCTCACAGTTATCAGTTCCATCTCACTTCAACAGACTAAAATCTGACATTAAGTGATTTCAAATTACTACAAATCACTTCATGAGTATCACTGGTAAAAGCCATCTCTAAAATTCCATCAGCGATGAACGTTGGTATTTTTCAGGACTATATCACACTTAAGGTACTGAAGAATGTTCTTTGATACATACAAGCACAAATCAATACAAATAAGATATTTTGTTTCACCAGAATGAATAATCCATTCGTCTTCTTCTAACTTGTGTTCAAAATCACTTGGATTGTAATGAAATGTGAAAAAAGTTTCTTCAGATTTAGCTGCAGACACAAATTTCCAAAGTTCCATTCCTTGGGTTCCATTCTTCATGTTCTATGCATGCACTTTTATGGCACAAATCACTTCACAGTACATTTATACTCTCTGTTGTGATATGAAATCTAGGTTGCTCTAAGGACAGCTATCTCACCTTGGTTGATACTGAATCGATCATCTGAGCTTAATTAGTTTAAATGTCACAAGAACATGTTATGAACTTTGTATTCCTTTTATTTGTACTATATATAACATGGAGTTAGCTTCATAGTAAGCAAGAAAGATTCGCAAGAAAAGATGAGAAAGATTAACTTTTTAGGAGGAAGAGCACCTCCATATTTTGATATTAAACAATATTGCTAAAAAAGAAGAAATCTGGTCCCTAGCTTGTTTGTGTTTTTTCTGGCTTTACAGTCTCTCCCAAATAAGCAAGATACAGTATAATGGTTTGTAAGCCTAGAGTGAGTGAAGTATTAGCACTGTACTTCATGGAAGTCCCTACCTACTATACAGGCTAAAAATACATTACAGATAGTGATACTGTACATGATATTATTTTCATCCTTTTCACAAAACATAAATTCTACGAGGTATTTAACAAAGACCCTGTTGCGCTTTTCGAAAGTGTTATTTAAAATCGAAATCAGTTTTTGTATAAGAATGCTCTAATAGTTGGAGAAAGTTTGAAAAAAGGGTACAGTACCTTTAGTACTTTTGTCATAAAGATGGAAAAATGTGGAAGGCCTCAACTGTAAGGTGAACAGTTCCACTGTCAGTAATTAAATGGGTGATAGAGAGAATGTTGTAAATTGAGACACTGTTTATAAAACATCATTTTCCTTGTTTATCCCTTCCTAGGAATGAAGAAGGTACAGAGCAAAGCTAACCCCTAAAATTTATTCATAAGTGGAATATGACCTGAAACATGAAAAAGTAATGGATTGCTTTGAGTCTAAAATGAGACCATTTTAGAGGTGCCATCAACCTCTGGAATATCAGAAGGGGAAGATGTTCAGAGAATTCAGCTGTATTCACCTGTATCCCACACCTCTTCATCAAATGTACACAACTTCTGAGGGAGGCAATATAAAACAGCTTCTAAATCTTCACTTGACCAATACAGTGCTACACATACCCATTATACAGTAGATAAAAAAGAAATAAAATCAACGAGGGTTTGATTCTCTAATGTTATGACCCTTACTATTCAAAGTTACCGCCCTATTTTAAAAACTCCTGCAAGCCTTACAAAATGACAGTGTGTACAGCATTGTAACAAATTTGCTATTGTATTTACAAAAAGAATCTTAAGTTAAAACTTTACAAAAAAGAGATCTACCCAGAGAAAGTTTGCAACATACATTAAACTGGTGAAAATATAACCTCTGCATCATCTCAAAAATAACTTACATATCCTCTGGGATATGAAGGAACCAGTGGATTCTTTCATCATCTTTTAATAATAAATACCAGTACTGCACTCTAGACACAATTATATCTTTCAAACTTGTGAACAAATTTCTCTCACTGGTAACAATTTTGTTTATTTCCCAGAGGAATCAGATAAATATTTTGCCAACAACAATAAAAACTGTGCAATCAACACAGAATTTTTACATTTTGTACAGTACCCTGATGATAGACAATTCCATCAGACACTGCACTCCAGCCTTTGACAAAAACTTCCAAACCAACTCGCAAATTTGGCAAGCCTTATCAAAAATGCAGTGTAATCTAGTGCAGGTGAATGTCGTCATGAGCAAAATGTTACTCACCAATGGCGGCATGCAAGCAATTTTGTTGAGGCCTGCTGTGTACTCATATTTTAGTGAGTGCATTTTCTAATTTTTAATTGAAAATTTCAATTGCCATGAAAGGCAGACTTTCCTTATTTGACCAAATGAAATTTTATATGATGAATTTAATCCCCATAAAGCCTTTTCTGCAAGCCGCACATGAAAAACTATTGTTACTACTGTACCGTGGTACAGTGCCCCCATAACTTACCTATGGTTTGGGAATCTATAAACCCTACTATAAACGTTTATGAGGGTGAGCTCATAGGTCACGACCTTGAAATAAGGATAGCGCCACCTCTGTGCCAATTAATTTTACCGAGTTTAATTCCATGGTAGATGGGGTTGTTCGCACATACAATAGATGAAGTAAGTAGGAGTGAAATAGATTGCCATTTCTATTTAGTTTTTTGGGAAGGGGTGGGGGCAGTGAGAGGACTGTTTGTCTTGAGGGGCAAATATTTGTTTAGGGAGTATTTGTCTGGATCCATCAGATGAATCTAGGGGTGCACCGGATTTGGAATTTTAAAATCTGGCCGGAACCGGATTTGCCGGATTTATTAAAAAATTCCGGCCGGAATTCCGGCCGGATTTAGTCAAATGAAAGAACCAGAACCTACTAGGTGGGGTTATGTCTATTTCTGTTTCTATGTGAGTAGAATTTTGGCATTTTTATTGGTAATAGAACCAGGTGCAGCAGCCTATAAATCTTTACTATTTTTAGGCTTTATTGGTAATTTCCCCACACAGAAACTGGAATTCAAGTCTTGAATCCTGTGATTGAAAGGTGGTATGTCTAAATGGTTAATTAACAAAATCACAAAATGTTTATACCAATGCTATTACTAGTATAGATGAGGCATTGTTTTTTTTTTTGGGGGGGGGGGGTTACAAATTGTTCATTAATGAATAATACATTTCTTATGTTTACCTTGATGTATTCTCTAAATTGTAAGGGGGCTAGAAATTGAAAATATGGAACCAATTAAGCCTTCAACAGTACAACTCTTCAACTCTATTACAGGGCTATATTGACATTAAACTTCATTCCTGTTACACCTTACAAAAACTGACACTGTACTTATTTTTTTTCTGGTACAGACCTGCTAAGCTAGGTGTCAATATTACTGGGGGTGGGGGTGGGGGGGGGGTGGGTGGAGGGATAGGCACACTTTACTTCCCTATGCTTTTATTTGTTTCCTTTAATTCTGGGCAGATCTGCTGAGTTAGGATTCAACATCTCCAGGGGGAGGGGGGATAGGCACACCTTATTTCCCCGTATGTGCAATTCTTAAGGTGACATTCAATGCAAGTTTTAAACTTTGGTTAGGAAGATTTTCATTACAAAATTTATGGTATGCAAAGTGGGGGTAACCATGCTAATACATGTAACAGTGTGGGGGTCAGAAATTTGCTAATGAGCAATTTCATTGGTAGGAATTATCTCAGGAAGTTATACAGTTGTCCAAGAACCATACAATATAGGACTACGCTGTGTAAATGTCAAATATTCTCACTGTATCAATCATTGGCACTGTATTTCATCAGTTTTGAATCCTTGATTTGTAAAACTGCTTTTAATAGCCAAGGAATCAATACAGTAAGTCTCTTGGCTTTCTGGTTAATTTTTTTTACTGCTTTTAGTTTACAAGAAATGGTACTACAGTAATGTAATGTAGTTTGGTAACTTACATTTCTTAATTCAGTTACCAAACTACATGTATTTTAGATATTCACATCATTTTATGTGTATCCTAGACATACTTTATGCATTGAAGCTTGATAAAGTACCACTTCAATTTGCTATACTTTGCGTGATGCTACATTTCTGGACTTTCAAGATATGTACTAAATATTGTACTATTCAAGGACTGTTTGACCCAGTAATATAAAAACACATAGGACTTCAATACTTCTATTTGGTAAACATTTCAATTTGATAGGCTTTGGGTTGATTCATTGACACTTTCAACTGTTTAGCAAAATACATCACTCCTACTTGTAACTTATATCTATGCAGCATGCCTACTTCTCTTTACTGAGTTGGGGGTGACAAAGCCCTTGAGCATGTTGAAAGTCTGTAAAGTTAATAAACCCTATCATTAAATAATATTATTTAAAGCACACTGCAATCCTGGTCTATACATTGTATTATATCTAGTTAAGACTTGCTGGAAATTAAGTTGTAAGTTGTATTGCATAGCTTACCTACAAATCCGGCAAATCCGGCCGGATTTAACAAAAAATCCGGCCGGATGCCGGATTTGGAAAAATCCTCAAATCCGGCCGGAATTCCGGCCGGATTTGAAATCCGGTACACCCCTAGATGAATCCACTATTCAAGCCATAGCTTTGAAAAATTTTGAACTTGGGCATGATGGAAACAACTCAAGAATTGCCCCCAATTATTATGTGACTACTGTATACATGGGTCTGTGCATGGTACAATACAAAACAGGAGATACCTTGCAAGCATCTGCATACCAAACTTTTCGGAAAGGTAAAGCTTTGCCAGTAAATTCAAGGACATGGAGATTCATTACACCTCAAAAATGATGTCAAAGGTAGGAAATTTAAGGGGCAGGACCTTGTGGGGTCCAGGTAAAACACTTAAGAAAATGCAATTAAGAAACATGAGATGCTGCTTTTGTAAAAACAGCACATTTCAAAACTTAATGCCCATTATATATATTCACTGGCTTGCTTGCTTTATTCACACATAACTGTGAGAATTGCATTTCCCTAGAAACGAATATGTAGAGAATTTTATCAAAATTTTAGGCAAAAGGGACTGATCACTTTTTTCTACCCTTACAGCAGTACACTGGATTGAGAAAATTGAGGCAAACTTAAAAGATTTAACTTTGAATGATGACAGCACACCATCACTGGGAATGAATGTACAAAGAGCATCATCTGATTCTATTGTAAATTCATTAGTTCTTATGTTTAAATGAATCTTACAGTATGTCTCCAATTCCAAATTCCTGTAAAGTACCTATTATGCCATTTACAGCTTGTAAAGGTACAGTATTACTTGCAATTTCTTTATTAAACTTTAACTGATGATTCAGTAACAGACTCTTGCATTAGTATCCATAGCGACAACCACAAACACTAATTTGGGCAAAAAAAATCCTATTGAAGTCTTACAAAAGGGGATTAGTTACATCCTTGAATTTAAATGATCGAACAAAATTATCTCAGGCACAGACACGGACAGACAATACTGGCAACAGTCTCAGGTATAAATGGCATCACAGTTACAGTAGTGGTTTCTAAATGGATTGTTTTCATTTTGAATTAAGCAGAATGCTTTAAATCTGGCTTTATGCACAAGCACAGTACAAAAAAGGCCTTCATGTCTTCCGAAATTCTCAAAGCTAGGTATGTTCCCCCCCCCCCCCCTTTTTTTGTCCTCAGTCTGTCACAGTAAATACGTACACAAAAAGCAAAGCTGCTTTCAAAATACTGCTACTGTAGGTATCATTCCTAAACAGGAATTACATTTCATCTTATGTCAGCTCTACATTTATCAAAATAGGTGTAGCCTATATGTACAGTATACACAAACACTGATACAGTATAGAAACCTACAGCCATATTTGACTATACTCAGTTGATAAGTTTTCCTTGAACCTAAGTCTAATAAACTTTTTTGACCCCTGACAGAATGGCAGGGGAGAGTCAAATTGATCCCATCCACCCAATTATATACATATTTTAATTCCAGCCAAGGATGGGTGTGTGTTGCAAGCAATATTTAAAGGGCTCATTGAGTTGAAATCAGTTAGTTTGTGATGAGTTTGAAGGAAATCATTGCATGATAATGCTTCTAATTAGCCTCATTAGTCATTTATCACATCTTCTAGTTACCCAAAATGTGAGAAATTGTAGTTTTTATGGGTTTAAGAGGTTGCAGTTTGCAATGCTTGTCCAAATTCTTGATTGACCAGCCTCTTTTGAGTATACAACATGTACAACAGGACAACTGAAGCCTTGATCACAACAGCTGTTTGTTAGAGGAGTTGAGAGGCTCTCAATCAAGTTGGTATAAGCTTCACTAATTGGTTGTCTTTGAACAAGGGTTGCATATGATTAACACGTATTTGGTAAAAAGTGATATGTCTGGTCACAAATTTGTAATAAATGTCTTTAATCATTAATTACCCAATCATTGCCATTTGTTAAGTGAAAGAGAATTGAGGAAGGTGTCCCCCAGGAGGGGCCCCAAGCACCACTTTGCTAACAACTTGCCAGAGACTTACTGTGAGTTTATTAAATGTGAGGGTTATTTCTATGTGAACAGGAGGTAAGTATGAGGGTTCCTTCATTAAATGAAAAAGACTGACATTGTCACATTTCATTATGTAATAATTTTCAGGGTAAAAAAATTTGTATAAATTTTACCTACTTAAAGACAATTTGTAGCATACAAGCACTGTTGACAAGTACCATACCAACATCATGACAATAGACCACAAACAATGGACAAAACAAAGACTGGTGTCTTTTCGTGGAGTTAACATGCTAAAAATGCTCACTTATCGAGTAATGAATCCTAGGAAAATTTTGGAATACCTGTTAACTATGGTATAAAGAAAAATGACATGAGCAAAGGCACCAGATGAGAAAAGTTTTCTTGTGATCCATCTACTTCAACCTTTGAAGAGATTTAAATCTATTTCTGTATTAATTACTGCACGGCATAGATTGTTTGTATGGAATGTAGAAAAAAGGCAACAATTTAGAAACTTCACACCAAAGAACACTGATTTGATGCTTAAGAATTTAAGGCACTAAACAAAAATCTTCCCTCTTTGTACCACCACAACCACAAGGAAGAAGCCCTATTTCATGTACACTAAAATGTAATATAATTTGTGACATTTTTCATGCCACTGGGTACAGAAGAAACAACATTATGTAGCGGTGATCAGGAAATCATATGAGTGGTTTCAATTTGCTGTATGTTACGGCTGTCGAACCCACAGGAAGCCTGAGGCAGGCATGGATAATTCGGATACAGCACTGTATATTGTTACAACACTGTGCACCCAACTCCCTTCTTGTGTTCAAGTTCCACTTATAATAGAGAAGGAAGAGTTAGATGGAATTTAACGACACACCAACACAAATGTGTTATAAAGTGTCAGCCAGATAAAAAGGTCAAGTTCAAAAACGGTTTCAAACAAGGTTCAAGTTCAAGTTTGGTTTCAAATATAATTCAAATAGGGTTCAAGTCCTCCCCTTTAGTCGCCTCTTACGATACGCAGGGGGAATACCGTGGGCATATTCTACAACCCCCAGCCCACAGGGCACTTATAATAGAGAATAATGTCTTGCCCAAACCTTAAACTGTAATGACAGCTACATACAGGACATTTCAAATCATCTCTCATCTCCCTAAAATTTATCTCTCATGATGTTTAGAATATTGGAACATAAAAATTACATGTTAATATGCAAACAGAAATTCTGGGTTAACTTAACAATTCAGTACTGTCAAACATCCCAAAATTAAAACTGCTGTACTGTACATGAATGCGGACACCACACTGGACTAATTCAAGCAGGGGCAGGGTAATGGCATTTGTCCTTTTATAGCATAGTACAAATGATAAACGAAGAAGTCTTTAAGTCCATATACTGTAAAGAACTCATGTAATCAGCAGGCCTGTAATAATGTGATGTTATTGGAGCATAAATAGTGTGCCCAAAAGGTTCAATCAATAAATTTAACTCTTGTAAAATGTCGATGACCAGCTGAATGGTTCACATATAAACAGGACTAATATTAGTTGCATTTGCAGCATTGATGCTCAGTTGTTCAATGAATTACTACCATTTAAGAACTCTTTCAGGGAAGTGCAAATATGTGTACAGTACCTGAGGCTGACGAGAACAATATACTGTAGACTGACATACACTATACAGCGAATCATACTGTCAGTAATACAAAGCCAAGTAAACATATGCAATTTGACCACTGGGTCTCTAACACAACCATTAATGCATGTTAAAATATATCTTAAAGCAAGAATGACTTGAAGAAACTTTAAGAAGCCTAGAGCATTATGACACAATATACACAGCCTACATATATACTGTAGTGCTATCAATACTATTACACATTTCCAGTTTACTGTAATGTTCACTATTTAAAGGCTTCAAATCAAGGCAAGGCCTACGCTTGAGGATAGGAATGCTACATGTTACTGTATCAAAAAAAGGTCTGCTTTACTGTATATGATATTGCACTTGAATACATTTCTCCTAATATGCCATAAATTAACATAATTTGCACAGGGAAATTCTTAGAATGTCACCAAATTTATATAATTTTGGTAAAATCTGAATTAACTGTTGTTGCAAACATCATATCACCATGGTTGCTCTGTTGGCATTAATTGAAATCACATTATAATCTCACACACCCACACACACACAAAAAATCCAAACTTTTTGGCAGTCTTTGAATGAGTGTGTTGTAAGTCTCACCTGTTCTTTTTTATTTATTCTGGGGCGGGGCAGGGAGCAGTAACAGCCTCAACATGGTGTACCATTTCAGTATGGAAAGAGTCTTTGTTTCACTTACAAAATCTAACTTGCAGAAATCAAAATCAAAATTTGCAGAAAGTTTTACTCGTCATGATCATTTCTCTAATGAAATTCAGTTGGAAGATTGCACATGAAATGGAGTATGCTATGTATTAGCAATTCCACACAACTAAAATATAAACAGCAAGTTTTAATTCAGAAGAACATACAGTTCAGCAAGTATTACATCTACAGGGGAAAACAATTTCCCCTGCAACCCCATAGTAGCTCACCATAGGAGGAGCACATGGGGAAACTGCCCCGGTTACGATAGTCTCCGTTCATCAAAAATATAATAAGAGATTATAATGGTATTATGGAACACGTTCTGACAGCATGCCTTGCATCTCACAAATGTCATATATATTTTATTGGGCTACATCACCACTGGTCATATGAATTAATACTGTGAGGTGTAGTGACTTCAAGATATCGCCCCCCCCCCCTCCCTCAAGCAAAATTTGTTAAAGCTGCTATTGCTGCACCCATACAATCAAGTGCACAAAACAAACCGCAACTAACAACACTGTCAACAAACACATGTACATGCAGTACGACAAGAAGAATGGCTATACAGTACTCAATACTCATGACAGAAAAAGTTGTTTATTTACACTGTACAATAATAAAAAAAGCAGCTCATTAGTAGTCCTCAGACATATTTAATTTACCTGGTACTGTAGTTAAATGTTAAAACTCCCTTCACAAACTCCTTCTGCAGCAACAAAAAGCTATATCCATCATCAATACTCAAATCTTATGCCAACAATACTGCTTCACTGTATCTACACTTTTGATGAGTCACAAACGATGAACTGATCCCTTTCACAGAAAACCCTCCCAGGATTCCCAGCATAGATCAGACATGGTGCTAAAATCAATGAAACAAAAGAAAGCCTTTCAATTAAGAAACATCAAACCTAAATAATATTCATATCATCACTTGAAACAGAAGGCCTTGGCAAGGATCAGTGGGATACCCATCTAGCCTCTGTCTGGCATTCTGAGATGACTTTCTTATCTTCAATGTCGAAATACTGTAGTCTTAACCTACTCAGCAGTTGACAGTCTAAACCTGTTGGGACTCCTAAGTATTTCCTTGTGTCTAGTGGGAGAAAACCAATGAGTGCTGTGCTGACAAATGCCTCACATGCCCCTCTGATGTTTCATTAACCTCATAAAAGGAATTTAATTAAGTAGCCTAGATGGGTTGTTTAAGGTGACTATACTTGTGCTGTTTATGTATGCCTTGTGGTCAGTGGGGTATGTAAGCTTTCCATATATTTAAAGTGTACCTAAAGTCTGAAAATTCAAAAATATATATTACAGAGCATGAAAACTGAATTCTAATGGTCCAATTCCCATCTTCACAGGACTTTCGTAAGCTGAGATATAAAATGTTGAAGTTTATTCACTCGATTTAAAAAGGCAGATTGCGCAATAATTTGTGATGTCATTGTTGTACTACTCAAATTACAATCTTTGTATTTCTTTGTTTTTCTGAAAACCACCGCACCTTGTGCCAAAATGTGATCGCGTTCTTACTGCTTTGGGGTGACTTGACTATATAAGCCCTCTCTGTACAGCATGTCATGCAAGAAAACAGGAAGCGGTCAAGGTCATATAAACATTTTTAATTTTAAAAGAAAACAAAGCATTTAATGTGAGTTGTACAACAAGAATGTCAAAAATTATTGCGCAATGAACTGTTTGGATTTAAGTGAATAAATTTTAACATTTAATATCTCAGCAATGGAATAAGCTATGACAATGGGAGTTGGACCAATAAGATTAATTTTGTAACCTCTAAAATATATATTTTTGAATTTTTAGACTTTAGGTCCACTTTAACTTTGAATTCCATATACTGTTATTTCACTGTTGACTGGAAACCATGAAAACATGGCACTGAACATTACTTGTGCAAACTGCTGTGGATGCCAGAATACCTCTTCAAATAAATGTATGTAACACACTATGATCAATGTCCAAAGTAGCCTGAGGAGCAGGCAAACTTTTTTTGTTCAGCTCATTGCTACAAAAAAAGGAGGGCAGCAGCCCAAGGGGGTGGCAGTAAAAGAGGCACCAAGCAGGCTATGTTCTAAAGCTGGTCAGAAAATCAGGCCAAATGACGTCACACCCAAGATGAATTAGTACACTCCACAATCCGCATTCATGCGTGGCTGTTCTTGATCATGTGACAATATTTTTGTTACTTGAGGGTGATTAGTTAGATGTTGACCAAGAGACCAACATTTTTATTTTAGAAGACATTGTAGACATCTGTCCCAAACTTTTGACAGACATGATATACCAATACTGGAATAAATACAAAAAAATTCTGACAATGTCCACATGTCTTAGAATATACCATTTCATGTATGGGATTTTGAAAAGCATTGGACCTGTAGACATTACTAACTAATCAAATTCATTTAAAAATAATTATTTTACTCATGAACTATTTTACGTTTTGTGTGATTATACTTACAGGGAGGAGTTTATTCATAAGCATACTGAATTTTAAAGGAAAATCATGGAGGGTTACAATCATTTCAAGTCGTTATATTTGATGCAACAATGTCCCTCCATGACACATACTAGGTTGGAGAAATTTTTCTCTTTCCCTGTGGTAAATATTGTTGGAAAACAACCTGCAGAGTTTTTAACATGTCCTCCACTTTGTAGCCATTAGATAAAAATTTTGTAATACTATGTGTACTGTATTTACAAAAGGAATTCTGTCATGGACGGACATCATATCAAAATTCTGTCCATGACACACTATTTTAACACCCCTATGACTAAATGGGAGAACCAATGGGGAATGAGTGTTTGCAGTGCAATGGGCCTATTTATTCACAACCAACCGCTGCACTTAATAGTGGGACAACTCTGCAGTAAAAGAAAAAGGCAAATATTACATTTTTTGTTCCTAGCTGGGTGGACTAGAGGAGGCAAAGTGTCTGGCTCAACATTACACTGAGCATCCCAGGAAGGACCTGAACTCACAACCTTTGGATCAAGAGTCATGGATGGGATAGCCTTTGTCAAGGCTTTTCTGCCGTTTGTTATCCCTCACTTTATTTAGGCCTACTTCGATTTGAAAGTAGCCTACGCGCTCCAACCATTGAAGCTAGGCCCTCGTATGCTGAGCAAACGATCTCGCGCCGGCATCAAAGCCTTTGGACAAAGTGTTAATATATGCATCTATGATATTCACGTTGCTACTACTTACTATTAATTGTTATTATGCTGCTATGTCGTCGAAAGGAAATTGACCAATGAAATTGCTCGATCCTTTATTATTGTTGCTTGAACACTCGCAGAACCAGTCCCTGTTGTTGACCTTGCGATATTACGTCGACCCAACGTTATCGCTCGAAGAACGGCGGACACTGGTAAATCAAACTCTTACCAAATCCATACGGCAGGTTCACAGATGTGTCCGTCCCGTTTGAAGCAGAGCTTCGAGCTGTCGATTTATTAATGAATTCGCGTCTAAACTAAGTAGAGCTACTGAATGTTGTGCGCTTGAATCATCCCATTGATCCCAGTTGTTGTTCGCCATGGAACGAACAGGCAAGGTACAGTCGTGCATATTCATGAATCACTGAAACCGAAGACTCTCTGATTGGTTCCCACTAATTACTACCGATTTGGTAGCAGATTTCAAAGGTTTAGTTAAGCAGTTTGTGCATGAAATTAACTTTGTCCAGAGGCTTTCCTGCGTAGCGATTTCCAGGGGGAGTACAAACACCTAGAAGGTAACAGCCAATGTTTCCTGCTAATGTTTCCAGAGGGAGGAGGAAAACTGTCGCAGGAAAGACTCGACAGAGGCTATGGATGGGATCGAGCACTGGTACTACTCCCTGGTATTAATTATGACCTAAATCCTTTCCTGATGCTATTTCTGATAAGACCCATGGGGCTCAAAGTTCAATCATTCCTTTATCCTTCCCCACAAAACTCCATCCAGTCTAGTCATATACTGACTTTTTAAATGAGTATAATTTAAACCTTACTGCATTTTCATTAAAAATAGAATTCTTGTGGTGACTTCACCTCAGAACCATTCTATGAGGATTCTATAAATATATTTTGTTCTCTGTCCCTTCTAAGTTCTATGGATGATGGATTGCTTAGTTGCAGTCTTCATTATAAATAGATCAGTAGCTACATCACTTGAAGAGCCCACATATCATTTATTGTTTCCTAACCACCATGTTATGAATACTTCCTACATACTTTAAGCACCCCTTCAGAGAGATTGATTTTCACATGAATAAACGTCTACACATAGAGGCATAATTTTACACTGTAATTTGAGGGTAGACTGAGGGTATTACTAAATGAACAGTAATGACATGACTACAGTAGTCAAACACAACAACAGTACTACTGGTAAGTGCTGAATCTTAAAGGCAGTAGGCAGTCACCCCAAACAGAGTGAGTGTATCCTGTCACTCTAGTTCATGATTGGCCTATTTTGATCATGTGACAATATTTTTGTTAGTGAATTGTGGAATTCAAGGAAAATCTTGCCTTGCTTTACCTATTTTTTGTAATAGTTATGTTCTAAACGTCTTCAGAAGTGCTTGTAATGCAATAAGAAGAGATTTGCAAGAGTTTGCTGATTTTTCAATGAAAATTTTGGGGCGACTGCCTATTGCCTTTAAGGACAGACAAATATGGTTGGTCTACATCACAAGGGGGAGGGGTTGGGGGGGGGGAGCACATAGACCCTCAAAGTTAGTAAGGACTCCCTTCTAACTCCACTTCTTGTCTGGACACTCCCAAGTCTCAACTCTGCTACTTGTGCCCAAAACTGAGATCTAATTTGTGAAGAAATGAATCCCCAATGAGCACATTCTAGTATTATCAGTGTTCTCCACTGAGTTAATTTTTGTCCGGGTACTCTGAAGGTTAAAGGTCAATAGTGATCGCTGTCTACAAAGAGCGGGGTATGCTATCTTTGAAAAACGTTTGCTAAAATAAATGATAAATTTGATTATGGCCTTCTTTGATGACTACGTACATTTCTGATTATCATTACTCCATTTTCACACTTAAATTATTGCTGTCTGCTCTGTTTTAAGGTTTTGAATTGATAACGTCTGTCCGGGTGGCTCAACTTTTTGTCGGGGTGGTACATTTTTAGTCTGGGTGCTGAGCACCCTCTGCAAATTTTATTTGGGTGCAGCACCCTAACAAAACAGCATGTGAAGAACACTGATTATGAGCCTGCACAGTCAGATCTAAAAATTCAGCTTGACACAGATGAAGGGATGACCACAAATGCTGATCAAAATAGCTGTGTGAAGGGTTAAATTTTTTCTTAAAGAAAAACTTGTCACTCCTACAGTACACTAAACACCCCCAACACCCCCTGCAATATTTGTGGGAAAGGTGAAAAAATTCTCCAATGAATTCTTGCACTGGAAAGTGGAACAATGTAGCATTTGATTCAAGTACCTGCTGTGCACACAGTGTCATTTCAAGGAAAGTGTTACCAATCTAAAATTTATTGGGGCAGTTATTACTTTTTGGCATGTTCAAAGATTGTGTGAGACACTCTGTTCACTCTGTACAAAAGGCAAAGAGTGCAATACTAAGTATATTTACAAAGCCATGAAATAGACAGAAGAGGTCAAATAAACTGTAACTATTCTATCACAGGGGTGCCATGAAGCACAGCTTGTCAAGATTTTAGGTTGAACAACTGAAGTGCCAAAAAAGAAAAATATAGGTTTTCTATTGGTTACAATTTTTAAAATATATGCCCAATTTCCCCCAAATACAGGCTTTTTATAGGTAAAATATAGGTGGATCTTTACAGTATACTGTAAATCAGAGGAAAATCAGGCACTGAAATACCTGTACTTGTAGCTGATTTTTGAGAACTATAATGTAACATACCTTTACTCATTTTGTTTCCTTTAGTTTGTCACCTGAAATCTTTCACGCATCAGCAACTCTGGGTACCATGACTGAATGCTTTAAATCTTGAGATGATCTTGATGTCTTCAGACAGCGCCTGCTCTTGTTGCACTCCAAACATGGGTACCCAGGGTATGCAGCGTGAACTCTGAAAAACTTCACAGGACAAGTCCGAAACAAAGCTATGAAGTTGATCTTCTGCTTTTTTTCTTTCCTTATTCACACTTCACAGTTAAAAAATACAACACACAGGTTTTGCAATGAGCAGTGTTAACAAACATTCTGTGCGTAAGCAGTGACCATTAGCATGTCATCAAACACTCACTTCAGTCATGAGAGCAAAACTCCTGCTGTATTGGTCAATATTAACAGTTCCGTCAATGGGACATTCTGCATTGAAATTTCCACTTCATAACTTGTTTGCTTGTAGCTGTAGAATCATTTTGTAAGAATCATCAGATTTTTGCATGAAAAAAAAAAGTCTCTACCAATGTAGTTTTTTAATACAGTAGGAATTAAATACCAGGGCCATCAACCATCTGAGGTGTAGGCAGCACAGATCATGTTTTGGTCATCTTGAGATTAAACCTGCAAACCTGGGTCATGATGGGGCAAACTTTAGTTCTACAAACTTCTACCACAGTCATAGTTTAGTTAAAAACATTAAAGTTACAATCAATGCTACTTTATTTTGGGATTTTGTACATTCATCAACAGGTCCTTTTGATATTTTTCTATTCATTAATATTCTCATCAGTTGGCCAATATGATTCTTCAGCATTGTCAGTTAGGCACCTGCAGCCACTGAGAAGCCTGAAGTGTAATGGTACCACTGTATTTTTTTGTCATTGGTAGTTAAGTAGTATAGTAGAGTGTATGTTGTTTAAAACATCAGATATGGTGTCACTGTAAGAGTGGCTAATCCATCAGTCGTGACTAGCATGACTGCAGCTCCAAATGTACTGGAGCATCATAGTAGCATGTAATTTGTAAAAAAGCAAAATTTGCCATGTCTCTCACAAAGTTTTCAAATCTACAAGCAAGCATTCTCCATTTATCCTAGCTAATTGTTCAGCAGCAAAATGTTTAGGGGCAACTTTGCAGTTACCTTACAGAGTTAATACAACACATCACATAAACAGTAATCATTACCTCAACTTACCTCCAAACCTATGCTAACCCTAAATATTCTTGTTCTTAAAATAATATATCTACCATTACACAAATCTTATTTTGATGGCATTTCTTTAAACATGTATTAATTCATTCCCAAATAATCAATTCACAATAAATACCATTTAAGTTTTATTCTTGAAATCCTGATTTAACTGCGACAATACATGATCATATCAAAACCCCCCTCTGAGACGTTAGTTTCCAAGGCAGACTGTAGACCCCACCAGTGCAAGACGCCTTCTGCTCTCCCACAGTTCTAAGCATGGAACCACAAAATCCAGCAGCAATTTAATCCTTGCAATCCAGAGCAACTCAATACTCTCAAGTCTCGAAATACTGAAGGACAACCGGGAGGTTGCAATATTCTGATGGGTACATATGCAGCATTTCATATTTATCTGTACTTAAGTACAGCAAACCAGCTGTACAAACACTTTAATTTGTACCAACAAGATTCACAGATCTACATGAAAATGAACTGCATGTCATATCAGCATTACAACTGCAGACAGACTCTGCAACCATCTGGTAGGCCTATGAATTAAGACTGAGGCCATGTGACTAATATAACCAATGTAAACTATTTGTAAAACAACTCTTTAAAATTTTCCATTTGAAGTTGGTGGGATTCCAAGCCTTCCAAAAGCTACCATTCTGAAGTGTCACTGTGTAACGATTGTAATACACTGCAGGCAATGTAGTAGTTAAAATTTTTAAGATTGAAAATATGGTTTCAAATCAACTGGGACAGATTACATGCACTGCTAAAGTTACTGCAATATTTGCTTAAAATGTGGTGTTCAGTAATGTAGAATTTATATTCTCCAAATTAAAATTACAGTTTTTTAAACTAAAAGTTAAATTATGAATAACAAACCAATATATTGAACCTTATTATCAAAGACCCCATAACTTTGTTGATAAATGCCTAAGTGACCTTTATGATCACTGAGCCTTATGACCAATAAATCTTACAATGAAAGACCCAACTACTGTTGGATGTTGCCCTGTGACTGCCAATGGTGCTGGAATCTTTGACAGGTTTGCCAGTTACTGAGTACTTGGCTATACCATACTATACAGGAGTCATTTTTTGAAATCATTTAACTCACTAGTCACTAACTTGTACACCAAGGGTGGGGAACCTCCGGCCTGTGAGACCATTTTATCTGGCCTGTGAGGCAATTCATAAATGTAAATTCAGAATCACTTGAAAGGTAACTTATAATAATCTTTTAGCCCATACTGCCAATCGTTTTTCCTGCTCACATCACTTTCTCGTATTTCATGTAAAACTGCTGCGAAACACAACCAGTACTACTAAAACACTAGTATCAGTGTAACATCCCCACCGTTTCGTTAGACACAAACCAGGCACAGGATCTTTATACATTGGGAGTTATCACCAGTTTTGCGTGGAAGGCTACATATACAGAAGTGCAGTAAAAGTTGTATAGGCCTATCTATTACACTGAGTACTAAACTCGGTGGGCACTGTATTTATTCCAGTAGATTCGGGGGGGGGTTAAGAACTGTTCCTCCGAAGAGTGAAGTGAACGTTCAGTAAAAAGTTTTTGGCACACTTTGCGCGCCCTTTTCATATGTGCTCATTCATATCACTACTAAGTCAAAAGGTCATATTGTGATACTTCTGGTCTGCGTAGCCATTGTGATTCAGTGTCATTTAAAGATAGTGAATGAACATTCTACTACTTAAACATTTGTACAAACTCCAGAACCATTGGGGGTTCCAGCCTACCAGGGCCTGTTTAGGGCCCCTTAGCCTGCTTCCCAAACAAAAAAACTTGTAGCGCCCTCACTTCTGTGGTCCATGAGCGAGCTATGACTATCCAAACGGCCCCCAGAGGAAAAAGGTTCCCCAACCCTGTTGTACACTGTACCACTGTACAGCTATTGCTCAATAAAGTATTGCCACACTTACACACTGCAGTTGGCTCAATTCACAACCATATTTATCCCATTATTTTTAATTTTCACATACTGTATGCCCTCTGTAATCCACACATGTACCTAAACATTTTTAGCACAATTACTTTCTTGTAATGTCAACTTTTAAAATATTTAGTGAGTCAACCTTAGTCCATTTTACACTTTACTGTACATAACTCAAGCATATTTTATGACACTTCCATCCACTTGTAACTGTGTACACATCACACATCAGTAACTCTTTCTTACTTTATGTGTCACACAACTATTCTACTGCCCTGAGTACCCAAGTGCAATAAGTACAACCATACAAACACAGAATCAAATGCATGTCAACTCAAATGTATACTCTGATAGCACTGTAAACTGTTAGTTATGAAGGCAGAACCTAATAAGGCCACCTTAAAAAGAAAGTGTTAAATACATGTACTGTCAATGCAAAACATAAACAACAACACTTCTATATACGTTTTCCCATGTGGCAAATCTGTGCTGCACGATATATTTTTTTGTTACTTGAAATTTCTCATGTTAGATATTGAGATCAATTCCTCCAGATTCTAGCCTAAGCTTTCTTCCAGCAGGGAACCAAATAAGGCCACTTATGCACTGTGCATATAAGTGTATAGCCTTGTGTGCATGAGTCCCATTTGCTTGACTACTATCCGTAATCAACCAGCATTGTCGTGTACGATCATATCACTAGCCTACTGTAACAAACAAAATACAGTACACCATGTGTACAGTATGAGACACTTGAAATTTGAATTTGACCCTATTAGGTTCCTTCACTGTACTGCTCATACGACAGAAAGTTACTTCACAAAAAATTATTTTTTTAGCCTTTTTGATACAAGGGGAAGATCACTGCTGCCAATAACCTTCACTAAGTGATTCTAGCTTCATATACATGTATGACTCAAGTTAAAGCACTCAACACTGTAGAGAGATATTTACTGACAAAGAAAGATGAGGCCCAGGACACTTCACTATACCTACACAAGATCACTTATCTTGAGTCTGCAGTTTCATATCTTGAGGTTTTGTTACATTCCAGCCAGCCTTCACTGATTGATGCACAAGTTACAACAACACTAGGTACATACACTAACTAATTTTTCAGTGGAGTAATGGCAATGTCATTAACAACTCTGAAGTTTGAACTAAAGTAATTTGCTTTTTGGAAGCCAGTTTCATACCGTAAAGTTATTCTGATCAATTGGTTTTTTGGAATGAAGAGTAGGCCTACATTATTGTTTATATATGCAAATTTCATTCTATGTGACAAGGATCATCAAAATGTATTTTCGGAAATCAAAATGTATTTTGAGAATGGCAAGTGACAGGTCTTGGTGATTACTCACATCACATATTGCATCTTGACAACTTCTGCATGATACAAATTTACCTTAAATGGAGAATGTAGTCACCCCAATAAAGAAATGTATAGCAGACTATCCTATTTCCTGAATGGATCTTGTGAATCATGTGACAGTATTTTTCTCACTCAATTGTAAAATTTACAAGGAGCAACTGCTTGGTTTACCTTGAATATGCAATATTTATGTCCTAAAATATTATGAAAGATACTTGGAAGAGAAAAAAGAAGAAATTTGTGACATTTAGCTATTGTTTCAAAATAAGTTGGGGCGACTGCTTTTGACCTTTAACTACAGTCATCCATCTTCCTGCAGTGAAAATTTGAAGATAATTCATGTCTGTTATCAACCCAACATTATACAAATGGAACAGTGTACATACCATAACAAACAACTCCTGAGCTCTGTGGAAGAATGGGAGTATCATACTGTGTACACCTAAAGCTATGCATGTAGTGATACATTGCTGTTTCAATGCAGGTGATTACAGTATGCTGGAACTACAAACATTCTGACAAATTTGTGAAAAAGTCTTTGAAACCATGTAATTTTGTTCAACAATTCCTTCCTTGCAAAATGGTACATTAAATCTAAATTGTTGCAACAAGCTGTATTATTGTGCAATCAATCTATTAAAACAAGTTTACAGAAAAAGAAAACACAGAGGTTTCTTGCTACAATGAGAAATTGTTTTTTACTATTATGGTTTCCAATTGATAGGGTTTTGTTCTGATTTTTCTGTGCCAACACTTACTGTAGGTGTCTAATGTTTTAGATCCATAGGCATTCATAGACATTTTTGTGAACGATGATTATACAATATTCATGAGTTATTAAGATTGCACCTCTCAGATACCACATTATATGTTAGCAATGCTTTTAGTTTAATAGTTGGTAATCTCAAATGACCTTTGATCTTCAACAAGATTTGCAACAATTTTTAATTCTATTTAGTCATTGATACCTACAGTACATTGGACAGGTACTAAACAATTGGAACATTGACCTATTTCATACTACAATACTTCACATGGGTGCAGTATTGTCTCCTAAGTCACTGTAACCGGCCAAACGATAGAATTTGATATGCACAATTCTATTACCTTGACAGTTTGATTTATTCACATAAATTAACAGTATATGTTGCACTCTATTCAACTGCGTCATTAGTTTGACTAAGATACTGTCTGATCATGGAGTTACTACATCGGATGTAGTAACTCTATGTTCCTTCTAGTGCCCCCAACTTTTGTTCTAATATGACAGTTTTTTCCATACATTTGAATGTGGTTTTGTTGGTACATTTCATACCTTCTTGGAACACCCTTTGCAAACTTGTATACTGTGTTGTGCTATTCTGTGTATAATGTCTATTATCTACCCTAATAACTGTGATTCATCACTTGAAAATGATGACAAGTGGCAAATATTACATTGCAATTGATAAGACTGCACAATAACCAGATTCTTAGCCCTGCAACCCCAATAGTCCATTACTTGCAAATTTTTGTATTTCATTCCATGTAAAAACTGAGTGTTTCATCTACAGTATCTATGCAAACTATCAGTAGAGTAGGTTCAATCACTCAATACCAACAGAATTTTTGAGAACAGTCTAAAGCCAGGTAAGCATAGGGGTGGGGGTAAGGTGGAAGGCAAGACTTGCACATGTCCATATGGTTCACACTGTTATGCATACTGTACTATACCACCCTTGCTTCTTGCACAGGCCTATATGCACATCTCCTTGTAGGCTGTAACTACAGTAGCATACATGTTCTAAAGGCAAATGTAGCAACCGCTTCACACCTACAGAATGAAAAATTAATGCGAAGTTCTGTAATGACACACACGCAGGGGGGCATCCCACGAGACCGAAGGTCCGCGAGACTGAAAATGAAAAAAGGTTCGCCAAACCAAAAATCAGAAAAGGTCTGTGAGACCGAAAATGAAAAAAAGTTTGCGAGACCTAAAATGAGAAAAGGTCCGCGAGACCGAAAATAAAAAAAGGTTCGGGAGACCGAAAATGAAAAAAGGTTTGCGAGACGGAAAATGAGAAAAGGTCTGTGAGACCGAAAATAAGAAAAGGTCCGCGAGACCGACAGAAGTATCAGTCCAACGTACTGCTACGCTCCGCTTTAAGTTAATGCTGGCACCCCGTAGTATTTACCTTTTGCAAACTAGTGCATTGCTCTTGCAACACCACTACTATTCTGGTATTAAACGTTCCGGTCTCGCAGGTGGACTTTTAATTTCGGCCTTGCTGACCTTCGGTCTCGTGAACCCCATTTCATTTTCAGTCTCGTGGACCCTATTTCATTTTCGGTCTCGCGGACCTTCGGTCTCGTGGACCTTCGGTCTCGTGGGCTGTAACCACACGCACAGTTTTGCTGCTTGTACTAAAATTTTGGTGATAGGTTGACTCTAAAAAAGGCCTGTCACCTAGGCCTAATTAAGAGAAATTACCATAATGTTAAATATATGCACAAACTGTACACTGACAAAACATTTCAGGCCTAGGCCTATATCAAAATTCTACCTGAAGTAGTCTCACAAGTCACATTCTGACATTGATCCCATAGTCCTGGACCATACTGGAAAGTTCAACAGTACTGTGCAGTGTGCACCAAACTTTTTGGCAAAATTCTGTGGCATACAGCATACAAACTTTCCAGTAGGGGCCTGAGACAGGCAAGACAAATTCAGCAATGACCAGTAGCATAGCCAGAGGGGTAGCAGGGGGCAGACTGCCCCCCGGGCGAAAAATTGAAGTAAAATCGGGACGACGGAAAAATGAAAAAAAAAACGAAGGGAAAAAGAGGGAGAAGGAAAAGGGAAGGGAAAGAGGAAAGGGGAAGAAGGGAGAAAAGGAGAAAAAAGGGAAAATAACAGGAGAAAAGGGAAATAAAATAATAACAATAGGAATCATTATCGATGGAAGGAAAGGATGGAGAGAAGGAAACGGGCTTGATAAGGTAGAGCACTGGTTCAAATATCGACGGGACGAGTATATTGATACAGGTAGGGCTAGGGACCGTGGAAAAGACCAAAGGAAATGAGAAAGTGAAGGGCTAAGAAGGCAGAAATGGAACGAGGGATGAAGCGAGTCAGATTGTGCATGAGAAAGAGGAAAAGATGAACTAGGAAAGGGAATAGAGAGCGTTAGACGACTAGGGAGTCCGGAAGGACAGACTATGAAGCAGAGCAGTCAGAGAAAGGGGATAGAAAAATGGACGTAAAGCAAGGCTGTCAGTGTGGGAGCTATAGGGACAGTAGCTACCATCCTGATTTTTATTTTTAATCACTATCAAAAAGGGATACTTAAAATAAATGTCCCGGTGCAGATTTTCTTTCAAAGTCACAAAATGAGTGACTTGTTGGGGTTTGGTGTCAGAACCCTAATGAGTGGTCAAGAAAGATTGCCAAAAGAAACTATAAGCATGAATTTGAATATTAAAATGAGCAAGCTCCACCCATATTTTGCTTTCCCAGCTGACTAGATATAAAGTGATAAATCTTTAGCTCTATGCACTTACATTTTATTTTGTTCTCAGGGGACCTCCTGGTTTGGCTGACTTTGGCAGCAATCCTCCTAACATCTTAAAACCCAAAATATGTAGTAATTTTGGAGTGTAATGTAGTAGCGTGCGCAATGGGGGCCGGGGCCATGGCCCCCACCATTGTAAGTAGTCGGGGGAAAATCAGCTAGTCGGGGGAAATCGGAAGCAGTCTGACCTAGACTGGCCGAGCATCAGGTGCACTCTCCCTCCCCCAATTGGCCGTTATGGGTGTTTTAACATGCTTCAGAATGTGTCAAATATGGCACCATTTTTCATCTCAGTGAGCTTCTAAAAGCAAAAATTCCCCTCCCCCGGGACGGCAAACAATCACTTTTTTGTCTCTCTATTATAACAATAATCACTAAACAAATAGCAGTCTGAAGAACGGTCAATCATCTAGTTATAAAGATGACTACCTTTATACTGGTCGCTAGGCAAGCGTGAAGCCAGGGGTGGAGGAAGAGGGCAGCCGCCCACCTTATTTTTAGTATTTTATTATGTTTACTTTTTACAATAGTGCTAGTGTTTCCCCTTTTTATGTGCGATAAATAGGCCCGGGAAGTGCCATTTCCAGCCATCTGGGAGGCATTTTGGACCAAAATTTCCTTCCGCTCCATGCCACCATCCGTTGGCGCGGAGCGCTGAGAGACTTTCTATGAGCTGCGTCCCTCCCACTTCCTTGACATTTTTTGCTACGCCCCTGTTAATAGTTTGCGTCTAGCCAGTTGGACTTTTTTCTGTGCCAGTCGGTGGAATTCACAGTCTACCCCCACCTCACAAATCCTGTGCATGCAACGTTCAACACCCCGGGAAGGATCATTTCCTCAGTGTAGTTTGGGAAGGCATTTTGGCCAAAATATTCCCTGTACGCTTCACGCCAACTGGTGGTGGCGCTCTGCGATGATAAAGTCTCAAAGGGTCTCTCTGAAGAAAGGCATTGATCCATCAAGAATGATTCCTCCTCGATCTTACACCGAGTTTACCACTGACAGTTCACCCCAACTTCAGCAAATCGAGTTATGGTAAATTGTTAAATTGTGATCATCGTGACTATAAGTTCACAGACGGTACTGATAAGGCCATTTGAATATCAAGTCGATAATTTATTCTCATGCCCCCAATTCTATTCTGAAGCTTCCGGACTTGTCCTGGGGTGATAAACTGGCCCCAAAAGAAAAGGTGGGGGGGGGGTGGGGGGGAACCCACCTCTACAATTAGTTTGAAAAACCATGAAATCGGGACGAAAATTTTCATTTTGCCCCCCCGGGCCGAAGACCCTGGCTACGCGCCTGGCAATGACACTGACTCCATGACAAACTTGGGCCGCCTGTAGCCTAAGTCCTACTTTAGCCTAGGCCTAGCTAGTCCTCAGTAAAGGACTGTGGTCGTTCTCCGATTGCTCACTATACACAGTCCTTACACCGACCACTGGAAATAGCGGGGGGATAAGCCGTCTGTGTAATGGTTGAAATTGTCTTTCTTCTCACAGCAAATTTTGAAAGAAAAATCCTATTTTACCACCAGGTCTTTTCTTCTCCAGATCTTACAGGAGTATTGCATCTGTTTTTGATCACTGAGAATTTCTGGAAAGTGCTAAAATTGTGAAATGAAATCAGCAACTTTTTCGCGCCGTAACATTTACTGTGTGACTATGGAACTTTGTTTACATGGGTATGCTAATAAGCTACATGGTTACGTCAGCTAAAAAATGTTTGCAGAGCCAATTGCCATGTGTATGTATAGGAACTACAGTAATGAAAATGTTGTGTGTGATGTCACAATGTTACGCACATGGCATTCTGATGTCAACAAAAATTTCGAACACTACAGTAAATTTTTACAAAGTGGCAAAGTTGATGATTTTATTTCAAATTTTCGGAACTTTTTAGAGGATTAAAGTGATAAAAAAACAACTGCAATATAAGTGTAAGACATGGAAAGGAAAAGTTATGGTAGTTTATAGACTTTAGGTCCTACCTTTGCAATAAGAAGAAAATCAATTTCGACCAGCACTGTGCTGGTCGAAGACCCCGAGTTTTCAATGAGTCGGAGTAAGGACTGTGCATAGGGAGCTATCGGCGACCAGCTATACACAGGCCTTTACTGAGGACTAAGGCCTAGCTAGCCCTTGGGCAGGCTGAGATTTTTTCACAGGACAAATTGGGGTGGTCTTTGAAAATTTCCATAGAAATCATGCAAAATGAAAAATAATGCTCATGTTTGTGTCAAGGTTGGGGTTTGGGCAAAAAAAGTTGTAGGCTAGCTGGACTCATTTGTCCTGGGAAAAACATGGAAACTGGACCCCACTTTACATTCCTATCCTACACACTCCATTTCTGTGGTAAGGAGTGACTATGTAGGAGCAAAACATGTGGTCATTATGGAATGTTCAATGGCTAGGCCTAGCCTTCGTTCGTGTGTACACTGTACAATGATAGGCCTAACTGCATGATTTCCCCAGCCCCACTCGGGCTGACTGCTTTAATACTAATAGAGTGTAGGCCTAGACCATGCCTTTGAGAAAATTGCCTTGGAACCGCAGGAACTAACTTTGTTATCATTTATGCGTCACTTGAGTGATACTTGGGAAAAAATGTACGTGAGTAACTTGTCTAAATTGAATTCACTGAGATAACGTACCTCAGGCCGCTCAATCCGATTAAGGTTCAGCCATAGATGAAGACGATAATATCCTGCTCGAGGTCTATCAATATGGTTCATCGCAATCACTATGTTTGTTGTTGTGATCCTTCGTGTACCTAATGGACGAAATTTA
Organism: Holothuria leucospilota; assembly: GCA_029531755.1. NCBI lineage: Eukaryota > Metazoa > Echinodermata > Holothuroidea > Aspidochirotida > Holothuriidae > Holothuria > Holothuria leucospilota. The sequence continues at coordinate 26,237,061 of CM055974.1, forward strand.
TACTGTACATGTGCTGTATTGTTACCTACTGGTAGTATCGAGACACTAGACAGTAACTTGTATGGAAGATCGGTCGACAATAGTCTATTCTAAACTGGATGTTGATCACTTAGCAATGAAGTTTCCCTGATCGCAGTTACTGCCACATTATTTTTCCCATTTATTCTTCCCTCTACATGAGTCATGAGAAACACATGAACTTCAATTTTGATTTGCACTAAGTTACACGCTCTTTGTCGTCATGTTTCATGACCACCTAGCCCTACCGTTTGATGGGGAGACGCCCCCTAATGTACAAAACTTTCCTCACTGCAAACTGGACGGCAAAAGCCTGAGCACGGACACAATTCCCTAAAAGGCGGGACGTATGAAAGTTGTCATATAGACTCGATCAATCGTGAGGAATGAGGCGATGCAGGGGCAGGTTCAGCCCCTACCCCGCGGTGTGGACGCTGTTTGCTGAGCCCTTTCCAGTTTCCAAACACCGTTCGCCCAACCGAAGTGGACCGACCACGTCCAGTTTTGGACGCAAACGAGTCATGACTATATATGCTCTCTCTTTATCATCCCTGAGGATGTTTTAGAGGTGAGTGTGTGTACTCCAGTAGCGTAAAAACTGAAAGCCTCGATCAGGGGTGGGGAATCTCCGGCCGGCGAGACCATTTTATCCGGCCTCGCCGCGAGCAAGTTTTTTTTTTTTTTTTCGTAGGATGGCGATGGAAAAATTGGTTTTTCAAAAATTTTTAAATTTGTTTCAAAATCATGGTTAGGGTTAGAATTAGGTTACTGGGTTACGTGGAAAAGGATATTTGACCTGGTCTTTCATAATCCGGCGTCATAATTACAAAAAGTTAGCTGAAAAGCTGTTATTTTGGAATTAGGGTTGTGGCCAATTTCCAAGAAGCTGATTCGTCCATTGGCATGATTCTTCCATTTCCATCCTACGAAAAAAAAAACCCTCGCGGCCCGCGAGGCAATTCATAAATGTAAATTCAGAATCACTTGGAAGGTTATTGATAATAATCTTTTAACCCACGGTGCCTATCGTTTTTCCTGCTTTTACCACTTTCCGAATATTTCACGTAAAACCGCTGTAAAACCTACCAGTTCATTACTAAAAACCTTAGTATCCACAATGTAACATCCCCACCGTTTCATTAGACGCAAACCAGGTGCAGAATACTTGTACATTTGGTGGAATTTGGTGGGGAGTAACGGAAGTTTTGCGAGGAAGGCTACATTGCAATGTACAGAAGTGCGCCACTAGATGTATAAGCCTATCTGTTACATTGAGTACTAAACTCCATGGGCACTGTATTTATTCCGGTAGATTGGGGTGGGTAAGAACTGTCCCTGCGAAGAGTGAATTATACGTTCAAAAGCAGGTCCGTAGCGAGCGGGGGTGTGGGGGTGTCACACCCCCCAATATTTGGTCGCCCGTCGGCAAATTTTCGGTCCGTCGGCAAAAAGAGGAGCGGAAAAGGAAAAGAAGAGGAAAAGAGGAGAGGAGGAAAAGAAGAGAGAAGAAGGGAAAAGAAAGGGAAAGGGAAGACGGAGAATGAAAAGAAAAAAGAGAAAGACAGAACGGGCCAGTCTGTTATCGGCTATTTCGATTTTCGGCTCTTTCGATTTTCGGCTCTTCATCTAATTGGCCCATTCAAGTTGAAGGCTCGTCGGCAAATTGATTATGCATGTGACGGCCGTCGGTGTAATTGGACGAGTGACTGAGTCCGTCGGCAACTCGGGAAAAGAAAGGGAAGTAACGGCCTCCGTATAGGTGCCCTGTTTCGGGTCATATGGCATTCTTGAAAAACCACTTTCTGCACATTATTCCTCACTTTTATCGGGAGCAGCACCGATTACCCATGTAGAGGGTATCCTTAGCCCGTCTTCTTAACTCTAACCTTGACTTCAAACACATTTTGCAAACTTCTGAGGATCCGGTTTACCCACAAACATCCAGGGAAAAATTAATGCGTGCCACGCATGTCCTCCCTTCACTGCAATCTCAGGCTTTTAACTTTTGAAAACCGAAATGAAACAGATACAGAACCCATCTCCAGATCCTGGCGTTCAAAACATATTTTGAACGCTTGTGTTAAGATTCTGAACATTCTTTCTCCCTTTTTGAACGCCGGACGCCTATCCACTTATCGTATTTGAACGCATGACGCATCTAGTGTTCAAATGCTGAACACATAGTGTTCCAATTCTGAACGACAGCTAGGTTCAGCTCCTGAAGTATAGTGGCATGACGGGAGGAATAACCGGAATCTTTGCATTGGATAATGCATTATGAACCAAAATATACCAATTCTGCATGAGACTTAATTTTTTACCGAGAGATTAAGCTAAAACCTCAGAGCTTACGGGGGCAAAGCCCCCCTACCCCCCCACCAGGGGCCCTAAGGCGGCCCAGTGTTTTAGCCAGCCCCTATTTGTGGGACAATGTCGCATAAACGGCGGCAAATGTCGCACAAAAAATCTGACACGCAAATTCTACCAGCGTGTAAGTTTTTAGGTTCCTTATTAAGGCAGAAATCCACTCAAATATTGCACCATTTGCGATCTAGGCACCTTACAAATTCCAAAAATTTCCAAAGGGGAGGGGGACACTCCCTTCCCTTAGACCCCTCCCCCAGGCCACAGATCATGCAGTAAATGTCGCATTCAGAAAACATCCTAGCTAAAGCACTGGCGGACCTCTGGATCCCAACCGCTTAAAACTATAGCGGCCTGACGAGAGGAATAGGCTTAAATGCATTTAAATTAGTGGATCTAGTTTTTTATTTGATGATGCATTATGAAACAAAATATATCCATCCTGAGACTTAATTTTTCACCCAGAGATATACTTAAACCTCAGAGCTTCCGCATCCCCCCCCCCCCCCCAAAGATAACACCTTCGCTACGCCCCTGTTCAAAAGTGGAATAAAGTTGGTTTCAAGATACGCGTTTTTGGCTCACTTCGAGCGCACTTTTCGTATGTGCTCATTCACTATTACTACTAAGTCAAATGGTCATATTGTGATACTTCTGATCTGCGTAGCTTTTGGGATTCAATGTCATTTAAAGGCAATAGGCAGTCGCCCCAAAATTTTCTTTGAAAAATCAGCAAACTCTTCAGCTCTTGCAAATCTCCTCTTATTGCATTAAAAGCACTTCTGAAGACGTTTTGAACATAACTATTACAAACAATAGGTAAAGAAAGGCAAAATTCTCCTTGAATTCCACAATTCACTCACAAAAATATTGTCACATGATCAAAATAGGCCAATCATGAACTAGAGTGACTGGATACACTCACTCTGTTTAGGGTGACTGCCTACTGCCTTTAAATGATACCGTAGTGCATGAACATTCTATTGCCTAAAAGTATGTACTAACTACAGACCCCCCAGGAGCTTCGGCAGACCGTGGCCTGTTAACTGGCCTGTGCAACATGGGAAAACTTGTAGCGCCCTCACTTCTGTGGCCCGGGAGAGGTTTATGACTATCAAACCGGCCCGCCACAGGATAAAGGTTCCCCACCCCTGGCCTAGATGCAGAACGTGAATGAAACATGAGAAGTCCCACTCAGTACTGTTTTGCATAACTGCTCGTGCAGTGGGTAGGCTACTGCCCATGGCGTAGGAAGCGGGTGGCTGGGGGCTCCAGTCAAAAAGTGGTTGGCGGAAGCATGCTTCCGCCTCCTCAAGCCAAGAACGAAAACTCCTGATTTGTTTCCTCTGAAAAAAACATGTTCAAAAATTTTCCTAAAAATTTACACAATATCATTTTGCGCCAATTGCATCTAAAGCCTTAAACATTAAAAAAAATGTTTCATTCTTTTGAATATTCAAAAACAATCAACCAGTCTTGGGGCCACATATATCTATGAATATCCAAAGCAATTTGTTCGTAGTTCACTTGGGCAGGCGTTATGGATATGAATAAACAAATGTATTCCGTACAGCTACAGCCGGGACGGCCTGTTACCGGACAGGCCCGTAGCCAGACAAAGTACTAAAGGGGGCGAAATATTTTCTTGGGGCGAGACATATACTAAAATGCATTGAGGAAATGGCAATTTGCTAATGGGTGGGTGAAACTTTTCAGTGTCTAGGGGAGCAGCACAAGCTGACCCCTTCGCTACGGGCTTGTGCAGCCGAGGAGGCAGGGGAGGGGAGGGACGGAACGAGAGGCAAGAGTCATACCTCGCCCCCAATGGCAAAAGTGTTTTATGAGAATTCAGCCCCTCCAATAGTGAAAACCGCTAAGGGCAAACTGTCAAAAATAACCTGACGAAGGCAAACAGCGAAGGTTCAGTCTTGAAAGAGGGAACTGAATCTCTACGAATCCCAAGGTATCACACATTGCAAGTTTCTGGAGAGGAATATTAACTTGAATGCCTTTTCTTATTTTCTAAAATCCTAAACTAGGCTTACAAAGCTTAAAGGGAATATGCCAAGTCACACCGAACTTACATTAAATTGAAACATCAGTTAATAACAAATATCCTCCTGTTCCCATGGAAGTATTTTTCACGCCGACTTTTAAGAAAATAACCCATTGTAAATCAAGGAGGTATTCTGTTCATGTATGAATAATTTAGGAGAAAAGCTTTAATCACATTACAAAAGAGCCATCCATGAATAAGGATCGATACCAGGGTATACAGGGCTGTATCCGAGTCCAGCTAACCTGATTCTGAGCCAATTTCGATTCCACTAGCCATCATTCCGGGCTAATTTCGAGTCCAGTGCCCTCAGATTCCGACCCAATTCCGATTCCAATGTCACCAAGTCCAGGCCAATTCGAGTCCGGCCACTTGCCAATGTATAAAATATCATACAACTTCTTTTTTATATTTTCAAGTACTTTTCATTAAAATGTTTTTCTTTAGGATTCAATTTCATAGTCTGGTCCCCCTAGGCCGTAATTAGTCAAATATGTGCGACCATTCATGTATTAGATTGTGGACATGTGATGTTAAAGTAACATTAATGAAACTTTCATTTTTGTGGGATCGATTGGAACTGGCTCCTAGTCCGAGTTCAGTGTCAGCCCACTTTGGGACAATTCTGATTCCAGGACGTCCCATTCCGGGCCAATACCGAGTCCAGTAAAAGACGGACTCGAGTCCGAGTCCGCACTCGGACGTTACAGGCCTGGTATACTAATTACAAGTGGGATGACTGCATTTTTGGAGTAATAATGTGTGCATTTTACATTTTCTGAATCACTTTGAGGCCATATGTTTTTCTTACTGCCAATTGAATACAAAAGTTGATTTAGCTTATATCTGTAAACTTACAGTTACATTCAAAATCCACAATCTGCAGAGTTTCTTCGTTCCGGACTTGGGAATTTCGAATTACGCTGCCAACGGGCAGGTTGTATGATGGGTCTGCATCACAATGTTACTGCCTTCGAAGCAGGTATCGAATTTCATGAACATGTTAACACTATAAGGGTAGCCAAGATAGGTGCAGGTGGAATACAGTCCGCCGAATATCACATGTCAAGGAGTTTCACCCGATCGTTAGCGACGAAACCGTATCGCGGTGATGATTATACACACCATCATATAGCACATATCTTCCTTTCCGTCCCTAAGGCACTGTATGAATATCGCTCTGTATAGTTGAAGGACTTTAATTCTCAGTCCCACACTTATTCAAATATTTTGTATTAGAGACAAAGCAAAAAGTGTTGTCCAGTATCCACTTTGCCATATAGTTTGTGGAATGGAAAAGAAAACCCTCCGAGGACGGTGAAGGGTGTAAGAATATCGTGGTCCACTCTCTTACAGTTGTTAATCAATACTTTCAAACAAGTTCATTTACATCAACTTGGGATGAGTGTCGACACTGAGAGATTAGCAAGCCCATAGCCAAGTGGGCAGGGGGAGGCACCCTCTCCAGAAAAAAATTTCGCCACCCTAGAAAAGAAAAACATATCATTGTCTTAATCTGTTAATGCATTTTAGTATACCTAGCCCTCTCAAAAATTTTCGCACCTTGGAAGCTATCTCTCCCCTTCAGTACGAGCTTATGTGGACAAGGGCCTGGAGGGTGGATGGTCGCAGTAAGTCAAAACTTTATGTATGAAAGCCAAATGCTGAACTACTAGCATATCAACTTGGCAGCAAAGGAAAAAGGTCAATCTTAAATCAGAAAACTTTTTTTTTTCAAAACCATCACCAGTGGCGTAGCTAGATATTTTTTGTGCTGGCGATGAGGTGGGCAACTCCGTGAATTGCCCTCTTGTTATCTTGAAGTAATGATGTACTATCTAAGCGTAGCGTCACCATTATCTGGCGTCTAGCGCGCGGAAAAAATTAGATTAAAATATCTCCGAGGTTGCCTATACATGACACTTCCAGGCCTTGTCAGTAACAATTTCGATGTGTAATTCTGCTTAAAAACATAAGATGTATTGTAAGTGTTTCAAATGAATTGTTTTTATTTATTTCCGACAGAGACTAGAAATTTCCGACAGCGGCCTTCGGAGGCTTTGTGGGGGGCCACCGCCCCCTGCCTCCCTCTAGCTACGCCACTGACTATCACTCCATCAGACCACATGCATACAACTTAAGGATATAGAAATTCATCCATTCCTTGATTTGTCGACGTAAGGTGATGTAACCATCAAGTGGCAGTAGTTAGTATGTGCGTCGGGGGGGGGGGAGGGATCTTCCTTAGAAATTCTTCTTAATTTGGAGACAGCTTTAATTTAGTTTTACATTAATCATCTATATGAGATGTCACCAGATATGTATGTCTCGTAGAAGCAATTCAGCCCGTCAGCGGTTATGTAATTGAATGAAAAATGATGTTCCAAATATAAATGTCCTTGGTAATTTCAAATTTCAAATTTTCGTTGCTCTCCGAAGTTTTTATGATATTTTATTGGTATATAATTCTTGTTTTTACTTTGAAAACAGGCTTATGAGTCCTTCCTTTATTGGAAATAATTACTCCATGAAAGTTCTCAGTATTTCTTTGAGTACGTAATAGGCACGATTTCGCAGGATTACTTGTTAGTATAAGGGATTTGCTCCAACGTCCACATTTTGAACGACTGAATTGTGAAGAAAACTTAACGATAGTAACTGGATAGCGGGTTATTTGAACCTAGATGTTTGCAAATATATAGCTATTTTTCAAACGAGTTCTTTTTGAAGATTTAAAAATCTGTGACTGAAAGTCTTTTATCCTGAAAGTTTATTTCAAATGCATTTGCTGGCGTTCTTCATATACATCCCAACACTGCATGCCTCTTCCAAAACCTAGATCCATGCATTTCACCCTAGTCCGACTGCCGGACCAATATATATATATATATATATATATATATATATATATATATATATATATATATATATATATATATATATATATATATATATATATATATATATATATATATATATATATATATATATATATATATATATATATATATATATATATATATATATATATATATAAATATTCACCAATCCCAGCCATCCGATTCTGGGATTTTCGAGTCGGTGTTGGACGGCTGACCTCCCGAGTTCTCTCCCCAAACATATGACGACACACACCATCTTTCAAAATGGAGGTGGGGTTTTCCTGGTTTGGGTATTGGTAAACTGGTTGTTCCCATAGCTCCGAAAGTAACTCAGTAGTTACACAGTTAATTATATTTATAAAATTGTGACTGACAGTTTCAAGTTACAACGTTGAAAATAAAACTAGTTACAGTACGTACGTTTGGCTCAATAGTATAACTAGTTTAATTTCAAAAGTAACTAGTAAAATATCTGGACCCAAAGGGAGGGGACGTGTAGCAGTGTTGGAGGTAGAGAGGCCGGTCTCGAAAAATCCTTTTGAGGCCTTGGCTTTTAATTTCTGACTAGGAGGGATTAGCCTCTGCCTCGGCCTGGGAACGTGTGCCTCCAACACAGCACTTTTATTAGATAAAGAGGGCCTGGATAATAACCTCGAGATGTATACGTGGTAATCTACGGAGAGATTACATGGTAATCTACGGAGAGATAATGACCCATGGTAATCTTCAGTTGGGATCCAAAGCCTGACAGAGTTTCTAAGGCTTAAAATTCAGAAGCAGTCGCCCCAAACTTATTTTGAAACAATAGCTAAATGTCAAAAATTTCTTCTTATTTCGCTTCCAAGTATCGTTCATGACATTTTAGAACCTACATATTGCATATTCAAGGTAAATCAAGCAGTTGCTTCTTGTGAATTTTACAATTTAGTGAGAAAAATACTGTCACATGATTCTCAAGAGCCATTCAGGAAATAGGATAGACTATACAATTCTTTTTTGGGGTAACTGCATTCTCCCTTTAAAACGGAAAAGATTATAAAACACTGTGTGGGAACTTTGTGAAAACTTGCCAAATTATGTTTGGCTGCGGTCAAAATTTCCAAAGAGACAATGTTACTTAGAATATGGAATCTTTACAATCCTGTCGAATGGGAGGGTAAATACATTTGGTGACTGGCACTGTAGGGGATTCAGAGGGGGTGTCGTGGATGTTCGTGCATCCCCCAAAATTTCCAAGACTAAAATTTCCACGTACTGGTGGACCATGCCTGTAAGATTCTATCGCAGACATCTCACTGTTGCTTCCTCGTCACGGCTTTGATATAGATACTCGTACACCATATTGAGAGCACCATTCTTTTTTATCGAAGTCCTTCAGATGGACGACACTCCGGCCGTTCCACAATGGGTGAATCTAGTGCACCCAAACAAAAATCCTGGATCCGCCCAGTGGGTTCATTGCAATGCTAAAAACCAGAACTTTGTCGTGATATATACCGTACCTTGGATGACTCTTCAAAGGTATTTATAAATGACAACACGACGCAAGCAAAATCACTCTGTTATTTTCAAATGGTACACATTGATGCCTTCAGTGTAAAGAGGGCGGGGCCAATTGGAAGGGACATTTCCTTAGTAGCACAAAACTTAAGTTTCACTTTGTGTGGATTTGAAACGATGCAAATGTTGAGACTTTTGGGAATTAAGCATACTGAGATTATGCGCCAAGTTTGACTAACAAAAGGTCTACAATTAGTTGTTCAATGATCCCGTGTAATCACTTAACCATTTCATATTCCGCTGTTTTCTCATAGAATGACTTCTTTTGTAATTTCAGTGTAAGGAATTATTGTCCTTCTATATAAACGCGATGCAGCATATTTTCGTACTTTAATTAGAATAAATTCGTACACATTACATTAGGTATAGCATCACCATTTGACTCACGATGAAGAAAGCTTGGTGCAAAGAGCCTCATGTTCACCTTTTCCGCACTGTGTCCTTTAAGAGATGGGAAAACGTCTGAGCAAATTCGAATTTAGCTCAGTACTTCAAACATTCTCACCGAAAAATATACCTTTGGAAGGTTTCTTAATTACCAAGGAACGGACTCGGATCATTAAATTGAGTGTAGTGCATATCAAAGAAGTACGGTTTTGTTCAACAACTAACTTGATACACATAAAACTTAAGACCGATCATGGGGTATATGAACACTACACGCCTCTTAAAAGTAACCAACAGAAAACACAAGGCAGCTGTCAGCTTGTGATTTTAGATCGTAAAGAAACTAATTTGATGCTTTTTGTGATGAAGTTCCAAATAATCGAAATAATAAGTAAACGCAATGACATTTTAAAGATATATATGTGTATATATATATATATATATATATATATATATATATATATATATATATATATATATATATATATATAGAAAGTGTAAGCAAAAATAATAGCAAGAAACACATTTGGATCCTTGTTGGGAGTACATTTTTTGGGTACGTTGAACTTTCTTATTCTCGCTAATTATTTTTGCTTACAGGTTCTTGTAATTCTACGTTTTGCATTTATTGTATCATTTGCCCTTCTTGCAATTTACAGTACGTGGGATCCTCTGTTAAACTTCGCGCTCGGTTAAACCAGCACAAGTCCTCCTTACGTTCGTTTTCTAGACCTGCTACTAGGCAACGCAATGATTGCTCGCGTTTGTATGAGCACCTTTCTATTCATTCCCCAAACGAATTCAATTTCACTATTTTAGAAGTCCTTGACAGCGAACACGGCCTACGTGATAAAGAAACAAGCTGGATTTGGAGGCTTGACACTGTCTTTCCAAAAGGCCTTAACATCAATGATGGGTTTCATGTCCAAGTTCGTAAATCACGTGTTAATTCCAGATAGCCATTGTGTTATTGTTACGCTTCAATTGTAATCGCTGTCAGCTCTCTCTCTCTTATAGTTGCTTCTCTTCAGCTATTTACGGTGTTTTCGTGTTCTTTAGTACATTTGTTGTTAAGTTGCCTCTCGTCGAAACTGATGAAGGGCCCTGTGTGGTCCGAAAATTTAAATATGTTTCACCATTTTCTGTTTATGCTATTTGTTTGTTTCTGGTGTGATGCTACTTTTCTTGAACTATATATGTATATATATATATATATATATATATATATATATATATATATATATATATATATATATCATGGTAGGTTGCGTGTGTTGGACTTTTATATATATATATATATATATATATATATATGTATATATATATATATATATATATATATACATATATATAGATATACGGCAATTAGTCCAAGAAGGAACATCACCCGAGACATAATGAATATAAACCTTCAGTGAAATATCAGAATACAAATATATTTCAAGTCCAGGAAAAAGGTGAACGAATTTTCGGCACAACAGTGCCTTTATCAAGTTACAACCTTAAATGAGAAAGAAAAATAAACGAGACTTGAAACTCAACAACACAGAAGAAAGCTACATAAAAGAAAGCAACAAAAAGGGAAGTCAACCGTAGCAGATGTCTGTAAAGAACTAGAAGAAAAGAAAGCAAACCTAAACGAAAAAAACTCACCAATAAAGGGCTTGGTGAGAAAATGAAAGACCTGCTTAGCGAGCCCTAACTCTGGGTTTCCTGGTCTGGCAGTCGAAACCATCGTTGACATTAAGACCCATAGGTGAAATAGTTTGCAATTTGTTCCACATCCAAATGTTTTCTAAATGCTTAAGTCTTTCCCGGGAATTATTCAAAATAACCATTTTATTTTCATAGGAAGCATTTTCTGGAATGAAGGGAGGGTTCAAGGTTTGAAGGATTATAACATTGAAATGACTAGGGGAGTGCGAAGCCAAGTGAGAGTACAACTCAGCACAAGACCTGAGAAAAATAGACCCCGAGCCTCCACCTTCCTCCCTTACCACCTTCTGAAGAGCACTACGGTGGTTCGCCATCCGCTCTTTCAAATTTTGTGTCATTCCGACGTACTGCATACCACAAAAAGGACAAAAAAATACAATAAACAACCCAAGTAGCCATACAACTCGACTCCCTGGCCTTGACTTTAAAAACCTTACCACAGGAGTGACTCCGGATAACGCTACAATTAACTAGGTCAGTGCAGAGTTTGCAGTTCTTATTACAATGTTTGCTTGGTCCCACTGTTGAAGTCCCCCTCTTGATTTTGGCACGTACTAACAGCCTTCTCAAATTTGGAGGTTGGCTGAACGCCAGTAAAGGCAAATTTGGGACAACTTCTATATATATATATATATATATATATATATATATATATATATATATATATATATATATATATATATATATAGGCACGGGCACGGGCACGGGCACGGGCACGGGCACGGGCACGGGCTTTGCTTATAAGTTTCCACTCCACAGTGTACTCGACATTAGTATCCTTTTGCTTCCAAATGTATTCGCTGAGTGTAGTTGCATTTCTTTTGTCTTTGTGATTGAAGCTCGGGCGCGGATCCAGGTGGGGGCGCACCCGACGCACGTCCCCCATTTTTCGATGACCAACGATTTTTTGAAAAAATGAGGAAATAGATATGGAAAATATGCTTCCGAGTCCCAGATGCTTGGAAATCGCATCTAAGCGCATCTAGAATTCAAATATTCTTGGGGGCGGGAGGACCCCAACCGCCCCCGCTGTAGCTTCGCGCTTTCGGCGCTCACTCGTCGGCCTTCGGCCGACGGTGTGCGCGCCCCCCCCCCCCCTTTCTCAAAATCCTGGATCCGCGCCTGAAGCTGGACTTGTATGCAGTGTACCTGGTTTTGAAGGTGTTTTCTGTTTTCTGTATGAGTAAACCAATGTTAAACCAATGTATGATTCTTCTTTGTTGTTGTCGTGGCTAATGCAACTTCCACTTTACGGTGCATTATTTCAAATTCTTGATACGTTTCTAGGATAGTGGGATCGACCTGAGTAAGGTGACCTACAGCATCTGACCCTTCTGTGGGCTTCAAAATCGGTACAATTTGTAATTGACAAATTGCTACTGCACTGTATTTGACAAATAGCAACTCCATAATGTATTGCTTGCAGCCACAAAACCTAATATGGTTTTTAAAAGCTTCCATCTAAACTATGACCTTTGACCTCCATATTATCGTGACCACGCTCGTATGTACTGCGTGCGCAGGGTGTTTGGTGTCCTGTGATGTGTTCTACCTAGTAGTACCTCGTGCTTATCTATGCAGCCTGTACGTACATGAAGCCTACGTTAAGTTGCATAGATTATTATTATGTCACTGCTGGTGATGTATTGGAGGTGGTAAATTTTGATCTGGTATCAACGACTAGAAAATACAGTCTCGATGCGGAAAATGTCAGGAAGCTACTTTGGTTACTCGCATGCGGCCTCTCATTTCAGGTAGGTACAATTTCTTTACAAAAAAGAACGGACATAGCTTCTGTGAAGAGGCAATCATTGTCTCGTCTCTCCGAGTCTGAGTTTGTGTCTTCATTTATTCTTACCTAGCCTAGGCTGGTTAGCCTAACGTTAACGTAAGCCCAAACAGTATACGCTATATCATAGTAGGCTAGGCATTTCGTGCGCGTCTGAAGCAAACTCAACTAGCCTAGCCTAGGCCCAGTATGAAAGTTGTAGCCTAGCCGGAGTAGGCCTAACAATAACTGTAAAAACCCCCTTCAATAACTGAAAAAAACCCTTTTTATGAACAAGGAAAGGAGGCGTAGGCTAGCCTAACGTTAGTTGCAGTGGCCACGGTTCCTTGAAATGTTATTTTGTCGGAAGGAGTCAACATGTATTTTGTGTAAGGCCTCCAAGCCTCCAGTTTTGAGTGGAGGCGCAATCACAGTGAGGGATCTTGTCCACAGGCGTTCGAAAGTATATACTACACACTATATATATATAATAAGACAAGGTAGGTCATTTCTCACAATATGTAATGACAAGGAGTAGGCCCAGTCCATAGAGTAGGATATAGGAACTAGAGTGCTCACTCCCCGAAACAGCTGTGATTGCATGGGGGGGAACTCGGCCGCCATACAGTTTGCACACACATGCTCTGATCTACTGTACATGTGCATCCATGCAATCACAGCGGATTTACGTACACGGTATTAGGAGTACGCATTCTAGTCCTTATATCCTACTCTATGGCCCAGTCGTTCTTCACTGCCAGTACTTCCACACTCTAAATGCATTTTCCCTGAAATGCAGTCTAAAATTACGTGAAAATCGGCCATGTTTGGAAAAATGATTTAGAGTGTGGAAACACTAGCAGTGAAGTGCGACTAGGCCTAGGCCTACTCCTTGTCATTACATATTGTGAGAAATGACCTACCTTGTCTTATTATATATATATAGTGTGTAGTATATGTACTTTCGAACGCCTGTGATCTTGTCCCATATCTTGCCGGTTTGCATTTAGGCTATTAGCCTAAGGAACAACTTACTTTTTACTAGAGTAAGAGGGGGGGTTTTCGACCGCTAGGGTATTTCCGTCCACCATGAACATTTCTCCCAAATTTGAATTTCTTGAAGAAACAACAGTAAAAATGTATTTGCCACCTCGACTCTGAACTAGTGGCAATTTAAAATCACCAAACTTTTAACCCAAGCTAACCATTTAATATAAAAAATTCAAACCTGAAAACCGAATGTGTATAGGCTACATATTGTTCAAAATCATGTTTTCTTACATGGGTGATAAGCCACATGACTTACTTATACATACCTTTACAGCCATAAACTTAATTATAAAGTGGTCAAATTTGATAACCAAGATAGATCAGGGTTGTTGGGATATTGTAATGAAAAGAACCTGCTCCAAAATTGTTACTGCCCTCATTTAGTGGGGAGGTCGAAAACCACCCACCACTTTTCAATGTAACGGGCTATTTTCGACCGCCTAGTTTTTGACTAGCATAAAATCATGGAAACTACAACATTAATTTTAAGTGATATAATTTATGGCCATATACCAAATGTAAAACAGCTACCTTCATATGTAACTTCTATCACAACATCTGCACGATGACCACTTATGACCCATACAAAATTCATTTTGCCATAAATTAGCATGGTTTTCAATGGGGCGGTTGAAAATACCCTAAGGTAGGTTGAAAATAGCCAATTTTCGACCACTTTTATCATCATTGCATATTCCAGTAAAAGAAAATTAATAAAATAAAAGGACATACACTGAATGGTAGTATAGGCATTGTAGGTGTTGACCAAAGGTAAGTTGGTTCAATTACTTTGCTCCTTTTAATTTTTGAAACCAAAAACCCTTAAGCAGTCGAAAACCCCCCATCTTACCCTAGCCTATTTTTTTTGTAAGAATAGAAAGAGAGTCGTTCTCAAAATGTTGTTACCTATTATACATGTTGATAAATAATTCTAAAAGAACTATTTTGAGAATGACACATTATCATAATTAAAATACCCACCCCTACTGATGTAATAGTTGAGGCCAGTTTGTACAAACCAGCAAGATCTGGGACAAGGTCCCAGTGGGAGTTGATGAATTTGTGTTATTTTGCAACCCCATAATTGTCAGGGATTCCACCAGAAATTCAAAAAAGGGGGGATTTATTACTGCTAAACCCTGAGTCCAACTTGGTGATGACCTAGGCCAAAGTTACAAGTGGGTTCAGGGGGGAGAAAAGCTTGCTTCAAGGCCCCTATTTGGTGTAATTTGAAGGGTTTTAAAGGCTATTTATGTAAGTTCAAACATTGTTGCAAAAGTGTCTTTTTTTTTAAGTAAGAAACCAAGATATTGACAATTTTTTATGGAAATGAAGGGGATGGGGGATTTTACCTACCTTCTTCTGGGAAGGTGGGTACAAATCCCCCGTCCCCCCCTTGACGGAAACCCTGATTGTGTGTGTTTTGTGTTAATGTTTTTGAAAAATGTTGAAGTCCACAGAGCCTCCAGTTTTGATTGAAGGTGCAGTTGCAGTGTACTAGGCCTAGCCATTCATGATGAACTTTCAGGGTGTGAATTTAAAGAATTTTAGTCCGAAGTAGTTGCTTGACCTTCTTACTTAATGACCGGGACTTTAAGGAAATGGAGTGAAAACCGTTGTTGTCTGGTTAAAAGTATATTTAGAGTTTTCCACGAAAAATGATTGGATTCAACAGAAAATGTTGAAGGTGGGCTCAGATAACAACGAATCACGCAAAAACAAGACAGAGCTAGCATTCACATGTTAAAAATGGAAATACATTTATTCATCTTTTTTTCAGTTAACATTGGAAAATAATCAGCAAAGTATGTACAAAAACTTCTAAAACATGATTCCCATTGTAAAAGTGACCACCAAAGATCCTAAGTTCTTTTCCCCCTCGGGCCTCCGTACATATGCATCGGTAGCATACAAACTTAACACTCGGTATGCCATTTTGTGCACATATACTGTGTGTACCTGTTGTGTGAAAATATCGATATTATCGATATTTTGGGGTCGGTATATCGATATTTTCATTTATGAATACCGCCCCACCTTAATTGGTATAAAGTGTATGCAGAACCATGCATTTCGGTCTGAAATTTCTTCTGGTGGGGAGTCGGAAACCATAATAGTTTGCCTTAGCCAAAATGTATCACTGTAGATCATTAGTTTATTCTAATTTGTTTCATCCATCCTAAGTTGTTACGGGCAAAATTCTGAGGGCTCCATGAGCCGTATCGGTGTTCACAAAAAGTGGAATGTGCCAGCCAATCCCAGCCGGTGTTACATCATATTGCATCGACTGGGAAATCCAAATGCATTCACAAGGAAGCAAAGTAGTATTTGTAATGAAATTTGCTGGATTTTAACGATATTAATTCCAATTTTTTAAGCTGGTTACAAAGTTCCGTTTTGTCATATTTAGCCTAGGTGAATATTCCTGTGAATTGTACATGTTCATTAGAAGGTTGCTAATACAGAGATATTTACAACAGACAATTCATTAATTTTGGGGTTGTATCTGTACCTTGGGACTTTCAGGATAGCAGGCACTACTTTCGTTAAAATAGTGGCGCCTTGTAAAACTCTTTTCGGCGTCTAACGGACCAGGGAGCTGGTCTTCCACTTTGACAGGGTATAATTATGCCGATATGGTAACAATCACAGTAATTTGGTGAAACTGTAAAGGCATTGTTATGTGTGTTTGCGTGACGAGTTGAAGGTACAGACGCTTACATGAACTGTCTACAATAGCAATGAGCACATTCGATAAGCCCACATGGCATGGAACTCTCAACAGATTCTTGTGTTGTGTATGTCTTTGCATTGGTGCAGTATACAATATGTGTAATGTGCTATATGCGATTTCCAGTACATCGCATTGACAGACGATCGGGCCGTGAACACAAACTTTGTTTTTCAGGGTACATATTGCAAGATTTCAGAACATTTCTTTGGTGTAATTGGACACTTACATGCAGGGAATTTTTGATTTTGAGGTTGTTTGGCTCACGCACCTGGCGCAATTTTTAGCGCCAGACAAACACCCACTTTTTTTCGTTTTTCTGGCACAGTCACGGTGGTCTCTGGCGCTAAAGCGCCAGAGCGCCAGTCTGTTTTCGAGCCCTGATCTTCTGTTTTTAGTGTTCATCTCCCGATTCTGCGAATTTCACGGAATTTCCGAGCCACAGAAAACTCATACCTTTAGCCTAGGCCTTAACTAGGCTTACTGTGTTAGGCCTAATAATTTTGGTCGCCCGCAGGACGACCATGCAGACATGTTTTGGTGAATTTCAGTGGTCCGACAGAAATGTTAGTCGCCTCGGACGATCGGACGACCGCTAATTTCGCACCGATTTGTGTTATTTTGCAACCCCATGATAAGGCTTTGTGTGTTTTGTGTTAATGCATTGAAAAATGGGTACAACTGCAGAATACTTAGTCTAGGCCTAGTCTGCAGTGTGCTGACCTAGTACTTGGGTCGATTTGGAGCTTCGCATACCAGGCCTGGGTAAGCAGCATTGCCATTTGCAAAATTGGGCTACCAGCCTAGACTACCACACTTTCAAAATTTTGAATGGTCTTGATCTTTCTCAAATTCACATATACTCTTAGGTAATTGACCTGTATGGGTCATTTATGTGTTTAAGACCCTTTATTCTAAAAATATTTGGAATTTGTGTCCACAAGGAGACCAAAAATTTTGATTTAAACAAATGAGCCTGTTTTGTTTTTTAGACATTCTATGAAACTGCTAAATCTTGTTCATAGGACGTTCACACTATTGTATGCTAAATAGCATGCATTGTTGTTCAATTGTGAGTCCATAGCTATAGTTACACTGATACACACACATATGTATGTAGCAACAATCATTGCAGAAATGCTCGCAAATGATGTTACTCTCACTGTAGCACATGGGGAAAACTTGGTACAGCCTGACCAGATTGGAAAGTTTGCTGTGTGCAGTGGATTTATCCCCTGCGCAAAAATATGAATCTCGACAGTGACAGTTGCACAAATTCAGCAACTGTCAGTTTGCAGCAGCCATGCCAGTTTGATAACACCCAGACTTGAAAGTTTGCATGTTGTGCTGGCAAGGAACTTTTTATTTCTCGTTCGATGTGCCGTCAAATGTTGGTCAGGTCTTGCCGCCGTACGGGCACTGTCAGGCAGTGAGTTTTGCACTAGCTTTCAGGTAGGCCTACTTTTTGCCTCGTAGCATCACAGCTGCGGCCAATTTGCATTGCATGTGCGGCCACATCTATGATCAGCAATTTTTGCGTGGCCAGGTGCTAAACCCTGCAGCATGCTGTGCAGGCCAGATCTTGTGTGCACAAGGCAAACTTTTCAGTCTGGGATAACACGTTCTCAATTCAACCACACAAGTTACCTCACCCGAAAGTCTTCACACTGTATCTGGATCTGGATAAATACTGCACAACACTCTGGTGGAGTCAAACGTGCACGTCAAACGTGCACAGTTGTACTGTATTTTACATACCAATGGTTGCGAGACACACGTACAGAACTGTCTAGTAGACAGTGTGTACACTGGTTCTTATTGTAACCGCGTAGAAGGCATGAACGTAGACTCTCCAAGTATGTAGGTACGTCATCAGTTTTCTGGCCTCTGTAGCCACTATGCAGCTATACACATCACTCTGAAGTGTTACAACCAGATATGATGTGTGTAAGGTAAATTGACTTGCAGTGTAGTTCGCACCACGTGCCTGTATACATTCTTGTACAGCAGTACAGGCATTGATCTTTACCACTGACAGCTTTGTAGGGCCGTACGTATGGGTGGACATTAGACGTTACACATGTACAGTACATACAAGTCTAGACCGGGCTTATATCACATGTATCATCAGACTCTGGCGGTTAAAAATCTTGTAAGTTATAAAGACGGAGGGGGAAGAGGTAAGCACAATGCCTGGGAAAGGCGATTTCCTGTAATCTAGGGGGTAGTTTTGGGCAAAAATTTCTCGGTACACTATGCGCCAACCAGTGGTGGCACTTCCGCTTAAATAGTATCCGCGACACAATTCTCTTAGCCATTATTGAAATCCTGGGGCACTTTGCAAGCTTTCCAGTCTGGTACAGCCATAACCTAGGCCTCGCTCAGGGAACAGTGTGTACGTGAGAACTAGGCCTAGGTACCCTAGGCTACAGAATACCCTCCCCAAAACCCGTCTCACCGAGACTCTTGGATCCGCGGTTGCAGTCAGCACGATGATGATGTAACAAATTGCAGAGTAACAAACTCCTGGAGTTGCAGTGGCAGTCATCAAGGACGATATGCTTTCAGTGTTGGCTGTGAATCATCATTTCATAATTGGTGTTTTCATTACTGCAAAAACATTCTCTTTCTAACATCACTTTTTTGCATCAACAGTCAGCCGCAGCAGAGTTCGTATGCTCAGCATGGAGCATCGGCACACCAGGGTAGCCATGTCTTTTCACCTTCAGCAGCCACACCTCACACTAGCTACGTAGTAGCTAGTACTGCCAGGCCATCAGCTGCAGCAGCCTATGAAACCACATATACAGCACAACCAGCAAGCCAATATTTCAGGTGAGCCTGTGGTACAAATAGTCACTGCACCATGACTGGAGAACAAAAATAAGGACTTTTGGAATTTCCTTGTTGGAAGTTAGGGTATTTTAAGGAGACTTTGGTGATCTGAAGGAAATTATACATGTTTTGTGCATAAGCATGAGTAGCTCAAAAAAGTATGGGAAGTTTGACTTGCTTCATGGGAAATAGGCATTTTTCTAGCCCTGTCATGACCTATCATCTCATTTGGTGTTTAAACCAATGACTTTTGGTTGAATGGAATATTGGCTACACTGATTTGTCATAAATGTGAGTGGAACCATATTTTTTTAAATGAAAAGTATCGTTCTTTATCCAGCAAAGTTACGAAACATGTTTCCTGTCCTTCCCTTATTTTGGGCTTTTTCAAGGAAAGTAAACTGTGTAGAAATTTTTGACATGACTCCTGCATTTGCCTGGACCTTTTAGTGGAATTTGACCCCACATTTTTTAGTTAATTGTACTCCATCATTGCACCTTTTTCTTTTCAAGATGACACTATATAACACAATCGTGTTGATGTGTCGTAAAATTCCATCTAACTGACTAACCTGTGAGATGTACTGTACATTGACAGTATCAGCAGTCCGTCAGCCCTTACCCGTGTTTGAAAAACCTGGTTAAAGTGCTGCATCTTGCAGAAAATTCATGGAAGCATATTTTAGTTCAAAGTTATGCCGTTATGCCCATGGGTGGAAAAAGTTGGGAATGTGTGGGACTTACACTTTGAAATTTATGTTGTTTGAGCAAATTTACCCACTTTGTACATGAATGCATGGCAGGAATTGTGGACAAGTGGACTCCCATGGGGGAAATAAACATTTTTCCCAGTCCTGGTCATGCTGCATATTGTAGTTATCTTTTTACCCTCTTAAATTACATGATTATGTTTGATGGTGTCCAAATTTGGACTTGTCACAAAATTGAGTTCCAAAGCACTCACAAGTACACATTTTAAACGCAAGATACTAACTGCAGGGTTTCCCTGTGTTTTAGAGAGTGTGAGGTGGTATTAGTCCATTGGGATAATGTGGTGCTATGTTTGGCACCAACATTGCGGGAAAATGATCAATGCTCCTATAGCTAGTACTGTACAGGTGGTAATTTCTGTGCGGTGGTGACCAAAAACAGTGAAGTAGCCACCTCTCACAAAAAGATTGCTACGGAAACCCTGAACTGATGTGTACCAATTTTGTTACATAGGCATGGTGCAGTGTAGCTCTTGAACCTAAGTTGCAACTTTGTAATACACGTTGCATTGTAATAAGTTGTACCTATCCAAGGTAGTAGAACTTTCCTATGCAGTGTATGCATGAGGTTTGAAGATGCAGTCTGTTAAGTTCATTCACGGTTTTTTTTTTTTTGTTTCTGAGTGCAGTCTTAAAGTGTAATGTGTTACCATTATTTACAATGAAACAGATACCATTATCTATCAGAAGTGGATATATAATTATTTTCCCCTGTATACTCAGTGCAACTCCTCAGCGTCAGGAAACCCACCACCAGCAGCCGTCATCCACATATCGGTCAGCAGCTGCCACTGGCTACACCACTTACACAGAGTCAACGCCAACTTACGAGAAACAGACCTACTACCAGCAACCTCAGCAGAGTAACCAGTCAACTACATATTACTCGACTGGTGGAGGTGGTGGTGGAGGAGGGAGAGGTGAGTTGTATTTCTGAGGTCCTCCCCAAGATTTTGGAAGAGTATTGATCTGTCATGTTTGCTGAGCTGTTTTTCTTCACATGGGACTTAATTTAACAATTGCCCCAAGCTGATTTAATGAGACTGGTCAGCCCCAGTGGCTCCCATACAACTCACCTCGTGAACAGTTTCCTCCAGACAGCTTCCCCATGGGTGGGTTCATCCAGATGCTACCTCTCTGGTCAATTCTCACTTTGGACAACTTCATATTTTCCTGTGGGGAAAGATGTTTAGGGGTAGCTGTCATGCTTTGTAATTGTCTGGAGTGATAACTGTCCCAGTGAAGGTGTCTGTAGGGAGATTGTCTAGATGGGACCCTGGGAATTATCCAGGGGTACATAGGTGTGTTGTCACAGTCTTACTAAGTTACAATTTTTCCCACTCCTCTGAAGAAATTTGCCATTTGTAAAAACAGTGTGATAGGAGATAAGATTGAGGATGGTTATGTAAAATATACACATATTTGACCATTTTCAAGTAATTGGAAGTGGCTCTTCATTGTGCACGATACACCTTTGTTCCTACTTTCTCCTCATGTAAATGATATCTTTTATGGTTGCATGATTCAGAAATTGTAATTATTTGCTCCTATGGTCAAAGTACTTTAACGTCCAAATTTTTTTTCCTTTCAAGGGGTGTTTATCGTTTATGTATTCATTGTTTGTGTAGTATTCATTCTTTTCCTCTGTGGTTTCATCATGTTCAATATGTCACAGTGGCAATTCTTGATGTGTTTTTCTGTGCATTTGTGTTCACAGGAAAGGGTAACTACACTGCTTACTATCAAGGTGGTTCATCTCAGCAAAAAGGTAAGAAATCTGTCCAAAAATGCTCAAGTCAATATGATGTAGTTGCAAAAGCTATATCTGGTAGTTACATTAAAGGGATATTCTGGTGACAGATACAAGATTTTCATATAATATAATAAGGGAATTTTTCTTTCTTAATTGCAACTGCCTCTTTAAATCTTTGCCCTTTGAATCTTGCAGCTAAACAAACTACGACTTACCAGACTCCTGCTTCATCATTCTCTACCCAACAAGCAGCTCCCAAGCCAGCCCAACCAAAGGCAGCTGCTGTGGTAACTGTTCCGTACACCCCACATTCCCATTCCTCAGGTGGTGGTGGTGGCAGCGGCGGTGGTGGTGGGGGTGGGGGTGGATCTTACCATAGCTCACCCTCGTACACAACCAACAAGAAGTACAACGCACCCAGTCAGTCAGCTCAACAACAGCAAGCACAGTTTTCAGGAGGCAAGTCTCAATTTATTATTTCTAAAAGTACTTAAGAAGATTACATTGGAGGTAATGTGTGATGCGTGCTTGTATTAACAGTAGGTCCTGATTAGAGTAACAAGTTCTGTGTGGCAAAAAGGAGGAAGAACATGGAAATCTCTGGAGATGACATCAACCACATGGAACCTCGCCCTAAAAAGATGAAATTAATAAGATGAAAATCATAACACAAATGTGGAGGTAGCTTAAATAAGAGAAGCCCAGACACTGTTTTGTTTTCATCTGAACAAGTATGAGTTCTAACAAACAGAAATTTGAACAGAAAAACATAGAATTTTAGTTGGGAAATGGCACTCCCCTTTGCCATTGTAAGTTTGAGGTTCATGTGATGTTTTGTAAAGTTTGCTATTTGCATTATACATTATTGTGCAAATTCCTGCCACCGGTAAGTTTTTTAACGTTTTTTTTTATGAAAATTATTTCTTTTGTTTCCTCTGTTGGCTTTGTTGTTCAGTTTTGTTAGTTTTCCTTATGGGAGCCAAGGACCTTGTTGTTAGCATGTTGTTCTAAGATCATGTTGGTACCTACTGTATCTTACCAACTTATTTGTACTTGAACCAGTTTCTGGCCATGTTACCACTCCTGGGGAATTGAAACCAACTCTGTGCCATTGCCACTTAGTCTTACTTTCAGTGGCACTGTTTGTTGTTTTATGCCTTTGTGTTTCCTAACCTAACAATTTCAGTCTTAAACTGCTCATAAAACTTGCTAGGTCATCCATTACCTTTTCTGCTCATTAGGTTATAGCTATGATGCTGTCGTTTTCTCTGCTGCATCCAACTACTACCAACAGCAACAAAGGCCATCCATACCAGCTGGGATGGGAGGTATGAAAAAGAATATGAATGGACCTGGTCAAAAAGGCCAAGTGAGACAACTGAAGCCCCCACCAAAACCCTCTCAGCTTCACTACTGTGACATTTGTAAGATCAGTTGTGCTGGACCTCTGGTAAGTGAAGAGTGTGCATCTGCCATGTGTTGGGCTTTTGCTAGGGCTGTGCCAGTTAATTGGTTAACCGAATGATTGATCGGTTAAACATCCGCAAAATATCATTTCATTTAACCGTTTTTGTATCCTAATAAATCAGTCGCCGCAGCTCAGCTTTATACCTAAACTCGTTTATAAAATAAACCCGCAAAAGTTGCTTGCCTAAAACCACATAACAATGGGTAAACTTTCGCCCAAAAATTACAAAAGGTTCAAAAAAGTTCCAAAAGGGCCTTAATTATAATACCAGTTGCATAGACTGGGTTGTGCAGCTTTATTTGGTATATTGATCCTTTTGCCAATGATCTGCAAGTGTCTAACCAAAAATAATGTGACAATACTTTCACGCAACCTTTGAAAAGGATTAAAAAATATCAGAGGTACAGGATCAAACTAGGCACCACATGCTACAGCAATCCAACATACCTTTTACAAGTGTGGAACATGTTTGCAAACCAGATAGATAAGACTAAAAAGTTACTTCTAGAAAGCAGAAAAATATGCTTAACATTGTCATGATAAATGCACTTCCAGAATTTTCCTTGGGTGTAAATACCAAGGTTATGTGTTAACAGTACATCAGGTGCAAAACAAATACAATCTGCGCAAAATAGTTACCAAGCTATGTAGTTCTGGGCTTAATTATGCAACCCTGGCTTGTAAGCCCTGTACGGTGCGACTAAAATATTTGCAAATAAGTCTCCCCATTTAAGCTGACTAAATAATTTTAACAAGTGATTACTATACATTTTTCATAATTTTTGCATCGTTAGTAGAATTCCTGAAAATGCTTCTACCCCAAAAATATGCCCAGAAGAGTGAAATTCTTTTAGCCATTTTATGTGTTACCCCAAATTATAAATTATGGAGCATTCCAGTGTTGAACTTCATGAATAATCATATTATTTTTGAACATACTTAGCACAGCTGGTTGAGCTTGCTGAATGAACCGGCGTGGCCATGTTTTTTGCACGAACGAGTGTTCATGACATACCGTATGTGCATTGTATGTACAGTACAGTATTGTACGCAATCGTACGAGAGTGAACGAGACGACTGTACGAGGCCTCTTATTCACACAGTATTTGAGTAGCTTTTGATATCGAAGTTTCTCCTTTCATAATTATGAAGAAACTGGTTGTTTTCAGCAGGTATTACGTAGAATGGCATACGGTTTAAGGCGAGTTAAAATTAAACGTCACACTATTTTACGGAGCATGCAGGAATATATATGGGTAAAATTTTCACACCATTACAGCATTACGATGCTGGAAATTCTTAGCAGAACTGTAGCAACATCACAAGGCACACTGCAGTATACACTGTATGTGTTACTTTATGCTCAACACTACATACATGTGCTCTAGGCCTGTGTGATACTGTATCGCTGTAGCTGGAGAAGTGTGTCTAGCACTGTGATAATGCCAGTAATATCCATAGCCTTCTCATCTTATGATGCTATGTTAGGTAGCATAAAATCTTGAAAACAGTAATCAGTGGCATACCAAAAAGTACGCATATTTGTGAAAAGTTTGAATAAATGTGTGATGTGCCTTGCTGATGGACTGCTTGCCAAAATCTTGAAACTAGTGCAAATAATTTGACATGCATGTTATTCTGGTGCCATTTTGTTTGCACAGTTTGGTATGTAAAGTGGTGGCGCTCTTTTGAAATGTTGATTTTGTTTATAATAACTTGATTTCATTTTCAGTTAACAGTTAATAAAAACGGTTAAATGGACAGTGAATTAACCGGAAATGCAAAGCCCTAGCTTTTGCATCTTAATCAGTGTTGCCGAGTGGAGATTCCTAAATTACTTGAAGCATGTGTTAATATTGATGCTAAACTGTGATATCAAATTTGGTATTTTCACATAAAAGCCAAATGCTGAGCAGGAATTCACAGAAAAACTAATCGAAAGTCTGCTTTTATCAATATTTTGTTTACAGACATATAAAGAACATTTGGAAGGTCAGAAACATAAGAAAAAGGAAGCAGCCTTGAAAGACACAGCTCCTGTTGTGACCAAATCCAGTCAGCCTTCATATAGGTGTGAACTGTGTGATGTCACCTGCACTGGTATGGATGCCTATAATGCACACATTCGAGGCTCTAAGCATGGCAAGGTGAGAGGGACCTATCATGTTTGCCTTTTGAGTTAACTGTGCATTTAATTCTGCATCTTATTTTCAGTTAGTTGTGTAAGTGTTTTGTTTGACTTGCAGAAGATGCATTTGCATCATTTTATATCAAATCAGATAGAATTAAAAGAGTTGGGAGAAATAGAGACAGGTCTTTTATTCTATATTTTGTGAATTTACAAAATATCTCATTGTCAGTACATAACTTAGCCATCGAAAACACTTTTGAGTTTTTACGGACACGGTTTCTGTATCTGAACTGTCATGGAAGCTGCAATTGCAAAAGACTAATCTCTCAGTCGCCTATATAAAATAACTGACTTATTGATTAGTACATTTTTCTATAAGCCTTTTCGCAATCTTGACTGTATGTGTTCAGATCCTGAAAATTTGGGTATAAATAGTGACTTCGCCTTACCAACAACACATGCTAAAAAATTACATTTAAAAGATACTCAAATCATATGTTTTTAGACTGAATGGAAGTATACGAAGGGTCCGTACCTGTGGTTTCATTTCTGGAAGAGCATGTACACTGTCTTTTTTGTCCAAATCATTGTCGTATAACCTGTCACGAGCTACATGTATTTTCCATGTCATGTATGCCGAGTGCAGTTTGTTTATCTTTCTTTGCATCCCACAATCCCTTGAGCAATCAAGATTGCAAAAACACTTATTGTTAGTGAAGAGATATGACACAAAGCAATGTTACATGTCTCAGACTGTGTTTTGAGTGTCATCCTGTGTGTTAGCTTTCCTCCTACCAGTTTAAAATGCTGAATTAGCATAGGCTATCATGCATGTATACCTTAGACAGTTTTCTGAATGTCTGTCCTTTGCTCCACAATTCTCTGAGTAGTCTGAAAGGAGATGTCCTTGTTTAAAAGTCACCATTTACTAGTTATTTAGTAATTGTTACTGTGTGTTCATCACTTATTCCATACAAATAACTTTTAGGTCCTGAAATTGCACACAAAACTGGGCAAGCCTATTCCATCCACTGACCCTATCAAGATAAACCCCCCAGCATCACAATCAGCAGACAAAGGAGATAATAAGAACAGTGGTGGGCCACCCGCCAAGAAGCCTGCTACCAAGAAAGTAGTCACACCAAAGATTAACTTTGTTGGTAAGTTCCATTACTGAATAGTTGAAGATAGACAGAACAGGTTTCAAACTTGTAATTTATTGTGAAGAAATATGAGATGAAATTCTGTGTTTATCCACAAAAGCAAATGGAAAATAAAAGGGCTGAAAGGGCGTGGGGGTGGAGAAGGGTGCATTGATTCAATGTCTGAGGAGTCCTAGAGAGGTATTCTTTGCTATACAAAATATTTAACATATTCCTTACTCCAGATTGGGCTAACATGGAGGTTTGCCATATTTCAGTGTGTATAGAGAATTAAATTAATGCTTTGCCCACTTTCACTTAGTAGACAAATATGAATTATATGTGAAAACCTGACAGGTAGAAAAGGGACTGTCAGTATGTTATATTGGTTAGTTATTCGTTGGCCATTTTCATCTTTGAAATCAAGAGTGTGCATGGCCAGTTAGTGTTAGGGTGATAAAATTATAGAGCAGCTCACATTGCAAAGGTGGAAAATGTATGCTAATACATTATGATTTTCCAAGTTAATGAAATGTGATGATGAGTTTGAGAAAGTCTAAATTTGATATATTTTGTCTACAGCTGGAAGAAAGTATAGCACTACTGCCCCAGCAGTGGCAGAAGAGAAAGAGAAACCAGCCGAAGTAAAACCTCCAGTGGAGACCAAACCAGCAGAGCAAGGAGCAGCTGAAAGTAAGAGAAAAAAAAAATAAATTTGGTAAAAAACAGCTATGTTTAGAAGTGAAATCACAGTATGCTTGTTGAAGGTGTGCTATACACAGCTTAGTTTTGATTTTCAGTCATTTCTTTTATTATGGGAAATGTAGAGGTCCAGAACGGGCTTTAAGGATATTTCACTGACCACACCTACCAGCCATTGTCTCTTTGTATTGGACATTTCAACCATTAAACATTCATTGTTGTAAAAATGTATGTAAGACAAATTCTGCACATGAGCATGAGTGGTGCTTCTTGGCAGTCAGAAACATGCTGTTGTCATGTGGAAATCTACATGGTCCAGCTTAGTATGTTCCAGTGTGTGACCGGACAACTGCCTTGAAAAATTCCCAACTAGACAATTTGTCTTAGAAAATACAACCCATGACAATTTCCTTTTAGGCAACTTTCCTAGCAGAAAATTTGGAAATGCTGATGCAGGGAATTGCCTGGGGAGGGGGGAGGGGGTGGGGAGGAGGGATGTCTGGGTTGGAAACTGTCACAGGAGAGTAGTCCAGGGGAACTTTGGGGGAATTGTATGGGGGGAGGGGGGTTGTGTAGGAACTGTTCCATATTACCAGCCATGAATTTCTTGTGTATTTTAAATGATATTTTTGGTAGCATGAATCCCATCTTTTTATCACCCAGCCAAAGAGGAAGATTCCAGCAACATTTTGCCAGTGGGCGAAGATTACGTCGAAGAGATCAAGAATGATGATGGCAAGTTGATCAGCTTTAACTGCAAGTTGTGTGAGTGTCGCTTCAATGATCCCAATGCGAAGGAGATGCACATGAAGGGGAGACGACACAGGCTACAGTACAAGGTGGGTACAGTTGAGAGAAGTGGGAAGAAAGAAATGTCCCATTTTTAGTTGCGGAGCCTGCCACGCAGGCAGCCGCAACTAATGCAGTCGACAGGGAAATACAAATTTGGGCTGGTCACACGATCTCCTCCTAGACGGATGGTGGTATCGAAATACGGCATAGTCCAAGTTGTAGGGATGGTTGTTCCGTTGCAGTGTGGTAATGTTGGTGACCATATGACTTTTGTAAGAGGGTATAATCGGGATTTTTCTTCATTTAAATGCGAGTGCGGTATCTATTTTTAGCAACAATCTTGGGTATATACTACACTCGCTATATATGGTATGGTGAAGAGTCTGTTACTAATTTTACACAGCGCCATCGAACTTATGATTGCGTTAACCTAAGCTTATCTAGATTAGTGTATAACTTTCATTTTGCTCGTGAGGACACGTACGTGAGGATTAGGAATGTACAGTATTGTTTCAAATGCACATGGGGTTGCTATTTGACTAACGTCAGAGTTGGGCAATATGCTTCTATGCATTGGTGAGTATTGATTTTTGGTTTCGATGATAAGAGAAACCTATGCAGTCATGATGGCATGTGTATGTATGTGTGTATGTGTGTGTGTTTGTGACACTTTGCTCATTAACACGATATCTCAAGAAGGGGAAACTGACAGTTTTCAAACTTGGTACATAGATGCCCCATATTAAGAGGAAGAACCCTATTGTTTTTGGTGGGGGTCAAAGGTCACCTGGGGTCACTGGGGGTCAAACTCTGAAAACCTTGTTAACACAATATCTCGAGGTAGGAAGCTTGGATGAATTTCATACTTTGTATGAAGATGCGTTACGGTGAGGGGAATAACCCTATCATTTTTGGTGGAGGTGAAAGGTCATCTGGGGTCACCGGGGGTCAAACCCTGAAAACTTCGTTAACACGATATCTCAAGAAGGGAAGCTCTGATGGTTCTCAAACTTGGTACATAGATGCCCCATATTGAGAGGAAGAACCCTATTGTTTTTGGTGGGGGTCAAAGGTCACCTGGGGTCACTGGGGGTCAAACTCTGAAAACCTTGTTAACACGATATCTCGAGTTAGGAAGCTTGGATGAATTTCATACTTTGTATGAAGATGCGTTACGGTGAGGGGAATAACCCTATCATTTTTGGTGGAGGTGAAAGGTCATCTGGGGTCACCGGGGGTCAAACCCTGAAAACTTCGTTAACACGATATCTCAAGAAGGGAAGCTCTGACAGTTCTCAAACTTGGTACATAGATGCCCCATATTGAGAGGAAGAACCCTATTGTTTTTGGTGGGGGTCAAAGGTCACCGGGGGTCAAACCTTGAAAACCTTGTTATCACAATATCTTGAGGTAGGAAGCTTGGATGACTTTCATACTTTGTATGTAGATGCCTTATAGTAAGAGGAAGAATCCTATCATTTTTGGTGGGTTTCAAAGGTCATCTGGGGTCACTGGGGGTCAAACCCTCAAAACCTTGTTAACACAATATCTCGAAATAGGAAGCTTGGATAAATTTGATACTTTGTATGTAGATGCCTTATAGTAAGAGGAAGAATCCTATCATTTTTGGTGGGGTTCAAAGGTCATCTGGGGTCACTGGGGGTCAAACCCTCAAAACCTTGTTAACACAATATCTCGAAATAGGAAGCTTGGATAAATTTGATACTTTGTATGTAGATGCCTTATAGTAAGAGCAAGAATCTCATCATTTTTGGTGGAGGTCAAAGGTCATTTGGGGTCACTGGGTTAAGCTCTGAAAATCTTGTTAACACGATATCTCCACGTACGAAGCTGGGATAGATTTCATACATGGTAAATTGATGTGTTATAGTCAGAAGATGTACCCCACTGTTTTTGGTGGAGTTCAAAGGTCATCTAGGGTGGCCGAGGGTCAAACACTGAAAACCTTGTTAACACAATATCTCATGGGAGAAAGCTTGGATAGATTTTATACGTAGTATGTGGATGCATTGTGGTGAGAATATGAACTCAATCATTTTTGGTGGAGGTCAAAGGTCATCTTGGGTCAGCGTGGGCCAAACACTGAAAAGCTTGTTAACACGTATCTCCAGGTAGGAAGCTTGGATAGATTTCATACTTACAGTACTATGTGGATGTGTTATGGTGAAAAGATGGACCCTATTGTTTTTGGTGAAGGTCAAAGGTCATCTGGGGTCACCAGAGGTAAAAAAGCAAAATTTCCCAAGAATTCCCAAGAGTTTTATATGGGTTCAGCAGAGGTCAAAGAGCAAAATTTTCCAAGATTTCCCAAGATCGTCATCTGGGGTCACCAGAGGTCAAACTGCAAATTTCCCAAGAATTCCCAAAATTAAATAGGAACACAAAACTGTATTTTTGGTTCCTTGCGTTAGCAAAAGGAACCTATGTAGTCAGCTTGGCGTGTGTGTGTGTGTATGTGTGTGTGTGCGTGTGTGTGTGTGTGTGTGTGTGACACTTGCTTCGGTACGCTGTAACTCAACAAGGGAAAGTTGGACTAAACTGAAACTTGGTATATGGATCTGTCATAGTGAGAAGATGTGCCCTATTGTTTTTGGTGGAGGTCGAAGGTCATGTGGGGTCACCAGGGGTCAAAGACCGAAAACCTTGTTTGCACGATATCTCAAGGTAGGAAGCTTGGATAAATTTCATACTTGGTATGTAGATGCATTATGGAGAGAAGATGAATGCTGTAGCTTGTGGTGGAGGTCAAAGGTCATCTGGGGTCACCAGCAGTCAAACACTGAAAACTTGTTGTTAAAACAATATCTCAAGGTAGGAAGCTTGGATAGATTTCATACTTGGTATGTGGATGACTTATGGTGAGAAGATGAATCCTGTCATTTTTGGTGGAGGTCAAAGGTCATTTGGGGTCACTGAGAGTCAAATACTGAAAACCTCGTTAACGCAATATCTCAAGGAAAAAATCTTGGATAGATTTCATACTTGGTATATAGATCCACCATAGTGAGAAGCTGTGCCATACAGTTTTGGGTGGAGGTCAAAGGTCATCTGGGGTCACCAAGGGTCAAAAACTGATAACCTTGTTGTTAGCACAATATCTCAAGGTAGGAAGCTTGGATAAATTTCATACTTAGTGGATGCCTTATGGTGGGGAAAAAATTTTGGTGGAGACCAAAGGTCATCTGGGGTCACTGGAGGTCAAACCCTGCAAACCTTTCAACTCTATATCTCAGTGTAGGAGGCTTGAATAGTTTTTTGCTTTGAGGTGTTGCATTAAATCTAGCAGAAAACCCATATGAGATTTGTTGGATGTCAGAGTTGAAATCACCAGATGCCAAAAAGCAAATTCCCAAGAATTCCTAAAGTCAAAAAATACAAGCACAAAAACTGTATCATTGACTGAAAGATGTGGGACATCTTTCAGAGATGCCAAGTATATATAGTATTATGATTTTAATCCATAATCCTGCCATTATGAAAACGTGCATCAAGTACTACTTTTTAATATTGCAGAAGATTCTCTGCCCACAAAGCAGAGGACTGTTGTGAAAGTTCACTAGACAGACAACATTTGTCCTTAGATTAGGACATGTGAGCTTGCAGGAATTGGAAATTAGAATTGATTAATTAAATGCTACTATGGGTTGTTAGTTTTATAAAGAGAACCAAGTTACTGATCATTTGGATCAGATACCATTGAGCGTGCATGAATTGTGATTGCTTTAATTGAATAAAACAAATTGTAACTGTATACTGTCTGTGTTGATATCCCCTGAAGTGCCTGTAGGCTGTATTTCTTCAGAACAATTTATTTATGCTTGAATGTGTTAACACAAGATGTGCATTGTCTACAGAGCAGATTTTGTGAATCAACAGAAATACTGGTTCATTCAGTAGTTGGCTCAGTTTCATTACATTCAGCAAGGAACCACAGTGCCCATTGGGCTCTTGTTCCAACATGTTAAGATAGCATTTGACCATTGACTGAAAGATATGGGACATCATGGCATTATTTGGAATAGAACATATATCATCGAAACCTCAATGCATTTTTGCATTCTGGTTTATACATGTAGAAGTCTGGTAATGTTACTTGGTTAGTGAAAACTGTAATTGACATTGACGGAGACGAAATTTTCCAAAATGTCATCCAGCAATTAGTGTTGCCTGATATTCCTGGAGTTATCAGTTTCGATCCATACTCATTTTTGGAGCAACACAAAGCGACCATGATCTCTAGAGGCAGTATTCAAATGTTTGAGCGAAAACAACCTGACTAGGCTATATCAACAAGGATAAGTGTTATTGGTTTCGATGATAAGAGAAACCTATGCAGTCATGATGGCGTGTGTATGTATGTGTGTATGTGCGTGTGTGTGTGTGTGTGTGTGTGTGTGTGTGTGTTTGTGACACTTTGCTCGTTAACACGATATCTCAAGAAGGGAAACTCTGACAGTTTTCAAACTTGATACATAGATGCCCCATATTGAGAGGAAGAACCCTATTGTTTTTGGTGGGGGTCAAAGGTCACCTGGGGTCACCGGGGGTCAAAATCTGAAAACTTTGTTAACACAATATCTCGAGGTAGGAAGCTTGGATGAATTTCATACGTTGTATGTAGATGCGTTATGGTAAGAGGAAGAACCCTATCATTTTTGGTGGAGGTGAAAGGTCATCTGGGGTCACCGGGGGTCAGACCCTGAAAACTTCGTTAACACGATATCTCAAGAAGGGAAGCTCTGACAGTTCTCAAACTTGGTACATAGATGCCCCATATTGAGAGGAAGAACCCTATTGTTTTTGGTGGGGGTCAAAGGTCACCTGGGGTCACCAGGGGTCAAACTATGAAAACCTTGTTAACACAATATCTCAAGGTAGGAAGCTTGGATGAATTTCATACTTTGTATGTAGATGCATTATGGTAAGAGAAAGAACCCTATCATTTTTGGTGGAGGTGAAAGGTCATCTGGGGTCACCGGGGGTCAGACCCTGAAAACTTTGTTAACACGATATCTCAAGAAGGGAAGCTCTGACAGTTCTCAAACTTGGTACATAGATGCCCCATATTGAGCAGAAGAACCCTATTGTTTTTGGTGGAGGTCAAAGGTCACCTGGGGTCACCGGGGGTCAAACTCTGAAAACCTTGTTAACACAATATCTCGAGGTAGGAAGCTTGGATGAATTTCGTACTTTGTATGTAGATGCGTTATGGTAAGAGAAAGAACCCTATCATTTTTGGTGGAGGTGAAAGGTCATCTGGGGTCACCAGGGGTCAGACCCTGAAAACCTTGTAAACACGATATCTCAAGAAGGGAAACTCTGACAGTTCTCAAACTTAGTACATAGATGCCCCATATTGAGAGGAAGAACCCTATTGTTTTTGGTGGGGGTCAAAGCTCACCTGGGGTCACCGGGGGTCAACCTCTGAAAACCTTGTTAACACAATATCTCGAGGTAGGAAGCTTGGATGAATTTCATACTTTGTATGTAGATGCGTTATGGTAAGAGAAAGAACCCTGTCATTTTTGGTGGAGGTGAAAGGTCATCTGTGGTCACCGGGGGTCAGACCCTGAAAACCTTGTAAACACAATGCCTCGATGTAGAAAGCTTGGATAAATTTTATAGTTTGTATGTAGATGCCTTATAGTAAGAGGAACAATCTTATCATTTTTGGTGGGGTTCAAAGGTCATCTGTGGTCACTGGGGGTCAAACCCTCAAAACCTTGTTAACACAATATCTCAATGTAGGAAGCTTGGATAAATTTGATACTTTGTATGTAGATGCATTATGGTAAGAGGAAGAGTCTCATCATTTTTGGTGGAGATCAAAGGTCATTTGGGGTCACTGGGGGTTAAGCTCTGAAAATCTTGTTAACACGGTATCTCCATGTACGAAGCTTGGATAGATTTCTTACATGGTAAATTGATGTGTTATAGTGAGAAGATGTAACCCACTGTTTTTGGTGGAGTTCAAAGGTCATCTAGGGTGGCTGAGGGTCAAACACTGAAAACCTTGTTAACACAATATCTCAAGGGAGAAAGCTTGGATAGATTTTATACGTAGTATGTGAATGCATTGTGGTGAGAATATGAATGCAATCATTTTTGGTGGAGGTCAAAGGTCATCTTGGGTCAACGTGGGCCAAACACTGAAAAGCTTGTTAACACATATCTCCAGGTAGGAAGCTTGGATAGATTTCATACTTACAGTACTATGTGGATGTGTAATGTTGAAAAGATGGACCCTATTGTTTTTGGTGGAGGTCAAAGGTCGTCTGGGGTCAGCAGAGGTAAAAAAGCAAAATTTCCCAAGAATTCCCAAGAGTTTTATAGGTTCAGCAGAGGTCAAAGAGCAAAATTTTCCAAGATTTCCTAAGATCGTCATCTGGGGTCACCAGAGGTCAAACTGCAAATTTCCCAAGAATTCCCACAATTAAATAGGAACATAAAACTGTATTTTTCCAACATGTTAAGATAGCATTTGACCATTGACTGAAAGATATGGGACATCATGGCATTATTTGGAATAGAACATATATCATCGAAACCTCAATGCATTTTTGCATTCTGGTTTTAACAAACATAATCTGAAATACTACGGCTACGTATTTCACATCAAGGAATTCACCATTATAAAATTACACCTCTCCTCTATGGCCAAAAGCCAATGGTGAAACTGAAAGATTCATGAAAACCCTGGAAAAACTGAGCCATTCGCACTGCGATTATTGAAGGAAAACCCTGGAAAGAAGAGCTATATTCCTTCCTTAGGAATTACAGGGCAATTCAATAGTACCACAAACAAATCGCCCGCAGAGCTTCTGTTTGGCCGTGCCATTAGGACCAGAGTACAGTTTGATCGACAGTCCCCAACTGCATGACTAGCCCCTGCAAGCGACAGATGCTAATGCAAAACAAAAAATGGAAGTCAAATTCTGACAGTAAGATGCACGCAGAACCAGCTCAAATAAAAGTTGGTGACAGGGTATTACTTCGTGAAAAGAAATGCAACAAGTTTTCCTCCCCCTTCAATTGAAACCCTTACACTGTAGTTGAAATAAAAGGGTCTATGGGACCTCTTCAAAAAGAGAACAAATTGTGAAAAGAAACTCGTCATTTTTCAAACCAGTAAATATTGGTACAGACACCCCAATAGACGACGATGACAATTTCCCTACGACTCCCGACTCGCAACAACCACCAGTCACCGACCAAGTCCCACCAGGACCTACCAACCCAGACACCTCATCCGCAACCTTAACGTCGAGTATACCCAGACGAAACAGAAGACGGCCACAGTATTACATTCATCATAATTCGAACTCTAACAATATCATCACCCACTGTATATATATGCATGTTACCATTACTCTTCGATATGTTCATTTCCCATTACTTTCTTCATGTATGAATTACCTAAATTCAGTTATATTATCTTCAATCATTTTGCTTTCTTGTATACCCTCGTTCAAAAAACTTAGAATCATCTTATCTGTACAAAATTCCTCTCCAAAAATTTTGATCGAAATCCCTTGGCCTACTGTCAACCTTAACGTCAACCCTTGAAGTATGATAAAACGAAA
Organism: Holothuria leucospilota; assembly: GCA_029531755.1. Classification (NCBI taxonomy): domain Eukaryota; kingdom Metazoa; phylum Echinodermata; class Holothuroidea; order Aspidochirotida; family Holothuriidae; genus Holothuria; species Holothuria leucospilota. The sequence continues at coordinate 26,272,790 of CM055974.1, forward strand.
TACCACATAGGTTCATTGATGAATTATTGACTTGATCTTTGATCTGAAACGGGTTAAGCTACACCTGTTGTATAGGCTATATCTCTAGTTTCAATTCCATTGCCACGAAAAAGTGACGAAAATATTCAAAACTGAATGTGACTCTTCCTGATAGTTTATGGACAACTTTGAAAATATACTACTAGTAGAACGCTGCCTTTATTGACTAAAACAAAATTGACAAGAACAGGTGGAAGATGGTCATATTCAAAACCCAAGCTATAACCCACCACAGTTAACGACACAGCACCGCAACTAGTCTAGACATGTGTCTTGTTGTACTTCTTGTTCTTTTTACGTGATTCCTTGCTCTTCTTGTAAAATATTTGTGTGTTATTTCTCTTCTAGAAAAAAGTAGATCCAAGCCTGAGAGTTGAGGTGAAGCCCACTCTCCGTAACCGCCGACAGCAAGAGGAGAAGATGCGAAGGCAGGTGGTGAAGGAGGAGATGATTAGGAGGAGGGAGGAAGAAATGAGACGGTGGAGAAGTGAGATGAGGTGAGAAGGGTTTGCTGGGCCTCTTGGGTGAAGGAGAAATTTTGTTTTGGGGGAGGGGTTGTGGAGTGTAAGTGGAATATATGAATGCCTATATGTTGTAAAGGAGGAAAAAAAAAGTAGCCGGGATAATAAAACCCTGCAATCTTCCACTCATCCATCCACCTATCTACCCCTCTTCTTGCTTAAAGTACATTAAAGTAGTGAGGTTTAAGTTGCATTCAGTGATAGGTAGTAGTTGCTAGCATTTCTCTTTTGAGATCCACTTTGTTCATATGATAAGCATTGGTAGATAACAGAAATGTACATATACCAGTTATACTCATTATATGTAATGCTTCTAAAACATAGTGGCTTTACTAACCATGATTTGTCATGTTGAGAGAAAGAACCCAATTGTTTCTGGTAGAGGTCAGAGGTCATCTGAGCTCACTGGAGGTCAAAAAACAAAATTTCCTAAGAATTCCCAAGATCGTCATATGGGGTCACCAGAGGTCAAAAAGCAAAATTTCCCAAGAATTCCCAAGATTGTCATATGGGGTTACCACAAGTCAAAAGGCGAAATTTCTCAACAGTTTCCAAGATTGTCATGGTGTCACCAGACGTAATAAAGCAAGAATTCCCAAATGTCATTTGGGGTCACTAAAGGTCAGAAAGCAAGATTCCTCGAGAATTCCCAAGATCATCGTCAGGGGTCACTATGGGTCAAAAAGCAAAATTTCCCAAGAATTCCCAAGACTGTCATCTGGGGTCACCAGAGGTCAAAAAGCAAATTTCCCAAGAATTTTCAAGATCCAAGATCCATTGGAGGTTAGAGGTCATTTGAAGTCATCAGAAGTTAAATACCAAATGCATTGAAAAACACGATATTTCAAGACAGGGGTGTTAGATACTTGTAATACTTGTGAATGTGAGGGATAAACCTCAGTGCAACAAAGCATCCCCATTTGGCAAGGAATCACCAAGCCTTTGGGCTTTCTGGTATGTAATGCTTCTAAAACATAGTGGCTTTACTAACCAGTGGTATTAGTGGACGTGTGTGGAAGACACTTTTGTACTACTGTAGATGTCTTTCACCATTGTCACTGTGTCATCTCAGTTTGTAGGATCTTTCAAAGGCCTGGAGTTTTCTAGTACAAGTGTATGTAGGTTATTGTTTTACATGCCTGTACTGCTAACACACCTGTGCATGAGTTGTGACAGCCAGTATGGCAATTAGGAAAGACACACAAAGACATCACATTCAAAATGTCTATAAGTGTGAGCAGGCTCTGATTTAAAGACAATTTCATGGATGTCTATTGGACAACTTGTTTTCCTTTTTGGGTCGTTGGAAGACATTATTTAAGTTGCTCTGAGGGCAGTTCGTTTCTTTTGTGAAATATGTGTGTCTGTTGGACACTGCCTGTTACTTTTGGTTGTCTGTCACAGACAAACAAACAACTGTTAAAGTGGAGCCCTGATCAACATAGTGCAAAGTGTGAGGAAGTTTTGCATTGTGGCTGTTGTCCATTGTCTTTTTCAGGAAGTACGATGAAGATATGTTCTGGAGGCAGATGGAAGAGGAAAGATACTGGGAGGGGATGAGACACCATGAAGAGATGTACCTGGAATGGCTTCGCAGAGGAGGACCCCAGAGTGGCATGCCCCCACCACCTAGGGGAGTTTTCATGGAAATGCCCAGTAAGAGGCAGGAGAATGAAATTGATCGCCATGTATTGGCCAAACATAACACCATCTATCCTAAGGAACCAGAGGTGAGACAGGAGTTTCTTGTTTGATGCTAGATTTCTTATGGGAAATAGAAGGCACATCGTCAGATTTAAAATTAGTTTATTTTCCTGACCTTAGTAGCAAATAGTTTAATGTACTTAATACTTGACCTTTGTAAGGTAAGTAGTCTCAAGGGAAAAATCACTTTATTTGATTAGGATATTGAGCAATTAGTGTTGAGCAGTTAACTTAAGAAGTATGCTAGTATGCATATGTTAGCTTGTTTAATTAATGTTATTTATTTGATTAGGTTTGATAATGTGATTAGGCTGATTAATAACATTAGCATTCTCATTGCCAGTGCCATTGTGGGATGTCTCTGTTGAGAAATGGATGCTATCAATGGAAGAACAAAGATTGACAGTTCGACATTATTTGGTCATACATTGTAATTCAAAGGCAGATATTATAATATGTTGAATACAAGAAAGCACTGCTAAGGCATGGTGAAGTTCCAAATGATGCATTTTGAGTGGAATTTTCTCATCTCCTAGCTCCAAGCTGTTCAGAATATGGTGTCCATCATTGAGAGAGCACTGAAGATGGTCTCTGACTTTTTGGCTGAAGCAGACAAACCAAAAGATGAGAAGGCTGAAGAAGTGAAGGTAGAGGAAGAAGAGACCAAAGAAGGCGAAGGAGAAGGAGAGGATGAAAAGGAAAAACCAGCTGAGGAAGGAGAAATGTAAGAAATTCATGATTTAAGTTTTGGATGTTCAAGAAAATTAAAAGGCTTATAGATCAGTGCCTCAACATATCAAAATCCACTATATTTCATTAGATCTTGTGAAATTTCCTAAAGTTCAGATTTCGACCAAGTTCTCACTGCAGTAAGCCAGGGGCAACTCATGACCTTAAGTTTTCCTAAAAATAAGTTCAGGAAATTTTGTTGAAAGTGGAAATAACTGATAAACAGTCATCCAAGTTTCATTTGGAGTACTGATTAGTATGACTAAAAGGTCATATTTTCTCATCCCTAATGGATCAAATTCTCTTGACAAAGATTGCATTAAGCCCTCCTCTAATATCAGTGGCTCAATTGTTTGCACACTTTTCATGAAGCTTTTATTGTGAACTTAGGCCAATTCTCTTCTAATGAAAAACACAAACGCACAGTGCCGCTCTTTGCAAGCATTCTACTTTCACCCCTGGTGTGATTTAGAATCTGAATATGTTCCCTCAAATCTGTACATTCACTCTGCTGTGCAATCTACTTATCAGTGATCTTTACTTATAATTGAACAATCAGTGTGGCTTTCATACATGTGAAGGTATGGTTTGAATTTACCATCTTTTCATATCCATCAAAGTAGTTTGACCAGTGACGTGTGAACTTGCGATGTTTAATATCTCCAATTTGACAAATTTGTCATGCAAGAAATTGTTTAATGGACAATTAGGCAAACTAATGCCACGGAATATGTACAAGTGATTAATTCCTGAGAGTCAGTCTTGCAGAAAATGTGTGTCAGCTTCAGAAAAAAAGGAATAATTTTAATCCCAGTGACTAATGAACAAATAGAGAATGCTTTGTTTGTCTTGTGTCATGAATGTGAAAGTGATGTCTGAAAAGGTATGTCTGTTGTCTGTTTTGCCCCATAAAACTTGTTAAATGGTATCTATGAAATTGTACTGAATATCTTTGGAAAGGATACTCAGGGGATAACTGTTGTGGATTTTTGGCTGAAAAGGCTTGATTTATTAATTTTGAGTGAATGAATCGTCTCTTTCACAGGGACAAGAAAGAGCAACCCCATCGTATCATGAAGGGAGTGATGCGTGTTGGAGTACTTGCCAAAGGCCTCCTACTGACAGAAGACCTCAACATGGAACTGATTGTCTTGTGTGGAGAGAAGCCAACCAGAACTCTTTTAGAAAGGGTGTTTGATTGCTTGCCTAAACAGCTAGCTGTGAGTAGCATTAATTTCTCATCCACATTAAGGTTGTGATCTTGCTGTAAAATTATACTTCGTACATATTTTCCTCATAAATGGGTTGACCTTCATAGATGGGATATGGGTGAGGTTTGATTCAGGTAATTTTTTTACTTGGCATAACAAGTCCATCATAAGATATTGATCAAGGCTACAAGGTGGTTAGTCGAGACCATGAGCTTTGTTATCAGATAACCTTCAAACCACATGTGAATGGGTTGTGTCATCTGAATTATTTTCTGAAAGCTGTGTTGTTCACTGTGTGGGAAACATGCATACTTTCCAAAACAAATACTGGTGAAATTTGGTGGACAGTTTGATGATGTGCTTGCAGTCGTGATCACTTGCTCACTGCTCTGTATAAGTGCAGTGGTGAACTCCCTTGGTTTCTTGTCATCAAGATGATGCATTTGTGAACACGGAGGGAAAAGGTTACATGTATTCTGGGGATTTGGAAGGGTCTGTTTGATGATGGGTTTGTAGTGTTCAAAAGTCTTATCCCTTGGTAAGTGGCTAAGTAATAGAGGCTGGTAACATTGTATGGTGAGGGTAAGGGGGGGGGGGAATGGTGGTGTAGATGACAAGGAGAAGATGAACTAGATAAACTAATAAAATGTGATGTAGTCAGTAGCAGGAGTCTTTGTAGTGTCAGTTACAGTGAGGACAGCTCCCCTGGAACAATTCCCACCCTGGACAATTCCCGTTGCAAACAATTCCAGCTTATTTGATGGGATAGTTGTCTAAGGGGTAGTTGCCATGGGGAATTGTTTTGTGGAGTTGTCCAGTCGTGTTGTAAACCAGCATTTGAGGCGGATTATTTCAAAAGTTATGTTTAAAAGAAAAGCCAAAACAAATGTGGATGACCTTTGCAAGGGTAAGAATTTTTGTCTCTGTAGGAGATAACTGAAGAGAAATACGAGTTAAGCCTGTGTGTGGAAGAAGCAGCCATTATCCTGTCTACTCCTCCAGACGATGAGATTAAGATGACTATGAAGGTTTCTTTGACTTCTCCAGTGATGCGAGACCCTCCAGCTGATGCAGGTATGGTCTCTGATACCAAGATTAGGAGGAGGGCTATTACATATTCATGGTGCAGAGTGTTTTGTTGCAATCAGATTTTAAAGTTTTTGCATAGAAGAGTAGCAAACATGCAAAAAAAAAAGAAAAATGACATGTTGTGTTTGATGAAGTGGCCTGGGAATCGTTTGAGAATATGTGTCAAAAAAAAAAGGTTATGTGGGAATTATGAAATTTTTAGATATTGCCTATCTCTGATTTTGCTTTTACATTCCTGAAGTCATTGGTTCATTTGGAATTTTGAAGAAATTTGTCAAAATAATCACCATCTCTAGGTGACAGCCATTTTGATATTTATCAGTTAAGGGAAGTCATGTAGAATTTTTCCAATAAAAACTCCCCATCCCTCTCCCCCCCCCCCTCCCTACAATCATCAAGTTATCACTTAAATCTACTCATGGTTGGGCAAGTCTGTTAATTCAGAGATGCTAAGTATCCCAATAAAGGCAGAATTGTTACCATATTTGACCCCTAATCCTGCCATTACGAAGGGCCCTGCCACATTCCACTTTTAAAGATGTTGAACACCAATAGCGACCATCAGATATTTTGTCACGTTAAAAATGGACATCTGTATACAGTACACTTCATACTTCATATCAGAAATACCTACTCATACTGACATATGTGCATGCTAAAATTCAGAAAACATAGGGCTCATACACATTACATTGTAGATGGACAGCCTGTACTTCACTTCGTACGGACAGTAAGGCGTACAGTCCAAAGCTACAGGTTGCTTGTTAGCAAAGTGCCGTCTCATTCATGCATGTTTGTAGCCTAGCCTAACCATGCTCACCTCACTGTTACACTGACACTTTACTAACTGTTAGGCTAGCTAAAAAAGAAAAAATATTTCAACATTGAATCTAGTAGCATAAAGTGGCAGTGTTTATGCAAGTGAGAAACCAAGGATAAGCAAGCCATCTCACTAGGACCCAGTACGGTAAGCTAGTCAAACCTTGACTATAGTCAGTGTAGGCTTATTACGATAAAAGCTCTCACATTCCATGAAGATTAATCCGAGGGCCTAGCCTTACATATTTTATATTGAAATGTGAAAAAGTACCCCAAGTACAGTGCTAAATAAATAAGCTAGGATAGGCTAGTGCTTTACTTAGGCATAGCCTAGGCCCAGCCTACATCATACATGATGATGTGGCTAGGCCTTGACTGTATGATGATCCTTAACCCTGTGAAGCAGCCCCACATTAGGCCTAGGAAGACTAAGGCCTACTTCTATGACTTATAAAAATGTAAAATGAGGGTGGGATCAGTTTTGTATTATTATGCTTCATTAATGCTAGGCCTAGACTAACCCTTTGCACATCCTCCAAAATGGAGTCATACTTTAAAAATGTCTCAAAACTGCACAACATGCACTGCAGAAGTGACTGTAACCTATCTTTGCAAGTTTCAGTGTATAGACTTTGGCCTAGGGCCTATACATACCTACAGCCTACAGTATTATGTACAGGGGTATGCTGAGCGGGTTATGATACCACTGTGCAAATGCACGTTCCAAAACCCAGGGCTATACAGATAAGTTTCATAGAAATTTCACAGCGGCTATAAATATTGTGTAGGCCTAGCTTGGCAATGATCACTTGCAGCTTTGTAGCTTGCTACGCCTACAGTTAGCTTGTAGCTTTCTCCTTTTACCCTTATTTTGCTGTAAACGTGTTACATAAAAAGGCTGAATGCTGGTGTAGAAACTTCTTGAACATGATATCTTCTGGGGGATTCCTTTCGCGGACCTTCACAGGGGTTTGCCGTTGGACCCCACAAGTGACCAGTTAGTGGGGCGCAGCTCTTGGTGTGCATAGGTGGGACCTGATGCATCGGTGGGATGATCAAGATCCCTATTTTCCTTACTCACAACTTGGCATCTCTGTTGATTTAATATGACTTAATCGATCACCTCCTTTCCCACTTCTGTCATCCTCTATCAGATTTCCTTCATGTTCCCTCATTTAGTTTCTCCTTTCCTCTCCATCCCCCTTTCAAAAAGAGAGGATCCCCACCCACCCACCCACCCCCCCCCCCCAAAAAAAAAAACATACTAATGAAAGCATACTTCATTCAGATTTTTTTTATGGAGGTGTAGATTATTGTATAGGTAGTATATAGAGCTGTACATGGCATCTGCTTTTCAGCTCCTGTCAAAATGTTTTTCAAAGTAATATTCACAGGTGATGGTAGCTTACAAGTAGCTTTCCCTTTTGCATGGGAAAGAGTCATGCTCACAAAGTCAGTATTTGGTAAGCCAGAATTTAGCTCTTTTTGTAGGGCTTGCTTTGGTGATTATATTTGCATCACATCTGTGTGAGGCCATTGAAACATTTTTGTTCAGGCAATTCATGATTTGCAAAATTTCAGAAGTGTCTTTTCATGTCATCAAAAGAGAAAAAAAATTGTTTTAATTTTATGCATTTCTGATATTTTTCAAAGGTTACTCTGCACCATGGGATATAGTTGATCATTAACATATTCAACATAGACAAATGTCAAACATTTCAGGCTTGTTGGAAAATAAGAGTGCAAAAAAGAGAAAGAAAACTATGTAAAATGTGGTTGAAGTTTGAAAATGTTAGCTTTTCTCGCTATTTTAACCCATTCTATTCTGCCAAAACTAGTTGAGAACTCACAAGTTTCCGACAAGTTTTGGATAATGTCCTTCACAGCTGTTACTAACGGCACATTATAATTGATTTTCCAATATGCCTGTGTGGTAAGTTTTATTTACAGTCATAATTTTAGAAGTCCTTTGAATCAGTTTTTTTTTTCCTTTTTCAATATCCCCATTGATCTTTGCTGTTTTGAAATTAAGTGGAAACAGGCAAATTTCATCATATTTAAAACCCTACATTTAATTTTATTGCCATGTATCATACCAGATGCTCTCCTTCATGGATTTTATGCTTGAAAACTACTTTTCAGTAAATACATCAAAGTTTTAAGGAAAAAAAATGTTTGGTATTAAAGTTTCATCTCCCAAATGCTTGAAGGGTTCATTTCATTGATATTTGAAGGATTTAGTTCTTAAGTATAATTGTTCAGTTTTTGCTGAGGACATTTTCTTCTAAGAAAAGATCATATGCCAGTATTATGGGTAGAAGCTGTGTGTACATAAATGACAAGCCATTATTTAACACTTTTTAAGTGTTGTCGTGCTAATAAAGTTTTCTTACCAGCACAGCTTTTTTGAAGAACTTCTTCCTAGTTCTCAGAATGAGGAACCGGCAACTGTAGGAGGATTTTTGATCATCGATCACTGGTCACTTGGGATAAGGTCAAATGAATTGGTTCTGGCATTGGTCTTGTGGTGGCAAAAATGGCAAATCATAGGTGAAATTTTTGTGATAATGGCAGAGGTTGTTGGGAATAAACTGACCTATGGCAAACTTGGTTGGCAGTGCTAAATAAAAGTGTTTTGTAAATTGATGTTTTCATGGATACTTGGAGTTGTAATGTTTAAAACTGCCTTGGAATAATGAGGCACTCTCTAGGCAAATTTAGAAGGAATTTATTAAGCACTGATGTTGCAGTTAATTTCAAACGTGTGGAACTGAAAAGCAGGGATTATTTAAATTTGTGTTTATCAATTCCAACTTCAAAGCCATTGAAAATTAAAATGTACTTAGGACTGAAAGGTGTCTCTTGTGACCCCATAACTTAGTTGCAAGGTATTAGAAGATATGTAACTGCAAAAAGCAAAAGAAAGAAGAAAAGAAAGAAAAAGAAAAAAAGGAAAGAAAAATGCAAAAAAAAGAGAGGATAAAAACTGAACATTTGAAGTATAAACTTGCTGCCCTTGACTTTTGCTGACCTTTCGACCTGTGACGTTGCTCTGATTGAGCATGGTGTCTCCCAGTCCCAGTGGTTTAGTATGGTCAAACACCCATCCGAGCCTGTCATTCTTACTTTGATAGACGCATCACGTGACCCGCCAGACGTTCTGGACAAAGAAAAATGCCTCGCAGCCTTGGCAGCCTTACGCCATGCTAAGTGGTTTCAGGTTCGAATCTCTCAGTGTCGGAAACACTTTATACTTTGCCCACAAGTTGTGCTAGTTTTATCATTGATGTTGTATGTGGGATTTGTGGACTCAGCCAGCAAGAAGTCATTAAGCAGTTTATGTGACAGGTCTTTGTTAACCCTACAGACAGTTATATTTGTCCGGACAGTTTACCAAAAATTCGTAATTTGCAGAGGTTTCCTTGTGATTCCTTCCCCTTAACAGTTTGTGTTTCCATGGTAGTGTAGCAGTATCCCATGTCTCAAGCAGTTTTATATTCTAGTTGTGACATAAAATAGATATTTCTTTCAGACTAATTAGAATATCTGTGGCATAAGTATGAATAGTTTTTGTATGGCCAATGTTAGATCTATGAGTTAATATTTCTGGACAGGTGTTTCAGCTGAACAGTGTCAGGGGGTCCCTTGGGAGTAAAATACCTACCCCCAAACTTCTTGCTGACTGGGTTCACAATATAAGGTGGCCAAAAAATAAATTCAAAAAAAAAGAAGGCACAACCTATTGGAATAAAGCTGCCAGGGTGGTATATATTAAAGTCTTGGTAAGGGGGCTTTTTGGGTTCTGCTTGTGGGATGGGGGGTTTATTAGGCCTATGTAACCACTTGGGAGAAGACAGGATTGCATGTTCACTGACTGCAGGATAGGTTAATATAGATTGGCATGTAAGGTGTTGGAGGGGAAGTGGGGGTGGGGGCAGGATTTTCTGTCATTCATCATAATTTTGAAAATTGTTGGATCTGGAAGGAGAGAAGACTACTCTAGTTGGTTGATGTACATTGTGCTTCCCCTATAGAAATGACCAGTTTGCTGTGCATTGCATGGTGTGATCAGAAGTGCTTGTTGTTTTTGTTTTGAACGGGGCCATTTTGATTGGACAGTCAAAGGGATGGGAGGGCATAATTAAGTCTGAAGGAATGTTTCAGGGAACGTCGAAATGGTTTGCTGTTTTTACATCCTAAAATTACCAGACCACATGCTTTGTGTAGTGACGTGCTTTGTGAGAAACCATTTGGAGAGAAGCTTCTCAAATTATGTGCTGCAAAGTGGATATTACTTCAAAATTAACCATTTCAGAATAAAATTGTTACTGTTAGGTGCCTCCAAAATGCTTTCATTTCATATCCAGTTCCAAATTGCTGATATTTTTCAGGTAGGGGTTGAAAAATTGACCTGTAAGAATTTTTTCACCTAATTGGTTGATAAAATAATTTAAATTCCTTACCATGAGTTTAACAAATTTAAGAAGTGATCCCACCCCTGGTGTGGCTCCTTTGTGTGAGTTACTCTGGCCCAGAAATTAGAACCCTTGTTACACCAGAAATGCTTTGTTTCTCTTCAGGCTAAGGCTGCTGTTCTGCCATCTTGTGTGGTTGTCCTCCGTGTGCTACGTGACCTGTGTGACCGTATTCCTACTTGGGCACCTATGAAAGGCTGGGTAAGTCACGTAATCAAGTTTTGTTCAGCTTCATTGCAACCCTTTTTTACCTAACTGCATATAGGTTATGCATGGAGAAGGGAAGAAAGCATTTGGGAGGGGGGGGGGAGGGGGTTCAGATCTTGGAGCAAAGCTGATATCTATGGACAGGATAGGCAAATGGGAGATTTGCAGCTTTGCAGCTGTATTGGCCACAGGGTTGTAAGATGACAGGTGAGATGAGGGTACCTAAGAAAGTGTGAGGGAAGAGACTGTTGTGTTTGTAGCAGCTACAAATGTATTGAGATTGGTGGTTCATCTTTTTTTTTAGTTTAATTATGGAGGCCCTTGGTAGAATGTTTATTTTGATTGATGGACACTTATACATTTTCCTTATCAGGCTTGTATTAAGCTGGGATGCTTCTCTACACCTTCCCTTATTTTAGAAGCTACAAGGAGAACTTTTGTTCCTCACAGCAATTACATATTTCTTCTGGATTTTCAAGCATTAAATATTTCTTTGACAGCCCATGGAACTGATATGTGAAAGGGTCATCTCAAGTGCAGGACAACCTCTCTCTCCTGGAGATGCACTTAGGAGGATCTTTGAGGCTTTTGCTGGTGGACTTATTCTTCCAGGTAGGTGGTTCTCCATCAGACCTCGTAAGTCTGTAAGTTTAAAGGAGGTTAGACTACGGTACAAGTGTGGAGAGTTGTGTGAAAAAGTGAGAAAGTGGTTAGAGCTGGGGATAAAAACCCCTTGAGGCAAAAGGGACTGTGTGAAACTGTGAAAGTTTGTGGTAGCATTGCCAAAGAATGGGAGGATCCCCCAGGATTTCTGAATATGCTTCTGTGAGTCCTCAGTCTTTTGGTTTTGTCCCCAGTCTTTTGGATTTTGCCCAGTAGCAAATTGTCGGGATGTGGGGAGGGGGATAGAAGGAGCATCCTTTCAAAGGGAGGATATTGTTCATTGAGTAGACAGCAATTTCAGTAAATACAGTTGAAATGATCTCAGCACTAACCAAAATATTGTGCACATGCAGCACATCAAATTTTACCTCAGGTTTTAGAAGATAATTTGTACATCTTAGTTCACATTGTATCTTTGTAATAAGTTTCCGAATTGTCAGTTCACCTGGGATAGAAAATGTGATGACAGGACCTCTTTTACAAGTTTAAAAAGTGACAGAGGGTCAATAGATGTGAGTATGCCACAAAGGATTATTTCAGCTGGAGAGACAGTTGGTTTCCAGGACCCCCTCCTCCATAACCTCTCTTCCCACCCAAGTAAAAGTGGAGAGGAGACCCTTCCTTTCCTCTCATTCCTTTGGTTTCATTGACTTATATTGATACTATACTGGTATGTAGTTTGATTGGTTTCTGTTCTTTTCTGCAGGTGGTCCCGGCATTTATGATCCTTGTGAACGAGAGGATATGGATGCATTGGAGGGTGTTACACCTCAACAGAAGGAAGAAATTACTGCCAGTGCTCAGGTATTAAATATATGCATATTGGACCAAGTAAATGCAGTGGCAAATTCTGGCCAGAATAAAATGAGCTATGAATTTCATTATGTGCACCCAAGGATTTAAATGTTGTGACCCGTTTGGTATGGGTATTAACACTTTGCAGTCTTTGGCTTACCCTGTAGAAGAATGGAGCCAGTCATGTGGTCAAGGAAATGTTGCCTCAAATTACAAAAAAAAAGTTTTGGGATGCTTGATGCTGGAGCTAAACTTGCTTGTGTAATTTGCTGAGTTAGTTTCATAATATGCGAGTAGGATGCATACTTTCGCACCATAGCTACGTACCTACATTTATGCCAAGTGCTGTTACAGATCATTTACATGATAAATGTAAATGTTGACTTAATACTCATGAAATAATTGCTGTTGCTGTAAGCACTCTTACAAAATTTCTAAATCTCCTTGTATTTGCGTCGAGCTTGCACATACTGTTCCATCAAGAAAACATTGAGCTGTTCATAAGAGAAATTATTTCGCTATGGTCTTTTTTTGCTCTTTAAACTCTTCTTCGTTTGATTTCTTCAGCATGCTCTCCGTCTCATTGTGTTCCGTCAAGTACACAAGGTTCTAAACATGGAACCCATCTATTCGCAGCAGCGAAACTTCCGTAAGAACAGCAATAGGAAAAGGAGGAGGGATGAGAGTGAGACTGGAGATGAAATCTCAGGTAAGAATCCTGGCAAAATTAGTCTTTATTTCTCCTATAAAAGTAAATTTGATATGGAAGATGTTGTTTGGAGAGAACACCCAGCTGATATTCTGATTTGAGGGAAGGGACAGAGTTTGAGAGGGGAGGGAGGGGGGGGGGGCTGAAGAGAGGAGAGGAACTAGGTGTCTTATTACTCCAGTCAATGGTGTGGTACAAAAAGCAAAAGAGAATGTAGTTAAGTTTCAAGGCTCAGTAATGGCCTGATATGGAATTGTCTGTGAGAGGTTTTTTGTGGTAGTGGGCCAAAGATAATGAGAAATACTGGCTCAGCTTGCTGCTGAAAGAGTGGGTATTGTAATTTAATGGTCATTAATTGAATTATCTTGATAGTTTTATGATCATAGGTCTATGTTTGGCACATGCTTGTAATGTGAGTGCAGTGTCATGAGTGTAAAGACTCATGATGTCTCTCATTGTGAGTACGAGTACACATCATTCTCAATGTGTAAAGTACCAAACTTTGCATCAGCAGCAATGAAAAACTTTCAAACTTTGTGAGCACCAACTTGAGTACAAATCCATACTCACCAGTCTGAGTACAACCAAATATGCAAAAGTATGAGTACGAGTATGTACTCACTAAAAGGCTGGATTAATGTATACTCAGAAACCTTAAAATAGCCAATGAAAAAAATCATGTTTTCAGGAAAAAGGTAGTATTTTCCATCTTTCTTGTTGTTTTGGAACAGAAGGGAAAAAGGATAAGAAGGATGGTGACGCTGAAGGTGCTGAAAGTACCACTGCTGTGGATGTGCAGGAGGGCAAGTAGACAAGAACAAGTTACCTGTTGATTTTGCTTCTTCTCTTGTATCCGTGGTAGCTTAGATAACAACTTTTGTTGTTGTAAGAATGAAAAGCTTGTATGTAGCATCCATATTATCCATTCAATTGTCCTTTTGAATAGTATGCACATAGTTTTGTAGTTTTATTGTGAAATCTCATCAGCGGAACTTATTTTAAGTAAGCAGAGGTAATTCAAGGTTGTAAAAAAGCATAAGTTTAAGGAAGTGTTCTCTTTCTAAGTAAATACCATGTTTTTGTATACATAGTTGTGATTGGTGAGATGAGTCAAGAATTTCTTTCATGTAAAGACTGTCTGTCATGCTGGGACTGTCTCAAGAGGGGATGTATCATGTGATTTTATTTGAGTATGTTTGAAGTTGGTGGCAGCAGATAAACATAGTGGAAAAGGTGTCGATGTACAGATTGTTTTTATTTCTTCTGTCATAGAACATAGCGCAGACCCAGTGACCCTACATATGCTTATGTAAATAATGTGTATCAGTCTTGCAACTGTAACCTTGTAACCTTCTTGGGAAGGGGGGGGGGGATGGCAGATGGTGTTAGGGAAGGGGATTGAATGAGTTGAGGGTCATAGAAGAAATGTGAAAAGTGAATGGATGAGTAACGGGGGAATTCTGTTTTTGGACCAAATACCATGAGATATCTGTCACTAGAGAATGTCAGTTTGTGTCTAAGGTACTGTGTTAATGTTGTCTTTCTTTTATTGCGTGAAAACTTTCCTGTAAAGATGTTCTGATTCATTGGTAGTTGATATCATGGAATAAAGGGATTGCTGGAGAGTTTTCCATATTGTAAATAATTACTTGTGTTTGTAACTGAATGCCAACTGTTTTTGATAGGAGGTAGAATTTTGTCAGTTTTGACTAACATCTTTCTGGAGAGGATGTCTTAGACACAAACTGAGAAAGAGTTTTGGGTTGGGTTGGGTGATTCTGGTCGGGTTGATTCAGTTGATGGGAGACAAAGGGAGTGGAAAATATTTGTTTCATCATAGAAAGGATAGGCAAGGAATCTTAAGTGTGTTTAAAAAGTTTGCTTATGTTCAAATGTTAGGAACTCCTTAGATTTGTTTAAGATTTAATAACTTTATTTGAGTCTTACTTGTTTGATCCATTCTCTTTGTTTATCTACAGAAGAAAAAAGTCATTTCAGGAAAAATATTAACCATTTAAAAGCAAAGTCAGAAATAGCTATCTTACTGTTAAGTCTTGAGTGTTTCCCCATGGTGTTCTGGACAAGAGACTTGTATTCATAGTTTTTGGCTGCTCACCATGGAATTGGGACTGCAGTTTATAGGGATTCGATGTCCATTTAAAATATCAGAGTTATTTTAAGGTTGAGAACAATAATAAGCCCCAGAAAGCTTACTTGCACAATATTTGACAAGGCAGTCAGATTCCATCTTCTGCATAGATTGTGTTAAGAGAAATATAAGTACTGTCTACCAAGCTACTCTATTAGGAAGGACAGATCTAGAGAGGCGATGTAACATTTATTGTTTTGTGTACCTCCTGACAATCTTTCTTTGCATGTAAAATTACATTTCTTGGCTGTAGTATAATCAATTTTGTGTAATGGCAGTAATATTCAGGCCAATTTGTAGATTGCAGTAGGGATACTCTTCACCTTCTTGGCAAACCTTTTAATCATTTTATGTTTGTGTCCTTTGTTTTCTGTTAGAAATGTTCAAGTCAACTTAAAGGTTCTTTTCTGTTATTTTTACATCTTTACAACTTTCACAGAATTTGTGTGTGATAACAGATATACTGAAACTTAAGCTGTTGCCACAGATCAAAAGAAACGGCACATGGCCAGAGATGAAAGATTGAGATTTTGTTAACCTGTTTGTCGCTTTGTAGGTTTGGCAGTATTTATTTTTTTTTTACATCAAAAAGCAAGCAGAATTGTTTCAAATCAGTAAGAGATTTTGGTGTGGGTTTGATTATTGTAAACACATGTACCTAAACTAGATCTCATTCAATGTCTGGTTTGATGTGATTAGGAAGTATGAATATTTATGACAGTAACATGAATATGTATGACAGTTTCATGAATATGTATGACAGTCCATGCATATGTACTAATGGCATGAATTACTTTCTTTGGATAGATTTAGTCAGTTTATGGTTTTAGTAATCTAATCTTTACATATGCGGTGGCAATGGGTAATGATGTTAAAAAATGATTGCTGGCAGTTAGTACTGTGTTATTGTGTGATTTACAGGGGCTCAGAAAATTTTTCCTTGGGTCTCTTTATGTGCTGACCATTTCACTTGTCTATTACAGCAAAATGCTTGATGTTGATGTGATTAGGGGAATGTCGGAGATAACATTATTTTGTTCTCAGTAGGAGTTTTGTGAGATTCACAGTTGGTACAAGAATGTAATATCTTTGCATTCTTCCATTCTATAGAGGTATCAGCATTATTGCATCCTCTCATCTTGCTAGGAAATGTGCATTATACCATCACATACAATGCAAATATGTAGTTAACCATAGTGCGTGGTAGGTGTTGTCGCATGCTCTTTCATAATACACTACTGTAGGGACATTGTGAGAAATTTGTGCCAAGTTTGAAAGATTGTGTCAATACTCTAATATGTTACCTTCAGTGTTCCTGGGTGAATGTTAGGATCCCCTGACACTCAACAAGGTACAGAAAATTCATCTATACATCAGTCAAAAAAATTGCATCTTATTGGATCCTCAAATCATGCTGGCATCGTTTGAATCTATGAGAGAAAAACAAATTTTATCACTCTGATTGGTGAAAATGACAGCAATCTAGATGGATTGCATTAAGTTGGAACATATTGTTGTGGATGTGTGGGATGCTGACTGTTCAGGTCCTCACAAATCTCTGAGGTTGGTAGTACATCTTGATTTTGTTTTGGTCGTAAAGTGAAATGTTTTGGATGAAAGAAGAACGTGAGAGAAAAGCAGAGAAACAATTATCATCATATTTAGACTTGGCAGCTTTTATCTGTTGTGAAGATATCACCTGTTTTCATTAGTATGACAAATTCATGATAAGGAATATAAGATCCATTTGTTTGCTCACTGTGTCTGCATTTAAACAAGTTTGTTGCTCAATCACATCACACACAAGTTAGAAGCTAAATAAACAGAAGCTATTTTAAAGTTTGTTTCTTATTGTCTTCATTTTAACCTGTTGTTGAAGGATCAATGATATCTGCAAAGGTGAATTAACCTTCCTGAAACTACTTGCAGTGGCCCTGAAAAGGCATTCAATGTTTTCTTTTCTTTAGGATGGTGGGGGGGGGGGTCCAAGAGGATGGTGGAAAATGCAGGGGGAAGAGGATGGTGTTGATTTTGTTCTGTTTTCCAAATGTTGAACTGCCATCAAAAGAGTTTCCAGTGCTGAATTAAAGAATTAAAGTTCACCATTCCTTTCAAGAAACTGTATGAGGGAGGGAAGAGAAAATAGGGTGTGAATGTGTGTGTGTGTGTCGAGGGGTGGGGCTAAACCTGCTTGTAGAATTTCTTCATTGAATTGCAAAGCTGAACATTGGATGACTGACCTAGTTCTTAATGAATAATTTTACATTGAGGGTACAGCAAGGAGGGCAGTGAAGATTTGTCACACAAAGCAGGCAGGAGTGGTTAAGTAGACTAAACTTGTATTTTAGTGTGGGATCACACACGACTGCATATCGCTCATAATTGACAGGCTAGGGGTGAATTTTGCTTATCACATGTCTCATGATCCTTCAGATGAAATCTTGGAACTAGATGAGATGGTTTAATCTACCACACTGAACCCAATAAGTGTAGGAATGAGGTGCAATCTGGAGATATCAGTCTATAATTTTGACACTTCATATGTCTTCTTCATTTTGCCATCAAGCCGCCTTGGGAGTGATTTCTTTCAAGGAAAGACCTGTGGGCTATCACCCACTGCTGGCAAAAGCCTGAAACTACTCCCACTTGCAGATTTATAAACTCGAGTCATGCGACTTTGAATCGAGTCGCTATTTTTGTTACTTGACTTGCAAATACTAGCAACAACTTGCGACTTAACTTGGACCTGCGAAAAATGAGCTTTGAGTTGACTAGGACTTGCCAAAAATGATTTGTTACAAACGCAAGTCTTAAGCTCGACAGTTTGCGTGACTCATACAGGGGCGTAGCCAGGAATTTGTCAAGGGGGGGGGGGACAAGCCCATAGACTCAGCGCTCCGCGCCACCATGGGTTGGCGCGAAACGCATGAAAATTTTGGCCCAAAATGCCTCCCAGATCGCTGGAAATGGCACTTCCGAGGCCTATTTACCTCATATAAACAGGGGAAACCAGGGACGTCGATTTGATTTTGGAAGTGGGGGAAGGGGGGGGGGGAGGGGAAATCTGGCCTAAAACTTCTCTCCTATGCTGGTGAGGAGCCTAAGAGGAGGGGCCCAGATGCAAAATGGTGCCAAATGTTTCAATATTTGGGGATATACTATGAAAAAATTGGAGGTATACTTCATTGCCTAAAGGAATGCAGGCTCAGCCAGGGGTGATGCTTTAAGCATCGACAGATGCAATGGGTTGCCGAAATGATGCCGAACTCAAAGTATAAGGCGTGCGGAGCGCGCCGAAAAATTGGGGTTATTGTGAAAATGATTTCACATTTTTGTTTTCATTAAGTTGAACATGTCTGGGTTATTATTGAAGAATCTGCCCAACTTACGAGCAAACCAAGAAATTTGATATGGCGACTACATGGTCTTCGTCGGGGAGTACATTCTTAATCTTACCCATTAAGGCTCCCAGACGAAACTGAAAAATCTTTTTTCTTACAAAATATGTTTGCCATGATAGTGAGGTTGAAAAAGGAATCTCCCAAAAGATAGAAAAGATGTTAGAACTTCGCAACGTTGCATTTTCGCATTTCTCAAGAATCACGACTTCAACATTTGTGGAACCTTAACGTTAAATATATCCAATATGTTTGAAATAGTTGGCGTTACAGCTAGACAGAACTAGGCTGAAGATGAAAACGCGCGCACGCGCGAAATTGTTTTGAAGTTATGGAAAGAAATTGTTACAGAACTTACTGCCTGCGGCCCTGATAGAGCCACGTGGAATACTTTCTGAGTACATGTATGTCTTCACCAATACTCGCCTACATGTAGCTTTTTGGTTACCTCACTTTTTAAATTTTAGGTCAGGGAAAAGTGGGGGGGGGGGACAAATGTGTTAGTGTCCCCTCTCAAAAAGTGGAGGGGACATGTCCCCCTGCCCCCAAATCGACGCCCATGGGGGAAACACTAGCAATATTGTAAAAATAAACAAAAAATACCAAAAATGTGTTCAAGGGAGGGGGCGGCTGCACCCTTCGCCCCCCCCCCCTTTGGCTACGCGCCTGGACTCATAATAATAGCAAGATCGTGTTCCGGCCACCGGTCGCTCATTCTCAACTAGCCTGACTAGGATAAGTTGTTTAAAGCGCCCCTATAATGGCAGTGATTAGTTCAATAAGAGCAACTCTCCCTTGACTCTGTCCTTTTGCTATGTGGGTTTTGGATGTCCTTGCTAGTAGTCCCCCCCCCCCACGGCCACCGACAGGGGGAACAGGGGAACAAATGTCCCGGGCCCCGGGGCAATTTGGGGGGTCCGGGAAAATTGGTCATAAAATATGTTATATCATATCGAATTATTTCCTCGTAAACACCACACTTATTTTGGTGAGAGGGGGCCAGCATTGAAATTTTGTACCGGGGCCCGGGTCGGCTGTCGGCATCTCTGCCCCTCCCCCTCCCCCCATTGAACGTGTGTCCCAGTCATGGAGGAATCATCATGAGACCCCACAGGCTGTCAGGGTTACAATATCTAGTACATTTGAAATGCAACAATTTGTTCATGTAAAATAAATCCTGTTTTTTCTTCCAACAATACAGACCTGCTTTAAGAGCTATACTGCATTCAGCTACGATATACAGGGCACCCACATGGTCGCACGGAGCGGGGGCAGCAGGGGAAGTCCCCCTCCCCATTCGAAATCTTCAAAGTAACTTTTCAAAGTATCAAGCTGTGTAAACTTCCGAGTTACTAAAACAAAGATTGCTTAGGTGCAACTTGAAACGCACGGAAAGTGCCATTTCCAGTGATATGGGACATGTACGTAGCAAAGCGGGAGGAAGGGGACTACCATCCGGTCACTCGAGTATATTTAAGCTATTATTTTTCTATTACTCAGTCGCTTAAAACGTCTTCAAATGCAATTTTCTCAGTGCGCATCGCGCGCAGCCATCCCGAATGTTTTTTTTTTCTATTATTATTTCCTGCTGGATTATTTTGGTGAGATTGTTTTTCTAATGCCCAGGAAGACCTCATCATCATCCATCTTCCCCTCTAGGCTCTAGCTTCTTTCCCTCTGCGTCATGAATCCCGGTCAGCTGTCAGTAGGACGGGGTAAGGCTATAATGTAAAAAATGTCAAACTGTGATTTTTGTGGTCTGTTTCGTGCCCATTTAATTCGAAGAAGCTTAGATGCATCATTCTAATGCCCACAACTTTTAAGTACCACTGGGGTTCCAGGGCTTCGCCCCGTACCCCTACGGAGGCGTTGCCCCCGAACCCCACCAGGGGCCTTAATACAGGCCTCTGCATACCACGGTACTGGGGGTTCCGGTGTTTCAACCTAAATTTCCCCCTCCCCCTTGACAAACTCCCGGTTACCCGTCTGATATGGAGAACATTTACTGGCAGTTTTCTTGGTACGCTACACGCCAAATGATGGTGCCTCTTCCTAGACCCCCCGGCGAAAAATTCCTTACGTATGGCCAGCCATGCCATGCACAGCTGCATGTACAACCATTCTTACCTACATTTAGGCCTATTTTAATTCTGGAATTAAACATCTTCAGTGCATCTATTTTTTGATGCTTCCAGTATTGCAAGATGCACGCTGGGAGGCTATTGGATCATGGGAGTACCACCTCGAATTTAATGCAGCAGACGGGAGCGAGGATAACGCAAACTTCATGTGTTACATGTACTCAGACAATTAGTCACAACTTTCACAAACTAGTACCATCAGCAAAACTAATTGTTCATCCATATCTTCATATTTTCTAGTATCTTCTGAGAAGATTAAAGTATCATCTTGAACAGTAACAAGCTTAGTTTGCCAGTTGCACAGCTCATCTTTCGAGTTTGTAAAATGTGTTTGGAGTTTAGAAACCCTAAATCGTAAGAACTCCCACATGAAATAAAGAAAGCGTAAGTAAAGAAATTCGTCTTGAAGTTGAGATTTTTATTTATCTTCCATGAAGCTCGAAACGCAAATTTGCGCCAGATGTTGACTCTCGATTGCCTATAAGAGGTGGACAAATTTGTGACTTCACTTCTATCTGTGCAAAGAGGCTAGTGGCCAGGGCCTTTTTTAACGAATTTGTACCGGAGGGGGGGGGGGGGCTATTTCACAAATGGGACCATCTGACACGAAGTTACTAACTAAGTGGAGCGCCACCATCGGTTGGCGCGTAGCGTATTGAACTTTTTGGGATCGACAGACACCGCAGATGGCAGGAAATGGCACTTCCCGAGAATTTCGAGGCTCTGTCGAACCATCCTAAAATTGAGATATTATGCTCTGCATGTTTTCATTCTAAGAAACATCCTCAATGATTCCCAACACATTTTTTGACTGGGCGAAGTACCCAAATCCTTTTCAGTTTCCTAAGCCCGTGCATTATAGACTTACTTATAATTGTTTGATTAAACTCGTGTACTGAACTTTCAGCAACTCGCATCGCGCAGCCGTGACACTGTGTCCAGGTCTGCAGTGTGCGCCTCAATATTGCTCATTGTTGATAATAACTAATCAGCACACTGGAAATGGAATATTTTCAAACTGCTGTCATTGCAGCATTGTATTGTATGGTCACAGTTCGTATAACTTGTAGCCGCCGTAGCGACCTAAAGAAAGAAGGGAAGAGGGTGGAAATAAGAGGGGGGAATAAAAGGTGGAAAAGTAGACAACGGCAGATTCATGCCTTCATGGGGCTACCATTCTTTAATGTCAGATATTGATCATTTATAATCATCATTATGTGTTTTATATGTATGACAAAAAAGGACCTACTGGGGGGGGGGGGGCCAAATGGACTGAGTGGGTGGGCTGAGTAGGGGACTGGGTGGGCCATGGCCCACCCAGTATGTATGTTAAAAAAGGCCCTGCTAGTGGCTTCATTTGTGCCAGGACGAAATGACTTGTGACTTGACTTGTGATGAGTTGTGACTTGACTTGTGAGGGAACCCAGAGACTTGCGACTTGACTTGGACTTGCAAAAATGACTTGTGACTTGACTTGGACTTGCAAAAATGGCTTCCTGTACCATCTCTTCCCAGAAGCCTGGAGTTATGATCCCGAAGGGAAACAAGCGCTAACCAGAAGCACTCAGAATTTCCTGCGATAGTTGCATGCAAGAAATATCTTGAATAGCTTCAAGAACGGTCTTTGAATGATTCAGCTAATGTGACGACACCTTGACCGATAATCGTCGATACAATTTTGATAAATTAAAACCATGACAAGGATCGCACTGATCAGCTTATTTCAGCTCAGAAGTGCCATGCATATTCTCGCTTTAACACGATGAAACGAAATTGGCCGGATTGCCGTGTTATCGCGTTTTAGTAATTGCATAGGCGTAGGAAGCTTTTCGAGACTGGGGGGGGGGGGGGACTGAACCTTGTTTCGGATCGCCGTCCTGGAAAATTTTTGCGTATTTAAGGGTCCTCAGATGCAATCTGGTGCAACATTTTGGAAACTTAAAGGAAAATTACTGTATATTTTTGACATTTCTTACAGAAGAGCCTACAAATAAGGTGTTTTTGCCCTTGGATCTTGGGGGGCGGAAGCATACTTCAGCCCCCACATTTTGACGGGGGCTAAAGCCCCCCAGTCCCCCGCTTCCTACGCCTATGAGTAATTGTGAAAATTGGACAGATCACAACTTATTAAACGATGGCCTGTTGGAAGATTTCGTCATGTTCTCGCATCAGCCGACACTTCAAAACACGACAAATCGACCAATTTCGTCGCGTCGTCATGTGATAAAGTGTTTTTGAAGAACCAAAACAAGGGCTCAGCCCATCTTATATACCAGGAATGTACTGAGACATCTGATTTTGTGAGATCGTGCGAATAGGTCAACCACAGATGCCACGAATTCCTTGCACGGTGGAAATAAAATATATCTCTTAACGTCATATACTGGACCAAGGGGTGGTATCACCAACTGACCAGTGCAGAGTTGAAAATGTTTTTTATTCGAAGTTGTGTCATGCCTGAGCAAATTTTGTGTGATTTTTACGTAAAAAATGAGCAGGCTTACTGCTTGTTAGCGTTGATGCAGGGTTTCCACGGTTTCACACTGTCTCTGGTAGATGGTTCTATTGTTCCAGTGATATCGAGAACGAGTCCGGTTTGCGTCGCCTCGTAACGTTAAATTCTCCACCATATGATTGTATAAAACTGCTTTCCTCAAGAGACTGGATCTAGATGGAAATATTCGTTCCATCAATGTTTTGGAAGATGGGAAATCTAATAAAGAGCGATGTTCGAATACCCAGGATAC
The DNA here is from genome assembly GCA_029531755.1 of Holothuria leucospilota. Taxonomy (NCBI): domain Eukaryota; kingdom Metazoa; phylum Echinodermata; class Holothuroidea; order Aspidochirotida; family Holothuriidae; genus Holothuria; species Holothuria leucospilota. The sequence goes on from CM055974.1 coordinate 26,296,186, forward strand.
CAAGGTTGTTAAATACTTTGGAAAGACTAACGGCTGTTATCCTCAATAATTGCTTATCATACAGCTGACGTCATTCTATGTTCACCGCTATTCATGACTTATGTACAAGTCTGTAGTAGCTCCATGTTACAACCGATAATGTAAAAACGACCGATAGTGTAAAAAAAAAATTTACCGATAATGTAAAAAACTCTTTGAACCGATAATGTAAAAAAAATTACCGATAATGTAAAAAAGTTCGTCTACCGATAATGTAAAAACTGTCCTAAGCCTTGACGTTTTCATATGGAATTGGAAACGTGGAATTTTATCAAAGAAGTCATACGTTAATTCAGAAAGGTTGTAGGTCATACCCCAGGAGAAGGGGCTCTCACCCTATTTCACAGCGCCCTCTTGCAGGTATATTTCCCTTAAAAAGGTACATTGAAAGACAGCAGAAGAATTGAAGTTCACTTTATCTCGATTTTCTAGGCCAATACATAATGCTATCATATTTCTCCTTCACAGACTTAAAGCGCCCTCACTTCTCTGTTGTTCCGCAAGCTCACCAAAAAGAACATATCTACGATAAAAAATATGATGAAAGGACTGCAACGTATTTTATTACATAAAGTTCGGCCATATTGATGGCACAGCTTATGTGTATAGGTCTATGGCTTAGAGGTTCCACTATAGGGTCTCTACTATGGCTCAATAGAGGGCGCCCTCTAAAGCCAGATATTTCAAAAACTAAAGGAATGAAAATTATATTTGTGAAATGAGCATGTCCGAAATCACAGGAGTGTTGTTATTGTTATTCTGAAGTTGAAGGAAGGTTATCCCTCTCACCCATTCCACACCCCAGGGGAAGAAGGGGATGAAATCGAAGCTACTTACGCCTGATAAGAATTGCGTCCTAGAGGTTATCGACCACACTGATCACAGATCCGAAGTCAGTCATCTCGTCTCTCGGTCGAAGTGGACTGTGCGGGCCGTTAAAAGACCCACTTTTAAGGTCAGTGTCCCCAAGAGCAGGTTTTAGGCATTTCAAAGCACCCAGTTTCATACTAGATGGTTACCAATTAAAATTTAGGGATATGATTTCGATTACATTTGTTAAATGTGGAGTGAAAGTTTTCCTTCCATATATCACCCTTGAGGGTTGTTTGGGTGTGCCTCTCTTACTAGATACAGGGCGCATTCAAAGCTGAAAACGCATGTTTGCCATGGAATGCTAACATTAATCCAAACCCAACCAGCCTCCCAAACGCCTTCCCTATGTTATACAGGACACATAGGCCTATCACCTTTCGAGTTTTAAGGGGGAAATTAAGGGTTGGTTAGAGAGAGGCACCTTCCCCGGGGGCAAAACGAAGCACGGCCCCAAACTTAGTGTTAGCATATATGGAAAAAACGCGTTTTTTCAACTAAATACATACAGCGTAGCTAGTAGGAGAAAGAATAGGCTTGTGACTCACAGGAACGGTAGGCCAATGTAGTGCATGGGCTTTTGACGGGGTAACCCCCTTCCCGCTATCATCTCAGAGATAAGAGCCTTCTCCGGAGGTAAGGCGCAACTCGTCCACGTATTAGTGAAGCCATATATGGAAGGGAAAACTTTCACTCCACCTTTAACAAATGTAATCGAAATCATATTCCTAAATTTTAATGAGTCACCATCTAGTATGAAAACTAGGTGTTTTGGAATGCCTAAAATCTGCTCTTAGGATAACTGACCCTAAAACTGGCTTTTTTACGGCCCGCACATCCCACGACGACCGAGAGACGGGATGATTGACTTCGGATCTGTGATCAGCGTGCTCGATAACCTCTAGGACCAATTCTTATCAAGCGTGAGTAGCGTCGATTTCATCCCCTTCTTCCCCTGGGGTGGGGAATGGGTGAGAGGGATGACCTTCCTTCAACGATAATAACACTCCTGGGATTTCGGACATGCTCATTTCAAAAATATAATTTTCAGTTCTTTAGTTTTTGAAATATATGGTTTTTATTAGAGGGGGCCCTCCATTGAGCCATAGACCTATGGAAATAAGCTGCGCCATCAATTTGACCCACCTTTATGTTATAAAATATGTTGCAGTCCTTTCATGATACTTTTTTTTATCGTAGATATGTTCTTTTTGGTGAGCTTGCGGAACAACAGAGGAGTGAGGGCGCTTTAAGTATATGAAGGAGAAATATGATAGCATTATGTATTTGGCCTAGACAATTGAGAAAAAGTGACCTTCAATTCTTCTGCTGTCTTTCAATGGACCTTTTTAAGGGAAATATACCTGAAAGAGGGCGCTGTGAAATAGGGTGAGAGCCCCTTCCCCCTGCGGTATGACCTACAACCTTTCTGAATTAACGTATGACTTCTTTGATAAAATTCCGTTTCCAATTCCATATGAAAACGTCCTTAGAACAGTTTTTATATTATCGGTAATTTTTTTCTTTACATTATCGGTAGACGAACTTTTTTACAGTATCGGTAATTTTTTTTACATTATCGGTTCAAAGAGTTTTTTACATTATCGGTAAATTTTTTTTACATTATCGGTAATTTTTTTTTTTACATTATCGGTTGATTTTTACATTATCGGTTGTAACACTCCATGCTTGCATACAGTCAACTAACAGTAAAATAAGAACACGATCCTACGGCCACCAGAGCAGGAAGTATAACGTTCAGAAATAACAATATCGGCATCTAAGCTTTTCAGCAGACGTTAAGCTGCTTCTGTCTGTCAGTCTGTGTCTGCCATGGGAGGCCTCTCTTTTACGCAAACAGTATATAGGTCAGTTAAAATTAACTTTGATAAGTAATATTAAAAAACCAATTGGACGACGTGGGATATCCCTAAAAGTTCACAAACCTGTGTTTAAGGCAGAGAGACCATTGTAGCTACCTGTGCTACGGAACGTTCCAATCTATTCTAGATTAATTCCTTGGGCTAGTATAGGTTTCTTTAAAAAACATCCTGTAACGTGTTTTAATGGGGTGAATAATTTTAACGAACAATCACGTGTTCTTATAAAATCACTTACCGGGACTATAGTGTCATCTTTTTCTTTTTAAAATAGTTAAATTAATAGGAGAAACAGAAAATTAGAAAAGAATTAAGGTGTAAACCTTATAGGTATAATAATAATATAAGAGAAACCAGACGTTTTTGATTTATTCGAAGTCATTCCTTGCAAGTTTTGGCGTACAAGCTAGCCGTCGTAGAGCGATTAAAAAAACATTCCAGACTGTCAGCCGGGCATACTGTCAGCATTCTAATAATTGCTGTTATGTGTACAATAGCACGTGTGGGTTCCAAAAGTCTCGATAAATTAAACTTAAACAAGTGAGCTAAACTCATGCATTAGTTGCAAAAGACTCGGTATATAGAGCTTCACTTTCTTTTTAAGTGAAGACAAGTTTTCTCTTTACCAAACACCATCAGACTCTTATCCAATAAGACTGACTAGGCCGATAGGATGAAACAAATACAATAACGATAGTATACTTTTGTCTTCTTGACTGTCTCCTCCTCCTCCTCCTCCTCCTCCTCCTCCTCCTCCTCCTCCTCCTCCTCCTCTGTCTCCCCCTTCTACTTCTCCTTCCTCTTCAAGTCTCCTTTCTTTTTCTTTGCTTTCCTTTTGAATTTGTTCCTCTTTATGTTGTAGTAGCCCAATCGTTTCTAGTTTGCGTTTCTACTTGGTGAGGTGGCCTGACCAGGTCCGTAGTCATACAAGGTGATGAAGTGGAGGAGGTATATGTGGGTGTGGGGGGGGGGGTCGGAGATAGCTTGCAGTAATAATTGTTTTCGAAAATTTTGTAAGGGCGAAATTTCTTTCTGTCTTTCTAGCGCTCCCCTTGGCCTCTCTTGACAAAAAGATAAAGGCTTACTTCTATCAGGTCTACCCCACTTTTGATCTTTTCATTCTTATGATATTTGATAACATTTATTTATACTTTTTGATGGTGGAATAAAACACTTCAAACAGTAAATCTTCTGGTCGATTGGGACCATTCCCGATTTTACAGTTTCCGACCATGATGCATTTTGTAGCATTGTCTGGGAAACAAACATCATGAATATTCACTAGTTTGATTTTTTTACTTGCAAATATAAATTGCAAGAAATTTTTGCTGAGCACTGTAGATATTTTAGAATGTTTTATTTCATGTTTTGGCGTTTTTGTCGTTGATAACGCCAAGAACTACGCTTTGCCTTTCAGCCTGTTTTCATTGGCTGAAAGACGTCAGTTGTCTGCAATTTCTGAGTTGATTGTACGTTTTTTTTCGAAAGCAACGGAAAAGCGTCTATCAAAGCCCTAGAATGAAATTGCATCTAAATTATGGGGAGAGGGAGGGAGCGGAGGGCAACTTGTAATTCTAGCATTCTAACTTTTGCCTGATAGATTGATTACACGTGGTTTATCAGTGTAAAGCCAAATAAATATTTCATGAGGTTTAGTCATTCTTATACGCCCAACAGATTCCCTACATACTTGTCTCTCAATTAGTGTCAGATGATGTTCCCTGCAGTTACAACCGACATAACCGCAGGTTTTAAACTTTGCGCAGTCTATTCCTGACGGCCGTCGGGAGCAGATTTTACCGTCAGCAGTCATCCTTCATACCATAATGCATCAGTGCTCGACTCTTCCCCAGCGTTCACCGTTTACACATTCATGTATGGCGAAATCTCGATACATGTCCCGAGGTCTTCTGTATGCATGCCCGTATAAAGAGTTAATGTTAGGGTACCACATGCTTACGGTGGCTTAACTATCACTCATCAATACAATTTCTAAAGCATTACTGTTAATAGCCACAATATCAACTAAAACCTTTCAGCGATTTTTACCATGTTACAGTTACATCTGCACCTGAATAACGAAACTCTCTGTAAACCAGACAACCGTAGGAAGACTCTCCCGTAAGATACCAATTTTCAAAACTTCCCTTTCTGTACTTACACATTTTCTTTCGTGGTAAGAAATAATCAAATTTTTGTTGCCTTTCTCCCTTAAGCCTTACTTGGAGTACTGTAAAATGTAACATCACGTAGACAGGGGTGGCGGCAGAATTTGTCCGACAAGGGACCAGGCTCCCCGACGGGACGGGGGCAACGACTCGAAGCCCCAACAGGAGCGACGCGTTATGGTAACGATATCGATAGGGAAAGGGGGCAGAAGAGGAACTGGAAGAAAAACTCTGCGCTATACCATTCTATTGCAGTGCAAATTATGTCAATACCTAGTCCTGTACATACATGAAATGCCAAGTAGCTTTCTGATGATCTGAGTGTTTCCAGGAAAATCTGAAGTGTGAAATAGTATAGCGGGCTAAGCCTGCGAAAGTGTTTGGGTACACATACTCATTAGAAGCAAAAATAGATCAAATGTCAGGCGCAGGCGCGGATCCAGACATTTCGAAAAAGGGGGGGGGGGGCTGAAAGCCCCCTCGAATATTCTCCTAGAATAACATTATGCTAATTTTCGCGTATTTGTTATTGTTGATGGGGCGAAAAAAGGGGGGGCTGAGCCCAGGAAAGCCCCCCTTAGATCCGCGCCTGCGGCGGTTGTCTCCGAACGGGACTAACATTCTTTCTATTGTATTCTCGTCTGCCCGATGAAACAGTCAAACACTCCCTCCGCGAGTCGCTTGCCGTACCAAGCTACCGTACGAAAAGAAAGCAAGAGAACAATGCCAAAGAGCAATGCCAAAAAGGATGAAATTCCCGTCCTTAACATAAAACCGTATAGTGTCTCCCTGTACATATAGCTTACTCGGTAAGGGGGGAAAGAGATTGTACTATTTACCATGTGCTGAAATACGAAAAAAACCTGAAATAACCACAACTTTACAGCGGCTAAGCGTGCCGAAAATTTCCGGTTCCTTTGAAGAAACTGCCCTATCGAACTGCAAAATCGGCTATTCCGTGGGGGACTTCATACTTTATCGTACTGAACAAGGCTCCCCGACGAAATTGTAAAAAAAATCACTGGCGGGGTGGGGACATCCTTCCCTGAAGGGGTGGGGGTATGACCACCTGTCTTCAGTATATAGCCTGAGCAAAAACGCAAGAGAAGGTAAACTCAGAAATTTAGGAGCGAAAAAACACAAAAAATATTGCACAACGGAGATGATGGTGACGAAAAATTTTGTCTTACATGTAACTTTCGTCATACAGGTCATACGATTAAACAAGGTATTTCGGCAATTGTGCCTTTCAATATTGGGAGGTTTCCGTAAAATAAAAATATAACCAAATGAGCTATAAGGCATTATAGCTATTATTAAGCTTTTATATTATAATGCAGCTGACGTATTCAATACATCGCTTTTAAGTAATGTAATTTGTAATTTCGATACTGTTTCATTGAAAAATCAGAGAGAGTGGATCAAAGTTGGAAACAAACTTAAGGGAAGTGATGCGCACCGCAGAGCAGAGCACAGCATAGCAGCGCAGAGCATAGCAGAGCGGTGCAGAGCAGAGCGGTGCAGAGCCGTGCAGAGAAGAGCAGTTCTGTTCAGCGTAACACAACACAAGGCAAGATTGTTGTAACGTCATACACGTTGAGTAGCGTCGTTGTATCATCATCGACGGGGTACGATATTCTTTGATAAGACTTTTATACGTTCCATAAGGAGAAACAAAAAGAAATTTATGATTAGTTTCAAGACATTGCCAAAGCATGTCAAGACCGCATTGAAATTTGAGGTAAGCGATGGTAGTCGCGTGTGATGAAAAGTAGGCCTAGCTATAGATGTTGCCATTGGAACTACCTTATGAAACTAAACTGTAACTACGACAGCATTATGAAAGTAATTTAATTTTCATATAAAGTGCACTGGTCTGCAGTTGTTTTAATAACGTCTTCTCCTCTGCTACAATATCTAGTAAAGCGTCTTCTGGTTTTAACTTCTTGCTCTCAGGGAGGAAAACTTCGTTTATCGTTTAAGATTAGAATATGTGAGTAAACAGTATCGGATGCACATTGCACAAATTCCATCGTGAGCGACTGCCGTTCAATGCCGAAGTGATAGCAACAAATGGCTGTAAATTACTGGACGTATAATCAACGAACGTGAAGACAGTTTGATAGCCATGGAATTTCGGAATAAATTGATAACCAAATTACGACGTCGATGATCCTATAACGCTGTAGGTCTGTAACGTTGTTAGTAAGCCCTGCATACGCACGGTTTACCTTTTTACTGTATAGTGGAGGGTCGAGTGTGTGGGCCTCATGCACTGAAGACCACACATTAATTGGTGTAAGTTCGTCAAAATATTGTCGTCCAAGGAGGTCCAGTTGGAAAGTGATCATTAATCATAGTAAAGTACTTTGGCAAGATTGCATACCTAATCACATCGTTAATCTACTGCATGGCTTGAGTAAAAACACAAATTACTTTTGAACACGAGGCATAGGCATTTTTGAGTTCATGTCTTAATCTACCAATACATACGGTAGTCTACTGCTATATGACGCCAAACTATAAAATAGGCATTGCGCACAGAGGTAAACGTTTTTTCGTCAGGTCCGTACCCGGGGGGGGGGGGGGGCAGGGGAATTACTACTGCCTTAGTGCATTTTAGCATTTCTCGGCCTCTAACTAAATATATATATATATATATATATATATATATATATATATATATATATATATATATATATATATATATATATATATATTCAGCCCTCTGGAAGCTATCTCGCCCCTTTCAGGACCTGGTCTGGCTACAGGCCTGAGAGGGCTGCGCCCCCGGCCCGCCATTCTGCCATTCGCGCAGAAAATTTGTTCTTTTCGTGCAAAATATACGCCATTTTCTGGCAAACATGCATTTAAATTTCGGGTAAAAGGTGCTGCACCCCCTCCCCCAATTGGAAGTAGTCCCATACGCGTATGAGTGTTTCATTGGAGTAGCATTACTGTATGAGTTAACAATCTATTTCTAGCGGTCACCCATATTTAAAATTTGCAGCATCAGAGCGCGAAGCCAGCCTGCCTCAAAGAACATTGTTACATATTAAATATTATCATTCACTTTTATTTCTAACCTACAGGTATACATATTATCATATTATCAGGCACCGATCGAGGGTTTTAAGGGGAGGGGGACATTTGAAATAGCGCAAACTTGATAGCGCGGAGGCGCTAAGTCTACGGTCCGAAGGTCATCCCAGCCAAGGGGGCACGTTCCCCAAACGGTGGCTGTTCCCCCGTGTGCCCCCTAAATGAGATTTAGGGGGAAAACAAGCCAGTGAGTCACTACTGGAAGAAAGGCCGTGGCCGGCCCGACTTAAACCAATTGGTTAGAAACTGAGTCATAAAACCTCATCTAACTCTAACTCTAAATGAGATTTAGGGTATGAAAAATTATGTAAAATATATCGATATGAAAACCAGGACCCACTCTCACCTTATCAATCAATCATGCGGCTAAAACTGCACAAAATGTTCTCAAAACTACAATTTCAGGGCATCTGTTTGTCGATCTATAGGAAGGACTTCCTTGTTAGGAGATGAAATCCACAGCTATTGTTCAACATTTTTTTTCAACAGCTATGGGACTACTGCGGCCGTGAGTCCGCTCCCTTCAATACCGGTACAATTTACATTGCGATTTACGTTGCCTTTTTCAAAATACCGATGCCTTAAAATTTGCAAGAAGTTTGCTCTCCTGAACCCTCGCCGAGGCGGAGCCAAGCTCCACACCAGGGATCATAAAGTGGTGACACACCGAAAGGAGAATAAGAACGAAATTTTCATAGATACTTAATACCAGATTTTTATGCTCGCATTGCGCACCAGGCTGCCAGGGGTGGTCTCAGCGAGTACTAGCTACCCTTTTCATTTATTGCTGAAGAAAATGCTGGAAGTATACCTATCATACTTATAACTTTAAGGCACCCCCAGCCAATTGATCCACATTCAACGATTTCTTTTTCCAAATTTTCCAGCGGCTAACCCCTGGTTCCGCAGCCGTATATGCACCTACGATGCATTAACGCAAAGGCCTTACCGCAGTTGCATACCCGGAAGGTAGTTGTCTCAACATTAATTCCTATGAGCAGCATTACTGGATTTATTTTTAAGGCTCAAAACAAAACTGAACATGATCCGTCGTCTCCACTCTACCCTTCCCAATCGTTAAATCGTTAGTGCGAGAACGGCTAATAAAATTGTCAAATTGTGATTTCCATTTTTGTGACCTGTTTATTTAGTGCACATCCGTTGCCATTTTGGAAATAGTTAAATGCTTCGTTCTAATGGTCATACTTTATAAATACCCTAGAGCCTCCGAGATCTTCTCCCCCTTGGACTACCAATGGAGCGTTGTCGTTAGACCCCACCAGGAGCCCTACAGTGGGCCCATGGCCCAACGCCCACGGGATAGCACTGCGCATCACTGCGCGTCCTTCATTTTGGTGTTCCTTCCGGCAGAACGCTTCCCCTCCCCAATTCGAAAAGTCTGGTGACGACACTTGATCCTCCGTCGGGCAACATCTGAAATTAATCACATTGAGATGCGATATCTGCATGACATCAAGAAACGCAGGCCTACACGAAGAAACATTTTTATGTAATCGTGTATTATTATGAAGCGTGTTTACTGCGACTTTACTAGGCTAGTCAGCAATGGTCAAGTACAGTTATCCGACAATATGTCTAACGCAAAGGAGTCTAGGGATCCTTTCCTATAAAACTTTTAGAATGAAACACCGTCAGACAAAATCCCTGGCATGTGCCAAGCAAGATAAGAACACAAAGAAGCATTTTTGTATGGAATCGTGCATTAATCTGTGACTATACGTCACTAAAATTTTGGAGGCCACCCGGTGTTATGGCCAAGTATCTATTCAACTGGCCTTGATCCTTCATAAGGCCTTTTTTAAGTTTATTCGAAAACAGAGCGAGAGTGATCACTGTAGGCAATCGTCGAAGAGTGAATTTCACTCTTTTACATTAAGAAAGTAGTTACACGAACAGCTAAATCGTGATTCATTTTCATCATCAAGCCGTGGAAGATCAACATTTCACAATCACAGGCACAATTCTTAATGCAAACGGGAGGTAGGTAGTATGTTTAACGCGCTTTAGCTAAGGTAAGGAGGCACATCTTCTGAGATGTAGACGCGGTCGAGCAGTCATCATTTCAATCCGTCGATCTCAGGATCCCCCTCAGCATTTTTCGCGAATTGTACTTTTCGCAGTTTGTCTTTTTTGCAAATTGTCTTTTTGCCCTGATGGCCGCCTAGCGCGCCAACAGGACAAAAAAGACGAAAATGAAAAAAAAAAAAAAAATTATAAAACTAATAAATTAAAAAAATGGAAAAACAAATAATAAGAAATAAAATAAAATAAAAACGCGAAATAGAAACAAAATTTTGCGTTTTTATTTTATTTCTTATTATTTGTTTTTCCTTTTTTTAAATTTATTTGGGTTTTTTAATGTTTCGTTTGCCGCCCATACAAGCGAACGCAAAGCTGTGTGTGTTAACCCTGGTGTTACGGTGACGAATGCACATGCTGCTGGCTTCTTAGTATTTTAGTTGGCTTAGACAGCGAGGTCATGAACAGTTACTAACGCATGCGCAGAAAACATCTTCGAACTCGCTTATTTAGTTCAGGTCAAGTCAAATTTATTAGTTATGAAATAATCAATCAATCAATTCATCTTAGATAGTAAATACCAAACGAATTATCATCGACTCAATGTATTACCAAACACGCGCTCTCATGCAGTCAGACAGTCTTACCTTCACACCTCTGTAAGAGCCTATAGGCTGTGAGTCCCCTGAATGTTAATATATCATTATAGGTGTCATTATACGCTAGGCTAGTTGTGGATGTGTCACCCGGAACATGTGCAAACAGCATGCGGCCATTCTAATAATAAAAACAGTCAAAGCAGTCTTGAATTGACCTTCTGGTATGATGGTGACATTTGAATTATCGTAGATGAACTATGTCTTCATAAGGTTATACAAAACCTTGACATTTAGTACGTTACCATATGTTCTGTGTCTTTTGATGCTATATGTTACAGTGTGTTAGGCAGTGAGACCTACACTACACCATACATTATCATTTGTTGTGTTGTTGGTCTTCCTTCAGCTATTTCATTGTCCTACTGTGCATACGCGATGCCCTGTGCGGAGTTAGCTTAGGCCTATGTCAGGTGGGAGCTTTCAGTGTGCATCGGACTCTGGAAAACATTGGGAAAGAAGATTCTATCTTGGATTTGTTCCCAAAATAATAAAAATAAAAATAATAAAAACTCTCTCTCTGTTGAACCTTTGAGAGATCAGCTTGTACGAAAGTTCTATTCTAACTGAGAGGTTGTAAAGATCATTCCACTAAGTCACGAATTCCCCACGCAGAGACACTGGAAAACATAAATCTTGTCTCCTTTAAGCTGCCTGTCTGCAGGTGTAAACATAGACTTGCCAGTCACAGGAGAAATAGATCGGTCGGACAAACGAACAGAGCATTTCATGTGTGATAAATGTATTTGCAGTCAATTAATTAGGTGAAAAGTGACAATTAAGTATACGAAGAATTGATATCCACGAATGACAAAGATGCGGGTCTGCACGGAATATCTGTACACTTATATGTCGAAATATGGATATGCAGACATCCAGAAAACCCCTTTTCATATCATTCAGCACTGAAGTTTACTTGGAAAGTTCTAAAAGATAGAGCAGAGCCGAATTATGTTCAATGCTTATTTAGAATCAACAGGCTTGAAACCAGTCCACGAGTGTTGGAAATTCCACTGATCGTTGCCTCCACCCACTCTAGTTTCTGTTGCATAGGCCTGGTCCAGCTACCATATCATAGCTGACTTTTTGAACTGGTTCCAGGCAAGGACTGTGTATTCCTTATGGTGGAGGCGACTAATTCATCATTAGATTTGATCGAAAAGGAGTGCAGACAAACTTCAAGGACAAGTCAGAGTCACCGTGACTTCTGTAAGGATAATGCATCTTATTCTCGATATGTTTGAGGCCCTCTGTAATGACCAACTTCTGTCTAAGTTAATTTATATGTCACAGATTCAAATATAATAACCCCTTTCATTTATGACATCACAAAATCGTAGTGACGTCACAGTTCTCAACAGGAGTTTGTAAAGCTTGTTGATTTTGTTACTCTTTAGCAATTCACACACGAGAGATGATAGGTCATTGATGGTTGTTGGAAATCGTCATGTTGTAGTCTGCACATAACCTGGTTGTAAAAGATGTAATCTATTACTATTGTAATATTTGGAAAAATAACTTAAGGCAATGTGCTAATAACTTTAACACATTGCTTGAAATGCTTTAAAATCAACAATGAATATCGTGAGTAATGAATAGCAAAAACATGCATGTCTATATAATCCGAGCAACACGCCACTGGATTATGGCAGGAAGAATATCGGAGAGCTGGCCTACATTATGTATGGGCACAGCCTGTTATGAAACAATGATCATAATTGTGCCTAGAATGATAAAAATAAACGAAATTGGATCATGCTGATTCATCTTGTTAATTCGAGATCTACATATACACACCTCAAAGGATATTCCATTTCATCGCCTATCTGTTTTCAGGAATGTTGCCAGAGGTGATTTTAGGTCGGCGGGAGATTAATGTTCTCTATGGCGTTCCATACATTGCTGTCATATTCGGTCCGTCTGAGTTCTGATATTCATAGTCTATATTAAAATGTCTCTCTACAACATCGTGACATGCGAGAGTATAATAGTAATCGCACCGAAAGTCGCTGTCAGAAGGAAGAGATGTGGATCATGTGGTGCAATATGAGGGGCGTAGCCAAATGGGCTATAGGGTACTTGTTCAAACGTACTGCTAGCATTTTAATGTCACCCAGCAAAATGTAACCCTGTCCCACTTCCTCTACCCATGCCCAGCTACGCTACTGATGATAAGGAATCATGTGCTATAGAAGATTAATTAGTTGCCATGTGAAGTAGATTAAGAGTTCCATCGATTTGGGCTCGATAGGTCTGCCACGGTGGTGTTGCTTGCAAAAGTTTAGAGAGAAAAGTTTGGGTTGACAATGGAGAAAAATAAAATCTAAACTGATCCATTAAATTTAAAGAAATAAAATTTGCGTCAAAAATGTTGAGTTATATATGATTACCAATCCGCAATTAAGTTGGAAAATAGGAAAGGTGATTTCTGTTCTGCAATCTTACATCTACTGGATGAAGAAAACTGTCAGAAACTGGATTGTATGGCGGGAAATCAAAAGCGTGACATTCCATGCATACGTGTAATTTTTCAGAATGCCCACACTCTTCATTGCCATTTAATCAAAAATGGTAATAATGACAGATTTTGTTTGTGACATACTGCATTGTTTCAATCGACTGCTTGTGATACATTCCCAAATCTCTGTTGTTACTTTTGACTATTCCATAGTTAGGCCCGTTGTCAATCGGGCCATGAGTTTGAACACCCCAGAAAAATTTTCGCCCTAGAAAATTTTTGAGAACAAAATTAGTACTATCGGCTTAATTGATCTCGCTCCCCTGAAACTATTCCCCTCTTTTCAGCTCTTTGTTTGACTACAGACCTCTTTGCAGTTTTTCCCCCATATTGATAAAACTCCAAAACTCTAATGTTTCATTTTTCAAATGTTTTCAAAAAATATCAAAGTGACTAAATTAGACAACAGTACCTCTTAGTAAACAAAAGAAAAAAATGTTAACAAAATTAAAAATACACTGAAACCTTGATGTGATCTAAAGTCTATTGTGTGCTTAATTTCAGCAGTAGATTACATAAGGCTGTTTTATCATATTTTGTAATCCAATACAAATGAAATAAAAACAAACAATCAATTTAAAGGGAAGTAATGCGTTGTTTTACAGAATATTTTTATAGTTTTAAAACCAATATTTATAGGTAAAGAATGATAGATAATTCAAACTAAGGCAGTCCGGTAGCTTTTTCTATATGAAATAATGTTCTCATAGAAGAAAATTCAGTTATTAGCTGTTCAAGAATAATTTGTTGGCCGAAACTTTCAAAAATTCAAATGATGTAACTTCCGGAACTCTTGAAATGCAAAATATTTTGAGGAGATAAAGCTACTGCTGGAGTTTATTGATGAGACTTAACGGTTTAATAATGATTGTAGCCTTTTTCGTTGCATGCCATGTTGGTGTATTTTAAACACAATATTTCCTTTAAAAGCAGGCTTTTAAAAAGAATTAAAGCTTGTTTAAATGAAAGTGAACAGTTGAAGGAATTCAAACAGTATACCTTATGTAGTACATGTACATACACATGATTTTAAGTGTTAGCATACTTTACTTACACAAATATTTAATGTTACTAAATATATCTGCTCTCAGGTTCAAGATTAAGGTTAATGTGGTCGTTATTATGTTACATAGCCCCACAGTTTATAGGAAAACAGGAAACTTCTGGTGTTTAAATACCATTCAAGTAAATGAAGAGAACCAAAGTACATTCAGCAGGAAGTTATTACAGTGGCATGCAGCCAGCACCACTATCGTACCAGGTAGTACAACCATGCAGACCAGTGTATGCTTTGTTTCAATTCCTGGGCTAAATGGATATTGTTGATTGGTTGCCTGATTGTTTGATTGTTTTATCGTTTGATTATTTGATTGTTTACTTATTGAATGGGATGATGCTTGTGTTGAGGTTTTGATGAATTTATTGTTTCTTGATGAATTGATATTGATTGTTCATTTCTGTGTTTGATTGATTAATTTATTGGTAGATTGTTTGTTTTTTGGTTTGATGATCAATGTTAGTTTGATTGATTGATGCCATAGAACATAAACGTCCCTTTTGTCTTCTTGGAGCCTTTTGATGAGAAAAATTGTTAACGAGAATCGTGTTCCTGGTCAGAGCAAAAGAACTTAAATACTCAAAGTATTTTTTTCATCAACCCTCTTTTTTGATCAAATTTGTATTAAAGGCCACAGATTTAACCCTCTTAGCCGCTGAAGGGGCAAGACCGAACATACTTTTCACATCCCTACACACACACACACACACACACACACACACACACACACACACCTTCTCAAAGGAAAACATTCCTCAGCACCGATGAATTTGCAGTCTTTCGAATATACTTTCCTTGATAACGTCCATTCTTTGGTTCCTGAAAGCATAGTATTAATGTCTACAAGTGGCTTTAAGCAAAACTTGAGTTTTAGTATATGTAGAAGAGGAACTTGACCTATGCTTTACAGTGAACTTTTCATTCAGTTCCTTTATGTGGTTCGTGGAATGTTAGCAGATGAATTCTTTACACTTGTTACTCAAAATGAATGTGTAAAAAACAGTAGTGATGCCATCTCCTCACATTATTGGACAATGATTTGTTTTCTTTGTTTTTCAATCTATTGCTATGGCGATTGAAAAAGATGGTGATGTGAGTTTACTCATAGATCATGTGAAGCTTTAATTACCATACCTCTCATGGGCGACTCTAGGATTTGTTTTTTTTTGGGGGGGGGGCAAATCAGGTCCGTATTCTGGGAGCTTCAGACGACCCCCCCGGCAATATCAATGGTCCGCTCCGGATAGTGCAGTAGGCGTATGTTGTTTTTTCTTTTCTATGTAGGGGGGGGGGCATTGTAGAGATGTACTGTATAGCTTTCAATCGCTCTTCGGAAACCATCTCAGGCAGTCAGTCATGCGCTGTACTATCTTTAAAAATAAATACACTCATAACAGGCAATGGCTACTTCATAGATGTAAGAGGCAGGGGAAACAGGCAAAACAGCTTGGGTCCATTTGGGTAAAATGAGGCAGCCTAAAGTTAGCACATTGCTAAGGTTAAAGTTTAACACTTCATGATCAGAACACAGTAAGCTCAAAGAAGACACTTCACCAGTTCGATCGTGAGTGAAGACCAGTAAAATTCGACAAGACTCAGAAGATAACGCGGTGAGAGTGTACTAATATCTCCCAATCCTGATTCCGCACCCTCCATTTAGCGTCCCCATGCGACGGACGGAGTGGATAAACCAACTACTTTCTCAAAGGCTGGGAGAGATGGAAAATCCTTTCTCGACACCACTGCTCGACAGCTGAACCGACCCAGTGAAGGCACCTTCATGTGTCTCACAACCAGAAAACGCATCACTGCGAACAGCCATGCCGAACAAGCAGCTTTTTAGCCCTCAGAAAATTTCCAGGAGGTACCACCGGGATTAGATCCGGGGACATTTCGAAAGCAAATCGGTGCACTCAACTACCACGTCAACTCCACCCTTGAAAAATTTGTTGTTCTTCCATTGTGTCACAATGCGTTCCCCTTTGCCAAGGAGCCATACACTCCAAAAATGTTAGTTTTCTGGATTGTTTCCTAAAATAACGAAGACATCGAACATAAAGACACTTGAAAACTATGAAATAATAGCAAATTTGGATCTCAGTACCTTCCGAAACAACTTTTTCAAAGGGGAAGGGACATGCCCTTAACTCAGAACGGCAATTCATCACCTATAAAGCTTCATTCAGAAGTCTTACTACAGCTGTGAAAAACTTTTTGATGTTCACTTAAAAGCAACTAAAAATGCAGTTAAAACATTCTCACAACTCGGTTCAAAATTCGGGCAAAACATGACTTTTGCCCCTCCGCGTTCTCTTATGCAGTGCTTCTACTTTATTGAATTGAACAATGCTATTGGCCAATTCAACTTTGATCAGACACAAATACAGCATCGAATTAAAAACTTATCGCATTTTACATTAATCTTCACACACGCCGAGAACCTATGGCTTTAGAACACTATAAGCAAGCATGCATCGATCATCGGTGGTTACCAAATAACATGTACTCACACTTTTGGGAAGTTAAAATTTTTGGCACATGTATGAAAATACAATAAAACAAATGTCATGGATCAACTTACAACTTATGTTCCCGGCAATGGTTTTAGACATTTTTAGCACAAGGAATCTCTTAGTACGCTACGCGCCAACTGATGATGGCTCCCTTATTAGACAGTGTGAGATTTTATCATGTTTCTTTTTCATACGCAGATAAGAAAGTAAAATCTCCCCCATTGAAGAAGCTGCATACGGGCCCACGACTCCTGGAATACTACCAATTCACACGACCAGTGATCGAATGACCCATCAGTAAACTTAGGATGAATTTTGAAATTATCGCGAAGCACGCACTTGACAATTACCGAGAAATTTTGGAATCGCTTAGTATATATACAACTTCATAAATAATGTATGACATTTGTGGTATGGAAGGAATGATTTCGTCCAAATTTAGAAATACTTTCTATTTATACTATTTATACCATCTCGTATAACGTGTTATTGTTTTTGAAGATTGAAGACCATGTTATGCAACCTTTTTTAAACCGGGGGGGGGGGGAGCTCCTCCGTACCCCTATGACGGGCCGCTAATGATACCTCTCATGATTCAAGTTACGTTAACAAGCGCTTATGGAGCTAGAGAAAATAAGTTGTAAACTTTGTAATAATATCATCATAGTGTTAGTAATTGTGAGGCTATGACGTCACTTTCTACTCACTACAAGTTCACTTTCGATTGACAATGTGGCAATTTCGTCTGCTCATATTTCGAAGTCTGTTTAAATACTGAAGAGCAAAAAGTTGGTCCATTCACTTCTGCATCAGAGAATCTGGGCTGTAAGATAAGAGAATTTCCCAAGAAGCTTGTTTTTAAGAAGAAGTAAACATCTGCTCCAGGTGTATTTTTGTAAGGATACACGTTGGTCGACAATCCAGTATGTTAACGGTAGGTCTCCACCTAAAAGTTCTTACCAACTAAAAATGAAAATAATATTTCATATTGAATTGAACCATCTTTTGTGCTTGTCGGACTTAATCTGATTGATTTGACCAAGTCAATTTATTTGTGTTCTTTTACGACCACCTTGATTTGACTAAAAACTTCCTGGTTTAATTTAGCTATTGATTATTTGTACTCAAAATGAGGAAAACTCACCTTTATATGAAGTTTAATTTACATACTTTATGCCCTTTGTAAATTTAATTATGCATCTTTTGCTAGACCAGCCGTGCATGTTATAATGCGTATTTCAGGTGGGCAGATGGGGGACTATAGCCACACTAGAATACAAAAGGGATGTTCTTACACCTTCGATCGTCAGTTGCCTCTAAACATTGTGTTGTTAGTTTATAATTCACAGTAAAGTTTTCTTCTAGCCATGGCAGAGGCTATGTAGCATCTCTCTGTCGTATTTATTTTTTTGTGAAACTTTGGTTTTCTTTGGCTTATAAAGTGCATTCATTAAGGGGTTTGTCCTGCACATTGAGCATTTTCGGGAACATTTCACAACTGCCGGTTTTAGTGCTAATCGGTCTTAAAGGGAAACAAGCGTTAAACCTCAATAATCAATATGGTCAGGAAATTGTTACACCTCCTGTTTTATATGACGACATACCACGTCACTTCCCGCCAGCATTGTGTTTTGTGCGGTTAAGAGGGGTGAGTGGTGGAACGGGGTGAACATACTCTTATTTATAACGTTATATTACAAATGACGCAAAAATGTGGTCAAAATCTCAATCATTATGACTGAAGACAAAGTCACCGACTCTGGTTTTCTGGTCTTTGTTCTAACGGTTGTAGGCAAACCAATGAAAAAATGTAAGAATTCCAAGTGGCATTGGGTCATATACAACTAACAGTTTTGCGCAACAAAATGATTATATAAGATGCAGGACATATTGAAAAACTTTTGGACTTTGACAGACTTATCGAATGTGTATATACAGGCACTGAAGAATTACTAATCATGGTCTTAAGGCCTATGTTTTTACAAACGTAGCTCCTTTGGGGAGCAGACCGTCCCCGGGGAGTAACGTTTGGTTGTCCCCCTTCGCTCTTCGCCAGAGAGTCGATGGGGCTTTAGAAAAAAAAAGTGGTCTTTAGGCCTATGTATTTACAGTTAAAAAAGCCTTTTAGAATGACGACCTACTTTTAACGGTTTGCTTAATCTGTCGAGGTTTAGTGGCATCAACTACTTTTTGCAAAGACCCCTCGAATCTCTGGCAAAAAGCCGAAGGGCAAAACCAAACGTTACTCCCGAAGGAGTTCTTCTCCCCAAAGGAGCTACGTCCCCGAGGGAACGGTTTAAGGGGCATCAACTTCCACGCAGCGTACCAAGGAAATTCCTGCCAAGAGATGAATGCCTAACAGATTTCTGGATATGTCATTTCCCAAGCGTTGTTAGTTGCTTTAAAACATTTTTTCTTTGATATGTCATGTTTTTGAAAAATAACATTTTTTTACGTAGACTAAAATCTGGGAGTTGCCCGGCAAAAGTTAATCTTTTGCCTTGAACAACTGGGAATCAGTCCCTTGAGTGGCCTTTCGGTCGCGATTGTCAGGTCAGCTGGGCAATGGGCATCCTTGTCATATTCCGAGTTATTGCTACCTTTGATCGTATACAGATTAGGCTCACCTCTTCTCAACAAACAATTCGCTTTCACCGGTCCTTGCCTATGGAACTCAACTCCCTTCCCCCAAAAATTCAATCGTGTAACTCTAAGCATTCTTCTTGTCTTAAACATTGTAAATGTACATTTGCACAAGGAGGACTCATACCACAAACTCCATGGAGCTTTCTCTGAGTTCCTCTTGAGTCAGAAATTTCGTCCAAATTTAGAAATACTTTCTATTTACACCATTTCAAATAACGTGTTATCGTTTTTAAGAACCTTTTATGAGGGGTGCCCCGTACCCCTATGGCGAGCCACTAATGGTACCTCTCATGATTCATGTTATAAAAGCAAGCGTTTATGGAGGAGAAAATAAGTAGTAACATTTGTAAAAATATCATCATAGTGTTAGTAAGTGTGAGGCTATGACGTCACTTTCTACTTACTACAAGTTCACTTTCATTTGACAATGTGGCCATTTCGCCTGCTCATATTTCGTAGTCTGTTTACATACTGAAGAGCGAAAAGTTGGTACTTTCACTTCTACATCAGAGAATCTGGTCTGCAAGATAAGAAAATTTGCCAAGAAGCTTGTTTTCAAGAAGACGTAAACATCTTTTCGAGGTGTATTTTTGCAAGGGTACACGTTGGTCGACAATCCAGCATGGTAACGGTAGGTCTTCACCTAAAAGTTCTTAACAACTAAAAATTAAAATAATATTTCATATTGCAAAATTTGTATTGAACTATCTTTCGTGCTTGTCGGACCGTACTATGATCGGTTTGATCAACTTTTATTTGTGTTCTGATACGACCACCTTGATTTGACTGAAAACTTCCTGGTTTAATTTAACTTTTGATTATTTTGTACTCAAAATGAGGAAAAATCACCTTTATATGAAGTTTAATTTACATACTTTATGTTTTTTAAAAATTAACTATGCATTTTCTGATAGACCAGCTGCGCATGTTATAATGCGTATTTGAAGTGGGCGGATGGGGGACTCTAGCCACACTGGAATACAAAAGGGATGTCCTTGCACCCTCGATCGTCAGTTGCCGTAAAACATGTTGTTCCATTATAGTTCATTGTGAAGTATTCTTCTAGCCATGGCGAAGGCTATGTAACATCTCCTTGTCGTAGGCATGCCGGTTTTTTGTGCAACTTAGGCTCACCTCTTCCCAACAAACAATTCACTTCACCGGTCCTTGCCCATATGAAACTCCCTTCCCTCCAAAATTCAATCATGTAAAAACTCTCATACTTTTCAAAAGTCCCCTCGACTCTTTGGCGAAGAGCCAAGGGGAGAAACCAAACATTACCCAATGAAGGAGCCACGTCCCCAAGGGACAACTTGGACTAAACTGACCAACCCGACAGTGGTCACGTTCTACACTGGCTGAACAGAACAGATCTCACCTGGAAGCTCCGCTGTCGTGGTCACGGACTTCCCTGCACCAGTAACAGGTTCGACAGGTTAGTACTCATTCAAGAAATCTCTTAAACTTCATTTAATGAATAAACATAGGCGTACGGGACTATATGGGGGGGGGGCAGAAAATTTTGCCCGAATCTCAAAAAGTTGCCCGAATTTCGTTGCAGTTCAGGTGCATAAAATAGATCACCCAAACCACTACATGCGCGCAAAGCGCGCGAAAATTTTGCACATTTTCGGGCATTCGATCAAAAATTCGGGAACTCAGTAGAAAACTCGGGCAAACCTTTCACTTTTACTTCATCTCTGCCGGAATTTCACCTCTTCTGTGCCCGAATTTTTGTCCTTTCCTGCCCGAATTTTCGACCTCAATTTTTTTTGGAGGGGGCAGGCCCCCCTGCCCCCGCCTAGTACGCCTATGTGAATAAATAATAGTAACTTCGTTCTTTTCTCTTTTATGTTTGTATGTTCTTTTTGTCGTACCCATTGTAAATTTATAGGCCCATTTGCACAAGGAGGACTCATACCACAAGCTCCATGGAGCTTTCTCTGAGTTCCTCCTGAGTCGAATGTTTTTGCGTTTCTGTAGGCCTATATGTTTCTTTGCATAAAATCCTGAAAAAGTGTCTCGAATAAATGTTGAAGAAATTGAATCGAGGTTATATGTAACTTTGGTCTGGAAATTTATTGCATATTCATGAGACTTGATCAGCCACTTCGTTACTGCTGTTTAAAGGGAAATATTGCGTTTAAAATGCACCAACATGGCACGCATTGAAAAAATAGCTATCGACACTATTAAACCATTCCTTCTAACCAATAACCTCTAGCAACAGGTTTATCTCCTCAAAATAATATACATTACAAGAGTTACGGAAGTTGTATCATTTTGAATTTTGGAAAGTTTGGGCCAACAAACTATTCTTGAGCAACAAATAAGTGAATTTCTTTCTGTGACAACCTTATTTCTTGAAAGAAAGCTACTGTACTGCCTTATTTTTAATTATCGATCATTCTGTATCTATAAATATTGGTTTTAAAAATATAAAAATTTTCTGTTAAACAAACGCAGCATTTCCCTTAAACCACTTTCGGGTCCCAATTGTCAGCAAGAGCATTAGCAACTTCGCCGTGAACATAAACACGCCAGGTTCCTATTATTTTGTAGTCGACTGAGAAATGAGTGTGACCCATTGCGCCTTGAAAAAAAAAAACATCACGACACACTTTGTGTCAGATTAAATTTAGGCATATTTCAGCCGTTGCATTCATTTTGTTGAACGCTGTAGCAGTTCAACCGTCGTATCGTCCTATAACGGTGCTAATACCCCCCCCCCCCCCGTGACTTTAAGGATTCATTTAAATGGCTGCACTCTAATGAATCAGCTGTGCCAAAGTTGTAGACAATTCATGAATAACTGCAAATCTGGCAGTAGCCCAGTCCGTTGCCATTGATATCAGCAACGTCATCAAGCTGGAATGTTCATTCAAAACTTGAAGCCCTTTCATCAGGTCAACAGGTTAACAATTACAACCAAACTCCGTGCAACAGTACCATTATATAATACACACTGATGTATATTCTAGATTCAGACTGCATTATAATACCTTGGTAGGCTGTGACTGTTGACGCTAGCTACGGCCTTATATGGCTGCTGGAATGATGATAGAGTTAGGCGCATTAACAGCAGTGTCTTCGTTGTATTGGGATGTCTCCTCTTCCCAGCGAAAACGTCATCCAGGACTCCTCATAGGCCGCATTCTTTGCGGTTCTCAAACCGTAGGCCATTGGTCGGAACTGCATACGGAAGCGATCTGTTAGGAATACAGCTATTGGTCGTGGCGTAAAGTCAACGCGGGGTTCCCCGTGGTGACCCATACGCAAACAGTGGACGGGAAGTCAAGAGAGAAAAGTAAGGAAACTCGAGCGCCTTGCTTAACCCAGTTCCGTTATGAGGATACATTAAGTCTCGTGTGATGATATAATTGACTTGTGGTGTTTACTGTTTTGATGAAACAACAATCTTTGGAGTAAAAATAATTATCATGTATGGTGTTTGTTAAGTACATGTTTCGTCTTGTCTGTTTTGGGGAGGCATCAAACCCTCAGGGCAATGGCCTCTTAATCGATTTTTAATATCAGGGCAAACAAGAAACACCAGAATTAGGCAAACTGCCGTCACAAGGATCAGATCAAAATAGCCTATACTTTGCCCATTTACTTTGTCCGTAGACTGCACAGCCAGATGGACCCTGTAAAGTTATGACCCACATTCATTCGAAGGAGGAGGGCACCTTGAAAACAAGAGACCACTAAGTGGACGTTACCTGCGTGATGTTAGATAGTAACCCCTCAGATGATCGCGGTAATCCACACGGTGCCATCGCGGTAAAAATGCAGAAGCGGCGGATAAAGGGGGTGGGGAATGGGGCATGGGGGAGGTTAAGGGTGATGATAGGAGTTGTGGTTCATATGAACAGTTTTGCTGTTGCTTTCACTCAAAGCAGTGAAGCATCCGATCTTATTCAAGGTTCCCTTTCTAGCTATGGTCTATTGGTGCCTTTCCAATTGAAATGGGCAAGGGCTGTATCCCTTGCCCATTTGGAGGGTTAGCATTTCCTTTGCAAGTAGGATTGGAAAATTGCATAAGAGCACATGGGGCCGATGAAGTTAGGAAACTTGTATTTTTTATGTCCACTTTATATATCCATGAAACGTGTATGAGTGAGTGCGAGGACCTCAAAATAATTCCATTATTTACCTCTCGAGAAAGCGTAGGCCTAAATCGAATACATGCAAAGGTCACCCTAACGAGCAGGGTAGTCTATAAAACAAGAACACTTTAAAAAAAAGTGAAATGAAGCTAGTGCATACGGTACCCATACAAACTTGGTGACAATCTTCTTAATTCACTAATATACATATCGATATCTTACAAACCCTGTAAGTTTGAAGTCATGTTATATGGTGGAGAAAAAAGTAGGTAGGTTTCTTTGACCAAGTCTTACAAAGAAAGTATATTTTTTAAAGTCCTTTGGAACTTCTCTTTCTTGGACCTTATTTCACCAACGAATTGTTACGGAGCCGCAAAAGTTCCTCGGATTAGCTAAATTCGGTAGTGATGTTTATTACTCATGACTACAGGGTCCATAAATGCAGACTGCGAAATACGACAAAGAAAAGCAAATCCAAGACATATTTAGCAATATGAGGGGAGGGTGCGGATTATATTTCTTAATACAACTGGTGACTGCTCTTTGATTGACATTAATTCAAACAATAGCGTCGCTCTGGTTGGTCAATCTGTCAATGGTGAGTTGTCTCAGTTGTGTTCCCGGTTGCTCGCACAAAGTGGTCTGTGGATACAGCCTTAAGCAATTTAACTTGAACTCAGTGCAAGCTACTTAAGCTCTGTCGGAGAGATGAATTAGATGTTGATGTTAAGGGTTTTTTTTTTTATAGATTGGGGAAAGTTTTAAATTGGAGGAAGAGCTAAAAGTAATGTATAGGTAAGGAGAATTTTTCACTGTTTGGGTCCACAGGAAAGATTAACTGACTTTGTCGTCTTGGCACCCTAGTACAGGCAAGTAACCAGGTTGACTAACAGGGAGGGTAGCTTTCCATTCGAACGGAACTCGAGATAGAATTTATTTGTAAAATATGGATAGCCTAATTTATGAAAGGGAACGCCATCCTGGGGTAGGGTTATGCTTAAGTGAATGTTACACCGGGACTTTGTTTGAATAATTAAGGAAGCTCAGATGCTAACGGGTAAGGCATTTTGGAAATTTTGAAGTAAATATATGTCAAAAAAGTTGGCCTGAGCCGAATTCCCTTCCCAATATGAGGGGGAAGGAGTGGCAGTGGCTCCACGTAGGGGGAATTCCCGGGTCAGTGCTTTCCTTGCAATTGCCCCCTCCGCTCCTGTACAAAAGTACACATTTTACAATGCAATACGCACACACAACCCCCACCCCCCAAATTGCTTACCCCTAAACCAACTTTCACCAATTTTGAAATTCAAGTGGCATCAAGCGGAGGGGGGGGGGTTGCCGAAACCCCTGTTCCATTCGATACTGGTAACAGGCGTGAACTGGTGGTTAACAATAATGATGCTGCCCTGAACCTTCCACACCAGTTGCATTACGGTGTAGCTTTCAAGATAATGAATGAACCGTCCTTTTCGATGTCGAACACAGAGTCAAGTTTACCATGGGCATCGACTTGTGTGCACCATGCGTATGGCAAAAAGCAATGGGCGCTCGAAGCGCTTCGCAAAAATAACTTTCTGCAATCATTAAGTTAGGGTTAATCGTAATCATAGTGTTTGTTAATAATGAAATTATAATAAAACGTAATAAAAATGTTTGAAGGAAGAAAACATTTTCTGGGCTGTTCCTCGGCTTACTTTGGGGAAGCATTTCACCCTCCCTGTGATCGCCGAACATTCATGTGGTTTTGTGCCCTGAATATGCAGCATGAAACGGTCTTCCTTAATCTCTAAATTTTGTCGTTTTAATCCACCACAAAATATGGACAGTTCAAAGTAATGTCCGATATTCAGTAGTGGTATTACTGGTAGTAATGTTATTGTAATACAGAATGCTAGCAAATATACTGGTGACAACGTTGCTTACTCTCCATACATTCAGTACTGCCTTGCGCAAATCGAGATATTTCCAAACTACATTACTTATTACTAAACTTATTGTAACATCACGCACAACAAAATAGGTTCGACCATGGAGCTAACACTTGGACCAGGTACCGGTAGTAGCTCCATGGTTCGACCCATTGTAATTTAATAACCAGCACAGATCAAGCAATTTTTGAGGAGGGGATACGGTACGGTAGGTATCTCAAGTGAACCGAAGGTGCACGGAGGGCACGAGCGCGAGTGTGCACGTTTGTGGTCCAAGGGCCAGCGGTAGGGCCCCTGGAGGGGTCCAGGGGCGGAGGCCCTGTGGGGGTCGAGGGAGTAAAGCCCCGGAAGCTCTCGCAATATTCGGCTTCAGTTGCCCTGCCAAGGAGATTCTATATCATGTCATAGTTTATTAAATTCGATGGAAATGGCTGAGTGCAGATTATTTATAGGCAGCTGGTAAGGTCCAGAAGCAAAAATGAGGTTATTTCAATATTTGGACGCTGGCATGAGGCGTCAGATGTATATTTAGTTTTCAGAAAATGGTTTTTGCCATAATTATTGTTTTTATTTTCGTTGTGAGGTTAGGTGGGTATAGTAACCGGTGACAATTGTGCGCGAAGCGCGCCAAAATTTTTCGTTTGTCAGGTATCATTTTCACATGGTAAAACTTGCATTCATTTAGTTCTTTAAGAAAATACAATTTCCTAACAAAAGGGGTCTGTCAGGAAGATAATTCTAATTTATCATTGCTGTCTAAATCGCCATAGAAGACTTACTTCTTTCAAATTCGTTTTTTTTTTTCTTATTACAAAACCAGTGAAAGGCGGGAACAATTCCCTTTCTTCACAAGTTGGCACACTTTGCTCTTGCATAATTAAAGAGGAACTTTGAGTTGTTTCGTAACAGTCACTAAATTTTTCCAAACCTGCCAAGTTTTCTACACATACTAATGACAAATGGTTAAACTAAGACCATCTCCATACCTTACGTACAAAGAAACTTTTCATGAGTGATTAATCAACGATTCAATTCGGTTTTCAAAAATTCGTGACCAGACGCTTTTTCACATTAGTATTAATTGCACGTATGATGACCATTACAAGCATGGGTCCAAAAATTCTAATTCTTTAGTTTTGAGTAAGTGTTGGATGTAAAACTTGACTAATTATGCTAATTATAAGCATTGTCATGTGGCAGTGCCCTTCAAAATCCTCACAAAATTATCAGTATCAACTCAATGTGCCGCTTTAAGCTCATGCAGAAGAAGATAAAGTAGCGAACAGGGGTGGCGTCAGGATTTGCCCGATGGGGGGGGGCAGCAACCCGAAGCCCCGACAAAGTTGACAGGTTGTCTCAGTGGCAACTCCCTGGGCTAGCAACAAACAATGTCGCTAGCACGTATTGTATGGAAGCGAGTGCACGCCTAATTGTTTTAAAATCGAAATTTAAAATGACCCAAATGAAGTTTAAGGAGAAAGTTTTAACAGGAGGTACGGAAAATGTGTTTACGATGATAGTGGTTCACTTGTTTTAATTATTTTCTATCGCAAATCTTTTCACATACTATATCTAATGTTTCGTGCCTTCACCTTTAGTTCAGTTCTTTTCCATTTTCTTCAATAGCATCTCAAACCTTTCCCTAGATTCAAGGCTCAACTCGCTCCCAGGGGTGGTGCCAGCGGGGGAAGGGGGTCATTCCCCCCGTCGGGAAAGACTTCCCCGTCAGTCTTTTCTCTTCTTTTTCCCCTTTCATTTTTTTCGCCATGACTGGATGGGAGGGGGCCCTAGCACCCTCAATCCGCCTCTGTTTAATAACACTGAGTGGCGACATATAGAGTTTTAGAGTGGGTGGGTGAGGCTACACAAAAGTATGGGGGAGTTGGGGGAGGGCAAGTTGACCTGTTAGCCTCAGACGGCTCAAATTTCATCTTTGATCACCACCCATAAACTTCTAAATTCTCGCTCACTAAAATTAACTGCCAACTAGCTAAAGTGCGATTATTGTATTAACCGATTTTAGTTCATGGTATAGATCCCCTGGTGAGGTCCAGGGACAACGCTCCTGTAGGGGTCTAGGGGAAGAAGCCCCCTGAGGCTCTGGGGTATTTACAGAATTGCAACCACACTGAGCAGACCATAACAATAAAATTACAATTTGACCATTGTTTTGTTATAGCCTAAATCGCACTAGGGATTCAAGGAGGGGGGGTGTGAGTGGGGACGACGGCTCACGTTAAGGTTTGCATTGGGCTTTAGAAAGATGATTCCTCTTATGCTGCCTATTAGCAATTAATGTTGAAACAATACCTACCAGGTATGACACTGAGGAAGATCCCTCACTTCAGAGCCTCGAAGGGGCATCTACGCCGGCGGATCCTGGGCCCCGGCTTAGACCACCCTTGGTGCACGCGAGCGAAGCGTGTATGAAATTCTGGTAATAAGTATTGAAGAAATTTTCGTGCAAGTACTTGTACTACTTATGGGGGAGGCATCGCCAATTTATAATCCCTTACGTCAGGGGTGTGCAACCTGCGGCCCGGGGGCCAAATGCGGCCCGCGACTTCCTCCTGTGCGGCCCGCGAACCAGTTTCGATTTGCCTAATTTTGGGCCCTTGTACGTCTTGTTATTTGACCACAACTTAAACCTGACGTAAGTACAGGTATCATGAAAACAAAGAAACGATCACTTCCTTTGATGTAAGGTGGATACTCTCGACCATTTCATTATTTGATAAATTTAAGAATTCACTTGTAAAACGCATTCTAAATCTGGAATTAACATATTTGTCGACAAAATAGAGATGCAATACACGAGACAAGTTTTGCCAACAATTAGTAGGCCCGTACTATAATATTATTCGAGTGCATGTGGGTCTGCCTTAATGGCCACATTGGTCACTAAAGGGGGAGGGGTGGGTAAGGGGTGGGGGAAGGGTGGGTAAGGGGTGGGGGAAGGGTGCGGGATGGGGTGGGGAAGGGGTGGGGAAGGGGTGAGGGTGAGACGCCACCCTCGTATACACATCTCTGTTCTAGTGCGGCCCCCCGATGGTCACAGCTACATGTTTTGGCCCGGTGTTCGAAAAGGTTGCACACCCCTGCCTTACGTGGTGCTCGGTTCCGCCTCAACGAGGATTCAGAAGAGCAAAGTCCCCCTTACAAATTTAATAGCGCCGGTATTTAAAATAAACGAACATAAGCTTATGGACCTTTTTAATTATCCTCATATGTTATTGCGTGCCCTTTGAAAGAAAAAACAACAATCGCAGTCTTAACAGTGTTCGAACATACAATTGGACTAAAAGATAATCGATGTGGGAATCGGTATTGAATGGAGAGGACACACGGCAGTGGTCCCATATAACCATTAAACTGTTGTATGTAGATGATAATCCGATGACTCGGAACCACAAAGTTCACAAATATAAATGCGCTCGAAGTGGACGACAAAAATGTAGTTTGAATTTTAGGCCCCTGATTGATGGATAGAGTGACAGTGGGTCCTTTTGTCTAAATAGATGTATAACTGTATAAACGGTGGGCTTGTGCATGAAAACTTTTCAATACCCAAAATGTCATTTGGAGGGCACACGGGGAGGCATCGCAAAACGTTTGGGGGCACGTTATCTCCCCCCCCCCCTGGCGACGCTACAGTATACCCGCTCTTTTGTAGCCGTTTCTGGTAACATTATCCCATAAACAGTGGCTTCAGTCATAACAAACCGTACACAGAAGTTTCCGCATCAGTTCCGTCACATGTTTTGAACTAGGCTACTTCTGTAACTCACTAGCACACCTTTGCGGTTGAACCAGTGTTTCACGAGCAAAACTGTTTTCAACTGAACATTCCTAAAGAAGAGCTTCCGTTAGGTACTTCCTTTCAGTGTGCAGGACGTTACGCTTTCCAAACCAGTAAGCTTCAACTCTTGGTAAACCTCATTGACTTCCTACACAAGAGACTCCCACCTTTGCCGCCTGGAATTCCTGGAGGAACAACACTAACGAGGGCGTGGCTAATCTCACCTTGTCGTCTGCTGACGGTAACGTAACTTTCTTTGTGCGATTTTTCTCGGTCTTTTCTCCCGTGAGTGTGTCCGTCTCTGCTTGACGATCGAGTCCCGCGCCTCCTGCACATTCCAGCTCGGGCTGTCGCACTGATCGGATTCTCCATAGCGCTCCTCGTATTGACTGGCAGTGTGTCTCGATTTTTTGTTTGGGATCCCATTCTCAAAAACAGGAAAATAAATTACCATGGATACCATCAAGAAGAAGTTGAGCCAACTGAAGGCAGACAAGGAGAAGGCGCTTGATGAGAAAGATGCTGCCGAGGCGGCGATGAAGGAGGCGTTGGAGAGGGAGGAACAGGTGAATATAAGTAGTATGATGTGAATATTAACGTAATGTGTAGAGTGAAGTCGACCATGGTAAATTTGGTGCATGCCTCTCAATAGCGTGTATCTTGTTCTATACTCGGGGTATAACATTATTCGTTCACTAGGCCTAATCCACTGAATCACCCCGGCGCTGTTATCCTTCCAACGGTGTTAGCATATGTATTGGGGGGCCCTCCTTCAAGACATAGACTGAGGGCGTAGGTTAGGAGAACCTGACCGTACTTTTAGAGGCGTGAACACGAACCATCCATCCATCATTCTTATCTAACACAGAAATCAGTTTTTGAATGGGGTCTGGGGACTGTGAAACTCAACGTAAAGACTAGTGAGTGTTATACGGCCATATATTGATGGTAAAGCGTGGAAACAGAATTAAGGAAGACAGAGTTAAGAATGTATAGATAAGGGTAAACTTATATCCAATGTAATTCGATAGAGGCTGTGCTCCACTCTCGTAAGCAGGGTCACCTCCCATCTTTTACCCCACACTTTCTTGCCACAGCGCCCTCAATCATCCAGCTTGTCATCGGGACAGACGGACTGAGGATGTGCTCCAATTAGTGTCCCGGTCTACTCGTCCCATCACAACGCAAGTTGAAATTTGAAAGTTTCTAATTTATCTCCCTCTTGATGATCTTCGAAACCGACCCGGGATTCTCTTATAAATAATGCACTAGTGCGGACCTGCGGCTTGGAGGGGGTGGGGGTGCTTTCAGAGCTAATACCTTCCAAATATTTATTATGGTCCCAGATTTTTCAGCTGTGGCTGCAGTAAAGGGCCCTAGTGATGGAATCGTGCAGGTGCCACTACAAACTCATACAGTTGGCTATGTCCCGGTGTTAGTTATAGTGGGGGAGAAACTAGGCTACACCATCGTCACATTGGCAACCATGGTAGGACAGTAGTGTGCTTTTAAAGAGGAAGAGTACAAAACTGCATAATCAAACCTTTACACGTAACTCCTTTGGAAGAGTAAACAAGTAGTCATATTTCATTCCTACCATAAAAGGGCATCGCATCACTGTAGGTCTGTATACTTATGCAGTATTTCGGATGGGTGAATTTACTGAGTCAGTGAAAAGGTAAAAGGGTAGGCCTTCACGGTATACATAGTTATGAAATCTACACTTGGGAAAAATGGCAAACCGCTCTCGCACAGTTTTAAGTTCTAAGTTCACCATAAGGGTCTCCTTCCCCACTTCTGAACTCGTCGGCCTCAAATCATCGAGAACATGAAGCTTCTTCTCTCAATAATCTTTAAAATTTCCTAACAAGCGATATAAAACCCTGGTGTCCAAAAGTTGTCATACAGTGTATCAATAAATCTACTTACACAGTGTTGTAGTGCTGTGTGCCTAAAAGATTACAGCCAAGTATGGTAGGGCTCCAAACATGACCCAAAGAATGCATGTTTACCTCCAAAAATAGATCTGAAGAAAGAGAGAGCACACAATGATTATCTGGTAGGTCTACACCACGCTAGATCAATGCGCTTCAGATTGCTGATTTTAATGGCAGACTACACAAAAAGACTTAGTGACAAAAGTGTTGAAAAACTGTCGTCCTTTTATTGCATGCCATTGTCAGTATTGTATTAAGTATAAACAGTTATAATTAGCCCGAGAAGCTGTCAGTTACAATTAAAGGGAAAATGCATTCACCCCAATCTTAATTAGTAAACCCTGGTATCCTAATTCATGACTGCCCCATTTCAATCATGTGACAATATTTTTTTGTCACTGAATTGTTAACTTCATGGTTTAGCAGTCTATATGTAATGTTTTTTGTTTAGAAACGTCATAAATGATTAAGGAAAATGAAATGACATTGTATGATTTAGCTGATAGCCTACTTCAAAATAAGTTTGCATATTCCCTTTAACTTACTATATACATACATGCCTGTGGTAAGGATGGTGAAAAGTGGGCCGGGGTTGTAACACCTTGTGATGTAGACTATGACCTGCATGCGTGCATGCATGCAAAGTTTACCGAACATTACTTACTAACCGTGTATAACGGCCAGTCAACAGTGCAGTTTCATTGCATCGAACCCGTTGATGGTTTGTAACAACCGAAGCAACACTCTGAAGCCTACATAGTAACGGATTCAGCCTACATAGTAACGGATGCGCCTAGGAAAACTACCCCAAATTAACACATGAAATGGGCATAGAATGCTTTCACCAATCGTATTTAA
Organism: Holothuria leucospilota; assembly: GCA_029531755.1. Taxonomy (NCBI): domain Eukaryota; kingdom Metazoa; phylum Echinodermata; class Holothuroidea; order Aspidochirotida; family Holothuriidae; genus Holothuria; species Holothuria leucospilota. The sequence continues at coordinate 26,328,306 of CM055974.1, forward strand.
ATTTCCACTCCTAGACAAGCGGGATGTCCCTTAGTCTCAACTAAGCATACTCGATTTACAGATTCGGGATTAGGCTCAGACTTACAGTAGTGTAGATAATACAAACTTGTTCAAATTCAAAGAGCCGCGACTGGGAACGTCAAGTAACTTGTGTACCTTACTACAACTGTACCCAGGTTCCTGGACCAGTGCCATAAAAGTCGATCAATCGGTAAGGTCGTAGTATCGATGTCACAAACCTTATACACGCCCACCGGAGCGATCTATTTTAAATCTCGTACAACAAGGCTGAGGGGAATAGTGGGTAAATTAGGCCTGTTAGCCTGCAGGCTTCATGATCAACTTCAAAAACCCACTCTGAGTGCCTATGTGTAAACAAGGCCTTTAACAAATTACAAGAAGGAAACTATTCCGAGAATAAATACAACGGGCCACACACAGGAAGAAAGGCAGGGAGATTTTAGAAATTGTATTTAGGCGAATATCATTCTCGTGGCAACCTCTAGTGTCAAGTCACGTGTCATATGCTCCGTTGATGACGTCATTGAATGTTCATTAACCTTGTTTAGAACTCTGGCAGTTTCTTGCATAAAACAGACCCGTTTTAATGCATTTACGCTTGAATCGCAGACAGACATGGGCTATTGTATTCGGTGTATGCTACAGTCAAAGTGTGTTCTCTAATGCATTACACCGCCACATAACTGGAATGCCCGGATGTTCGTTCTCTGCCCTATCTACATACCACGCATACCAGCGTGCATTCCATGCCCAAAATTTTCATGCAAGACCTTAGTGTTGAGCTTCCGTGATTTTTGTCATTGATATCTGTGTGTAAGCTTTTCAAAAAGCATACATGTATATTCCTACTGAAGCAAGAATTCGTGTTGATTTTCCCAGTATTATTTTTTTAATATGGTGACGTTGAGCTTTCTGTCAACGCGTGGGAAGGAGGATGCGAGTGCCCATAATTTTCTAATTATATTTTGGTAGAGGGTAATTAATGCAATGATGTGACCTTGCGAATTTGACTTATAAAGCAAACACTGTTAGGTATATACACTTACTGTATGGGATTTTTTTCTGTATGTACCGACCCGCTTTTTCACGAAAGAAATTACACTTATGATCTGAAATCATTCATTCATGGTGATATTTTATTTCCCATTGATGTTTTTTTCTCTATTATTCACTCACGTTACTACAACTTTTTGTAAAGGTTAGGCCTAAGTAATTTTTGAATGGCACATTTTTAACACCCATTAACAAACTAAAAATATTCCGAACATTTATATGCTAAAAGCCCAATTAATGTTTCATTACATAAAATTTTCTAATTTAATGAAGTGTTTGTTGAGATTTAATTTCAAGTAAGTTGATTCAAAGTGGGTAAATTATTCATTTTCTTTAAACTGAAATCAAGTGTATTTCATTATTAGAAAAAGACACCTAAAGGTATCATTATGAAAAAAAAAAATAAAAACATAAATGTGATTACACCAGCTGTTAGCAACACGACAGGAATAGAACGAGCGGTCCTAAGTTCATTTGTGCTATAGATTCGTTTAATATAAAACAAAAAGATATAGGCCTAATAGGATATAGGAAAACACACATGAACACGCACCTCATCAATCTTTAGAAACTCTATGACTAATATTTACGAACTAATCATTTTCAACTGAACCATTCAACTTACCTTCGCAAAACTAGTCTGTACTTTAGTCAGAAGGCCCCCTTCTAGCGATATAGTGATGTAGTTATTCCTCCCGACAAGACTTTGATCTGTTAGCTACAAACTAGACACATTTTAAACGCTACGATTATTCACAAGTTTCTAATTTAGGATTCTTTCATTGCTCACTGATTTACCATCTTCAACCATGTTTGGTATTTTAGTCTATTTTTACCAAATTTGCCTAACATCAATTAGGCGAAATACTAAGTTTCTTTCAAATTATATAGCGACAATGCTTAAGGGCTACAAATTTATCTAATCAATAAGCTATAAATGATCTCGTACACCTCTAGCTAAGAGTTGTCAATTTAAAATTTATATCAAGTCAATCGGAAACATGCGTATGGCGGTCTTTATGTGGCTTCTGAAACGTGATGGCTGCCGAGATGGGCCAAGATCGAAAAGCTTTGTCCGTTCCGCGAGTATCAAAGTCTGCAAGGTGTGGCCTGGAGTGGACCTCTGAACGAACAAATGTAAATACTTTAGTTTAAACCTATACAATATGATATCAGCACAAATAAATAAAAAAAAAATCGAAAAAGCAACAAAAAAAAGTCAAAACAAAACAAACAAGCAAAGCAAACAAACAAACGACGAAGAAAGTAATTTGGGAACCCAGCTCGGGATGGAACTAATAGTACCTAAAATACACTTTGTGTAATTTTAAGTCATGTGGTATCGTTCATCATGGAAAGAATAATGAACGAAAACCATAAGCGTATACGATACTATATTCAATAAAGGGTTTAGGGTTGAACCCTTTTGCCCTGATTTGACTCATTTTGCATATACCTTTCCGAAAAGAGTTAGTAATCTGCCCGATGGGAAAGGGGGGGGGGGTGAAGTCTCCTAGCCCAGCTTCGTGTGTCCATGCATGACCAAAGTTATCTTATTAGAAAGAGCGGAGCAACAAACAGAGAAGGATATAAAAACATGGGAAAAACTAAAACAGTCGGGAAATTGGACGCTGCCCTCACTGTAGACAATCCAAATTCAAACCTTTACGTACACACCTACTAAGTGTGATCGCGACATGATTTCTCAGCCCTCTCAGTTCCTTTGAAGCTTTGTCCATGATCTGAGTGAAAAGTACAGGACCTCCGGAGTTGGACGACCAGATATATGCTGTCACTGCGCTAAAGAAGGGGCGGAAAGCAGGCGCGGCGGAACGGAAGAAAGATTGGGGGGAGGGCTGAGTCCCAGCAAGACTATTTAAGCGGAGCGCAACCATCTTTTGGCGGGGAGCGGGCAAGAAAATTTTGGTTAACAAATCCCAAGATGGCCGGAAACAGCACTTCCCGAGTGTTCATAGCTGCATGTATACCCAGCTCAACTGAGCAAATATTGGGGGGGGGGGCGGGGGGCTGAACATACCTTTAGCCCCTCATTTTTTTCATTGGGGGCAGAGCCCCCGGTTCCGCCGCCACTGGCGGAAAGAAGAGTTGCCCTTGTGGCCAAATTCAAGGCTATTCTGTCCACAGAGGCGTCCCTAGGCAGCTAGGGATCGATGAGTTGGGAGGGTAGGGGGTGCGGCTGGACCTTTTCCCGACAACTACGGGCGACATTCCTGACAAAATATCTGTGTCGAGAACGGTTAACTAACAACCCTCGTTTTATGGTTATGTTTGAAAAAAGTACAGAATGGAACGGGACGACGAGATAAGCAAAAAAAAAAAACTATTGGAAAACGCTGTATAACATTTGGCAACGTCAAATTACTGAGCATGAGATGTGGGGCTCAATTGCCGTGGGGCTCAATTGACGTAGGGCTCAATTGCCGCCTTAGGGTTAAATTCGGCAATGTCTCTCTGTAGGGGACCAGGAGCGAAGCTCCTGGAAGCTCTGGTGCATTTACACTATTGTAGGTACAAGAATAAAGCATTTAACTGTCTACTTAATGGCACTGAGTACGCACTAAACAGATAAGACCATAAAATCGCGATTTACCTTTATGTTTTTCAAAAAAAATCATAATTCGGACAAACCACCGGTCGACTTCTTCAAGATGCAGCGGGATTAATGGTGGGGAGGGAGGCAGGAGGGTCATGGAAGTTCAACGGTGTTTTTCAAGGGGAAGTTATGATATAGTCAACAAGAATAAAAGATGAATGCGCGCGAACCGCGCCGGCTTTTACGAACATTTAATAGTGTTTGCCTTCATGTTACATAACATTACCTATCTACAGTTTGCACTGAATACGCACTAAAAATTTCAGTTTGTCCATGTGCTTCATAATATCCAGGACTAATGGCCATTCGGTTTCTTTATCATGCAACAGGTTTGAGGTTTGGGAGCTAGGATGGACAAGTGCGAAGGTTGCACGGTTTTTTTTTTTTTTTTTTGTAATAATGCAAGGCATCATTCTATTAATAATTGGAGAAATGAAGGATGCACGCGAAAGCGCGCCGAAGAATAGCATTTTAAAGGTATTTTAGTAACGTTTTTAGACACTTAATCAACAAATGGAGTCGAAAAGCGAGCAGCTTCTTCGCAACTGACCATTGCACTACAAAGTGTACACACTTTCAAATGTTTAAGCAAACACGAATGCGCTACGACTTTGTGATGTAAGTGGAAAACTGGCGCAAACTACACCGACCCGACTGCGAAGCAACTGCGAAAACCAGTCACGTGGGAGACGGGCCGGTTAAAAGTGTGCCAAAACAGGGAGGTCTAATAACACCTCCCTGGCCAAGTTGTGTTCTAGACCCGACCGTCTGTCCCGATTGCTATCCGACAGTCTTCGTCGTGACCATATCGGTAATAAGCTGTTTGATATTCATAGTGAATTCGGGAGAGGGGGTGGGGGGTCGCGTCGCACTTGAGTGGTCGTGGCAGTGTACAGCTGTCATCGACCCAACTGTGGCCCCTTTTTTCTTCTTTCTATAACTTGACCAGTACGGGAGCGTTTGAGAAATCAGACAAAGGTTGCATAAATTCAACGTGTTCGTCCTACAGTGTGATCGATGAACAGTAGATACGGGTACATATGTCCACGTTGGCAGTGTGCTGTGTGGAAGTTAGCCTTTTTTCAGACTGCGATCCGGCGCAACTGGCTACGAGTACCTTCAGCTCATCCCCGATGAGCAGTCAGGTTGAGTTATAATACTTTCCAAAAGGCCTTTCTTTCGCTTGTCGGACATGTTGTCTATTTAATGGCAGGCAATTATGCAGTACGGCCGGACTTCTGTTTTTCCGACAGCCTGAATTTCTTCAAAAGACAGTCGTATCTTCCCGAAGATATGTACAGTAGTAGAGATTACTTACTGACACAAAACCCTTAATTTTTGATAACTTTCGCAACAATTTATAATAATTTTCCTACAAACAGAATACCTTCCCAATACATTTAAACCTGGGATCGGTTAATTCTCTGGTAAATGTATACAAAGCAATATGTGATCATAAAATGTCCCGACATTTCTACAGAAACAAATAAAAGACTTTTTTTCTAACAAAGTAACTGAATTGCAAAAGAAAGTGGTATTTTCCCCGACGAACAACAAACTTTTCCCGACAACGTGCTTTGAAAATTTTGGGTCGGTGGGGGAGGGGGTAGCAGTCCATACCCTCGGTAGTGACGCCCCTGTCTGTACATGTGCAGGGCCATGCCTTGACAGAGGCGAGGAACCAGTCTTTAAGGGACCACGTCACAGAGTGTGGGGCCACAACTTAGCACTCTAAAGTCCATACCAGTCCATTCTTCCCTATGATTTTGTTGTCCACTCGTATCTTGCACAGTGTTAAGAATTTATAAAGAACATTATCAACTTTCTTTAAATAGAGTGTCGTGATAACATAAACTCAGTCAAATTATCTTCTTTTGTGAAATTTATTTTTTTGAAAATGTCAATTTATTTCATTATAGTACATATTGTACCATTGTCGTGTAAAACAAAACACCGACTGACCAACGCCATATTTTGAAGGACATCAAACGACAAACAAACACACTTTTGGGCCTAAGTTTGGTATCTCTTCAGGGGACGTATAGCCCCTGTGGGGGAGCATAACTCCTTTTGGGGTATTGCTTGTTTTTCGCTCTTCGGCTTCCAAGCTTCGCTTGTTAGGATTTGCGAAAATATTAAGATTAATTGAGAGTGTCCGTGAAAAGGATTCCGAAAGTTAAAGGAACAATAATCATCAGGTAACACTATTACCTATGCTTGAAGGCTATCACCTTTGTTTTGAACTGATACAGGTTTGGTATTTGTCCCATTTTAAATTTAACAAAGGAATTACCATGCTTTCATTTCTTTACTTGTTATAATAAATGATTATTTGTGATCTCTTTCTCTTCTAGGTAAACGACGAAAACAAAGAACTACAGACACGTATAAAACAATTGGAGAGTGAACTCGATGACACCTCAGAGAAACTCAACGCTACTGTTGTCAAATGTGAGGAGGCTGAGAAAGCACAACAAACGGTGAGTACATTACCAAATTAGCGTCAGAAACGGGGAATGGGAAGGGGACATCGGTTCAGGCCCGTAGAGTACTGACGGGGCGGGATAATTTTAGGGGACGGAATTAAATGAAGGGCTGTATCGCCCGAGACCGGACTTGGACTTGACTCCGGACTCGAGTCCGTTTTTTAGTAGGCTCGGAAATGGCCAGGAATGGGAGGTCCTTGAATCGGAATTGGCCCTGAATGGGGCTACAGCTGAACCCCCGGAATCTAAGCCGATTTCAGCAAGGTCCACAAAATGAAAGTTACATGGATATTATAGTTAAGTCGAAATTCTTATCGGTGTTTAGTTTCATACATGAATGGTCACATACAGTCAACTAAATTACAGGTTAGGTGAGACTGTGAAGTGATTTCTAAAAATGACGTTTTTTATAAATCAGGTGTACATGAATTTTGTTAGTTAGTTTGATGAGATTTAACGACGCACCAACACGAATGTGTTATATAGTGTCAACTAGATAAATACGGTTCAAGTTCGGTTTCAAAAACAGTTCAAACACAATTCAAGTCCTCCCCTTTAGTCGCCTCTTACGACAGGCGGGGAATACCGTGGGCATATTCTACAACCCCCAGCCCACAGGGGGCAGGTGTACATGAAAACAGTGTAACAAGCATTTGTGTGATATGCTACATCATGGGTGGCTATCCGTCGGGGGGGGGGTGTGCTGACATGTCCCCAGATATTTGAGAAATCGCCCATTGACTTTGATTTTTTCACACAGTAAATTGTTTAAAAATGGGGTCATGCCCCCAGTATTGAGAACAAATCGCCGCCCTTGTGCTACATTGTCAAATGAGCGGACTTGGAATTGGGCCGGAATAGGGGACACTGAAATCGGAATTGGCTGGGAATCGGGTTAGCTTGTCTCTGATACAGCTGTGCTGAACTGCATGAATGCAATAGTAATGTGCAATTTTCTAAGGCGGCGGAAATTTTCCAGGGGGCTGCCTCCCGCCCCCCCCCCCTTGGCTACAGGTTTGCATGAGCTTATTTAATCATAACTGCTCGAAAATGCAGCTCACCCGGCCGTTTCCCCTCGAATGTAATTGTGCGGGACAATGGGGATTCTAGCAGTTGTATTATATGGTGTTTGTTAGAAAGAATGTCGCTAGGGGGTAGGGCTAGTAGGGGAAAATTCTCCCATGCACTGGGTCGTTGTTCCCTTATCCTCCTCAGTCCCATTGGAGAGACAGATAGTATAATTAATCAGGCTTTCAATTTGCATTAGAAAATCTCGCTCTCGTAATTGCTTGGACAGGGCCTGTGGTAATGGGGAGGGGGACATTGTACCCAAGTTTCAGTTATATGCCCGAATATTGCAAAGTAATATTTCAGTAACAGATCCCAAGGGTAGATCCATGCAAATGCCTCCGAACAAGTACTATGCCCCCCTCCCCCATAATTGACAAGTTGCTGCCGGGTCCAGTTTTGACAACACATTATGTGACCTTGTTCCATTCTGTATCCCACAATGCATTGTACAAGTTCAAGCTGGCCCATTTGCGATAAGGGTTTTTGATTCCTTGCCGTAGGCAGGCAAGGAGTCTATGCGATGGTGATATCGTGTGTGTGTGTATGGGTGTGTGTGTATGGGTGTGTGTGTATGTGTGTTTGTGACACTCCTTGTAATCGCGATATCTCAAGATAGGAGTGACCAATACTTTTCATAGTTGGTATGTAGGTTTGTCATGTTGAGAGGAAGAACCCTATTGTTTTTGGCAGAGGTCAAAGGTCATTCGAGGTCACCAGAGGTCAAAGTCCAAAAACCTTGTAATCGCGATATCTCAAGATAGGAATGACCGATACTTTTCATATTTGGTATGTAGATTTGTCATGTTAAGAGGAAGAACCCTGTTGTTTTTGGCAGAGGTCAAAGGTCATTCGAGGTCACCAGAGGTCGAAGTTCAAAAACCTTGTAATCGCGATATCTTGAGGTAGGAATGACCGATACTTTTCATATTTGGTATGTAGATTTGTCATGTTGAGAGGAAGAACCCTGTTGTTTTTGGCAGAGGTCAAAGGTCATTTGAGGTCACCAGAGGTCAAAGTCCAAAAACCTTGTAATCGCGATATCTTGAGGTAGGAATGACCGATACTTTTCATAGTTGGTATGTAGATTTGTCATGTTGAGAGGAAGAACCCTGTTGTTTTTGGCAGAGGTCAAAGGTCATTCGAGGTCAACAGAGGTCGACGTCCAAAAACCTTGTAATCGTGATATTTTGCAGTAGGAATGACCGACACTTTACATAGTTGGTATGTAGATTTGTCATGTCAAGGGGGAGAACCCTATTGTTTTTGGCAGAGGTCAAAGGTCATTCAAGGTCAGCAGAGGTCAAAGTCCAAAAACCTTTTTTTTTGGTTTTTTTTTTTTCCTTTTTTGGTTATTCAAGTTTTGGTTCAAAGGTCATGTGGCATGAGCTGATGTGAGCAGGGGTGAAACTGTGACCACATCATAAAAAATGATGAAGGAGAGAAGTATAAATTTGATGGATGAACCTCAGTGTAACAAAGCACCCCCCTTTCGGCAAGGAATCACGAAGCCTTTTGGCTTTCTGGTTCTTCTTTTACTACACCACAATGCCTTGCAAACAAAAATTTCAATACACATATCGATGACCTTGTATGTACAGTTGTACCGCAAGGACTTTTAAAGTGGGGGTAATGGGGGAAGACACATATAAGGTACAGAATGTTGTGCATACGCATTGCTCCTGAAAACTGTGTAGGCCTACCTTTGCCGTCATGCCTTTCTTGGCAGCGCCTTTGTGCATGTACCAAGCTTATTATTAAGACTGAGCAGAATTTTTCAGAGGATGAAGAAAATGGAACCTTTTTGTGGGATGTAGTGAGAAGTAAATTAAGTGTGTAGTTAATTAAGAGAACGCGTAATGGACAGAGGATTGCTGTGTTCCAAGTTTCGTCAGTCATGCCGAGGTGCCCTGTTGACGGCACAGCGAATGTAGCTTTTCTTCTGTGCATGCATGAGGAAGCCAATGGTATTTATGGGATGTACACTGACTGCTAAGCAGACAAGGAACAGTTATACACATCCAAAGAGCTCTTGTACTTCCCTGGCAGCTCACTGGGTAGTTGCATAATTAATTTTTACGAAAAGTGCGAACTCCCGCAGATCAGCAGTTCATCACCTCAAGGCTTTGAAATAGGGTCATTTTAACTATCTCTTGGAACATGGTCGTTATAGGGTAGTCATATTGTATTACGTGATTTCTTCAAATTCTGTAGTTTGTTGTTATGTTTCTCGTGCAATGGAGCCTCCCGTAATTACTTGCGTATCGTGACACCTAATCCTTTCATGACTAAGAAACAAGCCTGAAAACTGAGCATGCACGATAGAGGAATTAGTTACATATGTCCTCAACCATGACCTCACAGAGTGACCTTAGGGTGACCTTAGTAAAAGTTTCACTAAATGATCTTAAAAGTGGGAGTATCTTATCATTTACCTGGCTTGAATTTCTTCAAAACGTGCAGCAATGTTATTTATGGATAAAGTACCCTCAGGCGTTCAGTGTTCATTTCACGTATAGGGACCGCTATATATATAGTAGCAAGCTCAGTATCTACATGGGAGAACTACGAAAAATAACAGCTCTCTGTTGCTACCAAGTAACGAGGTAGTGCTAGTGCTTCCATAAACAATTCTCGATGATACTACACCTATGACCTATTTATGTATTAGTATTTGGCCTGCAATTGTCAAAGGTTTACTCAGAATCAGTGTGATCCTCTACCCTTCTTGGCGAACTGTCATTTTTCACGAGTTACCTTATCTTCACCGTTCAAATGTTTCACATGAAATGCCGTGGAGCCAGCTGCGCTGGATTTCCTTACATAAAAGTTATGCGAACCGATAACTATAGAGTGTCGGTAGATAAACGAGTATACGCCGACTGTGTATTTTGTTTTTTCAATGTCAAGTTTGTATTAATTACAGTATGGAAATTCCACAGCTATATCCTCCGGTCACTGCCGCAGTAGGTGCTCCAAACAACACGTCAGCAGTTAAGTCTTTTAAGGACAAATCTGCCTGCTGATTTTTCAACAAATTAATAGTAAACTTAAACAAGAAACTTTGTCCACCGAGGCAGGAAGAGGAAGTTGTTGTCAGTTTTCATCCTCAGATATGTCATCTGATCCAAATAATATCGGATGTAATTGATTATAATAAAGGTTACCAACTTACTTCAACTTGCGCTGAATTTCACGTTTACAAGAATACTTGTGTATGAGGAGAAGTGTCTTAAATTTTGGTATGTAGGCTAGGCCTATTGAATTTCGTGAAGATCCAAGTATAATCCACTGGTCTAAACTGTTACATCTGTTTTAGAGAGTAGCACAAATTGCAGATGAACTTTAGGTTATTACTCCTTCATTGAAACGACTTCGTCATAACCTCTATATACAATCCTTACATTAACCAGGTGCCAGATGTTTTTACCCCATGGTACCATTTAGCGTCCGTATGACCAGACGACCTCTTATATTTGTACAAAGCGTCTTGTCATTTCCACAACTTTTTTTAATAATAAAAGATTAAGATCCCCAGATGAAAAATGAAAAAAAAAAAACAAAAACAAAAGAACAAAACAAAACAAAACAAAACGATAGTCATTCTACAGTTTTACAGGCAACATACGATGTACACACAAAAACAGAAGACTGTTATCTAAGTTAATGACCATGTACAAGAAATACACAGAGTATAAACAACAACAACAACAACAACAACAACAACAACAACAACAACAACAACAACAACAACAACAACAACAACAACAACAACAACAACAACAAATCAGCAAAGCAAATAATGCTGCAGTCATGAAGACAACGAATAGTGGCTCACATAATCAGTACTAGAACTACTGTATTACATATGTACATGATGTGACTTGTAGTAACACCAGGATATTCCTAAAGTATTGACGGTGCATTGCTAACATTTTTTACTCATTGAAAAAAGAGGATGCTGGATGATGGAAAAAGGACAACTGCCATGGTACCAGGAAGCTAAGGTGGGGGAGGGGGTATAAGCGCTCCAGCAAAAAATTGAAGGGGCAGAAGTATGCTTCAGCCTCACTCTGTCAAGGACGAGAACCCCTTATTTGTACCCTCTGTAAAAATGTGAAAATTGTCAAACATTCTCACTAATTTTCCGTATGTCTCATCGAATTGCATCTCAGGACCCTCACATATTCAAAATTTCCCAACCCCGGCAAACAATAGCTTCCAACGCCTGTGCCTGGTATTGTCGAAATCTACAAGACCAGTAGCAAAAACGTGGACTCGACTGGCGTCTGGTTTAAGCCCGCTTTTAGTTAGGGTTGGCTACATAGATCCGCAAACCAAATGAATCTTACACTGATGTTTACGCTTACATCCTATTCATATAGTCAGCTACGCAGGCTACAAGGTCATTTGCTAGCCCATGGAAACAATGGTGAACGTGTTTCATCTTTTTCAGGCTCTGTCCTGGGAAATGTAATATAGAATTCAGTTCCATGTTCTGTCGCTATATTGAGACCGATGACAGATGATGCCTCAACATTATCATTTTCAGGAGTAGATATTCTATCGAAAACAATGAAAGCAATGTTGTCAAGATGTATTTGATAATTTACTTCATCGTACACTTAAGGGATCATCGAAAAAGGTCATCACCGCGGAACTACATGTTGCATGTGTCATTTAACACGGCGTTGCCTTGGCTATAACATTTCGTCTACGTCTGTTTCTGTTCACGTCATTTCTTTGTCATTATTTTCGAAAGAGGGGAGTGAGTGACTGGATAAATTATTCAGACGCTTAAATGGGCAAGATAAAGCATGTAATCCCCGAAGTTAACGAGTCACCCCAACGGATTACTGGACTTTTTTCTCAGTCGGTTCTTCAATAAGTACCAAAACTGTCAAAGTTTATTCCAGACCCTCCCAGTTTTTCAAAGTGTGCCCAATGAAAAAACCGGAAATTTTCAGATTTTCTTCTATAAAGCAAATACATTCGGCGCTCGAGGCGTGTCAGAAAATTCGAAGCCTATCTATGGTGCGTCAGCTTAATTAAGGGTGCATGGTTTCGGACGCATGTTTGCCAATCTATGTAGTCCAAAGCCATGTTGAGCTAACCACCAGAAATAGTGGAAATAATTTAGGTGTACTGCCCTCTATAACAAAGGCAGTGTCATAGAAATCGAAGGGAGAAAGCTGACAGTGTATCGACGTGTGCAAGGGGTTTGCCAATAATTCAATTCAATGACTGAGTAAAAACAGGTGTTTTTTCTGTTTTAGGAGCCGAAAATCGCATCACAATAGCATGTAGCGTTTGGAAGATATTAATTTTCAAAGAAGTGTATTTTTTCCAAAGATACGGTGCGTGATGGGAAATCTGTGATGTCATTGCTGCACATTGATTACGTTCATTGTACTTTTTATGGTATTGAAACCTCCATATGGAATATTTAAAATATTTAATAACTTTGTTTGCTAAACCCTTCATGAGGTGTAGTTTTATGCTTAATCTATATGGGAAGATATTCAAGCTTTCCAACAGTATCAAATTTTAAGGACAAACAGGACATTAAATAATAAAGTAAAACAAAAGGAATCTGAGGAAATGTGCCCACTTTACATTGCATTATGTGACCTTAATGAGAACCGGGATGTATTTCTTGACAAATATAACCAATCTTTTTAAGTGAGACATCGTGAGTCAGGAATTGAGTGGCTACATGGTCTGGAGGACATGAACCCGGAACTATTTCTCTCTTCACATATATGGGACCCTTGTAAAATGGCACTGGACTATTTCACGAAAATAGCGAGGGCGCTCCCGCTGTACGGCACAAAGCCAGATTATTTGTATGTCTCCATACATACAGCGACATCCAACTTTGGAAGTTAATGTCATTTTATCCGTTCTTCCTAATATTAAGAGTAATTTTCACAACAAATAGAAGTTATGGTGCCTAAAGTTTTCGTTAGACACCCCTGACTTTGAAAACTTGTAATTTCTCCGCCAGTACTACTAGGCCAAAAGCAACGACGTAATGTTAGTGATATTACGCGCCGTTACTTTCTTGCAGTACAGAGGGCCAAATGAGTGGCTTCATTCCAGATCGAAGGACATCATTCTCCAATACGTCTATTTCTATAGGCAGTGTTGATGACAGAAGGCAGTACATGATTATAACACTAGGGTATTATATAAATACGCACTGGATAGTAACGATGAAACGGAACAGGCATGCGCTTATTTAGTGACCTATTAGCGCCACTTATGTGCACGAGTATCAAGCGAATTGTTAATTTTTGCTGGGCGATACTTTGTTTGGAGGGGGGGGGGGTAAGGGGTTTATTTTGTGGGTATTTGCGTGACCCCATTGTATGGGTTCGATTTTCAAACTGCTGTAAAAATGTCTGACAAATGTTGTACATTTACGCAAAAACGCACACACGTAAGTACACAAAACACTGTTTAATCGACGGCTTTTTTTCGTTGTTCATTTGTGTATTTCCTTTTGTTCGGTTACTGATCACAGGTGTTTAACTGTACGGATATTAAAATAAGTTGTGGGGCCTGATTCGCTCATTCCCCCTACGACTGCCACACCCCAGCTTAGAACTCACATTTTTCTTCATTCTTTAATAGGGAAACTAGCTTAGAAATCGGCAACACAGTCGAAAAATAGGTAACAGATACTGCAGAAGCTTAGCGGGGCACTTTGTAGTCTGGGACTTGTCTTCATGATTCGAATACGAATAAGTCGGGTACCCCCTTTTCCCAGGTACTGATTTCCTTGGAGGAGAAAAACATGATATTTTGCTATTGAAGGAAACTAGATAAAAGTTTAGTGAAGTTACTCCATAACTAGTGCAAAAATTAGGTCCCATTTTACTTTAGGCCATGGAAGCTACTACCTCTGTCCCAGTCAAAGCGCACTTTCGTTCACCTTGAAAACTTTTGATATTCATACTAAGGGACCTCGCCTTAGTTTTTAAGATTCAAAAAATCTTAAGTGTTATGGTATCAATTTTTTCATTGTAAAACGAATTACCCATTTAACTTAGGGAAGATGGTAAACAAATGAAACTGAGCCGGGAAAATAATACTATATCGTGTGTGACCACTGGAGAAAATTATAACTTTCGAGCGATAAGAAGTACACGGCAATATAAGATGTTGACCTAAGGATACACTTGGACAAGGTTGAATCTGGGAGGATTTTTTTTGCCTTCCAAGTTCATTACACACACTGGACAAGCGCCTTTATCCTTGGATCCTATTTGAGACGGCGTCTCTCGTAATTAGTAGCTTGTGAAGCTCAGATTTGCTTGACCGAAGCAGATGCATTCTGTTTCTCTACCCTAGACTCCTCCTAAACAAGATTTGTCCTCTTCAAATCAATAATGTGGTCAACTTCACAATAGGATCCCCACACCGCCAAAGAAAGTCCCGATGAAGTTTTGATCCTGGGAGTGGACACACCCATTCAAAACGTCATACTGTACAGAGTTTACTAATTTGGGAAGTCGTGTATGGAATGCGTAGCTGTTGTGTTTAAAGCGCCTACTCCCCGCTGCTTTTCTGTGTACCATGGGAAATGCATAAGCGTTTACGGCAACTGATCAGTAAAGTTCTTAAATTCTAGGCTAAAATTTGTTCACGAAACAGCACACAAAAGGGATTCATGGTTGGTCTTCCAAATAATGTGAATGTTTCTTTGATAGCTTTTAAGCTGTCTTTGAAATTTCGCTTTCATACAGGATTGCTCGTCGTTAGTATGACATTGTGACTCAATGAATGACACAAACTAGAAAATATTTCCATTTCAATTTGAAATTGTTTTTCAATGAGACATCGAGTCAGATTTTCTGCACAATATTTCCAAGGACTGTTGTCAAGATTCACAGGACAATAAACACATGAAACAGTCTGCGTTGTTTCTTTTCTTCTTTACCGCTACAAACAAGAATATATTAACAATATTGTTGGGATACATAAGGTAGCTGTAACAGACCCTGACATCTCTGTGGGTTGTGGGCGGAGCATATTGGTTAAAATGTGTCAGATCCGCCTAGTTGGAATTGTTATTCTAGTATTAATATTAGTTGGTAGGTACTATTCGTAGTAGCATGTACAGGGATTCCATACTCCGTAGTAGTGACTCTTTCTATAAGGTCACGATCTTATAGTACAATGCTTCATTAAGTTTCTGTACAAAAGTGTGGCACTTCCTAGAAATTTGTCTCTTAAAACCAACACGATGCGGGTGGAAGTAGCTTCTTGTCATGCATACCTTCAAAGTGTGAATCAGTCGGAAGCGGGCATTGGTACCATTGGGAGTAGCGGTTAGGCTATAGTATACGATGGGTGGTTTGTAATGGAACGTTTTTCACTGCACACTTTACAAGAAGTCTATCAACAGTCCACTTCTGTGGGAACAATTAGCTTTATTTGGTGGCTTGGACTCAGGTGCGAAGCCGGGGGGGGGGGTGTGAAGGGGCAGCCGCCCCCTTGAGAATATTGTTGGCATTTTTAATGTTTATTTTTACAGTATTGCTAGTGTTTTCCCTATTTATATGAGGTAAATAGGCCTGGGGGTGCCATTTCCAGCGATCGGGGAGGCATTTTGGGCCAAAATTTTCTTTCGCTTTGCGCCATCCCTTGGTGGCGCGAAGCGCTGAGAATCTGTCTATGGGTTTCGCTCCCCTTGACAAATTCCCGGCTACTCCCGTGCTTGCACTTATAAAGCAACCAAAAATGTAGGGGTCTGGAGGTCGAGGGGTTGGTTAGTTCCGTCTTAGTGTCCTGTTTCTGGGGACTTACCTTAGCTCATTCAGGGAGCAGAACACATTCCGGGATAACGTTTTGCCGAGGGGAGGCTTTTGAAAAAGTACCAGTGGCTATAAGGTTGCTGATTTTCTTTTCAGTGACGGCGCATGGCGGATCCGTTGCCAGGCTGGTGGGGCGGGGGATGACCGGGGAGCTAACCCAAGTAACTACCGTAGTCCTTTTGATACCCCTTACTTTGTGTTGACCATACCTGTTTTCACCGTCAATCTCACGCTTTCGGGCACCATCTGACAGACAAATTTTCAGATCTCAAGGTAAAGTCCTCAGATCGGATATTCAGTGGGCCTGATGTGAGTGTGACGGAACAGCATGGACAAGGGTTGTCGGAAGAGAAGAGCTTAGGGGTCCAGATGGGGACCTCACAAACATCTATTAGCGCGTCTCTTTCTACCGTGTGGAACGCATCGGTGCAAAATATAGTGGGGAAGGGGAGGGGGAGGGGTGGCATGACAAGCTGCATGGTGGAAAATTTAGTGTACGAAAATGCTCAGGTCAACGGGGTCATCTCCAACTATATATCCTCACCATCCCCACCCCCTCTAGCTGGTTTACATTCATGCCTCTTACCATATAACCACAGTTTAAACGGTTAAACCCAGAAATAAAAGGAAAAACTTGCCTTTTATATTGAGATCTCCTGCAGTGTATAGGACCCTATAGGTTCTCAAGTGGCGGCCCGGCGTGGGCCATTTGCAGCCCTCGCGGCGGTCATTATTGTGGCACGAGGGAGGATATATGAGGAGACAGAACGATTTTATATGCACTAATTTCCTAAGTTTAAATCTAGAGCATTTGGATTCACCAGGCGTGTAGCTACGGGGGGGGGGGCTGCGGGACTGGCCCCCAGATGTTTGCCAGGTCCCCCCCCCCAAATTGTGCGTGTCCTAATAAAATGTGTAAGAATTAGGGACGGCGATCGATGCCGTGACCCCCCCCCCCATTTGATACCGAGGCCCCCCTAAAAAATTCATCCTAGCTACGTCCCTGGATCCCACACTTTCTACCATAGGCCTACTGGTGATTCATACATGGTGGATGCAAAAGTCTAGTAACAAACATATGCTTAAAGTTGGATTTGCTCTAATCTAGAGTGTTTCAGGTGCCAGATTTTTTCTCGTACTGTCGACCCACATAATGGTAGACGGAGAGCTCTGCCACAAAGTTGCGTAATGCAATTTCCTACAATCTAAGACGGTTGGGATTCCAGATTTTGTCCCCTATACTGATGACACGCGCGGGAGACGAGTAACTACGTAGATTCGTTACTGCCTACTGTGCAAGCACTTTCAAAGATCTTAGGTGTGGGCTTTGCCCTCAAGAACAAGCCCATTTCTCCAAACTCTGGATGATTCACCCCTGCTCAGTGGCGGAACGTCCATATAGTCAGGGGGAGGTCGCCCCCTGGCGGACTCAAATCGCCCGTCGGCGCCCTTTTAGGATTTTACCATACTATACTCTTGCGCCATTAGTGACATTGCTTCCAAATTGCTTCCAACGTGATTAATAGTGCTGTTTTTAGGCCCAGAAAACAAAACGCCTTAACAGCGGCCATTATCCGCACTATCTGTACTATATTCTGATGAGAAGGGTCATCTTCATTTATACGAGGAAGGTTTAGCCTAAACTTGTCTACACGCTATATACTCACTAATGTACGGTGGAGCTTGTTAGTTCATTGCTTCCAAAACCGGGCGTGATAATAACCAGGCTTACAAAATAAACGGAGTGACCTTTAATTCACCCTCGCAGCACCATGAAAGATGTTGAGGGAGGGTGCAAAAATAGTTGTTGCCAAAATAGTCCTGTTCCCGTCGGGGACAATTGTCAACATGATCAATAAAAATAGTCTATGCAGATCCCACAAACTGTTTCCCAAATCATTTGAAAAGAACACTCTGATTAAAATGAAATAAAACTATTGTCCTAGGGGGAATGCCTTAGAGTACTGGACTCAAATTTGATGAGCAGCTTCCTTTTTGCTTTCCTTCAAGTGACCATTTTCAAGGGTACATGGGCAGATGGGCATAATAACAAGCTTGCTTACTCCGTAAATACAGAGTGGTCTGACACTGCATGATAATGACATGAAAATGTTTCTTGCTGTACTTTCGTGATTCACAAATGCCATAAAATTACATGCATCTAATTAAGTTTACTTTTATTTTTCATAAAGAAGGTACTCTAGAGGGCCAGGCAAGTCTTCTGTCTTGGCCATTTCCTACAAAGTACTTAATTACTGGCTATTGCGGTCACATAATGATATACATAATGATATATGATTTCATATGAATACTTGCTCTTTGTGTTCTTATCTTGATTTCCAGATGCCAAAAATTAGTGTTTGCACCGGGTCCAAAATTCGGGACCGGGTACCCGAAGTCGATGGTCGGTCGGGTACCCGGGTACCCGAAAATATAACTTCTGTTAGGCTACAAGTTTGTTGTAAAGTCATAATAAGAAACTTTGCTTTGCACGTTGATGTAATAAAACACCAACGTATCTTACGTATGGGCATGACAAGTGTTCTTTGGCGTGTGCGTGATAAATTTTGCCAGGAGAAAGTAACATGTTAGGTGTTCTGTCACACGTGCAATCTATGTTAGTGAAACTTTGGATCCGGGTAGCAATTTCAGAGCCGGGTCCTGACATCGTCGGTCGGGTACCCGGGTACCCGGTGCAAACACTATATACCAAAAATGTACATGTAATAGTGATTTCTTTCCAAACTTTTGTTCCCCCTTAAAGGCTTCTTTTGCCTTTGGCTAAAGCAGATTTAATCTTTATCCGCACAAAGTTAGTCCCTTTTACCGTAACATAAAATCTTGAATCTAGACCTGACAAAAACATGAACATTAGGTGAATTATAATGGTTATCTTTATACTAGTATGTGAAAGGAAGGGATAGAAAATTTAAACGTGTTTTGATAAAAAATACTAGGGGAGGAGGAATGGGAAAGCAGTTTTCTCCCAGTGAAGAAATTTAAAAGAAGAGGTTGAAAAACCACGACTTAGATAGTGTTGATGCGTAGGGTACCTGCTTCAAAGCACCCCTACAGGCCATTCTCGCCCCCTCTGACCGAATTCCCTAGCTCCGCCACTGCCCCTGCTGGCTATTACAACAATGATTTAGTATCGGAACTCAAGGAAACGTGGTCCGCTGCCGGAAACGCTTGAGAACCCCTGTGGGCTTTTGCTAACCAGGTTGGTTGAGTTAGTATGGGGTGGGGTAGACTGTGGGAAGCTGAGGTCGATAATGGGAAGTGTTGCAAGGTTTCCGAAAGAATAATTCAATTCAAGCTTTCCTACAAAAATGAAAAGTGAATTGTCTCAAAGGAGGTGTGAATCTTGAGACAAGCATTGATAATGGGCACGCGCTACATCAGTGCGGGCGGAAAATATAGGCTACGATTGAGTTTTTGAATTATGTATGCATGGAGCAGGATATGTATTTTGAGACGTTCTAATTTTCAGTGACCTTCATGGCCTATTAGGGCGCAGATCACACAAATGCAGTGCATTCGAATTTCTCATAATACGCATACGCGTGCAAAATATTTTCACGTCTGGAGGCTTTGTTTGTGTGGGTGGGTGGGTATGTGTGTGTGAGAGAGGAATGGTCCTTCTAGAGCTGCATCACTGGACTGAGATCGGCTTTGATTTCATCCTCACCCCACAATTTTAGAGCAACTTCTGCTCTCATATGAAAGATTCCTAGGTGAATGGGTCCGCCGGCCACTGGTTGAGAGAACTCAGACTGGGGGAGGGGTTGTCGGTTTACATTCAGCGTTCTGTTGTGCCGAATTTCAACCCCAGGACCTCAAATTCACAATATAGCACAAAAACTGCGCGGGTAAACCCTGAGTAAAGTACATCCGTTGCAGAATTTATGGTTTGGCCAATGTTTCGAAGTTATTTCCGGTGGCTATTACCATAGCAACTTGAATAATATGGAAGTTCGATACACTTATATGGAAATTACATCGGAATTACTCATCATTCGACGTACGTGTATTCCAACTTTACACCAGGCACTCTACAGAATTGGTATGAATATTCATTGTATCCTTCGGTAGAAAGAAACGCCGTGTACATACGTTTAAGCAAAAAATTGCAGCCTTGCGGCAATGCTGTAGAAAAAATATGGGTTTTCTCCTGTAATATATTCATGTAGTGAATTTTAGCGATATAAAAAAGCAAATTTAGTACAAATTTCAAAATCGGGGAGGGAAGATCCTAAACAGAACATCCTGTATGAACAAGTGGTTGGTAATCTGGAAAATTGGTCACGTGATCCTTTCGGACGGTACGCCTAGATTAGGCTGTGGTTCAGTCTATTATTTGTGAGGTGTGTGAAGGGATTTCATCCAAGAAAACTACTAACACGGTATTCCGACAATAAGACACATCTACCAACTGTTCCAACACAGTAGTGAGAAAGGCGGCCAACAGTACTGCAGGGAAAATTGTAATAGCCTTGAAAATATAAGTGCTTGAATTCTTTGCGGATTTTGATCCCAGGTTATATTTTCAAAGTGATACCACCTCGCATGTGTGTAAGGATTGCTTGTAAAGAGGTGTGAACCGTACCGAACACAACCACTTTGCCAGCGTAGATTTTACTGATTTTAGGCTCAAAAGGGACATACAACTAGGAATAATATTTCAAAATGGATAACCTTAAGAAGAAAATACAAAGTCTCAGGGATGAGAGGGACGATGCTATAGAACAAAAAGAAGAAGTTGAAAAGAAATGGAAAGACGAAATAGCCCGTGCCGACTATGTAAGTAGTAACGTTACTGCACAGAGTTAATGCAGTGCTTACGGCGTGTCACACAGTGCTAGTGCTGTCTCTCGCATACATTACAGCACTGGGCTGTGCCACACATAATTTTTGCAAGCAACCCTGTACATACCGCATTAGAGAACTAGTAACACTAACAGTTATTCTTATACTATTGTAGACCTAACGTTAGGCCTAAGCAGTATACGGCATTGTGAAACGGAGAGCCCAAACGTTGACCAATTTTATGCAGTTCATATACCTTAGGCCCTAGGTTAATGTGACTTCCTGTCGTGGAACAATGTATTCTAGCTTTGCACTCCCATATGATCAGATTGAACAGTTTCTGTCATTGCATTTTGCATTCATATTCATAACGTTTGCTACATTGGCTTAGGCTAGGCCTGGCCTACACTACAGTACAGGCACTGGCGTTCGAACTTGAACGTACATATACTATGCCTAGGCTACACATTATAGGTATATGTAATAAGACAGGGTAGGCCATTTCTCAGAATGAAGCACGAATCGTGGCCAATTAACACCATGAACTTCAAAAGACTTTGACAACCATGTGATCTGTTCCAGCAGAATATCCAACACCTGCAGACTGGAAAGTTTGCATTTTGTGCGGGCAAATTACTTGTTATTTCTCATCCGATGTGCTTCCATGGGCCAGATTCACAGACCTCTATGCAGTCAAATGTTGGTCAGGCCAGGGTGCATTCCATGTAAAGCCCACACTGAAGTTACAGGCTAGGCTTAACATACATTGCCTGAGCTGTGCGATGGGCATTTATCATACTTGAAGCAAAAAGTTTTTCCTGTTTAGCAGGAACTAATCATATTTTGTGTGGGACTCACTGTAAATTAAGTGGAAACAAAAAGCAGCAGAAAATTTTATAGCTGCCGTTTTGACTTAGACTAGTTGAAGTGCAAAATATATATTCAATAGGTAAGTTGTACGCCAGTTCGAGTGAATCCTTTTGTGCCAGTCTGCATTCTGTGCACTTCAATCCAAACATCTTCGGCTTGGAGCTGGCATTGTCCTTATGTTTGCTGTTGTTTTTCTTGGCGTAACTTCGGCGTGGGCCTGACGTGAAATGCACTTTGGCTCTTGTGGCAAGGCTAAGTTGTACGCCAACCTGTGGGAATTTTCATGCTGCTATTCCAAGCATTTTCCTTCTTCTGCACCAAAGATCTTTGGCGTATAGTGCACAAAATGCACCCTGGTGGTCAGGTCTTGCCGCCATACGGGCAGTGTTGGGCAGTGAGTTTTGGGTTAGCTTTCAGGTAGGCCTACCTTTTTCCTTGTAGCATTGCAGCCATGGCCAGTTTGCATTGCATGTGCGGCCAGATCTATGAACAGCAATTTTTTGTGCGGCCAGGTGCCAAACAGCAAAGCAAGCTGCGCAGGCGAGATCTTGCGAGCACAAGGCAAACTTTCCAGTCTGGAACACCTCTTTGCATGCAACTTTGTGCATAAGATAAATTTGTAACAGTAAAAAAAGGTGAGCAAATAAAAACTGGGACAGAGTCGGCCCAGTGGCACTTCACTACCAGTGACACAGAGTGATAGTAACCAGCGGAGCTATCTGTGAGCTGTCTTTCTCACAGAAACAATTAATAGAAGGTGAAGCGAAGCAAAAGAACGAAAGTTCGCCATGCAGATTAAAGGATATTTTCAGTATTTGCTACCATCACACGAACGTGCACTGTGATTGACTAAAGAGCCAGTCACAGTGGCATGTTACGTGTGATGGTAGCAGATAGTGAAAATTGCTTTCACTATTTGCTACCATTACACGTAACGTGCGCTGTGATTGACTAAGAGCCAATGACAGCACATGTTACTTGTGATGGTAGCAAATAGTGAAAATATGCTTTAATCTGCATGGCGAACTTTCATTCTTTTGCATCATTCTTTTCTGCATGACATCACAAGGTTATGCACACGAGGTTCTGATGTCAACAAATATTTCAAACACTACAGTAAATTCAATGAAGTGACAAAGCTGGTGACTTCCATTTCAAATTTTCAGAAGTTTTTCAGACATTTCAAGTGATCAAAAACAACTGCAACATTAGCGTTCGACTTGGAAAGGAAAAGTTATGGTAGTATATGAAGACTTTAGGTCCTAGCTTTGCAATAAGAAGAAAACCAATTTCGATCAGCATTGTGCTGGTCGAAGACCCCGGATTTTCAATGGGTCAGTGTATGGACCATGTATAGGGAACTATTGGCGACAGGATATACGTGTCTTTACTGAGGACTAGGCCTGGACCAGTCTGTAAAATAGATTAGGCCTAGACTAGACAAAGACCTAGCTTGAACAGGTGTGTGTTTCCATTGCACTCCTCAATTCTATATTAGCCCTTGTGCTATAAGTATAAAGTCTGGGGACCTCTCACACTCTCATATAATATTTTTTTCAACCGAACTTGTTCACAGGGGTTCCCATTAGCCACATGATTGCTGTGATCGTGCACAAAGGTTGTCAGTTCCCGCACAAAGAAAATTTGTTGAGGGGGAATTTGTGCACAGATCTTGGTATGAACCCATCCTGCAAAATGTCTGTACATTCACCCTCACATTCAGAACAGTTCAGATAACCAACTGCACACACTAAGTCAATACTGTAATGCACTGACTAAACCATGTGTGGATGTACTCTCCATTTGAAAATCCCACAAATTCAGTTGTTGCATGTTTTGACAGATTCATTATACTGCAGTTAGGTTGTGCTCTGAGAGCTTGATACCCTAGTGCAGGGATGTAGCTACGGTGGGCGGCGCTGGGCGGTGACACCCAGCACTCGATATTCCCGCCCGGCAACCCAGGCAAACACACGTCCTCCCGCCCACCACAAATCTGCCCATACCGAGACCTAAAACTAGCCCTAAATTTACTCCTTAAAGTAAAATGAGGGAAAAATGAAAAATCAATGGCTGAAAAATGGGCTAGATGCCATGGAGTGGGGTGAGATGCTTTCCCCAGATCAGACAATTACCCGGCACTCAAATTTTGCTAGCTACATCCCTGCTAGTGGTACAACAAAAACTCTCTGTACAGTTTGGGTTGTGGCCCCATGTTAGGATGGCATGTGAACTGGTGCCAGCAGCTCTGGAGAAAAAAGTATTGCCCCGCAAAATTAGGGAAGTAGAGTTTGTGAAGTTGTTGTTGAGGGCTTAGTGAGAGTATTTTACCCATGCCTCATACATATTTTGTGAAATGAATGCCAGCTAGACAATTTTGGAGGCCTGTCAATTTAGTGATAGGACTTTCTACCAAGACTGCAGCCTTACAACTATAGTGTGTACAACAGTGGCTTTGAAATTTGAAAGGACATTAAGTGATCAGAAGCTTAAACTTTTGGGACCACAGTCTCAAAATTTTGGACGCATACTAAATTGGCAAAACCTTGTCATTGACCATGAAAAAAAAGATGAGTTCCTGAAGAGTGAGTGCAATTTTTTAGCTGTAGCCTGTAAAGGCGTATTTGGTGATGGCCTCACTGTAGACTTGGGACCTCAAGTACAGTATTTGATGTGGAAGTACACTTTCTGATGACTTGTTTCTGCAAATCTTCAGCTGCTGATGCAGTCGGTGCAATCAGAAGACATGAGCTTTCCTAAAGCTCAGTGGCTGCAAGTGCTGATAGCCAAAGCCCGGTTGTGATGGTTAAAGTTAACTTATAAATCGTCAAAAGGCCAAACTCTGACCAACATGTAAATTTAGGAAGAAATGGTGGTGGGATGTGGTTACACTACTTTTGTTTGTAAATTTGTGCCCCTGGTAGGTACATGTTAATTTTTTTCTGCAATTTGACATGACTAGAATCCCCCCTAAGATTCACAGATTCCCCCCACACACACACAAATTTCGGACCAAGGAGGGAATTCCCCCTTTAAATTTTTGAGGTTGTCCATCAACTCTCTTGCACATGTTTTATCTTCAGATAATACTGTTACATGGCAAATATCTTCAAAATAGTGTGGTTTTTAGTAGGCCCTATCCCTTTAACAGAGCCGTGCTACATCATTATTTGGCCAAGGCACATGACACTTCACTTTACAGCCCTTGTCTCGTTAACACTGATTTTTTGCTCATTAGCTGACCCACCCAGGGAGCATTATCTCTCATGGACACAATTGCAGAATATCCCACAAGATTACAGTTCTGTTTTTCAGGGTCCCCGTACCCATTTCAAGACACAGTTTGGATCCTGACTGTGTATCATGGTAGCCATATAAAAGACAACCTAAATTTTAACTGTATATCCCCACACCCCTTTGACTGCATATCCCGTAGCCTCTGCAAAACACAGTTTGAATCCTGACTGCCTATCCTCATAGCCTCTCAAAGATATGTTATGGTAAACTTCATAGGCTAGATAACAGGAAGTTGCCTTGGAGTATTGACTTTGTATCCCTGTAGCCTCGTGAAAACATATCCTGGGCATGGGTGGAAAAGGTGGGGAGGCAGGGAGGCTCCTTCCCGAGAAATTTTGGCATTTGGAGGGAAATTTCACTTTTTTGTACTTGAAAATGCAGAACCTAGTCGCCATTGATCCAACTAAGTATCTTATCTCCAAAAATCATAAAATCCCCACTCGTCGTGAAAACTCCCAAGCATAATTTATTCCTAGAGGATATCATAAAGGATTCCTCCTTAAGTGTTCTTAAGAATAAAATCCACGTAGGATAGTTATACCCACAATAACCGATGGCACCGACGGCCATTGCCGTTGGGCCCTTTCTGATGGCCATGATGCCCCTCAGTAAATGTCCATTGAAGTAACATAGACCGAGGGCCATTTTGCTAATTTTGGCCATGCCCTTTTCAGGCTTATTTCGAGCCCTGTACTACCTAGGGAGGTAGTACTTCGATGGTGAGACAAGGGTTGTGAAGTGAAGTGTAATATGTACGGCCATGTAACGTAATGCCCATCCGAGTTCAAGGGCTAGATCTGAAGCTCAGCAAATCAGGTTAGGGTTATTTGTGAATGTTTTGTAAATGGCTAAGAGTGTATAGCTGCAAAATCTCTTGCGGGTGACTTGTTCCTTTTGCATACATAAAAAACATTTATGTACTGCTTTAGTTAGTACATAAATACATGTATTAACGTCAGGGTTCTAGCTACGGTGGGCGGTGCCAGGCGGGGCAGCCCAGCACTTCTTATTTGCGCCTGGCACTCACGGGCAAATGTACTGCCCTGCCCTGCACAGTTTTTCTGCAAACTAAAATGAAACGTTGCTGAATATGCACTATTTTGATCATATTCCAAGCACATGGGTTATAATTTGGCAATATGGAAAATGCAAACGTTGAATAAAAGAAAAAATAATTAAACATTAATTAAAAAACTGATGAAATTACGCATATAACTTAAAGATACAAAAATTTCTCAAAGGGGAGGGGGAGGGAGACACCCCCTTCCCCTTAACCCCTTCCCAGGATGGCATTTCGTAAACCAACTGCCGCCCGGCACTAAATATGCTCTAGCTAGAACCCTGATTAACATATTACTACTTTGAGGCAGGCCTTGAGTTTTAGATTTTTCAGGTGTGCTACAAATCACACTCCTCAGGAAATTAAGGAGTGTGGTAGGTGTGCTGTTTTATTAAACTTTAATAGACTTATATGAGTTCCCATTCTTTGTCTAGGTATGCAAAAAATCACACTCCTCACAGTAATTTGAGGTGAGTTGTGGTGTGCAATTGTACTGGCATGCCTTAAAATTTAAGGCCTGTTCGAGGCATGCCAATAAAGCAAGCTAGTGGTAGGTGCTCAGCCTCAGAATGTTAGTAAGATAGACATAAGTGCTGAAAGCAGCCTGTCTTGTGAAAATCTCAAATTCCATGATTTGAGGTGAGGAAATGTTCCCTTTTCCTTAGTAGTTCAAGTGTTGACTGTTGATGGGTTTCAAAAAAAAAAAAAAATTAGAATGGTATTGCAGATTGGTAGAAAAGGGAGAATGGTGTTTCAAGGAGTCTTTTTCATTTGCTCTTGGTGGAGGATATTCTAAACTTCCATTGAAAGGCTGGGGGACTTTAGGATGTGACTGTTTGTGACCAGTGGGCATTACTTTTGCTAAGTGTTCATCTGAATTCTATACCACTTGGTAGGGGCTTGACAAAGACCAGCCTACTAGCCAGGGCTAGTTCCTACCACACTTTCGCAAGTGTCATTTTGCTGTGAAAAGCCCATGGACAGTGCAAAATGTCAGTGTAATTGTACTGTTACTGTACTATATCATGCATTTTGGGTTTGTTTTGTTTGGGCTACTAGTGAAATAGTGAAATAGTGAAATAGTGAAATAGTGAAATAGTTCAAATTCCCATGGGCTAACTGAAAAACCTTTAGAAATTCCATGCTCTGCCATGCAGGTGAATTATGTGAACTACCTCTGTTAGGCTCTGTCTTCAGTGTTGCATATTCCCAGCTCTTTGGTGGAGCGCTTTTGGCACATTTAACTTGAGCATAAATTTTTGCTTGCCATTGTTGCAAGTTAACAATATATGCCATGTGTAACAGCTTTGCCTGTCCTTTTGACCTTTTACAAGCCCACTTGATATAAGGTTCCTTTGCATATTATTGAAAAGGGGGCTCAAATTCCAGGTTTGAAGTTCAACAGAGTTTCAGATAAATATTTCATTGTTGACTCAAAAAACTATAACCTTGTTTAAATTATCCAAGTATGCCATTGTCATAGCTTCCCTAGGATGTGCAGATAGCACATCCCATCAATCCCATCATATAATTCTCAGTTTATAGTATGTTGAATTGCATTGTGTGCTGGGAGGGATTGCATAATTTGCATTGTATGAATGACAGATGGAAGCTACAGTAACTTTGCTAAGCTCACACAATTTTGGCATTAAAGATAAAATTTTGGACATCATTTACAGAGAATGGAATGTGTTTCAAAGGAAAAATTAATCTTAAAAGTAGATAGGTGAAAAGAAAATTGAGGTGGTTAACATTTTCTTTTGCACACAAAAGAAAAATGTCCCTTGAAGTGTGTTTATGTACATTTATGCCAAAAAGTTACTGAAACTGGCTAGGTGGTGCAGCAGAATTTGAAGCATGCATTGTAAGACTTAGTGTTAGCTAATACCATGTATGAGGAATTTGGAGCCATCTCATGTCTCTGTGTTCTCTTAAAACCATAGCAGTAAGAGTTCCCAGAATCCCGAATTAATTCAAATCATCAGTTGTAACTTTACATTGTATTTGTGTAGCTGATACAACGAAAAAGTCCACATTTTGATATAAGAGTTGATTACTTTCCTTTATAGTCTTTTGTCTGAGATTTGTCCGTTCAGCATTCTGTTTCTATTTTCACAGCTGGCCCTCATCACACAGAATAATTAAAGATCATTGTTGTGTGTTTTATTTTAATCTTGGTAGGGTCATTTGCAGTTTTGAAAGATTGAAATTCAGGTCAAGGGTATTATTGAAAACTGTGGTGATACCATTGTTTCCACAAAAAAAAAAAAAAAAAAAGAAATGACAAATTGTCAATACCTGTGTCTGAAAGTTAGAACTCTGGTATTGCCATTACTAAATGTGGCCTGTAGCTCCAGCACAGTATGTGTGTGGGTCTGCTGTCATTAATATCATGAATAATTCAAGGCGATTGCTCCTTATCACTGCAGTACCTACTAGCATTTTTGCCATTATGTACAGCTCTGTGCAGAGTGTGCATACTATCATATTGTGGTGCCTTTCCCCTAACACACACTGTCTGCAGACCAGCATCTATGCTGTAGAGTTCATGGTGATATTAGCTTGGAGTGCTGTATAGCACTGACAGAGCGTATTAGTGAGTTCTGGAAAGGCCTGTATAATGAGTCTATGAATCTTTGCTGGCAAGGTCTCAATAGCATCATGTAGTAAAGGGAGGTGCCCAGAATGAAACTTGCAAACACAATCAAGAAGCTAATTATTTTAAACTCATTTGGCTGGAGCTAAGTGATTGTTATTTTTAAGCCTTTCTTTCACAAACATTGGAAGGGTTTGGGGAAATTAGAATTGAGATTTATGGCAATTGGCAGAGCTGTATTGATCATTGTATTGGTCTTTCAATGCACACTTTTAAGAGAAGATTTCAGTGTTGGTGTTGGACTAGCTTCATTTTTAAGCCATGGAGTCATTTGATGATTTTGTACAAGTTCATTGAAAAGCCTGGCAAGTGACTGACTATTTTAATAGTTGCTGTGCAGGTCTGAATGATTTTAAGATACTTTCATACAGCTACCTGGACAGACATGTAGCAGATATTTTCTGAAATCATTATGAACTTAAGAAGGAATGTGGAATTAGATGATTTCAAGGGTCATAATACTTCTCCAAAACAATGTAATGTAGATTGCAGAACTCTTAAAAAATTTTAGTCAAGCATTTCAGTGTGGTGTTCACAATTCTGCAACTCCCTTACCAGTAGTTAGTGTTTGCACTTAGTTTACAAAACTATTGATAAAAAGTCCATTTCCTGTGTATGAGTTGTTTTCTTATTATTTTCTTTGTCTTTTAAATACATAAACCTCTCACATTTCAGGATTGAAGGTTGGTTGTAAAAAGCCTACTTTCTGTTTGAGTGATTATAGTTTTATAAGTGCATAGGGCAGAAGATTGATTCCTCATAAAGCATCATATTTGATTTGATTCCATTCAAAATGTCAGAGCATCACATCTTGTTGCCTGGTCTTAGGAGGCTTCTTGGGTATCATTGACCAAGAGCTGGACTTCAAAAGTTGTAGTCCTATTTCAGTAGCCCCAGAGTGCTGACCCCAAACATTTTTTTGTGTTATCTATTAAATAAAACACAGTAAGACCAGCTCACTCAAAATGTCATTTTACTGTACTTGTATACTGTGGGAGGTTTGTAAGTTCTCCAACCCTTTCCTTTTAAACAGGGCACTTACTATAGGTTTGCCTGGAGAGCAGGCCTTTTGAATGCATGGTGACATGGACTCTGCACAACTTGTGTGGAATCAGAATGCAGCACTGCATTGTAAGGGATGGCAAAAATAAACACCATTGGTTAAAATGACCCTTTGAGAGGAGATTAAAGGACCCAATTCTCATAATGAAGGCAACTAGTGTTAATACTTATCCCCCAGCATCTCTGTTTGTCACTCAGATAATTACATTATAAAGTTGTTGACATGTGGTTGGTTATGTTTGTCTCTTTTCTTTAGGACTTGTTAATAAAGATTTGCTGCATAGTTTCTTCCTCACTGGTTTCAAAAAAGACCAAGCTTTAATTTGTCACATAATTGTTACTTTGGTGATAAGATCCTAACTGAAATCAGGAGGATTTCATCAAATCCTGTCTTGTTTTGCAAGGATGCTATTAAGATAATGATAACCCCCTGAACTTTTCCTATTGACAGATGGACCATGGAGAATCATCTTTCCATTAAACATGGTCCGTGTGGTTGTTTTGTGTAGGCTACTGTTCAGGCAAGTGACCCTTGTAAAAAGTTTACAGTGCCCATACCACACATATAGTGGCTGATAGTAAGTCCAGACCAATTTTTTGGTTCGCTGCTTTGAGCTCCAAAAAATTGTTAAGTACTGTACCATGACCCTACAAGTACAGTCGCAAAATGGTTGAAATCTTGCCTGGAAAGTGTATATGAAAATGTTTAAGCAAGATAGTTACTGCAGTGATGGGGAAATATATTGATCAGGAAACAAGCCAAATTTCCCGAATGTTGCAGGCCTTGAATTTTGGGGCATGCGAGTGCGATCACACACCATCACTCACCTCAAATCACAGTGAGAAGTGCGATTTTTTGCACACCTAGATAAAGAATGGGAACTCAGGTAAATCTATTAATATTTAATAAACAGCACACCCTACCACACTCCTTGACATCCTGAGGAGTGTGATTTGTAGCACACTTGGAAAATCTAAAACTCAAGGCCTAATGTTGTCTGTTTCATACAAAAAAAAAAGAAGAAAAGAAGTCCTTCCAGTTACCAGTATTTCCATTTAAAAGTACCCACATTCCACAGCCAGGAGTTTCTCATATTCCTGATTTTCTACTGCTCATGGTTAAGTATGTGAAGTTTTATTGTATTAGACCATAAACTTGAAATATTGCAACCCTGGTTATTTGCCTTTGAAAATGAAAACCCTACTCAGCTCATCAAAAGATACCGTGCTCGGTAAAATGTTTGTACCACACAGCACAACGTACAGAACAATATGTGTGTACATTATTCAAATTATTCACCAGCAGTGTTGTGGAACACTTGAGTGATTTGTATTGTCCCAGTTATTTGTCTCCTGTACCTTGAACCTGCAATAAATATAAAAATGAAAAACCACAGAAGTAGGTTTCTTGTACCTCATTAAACGAACTGTTTTTGCAGTTTTTTGAGTCCTGCTTTACTGAAGTTACAAACCGTTTACTTGCCTTGACCTTGTTTACTGGTCACAGCACCCTTACTATTTTACTGAATTTACCTTTACTGTCCAAACAAATGCTAGAAGTTGGCAAACTTCTCTTTTTTTTTTCTCTTTTTATATCAGTAGTTGTTTTTTGATGGGGGTAAATATAGGCCTACATTTCTTTGCATTGTTCTTTGCTAATATTACAGGAAGTCAAAGACTATTGTGTCAACACAGACTAATGATTGTGTCACAAGAGCTGTTATCTGTTATGTTGGGAAGGGAGGTTGAATGAGGTCATATTATAATGCAAATCCTTTAGCCAACTTGTTCCATACCTTAAAATGAAAGTACAGCTTAGTCACACATTAACACCTTTGATCAGTCTTTTTTTTTTTTGTATCTGAGGTTGCAATCAACCTCATTGAACTGTTTGCGGGTAGTTTACTTTGCCATGCTAAGAGTACACGTAACACTGTACTATACAAGCAACCAGTGCAGCTTAATTTAACAGTATGCTCAGATTTAGTTGAAAATGGTAAAAGGTGATAGGTAGTACAGGAAGAAAATAACAAGTGCAGACACTTTCAGTTTTTTCATGAATGAAAACCCAAATTGACTGGACTTGACCTACTGAGGACTTGAAATCTTTGACCACTGGGCTATGCTCCATGGCTTTATGTAAAATTATCACAGCCTTTATCTGTGTACATATACATCTTTCACAATATATATGGTGGCACTGTGTCAGCACCATTTCCCTTCTCTGTCAGTGAAGGTGCAGTCCCAGTTTCAATGTGATTTAAAGTAAACCATCTATGTATTTACTAGTATTGAAATCAACAGATTCTAGTGGCTGGTACTTTCCAATGATCACAAAAGCTACCAACTGTTGTCATGGGGAGGTGTCAAATGGGAATAGTGGCATATGAAGTTTAATATGGTACCATGGTTAATAGTGTCATACATGTGATGTATGACCAAATTTAATGTGAAGACCGCATTTTAAGTGATGTGTTTTATATTAGAGAGGGAATGAAGTGGACAATAAATAATTAAGTGTAAACTTGGGATTTGTTCGAGTATTTCATCTCTTCATGAGAGTCATTGGCGGGAGAAAGATTGAAGATGGGCTATCAGTCGTGAGTGTTCGGCAGCTACCATATATAGAGTGCTGGCTACAGCTGTTTGCTGCTGCCCACAGTAACAACATCCCAGTTATCCATGGATAAATCATTTTAGTGAATTCCCTTGGTCTACATGCTGCAGATTGCAGTGTTCTCCACAGGGTTAGAGGAGCCTCCTGCCTTCTGAGTGAAAGTGGTTGCCTCAAAAATAGTTGCTGCCCTCCAGAACTTTATCCGCCCAGCTCTAAAATACAACCTCAGATTTGTTCTCATATTTTTTAGCAATTAAATTCAATAGTTAACGAATGTCCACACTGCTGCTTAAGTATCAGTAAAAGAATGAGCAAAAATAACGAGTACTGCAACACCATTTGGCACCAATCATGGTATCGAATCTCAAAATTTTTGGAGGGGAGGGGGACCCCTCCCCCTGGTGATAGCGTAGCAATCTCTGTGCATGTGCTTTACACCTGATTGCCACCCTCCTTGTTTTGTAGCCTGTGGAGAACACAGGCATTGATGATACCTCATAGTCATACCCTTCTGTGAGTGCCTAAAGCACAGCAGTGTAACTGTTGAGGTGAACCTATGTTTGCTATACTGATGGGGGCAGAACCTGCCTTTAAAAACTTGGCCTAATATGTCATTTAGAAGAGGAATGCTTGGAATGTAATAAAGTGAAAAATATTCCACATCATTGTTTCAAAAAAGAAGCATACAGGTACCATGTAGTAAAAATATTTTTCTGGGTATTTTATTGATTATTCGGTTAATATTGAACAGCTGAATAAAATTTTTTTCCCCTCATAACAGGCTGAAAATGAAATGGCGAACTTGCAACGAAAACTACAATTTACAGAAGAAGATCGTAGATGTGACCAACATAGAGTAAATGAGAACCTGCCTTTAAAAACTTGGCCTAATGTTTCATTTAGAAGAGGAAAGCTCAGAATGTAATAAAGTTAAAAATGTTCCACATCATTATTTCAAAAAAAAAGAAAAAAGAAGTATACAGGTACCTTGTAGGCCTAGTAAAAATATTTTTCTGGATATTTTATTGATTATTTGATTAATATTAAACAGCTGAATAAAATTTTTCCCCCCTCATACCAGGCTGAAAATGAAATGGCGAACTTGCAACGAAAACTACAACTTACAGAAGAAGAACTTAGCCGTGCTGAAGAGAGAGTAAATGATCTCCAGAGCAAATACAATGATATTGAACAGAATTCAGAAGAAAGTGAAAGGTTGGTATTGATTCAAACAATTGCTATTATGAGTTGCAGTGAAGTAATGTATTAAGTTTCAACAATTACTCTACTTCAACAACAGTCAGGTTAAATTTTCTCTTAGGCAAATTTCTGTCATGCCTGAGTTAAAATATTCATTTCTCTTCCTCTTCCCTGTTTTGCACAGTAAGACATTCAGGAGAATGGTTGAAGTTGAATGCTATGTATTTTTAAGATAACGATAAGGTGTGACACCTTTGAATAGGCAAAATAGGCAATGTTCCCTCTGCCCTGCCACATATTTACATCTTTGAACTTGTCCACAAAACGTTCAAAGCTTGCCCATGCAGTGTGGCATTTGTCTCAGACTATTGTGGCCATAAACCATGTGTCACCCCAATCAGTAAGGAATGTTTGTGTATTCATACATGTTTTTATCATTTCATCAATAATTCTTTAACCACCTTGTCTCAGCTTCTCATGAGTCACTCCTGTCTATTGAGTTTTCTTGTGACCAGCTATTACGTGTAGAAAGTGCAACGATGTGCAAAGCTGAATGTGAACTGAAAAGTAGTCATTGCTCTCTGTGATTGAGTGTCTGTCATTATGAGGAGAGCTGTATAGTGTATTCAGACAGTGTAGGATATATCATGCACTGAAGTGAGTGTGTGACTGTTCATTACACAACCCTCTTGCAGCTGCTGCTGCCTTGAGTTAATTTAGATTTTGAAGTTGCTTTGTGTAGTCTTGTTTCTCTCACAGACTGTGTGATATATTCATGTGCACGTACGTGTTTGGTCAAATTGAAACAGAAGTTATCAAGCAGCAAGAGTAACTGTAAAATACATCTTTCTCACACACTTGCTAAATAAACCATTGATATGGCCACTGCTCTAAATTAACATTAATATCAGCATGTTCACTATAGAGAAAGCAAATTTTTGAGTTGATCTTGACACATCTACTGTGGTGTGCTTGTTGTGTATGGTACATTTTACTGTAACTTCAGTAGGTTACAACTAGGTTTGAACAAACAAAATTGCCAAAGCATCATTGTGTTTTTGTTTTTGTGAGGGGGACGGGCAGTTCAGAGGGGTCACAAAGGAGGGGGGTTCTGCAATTTGAAGGTACTGAAGTGTAGAAACATATGTAATTTTCTTTCAGTAAAAACAGAATTCTTTTTCTTCTTAGATGACAACAAAATGTGACAGTTCTTAAGTCAATTGCTTAGTGACTGCCAGTGTTTAAAATTTGGTGGAATTCCCATTTTAGACTCAATCCATTCACCCAAAGGACTGTTTCATCGACCTGACTTCCATGTAGAAATAAGTTCCTGTTTAATTAAGCCTGTGGGCAGTCTGTTAAGTATCAAGTCATGTTTGTCATTATGCTTAAGCTAGGAGATTAAGTGCAAATGATGGACAGTATACAGAGACATTCATTTACAGGTGTTCAGATACAGTATACACTGTCTTAAGAAATTCTTTGAAAGGAAACTTCAGCATGTACAGAAAGTAATTTAGTGTGAGATGCCTGGGTGGAAAAAGTTGGGAAACCTTCATGGGAACTTTGGATAAATGAAGGGAAATTTTGGTCATTGGAGGGAAATTTACACCTTTTGTACATGAAAGTATGGGAGGAATTGTGGAAAGTTTGTCTCCCTTCCTGGGAAATAAAACATTTTTTCCAGCCCAGGTGAGATGATAAGAAATTCACAGACCAGGTACTAGTAATGCTGAAAGATAGCCTTGCATTATTTTTAAATATTGAATATTAAAGGTAAACCAAGAAGTTATTTTGCCTAAATTTACCCAATGGGGTCGGTCGGTCATCCGGGTCTTTTCCCGTTACCCTGGCGACTTTGGAGTGAAAACAACAACTGACTGTGGGAACACTTTACGCACATTATATTGTTTTCACTCCAACATATTGTTGTCATGTGGAAATGACGTGTCACCGACCGATCCCATAAATAACATACAATTTGTCACATGATTGAAGGAGCCATTCCTGAATTAGGATTCCAGAGAATAAAAATTCAAATTGGGGTGACTGCATTTTCCACTTGAAGTCCTGGAATGAAGTATTTGGATATCCGTACCACAACTACCATGAAACTGAAAACGTGTTTGTCAAGACATATAAAAGATATTTATACTATCAAAAAAAGGAAAGCAGTTATAGGTGATTAATTATAGGTGATTATTGAAATTCTTGCAACAGAAAAAGAGAGGCCCATATATCTACCCCAGGTCAGGTCTCAGTAGTTTCGACAGAAACTAATTAGTATGACTAGTAATTACAGTAGTAGGTGTGGTGGAAATAAGATATACCAAGGTAGATACTGTACATGAATGGTTCCAAGTACTTTTTGTTTGAACAGGAATAGTTTTGTAACTCCCACAGCAATAGTGTATGGTATAGGCTTATATTGCATAGGGAATGGAAGGAAGTCAAATTGTCCACACACTGTCTTTAACCTGTACCATGTTTAAAAGAGCTCACTTTTCTTCCTGTTGCCAAGTCTTCCCTATGCACATGACATCCTAGGCCTTCATTCTCCCTGAAAAAAAGCCTCTTGGCTTCCCAAGATGATTAGCATAAATGTTTAACTTTCATTATGTGTGGCTAGTAAGAAAGTTCTGTACACAAATTAGGTTGTTAGAAGTAGGAAACAGTGTTTGTACAAGGTGTGCCGACAAGAAGGCTAATGCTACATTGTGTGTGTGTATATGTACATTATTGCACTCAGTATAAACCTGCTGGGCTGCGACCATTTTAAGCTCATCCAGTGCATCCACTTACAGTTAATAATATTGAAGTACCCAAGCTTGTAGCATTGTTCCTTGTTATTGCATTACAGTGTTCAAGCAACCTGTATCAGAAGTCCCCTGTAACTCTACGTCCATTGTTGCACTTATTTTTGTTCCATGTAAATGTCAATACGTTTGCATGAATTTGCTTTCTCTCACCTGCCATTCATATTGCTTCCTGTAATGAATGATAGCTGTTTGAAAATTTATCGTATTGTTGATAGATCCTGAAATTGAAGACCTATTATCAAAACTGTGTACAGTGAATTGTAGGATTGTTATTTATGCTGTGTAGAACGGCCCTAGTTGAAAAACTGAATGGCACGTAGTCTGAAGGAGCCTCACTATTCTACACACAGGTGGAACCATTTAAAGCATTTTTTTTTGGGGGGGGGGTAACAAAAAGACACCCCCCTCCAAAGAAAAAGACATTGAGCCCTACTCTATTGGCAGATGTTCAGTATGTAACTTCTCAAAATGGATATTGCACACTCTGTTGGTTCACATTTTGGCTTGTAAGGTATCCAATACTGTACCTTGCAAAGCAGTCTATGCCATCATAAGGGTAAAAGTGTTAAATTATTGTACCTTATAGTGTAGAATTATACCCATATTGAACTTCAACTTTCTATGACATACTGCATTATAAAGAGAATAGGAGAAATCTGTTGACTAGTTGGTTGCTATGGAAACCAGGTGTTGTGTCTTTGTGCCTGCTGTAGAGGTGACCTTAGTTTTATGGTTAGTACAGTGGGTCAAAGCATATTATGATCTATGACAGGGCAGTTTCCAGGCAGAGGTGAAAAAGAATTCCCTGGATGTGTGTAGAGAGCGAATTTAACAAGTAATTCATATACAATTCTGTGTACCTGAGTACTACACTTGTGGTAATGCAATAGGCCTACTGTAGTCCACAAGTCGTCTTGTAATTTTATAGTGTCTGTTGTGTTAGTGTAGGTCTGTACTGGGATGCTGGGATGGCATTTTATGTACAGTAGCAAGTGTTGTGCATACTTAAAAAATAGTTCAGGGCTGTATCTTAACCTGAAGTTTCAGGTGCCAGGTCCCATCCCAATGTCATACATCAATGTTGTAAGCACTTCCCCTTGGATGTCATGCTTGTCATGTAAAATTTATGTCAATAATCTCAAAGCATTTAATTGCCTAGATTGGTTATGACTGTTTCATACTTAAAATAGCAGCTTTCAAGTGGCTAAGACTGTCAGTTTCTATGGGATGTTCATGTTGATGGGGTCAATTTCTCATCCCAGATAGCAAAAGTTCTCCCAAATTTTGATGATCCCAATTTATGCAAACCACAAGTTAAAAAAAAGGAAAACAAAAAAACAAAAAAACAAAAAAAAAAACAAAAAAAAAATCTACCTTCCAAACATAGGCAGCCTGTAGTTACTGTAAAATGTACAAAGCTCATTCTGCTGAAGACATAAAGGTGTTTGGGTATGTGTGTTCAATACTGCATCCTTGTAAATCTGATCATTCTGCTTACAGTGCAAGCAACACTTTTCCCATTTCACTGATCTCCTCATCTCATTGACCAATCAAAGTGGCTTATTTGTGAAGCCATATTTCTGATTAACTTTTTTACGTTAATCAAAGTGCAGCTCCTAGTTGTGAATTCAGGTTGTTGTAGATCCAAATGGTGATGAGTGTATTTATGTGATGTTTCTTGTTAAGCAGTGTCTGTACTTTCAGGCTGCCAGAGAAATACTGCCCTGAGCTATGAATGATCATAATGGGTTGTATTACTACCAAGTGGTTAATACATCTCTGTGTAGTATTTTAACCTTGTTAATTAGAATTGTCTCAATCAACCATTGATTACTCTGTAAATCTTGCAAGGATTATTGAACAATTCATGCTGAAAATAACTGATTGGTCTAGACTTCATTGAGGTGTTTTGGATGAGTTACTTTTGTACTCACTGCAAATGAACATTCCAGTGTAAACCACAAACCATTGTGGCAGAAGTATGGACAAACATCCTTTAGTCACAATGGCTCATTGGTTTGAGGAGCTGCTTCAATTAAACAGGGAGGGCAGGATACCACATAGCTCAGAACATTGTGTTATATGGATGCTTTAAATTGTGGTGTAGACTTACAGAATGGCATTTTATGAAACAAGGTATCATTCTTCAACAATTATTCTTTTTCCTCTACCCTGCAGGCAAAGGAAAGTACTGGAGAGCAGGAGTGCTGCTGATGATGAAAGGGTAAGGCCCAGTCGTGGTTTTTCATCAAAGATGGTCTTTAAGTGTGCAAGAAAGGCAGCTGTTACAAAGTATTGTATTGGAAGTGGTCAGGCCCATTTGTGGATTTTGTCAGTCAGTAAAAATTGGTCCAAAAAAAAAAAAAAAAAATGGAAAACTAGTGGGGACCCTTCTTTTGAGATGTTAGGTAAGGTCCCTGGGATGTCCTTTCAGTTGATTGCATTCATAAGGTTTGGAAGAGGAGTAAAATTTTTCAGACCTTGAATTGTAACAGCTCTGGAAAATGAAAATAGTAGGCCTTCCAAAGGAAATGAAGAAATACCTTTAATGTTGTGAACAGCCCAGTAATGCTGCAGCTTTTAAAGAACATTGAAACTTGTCTGTTAGAATGCTAGACAATAGATCCCTCCATGATAACATTGATACCGCATCAAATTTCACAGTCTTCTACATTTACAGTAGGAAATGATATGAAGGTGATTTTCCTGCAATATCCTCCTCAGTCTTGCAGAGAGCAATTCTAATGCAAAGATTTACGCAACTTTTAAGCTGTATAAATAAGCCAGCTATCAGTAGGTAGTCTCGAAATGTGAAGAATCTAGACCCCCCCTAAAAAAAGTGTTAAAGAGAATCACTTCTGTGTAGTAGATTTTGCTTGGGAAAAATAAAAAGGATGAAATTGTATTAATTTGAATGATAACTTCAGGGAAAAGAGAAAAATCTTCCCCTTTGTAGGTCAGTGCTATAAACCTGTGCTGTATCAGGAAGATATTTGTTAACTGGATGACCTCTCCTGATCTCATATTGACAAACAGGGCCCCTTCTAAGTATCTGATAATTTATTAAAGGTCCCTACTATGCCTATATTTCTGTTTGGAAGAGTACTGTAGATGAGACAGTGATTGATGTTGGTATTCAAACAAATACATGTCAACAATGGCAAGAAAATAAAAAAAAGAAAAGAAAAGGAAGAAATGACTGTTGGTCTGGTCTGGCTTCCTTGTTTGGTCAGAGCACTTATAACCTCCCAGCCCACAGATGCAGTGGTTTGATTGGTAATGCTTGGGTGGCCCTGAGGAATGCAGTCCATCTGTTGCTAGAGCTATTTTCCTCTTCATTTGCTTTTGGGACACAAGTTGGAACAGAATGTTCATTTATTTATACATCCCCATTGATGGTAGTGATTAGTGGATGGGTAAATGTAATGTGTGTGAAAAGAATTGCTGAAAGTCCACTGCACAATGGATAATGTTGGCTTAATGCGGAGAAACAACACACAAAAATTGACATGAGTATAAGATGGCTCCCTGCATGCCTTGCTAGAAATGGTAAAAAGAGAAGCTTTTTAGTGAAAAACTATCCACATGTTATTGTGATACCTGTGCACAGCTTGGGTACAAGGTGTGGTGATAATGGCTCCTCTTTCTGGGGGATGTTATTTGTACACAAGTAGGTACCCTGCAGAATATGATAGTTGATTCACAGTGTACCTAGATATGAAGTCTGCAGGTAGGCGTATTATTACAGAGAACAGAAAACTGTTTCCCTGTACTGCCTTGTGTAGGATACCGTATACTGTACAGAACAGAATTAAAGGTACAGTGCTGTACCCTTGTTAGATAACAGCTACAACATATAGAAGAATCCATTTGTACCAGGTCTGTCAGTTGTACAGCAGTGGATTACTTCCTTGTTTGATCCTTTCTGTGGCAAGTTTGGAAGCCCTCAATAGGAAGTGGTTCATTCTTGAACTTTGACCTGTAGATAGGGAGGTCAGCTAGGATATTAGATGGATAACATAGTGACATACAGTTTTGAAACACCTACTCCAATGGGAGTGGTACTCTGAAGCTGTGGCACAGTATGCAATAACTTGATACCATTATACATGTAGACTTACATGGACTTTGTATATGTTTACAAGTGTGACAGGGCATAATATCTTTTGCATGTATAGATTGGCAAGTTGAATGTAAGCAAACTTACTAAAAATGTGTTTGAGTCTGAGAGGCAAAATTTGACTGATTTATAGGATTTTGTTTATTATAAATTTTAACTCTTGTGTTACATGACTTCACGAGCAGACCTTGGGTATGCATACATGCTTAACATAGCCATGTGTTACTAGGCATCTGAAAAACATATCAGGCAAAATGTTAATTAGTGACATCTGCCATATAGCTTAGCTTGATACAGCGGCATCAGCACTGCTGATTCATTCAAAGCAGACCTTTTCTAGGTTCCTCATTTCACTTTGCTGTGCAGTGCAAAGTGAATACTACTCTCTGTTATAAGGTTGTGTGTTGTCTCTCCAGCTTCCTGTTTTTCCCCACATAAGCACAGTGGCTTCATTATTCATAACCAATATATGTAGAGGGTGGGGTGGTAAGCACCATGTGGTAGAGAGGGATGGATTGGAGTGGACTGAGGGGTGTTTGGGGCAGTTGCTTGCCCCAGATTTGACAGAGGATATTTGTACTTTATCTACATGCCAGTTTTGTTTTTTCAGCATTCCAGGTTTACAAAGTGTTGGGATTCATCAATTCAAAATTCTTTGTACTGTATACCTTATCTGGTACAAAGCTTATTGTGTTTTGTGTTCAAATTGATTATTACCTGTTCCTTACTTCTGCTTTGTTGTTTTCCCTCTGCTATCTACTGTAATTTTTTTCCCAATGTGTTGTTTACCTTGTCTTTTATTTGGGGTTAGTTAACAGACACATTGCTATTTGTTAGGTGCCAGTCTAGTGAATCTGAAGTATTTTTGGAGATTTTTTTTTTTTATAAGTTTTGATGTAAGTGTATGATAAGATTCTTAATCGTATTGCCTTACAAAAATAAAAGGTGGTGGTGATGGTGAGTCTCAGTTTGAAATCATTTATTACTCTGGTAGTGTAAAGGGGTCTACCAAAAATATTTAGTTTGCAGGTAAGTTGCATGAACATGGATCTAATGATTTGCATGGGTAAATGAGAATTTACTGGAGTTCTGTGAATAGCAACTGTAAAAATTTTAAAGCAGTGGTTCCTAGCCTGTATCAAAGCTTGGAAAAAAAGGGGAAAAAAAATGGGAATTGGACCAAAGAAGAAGAAAGAGAGAAAAACTCTGGGAGAAAATATCAGAAGTGAAGAAAATGGCAGAAATTAATGGATTTATGAAAATTGGAAAGATATCCAAATGTTTACTGTTATAAAATCCCTGCATGGTCATTTTTAGACCACTTGAGGATGGGGCAGAGGTTGGA
This sequence comes from Holothuria leucospilota, assembly GCA_029531755.1. Taxonomy (NCBI): domain Eukaryota; kingdom Metazoa; phylum Echinodermata; class Holothuroidea; order Aspidochirotida; family Holothuriidae; genus Holothuria; species Holothuria leucospilota. The sequence continues at coordinate 26,370,222 of CM055974.1, forward strand.
GGTCGGGATTGCTGACAACCACCAGCAACAGGGTCAGCACCAACAACTGGGGAAGAAGGATTAGTCAAGATGATTTGAAGGGTATGGACCATGGGGTATGTGTATATGGTTGGAAAGTAGAATGAGAGGGTAATACAGGAAAGTAACAATAATAGGTTGTAACGAAGCTAGAGGTAAGTGGAAGTGGGCCACAGGAAATTGAGGGGTTGGAGGTTATAGAAATTATCATCTCTATGGGTGGTTCATGTTGTGGAGGCAATATAGTATTCTAAAGTAGAAACGGTCTTTTGTGGTACCCAATCTGATCCAGATGTGAATGTTCTGTCCTTCCTCTGTACACTTTTTGTCTTAAATCGGTGAACTTTTTGGCATGATAATCACAGATGTCAGAGCTGGAAACTCAGGTGGAAGCATCCAAGACCAGTTTGGAGGACAGTGACAGGAAATATGATGAGGTATCACGAAATGGCCACCATCACCTCCTTTGCTAACAGTTTGAAACTTGACCTTGAATGTTTTGGAGTTTCTAGCAGATGTTACGCTCTGTTTGTTATCTTTTTTACCTTTATGTCTGCATCCACCTTATTTCCTACTGTATCATAATGCCACAGATTTCTGAACTGGAAACACAGGTGATAACGTCCAAGCAGGCATCGGAAGATAGCGACAGGAAATATGATGAGGTATCATGCAGTGCGCGGGTGTAATCTTTTGGGGAGGGGTAGTCTGTGTCAGTGTTTGCATGTCTTCCTCTCCACACACAACAAAGTTGGATCCATCCCATCTCTGCCGTCCTCTTTGCACCCACCAATTTTTTTTTTTAACTCAACATTTTGGTTTTTTACCTAAAACTTTGAAATCAAAATCCCCCCCCCCCCAAATTTTGGACTATGAAGAGAGAGTCTGTAGGATGCTGAAGTGAATTTTGCCGGAAGTTAGGCGTGAATTGACACCTCAGATTAGTTGCCCTTGTCGTTTTCATCCACCTGCCTCTGTTTTAGAAGATGTCCTCATTCATTCGTAGTTTTCACCTGTTGGTGTACGTCACTAATGTTTTTGCTGTGTTTTTGTGCATGTTTTGTCTATTTTGCATGCCTACCATTCGGATATGACAACACAAACAGATGGAAGAAATTAAAACTACATTAAAAGGCATTCAAGAAAGCAGTTTGGAAACAGAAAAGTTGTATGCTGAGGTAAACACTAACTATTCATTCTATTCTTGTATAGTGCATACCATTTATATAAAGTCTAAAAACAGAAAAGTTATGTGCTGAGGTAAACACTAAGTATTGTGCGATTAGATAATATCTTGCCAACCAGATTGTGTCAAAGATATTAAAATTCAAAGTTTCTTCATATCTTACAAGAAACTGGTTTTTTTTTCTTGAAAGCTGACTTTCCGCAATATTTTTTTAATGTGGTACACATGATGTGCAGGCTATGTTAGTGTTTTACAAAACTGTTCAAATTTGTGCTGTAATGGTACTCTCTGACTAATTAGAGTGTCTTTGGATAGTACTAAACCGTATGTTACAAAGCTATGTTCCACACCCAGTGTATTTGTTAGGCTTTAAAAAACAATGGCATGGCAGAATGAAACCATCAGCTAAAATAGGGGTTGAGATGAATCATCAAAAAATAATTGTTTGATTGGGAATACACTTTGACAGGTATTGTCACTTTGAGTGAAAATGTGGTAAATTAAAAAAACAACCTCCCAAAATTCTTCATCTGTGTTTTTACTGACTTAAAACTGCCTTCACGGCATAATTTGCACAGCAACATACACAGATTTGGCAAAATTTTAGATTTCAGTCAACTCCTTCTTTCATGTTGAAACCTTTCATATTGTAGTTTTCAATAGAGTAGTTAATCACTCCCCTGAAAGTCTTTACCAGTCATTAAACATGCATTGTTATTGTTTGGAAAAATATTAATTCCACATCATTGTTAATTGTAAATAACAAAATCTGTAAAATAGTTTGTGTAGTGTACATAAAAAGGTTTGTCGTTGTACCAACTATGTATACGGTTGCCTGGAGTGAAGTTTTGAATTTTTGGTATTGTTATTTGGAATGCCAATTAATTTTATACTACTAATTGAGCATTGTAGCATTTTGTTACTATTAAGGTTTGAAATCTTATTTTGATGCAAGCTGATTGAAATGTTAAAACAACTACTCTGGATTGCACATGTTTCTCAAACTTTGATGAAATGAAAGATAATTTAAACAGCCCAGTAGATCAACTTCTGGGGTCAGTTTCACTAATGTTGTGTAGCGATAACTGGCAAAGATATCCATCATTAAGCCATGAATTGTGGGAATTGATTGATAGATTTTTGCGGTAAATTCCACAAAAATGTGACCAGTTTTGTATTGCAAAGTGAGGGCTCTTGCCATAGGTTTTAGCCACGACTGTTTTCGAAGGTACAAAGAAGTAAGCTCATCACTGCTTTAGCAATAAATTGTTGCTATCACGTAGTAGCGATGATACTTAATTAGTTCATACTTAAACCATCAGGGCTGATGTTCATGAAATTTGCCCCCTGGTAGTATAAATTATGATCGAGACACAAAACTGGAAGTCAAAATACTGGGTCTGTTTTCATGCAGTCGTAGAAAATCATGGAATTTCAAACTGTCATGAAAAGTATCAGAAATTGTTTTCTTCAAAAATGCAAATCATGGTTTTTTGGCACAAACCTTACATAGTAATGTATAATATTTAGCAATTGCTGTGTGAACATGAATCCAGTTTATCTCAGGTAGGGCTTCACTGACTTTGTTTAAACATGAATGACTATAAACAAGGGGAGACTGAGGCCACCTTGCTGATGATAGTACATATGGGTACCACCTATAACTCCTAAACAATAAAAGAAAAGCATGTAAGAATTGGCCATGGAAAGCTTTAATTAAATCAGAATTTAATTCTGTGATTTCTGCATGAAACGTATGTGAAAAACATGCTTTTGTAGTCTATTAAGCAAATTTACAGTGGTACTGTAGCAGAATTAAATGTTGAGAGCTGGCCCAGTCTAAAATGTTTAAGAAAGGACTGGTCATGAATGGACATGAATGATTCTAATGGGTTAATGGGTTAATGGGTAGGTTAAAAAACTTTGCTAGATAATGGCTTCCATGACGGACTCATAGATTGCAACTGTATATTACCTAGCAAAACAGTTGAATGGCCATACTTAAAAGTAAAAAAAAGTAAAAAAATACAGTTCATTATACAAGGAAAAAGCTGTCACTCAAATCATACTTTGAAACATAAGCCGCTAAATTCTACAGATTTCCTCTATCCTTTTTCTTCCCATAATATGCAATGTTATTGTCTTGATACATAAAACTTTTCAAGATAAGCTGTTGTTTTTCTGTGGAATTGTAAACTTCATAAAGAAAAATTTTGACGGATGATGTAAAAGAGCCATTCATGAATTTGTATTCATGGTTACTCTTATTCAGTTTGGGGCAACTGCATTTGCCATGAAAAAAAAAACCAATTTGTGTCTCATTTTCGAAGTCCTTCCTGCTTAACGGAATAACGTTTTGTTGTGCCTGTCTGATCTGTTTTGAGTAATGATTGACATTTAAGCATGCCAATTGGGGGACTTAATAAGGGGCTCTCGAGAAGGGGAAGAGTTACTATAATGTTGGAGGTGAAACTGTTTTGCTAGATCATTAAACTGAGACCGGAGGTTGTTTAAGTAGGCTAATGACAATCTTTGAGAACATGTTTGTAATCCATGTGTAGTTGTTGATACATTCGTGCGGTATTATGAGTGCATCATCCATTGAGCATTGCTGTTGATACTAACCATTGAATAGATGTGAAAAACAATTTGATGAATTACTTTATTATGTTGCCATGACAACTCATAGGAATAAAGCAAACAGTGTTTTCAGTTTCAGTCTAACATTTAAATACCTGATGAGTTAAACATGGTTCCACTTTCTGCTTTAAACAGAGTAGGCGTTGGCTTCTAAGGTTTCGGCGAATATTTATTACCCAAATGCAACCCTGTGAAAACAATTAAGTGATAATGCTTTGTTGGGATCAATAAAAAATGAACATCGAATTTGTCTCCATCTTGTTATGATGATAGCTATATTTCTATTATTAAATACAGGGTAAATTGAAAGCCTTGTAAAATGAGTTAAACTTTAAGCTTGATCAAGTCTACGTGTACAAGGAATAGTTCAGGAAACAATACCTTCAAAAATGCAATTTCAATGAGAGACAGTATTGCATAGTGTTGGTTATAAAATGGAAGGAAATGCTTAAGATATTAACTACAACTGAATATGGTAATAACAGGCAGTGCCAAAGGGGTTTTGCATGTACACAGTAATGACTTTTGCACATGGTTGCTAAAATTACGACCTTGGGAGGCAAAATTGGGTGAAAGAAAAGTCAAAAGATTTAAGAAACTAAATGTGTCTTTAGTTAGATGGAAAATATGAGGATGGAGTTAATTTTATTCTGTATTAATTGATGAAAATGTCTTCCTTCCTCCCTTCATGTTATCACTCATGACTTCTTGCCACCTGCTACCCTCCCTCTAGGCTTCTCGTAAGTTGACAGTAACAGAAGAAGAGCTGCAACGATCTGAGGAGAGGAGTGCTGATTTGGAAAGGTAGGGACTGCTTTTTGATAACCAGCGGGAATGTTCAGTAATGTTGAAATGTATTCGCATTTTAAAGAAACTAATAAAATGGGTCTTTATGGATATAAGTTGATGTCTGGCGTGATTAAGCTACGTCAGACAGTTTTGACCACTTTAGCTTTCAAAGGTTTTTGATTCCTTTCCATAGGCAGATAAATCTATGTAATGGTAATGCTAGTGTGCTTGCTGTGTATGTGTGTGACATTTTGCTTGTAAGCACAATTTCTCAAGAAGCGTAACCTCAAGGGATCTCATACTTGGCCTGTGGATACCCCTTACTGAGTAGATGATCCATATCATTTTTGGTGAAAGTCAAAGGTCAATTGGGGTCACTGGAGGTCAAATGGTTATTGTCTTGGAAACATGATAACTCAAGTAGGAAAATTTGAAGAATCTCATACTTGGCATGTGGATGTCCCATAATGAGTGAATGATGGTTGTTGTTTGTAGTGGAGGTCAAAGGTCATATGGAGTCATCAGAGGTTAAAAGGTTAATAAAACCTTTTAAACTATATCTCACACAGGGAAACATCATGGGATTTCATACTTGACATGTAGGTTGCCCACATTGAGTGGATGATCCCAGTTATTTTGTGTGGAGGTCAAAGGTCACTTGGATCACCAGAGTTCAAAAGGTCAAAATCTTGTTAACACATTTCAAGCCGGGGAACTTTGAACCTTTTAGCATACATGTAGAGGGCCCATTTTGAGTAAATGATCCTCATCATTTTTTTTGGAGGTCAAAGGTCATTTGGGGTAAGCCAAGGTTAAAAGGTTAATACTTTGTTAACATAATATCTCAAGCAGGGAAACTGTGATGGTGATCCAAGTGGTGATCCATCTCATATTTGACATGGCAATGGCCCATATTAAGTAAATGATCCCACTTGTTTAAATGATCCCACTTGTTTTTGGTGGAGGCTTGAGGTCATTAGGGGTCACCAGATGTCAAAAGGTTAAAACCTGGTAAACATCTCAAGCAGGGAATCTCTCATGAATCTCATACTTGACATGTTAATGGCCCATATTGATTGAATGATCCCTTGTTTTTGGTGGTCAAAGGTCATTTGGGATTACCAGAGGTCAGAAGGTCAAAACTTTGTAAACACAATAAATACTTTATCTCAAGCAGCAAAACTTGATGCATGGCATACTTGGCATGTTGGATGGCCCATACTAAGTGGAGGTCAAAAGTCATTTTGGGTCATTGGAGGTCAAAAGGTTATTAATATTTTATTAGTGTGATTGATCTATGCCCATGGATTTAAGACATTCTGGCGAAAATTGTAAAGAGCAATTTATGAAATACTGTCAATTTGAAAATACAGTACTAGAGTTACATTTCAGTTGCAAGGAATCACTAAACCTTATGGCTTTCTGGTTATTTATCTTTAATTTTGGTCCAAAGTTTGTGTGGTTATTAGCTGCTACCATTTCCTGCAGTGTACTTTGGGTGTAGTCATTTAAAGTTTTAAAATTTTCACTGTTTTGGATATACCTTTAAATTGGAACAAGGAAGTTAAGGAACCCATTACAGCTTAGCATGTAATATGTAAAAATAATAAAATAAAAACTAGTATTTCCCATTTCAATACATTTGGCTGCATGTTGCACAAGTTGTTTATCAGGACCGTATTATGTGTAAACAGGTTTGAAGTACTCATCTCGTGCAGTAGCTACTTACAACTACTCACATAGAGCACTACTTACAACTAATGCCCATTACGGTATCACAGTATGAGCTATAGTCGGCCCCTCATACAAGCACTTCCTTGTCATTACTTCCACTTTTCGACATTCCCTCTGCATCCCTGACATCAAGTTATTTTTTGAGGTATTAGTTTCTATGCAGTTTTAACTTTTCATACTTTGGGTAGGTTGGCTGTGTAATGCTTCCATACAAAATTTGTACATGTTACATGCTGTTCCCTTTGGTGTGTACACATAATACAGTATGATTCCATGTGGATTACATGGCAGCCAAGGCGTTGACTGGATACAATCAATACCACAATAGTTCAATGTAGTTTATCACTAGATTCTCAGTCAAGTACCAAATTGCCCCCTAACCTACTGTACAAAATGTAGGACAAGAATTGTAACAATTTGTGTGTGAGGTGGTTTACAGAGAGGTGGCCACCTCAAGAAAGCCAGGCAGAAACCATGTAGTGTGAACAAGTAGGCCTTCATAACTACTTCTTTCTGTTTTGTTTTACCAACAGTCAGCTTAACCAAATGAAGGAAGAACTTCACCAGCTGCACAACAACCTCAAATCAATGGAAGCCAGGGAGGAAAAATACAATGAGAATGAGGAAATGTATGAAGCTAAAATTAAGACATTGGAAGATAAACTCAAAGAGGTAATGACAAATCTAGCCAGAGAGACAGAGAGGAGGGATATTTTTGATTCAGTTTATGTAAAATGTGTAAAACTAGTAAAATAACATAAAAAAATTTGATACAAGACAGGAAAAAGAAAAGAGTTATGAACATTTGGTGTCAGAGAGGTGCAGTAAAAGTGGAAGAAAGAAGAACACATGTGATAGATTTTTTAAGTTATTATGAATTGATGAATGAATGAAATAAAATTTATGCTTCAATAAGCAAATGTCCTATAAAGGCGGTGGGTATTTCTCAGCCCAGGAGCTGACATGGGGAAGGCTCGCTAGACACAAACTTTGACAATAAATATTGGATTATGAACCGAGGGATTTGTCACTGATTTCAGATTGTGCAACAGTTTCTGATACCCTTTTCTGGTGAAAGTGTGTGACTCAGAAAACAGAATTTCTAGGGTTTATGCACAGGTAGTAAGCAGATTAATGTCTACGGCCCAATGGAATAGCTGGGCCACTATTGAGGAAGGGTTAGGAAGTGTGAGGGATGATGGAGGGGGGGATTCAAGGGGAAGGTTTCCTGTGAGGGGCAGGAATGGAAGAGGAATGGTTTAGGTGTGGAGGCAGCATAGTGTCAGTGAAGATCTTAAAATTGCCAGCTGAACATGTCGTTAATGTAGAGAAAAGAAGACTGACCACATAAAATGGGATGCATTGCTGGAGATAAAACACATTGTAGTCACATTGGCTGTTAGTAAATCCCTGTCTTTGTGCTTTGGGATGTACCTTCAGTAAAACATAGGCACAAAGATGCTATCATAAGGGCTTTTGTGTTTGGACCATTGATGCATGGTTTAGCTCTGAAAATATAGTCAAAGAGCATGTGCTATATTATTTTGTTTTCCTCTGCAGGTTTCATCAAAGTTAAAGCTTTTAGTAATGTTGGACTTTAGACTTCAAATTAAAGTTACAAATATGTTGCTTTCATTTTAACTTACAGGCCGAAAACCGTGCAGACTTTGCTGAAGAATCACTTAAGTCTCTTAAAACGGCAGTGGAACAGTTGGAAGGTTTGTATTTTATAAGGGGACAGGCTTATTTGTTGTCATAGGCATTTGCAGTTTTTGCAGCACCTTTTTATGTTCAGTTGGGGAGCAAAAATCTTAAATTATTATTTTGGTTATTTGAAGGATTTCCTGAAGTCCTACTTGTTATGTCATATGTGGCAAAGTCATTGCACGTGTTACAAAGCTTTTGGGGTCATTTCGTGGTGATTTGGGGAAGCCGTATAACTGGGTCATACTTTGTTAGAGTTATCGTTTAGTATTCATTTGGGGGCAGGAAAATGGTTTTGTAACACTTGTAAGATGTTAAACAAGATTGATATGTGTAGCTATGTATTCACTACTTTGCACATACAGTGGAGCCAAGACAGTTTTTCTTTCTTCGTAAAGTGAATTTCAGTCTGAAATCTTGGGCAAACATTCAAAGATGGAGTATTCTTTTCCAAATTTGGAAGAAATCTGCTTTGAAATGCAAGAAATATGTATCAGTTTCTTGTTTGATAACAGTGAAAGGAAAAACTCGTGTGATATTCAGTTCTCTTGTCAGTGAAATAGAATCCAATCAGTGTCGAATCTGGTTAGAACATTTGTTGAGGAATTTGGGAGCTGATTTAGCAAAGCCTACTGCAATCCTTTGATTAAGAAATAAGAGACAGGAACAACAGGCTTTGTAGGTGTATAGTGCGTCAGACTTGCATGATAATTGACAACTCTCTGACGTTAACAAAATGTGCTTGAAAGAAAAATTGTCTTTGACGATTAAAATGACCTTATATGAGGGGTGTTGAAGGAAAATATGTTAGAGAAGCATTTTGTATGTTATTCTCAATATTTCCACCATCTACGTTTCCACTTATTGTGTGTTTTAGTCTTGTCTTCATGTTTTGTGAGGATGTTTTTGATCACATATTCATGCCCATGTCATAATGAAGAGAACCAATTTGGATTGCTTTGTTTTAGAGGATTTTCTTTTTATTGTAAGACACAGAATGAACCGTCACAGTCCAATTACGTAGATCAGAGGATGTTAGCATCTATTTGGTTGGGTGTACTTCTCATCATGTTCTTGGTTTTAAGTATTTTTGTGTCAGTAATCATGGAAACAGATTACAGTGGTAGTAAAGCCTGCATGTTAGTCATTTTGAATGCAGTGCCTGGATTTTGAGGGACATATTTAGAATGACATTTTAATCGTAGCGGAGGCTGACTAGACTTACTCAAGCACTGGAAAGATGGCTAAATGTTTTTGTGAGTGATATGCATCTTCATGGTTACCTGTTGTTGAATGCATCACACTTGATTCAAGTGGTTTCAGTTGTCTGTAGATTGTAGATTGAATGGTCAGTTTTCAGCATGGTGTTTTGTGTCGCACATATTATCTAAGCATGGTTGGTTGTGTCTTGGTTTGCATGAAAATTGTATGCCCTAGGATGAGTTTGTTCTGATTTTAGTGGAACATCAGTAATTTTGTCATTGTTTTGTGTTTGCATGCTTGCATTTTTCGGATGCACGGATTTGAACCATTCAGTGGTCATGGAAGAACAGAAATATGAAATTCCAAGGCAGTCTTAAGATACCTTAAGACAGAGCTTAAAGACAATTTATGGCAAAATCATGAAGATTATCATGTTGAAATTTTATCATTTTTGTAAGCAGTTACAAAAATTGCAGTAATTTTGAAGGAGCTCATTAACCCGTTGGTGAATCAGTATTAGTTTGTGAGGACGAAACCCCCAGTTTAAATACACATTGTACCATGATTGTCTTTGAGGGGAAGGGGCAGCAATAGCATTGTTCTTTTTTTTGGTAACAATGCTAGCTAAGTACCAATAGATCTAACTTAACAATAGCCTTGAGTCTATACTTACTGTGTACACAAATTTGTTGGTGTTTAGTTTGTTGTCCTATATCTTTGTTGTCAGTATTTAGTACATTGTCCTCTGGAGAACAGTTAGATTGCCCCTTGTTAATTTTTGTGTACAGTACATGGGCCCTGTTGAATTCATATCTTGCAATTATCAATTTAGTCAAAAAGCGTCAATATACACCCTCTGGTTTCTATGACCTGAGAATTAGAATTGTCAGATTTTACTTGGATTTCTTTTCCCTGCTGGCCCCATCTTTGTGTTACAAGTTATCAGTATTTTGTATTTGCTTTATGGATCTGAGAGAAGGAAAAGCATGGCTTCTGTTTTTGTCGTGTCATTTTGTTCTCTGTTTCTATAAGAAGCAGAACTAAAAACCATTCACAACCCTCAGCTTATCTATGCTTGAGTTAAATTGTCAGTTTCATCTGTTGTGAAGTGTCTTCAGATAGAACGTCTAACACACTGCCTGGTTTGCTTTCTTGACTGACCCAAATAGTTTCTAGTTGTTCAAAAATAACTCTCATTAACCCTCCTGATCCAAAAAGACCAAAAAAATTCCCAAAATACTGAAATGAATCAAAAGAGGGAGACCTGGTGTTGCATCAAGATATCAAGACGGAGCCTGAGTGTGGAGGGTAAGGAATAAACATCTTTCTCATTTTTGCTTTTGAATAACTATTGAGTAATTTGCATAAGTTTTTGTCACTAGCAGTTTGGGTCATCACATTAGAAAGATAAATTCTTCCATTTAAAATGGCAAACCGTACATTGCGTCCAGGTTTCGTTTGACAGGGTTGACATCTGCAGAAGCTTTGTGCTTTTTCTGTTCTGTGTACAATTCCTCTTCCTGACTTTGGTAAAATGCTTGGAGAAAGTGTTGTTTCTGACCTCCTTGTTTATGTTGGAGTTGCAAGCAATCCCACCCTTTCAGTTTCAGTCCTCATTTTAATCCTTATTTATTCTATGTGTTTCATTTTGGGATAGGTTTGCTGATGATTTGCAGTGATAAAGTCAATAAAATCAGTTGCATTCTTTTCTTTATGTTTTCGCCTAATATCTGTGAGAATGCACTACCAGCTTGAATTTGGAAAGGGGTGTTTTGAATCTGGAAAGGGGTATTTTTAATTTGAAAAGGGGTGTTTTGAATTTGAAAAGGGGTATTTTGAATTTGAAAAGGGGTATTTTGAATTCTTATGTGGGAAAAATTTCAGATGAGACTTTATTTATTGATAGAAACCAGAACAGTGTGTTTCTGAACCTGTTATAATATTGCCTGCTACATGCTTGCCAGAATTTAACAACTTGGGGAGTGGACATAGAGCTTGACCCCAACCTCCATAAAATAATAATAGCTCCTTTAATTTTGGTGTCTCCTTCTTCCAGGTATTATGCTTTCGCATTTTTATGTTAGGTAAATTTTGTGATGTGTAACTGGGGAAACTTTGCCAAATTTAAACCGGATAGTTTGAACATGCAATTTAAGACGGGTATTATTACACTTGTGAAAATAGTTGTGACCATTGGTTGTGAACAGGCATTTTAGGACTTGCCAGCCCTAAAATTACTAAAATTTTAAGTAATTTTAAGTTCTTAATTTATGAGAAACTAGAAGATAAAACAGAATAGAATTTGAACTGAATTTCAAACTTTGCAAATTTTTGCAAAGTTGTTCAGAAAAGTTTTATTTATGACATCCTTGTAGTGAAATAAGCTAGGTTAATGAAATTTTTGTGACTTGGTCCTGGGATACTTATATTTTGAAGAGCCTTTAAAAGGAGATACAGACAATATTGTCTTTCATTTTATGTATTCCCCCTTGAAATTGATGTTACTGATACAACACATGTGTATAGATAAGCAGTGCAACACATTTTGTGCACATGTGCAGCAAAGTCTGAATTCATTTGATTAGCTTCAAGCTTTAGAGAATGCCAACCCATTGCTTAGGCCAACCTGTGTGTCTGATACAGCGGTAGCTGAGTTACCTTTGTGTGTGCTGAGATTGATCTTGAGAGCTGTATATATTGAAGTGGCTATGTGAAGAAATACGATAATAACGCAAATGTGTGGAAACCTATTAGAGGTTGGTGAAATTGTAAACCCGAGTAGAAAACATCTTCGGTAGAACAATATTGAATGTTAAGGTGAGAAATTTATTTCAGAACAGCAGATGCTGTTAATGCTGACAATCGACTTAAGCAAGGGGGAAAATTGGATTCGGGAAGAAGCTGTTAATATGCTGTGGTTGAAGTTTTATTGGCTTTTGGTGGGGAGAACATACTCATTCATCTCGTAGTGAATGAGGTGTCTTGTTTGGTGAGTCAGACTTGTGTGCTGTCAGAATACAAGGTCAGAAGAACAGGTTTGTTTGAAGAATCAAATAAAAGCTGGAACTATTTGTCGTAAATATAGGTGTGATTGATTAAATGTGATTTGTGTGAAGTTTAATAAACTTAAGGATCTTTGGGCTGTGTCTTGGCATCACATGGCTTTTCAAGGTCTTTTATCAAAAAGTTCAGCATCTCATTGCTAGGAGCACAAAGATTATTATAACAAAGAATTTGAGATAATGAAGCAAGCTTTGTAAGAATTTCGTCAAATTTTAATGTCATAAGGAGAGGGAGTTTGACATGAGCTTTCCTGTATTTCTCAGTTTGATCCACGATTTTTCAGTGATGTCATATTTGTCAAAGTTTATGTAATCATTTATGGATCCTGTTGTTGTTATTAGAAGGCCTGTTCAGGGTTTGAATGACTTTTGTGGTTACATGCTGGTATCACTTACCATGGTGATAACATTGAGTGTCTTTCCAATAGGACAAAGTCGTTTGGGGAGTATTGCAGCCATACCCTTTGATGTTATTTGTGTATGTAGTCTGGCTGGTGAAGCTTTGGCCTTCATACAGACTTCAGGACAGAGCCTGGTGAAGTGTGTTGACAAAAGATCTGACTGTGCTATTTTCCTGAAGAGTGATATTTGCTTTTTCAGGGCAGAGTCCCTCATAAATTACTGAAGAATGTGATTTGTGTCTTTGAGTATTTGCAACAAAATGAAACATAATTCTGTTTCAGTTCTCCGAATTTTAAGTGGTTGGTTCAATATGCTTGACTGATAGTGTAGGGTTTGGAAGTCCCTGCTGACTTCAAATTCTTGCCTTAAGTTGTGTTAATATTGTTTTGTTAACATGTAAGGTTGGCATTGTTTCATTTTAGTAAATACAATATGGCATCCCCCAGCCTTAATACTTTAAAATATCAGCTAAATGTTTGAAAGTAGAATCTTATTACACCCTACAAATACCCATGGTGTCTCTAATTTTGCATAGGAAAGGGTACTATAATCAGATACTGCAGGAATTTACTGATTCAGTCACAATAATATTGTCACATGACTAAAATAGGACTATTCATGAATTGGGGATATGCAGTGATACTAAATCAAATTGGGGTGACATGGGGTCATCATGGGTCATACAGAGAGAATGAGATAGGCATTGTCTTAGCTGTGGATATCCTGAAGGAAGTGACAGACCACATTTAATACAAGGATTAGTCAGAACGAAAACATTTTATGTCTATGAATGAGAAGGTCTGTGAAATTGTTTGTAGTTGTATATACATTATTACAACAGAGAAGACTGTCTGGCAGTCTATAGAATCTTGGTGGTTATGTTTAGAAAGAGGAATTTTTGATTGGGACAGGGTTGATGGATGTGAAATTGTAAAGAGGTTAGTGAAAGAACTAAAAGATGCTTTTGTGATGAAGCAGGGGAAATGGATAATGTAAAATGCATCAATTTTATCTGTTAAAAAAGAAAAAAGAAACACCATCTGATCTTAAGAATGGCTCAATTGAATTGTAGCAATCAGAACTTCTTGTGGGTTCTGTTTATAATATTGAACCACTGTTTGAGACCATATGGTATTTTGATTGGAAGTTTTGATGGCTAGCTTGGTGTATTAAATCATGGTATATCAATGAAACTGAAAAAAACCCAGAGAATTTTGATGAGGGGACTAATAGCTTGTTCAGTTGGAACTTTCATAATGCTGCACATGCCTCCAGCCATTCTGTTTTGTACCCAATTGTTAAACCTTGTGGTATCAGCAGCAATGATGGGGGAGTGGGGGATAGGAGGGGAACACATGGATCCCAAGTTGTCCTTACTCATCGTTCACTGTACTCCCTCAAAAAGTATCACCACCTACCCCCTCCTCACATAAAAAAGAAATAGGGGGAATAATAGATAAGAGTGACAAATATTTAAGGACAGCCTGATTCTCAAGTCTTCCATCTCTTTTTTTGTGTTGGAATATCCTGTAAAGCCTTTGTTGGATCAGAACAACAGTTGTGCTAAGGTTACCCTTTGGACCATTTAGCATGGCATGGGGGTGAACCATCAAACCATTCAAAGTATTTGATTGATACCAGTGTCATCCAGGTACCAAAAACTGACTTTGAACATCTCTGAGTCATTGTCGATGTAGGTTGTGATTTTTGTGTTTGGCTAAAGAATTAAACGATAACACAGCAGCAAGACTAGTGTAGAGTTAATTATAGGAGTGGAAGCTGCAGTTGATAATTAATGAATCTGGAGATAACACATCAGCTAAATACAGTAATGGGTCTGTCAAAGCTTCCTGCATCCCATAAGTTTAGATGATGTTTTCAAAACTTGATGGTATGGGTATGATGGTATGGGTTGTGTGCTTTACATGTCATTGCTTTGTGTGAATAGAGCAGTTTCATATTTAGTGGAGTATGATATAGTGCAAGTTGGACTGCCTTATCAGCAGGGGAGAGGTTAAATGTTTAAAGAATGTGGCCTTAATTAGCTGGTATGTGGATCTTTAATCTTTAAAAGCTTTGTGTATTTGATGTTGTTTTAAGCACTGTAAATAGGCGTGCCTGATATTATTATAGTGCACTGTTAAATAGGCCTATATCAACAACTAGACCGCGGAGACTGAAGCTTATATGAGAATCTTAAACTGTTATTAAACTGCTATTACTCTCATGTTTGATTAACATCAAAACTGTACTGTAACATGCTGAGCATAGCCTCCTGACAAAACAAGCCAGAAAGCTTCTCAAACTTTGTCAAGCTTACTCCACCCTTATTGTGGTCTTAAAATATTTGATATGGTGAAACTTAGGCCTATGTATATGCTAAGTTTCTCATTCCCACATACAAGCTTGAGCTGTAGCTTACAGAGGCTCCACACACACATGCTGTAACTGTTACTACTCCTTTACAATATTGTCAAGGATGCCATGTTAGGTTTACACACCCTAAGAATCTAGGGTTTTGATTCTTAGCTGCCATTTCCTACAGAATGAGCTGTTCAAACACACCAGAGGTACTAGCTTTCAGTGTCATGATTGCAGTTACAGTGTGGTTGACATAAGTCATTTCCTTTCAGTGTCTACACATCAGAATACCTCACATTCCTGAGATAGCTGTAGTATGAAACAGCCTAAGTTGGTGGCGCTCTTTACACATTGACTTGTAGCTAGCTTTCAGGCTTGTGAACATCTTGCATGAGAAAGATCTTTATTCCTTGCAAGGCAATGCTGTCATTTTGTTTGCACTCCAAGCAGTGGCAGTTAACTTTAGTTGTTCCTTGGTAAGAACAAGAAAAGAAAAATGTTTCAAAATAGTTTAAAATCTACAGAGTTTACCTAGACAGCAGCCATTTGTTTCACCTGGTTCTAGACTAGGGGATATAGAGAAAAAAGTCTTTGCAAAATTTTGGTTTCTTATAAGTCCCTTGATTAAATTTTCTTTTGCTTCACTGTGGTCAGTGTACTTACATCCTTTTGCTCTGCTGAGTTTGTGGTTTTGGCTTGCCTAAGTTAGTGCACTGTACAGAGTTACATTGGCTGTGCTATGTATCTATGTATTAACATACCTGGTGATGTAATGGCATTTATCAACTCATGTGTTAGGCGTAGGAACCTTAGCTGTGATACCACCTGAGCAGTCAATACCCTCACCTTATCATTAAGAAGGAGATTTGTGGGTGACTTAGTGAATTGTCATTTAGCATGTGGTCATTTTCTTGGAAGCTGTAACAAAGATTTAAGTGTGGCACGTTGGTGAAACGTTACTGGCTGTAACATCACAGGGTTGGTACACATCACTTCTTATAAATGCTTAGAACTGTGCAGGACAGTTTGGTATGCAGTAGACAGTATAGCTGTGTGTAAGGTTAAATAAATGCCAGAACTATTTAGCAGATCCTTTGGATCCAAAGTCCAGTCCCTTCTGGGATAGACATGGTGACAATTAGTTAGAACTGCTACCTGTCAGTGTGGAGTTTTTGAAACAATCGAAACTGTTCCACTAGTAGAACTTCCTGTATTAGTGTGGGTGTATGCTTGTTGTAAATGTATGTAATCTTGTCATCCCACATTAGGGCATACTGTAGCGTCTGGCAGTTGATAATAGGATCAGACTTCAAACACTGTTTATTAGCATTGTCAGATTCTACAATGCTTTATTATTACTGTTACTTAATTTACACAAAATCTGTTGACCCATTGATTTCTGAGTTGTCTCACGATTTTCAAAGGTATCATGTTGAGCTTCAACCTTTGTAGACCAACATGAATACTGTAAAATGTAGGCGGTGGAGAACGTGTGAGCATGTATAGCACAAGGCACCATAAACAGTGAACAACTAACTCCCAGTCATTTCTGTCAGGGGAAATACTTCATGTGTATTGTATGTCATAGACTGGAAGGGAGTTCTTCAAAAGTGAGTGTTGATTCGTGTTGAGCTTTTCCAGCTATTGTACACACAGTCTCATTTTAAACAAGTTCCATGTAATGAAAGAGGGAGGTTAGTACTATATCATACACACAGTGTGATTGCTTTGTGGAGTCACAAAAAGGGACAAAATGAATAGAGATTTGTTTGTTAACCTGCTGGGGGACTCTGGTGGTTGTAAAGAGATTATTCATCCATGGGCATACATTAGTGATGTTTTGACTAAAAGGTATACAACTGAATAAAGTGAACAGTTGTAAGACTTCATTGTTATAACGTGCCATGCAGGTTGTTTAAAATGCAGTATACAGTATATGCAAAGTACATCTCCACTGGGATCTATCAATGAAGGACTTCAGAAATAGGTTTTGTGCAGTTGAGTGAAGATTTTACACAAGTTACCTATATGTGTAAAGTTTATTTACTGTAAGCAGAGTTTTGCCTATGACCTGTGGTACTATACCTTTGGGGAAGGCAAGAATTTGGGTGTTATGCTTTAGATGGAATGCAATGTTTGTATACAGTGTATACTTGTATAAATTGACCTTTAATACTTGCAGCATTTCTTTCACTTAGTATCCCTAAAATAGCCCTTAGGAAAGAAGCGTTGCTGTAACCAGACTGCTGCTTGGTTGTAGGTTTATACAGTTAGGAACATAGGCTAGTTTTGTGAATTATTTGACAGGATATATTGCTATGGAGAATGGGGGTGCATGAGGGAGTGAGATGTGACCTTGAGCAAGCTTGCAAGGAACCCAAATTGGTTAATTGGGAAACAGTAAATGTCTTATGCACTCATCAATTGAATGACGCACCCCACTACCCCCGGACATGGTCAGTCATTGTCCACAACTTCATTGACAAAACATGTACATTGATGTACCCTTCAGTCACTTTTGTGATGGACAATTTGTGTAAAATGACACATCCCACAGTCACCAAATTGATGAACAGTGTGCGATTTTGACCGACATTGACTGCGTCACCAAACTGACTGACAAAAGTAAGCAAGTATATGAGGAGCAATGCTGAAGGTTGTCATCTTTGAACAATTGATAACAAATGACCCACAATGACTCAACCCTTAGTCAGTAAAGTGACTGACATCTGAGGTAAAATGACTCACCCCTTTGTCACTCTAGTGGAGGACAATATTGGTACAGTGACGGACATGTGAGTCACACAGTCACTGGTCAATGACCAACATTTGACTGACTGTGCCCGGGGGTAGTGGGGTGTGTCATTCAATTGATAAGTGCATTAATCAGTATAGGTTTGTATTCTACAATGTTTCTCATTACATCATTTTCTGAACCTTAATCCCATCTTCCCCACTTCTCTTTCGTCCCTTCCAGGCTGTTCACTGGGTTAAAAAAATCTCCTTAAGGAACAGTTAACTGTAGCTATGATTGACACATTTTAATCTATTCCTCATTCCCTTACCTTACTGTCCACACAATATCCACTTTATCACAATTCTTGGTCATTAGTATCTCTGTAGAGAGTTGTGTCTGTTTGCTAGGGTTTATCTTTTTTCCTTGTTGTCTTCAAAGTCAATTCCATGGCACCCTCTTTTCCAGCTCCTCTCATGCGGCACCTCATGCGGTCATGTCAGTTATTAATTTTAGACAATTATTGACTCCATAAGAAACTGTCTTAACCTGGCTTGATCTGATTTACTGAACTTTCTTTTCTTATAGTTTGAAAGTGAAATCTGTGTATCTCTTTGCTCACCCCTCCCCTTCTCCTAATGCACACAGTTCACAAAGTCACACAATTCCAGTTTATCATTTATATCTTCATAAGGAGTGTTTTTTTTTTAGTTTTACATTCCATGTATGTTTTCAAAATAATGTGCAATACAAACTGATATAAAATATACAGAAAGTTATGTGGGAAGCCTGAAAAAGCAGGATGCTTGTACTATAAAGCAGGCCACCCTTCAGAAATATAAAAAATTCAAGTATCTTTGTTTGGGGGGCTTGATCCGATGTGCTCATCTAGAACCTGCTTTTCATGATGCATGCTAAAAGTGAAATTCATGTTAGGCTTTCACAGTTAACCGATTATTATATCGATACCGGTTTTAACCAGTTTCAATTAGGTATGATTATTGTATGGAAAGAAAATCAAAAAATCGAAATAATCATGAAAATCGAAGTAATTATCGTAAAATAATTGAAAAAATCGTGGAAGCTCAAGCAAATTTGGGGAACATTTAATGCCATAAAAAATCACATTAAACTAAAGAACATAATACAAGCTGGATTTGTGACAGTTTGCATGGCTAGACTGGCACTGATTTGGTGCTCATGTGCAGGTCACATACAGTACACACTGTTTGGCGAAGCTGCAATCGGCGCAATGGGTTACTTTAAGCAAGTAAAGCATGTGGGGAAAAAACCGACTATAATCAAATTTCGATTATAAGGGGTCTGATTATATCAATTGTCTTTTCTGGATATATCGTGAGAGACTTATTCATGTATATTTTCTTGCCACTCCCATTTTCCTACCCCACACAGTCTAATCAGTCACAGATCTAGGTTATCAGTGTTTCCATAAGGAACTACCTATGTTTGCACAGTTGATCTGATATGCCTGAACTTGCATTTTTGAAGTCTTGAAAGTGAAACCTCTCCAAACATTTGTGAAAAGGAGGGAAATTCAGCTGTGTCAGATCTCTTAATATGGACTCAATTACCCTCATATCTTAGTTGTGGTAAACTAATTAAATTGCGTGTGCATTTTTCTGGAGGCTTACTTCAGTATTCATTTAACGATAAGTACTCTGAGGTGGGGATTTTTAAGGAACTAGTGCTCCTTGTAATCTGCTTATTTTTTGAAATGTATACTGCATTTGGATTTCAGTTTCTTTTCCTTTTATGCAGTCGGAAGCTATACCGCAAAAAATGAAGTCAATATTTCTTATAAGAGCAGTCTATAAGGAAATGAAATCATCAGTATTAAATAAGGATGCAGTATAGGTACTTGAAATAAACATTTTCTTTCTTTCACTTTGATGTTGAAAAACAGTTATGTCTGCAAAATCTAAAGACCTACACATTTTGTGCAGTGTGTGTAATTTGTGTAGTTTACAATTGGAGACTTCTTGTGTGAGTTAAGGGAAACACTGTGTTCACATTGCATGAAAATGTCAGAGACAGAAAAAAGCTTTGATCACTGTTAAACCATTCA
The DNA here is from genome assembly GCA_029531755.1 of Holothuria leucospilota. Classification (NCBI taxonomy): domain Eukaryota; kingdom Metazoa; phylum Echinodermata; class Holothuroidea; order Aspidochirotida; family Holothuriidae; genus Holothuria; species Holothuria leucospilota. Next base: position 26,390,141 of record CM055974.1, read on the forward strand.
GTCTCACAAGTTAACTCGGATAATACCTTTTGTTCCCATTGTAACTGCATAACAAAACTTGTTGTCATTGCAACTTTTAAAATTTGAAAATTCAAAACTTTGGGACAGCAAATTATACATCAAGTTACAAAACAGTGAATTTTGTTCTGTGAGAACCCTTCATCTTTAAAATAAAGATACCAACTACCATATTTTGAATTGTCTATCATTTAATATCTGTAAATTATAGTTTAAAATTGTGAGAATTTTTGTACCATGCACTCAGTATTTCCTGGCATGGATACTAGTACATTGTCTTGGATTCACAAGTCCGGTATTGCTACCAGTACATCTACACTGTGTTAGATAACACAAGTTCTAGTACTTTTTTAAGTCTAGGCAGACACACAACACAAAGTCATACTCACAGGGAGTGTTGTGGTGATACTGATAAAAGTCATACTTAAAGGGAGTGTTGTAGTGATGCCTGTAGAAGTCATACTCACAGGGAGTGTTGTAGGAAATGTGGGATGTCAATTCTCAGTGTAGACTGATGCGTATATTTTAGAAATGACTGAACTGTACTCAAACCTTAAGTTGCGTGCACTGCAGGAACTGTTATGTCATTTACATTAAGTAACATAATAACACATGTAACGATACATTAAAAAATGACATTGCTGTAAAATGTCTTCTTTGGTAATAAGTAACAGGCGATAACATTGGAAATTGCACTTTTGATCCGTATATCAAAAAGGGGAGATTCGCTCCACATTCTTTTGAAATTTGGTACCCCTTTCATTGTTCCCTTTTCTAGAGATGCATAGATCCGCAGGGCCCAGGCCATACATGTCTTATAATTATGGCTAGTTTCATTGATTTTATGGTTCCATTTTGTACATTTTTGCAGTGGTAAGTGATCAGTGGAGATTGGATCCTTGCACTCAATGCTGAATTTGGTGAAAGTTTGTTTTTGCTTTCCTCATAAAACCACTTTGTGCTGTCAAATACTTAGCTGCTGTCAAATATATGGTTTGATTGTAGCCTGGTGTCCCATGGGCTAGTTCCTAGTGGAAAGTGGCAGTTATTGCTGACCTAGTATGGAAAGCCACCAAGGGACTCAAATACTAGGTCAGCAGACCCCAGACTAAGTGTGAGTGTAGCCTTACATGGTTCCGTTATATATTTTTGAAGACTGCGATTTGAGGGTTTTCACAAAAGTTCTCTGGTAACTGGGCTGCGCATTTTTGTGTTTTTTGGAAATTTTTTACCATCAGAACATTCATAGTAACACAGTTGTATCTAGAGTCCTAAGCAGGACTGGAAGAAGTGCATTTTTCCCATGAAGCTAGTCAAATTTCCCACAATATTTTGCAGGCTTTCTTGTATACAAGAAAAGCCACATTTTCTTACAATTGACAGAATTTCTCTCCAGTCACCAAAATTTGCTGGCAAGGAGCTTTTTAGATTGCTGGTTTTTTCCCCGCCCATGGTCATGCTATTAAATCACCTTCAGGGCATGAGCTGTGAAGGGCAGCATGTAACTCAATGTTACGTTTAACATGTCTACATCAGGGAAAACAATGAACTGTTTACTACCATTGGAGGGTACTACCATTGGAGGTACAATATTGTTTCAAGTATGCTAACTTATCTCATTGTTTTTCTTTCCTTCCTCCACAGGGGATCTGGAAAAAGAGAAAGAGCAACACGAAGCGCTGAAAGAGGAATACCGCCAGGTCATGAGCGAAATGGAGAATGTATAAGAAGCACTGATCTGAACCGTCACTCTTACTCTTATCATGTCAAAAGATGTATAGGTTCAGTGGTCATATTGTGTTGAATAAGTAAACCATTAGTTAAGGATTTGTACGGTAGGAGCAGCCTGTTTTGTAAATTTTAGGTTGTAGTTTACAAGCCACGGGGTACATGACAGCATGATGGAGGATGCCTGGGAGAAGGCTTGGCGCTTGCACAGTCCCAGAAAAAGGTGCGTAGTTGGCAAGTAAGTGAGTGAGAGATCGTAACTTTCGGTTGAGTTGATAGGTAGCTGCTTCTGAAGATTCTCAGTTTTATGAGCAAAATTTTTGCATCTTGTCAGCCATTGTCATCATATCTTTCAAGAATTGAGGAAGTTTGGAGAAGGCAGGGCCATTTTGCGACAGTACAAATTATTTACCCATGATTTATGTCCTGATGGTCACTTTGTGTCCACCTCAAGTGTAATATCACTCTTTATCAGTCAGTCTGTTTCATTAATGGAAATTCTCATCTTTTGTTAAAAACAAAGTGGAGATTAGAAACCCTGTGGCTTGTGAACTACTGGTTACCTACTAAGGCACGCATTGGACGTGATGGTTCATCTTGTGTCCTCTAAGAAAGAAAGTCTGACAGTCTTGAAATTTTTTTATCTCTACCAATTTGCTTCAATAATCCCCAAATCAATCTTCTCTTCTCTCTTTTTCCCGTGGTATGTGTATGGTTCCCATCTCTCTGTGGCCAACATTTTTTATCGGTTTTTTGTACGCCTCCCAACCTTTGCCGCTGCCTGTGATGGTTTATTCTGTAGATGAGCTGATGATTGAGAAGGAGAAGGTCCGTGAGATGACGGAGGAATTGGAACGCACCATCCAGGAACTGAACTTTGAAGTGTGATGACTCCCATCACCACCTGAGATTATTTTTTTCTTCTTTTTTTCCTCCTGTCCTTGTGCTGGTTCCGTCTGTTCACAAAACATCCTGTACAGTTCAGATCCACCTTCCCCCCGAGCTGAATTTGAATGGATGACTCAATCGCAATTTGACATCTGTAAAAATTAACTTTTTGACTTTGTCTGCTTTTATTGACTAGGGCTGATTTGAAGACAGGTAAAAAACAGGAACCTCTCTTTGAGGTGTTCATAGTCAAGCAGATTGTATTTTGTCAAAGTTTGATGTCGATCTTTGCCATCAATGCTCTTGTAATTTACAACAAAAGTAACATTTTTTTACAATTATTGTAGGCTAGTGGTTAAAGGTCAAACAGCTTTTCCGTATTTATTCTTAGTTTCTTTTTGCATTTCGGATGAAAAAAATCTTCTAAAAAAATTGAAATAGCTTCCATAGGTTGTTTGCATTTCTGGCTTTTTTGTTTTGGTGTGTGAGTGATATTAATAGAAATGGGGGCTCCCCCATCCCCCAGAAGAGCATGGAAGGAAAAATCTGTTTTGTCGATCGATTAAGGTCACATGTTGCGTGTCCTCACACCCTACTGTTCACTGTTTTAGCAACACTTTATGATCCAACAAAAGCCATAGGTACTGTCAGAGAATAGCTAGTACTCGGACACATTTTGTAGCTTCAAGATGTAATGTTTCATTTTTTTTCATGTATTTATTAATAATGAATTAACATATTTCAGTGCTCATCTTTGTAATTATGAGAGAAGACAAAATTAGCATGACTATTTGACTTACAAGAAATGTTGCAAAAAAGTGCATTAGTGATATTTTTTTCTTTTTCTTCTATTGGTTTTTTTTTCTTTTTGTATGAATGGATTTTATGGCTTTGGGTGAATGATTGAAACTGGAATAAATAATGGAAAGTAAATGAAATGTTTGATGAAAGGCTGTAAATTAATTTGATGATGTAAAAAAAAAACAAAAAAATAAAACTAATGCATGTCCCATTTTCTGGCCAAGTTTACTCAACGTTTTCTATGTAAGTGTTGTATGTACTAGTGAATTGTAAACATTATTGGTATCATGGTGAAGGCATTTTTAGCTGTTTGAGGAATAAGTTTGCTCTTCCACACTGAGGGTTTTGGTATGTCAAAGCTGTTTACTAAGTTGTCAACTCCCCCTACCTAGTGGTTGGGTATGCCATACACATTTAAAAGGACTGTAGCTGTATTATTGTAGGCAATTGTCACTTTTTTCTATCAGTTCCCTTCATATATATACGCAGCACTTATATCAGCATCACATATGCATTGTCGTCGAGGTTTTATATATTATAACAACTGGGGGTTGGTTGCAAAAAGGAATATCATGGGTGCTCCTGTCAAGGTGACAGTGACTTTTGTCTCTTGACCTTCCATTTTGAGGAATGAGGGGCCTCATCATGTCTTGCCTGATTGACTTTGAGACTGAGCATGGATTTTATATATCGTCTGCATTGAAGAGCGTCCGCTCAATCAAACATGCTCAAATTGAGGGACGCCTTTGTTTGAGGCCATTGTCACATGGTGCAGTGACATCTAGCCTTGTGTCGTAGGAACCAGCCAAACTTTGTCTGCCAATTTTCGTCCAAGTCTGTTCTTTCCAGCTTGGCCTCTGGGCATATGCTGCAGGGCCCAGGATGCTTGCAACCAGCCCCTAGCACGTTGACCTTGGAATCACATGATGAAAAATGCTCTGAATTATTGGCTTTAGTTGGGATCAAGTGTGCCTGTAAAAAACTTAAAAAAAAAAAAAAAAAAAAAAATACTTTCTATTCTCTGATCATTTCTTTCTCTTTCTTCTTCGATGTTTTCCCCCGGGACAGATGACAATTACTGCTGTGAGTGTTATTATCATGAAGCAAAAACTCAAAATAAAGTGAAAAATCCAGTTGAAGTAATTTGTTGTATTACTATCAATTGTCATAAAACTGAGAATTAAATGGTTTATCAGTTGAGTAGGTAATGACCTAGAGCAGACCTTGTGACCAACCTGTTGTGTTTGGCATTAACACATTCCCTTCGATGGCCAAAAGAAGCACACATTGTAATTTCAGCGAAGGCAAAGGAGTTAAGAATGTATCGGACCTGTTGCCATATTGTTTCAGTGGTCTAATCCTCTCCCCCAAAGTACCCAGTTTTGATCATACCACCATGACCACCATATGTTTTCACATCGATGATTGGAACTACACACACTAGATATGGATCAATTAAAACGGCCTCCTAGATTGTAGGTTTTCAAGTGACGACCCGCGACTTGCACGTAAATGGTACGTGAAAGACAAAAAATAAGAAAGCAGTTATTTAATGATATCCTCGGGTAACTCGAAAGTAGAAACTCGAGTAAAAGTGGCCCTTGCCCAAAACTTTTTCCAAAATCCTCTCGAGTCTCGACGAAGAGCCAAGGAACGAAACTAAACGTTACTCTCGAAGGAGACCTGCTCCCAAAAGGAGCTACGTCCCCGAAGGGCCAACAAACTTAGCTGACCAACCCCTTGGCAATCGGACCTCTACATCATGGGTCTGTCATACGTGGCCCCGTTCTTGACTGGCTGAAAAGAATATACTACACATGATCTTGGCCGAAAAGCCAAGCGACCCCAGCGCTCCAGAATATTATTCCAGAGGTCGGATTCATAGCAGAAGAGGAGACGCCGAAAACACCTGAGAACAACCTCTAGCATAGGTTTGAATAGTGATAGCAGATGAGTCTATACTTGAAGCCCGAAGTCACAGAAGACATTCTGGAGTCACGTGTCCCTGGCCACATTGTATTTATTAAGCCCTCACATTTTGCCGCGACTATGATTTCGGTGACACGCTTCTATCCTATGTATGCCAAATTTCGTCCCTCCAGATATCTGAGGAAGTGTGGCTACTGGCCTCCATAGGCGTAGGAAGTTTTTGAGACTGGGGGGGGGGGGGGGTTAAACCTTGCTTCGGATCGCCGTCCTGGGGAAGGGGTTCCCCCTCTCCTTTGGAAAAATTTTGGATATTTGAGGGTCCTCAGATGCAATTTGGTGCAACATTTTGGACAAACTTTAAGGAAAATTACTGCAATTTTTTGACATTTCTTACAGAAGAGACAAATAAGGGGTTTTTGCCCTTGGATCGTGGGGGGGGGGGAAAGCATACTTCAGCCCCCCACATTTTTGACTGGGGGATAAGCTCTCCCACGCCCCCCCCCCCCTCTTCGTACGCCCTTGCTGACCTCTATCCCCGCGTGGATGCAAAGAAGAGACAACGGACCCGCTATTGCCAACTATCCACGCAGGCGTATAGAAGGGGCCTAGGGTCTAAAGTTCCCATTCAAAAATGTGGTGGGGCAGAAGCATACTTCTCTCCCATTCTCAATTCAAGGACGAAATCTCCTTGTTCTTTCTGTGAAATGTCAAAACTTTGCAGCCATTTTATTTCAAATTCGCCCAATATGCTGCACAAACTTGCATCTCATGTCCCTGAAATGTTCAGAATGATGTGAAACGAAGGGCCGGAAGTGTACTAGCCTAATGAAACAGTTTCCCCCGAACTCAAACTGTGCTTGCAGTCTAGTCGCAATCATCAACTGGGCATAGATCGTTGGAGGAATGATTTCTTCAGGAGCACATGAGCCTAGCGGGTGATTCACTAAGTAGAAGGGGAGGGGTGTGTAGATCATGCTGGGGACGATCTACACCCGAGGTGGTCTAAATTGTCGATCTAAACCGTTGATGTGACGATGTAGGGGACTTGATGGTGGGGAGACGGGCCGATTGCGGTACATTTTGCAAAAGAGGGGACCAGTGCCTTTTCTTAAATCGCCGACCACTCAGGTACAACTACTGCCATTAGTTGCAGTGGCAGCACCGGGGGGCGGGGGCGGGGGGTGGGAGCATTTCCCCCTCAGTCAGAAGCTTTGCCCCCTCAGTGAGAAACTTTCCCCCCAGATCATGCCCCCACTCAGCTCCTGAAGTAAAGTGGCCTGACGGGAGGAATAGCCTAATACATTTAAATTATTTGGAATGTTTGCATTGGATGATGTATTGTAAACCAAAATATACCTATCCTGAGGCTTAATTTTTACTCAGAGATTTGCTAAAACCTCAGAGCTTCCGGGAACTTCGCCCCCTGGACCCCCTCCAGGAAATCTAAGGCAGACCCCTGGACCCCACCTGCTTTAAGGTATAGTTGCCTGGAGGAACAGCCTAATACATTAAAACTATTTGGAATCTTTACATTTGATGATGCATTATGAACCAAATTATCCTTCCTGAGACTTTTAACCCAGAGATACGCTAAAACCTCAGAGCTTCCGGGGGCTTCGCTCCCTGGGCCCCTGCCGGGGCTTTGCCCCTAGACACCACCAGGGGCCCTAGGGCGGGCCCCTGAATCCCACCCGCTAAAGCTCGCGCTTCCCTCTCGCTTTCGCGCTAGGCGCGAAATTTTTTGTCCCCCTAACATTTTCTGTTGCCCTCCATTTGTTCCCCCTCCCCGGTGCCGCCACTGATTAGTTGGCGCTTAGCACACCAAGATAGGTTTGCCAAAATGCCTCCCGACCGCTAAAAATGTAAGATGCCGAAACATTCTTTATTTTGAAATCTTATGCTAATAATGCCTGACAGATGGCCATACAAGAAGGGGCCTATCTCACAACTTCAAAATGTAAATACTCTGAGAAATCTTACTCTGATATCTTGTCTCAACCGTGAACCGTGAGCTAGCGTTTATTTTGGGGATATGGGCTTACCTCGAGACATGGGCGTCCGCAGAAAAAAATTCAAGGGGGGGGGGATTTTTCAGGCGGGCCAACTTTTTTCATGGGAAATATTTAACTCCCAGGGAAGAGTTTGGATGCTATTCTCACACAGTGTTGACAAGGGCGTAGCTAGGAATTTGTCAGACTCTCAGCGCTCCGCGCCACCATGGGTTGGCGCGGAGCGCAAGAAAATTTTGGCCCAAAATGCTTCCCAGATCGCTGGAAATGGCACTTCCAAGGCCTATTTACCGCATATAAAAAGGGGAAACATAAGCAATATCGTAAACATAAACTTTAAAAAATACCAAAAATATGCTCGGGGGGGGGGGGGGCTGCTGGGGCCTGAGTGTTGATATTTTTATTCAATTCCTGTTTTGAGAGTAGAAATTCACACTGATTGAACTGTTCAGAAATGTTGATGTTATATTTTCTTCTTTTTTTTTTCTTTATTTTTTCTTCGTTTTTTCAAGTTTTTGATTTTCCGGGGGGGGGGGGGGGCAAGTTCCCCCCTTGCCCCCCCTCCGGACGTCCATGCCTCGAGACCCAAGGAGCATGACCGAAACATATACTTCAAATGGCATTCAATACTGACCAAACAGACTACAAAACCACATTTTGTTTTAGGACAGCTTATCTCGGACTAATGGCTGGTCGATACAATAGCACCCCGTGGGGGTGCGGCTAGGTAGGATGAATTAATGGCACTGATGGACCACGCCCATAGCCAGACAAGGTACTGAAGGGGCTCGAGATAGCTTTTGGGGGAAATTTTATCTTAGGGATGGGGAGCGAGATATACTAAAATGCATTAATGCAATGGTAATTTTTAATTTCTGCGGGGAGTGAATTTTCCAGGGGTAACTAGGGTGCCCCAACCCCTTGCCTACGGGCTTGGATTGGAGGGCTCTTAATGACTTGTGTTTTTCGTTCCCCATTGACTTTGCGCGTAACTGACCTCTCGAAAAATAAACTTAGTCCAGATGTCACTGAGAGGTTAACTGAATTCTGTTTTGGACCCTCGTTTTGGAAACCAAGGTTCCTGGCACTCCTGTAGTTACCCGTCATCCCCCCTTTCCATCAACTGATCTGCTGTTGGTCTGATTCAATTTTATTTTCCAAAATCTTGGGGAGCAGTGCCCCCTCCCCGTCCCGCCTCATGCGCCTTTGGGGGGGGGGCATGGCCTTCGAAACCGGACTGCAGTCCCGAATAAGTTTAAGTTCGAAGCTGCTTGTCTTACAAATTCCAACTTTACCTTATAAAATGTCGGACCCCCAGTCTTAGACACCTTCTGGTGTCCCGGGAGGGGGGAGGAGGAGTGAAGCTTCGGAGGTTTTCACTACTTTGCTTCGTTCAGTTCCTCTTCATCCTTAATATCCCTCTGTTCAGTTTATTGATAACGTTGCTTTTCTCCAAACGTATGGAATTTATTTCACTAATTCCCGAGTCACACCGCCACGACCAAACAAGACATGTTCCTCCATCGTAGACAAATTTGCATATATCGTAGACATTCTGGCGCCTCCGTAGACCTAAAATGACACTATGCCACACTATGCTCCGTCAGCAACTTGAACCGACGGAGCATCATAAAACTGCTCCACGTAGTGCGCCACCAATTTCTCCTCTTGTCCGTCACGGACACTTATGTTGGCCCGCTGGACCTTTGCAGAAGTTTTCAACAGGTATCGGCTCACTAGCAGGCACGGCGGAACGGAAAAAAAGATGGGGGGGGGGGGGGGGCTGAGTGCCAGCAAGACTATCTAACCGAAGTGCCACCATCAGTTGGCGCGGAGAGACAAGAAACTATTTTTGGTTTACAACCCCCCAGATGGCCGGAAACAGGCACTTCCCGGGTGTTCTAAGCTGCATGTACCCAGCTCAACTTGGCAAATATTGGGGGGGGGGGGGCTAATTAATTTAGCCCCTCACTTTTTTCACTGGGGAGCCACTGCTCACAAGAAGACCTTTCTCAGTGTTAAAATTTGTGTACCATGTCTTTTGAACGTTTTGCGCTCAGTACGATCGAGAGGTGATTTCCCCTTGACACTTCACTAATAACACAATTTGGCACAAACTAAGGCGCAAAGTACCTTTGTTTCCTTCATTTGGCATCACGAGTAGGGCTTACTTCAATTGCTTTGCTACAAGATCCCTTTTAGAAATTCAGCACATACCCTCTCATGTACATGGTCTACCCCCTCCCCTCACACACACACCCAATAGGAAGTGTGGTATGCGGTTTGTCCCTTTGAGTGGTAGGCTACACACTACCTGCAAAACTTAGCAGTGTAAAAGAAGTACAACTTTGAACACACTTTAGCCTAACTGTACAATTGCTTTTGTAACCTACATGTTTGCATTGTGACCTACTATTTCAGTACACTAGAAAAAGGTCAGAACGTCACAAAGGGCGTTATCACGGAAACCGACTCCTGGCAAACAGAATCAAACAGTATAGTCACATAGGAGTATAAAATAAGTTTTTCTAATAAGGACTGGGCCGTTTTGCCGGAGGCAACTTGTGCTAATGTGCCAGAAAATTGCCGAATGTTGTCCAGTACTCTGGCCGACAAATATCTCTCCCGAACTCTGCAGCATACAGCAACACCAGCTCCTATGCCTATACTTATATGTATTTTCGGGCATTCTTGTGGAGTCGTGTCGTGGGTAGTCGTGGTAGTGTGGCCGGAGTTAGTAGACCTACAAGAAAAGGAAATCTATCAGGCACATTTCTCCAGGAACTGAAGAAACCTCGTCGCCGGTCTAACCTGAGGCTCTGGAAGCAGTATAACTACAAACACAGATCAGTATATTTGCTCCTCGCCCAGTCCTCGCCGGTATAGGCTCTACAAGAAGCATAAACACGGGTCAGTATACTTGTTTTTCTTGCGGACACTTGGATAATTTTGGCCTTGAAAACGAAATGGATTTATTTGCTACCGTAGAAATATGAATTATCTTCTAACGCCTCGAGTGGATCATTTTCAAAATCGACCAAGAAAACGTTGATTTCTTAACAACTTGAAAGAAAGCGCCTGTTAAGATCACTCTAAGTGTTGCAAGAAAACAGTATTCGGAAGTAAAATAGAAATTCATCTCAGAAGATTTTCCAAATTAAATCAACTTCGGGGGCTGGTTAAGGATATCCCTAGGAATTCAAGAAAGTAGAGGTCCAGGTGTTGAGAAATGTCTGAAATTACCGCAAAAATCACTTTTTCCAACCAAAACTACTAAATTGTAACACACCACGTGATATATGATGAGGAGAGATAACGGCATTCGGTGGAATGTAATGCGATTATGTTGATTTTGTAGAAATATTCAACTATTTACGAATGTGATGATACGAAGATCCGTCGGAAATTTTGTAGGCGCCTGAGATTTTGGTATTTAGTGAACCTAATGTTATAGTTGCCCGTACAGGTTGAACAGTTAGACCTACCATGCAAAATATTGCTAAATTTCGTACCTGAATATTTTCTAACGGCTATGTCGAAAATACTTGGAGTGACAGTGAAAAAATTCAGAATACGACGGTGAAGATATGTGAGAAGAAAAATTCAACATAACGAAGTTGAAGAGTAAAATATTAGCAATTTTTGATTTACTACGGAGCCTCGTACAGGTCGTATTGATCCATAACAAGAAACAAGTTGTAGACAGGCAAAGAAGTTAAAGAATTGTATTTGCTGGCGCAAAAACAGGTGTAGATTTAGATGTTTTGCTAGATTTATGTAATTTAATTACTAAGCAAAGAGTGTAAAATGATGGAAAGGAAAGACGACCTCGATTTTGTATGAATTTTTTGAATTTATAAGGAGATGCTTGAACATGATATTGAAATATTTTCAGTCTAAGATTGCCTCTGTTGCTTTTTTGTTACAATTGAGAACGATTATTCTTTGGGTACAGGTATATTATAATAATGATTCTTTTACTAATCATACAAAGTTTAGCGAAAGTAAACGAAAAACATCGCGTTATTTGTTCTACATCTTCTGAAGCTCAAATAAAGGTCATGGTGAAGTCCTTCTAGTCATAATCGGGCGTACTTCAAACAATTATCATCCCTTACCAGAGGCTGGGCTGCATATCTATCACGAGCATAAATAACAAGCCAGCCTCAGTTAAAACAGAGTAACTATTTGGTCATTTTGTCACATATAGACTAGATTAGGGTGAAGGCACAGGGCATGAGGTGGGGCAGATTCCCCGGGACGCAACATCATTGTGCCATCAATTTTCTGAAGGGATATTTTGCAACAATTTTCTCGATAGGTCCTTGTCTATGGATGGTGGTCCTCTCCTCACACAGCATCACACCTACTGTACCACCCTTCACCGCAAAAGCTGCGCCTGGTCCATCGCCAAGGTTCGAATAATTTCGTCCCATATCCTTCGAAACCTGGAGTGCAACTCCTTGAGCACCATTAATTATCCCCTCCCCAAGTTCTGGAAAGTTGGACAACCCATACATTGCTAATTTCTCCAAACAAAATGAACTATACAGTAGATAGTAGCACAATTTAGAGTCCCTTACACATTGTGCCCAGAGCATCTGACCCCTTTCTGCCACCCTCTTTGGTACGTCTGGTTTTTTAGAAGGCGACAGATTACTGCAATCTAGGACGTTTTGGACATGAGTGGAGCAAGGGCGTCTGACATTGGGGGTGGGGGAGAGGCCGGTAAAGGAAGGAGGGAGAGGGAGCGGCCTTCGGAACCGGACTGCAGTCCCCTTTAATTTAAAGGTCGAAGATATCGTTTCTTACAACGTCCAAACTTACCTCGAAAAATGTTGAAACTTTTTTTGGAGTTGAATGGTGGTTGAGACTCCCACTCTTCAACACATTCCGACATGGGCGTGAGCTGAAAAAAAAATTACTCCCAGAAAGAGTTTAGATGCCACTTCACACAGTGTTGACAAAGGCATAGTTGGGAATTTGTGAAGGGGGGAGGGAAGCCCACAGACAGACTCTCAGCGCTCTGCGCCACCATAGGTTGCCGCGGAACGCAAGAATATTTTGGCCAAAAATGCTTCCGAGATCGCTGGAAATGGCACTCTAAGGGCCTTCTTACCGCATATAAAAAGGGGAAACACTAGCAATAGGTAAACATAAACTTTAAAAAATACCAAAAATATGCTCGGGGAGGGTCCTGCTGGGGACTGAGTGTTGATATTTTTATTCAATTCCTGTTTTGAGAGTAGAAATTCACTGAGTGAACTGTTAAGAAATGTTGTCAAATTTTCTTCGTTTTTCTCTTTTTCATTCTTCGTTTTTTCGAGTTTTTGATTTTCCAAGGGGGAAATGCAACCTTTGCCCCCTCTCCGGAAGAGCATGCATTCCGACGAAGTGCCACTGGCGGGTGGGGCATATTCAAAGGTTGCTCACTACTTTGCATCGCTCGGTCACTCTTCCATTAATATTCCTGTTTAGTTCATCGATATCTTAACTTTTGTCCTAACGTAATAAATTTATTTCACTAAGGCCTGCAATAATAAGCAAATCCATCATATATATAATATTATTATATATATATATATATATATATATATATATATATATATATATATATATATATATATATATATATATATATATATATATATATATATTATATATATTTACCTTCTCATCGGTCTAGACTCTACAAGACATATAAACACAGGTCAGTATATTTACCTTTCTTGCGGACACTTACGTAATTTTGGCCTTGAAAACGAAATGGATTTATTTGCTACCGTAGAAAGATGAATTATCTTCTAACGCCTCGAGTGGATCATTTTCTTAATCGACCAAAGAAAACGGTGATTTCTTAATATTTTGAAAGAAAACGCCTGTTTAGATCACTCTAAGTGTTACGTGAAAACAGTATTCGAAAGCAAAATAGAAATTCATCTCAGAAGATTTTCCAAATTAAATCAACGTCGGGGGCTGGTTAAGGATATCCCTAGGAATTCAAGAAAGTAGAGGTCCAGGTGTTGAGAAATGTCTGAAATTACCGCAAAAATCACTTTTTCCAACCAAAACTACTAAATTGTAACACACCACGTGATATATGATGAGGAGAGACAACGGTATTCGGTGAGATGTAATGCGATTGTGTTGATTTTGTAGAAATATCCAACTATTTACGAATGTGATAATACGAAGATCCGTCGGAAATTTTGTAGGCACCTGAGATTTTGGTATTTAGTGAACCTAATGCTATAGTTGCCCGTACAGGTTGAACAGTTAGACCTACCATGCAAAATATTGCTAAATTTCGTACCTGAATATTTTCTATCGGCTATGTCGAAAATACTTGGAGTGACAGTGAGAAAGTTCAGAATACGACGGTGAAGATATATGAGAAGAAAAATTCAACTTTACGAAGTTGAAGAGTAAAATATTAGCAATTTTTGATTTACTACGGAGTCTCGTACAGGTCATATTGATCTATAACAAGTAACAAATTGTAGACCGGCAAAGTAGTTAAAGAATTGTATTTGCTAGCGTAAAAACAGATGTAGATTTAGATGTTTTGCTAGATTTATGTACTCTAATTACTGAGCAAAGAGTGTAAAATGATGGAAAGGAAAGACGACCTCGATTTTGTTTAAATTTAATGAATTTATAAGGAGATGCTTGAACACGATATTGAAATATTTTTAGTCTGAGATTGCCTCTGTTGCTTTTTTGTTACAATTAAGAACATTTATTCTTTGAGTACAGGTATATTATAATAATGGTTCTTATACTTATCATACAAAGTTTAGCGAAAGTAAACTAAAAACATCGCGTTATTTGTTCCACATCTTCTGAAGCTCAAATAAAGGTCATGGTGAAGTCCTTCTAGTCATAATCGGGCGTACTTCATTATCATCCCTTACAAGAGGCTGGGCTGCATATCTATCACGAGCATAAATAACAAGCCAGTCTCAGTTAAAACAGAGTAACTATTTGGCCATTTTGTCACATATAGACTAGATTAGGGTGAAGGCAAAGGGCATGAGGTGGGGCAGATTCCCCGGGACGCAACATCATTGTGCCATCAATTTTCTGAAGGGATATTTTGCAACAATTTTCTCGATAGGTCCTTGTCTATGGATGGTGGTCCTCTCCTCACACAGTATCACACCTACTGTACCACCCTTCACCGGAAAAGCGCCTGGTCCAACACCGAGGTTCGAATAATTTCGTCCCATATACTTGGAAACCTGGAGTGCAACTCCTTGAGCACCATTAATTATCCCCTCCCCAAGTTCTGGAAAGTTGGACAACCCATACATTGCTAATTTCTCGAAACAAAATGAACTATACAGTAGATAGTAGCACAATGTAGAGTCCCTTACCCATTGTGCCCAGAGCATCTGACCCCTTTCTGTCACCCTCTTCACTATGCGTCTGGTGGTGTTTAGATGGCGACAGATTACTGCAATCTAGGACGTTTTGGACATGAGTGGAGCAAGGGCGTCTGACATTGGAGGTGGGGGAGGAGCCGGTAGAGGGGGGAGAGGGAGCGGCCTTCGGAACCGGACTGCAGTCCCCGTTAATTTATAGTTCGAAGAAATTTTTTCTTACAAAGTCCAAACTTACCGCGAAAAATGTTGAAACTTTTAAGTTTGGAGTTGAATGGTGGTTCAGACTCCCACTCTTCAACACATACCGACATGGGCGTCCGCAGAAAAAATGACTCCAGGAAAAGAGTTTAGATACTGCTTCACACAGTGTTGACAAAGGCGTAGCCGGGAATCTGTCAAGGGGGGGGGGGGGAGAAGCCCACAAACAGAGTTTCATCGCTCCACGCCACCACAGGTTGGAGCGGAGCGCAAGAAAATTTTGGCGCAAAATGCTTCCCAGATTGCTGGGAATGGCACTTCCAAGGCCAATGTACCGCATATAAAAGGGGGAAACACTAGTAATACCGTAAACATAAACTTTAAGAAATACCAAAAATATGCTCGGGGAGGGGGCTGCTGGGGCCTGAGTATTGATATTTCTCCATTCAATTCCTGTTTTGAGAAATTCACAGAGTGAACTGTTAAGAAATGTTGTTATATTTTTTTCGTTTTTCTTTATTCTTTGTTCGTTTTTTCAAGTTTTTGATTTTTCGGGGGAGGGTGGGGGGGGGGGGGGGGGGGGGAGTGCCGCCATTGCCCCCTCTCCGCAAGCCCATGCATTCCGACGCCGCGCCACTGGCGGGTGGGGCATATTCAAATGTTGCTCACTACTTTGCATCGCTCGGTCACTCTTCCATTAATATTCCTCTGTTTAGTTCATCGATATCTTAACTTTTGTCCTAACGTAGTAAATTTACTTCACTAAGGCCAGCAAGAGTAAGCAAATCCATCAGTCATATATGAATTTATATATATAAATATATCTATATATATATATATACATATATATATTTATATATATATATATATATATATATATGTAATCGTAAAAGGTGTTAACCAGTCAATGGTAAAGTGCTCAACCTGTAAAGGGAGCTAAAATATTGAAAGGTTGTAACTGGGTTACTACAAGACAGCTTTACAGAACTGTTTCATAAGGGCCAATTTGAACAGGTCCTTACTCTTCAGAAGCCTGATGTAGAATGGTGTCAACAACGTTGAATACGCCGTGCCCGTTGAACCTTACTGTGGACGAGTTCGTTTTTGAAAACGTGTTCGTTTTTGAAAACAGGCACGGGTGATTAGGTCGAGTCAAGATACCTTACCTATTGGAATAATTACACAGCAGATGTTTATTTCTGTGTCTGCAAGAGCTGATGAGTTCGTTTCTTTTGTTTAAAGTGGCTAAGGAAGGTTTGAGTATGATGAAGAACTTTTCTTCTAGACAGAGGTTGCAGGCTTTTGATGATGTGGAGTATGCCCGAGCTTTGCTTATAAGCTTCCATTTCACAGAGTGTTTCAAACGAACACGTTTTCAAAAACGAACTCGTCCACAGTACGGTTCAACGGGCACGGCGTATTCAACGTTGTTGACACCATTCTACATCAGGCTTCTGAAGAGTGAGGACCTGTTCAAATTGGCCCTTACGAAACAGTTCTGTAAAGCTGTCTTGTAGTAACCCTGTTACAACACTTTCAATATATATATAGATATATATATATATATATATATATATATATATATTATATATATATATATATATATATATATATATATATAATATATATTATATATATATACATATATATACAATATATATAATATATACGATATATATATATATATATATATATATATATATATATATATATATATATATATATATATATATATATATATATATATATATATATATATATATATATATATATATAATATATATATATATATATATATTATATATGAATTTATATATATAAATATATCTATATATATAGTTACCTCCTCACCGGTCTAGGCTCCACATGACATATAAACACAGGTCAGTATATTTGCCTTAAATGCGGACAGCTTGCATAATTTTGACCTTGAAAACGAAATGGATTTATTTGCTACCGTAGAAAGATGAATTCTCTTCTAATTCCTCGAGTGGATGATTTTCAAAATCGACCAAGAAAACGTTGATATCTTAATAATTTGAAAGAAAGCGCCTGTTAAGATCACTCAAAGTGTTACGCGAAGACAGTATTCGAAAGCAATAAGAAATTCATCCCAGAAGATTTTCCAAATTAAATCAACTTCGGGGGCTGGTTAAGGATATCCCTAGGAATTCAAGAAAGTAGAGGTCCAGGTGTTGAGAAATGTCTGAAATTACGGCAAAAATCACTTTTTCCGACCAAAACTACTAAATTGTAACACACCACGTGATATATGATGAGCAGAGGCAACGGCATTCGGTGGAATGTAATGCGATTGTGTTGATTTTGTAGAAATATTCAACTATTTATGAATGTGAGATAACACGAAGATCCGTCGGAAATTTTGTAGGCGCCTGAGATTTTGGTACTTAGTGAACCTAATGTTATAGTTGCCCGTACAGGTTGAACAGTTAGACCTACCATGCAAAATATTGCTAAATTTCGTACCTGAATATTTTCTATCGGCTATGTCGAAAATACTTGGAGTGACAGTGAGAAACTTCAGAATACGACGGTGAAGAGATATGAGAAGAAAAATTCAACTTAACGAAGTAGAAGAGTAAAATATTAGCAATTTTTGATTTACTACGGAGCCTCGTACAGGTCATATTGATCCATAACAAGTTGTAGACAGGCAAAGTAGATAAAGAATTGTATTTGCTAGCGTAAAAGGTGTAGTTTCAGATGTTTTTGCTAGATTTAAGTAATTTAATTTCTCAACAAAGGGTATAAAATGATGGAAAGGAAAGACGACCTCGATTTTGTATGAATTTTTTGAATTTTTAAGGAGATGCTTGAACACGATATTGAAATATTTTCAGTCCAAGATTGCCTCTGTTGCCTATTTTGTTACAATTGAGAACATAACATTTATTCTTTGAGTACAGGTATATTATAATAATAATAATTCTTTTACTAATCATACAAAGTTTAGCGAAAGTAAACGAAAAACATCGCGTTATTTGTTCTACATCTTCTGAAGCTCAAATAAAGGTCATGGTGAAGTCCTTCTAGTCATAATCGGGCGTACTTCAAACAATTATCATCCCTTACCAGAGGCTGAGCTATATATCTATCACGAGCAGAAATAACGAGGCAGCCTCAGTTAAAACAGAGTAACTATTTGGTCATTTTGTCACATATAGAACAGATTAGGGTAAAGGCACAGGGCATGAGGTGGGGCAGATTGCCCCGGGACGCAACATCATTGTGCCATCAATTTTCTGAAGGGATATTTTGCAACAATTTTCTCGATAGGTCCTTGTCTATGGATGGTGGTTCTCTCCTCACACAGTATCACACCTACTGTACCACCCTTTACCGCAAAAGCTGCGCCAGGTACATCGCCAAGGTTCGAATAATCTCGCCCCATATCCTTCGAAACCTGGAGTGCAACTCCTTAAGTACCATTATTTATCCCCTCCCCAAGTTCTGGAAAGTTGGACAACCCATACACTGCTAATGTCTCCAAACAAAATGAACTATACAGTAGATAGTAGCACAATTTAGAGTCCCTTACCCATTGTGCCCAGAGCATCTGACCACCTTTCTGCCACCCGCCCTCTTCACTACGCGTCTGGTGTTTAGAAGGCGACAGATCACTGCAATCTTGGACGTTTTGGACATGAGTGGAGCAAGGGCGTCTGACATTGGGGTAGGGGAGAGGCCGGTAGAGGGGAGAGAGGGAGCGGCCTTCGGAACCGGACTGCAGTCCCCGTTAATTTAAAGTTCGAAGATATTTTTTCTTACAACGTCCAAACTTACCTCGAAAAATGTTGAAACTTTGAGTTGGAGTTGAATGGTGGTTCAGACTCCCACTCTTCAACATATTCCGACATGGGCGTCCGCAGAAAAAAAATTTACTCCCAGAAAAGAGTTTAGATGCTACTTCACATAGTGTTGACAAAGGCGTACCGGGGAATCTGTCATGGGGAGGGGGGGCAAGCCCACAGACAGACTCTCAGCGCTCTGCGCCACCATAGGTTGGCGCGGAGCGCGAGAAAATTTTGGCCCAAAATGCTTCCCAGATCGCTGGAAATGGCACTTCCAAGGCCTATGTACCGCATATCAAAAGGGAAAACACTAGCAATATCGTCAACATAAACTTCAAAAAAGTACCAAAAATATGCACGGGGAGGGGGCTGCTGGGGCCTGAGTGTTGATATTTTTATTCAATTCCTGTTTTGAGAGTAGAAATTCACTGAGTATACTGTTAAGAAATGTTAAATTTTCGTCGTTTTTTCAAGTTTTTTGATTTTCCGGGGGGGGGGGGAGGGAGTGCAGGCTTTGCCCTCTCTCCGGAAGCCCATGCATTCCGACGCCGCGCCACTGGCGGGTTGGGCATATTCGAAGGTTGCTCACTACTTTGTATCGCTCGATCACTCTTCCATTAATATTCCTCTGTTTAGTTCATCGATATCTTAACTTTTGTCCTAACGTAGTAAATTTACTTCACTAAGGCCAGCAAGAGTAAGCAAATCCATCAGTCACACACACACACACACACACACACACACACACATATATATATATGTATATATATATGTATGTATATATATATATATATATATATATATATATATATATATATATATATATAGATATATATATATATATAATATTATATATATATATATATATTTACCTTCTCACCGGTCTAGGCTCTGCAAGACATATAAACACAGGTCAGTATATTTGCCTTTCTTGCGGACACTCACGTAATTTTGGCCTTGAAAACGAAATGGATTTATTTGCTACCGTAGAAAGATGAATTATCTTCTAACGCCTCGAGTGGATCATTTTCAAAATCGACCAAGAAAACGTTGATTTCTTAATAATTTGAAAGAAAGCGCCTGTTTAGATCACTCTAAGTGTTACGCGAAAACAGTATTCGAAAGCAAAATAGAAATTCATCCCAGAAGATTTTCCAAATTAAATCAACTTCGGGGGCTGGTTAAGGATATCCCTAGGAATTCAAGAAAGTAGAGGTCCAGGTGTTGAGAAATGTCTGAAATTACCGCAAAAATCACTTTTTCAAACCAAAACTACTAAATTGTAACACACCACGTGATATATGATGAGGAGAGGCAATGGCATTCGGTGGAATGTAATGCGATTGTGTTGATTTTGTAGAAATATTCAACTATTTACGAATGTGATAATACGAAGATCCGTCGGAAATTTTGTAGGCGCCTGAGATTTTGGTATTTAGTGAACCTAATGTTATAGTTGCCCGTACAGGTTGAACAGTTAGACCTACCATGCAAAATATTGCTAAATTTCGTACCTGAATATTTTCTATCGGCTATGTCGAAAATACTTGGAGTGACAGTGAGAAAGTTCAGAATACGACGGTGAAGAGATATGAGAAGAAAAATTCAACTTAACGAAGTTGAAGAGTAAAATATTAGCAATTTTTGATTTACTACGGAGTCTCGTACAGGTCATATTGATCCATAACAAGTAACAAGTTGTAGACAGGCAAAGTAGCTAAAGAATTGTATTTGCTAGGGTAAAAAGAGGTGTAGTTTCAGATGTTTTACTAGATTTAAGTAATTTAATTTGTAAACAAAGGGTATAAAATGATGGAAAGGAAAGACGACCTCGATTTTGTATGAATTTTTTGAATTTATAAGGAGATGCTTGAACACGATAATGAAATATTTTCAGTCCAAGATTGCCTCTGTTGCCTATTTTGTTACAATTGAGAACATAACATCTATTCTTTGAGTACAGGTATATTATAATAATGATTCTTTTACTAATCATACAAAGTTTAGCGAAAGTAAACGAAAAACATCGCGTCATTTGTTCTACATCTTCTGAAGCTCAAATAAAGGTCATGGTGAAGTCCTTCTAGTCATAATCGGGCGTACTTCAAACAATTATCATCCCTTACCAGAGGCTGGGCTACATATCTATCACGAGCAGAAATAACGAGGCAGCCTCAGTTAAAACAGAGTAACTATTTGGTCATTTTGTCACATATAGACTAGATTAGGGTGAAGGCACAGGGCATGAGGTGGGGCAGATTCCACGGGACGCAACATCATTGTGCCATCAATTTTCTGAAGGGATATTTTGCAACAATTTTCTCGGTAGCTTCTTGTCTAAGGATGGTGGTCCTCTCCTCACACAGTATCACACCTACTGTACCACCCTTCACCGCAAAAGCTGCGCCTGGTCCATCGCCAAGGTTCGAATAATTTCGTCCCATATCCTTCGAAACCTGGAGTGAACTCCTTGAGCACCATTAATTATCCCCTCACCAAGTTCTGGAAAGTTGGACAACCCATACATTGCTAATGTCTCCAAACAAAATGAACTATACAGTAGATGGTAGCACAATTTAGAGTCCCTTACCCATTGTGCCCAGAGCATCTGACCCCTTTCTGCCACCCTCTTCACTACGCGTCTGGTGTTTAGAAGGCGACAGTTTTCTGTAATCTAGGGCGTTTGGAATATAGGCCACGCCGGGTGGGGGGGGGGGGGACTTGTGCTATAGTCGGGGCAAATTTCAAGTTCCGTCGGGGAACTTGGGTATGATGCGTTGTCTCCGACGCGGCTGTTGGCCCTGGAGGTTTACTTGCTTCTGTTCGCAAGATGATAGATCGCTCAAAGACAAAATTGAAATTTTTCAAATTGTGAATGAAATTCCAAACTTTTCGGCGCTCCCAGACTCGGAATTTTGGAGCTAATCATCCTTTTTGGCGCCAGCCCTTGTTTGGGATGTCAAATTTTCCGACCCCAGCCCAAACCACGGTGAGACTAAAATTCCACGATCCCTCCGTCACCGTGACGACGGGATAGTGAAAATATCGCTGGAGGACAAATCGTTTTGGTGAAGGGTGCGAACCTCCTGGAAGAACTGTAAAGGAGATGACTAAAACTAGCAACAAACTGTCGGTGTTAACCCCGCCAATTCAGGGAGAGTCTCCATTAACTTGGGCTGTTTTAGACACTTAACTGCCTGTGTGAAGATTTGAAACTAGTGCAAAGTTTTAGTACAAAATTAATCTTGAGCACACATCAAAAGGAAAATAAGAAATGCATAGAAAACGGATATTATATACTCCCATTATGTATGTATTGTTGTTCTTTCTGAAGAACGGCTGAGAAAAAGACTAAGAAAATAAAGAAAGCTAACTTCTACAAGTACATTTACACACACAAGAAAAGAAAATGAGCTATTGTAATTGCCATTATCATCCTGCTAATCGTATACACAACAAACCCTAACAGTATCAGTTTTGACCCTCTGGAGATTTTGCCTTTTTCTTTCTAATAATAGATTTCATACTACGGTAGTAGTTACTTAGAAATCTTCAAAGGAGCAAATTTATGTCCAAAGTTCCAAACCACACGTCTTTTCTTCCTATACTCTCTGGACAAACCTTTACAGAGAGACCTTGGAACTAAAGTATCTTAAACATTTACAGCATTTGTCAACCTTTCTAAGTTTCAGGCTTCAAAGTGGTCCATCACAGAAATATAGGAGGTTTTATAGGAAGGTTACTGATGAATATAACGGGTTTAATAGGATTTTTCCAGGGAAATATAAATATAGGAATGTCATACACTAGCGGTTCTAATTATCTTGAGGAAAACATAGTACCTTAGGAAACTAATGAACTATACTGTTTAAAAGATACAAATGTGATAAACAGTATTAGAAGTGTGCTATGTGGCAGAAAAGTGTGGTTCTACCATCAACGCGGAATTAAGAAAGCCACCTAAATATTTTGGTGGAAGGGAAAGAGTAAATCCCCTGAAGATGGTGTATTTGCATATTTTGACCCCGGAATAAAGTATCCATAAATCTTATTATTTGTGCATACCAAAAAGGCACCAAAATTTGCAATATGGGAAGGTGAGAACACAGACCATGATGGTGTTTTGAATGGATGGGTAGTTAATGTGGACAATAAACTGTTGCTTATGTCCTAAAGTACACAGACAGAATTCACCTCAGCTCCAATAATAATGGGGTTGAGGTGAGGAAATTTTTGCTGCTTAAATAACAGAAAATGGTCTCTCAATACAACATTTCGCTATAAACTATACACTGTATTGCTAGTCAATCTTGATACAAAGTGTGACACATGGATGATGATAGTCAGACCAAGATCACAGGCCTATGACAACTGTATGGTTGCTAGGAATACCTTCCAACTCACTTTCCCAGTGGCATAGCCAGAACTTTTTCATGGGGGCCATGCAGTTCATTTTGTGATTACCAACATGGGGAGGGGTCTATGGGGAGGGGGTTTCCCCTCCCCTTTGAAAATTTTTTGAATGATTGGGTGTACTTACATGCAATCTGGTGCTAAATATGTTATCTTTTGAAGTAAAATGTACTTTCAAAATCATATTTTAGGTTACTAAATTAAAAGAAAAAACATCAGCATTAGGGAAGGAAAGTGGGCATGGCCCAATGGTCCCTCAACCTAAAAATGCCACTGCTCACTTTGAATCTATACAACTTGGCAGAACAGTGTAGTCCACATATGTCAAGATGCCTACAGTGTGCAAAACTGTCTGTGCATTAACATACTTAACATCTAAAATCTCAATTGAGGAAATTACATGACAAAATTAGGGAAAGGGCAACTTGGCAAGTGCCCCTACTTGTCACCAATGATGGGCACTGCAGCACCAGACCCATACATGGATTAGATTTTCCACTTTGGTCTGTTGGACAAATTGATGTGGCATACAGAGACCTACCACAGAGCTTCTTGTGGAGTTTAGGGAAAACCTCCTTAGAGATCTGCACATTGTAAACTTGTAAACATTACAGTGAGATTCTTAATTTTCTCAAAGCACTAAGTTCTTATTCTTTAGGGGAAAATTTTAATTGTACAACACTTTGGACAATCAACTGATCTAATGGTTAACAAAGTTTGAGGAAAGATGGCAGATGACAGGGAAAATATTGGTATTTCAAACCATTGTACTACAATATTTGTAATGAAAGAATCAGTTATATCGCAGACCAGCTATCTGTGCATACAAAGCATAGGTAAGGGTTTTAAAATGTGGGAGACTGCATGACTACAGGGGATGCCAAGCAAAAGGCTCTTATCCACCCCCTTACAATACTGTACCACTAAAATTCCCTCAAAGAGCTGAAATCATAGAGTACTTAAAATCACAGGTGTGAGAGTGGAACATTTATGGGCGATGAAATAAGCGTTCATTAGTGCCCAGTGCTGTTTCATATTAGAATATTTCTGAATCCTATAACTGGCCATTGTGTACTTGCATCTAATTAAGATACTTGGCATCTATACACTGCTACTTGTCTGAATAAGCCACTGTGAGTCTAAGACACTCTGAGTCTACAAAACTATCTTGGAAAAGAATCATCTGAAATTTTCACCCCAAAACACCATATAAAAGAAAAACGTTTCTTTGACAAGATCAGAAAAATATAGAATATAGGAAAACAAGCCTAAAATCATACAAATATAGGAAATATAGGATTTTTTGAAATTTATAGGAAATTATAAGAAATATAGGATCACTTTGAAGCCTGAAGTTTTAATATCTCCAAAGACATACAAAGATTTTGCGTTAAATCTGCGTTTGGTGGCAAGGTAGCATCTGCATCAGGCCTCACAGAAGTATTTTCAAAGTTTATCAAAGCAACGAAGGCGATATTTTAGAGACAATGACTATTTTGGTAATAAGGGAGGGTTCTTATCTCTGGTTGACTAATCTTTGAATGGTAGGATGTTTACTGCAGAATCATTTTTTTTTTCAGAGAGTAGATCCTGATCCAAAATCACACCAGAATGTGAGTAGGTGAGTGGTAAAACCAGGTAAACAAAACACCTGTGCAAGTCCATGGGCGTCAACAGCTTCTCCCAAAGGGGGGCATAACCTTGAAGAAAATAATACAAGGTAAATCGTGAACCCCAAAAAACGAGGGATCCGGGCCCGCTTAAAAATCGTGGAGAAAGTTTGGATTTCAGGGGATCTGAGGTGTAATCTGAGCCATTTTCCTGCCATTTTAATTTATTAAATGGCTGTTTCACCATTTTCAAGCTTGGTTTTATTAATTAGTAATTATGTAAGCATAGGATCAAACGTGTGTCTGCTATTTTAGTTTGGGTTCTGGAAAAAGTGTGGTGGGCTGAAGGGGGGCGGATTTCCTCTATCCCTCACCTGTTGATGCTCATGGGCAAGTCTAGTATTCAAGCCATAATGTAAACATCTGAGAGGTTGCTTTTCCAATGTAAGTTTTTTTTTGTAACATTCAAATAGTTTGCCTGAAGGCCTGCAGACTCTTAAAACTAATCAGTTGTTGCTGTCACATGAACTATTCCTTGTAGGGCTGTGAACATTTAGCAAAATTACTAAACGTTTAATCGCAAAATTTTGTGATTGTTTAGCGATTAATCGCAAGTACCTATGATCAACATAGAGACTTTAATAAACGTGCTCTTGAACATGATGAATATGTAAAATGCATTAGTGACGTCCAGGAGACATAGTTTCCATGAACCTCAAACACGGATCCTCATAGAAGCTTAACTTTGATGTCGTATGTTTACGTGTGTGCGAATTGTATAATTATGTATTTCACTTTTTTTGAAAAGAGTTAAATTGAACGCCTAATTTTCTGTAATGACTGCAGATGGTTTTTTGTTTCGTACGGAAAAACGGGTTTTGCGATTATTCGCTGGTAGCTTTGTACTAAACGTTTATTGCACATGCGATCGTTTAGCGATTAATCCCTAAACGGTCACAGCCCTAATTCCTTTAAGACAAACATGTAGAAGAAAGACAACTTTCTTCACACTTTTTTTAAGATCAATATATTCCCCCTTCCTTTTTAGCTAAGAAAACAAAGAACAACTTTCACAACCGTTCAGGAGAATTGCCAGCACCTTGAAAAAACAGATGAAAGTTAAGTAATTTTGCAATTGTAAGTTCACAACAAATCAAAAATTTTCAATTCAGGCCAAGGGAACAGATTTTCTATGGCTAGCAATTAGTTTGGGAGGCCAGAGAAATAGAGCATAATACTGCATGTTCCTTATGTTCAGACTTCCATCACTTAAATATTAAATAAATACTTTCAAATTGAAATGAATTCATGTAACAGATTTCTCCTGACCCATCCATGATTAATTACCACATTCAACCCTTAGGAAAAATAAGGTACTGTAGTGTACCATCACTCCATGAGAACCCTGGTATTATTGGCTATTTACAAAAAATGGTATTAAACCATGGTAACTTTTTTGTCAAATTAGCAATAATGGGTAAGGCCAGTATTTGCCACCTCTATTGGGCACTGATAAGCCCAAACTTATGGAAATCTCAGGGAAAAAGGAGGCTACCTGAGGGCAAGCTTTGAAAGGTGAGGAAAATTTCTGGTCATGCAAAGCTGCAACGAAAATAGCACTCTGATAATCTTGAATGGATTGAGTTCTCTCAGTTATGGCACGACTTTCAGCATTTCACTTCGCATTTTAAAAGTAAACAAACTTTGCCAATAGAACCATGGTATTACCATCACACCATGATACTTTTCCTATGTACAGGAAGGAGCATAATTATATCAGTCACATTCTCAGAAATTTCTTTGTTATGATTCTATCATTCTGGAAATTTATCTAAAACTAAACCAATGTTGAGTGCTGAATCAAATATGCACACTGCTGAAAGGAAGCTGGGAACTCCAGGCCTTGCCTTTTAAGGGGAGCCATTACTGAGTGCAGCACCTTAACTCAGCTAACCCAACATTCAGGAGAGCTATGAAACACTGTCCTTTGACATAGAACACTCTCCCCTTGGTAACCATCAGTATTTTACTACACAAGAATACAATACAAAACAGCTCACCTAAAGGCATGTTCCTATTTCAATGTAGTGCTATAAGGCTGTGGAAGTTGAACATTGTTCAACTCTGAGCTATGTTGGTGATTGGTGGGGCATTGCAAGAGATGTTCATATGTGATTTTCATAAAAAAAAAACATTGAAAACTTTGGAAGTATGAACGAGCCTTCACCCTAATCCAGCTGTTTTGTACTAACCACAACTTTTCAAAAGACAATGCCTTAAACTCTTGGTCTCAGTCTATTTCCATCTAATGAAGCTGGATGATTAATGCTAACATTGTTTTCAAAAGATCACTACCCTTTTGACAAACCCAACACTGAAGCAACAACACAGAGATATGTTGCAAAACAAAAAAAAAAAAAAATTGTTTTTTATTCCCTGATAACATGCTTGTACAGATTATGTACCCAAACTTGCACTAATTTGTCATACTTGGTTGCACTCATAATTATAAAAATGGATTTGTACTTGCACACAGATTGGGAGAATAAGAATTGCTGTTCATGCAAAATTTTGTACTCATACCTGAGATAAAGATCTGTGATCGTACTCACTTCTCACCAAAGACACTACAGTTGTCAGGACATTGAACTCACATTACAAGTCTACTCGACAACTGCATCAAACTAGGACCACAAAGAAATGCAAAAGCTGAGGTGACAGGTGTCTTTATGTTGTCACTTGCAAGACAGGTAGATAGCATACTTCTTGGAACCCTCAGGAGCACAATGTTTCCACCCTGGTGGAATTTCCTTTTGCTTTACTGTAAGACTTTTCACAGTTTAGGTGTCTTCAGTCAAGAATGATGACCGTTTCCCCTTCATCGCTTTTGTGCTGATTCTTCACTGGTGCAACCTTTACTCCAGCATGTTCAGTGTCACTGGAAGACCTATCCACTGCTAATGAAGATGACTGTGGTGTCAGCAGTGGTACCTTAGCAGTAGAAGATGGTGTCAGCAGTGGGGTTTTTGAGGCTGATGACAGATATGTGGTGAGTCCTCCAGTGCCTTTGTTACTAGAAACAGCTTCACATGGTTTCACTGTTACACTAGCTATTGGGTGCTGTGGGTGTGGTGCCACTGAGGTTGTGGGCTTTGACAATGATGTTCCCACTGATGTCACCAAAGAACTTGAAGAAGTTACACCGCTATGTGGCTTAGCCACCTGGGGAGATGCACATTTGACCACATATTGTGTTAAGGGCCCCACTGCTGCAGTTTTAGCATTTAGGCATGGAGCGGGTGGTACAACGGGAGATTGTGCCATGGTGGTAGAACCATTGGAAGAAGCTGCAAGCTGCATCAAGGTTGCTGAGGCCATCTGATATGACCCTGTTGGTTTTAATGAAGAATCTGAAGCTACCTTGGGTGATGAGACTGGGGGGAACATAGCTAACAAGTTACTTTTAGAAGGGACAGGACTTGATCTAACAACGGTCTGCACTTCTGGAGTTAAACTCTGTGATGGGCTTGGGGTTGCCACCTGAACTGGGGTCCTAGGTTTAGTAGGGTCCACAGCTTTCTTGGTAATAAATTTCCAAGTAGATGGAACTGGTGATGACTCCATCTTGTGTTCTTTGAGAATGTGTTCGTGAACGTACCAACATATTTTGGAATACCCCTGGCGTTTATCTCGAACGGCAATTTTGGATATTTTCTTCTCCAACTGTCGCTTTGATATTTCAAAGTCTTCGGCTGAGCGGAAAAGTGGGGAATAAAGTTGAGGAGTGGTACCAACAGTTTTCTCTGGTGTCCCATTAGAGACTTCCACCTTCTCTGGTGTGTGTTGATCTGAAGATCCTCCCTGCAACTTTTCATTTCTTGAGCGACTATCTTTGGTTTCAACTTGGACTTCTGAAACACCTGGACGTCCATCATTCTTTCGTTTCCAAAATTCTTTGAATTCACGACAAAGGCTTTTGATACCAGCAATGTTACCATGGACCAGTCGTATAAGATCGGGCATAGCTGTAAATTCAATGGAATGAAAAATGGTTCATAATTACCACAGATATTAATACCTTAACATAACCAATTGTGTGGCAGAAAGAGTAAAATAAACATTTTGGCCAATTTAAGAAGCCTTAACTCTACAAAACAAAATTAGAAAGGCTTTACTACAGTTATTTATTCCATATGATTATCTCATGTTTACACCATATAAAGCTGGTGGGATATATGTCTGATGAGAAATTGGCCCCCAAAAACTGACAAAAATACCGTTTTGTCGCCAATCTGCAGAAATGAAATTTTTTTTATATCAATCAAAATTCAATAAATTTTGCTAAAATTTTCAGGATATGCTTTTTTATGTCAATCTACTCAGACCAATATTTTGGTAAATTCTGGAGTTGGTTGAGCAACAGCCTTCAGTGGTTTTACATGAAATGACCCAACTTCTTCATGACAACATTGATATGGTAAGTTCAGACATGTAATAAGTACGCACCCATTCCCACTCTTTGACACAATGATCTATACTGTTACTTGTACGAATGGATCTTTACTCATATTTGTCCTCACAGATTTGAAAGTTAAGTATTGGTATCACTGCAAACTTTTGTACTTCCTCATAAAAGAAGATGTGTACTGGTCTCCCAACCGGATACACTACATCTGACATCAAGTCTGCTTAAAGTACATACAGTGCAAACTTATCCTAGCATTCTGTAGTCTAGAACAGCATTTCACAACTGGTAAGCTGGGGAAGGCTGTCTGGTGTGGCACAAATTCCAGGGCTGGATATAACTGGAGACACTGTTGGCCCCTTCATGTTGCCATGGTGACCTCAAAAATTACCATCACCAAAGGCCATAATGGTCTTGTTGCCCTCATATTATTTGTATTTGTTGTTTTTAAGTTTCAAGGTTTTGGCAGTAGTTCTCATTTTACTTGGCCTCAATACCCTGACATATATCTGCCAGCAAAGGGCCATTTGGCCTTGCCTTTTCCAGTTCTTATTTCAAGCCCTGGAATTTGGTTGGAGAAAAACAATGATGTCTTTATTTCTATTACCACTTTTAATAAACTTAGTTTATCTCATCTGAAACAAATGGAATCACAGTAATCTATGTTGCTAATTGGACATTGAAACTTGTCCCCTACAGCTCATGTTTCAAATATAAGTGGTCAAAGTAGATTCTGAATTGCATTATCAGTTGGTGGGCCTCAAGTTACAAAAGGATGAGAAACCCTGATCTAAAAGATAGGAGACACATGATTAATAAGCATACTAAATCTTAAAGAAGGATTCAAACAGTCTGAGCATAAGATAGTGGAGGAGCGGCAGTTTTATAAGGGTACTTTTCAAGTACTGCTAGGGGCACTTGTTGGTTGCAAGAGGCACTTGTCTAATTTTGGAAAAGTGTGAGGGCAGTCTCTTAGCTAAATACTTACATTTCCTACATATCTTTGGCCCAACAAAGATGTCGAAAAGTTATGAAAATCATTCTCCTTCTCTTTTAAATGATTGCCAACAAATGCCATAAAAGTAACCTGCATGAGCCCAGGGTTTCCCTGGGTTAAGAATTGAACGTCACGGCTCTGCCGCGTCCAACGGTGGATCGCCGGCCTGGGGGTGGGGTATAAGGGGAGGGTGTCACCCTCCCCTTTTGGAAATTTTTTGAATTTTAGAAGTGTCCAAACGCAAAATAGTGGCACTTTTGAGGCGAGTTAGTCAACAGAATTCCTTTAAGTTTCCGCCAAAATATTCACCATTGGTGCTCACAAACTCGTAATATTTTAACCTCTCCAAATGATAGCGATCATTGGCTATTGTTAGTAGTTAACCGCAATTTCTAATGCAGCACAGTTCAGGTACGTCAGAGAGCACACAGTACTTTACTACTGTACCCAGGTAGAGTTTTTCAGCCATTCCCTTTTGATCTTCGCGAAATAGCATGGTTATTGCAACTAACAAAATGTATTTACCCCCATCTCATTCCCGATTATGTTGAAATGAAGTTGCTTTTGTCTGTTTCGTACCATGCTTTTGTTACAAATTGTATTTTTCACCAGAAACAAGCCCTGCGATGCGTGTTTCTAACATCAAGCCGCCCTTATACTAGGTAACGAAACAACACAGGCCTACTATACTGTATAATAGCCTAGCCTATCTCTAGAAATGAACGTCGAAAGACAGCTCATAAATTTTTGCACGCAGTGCGTGTGGATGAGTAACCTTCCAAAACTAAGGCCCAGAAGTAGCGCGAAAGACCGACTAGAAATTTTACACGTATCTTTGCCATATAAACACATACCCAAATGGATATACGGCACGTGGCTCGACTTTCGATGTTGCTAGATTTCATACTTGTCAAGTTATCACTAACATTAACATGACATGATTTCATGATCTAAAGATGTAAATTTTGGTGATACAGTTATGTCTACATAAGGTATGCACTTATTACAACCACAATAATATTCTTTTGACTCGAATCAGTCGCCAAAACTTTGTATTTTTGGTGGAGAAACTTTTTTCTGAAGCAAAATTCACTCCATCAGATTTAAAATCGTACAAACTCTTTCAAGGTGTATTTTGCGCTGTGTGCACGAAAAAAATCTTCTTTCCTGTTACTTCTATCCTGGTACTACCTTACATACTAAAATGATTCCTATCTTAATATTGCTCGTAATTTTTTATTGCTATTCAAACTACTTGCAAAAGTTTTACTTTCAAAGTTTCCTAAATATATGGCAAAATAAGAGCAAAATATTTTCCCAGTATGTTACGTACCCCCATTTGCGGAAAATGGAACTTGCCAAAGTTATGTGCTAACTACAGCAGAGCAGTAAGTTGCTCCCTGAGCAGAGAGAGCACTCAGGCAGCGAACAAACCAACGTTCGTACGTACACGGTGTCTGCCGTATCTTACCATACATTTTTAACGGTGCTGTGCGGGTGAAATCTCGGCTAGGAGATGCATTAGAAAGTTTTTTACTGTCATTATCACGAAGGTGGATTTTTCATAAGAGTAACAAGAAAACAGTTTACGAGAAATTTGATCACATGATTGAGGTACATTACAGTACAGAAGTTGCAGTGACAAACTGGATGTTATTTTTTGGTTCCGATGCACACGTTACGGCACACTTGAACACAAAGCCACAGGAGGTAGTGATAGAACTTGTTTAAAATTTGTACTAACTGCACTAAAATATGGTCAAATTATTAATTCCCTTCTGATTTCTAAACTCACGATGTTAAGAACCAACGGCACATTGTAGATATAGAAAATGTGACGTATTGTTTTCAACAGATCGATCCGACCAGAGATAAGGGGCCGATGGGTGGAGTCTTGAATTGTATGTGCATACCATGCACTAAACTTAGGCTAGATGTTGCAAGGTTTATGGTCGGGGACCCGACGGGTAATGCTTTTTGGGTACCCGAGTACAAATTTTCTACCCGGTGCAAACACTAGTTTTGACACAACTTAATGTGTTCATATTGTGAAGATTTGAAACCAGCAAGATGCGTAAGTTGAGTAGATTGTTTGGCGGCCCTGATAATGCAAAGTTACGTATTTTTACAAAGGACACATTATCAATAATATAGTCGGTCAAATGCTGATATTTCATTCATTCGTTGGGTTGAAAATTCTGAGACACAAGCCCCGCCTATAACCTGCCGAACGGGGCATTTGGTTTTGGCTTGCAAGTTGCGTCCACAGAATTATAATACCTGTGGTTGCGTCTTACAGTATAGTTTACTCGACTGCTCACGTTGAAATGTACATAATCATTACCAAATAATGACATGTAAATTTAAACTTGAGGGTACATATTCAATACCTGGTACGAAGGTTTAGCGATGTCACGACAGTCAATGTGATATGTGTGCAAGGTTGGCAGTGCAGCTGAGGGAGAGTTACGAGATTGGTAATGCAGTTTTAAGTTTGGAGTTGCATTCCGAGGCGGGGCTTTATTTTTTGTGACCATGAAGATATGAAACTGGATTTTCAAAGGGTTGGGCAGGTCTGCTGGTTGAGGTGTTCAATTGTTCACCAGGTTTGTGTTGGAAGGCGAATCTCGCCGGTGTTCATCCACGCTCACTCTGCATTTTCCGACCTCGAAATGTTTACATGTGGTATTACAAGTGCAGCCAATATAGATTGTCCGCCGAGTGGGCAACGTGTGAATGAAAGAGGGCTTGCTGAACTCCGTGTATGTGTGTGGCATGCATACCGAACGCTTAGCTTAGCTTTCTGTTTGCATCTTGAGACTTGCGTCTATGACTGTGGGTACGTATGAGCACGAAAGCATTACCGCGAAGGTAGTACTACATGGCTCGTAATTTTGTCGTGACAAGGTTTCGGAAATAAGCTTGTGGTTTCACTGCACATTGTACTAACAAAAAGGCGATCGTTGACAAAGTTTAAGTAACATTTTTTCAGGGTACCGGAGGAATTTTTGAACATCGCGGTTGTTTTTTGAACGTCGCGGTCTTCCTGTTTTTGAAGTTTGAACGTCGCGGGCCGCGATGTTCAAAAGGCCCAGGGAAAACCCTGGAGCCCATAAACTCATCCAAGGCAGACCAAGAGGGGGAGGGAGAGGAAGGGAGGAGGACTGCTTTTCCAGACCATTTGAAAAGAGGTCCCTTGCAAAGAAACAAACATCCCTTGATTTCATTTGCAAGCATCAAACAAACACTGTCATCAACAGAGGTTTGTCAATTATCAAATTTAGTTCCATGGATTTCCCCACAGTCCTGATATTCAGGTGTGGACTCACCACCTCCCCACAGTTTGGGAAATCAGCATTCAGCAATTATTCAGGAGAAAAATAAAAGATAAAAAAAAAAATAACTTTTCCTTGGAGCTGAAAAAAGTTGAAATGTGGCCCCACTTATATTTGGTATGGTAGTTTAAAGGTCAGATGTATGGTTTTGTCCTTCTTGCAGATGGCTTCGAATTTGAAGAGAAATTAGGGTTTCTACAAATCCAGGAAAATGTTTTATTTTTCAGGCAAAAGATGGTTTTCTTCCCTTCCTTTCCCTTGTCAGACTGGGCTTATATGCCCCGAAAATCAGACTGTTCAACTTGTTTTTGTTTAATTGTGTGCTTACCTTCTTTGGGTACTGGTCTGATTTTATTGTGGACCGCCAGAATCTGGGAGTTGTTCCCGCTTGCCTGTTGTCCGTTTGAGGTATTCTGTGTCTTCTGTGATGGACTTGATTTCGCTACACCAGTCAACAGGATTGGTGTACTCACCAGCGGTACTGCCTTGAATGACTCCAGATACTTAATATCACGTTGAGAGGCTGATTCTAGGGCAGACTTCCAAATGCAACCAATCAGGAACGTTTTTAGGTCCTCTGTCTTTTTCCTCATCTCACGGTCCCAATCTTTGGCTTTAGCAGCTCGCCGAGCTTCCCAGGTCTCCCTGTCATCGTCCTGTAAGATAAAGATTTACATTTATGTTTTACGATGTCCAGCATGCAACTTAAAATATCCCAGAGCAGTGGTTTTTAAACTGGATTTGACAGACCCAGTGGGTCAGAATGAGTGATGGGTGGGTGGTTGGGCTGTGAGGCCTAAGGGGTATAAAACATTCAAGTATAAAGTGCCATTCCCTGCCAATGAGAATTCAAAGTTTTCTGACTTCAGTCCTAATTATGGTGGTACCAAGATTTCTAGGGATAGACCATGTCTGTGTGTCCATTCACATTTCTTCATTGCCCTGGGGGTCTGTGGTTGAAACAAGAGCCCAATGGGCACTGTGGTTCCTTGCTGCATGCAATGAAACTGAGGCATTACCATACAAATACAAACAAAATTTTGCTAGTTTTAAGTTTAACTGTTACTTTGGTGACGCCTACATACATTCGACAAACCTCATGGTTTTTCAGCTGGATTTAACGCAATACCATGTGAAGTATGAAATCCATCCAAGCTTTCTACCTTCAGCTATCTTGTTTGAGAAGTTTTCAGTGTCTGACCTCCGGTCACCCGAGACGACATCCTCTAAAAATGACACTACTGCTCTTCTTGCCATAATGCATCCACACACTAAATATGGAATCTATACAAGCTTGCTAACTTGAGATGTGGTGTTTAAAAAGTTCTGTGTTTGACGATTGGTGACCCCAAACTTGAGCACGGACTGTGCACAAGCTCAAGCCATAAAATGTGAAATGATGCTTTGATGCACTTGCTGTAGCTTTCAACATTTGATTTTGAGTAGTGTGTGGTACTTTTAGGTGTGATGATTGTGATTAGCACACTTGTCTACAATTAATAACTTGTTGTTTGGAAATGTTTCAGTATAACCCTCCCAACACAACAAGCCAGTAACATGATACCCCGCGGAGCGGACGAAGTTTTTTCGTTCAGCTCATCGCTGCGAAAAAACAAACGCAGCCTACAAAATGGGCGGCAGCCACAGAGGCGCTACGTAGGCTAGTAACATGATCACTCCTCTGTCTTTCACCATACCCACCTACAAAAATTGTTCAAATACTGCTCAGAAGAACAACTGTGTGTATATGAAGTGATGAAATTTGACCTCTTGACCATGAGTCCTTACTTAACCATTCTTTGAACAGGGAGTTGACAGTTGCTCTCACAATAGTTGACTTATACAGTGCATGCATGTACACACAATGGAAACCCATTAGACAGCTCCCTTTAAACTAACCTAAACAACCTCACAGGATTGACCTCTTGTACACAGACAGTTTTAAAGGGAGTGCAGTGTACTGTATGAGGTAAGCTGATTTTGTGAGACTGATTAAAATACAGTAGAGGGGTGGCACAAAATTGGTCAAAAAGGTGTCTGGTGACCTCAAATGACCTATGACCTCCACCAAACATACTAGGCTTCATCCTTGCACCAAAAGTCATCTACATACCAAGTATGAAATCTATCCAAGCTTCCTACATTGAAATATCGTGCTTGAAAGGTTTTCGGTGTTTGACCCCTGGTGATCCCAAATGACCTTTGACCTTCACCAAACATACCATGATTTATCTTTGCACCACAAAGCATCTACATACCTAGTATGAAATCTACCCAAGCTTCCTACCTTGAGATATATCTTGTTTAAGAGGTTTCCAGTGTTAGATCTCCAGCCACCCCAGATGACCTTTGACCTCCACCAAAAATGACGCCATTTCTCTTCTTGCCATAATGCATCCACATACTAAATAGGAAAACTATCCAAGCTTCCTACATTGAGATATCGTGATTAAAAGGTTTTCGGTGTTTGACCCCTGGCGGCCCCAAATGACCTTTGACCTCCACCAAAAACAATAGGGCACGCCTTCTCACCATGGCAAACCTACGTACCAAATCCAACTTCCATCCAACCTTCCCTTATTGAGTTACAGCGTACCGAAGCAAGTGTCACACACACACACACACACACACGCACACACACACATACACACACACACACGCCAAGCTGACTGCATAGGTTCCTTTTGCTATCGCAAGGAACCAAAAATGGTGGATAAACTAGGACCTAGGGAAGACAAGAGGGACAGTAAAGTCCAGGCACACACACGCCAATAGAATTGAGGACTGGCTGAATTTGATCACAACACACAGAATAATTTAGTGTTCAGATTTTGCATCAGCATTTTATTTTGCATATTAAGTTAAGTGATTTCTGCTTCACAAAATATGGAACACTCCCAGGGTTACACTTACAAAAGACTATCTCATATTTCCGCAATTGCATAGATTTTTAACCAGGTTATGTAGCAAACAAGATGCAAGACTGGATAAATCACTCTCGGAAAAATGCAGTTAAGTAAATCTTCAATTGTGCCTTAAATCTTAAAATACAATAAAATATATGAAAGAGGTCAGAAAATTAATCTCATTGGTCCAACTCTTACTGTCATAGCTTAAAGGGATATTCTGTTGACAAAATACCAGACTTTCACAGATTCAGGCAACTTTTTCTCCCTTTATTCTTGTACATCCCATCTTAATAGCATTGCATAAATTTAGAAGTTATGAATTTTTAAAGAAAATATTCAATTCACAGCAGTGCATTACATTATGGGAACTTTGTGTTGTGATGTCATACAGACTATTTGGACATCTTTTGTATTTCATTATAATTTTGACATACGCAAATGAAATAGCCTCACAAAATTTTAAGTTCAATCTAAAATGAATGTTGTTCAAGGTTCCACTGGTGTAAAATTAAACATTTCAATTCTAAAGAGCAACAATTACAAAACATTAGGAGGCACTCCACCATTATGTAAAACTGCACTTTGGCCAGAAAGTGAACCCTCTACATGTAGTCCCTAAACATTTTGTTTGGGTTGATCTTTCACCCTGTTATGACAGGGCAGGAAATCCTTTGTTAGATGAAACTGGAAGTAACTGAGTTGGAGATTATGCTGTCAAAACATGGTTGAAATCGATAACACCTGAGCCAGTTGCAAGGCTTGCAATAGACAGCAGACCTATCTCGTATGTTGGTGATTGACAAGGGGGGCAGATGACAAGTTTTTTTTATTCATGCGCCTGAAGCTCAAAAGTCAATGGTCATGGTACAGAAATTTTTATGTGCAGTATGAACCAACTTGTGAGCTTTGCATTGATGGGTCACATGCTGGCACTGAAAACTTTGACAAGGAATGAGAGGCAGCATAACAAGGCCTGTTTTAGTGTGTAAGTCAATGGCAACAATTAATGGTGATGCTCCACCTTTTGGTCTATTGAGAAATAGTTTGAGAACTAGACCTCATTTTATAGTATCACAAGAGTATTTTGAGTAGTTAAAAAGAAAACAATCCCAAAGGAACTGTCTGCCATGATATATACAGTGCCTGAAACGGAGGGGCCACATAACAGGAAAATGAGGGTCATATGTATAGGGGGCTGGAGGGGGCTGTTGCTGACTGCACATTGACGAGATGTTTACTATTTAGTAGACGCTGGGATGATCAGATGTTTACCCAACATTATTGTGTTGTGCAACCTGTACTAATATTTTCTCAGCCCTGACCTTCTGTTTTACTGCAGGCTTCTCTTACAGGCTCTGTTCGACAGGAACACGCCTCAGTGTAGTCACTGCCACATCCACTGGGTGGAGAGGCAAACCACAAGCCACCATTTTCATGGCGATGGATTCCCAGGACCGTTGCTGACCATGTGGATTGCACTGTGGT
The DNA here is from genome assembly GCA_029531755.1 of Holothuria leucospilota. NCBI lineage: Eukaryota > Metazoa > Echinodermata > Holothuroidea > Aspidochirotida > Holothuriidae > Holothuria > Holothuria leucospilota. Next base: position 26,428,123 of record CM055974.1, read on the forward strand.
CTCTGAATCTTCCATTTCTGGTTAAATTGGCTGTTTGTTAAAAATTGGTTGTTTTGAAAGCACTGTTGAGTGACTCACAGTTTTGGGTGGAACGCCAAAATAAGTTGCATGCAAAATGCTGAACTGCTCATTCTTCTCTGTGAGATCCTCTGCAGTTTCATTTTGTTAGTGCCCTCAATTTGCAGTAGCCCTCTGATGCCCCTAGGCATAAGGGGGAATCTGTAGTGCTTTCTTGCCTGGCATACAAGTGATTTTAGCCTGCACTCGATAGCTTATATCTTCAGCAAATCACTTCTGCAGAAGTCCCTGGGAGTTGAGCCCCAGGCTGAAAATATGTCTGAGGTGAAGTTGGTCTGTGTGACTGTCTGCAGAGAGAATGATTCAGGTGGGTCTCATCGAGGAGATTTTCGTTATTCTGAATCGTGGCTGGGCTCATGACTTGCTCAAACCCCTGGCATACCCTGCCATTGGCATCAGTGGTAAGCTACTTCACTTTTATGTAATGATCCCCTTGCAGAAGTTTGGCTGCGCAAGTCTTGCCTCCACTCTCTTCATCACCAATGTTGAAGCCTTCCCCAACATTTGCTGTGCAGTCTGGGAAGTTGGAACACTGAATTACCTCCCCTCTGCTTTTCCTAAGTTGCCCTGCAGAGCAGACTTTGTTGGTGTGGTGATATGCAATTACAAATTTATCACTTGTTCCATTTCCCGCCACAACATTCACTGCTCTGTTCTGTGTACCCGGACCACAAGGTGTCTTCTTCCTCGGGCTGTATGGCGGGGTTATGGCACTGGTGGTCCATCTCCAACTCCTTCACAAGTTACCTCTTGTCTGCCACGTTTCGCTTATTCTGAACTCCATTTTGGGGCAGAAAGCTTTTGCTGCCTTCTGCATGCCACTGGCTGAAGGTGCTGGCAAGCACATGCATCACAAAAATCTCAGAGCCCCTGTTGTTGATAGAGATGTGTTGTGGCATGCTAATTGTAGAGCAATGTTACTTTCACAGCAATGCACCTGGATTTGTGATTTTGGATCACTTCTTGAAAATATGGCCTTTGCAGAGCTGCCAACATTGGAGAGTATGAATCAGGAAGATTTTTGTAAATGCTGGCCTGGGGGAAGGGTCTAAGGGGAGGGGGTGAAATTTGAGAAATTTTGGCTTTCATGAGGGATCTTAGATGCAAACTGGTGCTATGTATTTGACTTTTGGGTCCTTTGCTTATGAACTGAAATTCCATAATTTTGTAAGAAAGAAAGCATTTGTTTTCCCTTTTTGCACTCACATTCATCCAACAGGGAGCTCAAAACTGCTCCAAACATCAACTGAATTATGGAAAATTCTACTTTGTACTTCTGGTAGTAGTATTTTACCTCTTCGATGCCATGTCACTACTATTCATTTCACAACTAAACCTACGACTCCACGTCGTAACGCAGCCGTTGCAGTGTTAAATAGACTAACATTAGGCTTCTATTGCAGTATTGCATACATGCACACATCGTGGGTTAAGCCTAGGCACGCGATAACTTACCACCACCAAAATCATGCATTGCGATATGAATGTAACCAATTTGGCTAGGTTTAGGCACTTACCGCCATTACGAACCCCCACTAAAAGCACATATAGGCACAAATAAACAGCCAAAAAACAAATAAGCGAGTGCTAAGAGCCTAGCAGGTGACATGTTTCCTGCGTAACACGCTGTACATGATATTACTAGGGTGTTGGTTCATGAAGTCATGACAGAGGAGCAGAAGAAACAGAATCACACTGCCGTCTAGTGGGCGGTGTGATTTCTATAGCAACACGCAATGGAGAAGCTGCATTGACTTACACAGTGGAGAGAATGTCAGAACAACGTTCGTAACCAATGTCACGGACCGAGAACGAAATCAGTTTGCATGAAATAAGGCATGTCTTCAGATTTTTCGGTTCGGTCATTGTCGTATGTACGTACGTACTGCTACATACTCGTATGTAATAATACAAAAAATGAGAAAAGGGACACCCAGAGGAGTTTAAGCTTTATTTTGCATGCAACTTTTAGGGGATATTTTTCCTGCACAGGTAAAAGCCGGTTTTCCGGAAGATTTTTGATTTCCGTCAGAACATAAAAAATATTATCATTTTCCAGAAGTCTTCCGGCAAATCCGGAAGACTTGGCAGCTCTGCCTTTGTTGTCTCTTAAAGTTGCATTTTCTGCAACCAAACACTCCCTGTGCCCCAGTCCCTCTCTTGATCTCATACTCAGATAGGGGTATAAGGAGCCCATCAGTTATTACTCTCCTTCCAGTGGGCTTTCACAGCTACTGGCAGTTCTTGAGAAATATCCCACGTGAACTAGCCGGTAACCCGAAATCTCCTAAGGACAATGCGGGTGCCCATTCTCAACACAGTTCCGTAGGCCTGACTTTTGCCTTTGTGGCCTTAGGAGCATGATATTGCCACCTTGACTGTTGAAACAATCACCAAAATTTTGCTATGAAGGATGTACAGTCCTCTGGCATTATTCAGGTGAAGGCCTCTTGTATCCAAAAGAAATACCTGATGCTGAGGTTATTGCTGCCATTTGAGAACCACATTGATCTGTGGAGCCATTCGTGTGCCTCCTTCCAAAATTCTGATGGCCAGACTGAAAGTGATGGATGCCTCTTTCTTATCCCTTTCCTTCTGGACATGGAAGACTAATGCTTCATACAGTCAACATTTGGGTTGTTTTTTGTCAACATTTTTAGGAAATTTACTGAAAAGTTGCCTTCAAACACATCACATACTGTTGTTTAAATAGAAGCCGCACTACTCAGTGGCTTGAAAAGAAGGACAAGTCACTTCAAAAGGTGCAGGAAAGCAAGATAATGATGAAAGCATGATACATGAACGTGTATATGCAATCACACATTACACCCAGCTTGAAGTTATAATTCATAAGCCACATAAGTTTCTCCCACATTTATGGTCGGTTAGCATCATAAAACAACTGCCCTTCAAGGCCTGAATTATTATTATATCAATATGCTTGATCTCTGTCCATGGATCTTCATTCTGCTCATAAATATCAACACAGTAATTGTATGACTCCATTGTGAACTGTGCCAATTTGAAAGCACTGTGCTATTTTTATACTGTATTCCAGAGGCAAGCAATCACTAAGTCTTTTGGCTTTTTGGTTATAATTTTTGACTTAAGGTACACTTTCATACAAGTGTTTGTTTATTTGACCTCAAGTTGGAAAATTAGTGTTTTTCTTGGAACATGTTTTGAGGAAAGGGCGTGAAAAGCTAAGTCACTCTTTAGTTATTAGACAGTCATAAAATCTTGCAACAATGTAAAGTGGCTTTAGAAAGAAACATTGTTGTACAAGAGTAACATCAAACTAATCGGGCAATCCACCATTTTCAACTGAGCGTGTAAACTTCAATATTTGCGATCTCAGCACAGAAAAGTTCTGTGAAGCCAAGAATTTAGCCAATGAGACTATTTTTTTAACCTGAATTCATGTAATCTGTAGAATTCATCTTTGGCTTGAGGTACACTTCCATACCTTGGGTGTATCTACTCCAAATTCATTTTCCAACTTAAAGGGAGTAAGTAGTCACCCTATGTTTATTCTGAAACAGCTGCAATCTTACAAACTCCTGTTATTTCACTTATAAGTTTCTTTCATCATGCTTCCAAACAGAAGTATTAGTGAACATTGAAGGTAAATCAAGGAGTTATTTTGCATGAATTTAACAATTCGTTAACAAAAATGTCAGATGATTAAAGAGAGCCATATCTGATTAAGATCAGTAGGGTAGACTTATTCAAACTGGGGCCACAGCAGCTGTCCTTTAACCGGTGGAGATGAATAGTGCAAGTTCTAACCGCTTTGTTCATTTTTTTTTGTTCGTTTGTTTTTTTTTTTTTTAATTTCACTACTCATCCAGGACATTTCAGGGATGCATCAAACTTTTTACTTTGTAGTTCTGAAAACTATCTTTTCTCTTTGCAGGTGAAATTTTGGTATTAACATGTTTCCAAAATTTCTATCAGGGAATAATTTACTTTAATTGGAGCAACCTCATCAACACTTTTAAGACTCCAAAGGTGTTCCAAGACTGCTAGCTGGAATAGTTTTAGAAAGTGTGATAAACCAAAACTTTGAGAAATCTACATAAAATCATGTTTAGGAAACTGCAATAAATGTGTTAAGAAGACAGGTTACAAAGTAAATGGTAGAATTGTATAAATAAAATATCTTACTGCTCCTTCAACTTCATCTTCTGAGAGGTAACCGTGAGGAACAAAGAAGCCATCATCAGACTCATCTCCGCTGTCATTGTCATTATCCTCTTCATCTTCCTCCTGAGAGAGATAGGGAGAAAAACATATTGAATCACTCTTTTCAGCCAAAAATAGTAAGTTAACTTTTATTTCTCAAAGAAAGGAAATTCATTTCCACATACAGCAGGTTATATTAAAGAAAGATAAAAAACAAAATACGGAAAAAAAGAAATATGTGCAATGTACACAAATAACATAATTAGGTATAAAAATGATGAAGTCGACAAAGTACAGTACTGAATCTGGGCAAAGAGGTTCAGAGAACTTTAGTGCCTGTTGGCTTTGAAACAGGAAAGTCTCAGTGAGCTCCAGCCAATCAAGTAAAAGATCTTGAAGAGGGTGACTAGAGTCTAACTTGGACATTAGGAGGAACTAGAAGATAAGACTGCTGACAGAAACCAAACCACTATTTCAGGTTTCTCTACAATTCTAGATGACAACTGCACATAATTTAGCAGAAATGGAGAATATGTAATGGTAAAAGTTGAAAGTAATCCCCCCCCACACACACACATGAAACAGAAATCCCCAAGCAAAGCTCATCCCTTGCATACTGCCTGCCCCTCTTACAATTTTTTGAAAGTCCATCTAAAGGACAAGATTCTCCAGATGTGCAAAATACGGCCCCACAAAACCACAATTTCATGCTTTCAGACAAAATTCTGACCTTGAGCTTGCAAACCTGAGCTGAGAAGTGGATATAGAACCTCTTCTTGGCCTACAGTGCACTACCCAGCTTGGCATATTTATCCCAACTATTAACTGTTGTTTCCTTCAAAATGGTGTAGTGTGCATGCCCCAACAACTAACTGACACTTTCAAGGCCCTATTTCACCTTGGGTCCTTCAAAGCAGTAACACCACAGCAGGAGTCAAATATGTATGCCTCCTTTTCATGTACATACTCTGCAAACAATGACAGCGATTGCCCACTTTCACTATATTCATGAGCCTAATTTGAAGTGACCTCTCAACAGTTGATTGGTTTCAATATATAAATATTCATATTGCATGATGAAGCCTAAACTGTAAAGTTGTTGACCTCACTTTTACAGAGGGTCAGTCAATGGAACGTGTTCATTGGTTGAGTTTTAAGTGAGAGAAATAACACACTAAAAACCCCATTGACTTTGGTAATCAGGATTGCTGTAGTCAATTTTCCATTGAATACTTATGATTTGTGCTTGTTATGACATATGAATAGTTAATACTGTAGCACACAGCTTTACACAGCTCGATGAAGAATTCTTGCAAAAGTTTGTGGGTGTTGGTATTAAGAGTGTAGCCAATATAGTTGCACAAATAATACACGTCCGCTGGGTGGGCAACCAAAATAGAGCAAACTGATCATGTCCAGTTTTCCACAAAGGAGCCTGTAACCATCATATGAAATTAGACAATGTAACCAATCAAGTATCAACAATTCTGTGTGAAGCTACTCAAGGGTTCTCAAATACCATAGTGCAATCATTTGTACCGGAAGGCTAGTCAGTTGTCGTATACGTGTCTGTATCATATGATTAAATATCATGATATACAAAAGGAGTTTGTGGCAATGGGCAAAATGGAATATTGTGCAGCCATATTTACTTAAAGGGAAATATTGCGTTCATTTTACAGGAAATGTTCATTTTTGTGAACCAATATTTATAGATACAGAATGAAAGATAATTCAAAATAAGGCAGTACAGTAGCATTTATATCAAGGAATAAGATTCTCACAGAAAGAAATTCCATTATTTGTTGCTCAAGAATAATTTCTTGGCCCAAACTTTCAAAAATTCAAACGATGCAAATTCAATAACTCTTGTAATGCATAACATTTTCAGGAGATGTAGCTATTACTGGAGTTTATTGGTTAGACTGAATGGTTTAATAATGATTAAAGCTAATTTCTTTGTATGCCATGTTGGTGTATTTTGAACACAATATTCCCCTTTAAGCCTAGCTAAGATTAAGACCAACCTTTCTGACACCTTTCAATGAAAACACTTACATATGATTCTACAACTACAGAATAAGCTTGGGGAGACTAATGCTTTTGGAGTTGGGTAACCTGTAGACCTACCAGTTCAAACTCTTGAATGAAGTGTGACTCTTACAATGATGTCATAACAGACACAGGAACAAATCTTAGCAGCTATAGCTATAACTGAAGCCTACACAAGAAGGTTTAGACTACAGCCTCCTCTATGATTGAGGAGCCAAACTGCCAGTGTCAGAGAATGGATGTGGCCAATGGAGAGAAAGGTTGTGATCGAACAAAATAAAAGATGAAGGAGATAGTTTTGTTAAAATGTTTTATAAAAACCTGCAAAAACCTGAACCAAATGCAAACTACAAAATATGACTTTGGTGCTTGGTTCTTGACAGTATTGAAAATTTCTCAGAGGTCTCACGATTCAAAAGGGGAGTCACTACTCAAATCCTGGACAAGAGTTGCATCTGTGAAGTTGAGTTGAGTAACCTGTCCAAGCTTACTACACAACTGTCCACCAAACACAGACTATTCTTTATGGTTTACAGTCTTGCCATAAGCAACTTCAAGAGCTTTAATCCTTGCACTTCACTTACCCCTGAATCTGACAAGCTTTCACCAGGATCTTCCCACTCGTCATCGCTGTCAACTTCATAGTCTAACAGATCCTAACAAATGAAAATGTAAACAATCTTGATTAATCTATATAAACAGAACCACTAAAAATGACAAACTAGAAAAATAAGATACACTACTGTGTCGTGAGAGGATTTCATTAAACAAAGTTTGAGCGACATTCTAAAACACTTGTTCAGTATCTCAGAAATTGCTCAAAAAACAATAATGACATGTGAATAAGGATGGATAATGAAAGATATATTTCACCAAAGCTTTCTTAGAATTTCAGAAAATGATTTTTTTTTGCAAGTATTTCTTCAATGGACATTTCCAAACAAAGCAAACAACGAGACTCTTCAAATCTTGTCCTCTACTGTTTACCTCTCCTGTCCTTCTTCTAGAAGCAAGAGACTTTAATTTCACTTTCAAACTGTGGTGATAACTTGAAGTATTTATTCTGATGGTAAACTAGCAGTACTACCCTCACTTTTAGGATCCCTGCAACCTCCAGAGCCACTGGCACAAATTAGAATGACAAAATGTATATAGCAATGAGAAACTTGCGATCTCCACTGAAATTTGGTAGGCAAAATCTCCATTGTGCATGAACATCTCAACAGATTCAGTGAAGCCCATAATACTTCGCCCAAATAAGGTCCATGCTTTTTTGTTTCATAGGCCAGGTGGATAGACACCCCATGGGTTTCTAGCCCCTGAATCCACCAAAAAATATGTTTTTGCGTTGACTTACTTAGTCAAAAGCCTTGCCAAAGGTAGCAGCACCATTTTGCATGAGCAGGAATGAGCCATCCTTACATAGTGGGTCCTCCTCCCCACAACCCTTCACCACCATGTTCTATCCCCCCACCCTCTCCTGAATGTGATAAAATCCCTGGAGGTTTTTCATCTGAGTGTTCTGGTCTCCAGTTTGATGTTTTGCTACACCTCAGCAAGAATCCATCAAATCATGCTCAATCATCATTACACCACATGGCTTACACCAATCTTAAAGTATTGATGCAAATGCAATACCTAAAGGAAGGGCTGGTAAAAATGTTTTTTTTTACCATTTTTTGATTTTTGGTGACTATTTGAGCAAAACGAAAGAGATAGATAGGTTCACGAAATTGGAACTTTGATCAAACAAGTTAAAGAATACAAGTGCAAAGACTCTAGCAGCACTTCTAGACTTAACTGACACTAATGCAATTATTTCCATCTCGGATAGTAATTTAATTTGAGATGACGGTAAAACTTTGTGTTTTGTATGTACTACATTAGTACATTGTACACAAAGCATGCCTTCAATAGACACTTTTAGTGTTCGACCGATTATGCCATAATCGGTAATCACAGATTACCGATTATTCAGTTACACAATCGGGCCGATGCCGATTACCGATCACCGATTATTTACATGTATAGGAAGGTCATGTTTTCTCGCCGTCTGTCGCATATTTCTAACTTTGTACACACACCATAACATAACCTTCACACTGGAGATGAATGATTAAGAACAGTTCCCTACGATCCACGAGTAGAGTATTAAATGTTTTTGAAGGATTTCCTTTCCAAATACTATGATAAAAATCAACCATAAATACATGCTTTTGTACGATGTCACAGGCTTAACGTTAGCCAAAGAGTCTGTCGGCTTACATACGGCTCTACCTACAGTAGTTCTATCCACCGATCATGTCGGAAGATTCCGTGCAAAGGTCTGCACTGGACTGTAGTAGTGCTATATAGTAGCCTATCCACCCAGATTTAGGCAAAAATATCTAACTACCTTGGAACTTCGGGGCCACTAAACATTCCACTCAATTTGCCTGATTTACTCATCCCATGCTCCCTTAACGATATGGGTATATTTTTTGTAATGCGTCTTGCCCAACACTTACGTCTTATGTAAAAGATTCTCCAAATGAAAAGTAAAACTAATTCCCGATAAACTCCCATAATCGAAAAACTGTTGCCGTTCCAGCGTGAATTTAACACGGGGCCCGTTTCCCTCCGTTCATCAGTTAGGAGCACGGATGGAGTTCATGACCAACATGCTACGTAAATGCGCAGGCAATGCACTTAGCCTTGCATTACGTATTGCACACTGTACTGGTGTGCTTTCGTAGGTGAACTTCAACTTCGCAAGAACTGTACGGCAGTTACGTGTGCGCATGTGCAGGTCATAGGTAATTAAAAACTTAACAAAAAGAATGTGGGAAGTGACATAATTTATGCAGGATAATAAGCCTCGGGTTTCCAAAGTTGCTACAGTACAGTATGTATGTGCACCAAATGTGTACAGATGATGTGGTTTGCACTGAAACTTGAAAAAAACATAGCGCGAAGTCATTTCTTCCTGTAGTACAATTTGTATGCAGATGTGCAGCATGGTCCATGGCATGCACACCTTCTAGGTAATACTGTGTGCCCTTTCACGCACCTGAACTGTGCTGCACTGAGAGTTACGGCAACAATTACGATGATTGCTCTGATTTGGAGAGCTTAAAATGTTGCAAGTTTTGTGAGTATCAGTGCTGATATTTTGGGCGGGAACTTAAAGAAATGCGTGTTTTGGAGAATTATAAACATTTTTGCAGAAACTTTGAAGTGTATTTTAGCCCTGTTTCCTGTTTCCAAAATTTTACCGATGCCGATTATTTACCGATTGTGCGATAATCGGCCCGATGCCGATTATCTAACAGATGATCGGTCGAACACTAGACACTTTGAATTCACTGAGTAAATTGATTGTGATGCATTCAATGATGATACTGTAAATTGTGTATCCACGAGCAGTTGAACATATTGATACCCAACATGTGTGTCATTGCTGTAAGTCTTTTTGGTGCACCACTTGTGTACTGTGGGTAAACATGGAAGTAGTTTTGGAATGCCATGATTTTTTTTAGTATGCCAGCTTACCAGAGTACTGCAAATTTGTAACCCTGTAATATTAGGTTGACCAAGACTAGTCACATGGGTGGATGTATCTGCTGTACTGAAAGGGCTAAGATATTTAGCTTACAATGATAAAGGACTAACAAAACAACACCTTCAATGTTGTACAATAGACTGCTTAGTTGCTGGTCAGGGCTTGAACAGTTAGTTTTCCCAGTGTGATACTAAACTTGACCAGAATCCTGCTACCAGGTGCCACACAACTTGTGCAAGTTCCCCCTTAAACATACAAACTCCCTCTACATACTATATAATATCACTGTAGAGGGTTCTCACTCTTTTGAGAGACTGAAATTCAAGATAAAGTGAAAACCAAGATGGAAATTTTCAAGGAGACAATAAAGTGAATAAAGGCAGCTGCAGTGGCATTAAATGAAGCTTAGCAACCTAGAGGTTTGGGGTTCAATCCCCAGCTGGGTCAAAGTTAGGTGTGTTTTCATCCAAGAGCAATCTACAATTTTCCCATCTGAACTGGCCTTTCAAAAGAAATCGAACTTGATCTAAATTGTTGAATTGGTTAGCCACTTGAAGTGAACTTGTATGTCAGGCTTCTTCCACATTTTTGATCACTTGTTGTCACAAAACAATAACCTTTCAAGGCCTGAATCATTATCACTTTAATGCATTCATTTATATGCATCTAGGCACTGTGGAAAAATGTAACAACACCATCAAGTTTACTGATCATCACTTGCAGCAGTTACTCCACCTCCTTTGGAAAACCTGGTAAGATTCCAGGAAAGTTCCAGCGTAAATGAAGTAATTCCTCGTAAATGACTAGACTAGAGTGACTTGTCACTACTATTCTGTTACCTCATCTTTGGCCAATGGTTGTCTACCAGTAATCTTCTGGCTCCTTTTCCTCCAAGTCCCAAAATAAGGGGGGCGATAGTTCTCATGAAACTGTAACAATTTTGCTTTCGCAACTTCCCCTTTGGTGTCTGAGGTAGAAGATGGCACCTCTTCAATATCGCTGTCTTTACTGGATGGGAAAAAGTTTCAGGAAAATTATAATGCTGGTTCCATCAAAACAGAATGTTGATGACTGGCTTAAATAGAAGATGATCCACGAACTTTTCCAACAACACTTGTGCACAAGAATGTACAGACATGTGCATGTTATATACTTGATAAACTTATTTTCAATTCTACCACCTCTAGCCATCCATTATTGAGAATCCTGCATTCTGATTGGTTAAATACTGACCTGTTATTCCACAACATAAATATTCCACAACATAAGCACTGACAAAAAATGAAGTTTTGCACACATTTTTGGTGGAAGAATAGGAACAAACCACATTTGTCGGACTATTATTGTCTAATAAACCGTCCCAACTCCAACTTCGCCTCGTCCGTTATTTTGCCAAATTTGGAGTCTGGACTGTTTATTCACCAATAATAGCAATAATAGTCTGCCAAATGCGATTTATTCCTTATAGAAACCAGCAGCTCTAGTATGATCTGTTTACAGGTGTACTTTAATATATGACCAATGAAGCTTCTTCCTTGAAGTCATTTTTGAAAGAGTCTAACACATTGCATTGGAGGCTATTACTAATACAAGCGATTAGCTATGTATATAGCTTTACATACATTAAGTACCAGATTTAGACAAGGGGATTGGGGTGCTAGGAAAATTGAGAAGGGGGGGGCAAATGTTCCCCATACCCCTTGAAATGCTGCCATTGAAATAAATTCACACCAATCCCCCCCTTTTTTGAAGTTGTGTAACATGAATAGTCAGACCATGTACCTGGCAACCTTAGGTCAAAGGTCATTGTGACAACACCAAACTGACTTCAGTTTTGAGTGGTCTTGTGCAGGTTGAGGGGCCCTGCACACACCTTAAAGGTCTTATTCAGAGGCAAAAAGGGTCACGCAATCGACTCAGAAGCATAATTTTAGGTAAACTAGAATTTTATATTATTTTTCTACAGGAAAAACAAAGCAAAAAATTCGCGTTTTCTATTTGTAATCATTTTCTGAAAACTTTTTTGTTTTTGGCCCATTCTGAAACGATAACATCACGTGATTTCTTCGAAAGGTCAAACTATGACGTCACCGGCCGGAGTCGAGCTGTCAGGTCGTGCTAGCGCGAGCGCACACAGCTATGCCAGCATGTACCGTACAGTACTGCAAGCAGTGTATAGTATATGGTAAAGTTAGTACTAACTGTCAGTCGTAGTAGGATAGTAACATAGGCTACACTAGTAGCCTAAGTTACACTTGGTAATCGGAAATTGCGAAAATTGCACAGCATAATAGTAAAGATTTATTCTTGTAATGATCAAATTAAATTTACGTTTTTTAGTCAGCGTAGGTAGGAAGGTTTTAGAGTAGGCCTGGAATACGTCCTAGTAGTACTAGCCTAGGCGGAGAGCAGGCTAGTTAGCTATAGGCCAAGGCCTATAGTAACGGCTCTAACGTTTACGGTTTAGTATTAGGTTCGGGTCGACTTGCAAAAAAAGAAAAAAACAACTAAACGTTACATTTTAAGCATGTTTGCAGAGGAAAGAAGCCACTCTTTCGGAAGAAATTAGTAGCCCTAAAACTAAGAGAGCTGTTTGGTGTAACAGGTTTTCTTTGCAGGCTACGCCAGGTCTTCGTCTTGGGCTTTCTGGTGTGCCTCAACTTGTCTTTACCCTTCACGTTCATGAGTGATGACATGGGAAGTTTATCTAACGGCCTCTCTCCTCCTTCCGAAATCAATTCTTTTCAATGTGTTCCTCAGGCTGACGCCAAACTTTGCAAACCCCCTTGCTCAAAGAATCTCAAAGTTGTAACGTTGAAACTCGATCAGTGAACTCCTCAAAGCAATTCTGAAAATTCGGAAGTCTGGCCAATGGTTGTGGCTTGAAGATAATTGCTGGGCTATCAACAGCAAGTTGTAGGACCTTGAAATTTTCTTCTTTTAGAAGAATCACCACAAGTTACTTTCTCTACTTCAGAGATGTGTGGTGACTTTCCGTAAAGCAGGTAGGCCTATACGTAGTATGTATATCCAGTATTAAATCCATTCAGTCTGTGTGTTACGATACTACGCGCGTACGCAAGTATAACAGTTGACCTCGTGGCTTGTTTACTTTTAATTATATGCAACTATTTGGACGTGAAAGAGAATACCTACAGTTCTAAGTGCTGATTGGAAATATTACACAGTATCTGTTCTAGATTGTTGTTCTTTTTTACTGTTTTTAGGTGTTTATAATCCGTTTTGGGGAGGGGGAGGAGGGGTAAAAGGATGTACGATTTTTTTTCTTTCCATATCAGTCAGCAATTCCTTCCAAAAATCTTAGTCCATCTAACCTAAGTCTCTTTTCAGAAGAAAAGAAGCAAAATAATGTGAAGGGAAGGTCAAGTTGTTGAATCACTCTATGACATTTACCAACTAGACGATGAACTTGTTTTTAAGGAAGAAAACCCGATCATGTAGTATGTGATCTCCTTCATGATATAGGCAAAACCTTTAAAAACTTCATCGTATCTCTTTCAAGAAATATTTGTCTGTTAATTCTTCACTGGTTTGTGCTGAAAGTATGCTCCTATATGCTCATATATGCCTATGACTACGTTTGTATATCGTTATTCCTATGCATGTCAACACAACTCCGGCCAGTGACGTCATAGGCTTGACCTTAGCCACGCCCCCGTTTTCATTCAGTCATTTGAAATCACGATTTTTAGCCGTTTTATCGTATTTTTAGAACGTATTTTCTCAGCAGTGCCAAGGGGTACTCTAAAAATTCGAGGTGTGTTGGGGTCAGGACAAACAGCAGTTTGTGCTCACTCCCAATGAAACGAAAATGCACTTTGCCTCTGAATAAGACCTTTAAAGAACAATTGTGTCTACTTACTCATCAGGCTCTTCCTCCCTGGTTGACTTACGACTTCCTTTAGTCCTCTCACTTCTTCCCACAGTAATGTTCCCCGATGATAGTTCCTTCAGATAGTCAGAGCTAGAATTCTACAGAAATAGTAAAAAGATTAAATGAAATGTGACTCTTTCATTTCTTAAAGGAAGGGTCTAAGCAAAAAATATGTTTGATATGTAAAAGGGGAACTAAATCTAAGAATTTTTGGTGGAATTTCTATCCAGCCCTAGAGTGTAGTTCTGGAGAGATCAGCAAACGATATTACTACATTTGCGACCATAAGACAGCTTGAAGCAAGCGGGGGTTACATCATCTCCTCACACTAAAGAACAAAGTTTTGTTACCTTTGTTTTTCAGTCTATTTTGACCTTGAAGTTAACAAAGAAATGATGTTCCCACATGTGGGTAATCTGAAGTTTGTAAAATTCCCATGCCTCTCATGCATTCTTATTACAGTATCATGAGATTATGAAGAAAAAAATGTTAAGTTTAAACAAAAGCAAAAGAGAGCTCATTAATGGGAGGATATTATGTCACATGTACTTGCTTCAAGTTCACTTGAGGTTGAAAATGTGGCAACTTCATCTGCTAATATCCCGAGAACCATAAATCTGATCTGAATGCAAATTTTACCAGAAAGCTTACATTGAGCGCCTCTAACATACTGAAACTTGATCCAAGACTGAATCCTTCTTTTAAGTGCAGGCCTCCCACCTGCGACTGAAAAATTCTACCTAAAGTGATTTGCCAGAGACTTAAAAAAATGCAGAAAGTATTTCTCTTTTATGAGGTGAAAACTGCATCTCAATAGTTTGTAGTGTTTGGAAGATACTGATTTTCAAAGAAATGCAAATTTTTTCTCAAGATAAAGTGCACTATGAGAAAAAACTGTGATTTCATTGCGGCACATTAATTTGACATAACAGGGTTTTCCCTGGCATTCTTTTTCTGAGGCGGCCATCTCAGTTTTTGGCTGGCCACCACCTCACAGAAATTTTCTACACTTGCCACCTGTACTGTACTAGCTATAGAAGTACTGGTAATGCTCCTAGGGCTCAACCAATGTGGTTTTTCGCTGCCAATCCAATGTCCGATGTTTTTATCACAACATCGACCGATGTCCAGTCCGATCCGATATTTTCACTATCAATGTTTTTACAACATTCCTTATACCTCATGAGCATGCCTATGCATGCACATCGGTTTTATGGAATATGGAACATCGGCCGACGTCCGATCCTGATGACCACAATCATTGAGCTGGGAAAGGAGGAACTACACCCAAATAAAATAAGCACGGCTTACTTGTGTTTCCCTCCCAGAACAATATATTATATTCCCCCAAACCGTTTATGCATTATATATTATATTTACTTGATACGTTTGCTACGGTAGGCTATGAGGCCATGTGTTTACAATTACATCATACAAAATATCATTGCAACTCACAGACGACTCTCTGTAAAAATGCATACTTGCAAAGGGCGCTCAATCATTGCGTATGATTCCAATAATCCATAATTCCGATGCGACACAACACTGACACTGTCCTGTTTAATCTAGCCGTGGATGCATACGTACGGGATTTTTACTGTGAAATTGGAAGTATGCTAATGTTCACTTACAGTCATTCAAAATGACATTGGCCTTGTGCTTTGTATATATGTTACGTGCACTGGCTGTACGGTACGTTGTATGTAGTACAAGTCTGGGCCTGTCTTTGCATAAATTCTTGCATAGATACTGTAATTTCCACAAGGATCGCACATTAACTTTCACTCTGAAACTGTACTGTGTGACAAAATTACACAAATTCAATGGGGAAATTCAATTGACTGAACTACGTGCTTGAGAGATTTTTTTTACACACAAAACTTGCATTGAACATGTCCCGAGTTGTGAATGGCTGGTTAAACATTGAGCCAATAACAATGTTTTTTATTAATGATGCGGCCGCGTCTAAGCCCTTGTTGTTCTTCTTAGAAGTATTTTCCATTCACGGAACATCGGCAATTATCGGCAAGTGCAATTTGCTATATTTCGCCGATCCGATGTTTTACCGATAGTCCTAAACACCGGCCCGATCCGATATCCGATCTGATTATCGGTTAACCCCTAAATGCTCCCTCACTGTTGGTGCCAAAGCTGGCACCATATTAACCCCACGGACTAATACTACCTCACACTCTCTAAAACCAGCCCTGGGAAACCTGCTGGCATTGAATTTCTCAATGATATTGATGTAGGGAATATTTAGCAACTTTGTTTGTTACTGTATGCCCTAC
This sequence comes from Holothuria leucospilota, assembly GCA_029531755.1. NCBI lineage: Eukaryota > Metazoa > Echinodermata > Holothuroidea > Aspidochirotida > Holothuriidae > Holothuria > Holothuria leucospilota. The sequence goes on from CM055974.1 coordinate 26,444,165, forward strand.
ATATGGTGTAGACTTATGCTAAATCTACATGGAAAGATATTCAAACATTCCAACAGTATCAAATTTCAAGGACAACAGGATATTTGATTATAGAGAAAAACAAAAGGAATCTGAGGCAATGTGCCCACTCTACATAATATTCTGGGACCTTGATGAAAACTGTTGGCAGTGTTTGACAAAAATACGTACTCATTAATATGAGATATCTTGAGTTAGGAAAAGAGTATTGGTACAGGTTTTGAAGGTATGGATTGGATTTTTCTTCTCTTTCACATGAAACCCTTGTAAAAAGCCACTGGAATATCCCTTTAATACTGTCCACCTCAGATCTGGTGATTATCTTATCTAAGATTTGCTGATTGTCTTACTGCATATCACATCCTGCAGAGCAGACCTAGTTTTCTCCCGCAAACCACCATCTACAATACTGACTGCATGCTTGCTTCCAAGTTTCTTCAGAAATCTGACAGAAACTTCATTAGCCCATGATCCAGTATTCCATATATAAAAGAGAGAATTTATGGTCCTGAAAGTACCATCCTTGAGGCGAGGCTACTGAATTTTGTTACCTACGACTATCCTATGGGTGGTGCCTATGTTTTGCTAGAATCACGTTACCTCACACCTTACTTTGGGATATTGATCAATGACAGAACACAGAAAAGGGGGTGAAAATATTCACTTTAAAGTGACTGTCATCACCTGGATCTACATGACTGGTTACAGCGAAGCAACAGCGATTCTAAGTGAGGTAGGCCTAAGGTACCTCCCTGATAAAGGGGGATATTTTCTGGCCAACCTTGCAGGATAAAATTACCAATTGAGTCTTTACCTGCTTCAGGAATTTATTGTCAAACTCTTGTTTCACTTCTTTGTTGTGCATCTTTCTGGTACGGATAGTGGGTGCAATCACCATGTCCTTACGGAGTTGGTATGCTGCAAAGGGGCCACAGTCTTGATACAATGTGGTGCTGGGAGTTGAATCTGGGCAGGGCTTCTTAAAGAAACTTTTAAACATCATCTGCTGTTTCTCACTTTTCTTTTTCTGTGGAAGAAAATTTAAAACAGAATTAAATTTGATCTTGAATTTGCTGGTGCAAGAGTTCCTGTCCCATAAGTACAAAAAAATGTCTCAACTTTTCTACCACCAAATAAAGAAAACCCAATGCCTTGAAGGGATACAACAATTTGAGAGAGGAAGGTATTAATTTGCAACTTTTGCAAAGTTGGATAGCAAATTGCAACCCACGAAACCTGTTGCAAATCAGCTGTTTTGTCCCATAAATAACATTCATTGAAACATCTGGGTTGAAATTACCCACATTTAAAAAGAACAAACACACTTTTAAGAAACTTCTATAACTTTTATCACTTTCAAAAACTTTCAAGAGTTTTGTATGCCTGGTTAGAGAATTTAATTCCATGACTTTCCTCGACATGGGAACCCTGTCAGGTGTTTAAGAATGGGGGGGCTGGGGGATGCCTTCTAGACTGAAGGTCCACTAGATCGAAGGTTCAATACACAAAAGTTCCGCTCTGCCAAAAGTCTACAACAGGTCAGAGGTACAATTTGGATTCATGTTAAACACAGAATACAGTTTAGGGTTAGGATATAGCTTAAAGGGAATAATTTATCCAGTATCGCATCGCAATTTGCTATACAAGCTGGCCAAACTGCTACACAAATGCAAAAATGTGTAGCACTTTTTTGTGTGGATAACCATAGGGTTTTTAGTGATTTACTCTAAAGAAGTAAAAAAAAATCCTAGAAACTGCTATGCAAAACTGAAACACTAAATTATTCCCTGATTAGCCCCTGGTAAGATTAGGCTTTGGATTATGGTTAGGATTAAGTTCATTTCGGTCTAGTGAACCTTCGATCTAGTAAACCTTCAATCAAGTGGACACTGTCTTAAGAATGGAGGATAGATTGCAACTCACGGCTTCTTCCAACTCTTTCTGTTTCTCCTCTTCAAGTTTCCTTTTTTCTTCTTGCTTTTTCTTTTTTTCTGCTTGCAGAAGACTGTGGATGCCAAAAAAAAAATCACATAATTTAAATTTTTAAGCATGCCTCCACACTTCAAAATAAGACAAAATTTACATCCAGGATGTGACAGAATTATTATCTGGTGAAGGAGACATGTGAATTTATGTGTAATCTAGTGGTTTCTGCTAGGTGGCATTAACTTGTGACCCTTGTGATAAAGATTTAAATAGTTATGACTTTTGCAAAACTTTTTCTTCCCAATTTCTGAAACAGGAGTGTATTTCTGACTACTTAAGAAAACTGAAGTGGATAACCATAATGTATGTTCACCTTACATGTAAAGTCTTTGCCTTCACCAAACAGTATCTTCATTTTTAAGTTGTTAGGATTTTAATGTGAACAATGACCAGTTTTTGACATGCGCTGCCTAAGATCATCTATTTATTATATGACACTTGTCATCTTACTGGGATATGCGAAAACCCTCATCAGCAATAAAGCCTCTCGTGAATCTTTCAAGGGTATTATTCTGTTACTTCAAATCAGCAGAAATGCAAGACTTCCTGTAGCTTTCCATTTCTGTCCCTTTCCCGATACTTTGGACACAAAGAAGACATGTTGCTAGATTCTGAACAGCTGGCTATGTATTCATGGTCTTACATGTAATGGCACAAAAGTGGATCTGTTTAGAATATTCTCCCACCACAGGGCTGATTACACTACAACCAATTTGATAGCACTGACTGACAACCACTTTTTGTCTCTATCATTGTCAACAATGGCTCTACTATCCAGTGGCAACTGGTGAGTGAAATTAATATTTGCATTGTTTAATGCTTAGTTTAACAATGCTCAACTCGTCTGACTGGATGACCAAGTGGATTCAATCTGATAAAGGAAAAGCTCCCTGCAATTTTACTCATCTTTCACACCCAGCTGGCTGGTGGCCAGGAATTTTTTTATGCACAGGTTTAAGGCACTGTCCCTGTACAATCTTGCAAAATAACTGCAATTCTAAATTATACTTACTGTACTTTAGAGACCTGTAGAGTGGGGATGGGGATGACATCATTAAAGTCACCTCTTCAATGAATCACATACAAAGAAGATTTAAGTTCACCTTTGCAAGCGTGACATTTGACTTGAACAACAATTTAGGCTACAGTCATATCATCATCATCATATTTTTGCACTACATAAAAGGAAGAGTCTGATTAGTATGTTCTCTCTTAGCAGACTGGGATAGAGCCACACCTGAAAATGTCTGAGAGGTTGATCAAGTATTGGGATTATCTGTTTTCCATCACTTCCACTAGTGTACAAGATGTAACTAACCGGGGGGCGGGGAATCAAACATCGATTCGTACATGTTTCAAAATGTAATAAATGATGTAATAAATTATTTGCAGAAAATCATTTTGCACGATCCTGTAACTGTGTAGGAGGTGGGTGGTGTCCAAAGATAAGAGTACAATTTGCAACCTCACAAAAATGAAAACAAAATTGATTACCCATTTTGTGGCATATCCCTTTGGTGTCATGCCTCCATGGGAGTAGTTTCACCAAGCAAGCAAAGTTGGCTAAATAACTGTTTCTACCCGAGGGTGTTTCAGTCCAGTGTGCAACCAACTTCATTGGCTGGGCAACGGATTGTAGTGGCAAGCCAAATGCCGAGTGGGAGGAAAGCCAGAGAACCTGGAGTAAAACCCACGTTCATCGAATGGGATTTGAATCCATGCACATGTGAAGTACACTGGTGCACAGCAGCTAGAATAGACCACTCTGCCACTTGACAAATCCCAGGAGCAGTTTCAGGTTCTCCCCTTTAGTAATATATTACCCCTAGGATAAAATGTAAATTTGGTATAAAATATCTTATTCTCACTCAAGTTCCTCTTGCTTCTTCTGCCGTGCCTCTTGCTTTAATTTTCTCTTCTCTTCCCTTTCTTCATCTTCCTTCTCTCTCCTGGCCTGCCTCTCTTTCCTCTTGGCTTCTTTCTCTTTTCTTGCTTCCTCCTGTTCTTGCTGTCTCTTCTGATGTGCTAATCTTCTTTGTTCTTCCTTTTCTTTCTTCTCTGCCTCTAACTTCAATCGTTTCTCTTCCCGGAGTCTTGCCTGGGGAGAGTAATACAAGAGCATCAATGATGCTGTAGCTCAACCATGATTTCCATCACCCATGTTTACTGCCATATAGTTTCATTACAGATCCAAACCAAGGAGTCATGAGCAGTCATGATCTAGCACCTTCAGTGCTATAGATGTAAATGATCACAGCAGTGGCATATCAGAAATGCCCAGCTTGCGACAACTTTTTTTAATGTTTGAGGGCACAATACTGTAGGTTGTTTTGCTGAAAAAATGCAGTGCTATTTATACCCTAATTTGTCAGGCCTATAGATCCATAGAAATAAAAGTAAGGGAGAACGCTGACACAATGCGTCCATGCATGTTTAACCGGTGAAGCCATGAAAATTGTGACGGCGCTTTCGTTGTATGGCAAAAGAGCGGTTGATTGGTGTGTCTCCGTACGTACAGCGTACATTCCGCTGCAGAAGTTACAGCTTATTTTATCCGTTTTTCGAAAGATTAGGAGTAATTTTCAAAACAGAAATAAGTCTTGGTGCCTTAAGTATTTTGTTTTATACTCCTAACTTGAAAACTTGTAGTTTCTTTGCCAATACTTGGGGCAAAAACAATGACATGATATTTGTATTACATGCAGGTGCTCTGTTGCCGTACAGCCTAACTGAATCAATGGCTTCCGTCCAGACCGGCAGACGTCATTCTCCCTTACTCTTATTTCTATGGGCCTATCACATTCCTATGGCAATATATAACATATAAAACCAAAACTCTTATGAAAAAGCGTTGGCATGGATTTCACCATCTGACCCTTTGTGACCCCAAATGGCATTTAATGTCAACACAAAGTACACCTACGATGACCCATCATGATCATCCACTGAAACTCTGGCCAACTTTGATAAGATCCTGATACAACCCCCTGGTATTTAAAGGCTTTTGCTTGATTCTACTGTCTGACCTCTCTTTGATGACCCACCATCTATTGGATACTCTGACCAACTCTGATAAGATTTGGATGTAATCCCTAGGAGTTACGGGATTTTGAGTGATTTCACTGTTTGAGCTCTCTTTGACCCCAAATGAACTTTGACCTACTTCAAAAGTACAACTTTAATGACCTGTCATCTACTGAACACTCTGGTCAACTCATAAGATTTGGATATAACCCCTAGGAGTTGAAGACTTGAATGATTCCACTGCTTGACCTCTCCTTGACCCTAAATGACCTGTGACCAACTTCAAAAGCACAACTGTCATGACCATCACCAACTGAACACTGGCCACATTCTATAACATTTACAGATAGCCCCTAAGAGTTGAAGACTTTTGCACGATTTCACTGTTTGACCTCTGTATGACCCCAAATGACCATTGACCTACTTCAAAAGTACAACTTTGATGGCAAATCATCTACTGAACTCTCTTGCTAAATTTCATAAGATTCAAACATAACCCCTATACCAACGAGATACCATGTTTACTCTGGTGACCTCAAATAACTTCTGACCCTACCAAAAAGTTCTTCCTCTCACTATGATAACTTTATACACTAAGTATGAAAAGTATCTACTATTCATTTGTTGAGATATTGTGTTTAAATGAGGTTTCCAGTTTTTCACCTCATATGACCTCACATGACCTCCACCAAAAACAGTTGGGTTCTTCCTCTCAATATAATTCCATAATAACAAATATGAAAATTATTCACCATTCTGTCTTCAGATATCGTGTTTACAAGCAATTTCCAAGATTTATTAACTTTTACTGCCGGTGAATTCAGATAACCATTAATCTCTACCATCTTCTGACTATTTGCATTCACATGCCACCTATGAAAAGTGTCCATGCTTGAGATATTGTGTTTACAAGGTTTTTCCTTTTGAATTCTGGTAACCTCACATGATCTCTGACCTCTGCTAAAACAACAGGTTCTTCCTCTCAATATGATTACTATACCAAGTATGAAAACTATCCATCATTCCTATCTTGAGATATCATGTTACAAGCTAACTGTCACAAACACACTCACACCATCGTGACTGCATAGGTTCCTTTTGCTTTCGCCAAGGAATAAACCCCCTCCCCCCCCCCCCAAAAAAAAATGCCAGGATGGAGACATTTTTTGAGAAACTGCCCTAGGGCAGTTTCCTGGTGGTTTTGGATTTTTTCCATATTTTTTAGTAATGGAATTTGGTACTGTGTGGATCAGAAGTCATTTGGTAAACCTGACACCTGAAGGGATATTTTCCTTATTTTGTTGTCCTTTTGATACTTTAGTCAAAGTAAGATTGTTTGACTTTCATAAGTTTCAAGTGCAATTGCTCACCTCCCACGTACTCCTACTCCACACCACATCACATGTTAAACTCTCAAACTCTCACATTTTTACCAAGAAAAAAATCAATGCATGGGAATGGAAGATGTCTCTTAACATTACAATTGAACACCACATCACGTCTTCCCTACTTTAAAGATTTAACAACAATTCTCACAAAAGTGACAAAACTTTACCTTTTCTTCCCGCTGTCTCTGCTTTTCTTTTTCTTTTTCCAGTGCTTTCTGGGATTTAGGTTTCTGAAAAATAACAGAAGTGTAAGAGATTACAAAGCTGTCTTGCAATTGTCCTGCTTGTTTCTGTAGGAAAGTAACTCAAGAATATTTCACTTTTCATGATAGGAGCCCATGCAATCTCAAACAGTTCTGACCTACCATTTCTGTGTGCAACTTGTTTAGCGAAACACCTTAAGTTTGGAACCACTTTCAAAAACTTGACAAGATCGTTAAGAGGAAAAGTATTTTCAACATTTGGCAACTTAGTCATCTAGTTATCCATGTGCGTGATTGATTACCCAGTTGCCTCATGATCCCCACATTTGAGTAATATATAATTAATTGGGTAAAATATATATTTAATTAAAGTTGGAGACCATTTTTAGGAGAGGCATTTTAAAAACAAATTTCATGACCTGACCTGTAGTGTTTCGCTCCTCCATCCCTTGTAAAAATGTCTTATGATACTTCACAATCTCACCAATCAAACAACCTTGACTGAAATTGGATGGTAAGTCACTCTGGTAAAACACTTTTTAATATTGTTGGTAAGAATGCAGACAACTGACTTTAGCAGTCAGTCATCAGCCCTTGGGTCCACAAAATGAATGTCACTATGGTTAATCACATATATGTAAAGGTGCCAGACAGGCTGTGTTGCTGTTTAACAGTACAGGTTTTTCAACACTTTATAAAGATATTAAATGAAAGACGTTTTTCAAGACCAAGAAAGCTATTTACAGTTCACGGAAGGATAGAGAATTATAATTTCAAGAAAAAAGTGCAGTTGGCTTTTATGGTTTTATGAACTGTAGACACATGAAGCAAAATAATTGCAAGTGCATACTGTACTTGGTTTTCAGTTTTCAGAGACTATTATGGTAATTTTTTCAGACCACACACAAAAATTTCAAGATTTCTTAAGACCACAGTACAATGAAGTCCATGTTTTTCCTGATATGAGGGAACTGCTCATCAAGATTATATTCACAGTCAGGCCTTAATATTATGAAAATTTTGTGGTTGTCCAACAGACAACCTGTCTCCTTTTAAGGTTCTCAGAAAGAAAATTTGGTTGTCCAAAAGCAATTGTTAAAGTTGCCCTGGATCAGGGCTGGAAAAATGTTTATTTCCCGGCAAGCAAGTCAAATTTCCACTATTTTTACATGTTTTCATATTTCCTTTCAAATACTTAAATCTCCCTGCACGGAGCTTCCTACATTGCTGATTTTTTTTCACCCATGCCCTGGATGCCATTTGTTTTCTTTCTTTGTGACACTTAATTTTGTCGGACGACCAAGCTTTTACTTTTGGTTGTGGATCACAAATTTTGGTAGCCATCGACACCCAGATTTCTGTTAAAATTGAGCCTTAACAGTATGACACCTGAAGGAATGAAATATTTCAGAAATGAAACAAACCCCTCTGCCAGTTTTAACTTTGAAATGTGTCTCTGGAGTGGCGCTCAAGGATGAAGTCTGCTTTTTCTCTGATGATGTACTGTTCTCTTTGCAACTGTCACTAGACTGTGAAACCTTTACGACTGCCTCCCCATCATCACTGGCACCACTCTTATCCAAACTTCCCCGAGAGGAGGCAGAGGAATCCAAGTCCTCTCTCTCGGATACGTCTTGAGCAGAATCTACTGCATCACATTCCATCTCAGAGTCATCCGTCAGGTCGATGCAGTCAGAAGTAGACACCTGAGGCTGCTGGGTTGTTTGGAGAAATCCATCTAAAGAGTTGGATTTTGGGGGAGGTTTGAAAAGGGATGACTTTGGAGATGACACAACTTCTGACGAGCTTGAAGGAACCTGTTCTTCGTCTTCAATGATAATTATCTTTGGAGAAGGCTTTAAGGTTGTTTGACTCTTTGGAGTACTGCATGCAGCAGGTTTTGTTGAGGATGATAACGATGGTGATTTTGTAGGTGTTCTTTTCAGTTTGTTGACACCAAACTTAGACAGAGAAGAAGCTTCTTCAGAAACCCTTCGTTTCTTAGGAGCGGGAGACTTCGGCTGGGGAGAAACCACTGTCACTGGATTGTTTGGGGACAGTTTTGGTGCAAAAGGAAGGCGAGCTGGAGAAGAGAAAAAGGCGCAGAGAATTAACAAAGATCTTTAATTCAAGTATGTGGACATCTGGCTTGGGTAGGTTACCCAACTCGTGACTCTTGGCCATGACTCCACTTTCCTTGGTAATTGTAACTCCTACCACAGTGAATTTTAAATACTGTGAAAAATATGCACACAAAACATATTCTGGAGTCTACTTTAGTGTTCTGTTGTAGGTTTGCATGAAGTTTTGTTGTACAACTGGTTGTTTTGGTCTTCTTCTCTGACTATGCGTTTCTCTTTGTTCAGTTGACCATTACGTTTCTCTGGCACTGGCAGTTCAGCACCTTTACAGCTGAGACACTGTAGTATAGGCCTATTGGTGGGCTAGTAATGGTGCTTTAGAGATGTGACATCATTGTCATGGCTTTATCCAGAACTGTGACTAATACAGTAGAACTGCAGGTACTTGACTCTAAACATACTACTGTAGTTGCCCAAACCTAGTGGATATTTATTTCGCTGAACAGCCCTAATGTAAATTAGGACACCCTGGGGAATAATCCATTGGAATTGATTTAAAATCTTGTCACAAATTTTCACCATTTTTGATGTTATGATGGATTAATGCCAAGTGATAACATTTCATTTCTTTATGTTTTGACAAGAGTGAAAACCTGGGGGGAGAACCTTAGAATGCACTTACAGTTACAGGTAAAACTTTTCCAAGGCACGTAACTATTACAAAAAAGCATCAAACCACTTATGGAAAATGTCCTTCAAAATTATTTAAACTTAACTGATATACTGTATGTGCTTGAGTTATAGGTTCCCTACAGACCTTTAAAGTAGTTTGGAATTCTGCACCATTCTGACATGAATAATACATTTTGTATGTTTTGAAATGTATGAAATGTCAGTAATGATAAGGTTGCTGCGTAAATCAGTCAAAGTTTGTTAATTGTCTGTCAAGTCTTTATTTACATACACTCTACAACTTCTATGAGATGGTAAATGCTCTACTGGAAAAATTTGCACTATCCACCTCATAAGCACAATTTCAACACTGCTCTCCTCTGGATGGTCAGGAGAGCACATACATAAGATATCACCACTGTTTCTAATGTTTTTATCCTGTATGAGGCCTGAACTGCATTCGTCATGATGGTGTACCAAGATTGCAATTTGCCAGTTTACATGTTGTGACATGGTGTACAGGTACCATAAGACAATTTTTGTAAATTGTAATTGTAAATTTCTGAAGATTAATCACACTCAGTCTGAAAAAGTATGGAATGTTTACTGTAGCTAAATTAAGGTTCCAAGGCTACTGTAAAAATTGAAAGGGATTCACAAGGCTGAGAAAAATGTATATTTCTCAGAATCAGTGTAAAAAAATACCAAAATTTACATAGAAAGAGCTTTCCAGATTCCAGCTAACCCTTTTCCACCTAACACACTTAAAAACGTTATTTTGCCTCAGTGCAGGGTCAGGAAGCTTCTGCAAAATAGAGTACTAAACCCTAATTTGAGGTAAAGTTAATGATGGCTACTTGCAGGATTGTGGAAGATCCGGGCCCGCAAATGTTGGGTCAGAACTTTCTTTCTTTTTTTTTCTCTCTTAGTTTTAGATAAGCTGACCCATCACCCATGTACAGTAAGTACTGTTTTGCTATTGGTGTTCATGTTCTGTGGGATCTGAACTCCAAGCAAATTAACAAGTTGTCTTCCTGCGACCAGCTGGATATTGCGCTGCATGGATTCTGCTAAAAATTACCCTGTTAAGTACAAAAATTAGCTTCCTAATGTCTATTTGCAGGGTATGAAAGGATAGCCACCTAACATGTGTCAATGTAAGGAGATCAATCATGCATAATCTGTGAAGGATGCTAATTGACTGTGTCATCCTGCTCACTGCTTCAACTGACCAGTACCACCAAAGGAGAAAGGAGCAGTTGAACATTTTAAGGGGGCCAAGGCTCCTACCTGTACCCTTTAAGTATCCACTTTAGACAAAAAAGAAGCACCCTGATCTGGGGACAGCTCCATCAGCAGTATTTACTTGTATCCTTTATTTCATTTAAGTCAATTATGACTAGAGAGGGCAAGGCTGCATGGTCTAGCTTTGGCAGATATATGTCTGTGCACCAAGGCCAAGCAAAGGGGGTATCCAAGGCCAAAACTTAGAAGTCTTGAGCACACCAAACAGAAGTGCAATTAAATATAGAAGGGCACCAAGGCCATTATGCCCTTTGGTGAGAGTAACTCTCAAAGGGCATCAAGGCAAAGTGAAGGTGCCTACAGGCTATGGTCTTAAGTGCAATCCCTGTGATGACAATTCCGCATGTACAATAACAGCAACCATCCTTGGATCCACCCCTGTAATGAGGAAACATTTTTAATTACCCCCAGTGCCTAAATTACGATATAAAGTTAAAATTTTGAATTTTTGGTATCCTGGCTTCAGTGGCTTGTAACGGTTGTGTGCATAATTTGAAAAAGTGTCTGCATGGTCACAAATTTTTGAAAACCGAATTGAATTGTTTTAATATTACTCACTTATGAAACATTTATTTGCATGCAAGATGTGGGGATTGTTTAAGTTTGACCATTTGTCATTAGTATGTGAAGAAAACTTAACAGGTTTGGCAAAATTTGGTGAATTTCATGAACCAACTCAATGTGTCTCTTTAAGCACTGCATGATCAGACACTTTCCCCATGACAATTTCATTTCCAACCCAGGACAATCCCCCCCCCCCACACACACACACAATTCCCAACCATGGCAATTACCCTTCAGACAACTTTCCCAACAAGAAAATTTGGAAATTTTGTCAACTGTGATGATTGTCTGGGGTGGGCATTTACATCTTTGGGGAACATGTCTGGGAGGGAATTGTCCAGATACTGAAACCCTACCATTATTCTAGCACTTGGAATTCGGGGCTGGAATTAAATCGTGGCTATGGAGACAATGACCTTGGTAGTTTAAATGGCAAAAGACTTGGTGCTTTCTGGGGAAAATCCAACCAAACATATGTCAAATAACACATGAACTTTAATTTGGCTTTGGTCCTCTTGAGATGCATAAATATACCATTTAAGCTAGAAGAAAAATGGCCTTGGCCCACAGTGGCTCATTTTCAACCCTGAGAATGCTATGACAAGAATGAATTGCCCTGTCCATTGACTTGCTTCAACTAACCTTGTTTCATCTTCTTAGATGGAGGGGACAAAAAATCCTTGGTCTTTCCTTTACCTGTGAATAAAAAAGTTAAAAAACAATTTTATATTCAAGGCTTACAAGCCTTATTTTAAGCAGGCTTGGGCCAGGTGCCAGTCTATTCTACCTTTTGCTCCTGGCTTTGTAAATATCAGCAGAACCAGGTGCCATTTTTCCATCACCAGGAGGCTTTTTTAAATCAACTTCAAATTATACATGATGCAAAACAGATGCATACATACATGGAAGAAAGTGCAAAGGATTTTCTGTAGCTAATCTCTAATTTTTGTCACCCCAGACAGATCAAATTCTCCCAACCATGCAACTTGTAGCTCCTCCCATAAGGGCATACCTGTATAAATCTCCTCTCCTTGTGCAGACACAAACCTATTTTATTGCTTCAGACCATGTCCTGGTGAGTATACAAGGATATAATGTGTAACCCCAACACACTCTCTCTCTGCATTGTGTGGAATGTGAGTTATTCTGCATCATTTGAAATTTCAAACTTCGATGTCAATCAAAGAGCAGGAACCAACTGAGAATTTTGATACCCCCACACCAAAAATGTAAAGGGTGGCGACTGCTTGACTTAAAAAGCTGTTGATACAGCACACGGTCTGATTTTTGGCTTCAACATATTACTCACAGCTTGCCATGTAAGTCAGAACCGCAGCTACAAAAGTTTCTGCTGCAGTGTCTTTCCATGTAATGGGGATTTGGCATCCCCCCAAACCAGGAGTTGCTAGCAACTCTCTGCTCAACCATATTTAGGAATAACCTCAGAGTTCTAAATACAGGTGTTCTACACTGTTGGTGCACTTTGACATTCATTCACAGAATACAGTTCAGATTTGGATGGTCAACAATGCAGGCTTCTAGCTAGGAAAAATATTAAAGGGCAAGAGCAGTCGTCCCAAACTTATTTTGAAGCAACAGCTAAATCTCACAATTTTCTTCTTATTTCTCTGCAAAGTATCTTTCACAATATTTTAGGACTTCAATATTGTATATTCAAGGTAAACCAATCAGTTACTTCCAGTAAATTTCACATTTGAGGAGAAAAAATATTGTCACATGACTCTCAAGAGCCAATCATGAAACAAGACAGTCTACTGCACTACTTCAAGTTGGGGTGACTGCATATCCCCTTTAAACTGGGTGGTAGTTAAATGGCACTGCATCATTCTCACCTGATGTTGGCCATATCTGAAGAACTAAATGACATTGTCTGTGGTCAGCTGCTTGAATTTTGGTTGTTCCCAAAACAATATTCAGTTGAATGTTTTGTGTCTGATACTGTATACTGTAGGCTATTTACAGTTAAGAGTGATCAAATTTCAAACTTGGTAGTGAGATTCAAACTGGGTGGTGAAATTTCAAACTGGGAGCTGAGTTAAAATTTAATTTCACATTGAGTCCCACACAAAATATGATTATTTCCTACCAAACAGGAAGGAATGTGTGTAACTTTTTGCTTCAAGTATATAAATGATCATAGTACAGCAGGCAATATTATATACTTTGCCGTGTGGTATCAGTCACACGGTACCCGGTTGTTTCGCCCCACTGCCAATTTGCCCCCAAAATGGAAGTTGTTTCGCCCCCAGGTACAGGCTTCCACAAATTCTTTTTCTATTACTTGCCCATTTCTGCTAGCTGTTTGCTAAATCTACTTGCCCACTTGAATATTTACTTGTGCAGTTTGAGTTTGCCCAATTGCCACTGTGGAGAAGACTTTGCCGGGGTACTTGCCCAGAGGACTATGATACTGAACTGTGCACTTGTCCGAGTGATTTTGTTCTTGCCCCGGCCTGTCGGGCCGGGGATTTGTCGAGCCCTACCCAGGTATCTACCAGTTCGCCCCTTTGATTTTACTACACTAGTTGCTGTAACTGAACAAATACAGTTGAGACTGTTTTCAATTAGAGAGAGGGTTATGGTTAGGGTATGAGTGGCTGCATGACTGAAAAGAATTGGGTATTTTAAAAAAGCCACAAACAAAGAATGCTGAAAATACAATAAAAATACAAATACAATAAATACAACAAAAAAATTAGCATTCTTTAATTTAAGCAAAGCATAAACATGACTGAAAAAAACTGGTACAAAAAAATGCTGAAAATACAAAAGAAAAAAGTAAAAGTTGACTCCAAAAAGAGAGTTGGTGCATAAAAAAAGTAGCGTTCTTTAACCAATTAACTAGGGCTGTGAACGTTTAGCAAAATTACTAAACGTTTAATCACAAAATTTTGCAAACGTTTAGCGATTAATCGCAAGTCCCTATGATCAAAACAGAGAATATAAACCAGTGTTCGAATTAGAAAAAAAAAGTTACATGCACCTGTGCATGTAGCTACAAAATTTTACCTGCACAAATAAATTCTTAGATGCACCATTAAAATATGATAATTGCATTTGTTCTATCACCAACTCACAACAATGTGTTAGGGATGTCGATTTGCAATTTGTTAATAATGAGTTACTGTAATCATTTAATCACATAGATATTTTGCAATTAAACATCGATTAATCGCACTTGTATTCCTCAGAATTGCAGAATCATTCCGTGCAACGATTGGCTGAAATGAATTTACAGTTTACGTACTGTAGACACAGTTTTGGCACAGCCTGATTTTGTACTTTCAATCTGTTGTTCATAACTTCATATTAACAATGGCAAAGTTACAAATAAACAATCCGTAAAATCGGTAGTGAATAAGTCAGACTTACTAATTTTATTATGGCTCCAGTGCTGTGAAGCATTGTGCGGTGATGTACAGTAGGCCAATACAATCTCAAAGGTATGCCTACTGGACTATGGACTATAGGCTATTCATTACTTGCAACGAGTCTACTTATCTCATTCTAGGCCCTGAGATTTTTCCTGCCGATCATCACCACAAGTCCACAGCCTTGCGCAAAAATACTGCAGTGATGTGCTGAATCTCCCATAATTTACTTTCTTTTAACTCTTCTGAAAAATATCTGTAATACACACAGAATGTTTCTTTGTGTCTATGACTGAAAAAATTACGAACGTAAGCCTACTGTCTTACTTCCTCTAACTGAGCTTATCCCTTACATGTGTGCGTGTACGATACGACATAGTAGGCCTATAGCGCACACTGTTTAGTACAGTGCATGTAGGAACGTTTTGCAAACTGGCGATTTTACATACGTCAGTCGAAATCACCGAACTGTTGTCTAGTAAATGAAAACGGACATTGCACAGTTGCACTAAATATCCTAACGTATGTTGTGTATGTTCTTTATGGCCTATGCTACACACGTGTTTCTTAATTTACGCAAATGAAGGACACATGAATGACACACTGTCTACATGCAATCCGAACATAAATACTGCCATACGCAAGCTCCTGCAGTCACATAACACGAATTAACAAGTAGATTTCTGTCTATTTACTCTTTTTTATTAATCTCCAATCAGTTTTTAGGTTGTTGGAGAAATCTATCTCACTCGAATGAAGGACAATTTTAGGCAAGAAAAAGGCAATTTTTGTGCCCTAGACCTACATGCACGCGTGCAGGTAAGCAATTCAAAGTTACATGCACCCCCAAAAAGTTACATGCACTGGTGCATGTGTGCATGCGTTATTTCGAACACTGATATAAACATGCTCTTGAACATGATGAATATGTAAAATGTGTTAGTGACGTCCAGGGGGCATAGTTTCCATGAACCTCAAACACGGATCCTCATAGAAGCTCAACTTTGATGCCGTATCTTTATGTGTGTCCCATTTGTATATATACTGTATGTATTTCACTTTTTCAAAAAGAGTTAAAGTGAACATCTAACTTTCTGTAATGACTGCAGATTTTTATTTCGTACGGAAAAATGGGTTGTGCCATTAATCGCTGGTAGCGTTGTACTAAACATTTATTACACATGCGATCGTTTAGCGATTAATTGCTAAACAGTCACAGCCCTACAATTAACTGCGTATGATGGATATATCTGTCTGTAATATATTTGTAGGCCTACACAAATTAATTCAGCAGTGGGGTAAAAGTTGCAATATTTTAATTCTGCAGTTAGGCCTAACTGGTTTAGGAAAACATGAATGCATAGGCCTAGACAGTAGACCTGGAAAAAACATCAGTAACTTATTTCCAAAAAAGGGGAAAAAAGAATGCCGAAAATACAACAGAAAAAGAAAAAATTGAAAAAACAAAGTTATACGGCATTTCAAACACGAAATAACGAAAATAACAGGAAAAGGGGAAAAACTGCAAGAATTTCACTAGCTTACCTGTAGGCCTATATACCTTCTTGACTAGTCACTATTCTTGACATTGCTTAATAAAGAACTTCCTTCTAAGGGTAGTGCTGCCAATAGATTAGGGGGTGAACTGGTCAACGCTTGGGGCGAACTGGTTTTGGAGAAAACTGGTTGGGGGCGAAAGTGCTATGGGGTAAAACGGCCATAGGCCTAGGCCTAAACCAATCACAGCTGTTTTGTTGGCATAGCCTAGGCTAGGGTACCATTGCTGACACCTCAGCGTAACTTTGGCGTTGGCTTTAACATCAGGCCTACATGAATGCACTCTGGGAGGAATGCCAGAGGTAGGCTGGCAAGGGACTGAGTTGAGGCTGCTCCAAGACTAAAGACTTGACTCTGGTGTCATTAGTTTAGGCCTAACTGAGGAAGGTCTTGATTCTGCTCCACTGTTGACTAACGTTTCTTCACAGATCATTTTGGCTGGAACTTTTGGAAGTTGATAGGGCCTATCACTGTTTCTCAAACTGGGAGTGCTTGAATAGGCCGGATCATGGCCACTATCTGTCCGGTTGTTCCATTCCATTGAAAAATAGGGGGTTGCAATCTTTACTTTCACATTTTTGTGGTAAATGATGAGTCGTTCTCAAAATAATTCTTCTTAGACAATTTAAAAATAAAGGTGGATAATATACAACCAAAAATATTTTGAGGCTCGAATGGAGAATCCGTGCCCGGAAGTGACGTCCGTGATACGCATAGGTATAGGGTTAGGTATAGGGTTATATACGTTAGTAGGCATACAGATAGGGTACGCATACGCATAGGGATAGGGTTACATACATAGTAGGCATACGGATAGCATACGGATAGGGATAGGGTTATACATATGGTACGCATAGAGATAAGGTTAGGGTTATACCCGTAAGGATATACGTATAGAATACGTATACATGTATAATTATAGCCTACGTATACATCTGTAAGTACTTATAATATTTAAAACCGTTTGCCGGCAGCTCGGCTCGCAGCGCTATCGGTTAGGGCATAGGATCGCTATACTGAGATTTATACCGCGTTCGTATTCTTGCAATGTTCCGCGTTCAAATCCCACTGTTGCTTTCTGTTGAACAGCTTGTCTTGTCACGTTACTGTTGGTTCTTTTGGAACTTAACTTGTCACTGATCTTTTGTAAGTTTTAAGTTATAATTTACGCAACTTCCGGTCACGGATTCTCCATTCGCACCTATTTTGAGAACGACTGTCTTAATATTTCTTATTTTTTTAGCAAAAAGTATGAATACTTCAGTATTCCTAATATCGGACTGTACTAGTCTGCCGGACGGATAGTGGCCATGATCCAACCTACGGCCTAGGCCTAGTTGTGTGATGTGAAGTGGAATGTGCCTAGGCTATACTTAGGCCATGTAACGTAATGCGCAGCTCTGTTCAAGAGCCTAGCCCACCCTGGCAACTAACTTAAAACTTAGCTGTCTCACCTACTGTAGGCCCCTGTTAGGCCTAGCCTAGCCAACATAATGTTATTGTTAGAACTTAGGCTAGAGCCTAGGCCTAGCGTTAGCCTCGTCTTGTTCACACGCTCACCTGCGGCATCCAAGTTTCTCTTTTTGTTCTCGGAACCAGTTATTCCTGGTCCATTGTCGACTACTTCACCGATCATTTTGGCTGGAAGTTGATATCACTGTTTCTTGAAATGGGGGTGTTTGAATAGTTGTCAGGAAAGTCAATGTTTTTATGCATATAAAATGAAACTACGTCGCCTAGCCAATTGCGTAAAAAAATATGTACGGACATAGGCCTACACTTGTGTACGTATTTACGTGCCGGTATTACTGGAGCTGAGTACGTAGTGTGTACAGCCACTGCCAAATAGCTGCGAAATTCATAGTGCGCGAAAATATCTTGAACTTGGCGGTAAAATGACGACAACCTCTCTTTGTGGTCACCTAAGACGGTATTGTTGATTGGTTTGCTTTCAGGAGTGTGTAACAGTTTGTCCAATCAAAAAATATAACACATAAAGTACGTATCCAAAGACGTGTGTTCTGGTTGGTTTATATTTAATAAAATAATGAATTCGGACCAATTAGCTCCCATCTAATAGATTACTGTACGGTATCTTTTAATGACCTGCTAAGAGCTCTTGACATCTAGGAGAAACCATTCGGTGCGCACCTTATATATAGTGCAGGATCGTTCATGCAGGTTTCGCAATTTACGTACTGGAAATAACAAAACGGCCAGCTGCGGAGCTTTTTCAAATATTCTGCAGTCTTCACACCACCTGAACTGGTTGTCCTTTAGAGGACGTATGCAGCAGTGGCCTAGCCAGAGGGGGCAGGGGGCAGAGAGCCCCCCACAGAAAATTTGGGGACGGAATGGGCGATGTTGATAAAATGATGAAAAAAAAACCGGACCCCCCCCAAAAAAAAAACCCGTGAGAGGAGGGAGGGATGGGAAGTTGGTGGGTCAGAGTGGGAGGGGATAGGAATCTTGGTCTCGGGGATGAGTAATGACGGTGGAATCCGCAGCAAAACGGACGGCATATTTATTAAATGCAGGACGCATTGGCAATAGGCCCCCGCAAAGTCAATGAAAACCATATTAAGGATGCCATCTCGTCTGGAAACAGTGTTCCGGATTTTTTCTTTTTTTTAAATAGATTATGCCTTGGGGACTGAACCCTAGCCCTTATTTCGAACCCTAATCCTGATTTTGAAACAAAATAAATAAATCTCGAAAAAAGTATTGGTTGTCAATGCCATTTTCACGCGGATGGAGGACCGTCTCTCCAGGGGTGGCGCCAGATGGGGGCAGGGGGAAGGGGACCACGGTCCCCCGTCGGGGAATTTTTACAGTTTCGTCGGGAGTCTTAGTCGATATGATAAAGCATGAAGTCCTCGGAGGCGACAGTCGCCCCGACGGTTTACCTGTTTTTTGCTCTCAAGAGGACACTTCTCTAATAAGAACCCAAAATTTTTGGCGCGCTACGCGCGCTGTAGGGTCACTCCATTTTCTTCAATATTTCTATTCCACATAGCTACATAGCACAATTCCTGTCCACCTTACCAAGTATCATGTAGGCAGAGTACACAGCTTATGCAGAGGTCGTAAATTTCATCCCATATCTTCTCTAATGTGTGTCATGCTGTGCAGTCAGTTGGTGAGCGAGTCCAGGTGGTTTCGATACAATGTATGTTATCCCCGATACGGTCTTCAACCCCTACAGTGTTCTTTCTTTCTTTCTGTCTTTTTGTTCTTAATGATTACATATGTTTTTTGTGGAAGTCTACCAAAAATTATCGCGCGCTTCGCGCGCTTTGCAGTTTCAAAATTCAGATTCAAAAGAACGATATCAGTGCGCAACTACTTGGTTCTTGAAGTATTAAGTGATATAATGCAAAATATGCCCTGCAATGGCATGGAATAGTTAGGCTCCTTAAAATCCCCTTCTCACCATGCCACCCCTCGACGAAGTGGGTTGTCGGAACTTAGGGTCGCTGGCATGGCGTTTGGGAAAATTCTGTCGCCACCCATGGTCGGTTTACTTATTTTGACTTTCAAAAGGATCATTTCTGAGATAAAGCCTACAATTTTCGGTACGCTTTGCCCACTCTTCCTCAGTGCCGTTACTTATAGCTAAATATAGTCCAATGTCATCTCATTTTCGTAAACCTACTTAATGTTCTCGTCTGTCGTGAGGTACGGCTCGTGACCCGAGGAGGGAAGTAAAATGTGAGTTATGTCTGATAGGGCCCACCTGCCAGAAAAATTGACCTACATAATTTTTAAATAAGTACAGATTCTCTTTAGTGTAGGCTTACCCAAAAATTTTCGCGCGCTTCGTGCTTTCACAGTTTAGATTCGGGATAAAAACGGTAAATCTATGTTCCTCTAGTATATAAAAAAATTATGTAATATACACCCGGCAATGGCATGGTACAGTACACAGGATTTCTTCAAATCCTCCCTCACCAACCCCTCGATCTCATCGACGTTATCGAGGCTTCGGGTCGCTGACCTCCCCGTCGGGGTGTCTGGCCCCATTCGTGCTTATCCTGGCGCCACCCCTGCGCCCCTCTAAAAACCTGTGGAGAACACTGGGATCTAGTATAAAAAGAAGCACCATTTTGCATCTAAGCCCTTTGAGACAGCAAAAAAATTTCCCCTCCCCCAGGACTGCAGTCAAGAATGGGGACGATGAGTTGACTATGCCGGGCCCCTCATACCAAAAACCTGGCTACGCCCCTGGTATGCAGGGGCGTAAATACGTGTGTGTGTGTGGGGGGGGTGACCCCCTCGTGAAAATCAAAAATCGGTCTCTGGGCGCCAAAAAGCAGGTCTCAAAAAGGTTAATTGATCCAGGCGCGGCGGAAACTGAAGGAAAAAATATTGGGGGGGGGGGGGCTGAATGCCAGGAAGACTCTCTAAGGGGAGCGCCACCATCAGTTGGCGCGGAGCGTACAAGAAAATTTTCAACTTTCACAAACCCTCCAGATGACCGGAAACGGCACTTCTCGAGTGTTCTAAGCTGCATGTACGCAGCCTTGAAATATGGATCTCATGTCTGCAATTTCTCAATTAATGAAAAAAATCAATTTATGAAAAAAGGTAATACATTTAAGACGAGATGAGATGATACAAAAATCATAATGAATTATGCATCCTCTTTCATTTACTCTGCCTGCAATGCTCCCATATTCACCTTCCACATCTCTGTTACATTTGTTCGTCACCCCATCGATAGCCTACGTGTCCATTACTCAATTATATATCCCCTAGATCATACCATTTGTCCCCAACACCCGCCCTCTTCTTTTGAGGTTCCTCCCCCAAGCTACCACCAACCTGCAATGTCCCCTTTACCCACCTTCTATATCTCTGTTACATTTGCTGAGCATCCCATCCATTCATGTCCATTACTTATAACCCCTAGGTCATACCATTTGTCCCCAACCCCAGCCCCCTGTGGTTCCTCCCGTCAGGCTGCCACCAATCTATTGTCCCATCTACCTTCTAAACAGGCGCTGCGTAAAGAAAAAAAACATGGTGGGGGGGGGGGGCTGAGTGATAGCAAGACTATCTAAGCGGAGCGCCACCATCAGTTAGCGCGGAGCGGATAAGAAAACTTTTGGCTTTACAAACCCTCCAGATGACAGGAAACGGCACTTCCCGAGTGCTCTTAGATGTACCAACGCTTTGCTCTCTAAATTCTCCAGTATGCGACAGACTTTAACATACTGTTTGAGTTCATTAGAACTCAAACATAGCACCTAACAGCAGCTTACATTCAACTTAACAACTGAGTAGTCATCTTAAGGGATATATCTCTTAAGTAACCACTCATTTAATCAAGGGATGAGTATTGACCTTTAGTCATCACAATCAGCGCTGATAGAAGTCGATACAAATCACCTACATACCTTTGTCAAAAAGATACCAAACATCAACAGGTACAGTTAAGGTGTACATATCCTAGGCTTTGCTGTAGCATATTCAGCAACTATCCTCGATGGAGCTTAAATATTTAATCCTGCAGTTTGCCTTTCTTTCAGCAGGTAAGCAAGTTGTCTCAAGCATTACCGTACCGTTCTGGAATTATTAGTAAACACCGTGTAAATTGCTTTAAAATATGAAATAATGGACTATATTCTAAGCTGGTGCCAACGATAGAACCAACGGCTGGTTGGGATTCTGCATTCTTCGATAGTAATTAAATATGCAAAAGGCCGGTAAATAATTGCATGTATACTGAAAACTGGGTTTTAGTAGAGGGGTGGGGACCTTTTCTTCTGTCCTCATTAAGGGTCATGTGGATATTCATAATAACACTTGCGGACCAGAGCTCTCTGCAAGGACATGGGCCAGGTTTCTAAAACTCGTTTACTCCTACAAGTACGGACTAAAGTATATTCATAAATGTTAAATTGTGCATGCGCAGTAGCGTTTAACTGGTAGTACTATCACGCATTGTATTTTCATAAATAAAATACACGAAAAATGGGAAGCATCTAAAATGGTGAGGTAACACAAATAATAAAATTTTATGAGTTGTTAAAATTGCATTCATGAAATACCTCGAGGGCCGGATCAGATGGTCTCTCGGGAGGTACACGACAGGAGGACCAATGACCTGGTAACTCCATGGTATAGGGAATGAATTTAAACCTGACACAATCACTAGCTATAGGAGTGCATTAAACAACCTAAATGTGGTTGATCTCTTGCAAGGTTCGAGGACGACTGATAGACAAAAGCGACACCATGGACTTTATATTTTTATAACTGTGAACAGGATTTCTCCAGTACCTAGAGGGAAAAGTTTCATTATAATGAACACACTACATGGCATGCAAGATTTTAGATATTTATAATTTCCTTGGCCTTGGTAAAAGCACAATTGTTTGTTCCTCTAGACGTCACTTTATAGCCTCACAAAGGCAGGCCATGGTCTGGCCACCAACTGTATGGAACAGCATACGCTGTCTCTCCGGCTGGAATCTACTTTCCAGAATTTACCAGCATCTTCGATTTCGCCTAAAGATTCGCACTTTTCGTGCGACAAAAGCTTGCGACCTTTTGCGACTTCTTGCGACCACCCTCTCACACTATGCGATCGACTTACGACCTCTTGAGATCTCTTGCGGAGATCGCAAGATTTTTAAGCATGTTTAAAACCTTTCGAGCTCTCGCGATCATGGCTTGCGAGCTACCACCTTGCGAGCAAACGCTCTCACACTTGGCGACCTTCTCGAGGTCGCAGGAGGTCGCAAGGAATCGCAAGAGCTCGTAAGCCGTTGGTCGCTAAGTGGGAAGCCGGCTTTAACACTGGCCACGCCTAGTGGTTACAAAGGATATAAGGAAGTGGTATTGGGGTTGAGAGGTAAAATGTGAGACAGAATTACGTTTTGAGAAGGCGATTTTTACAAATGCAAAATTGCTTGTTTGGACAATAACAATATATTGTCATTTCATGGAAGTAGTTTATACATATCAAGTTACGCTTTACGTTCTTGGTCAGGAAGAGACACGTAACCATAACAAATTTAATTTTACAGGAGTATTGGCGTGTAACAAGAAATATGGTACCCATGAAGGAAGTACGTTTGTTTGCGAGTGTTCGGCTGACTCATGCGATACTGTACAAGACTTTGATGATATGATCCCAGGACGGCATTTCGTGGTGTATACATCCAGTAAATGGGCAGCAAGGATGGTGAAGCAGACGTTTAGTATACGAAGTGCACCGCAGTACCCAGGTCAGAGGATAACATTGAAATAATAGTGTTGGTAAAAAGGTTTTGGAGGCGGGATGGGAGAGATACAGAATTGAGGAGGACATAAAGTATGAGGGAAGAAGTATGCCGTGCTTTGTATTTTGAAAATGGCTCGTGGTAATAGATTTCACGGGTTTCCTTTCCACACCCATGTAAAAAACTCTTTGTAAGAAAAACAATGATTCGGATCGTATGTTCATAGCCTATATTCATTGCTAAGATTTTAAATGGCGAACCTTTTATTTGCCAAATATTACTGAACAATAATTTGTAACACCAGATGGCCATGACACTAATGCAAGGACCTACTTTGATCGCTTTTAACATTGAAAATTATCTCCCACAATATTTGGCATAAGTGGGTGTTCATGATCGAGTCATCATTTGAATTTAATATACCGGTGCTATGAGAGGTGATCGTGGATAAAAGCGATGGGATTTGAAGCAAAGATGTTACAAATCGGAACTGTAGAGGTTCGATTCCCAGCCGGGTAATGGGTGTGTTACTCAAAGGAACAAATTGCAGCTTCCATTTCCCATCTGAACCGAACTTCTACAGACAAGATCCAGCATTAAACTTAAAATGAGTAATTGGAGGCCAGTCGATGTGAAGTTGTAGCCCATAGGCCCTTACGGCGTCTCTTAACATTCGTGGTCGCCATAGGTTCAACGCCTGAATTTTTTATTGTTCCTTCTACAGGCACCGGAGTTACGTTTACACTCAACAAGCGAACAAAGTATCAAGAGATACTCGGATTTGGTGGTTCCTTTTCAGACTCTGCTGGTATAAACATCGTGAGTTTATCTGAATCTACGAGGGAAAATCTCATGAAATCGTATTTTTCAGCAGAAGGTAAGACCAAGGATTCGCACTTTTCCCAACTTAAGTGTTACGACATTCGTGCCACTTAGATCAAAACACATAGGACAAAACAATTGACTGATTTCCAAAATGGAAAATTACTCGAAGTGCTTTTACAAAGTTTTGCAAGTTCCGAAAGCTTCATTTTACATCCGAATGGAGTCTTCGTAGAAGAACTTTTGTAGATCTTTGTGGGGATGTTTTGCCCCACGATTGAATGTTATACGTAGTGACGTGTCATTGGCTTGTTAAAATACTTTATGGCTGAGTTCGATTTCGTAAAATCATAGACGTAGACTGTATATATTTGAGCTGTGCCATACTAAGAAGAAAAGGGGGCGGGCAACCGTGGTATCAAGCTTGAAGAAAGGTGCCATACCATGGGCAAAAATCAGAAAATCACTAAAGAATAGGTTTATTTTTCCACTCTTTTTAAATTCCTAGCAAGGGGTCCTATACTCCAAGCCCCTTGGCTGCGCCACTGGGAGAGTCCCTTATGTTGGATCACTTATCATTCAGAGTGGGTTGTGTCCCTAAATATTTAGAGTCCCTGTTGTGCTTCTAGTCTTCGTGAAATGTTAACAATTTTGGGCACACTTTAGCGCTCAGACGTTGTTAAGGGTAAAGGTAATTGTGGGCTGTTGTTGGATATTTAACGTAAAAGTAGTAACATACCTGGGACTGATCGAGATATCCGGTATAATCCTGCACATCGCTAGCTTACCTTAGGTTTTAGTGATGTAGCGCTGAAAATTGTTAACCCGAAACTCTGTGGCTCCTAGCTTACTCTAGAGTCGTTAGGCTTGGAGTGGATGCTAACGCCCCTAAAATGTTAAAGTTCGCAGATAACTTCCTTTTTATGTAGGTTGTTATAGGTTAATACCTTAAAAAGGCCCCGTGTCACTGTGTGTATATACAGAAGAGCCCCCTCTAATCGTCTAATTTCTTTCACAGGTTTAGAGTACAATATGGCCCGGGTACCGATGGCCAGTACGGATTTTTCTACTCGTGAATATTCATATGATGACATCGATGGTGATTTAGCTCTTGACAACTTTGCTCTAACAGACGAAGATATAAACTATAAGGTAGAGATCCACCTGTGTAAAATGTAACGTCAATATGTTAAGATGGAAATGCCAGTCTGAGGGTAGTAAAGTCATTCTTCTGGTTTTAACTGAAAGGGGCATATTTATTGAAAATAAAATCATGTTAAACCCTTGAAATAAACAAGAAATTACAAGTGATAAAAATACTATTTGTGTAAATTTTATTTGCTTGTTAAGATACCGTCCCCATCAGTGGCGAAGCTAGGGAATTCGGTCAGAGGGGGCGAGAATGGCCTGTAGGGGCGCTTTGAAGTAAGTAGATACACTATGCCTCAATACCGGTACGGTAAAAACCTAAAAACGACGCCGACAGGCAATTTTAGTCCGTGGGGGGGGGGGGGACTGAACAACCCCCTGACCATATGGACGCTCCACCACTGATCCCTACTGGACCATTTCAAGGTAGCTGTCATTTTCAAACATAAAAAAGTGCAGGAAGCCTTAAATGATGCCAAAGGTCCACTTTATTCCCTTATTTCGTTATACTAGTTATCATAGTTTTGGTGCCATATTGCACAGTAGATATGGAGGCTAAGGATTTCAGCAATATGTATGTTAAAGACAACGTTTAGTTTTTCATTTGTCTTTGCAATATCATTTCAATAAAGATATGAGCTTTTTGGATGTAAAAACATATTAGAAAGCATTTTTAAAAAGCACTTAAAGGAATGCAATTTTAGCAATGAAAATGAAATTAGCATGTATAGTTACATAGATTCAGTACAAGTCGCTTGCCATGGGTGTTCAACAACTTACAAATATACGTGGGTGAGAGACAAGGAAAAGAATGGCTCTAGGTTTGGTATCTGTTTCATTTTTAGCTTACTTTTATCTATATACCTCCTCAGCAGGCGGACAAGAGACTTACCAAACATTAATAAAGGAAAATATAACTCTAGATGACACATAGCATAAAAATAAGAAAAAGGGAGTCCCAAAAAGGAAGAATCAAATAATTAACGTGAAGTGTTTTGCTCAACAGACGTGAGAAACCGCACAAAACTACACGACGGCCCCAGGGCCGCCGACGGGGGGGGGGGGGGAGACAGGGGGACAAATGTTCCGGGGCCCGGGGCAATGGGGGGGGGGGGAAAGTGGTCATAAAGTATACATTTCATGTCGAATTATTTCCTCGATCTTCACGCCCAGCTACAAGGAAAT
Organism: Holothuria leucospilota; assembly: GCA_029531755.1. NCBI lineage: Eukaryota > Metazoa > Echinodermata > Holothuroidea > Aspidochirotida > Holothuriidae > Holothuria > Holothuria leucospilota. The sequence goes on from CM055974.1 coordinate 26,470,740, forward strand.
ACGGAGGAATTTTGGGAATTTGAAAATCACAGGACAAGGTTCAAACTTATTTAATTAGGCCAAACTTGGCAGATTTTATGAAAAATTTGGCAGATACTCGTTCACATAAACTGACAACGTCAGCGCACATTCATAAACTGTTGTCACGATTCAAGACGCTGAGACGATCAGATGATTGAGATATGGTGGAAATATGGATTCAATTTGGAAGCGACTTACAGTGACTATCCTATGTGTATTGTGTATAATGATCATCATTTTCACATTGAATGTAGAGTGGGGGTATTCCACCTCTACGCCACGCGGTTTGGGTTGGTATAAGTACTCACGGGGGGGGGGGGGGCATGGACAGTGTAAAAAAAGAAAAAAGAAAAAAAATCCTGTATGAAAAGTGCCAACTCGTGGTGGCGCTCTAGTGTCAATGGTTATTCAGGTGAACAACCACACTTACTTTGGTGAGAGGGGGCCCGCATTGAAATTTTGTACCGGGGCCCGGATCGGCTGTCGGCGGCCCTGGACGGCCCCTTGTGGTGGAAAATTGAATATAATTTAGATCACAAATTTTACATGAGATTAAAAATAATTTATAAAGTTAATCAGCTTGAAATGTATTTTTTTTGAAAACTCTGCTTGAAGTGTATCTGGCCAGATTTTGCATGTGCAGATCGGTTTCCCCATCACTTTTTCATTCTTGAAGTCCATTTCATATACGTTACGTAAGAACTTTTTCTTTGTGAGGTACATAGATCCATCTGTTCTGAGCATGTTAGCCTATTAAATATATGATGGTATACCCTACCTGATAGAATCACACTCTAGGAGAAAATGGTGAGGCTATCGCTTTTGTTCACACTGAAACTTACAGATACCTTTGATACATGAAGCGATTGCGTTAAGTTCACAAGATATCAAATTATTTGCCTCACCGTGGTCAGCACCAGGGTGGATGAAGACAAACGGACGAATGAAAGGTGGAGGACGATTGCATGGAGAGCCAGGAGGGCAATATTATAAAACGTGGGCGAATTATTTTGCGAGGTAAAATTGATTTAAGTTAAATATTTTTAAAATTGAATTGAATTGTTCAAAGGGGAATTACTATTTTGTCACTCTTTTCACCCACCTCGGTGGTTTAAGCAGAATTTTAGAAATTCCCTGGGTGGGGAAAGTTTCCGTACAACCTTACGACCCCTTTCCCTCCATTTCTCCCCTATTTTTCTCAAATTCCCCCAGACTTGACCAGTCACCAGTGGCACTGACGATGACACTGAATCAGTAAGATTTACTAATCAATCGGGAGGTCAAGGGTTCGATCACCACCAGTCATAGTAAGGTGGATTTTCATTCTAAAGTAATCAATGGTTTCCAATCTAAAGTGACATTTCAAAGTAAAACAAAATGAAACATTTCAGACGTTCCATTGGAAGACACTCTAACTTATGGTAAGAATAAAAGAAAACAAATACAAAAACAAAAACAGCCTTGAGTCGATCAATTCAACCTGACAATTCCAACAAATATTACTTTTTCAGATTTTTAGAAGAATATCAAAAGCAAGGAGTGTCATTTTGGAGTTTGACACTTCAGAACGAGCCGTCGGCAGGCTTGGTTCCAAACTACGATTTCCAGTGTATGTACCTCGGACCGAATATTAGCAGGGAATTTATCAAACTAGATCTTGGCCCGACGCTTGCAGAAAAGGGCTTTGGTCATCTCCAGTATATGATTGTGGATGACCAGAGATGGACGTTACCGAGATGGCCTCGCTTGGTAAGTAACTTTAGCATACACTTTAGTAGGTTAGGTTGAGAGTAATGGTGATAAGAAATGAATGGTAGTCAGTGGCGTAGCTAGATATTATTTGTGTGTGGGGGGGGGGGGTCAAAAGCAAAAAAATTCCGACAGATTATTATCTTGATCTTGATAGTTGTACGATTCGAAATTCTGGGACCCTTTTTTTTTGCTTTCCGTGCAATTTTGAGTTTTCAGGCCGACTTTTGATTTTCACGTTGACATATCGATGTGTAATTCTGCTTAAAAACATAAGAAGTGTTGTAAGTGTTTCAAATGAAGTGTTTTTATTTATTTCCGACAGAGGCCTTCAGAGGCTTTGTGAGGGGGGGGGGGGCGACCGCCCCTGCCCCCCTCTAGCTACGCCACTGATGGTAGTTAGGAGAGTACATTAGTAGTATAGCAAAGTTCAATTCAGATAGCCCAGTTTGACAGCATTATTGGGCTGGCACCAGTGCCACTTGTAGCCTGGTTTCACCTTGCTCCGTACTGAAGCCCTACAATTCCCAGTTGGCCTATTTAATGCAAAGTTCTGTTAAGTAAACATAAGGATAAAGAATGGAAAAGAAGGAGAAGAAAGAAAAAGCAGGATTTGCAAGAAAAAAGGGGAGGGGAGAAAGGTTCAAAAAGCAGAAGAAAGTATAGGATAAGTAGGATTCATATAATGAAAGCTTGTAATATGTTTGTTGGTGCATTATTAATTCACTGGTTTACTCTATGCAATATTTATTTGAATCTATCTGAATTTATTTGAATATTTTTATCTGTAGCATAATGGAAGATATTTGTGTGAGAAATTAGTCGAGGTTTCATATAAAAAAAGGTGGTGGGGAGGGGCGTGGGAGAAAGCATGGTCTAAAAAATCTAGGGCCCCTCTAGGGCCCATGGTTACAGACTTGAGTAATTGCAACCATTCAATGAATTATAGCTGATTCTTTATTAAACTGTGCACCTCACCGTAGATTTTGAATGATCCTGAAGTTACGCCATACATAAATGGTATCGCCTTGCACTGGTACTACGACCGCGTCACAAGCACTCGGCGTCTCCGGGAGACGCACGATGAGTTTCCAGACTATTTTATGCTGAATTCCGAGGCATGCGCCGGGGTGTTCTTTTTCGAAGGTGATGACGTCATTTTGGGTAGCTGGGAACGCGGCGAACAATACAGCACAGACATTTTCGAGGTATCCTAAATTACACCTTTTACTCTAACTGATTTTAAAGCATGAGGGACTTTAATTACACCTGTCTTTTCTTATCCTGTTATAAATTGCTTGAAAAATATAGAAACATAGAAATAAGCCCATTCATTTGCATGGCGTAATGATGGTTTTTCTTTCGACACCGTGACAAATAAAATCTTCAAGTTTTCGTGCCTATAGTGGATGTCCACATCCATTCTCAGGTTTAAAGAACCGCCACTCGAACGGGTGGTACGTTGGGGCTGTCGTTAAACTTTCCCAAAGTAATGCATACAACATTATCAGTTCCCAATATTTACTGTTGAACTTACTTAAGTCTTCGACCAACAAATGTTACCACTTTAATGGACAAAACTATCTTTAGACACCTTACAGATTAATAAAACCCTCAACGTACTTCTCCTCATGTAGCAAACGATGGGAAGGATAACAGGGTTTTTGCTGCAGGGGCTATAAAGACCAAACTCTGAAGGTTTTCTTTCCAGAGAATTCCCCCCCCCCCTTTATTATCCCCTCAGTTTTGCTGCTATACCATTAAGTTGTTCACTACCCCTCCCCAAGTGTCCTCCTTACAGACTTTAAGCGCTCATCTAATTAAGAACAAAATTTTTCCTAATCTTTGTATTTTGCTACCAAAATTGATAGATGTCAATCACAAAGCTTCTTTTAAAACTGGTCGGTTCTAGATGACAGAAAAAAATCAGCACACATGCAGTGTGGACGGACAGTGTAACTTGGCTATAGCCCTCTAAAGCAAAGTCGGCTAGTTAACCTAGTCCGCCCTGCGCACAACCGCCTGCTGGGCAACCGATTTTGATGGCACTGAGCCATACCAAGTGGAATGAAAACCGCAGTAGCCGGAGTAAAACCCACGTACCTCGAGCGGAATTCGACCCCACGTACTTAACTGTATGGAACACATATATTGGTGCACGGCAGATGAATAGAATAGTCTACCACCCAAGGGCCCTGCAGTGGACCGACTGCAGTGGTTAAGTGGTTAGAGCATCTGACTTGCAGCCGGAAGGTCTAGGGTTCAAATCCTGGCCGGGTCATACCAAAGACTTTAAAAATGGAACCTACTGCCTTTGTGCTTGGTGCTCAGCATAAACAATGGAGTAGGGAAAACAAGCCAGTGAGCCACAACTGGAAAAAAGGCCGTGGTCGTCTCGACTTGAACCAATTGGTTGGAAACTGAGACGTTAAACCTCATCTAACCTAACCTAACCCAAGGGCCCTGGCTATTCTCCCCTGAAGGAACACGTTGTAAAGTGTTGGCGATTATCAATTCTACCGTAGGGATATTTTGATTGGTTTGGAACACAGACCAACATGGCGATTTGAATAGACATTTGTATATAATATAAAGTAGTGCGAAAAGTCTTTCTAACGGCTGTAGATCTCGGTAAAAAGCTAAGGTGTGAAGTTAAGTGCAAAGTCTGAGTTGTACGAAGACAGTTGAAAAGAGATGACTAAATCCGTCAGAGACTCTACAAAGTCCAAATAAAGGCGGATCCGTGGCTAGGTCGTTAATTTTGAAAAGGAACATTGTTTGGAAAGGCAGGATTTGCTTGGGGGATATTAGCATTATTCAATTGATAAAGTACGTTAATGTCAAGGAAATCAGGAGCATAATCGAAATGGGAAGACATTGCCGAGTACACCCCTTCCCCCCTCCTCCTTGTGGGTACGGGCCGGTATAAGGAATATCATTGTAATAAATACCAGTATACAGAAATGGAAAAAATTAGGTTCAGGTTAATGCCTAAAGTGTGCCGAAATAAACATGCTATTTGAACATTTCAATGTTGAAATTTTGAGTATGAAAAGTTACGGTTTACAGTTCAAACAGCCGGAGGGCCTCTAAACTTATTTTTTACCTTCTGCATATCGAGCTCAGGGTTATGTTATAGTTATATGTGATCATATGAATGACATTTTGGTATATCAGTCAAGAATCTCTTCCATCTTAATTTTGCAGGATTTGAATAACTGGGTTGGAGCGTGGGTAGACTGGAATTTGGCCCTCGATTTACAAGGTGGGCCCAACTGGGTCGGTAACTACGTCGACAGCCCCATAATAGTTGATGCAGAAAAAGACGTCTTCTACAAGCAGCCGATGTTTTATCATTTAGGACATTTCAGGTTTGTAACACTAATTAACGTTTTGTAATTGTTTTTCATATCCATTATCACATTATGAGATCTATAGAAGCCCGGTGACATCTCTTGCTTGTAACAACGCCGATAAAACAAAACTACAAACCAACTGCGAATTAGGCAATCTGTACACATTTTTCTTTCCCAGTTTGTGCCTATACTTCTTTGTTTCCATCGGTTGTGTAGTCGCTACGTCTTTCATCCAATGCCTGTATGATCTCGCCTGACGAAAGAACAAATGTATTTTGCAAAATTGTACAACTTCAGCATGTTATATCATGGAGCTACTATCTGTACTAGCTCCATGGTTATATGGTCCAACCATGCGGTCAATACTATATAGCTTCATGATCAAATTAACCAAACGTTTACAACACATCGCATCATTGATCAGGAAGGAACGAGTAACGATGTAATTTTTAGTGAATCTCATCTCTTAAGATTATTCGATGTGTTTTTTTTTCTCCTCAGTAAATTCGTCGTTCCTGGTTCAGTTCGCGTGGAAATGTCTTCTGGTCGACCAACTCGTTTGCAATATATAGCATTTCAAAGACCCGACGGGAAAATGGTGGCTATATTTCTGAATAAGTAAGTTAATACCGCTTTCATAATCACAAACCTAGATGGTAGGAGATATGCCCAACCCGTTTGCTGTTGAGTTCAGCGAAATGGCTTTGGTTTCATGTACAACTCACAACCTCCCCACTCTCACCCCCTTCTGCTCTGCCCCTCCCCATATGACGTTATGCATTCCGTGGTTTTGTTTTCATTTTATTAGATAAGGTATTTGTAAAAAGTATATTCTTGGTCTCATTTACGTAACATTAAGAAGGATGGAAAAATACAACCCGCATTCTTTCTAAATAAAGGCTTACGACGTCAAACTGTCGTACTCGATTGTATTTACAGTATTTAAATGAGGGCGTACGTGCAAATTTGTAGCACTGACCTGATGCGTTACAACGATACATATGATAAATATACGGTAATACGGTAGTTCGGTTTTCAATTCTTCTTCAGAACGGAACGGACGATACCAATCCAAATATTTGATGTATCCGTCGGTTTCCTAAGTATGGAGGTGTCGGCTCGTGGTATACAAACTTACATCTGGTAGAGAGGAACACTATGTCATACCAATACTACTAGTATTGTTTCTATAATAAATTTGTAGTGTAATTAATGTATAAACGATCAAAGGTCTGTTGCTATTAAATCCCATACTTGCCAAATTTTTCTTACAACTTGGAAAACTTTCAGATTTACAAAACAGCTACAATTCTCTTCAAATTTCACACGAATGACTGAGCTTAGTTACAATGACATGGAATTGTTCCACTTTTCAAAGTTCAAAGAAATTTGTGGAACGCAAGTAAGGATCTTCTCAGATCTATAGATGGAGGAAAATGTCCCATAATTTCACTCTTTGCTGCCTACCTGTAGAGCTTTCTATAAAAGTTGTTGTTCATTGCTCTCAAAACCACGGTTTCTATTGTGCTATAATACAAGAATCGTTTTCATTTTCTGAAGCTTTTCAACAAGTGTAAGCCACAATTTTTGACATTGTATGTACACATCCGATCTCTGTGTTGACTATGTTTGTTGTTTTACTTTGTTTCACATTTTATCTCGATCAACACAACTAAACCATGTACTTGCCAATACTGGGGAGCTGGGGCGGGATTTGATGTCTGAAAGTGGAGGGGGGGGGCAAAGCTGGGTGAAGTGTCAAGCGGCGCCGGGCGCCTCGGGAGCTCGAAGCGCTCCCCCCAACGGCGTGGGGTCCAGGGGGCGAAGCCCCCGGAAGCTCCGGGGTATTTACAAAATTGTAGGAAATTTACAAAATTGCATTAAAATGATGCATTTTAGCTTCAACTTCAAATGACATAAGGCGGGCAATTAACATACTACAAAAATCACAATTTGACTTTTTTCAATTATATCGTTACTCCATGAGACTAAGTCAGATGGGATCGGTAATGCTGAGGGCTTAAGGAAGTAGGGGAGAATGGATTATTTTCAGGGCTTCCCGTGGCTTTGGCACAATAATTATAAGAATGGAAGATCTAGTATTCAGAATGGGTGCACGCGAAGCGCACTGAAATAATCGAACTTTTCATATTTTTTAATGATATGAGTAATAGAAATGCTAAGAAAGAAAAGTATCCTCAAGGACAGGGCTCTTTCCCCCACCCCCTTCGCTAAGCGCCTGTCCCTTATTACGGTATCAAAAATGACACTTTCCGTGCCTTGCAACTTGCATCTAAACAATCTTTAAAGAGTCGGTAAATTTACACAGATCGACGGTGATAAAAAGTTTTCTTTGAAAATTTCTGGGGGAAGGGGAACTTCCCCTACGCTGTGTACGGCCATGGGGGAATTGGTAGTTTCAATGATATTAGAGGACTTTGAACGAAGCTATGGCAAGTAGGGTGTTCTACAGGAAGTAACCCCGAAATGCCGAAGCAATTTGTAAAACGGGTGCGCGCGAAGCGTGCAGAAGAAAACAGCGTTGAGACATATAATGGTAGGCTATTGTTTTTCTTTAGTTTCAATGCAGTACTTTTATTGCATAAAAATTTTCCTGCTTTACCCAGGTGCCCGTTCTTTCCATAAAGAAGGATATGGAAACCTATATTCTGCTCTGTGGAGGCTCTCTTTCATGTTTCATTTTGTCGATGGTCTGGGACAAGTACCCCTCAACTTTTTTATTAGTGTGAAAAATAAGGTTACTGTCGATTCTGAAGGTTATAGACTATGTGATACTTAAAGAAGTCAATAAAATCTTTTGTGGGTAGTTTTTACATGGACAATGTCAACGGCATCGGCAGTTATTTAACAAAGTGCCAAGAATGTAATTTTTATTGGAGGCTGGATCTTGGGAAGTTGTGGCCAGCGAAGCCTTTAACCCCGATCGCCGAAGGCTGGGGACTAAGGGTCCTTCCAGAGGAATCTTTCTTAAATTTGACGGCTTTTGCGGCCATTCTGGACCATTTCTTGACAAAATCCTGCTTCCCCCAGGTGTAATATTCCTGATAATAAAATAGTTTTCATATGATGATCGCCAAAAAAATTTTGGGTTCTTTCCGACCCGAAATGGAGAAGATTTTAATAAAAACTCACAAAAATCGGATCGGAATCCGATCCGAATTCGTTGTAGTGTGACCACGGCTTTAGTCCTAGTGTTAACCTTACAACACTTTTCCGTTTAGAACGGAAGAAAGGTGTGTGATAATGATCACTCGAAAAAAATTTGAAGGAACTAATCTACGATTTACCTTCACTAACCATGGAGGCTATCCTTGACAAAGTTCGTTCGGGTCACCCGACTCTCTGTCTGCAGCGAGCTTGTTCACTATTATTGCATGCGTATACGAATCACTGACGTATGTGCATGTATATATGCTGTGTAGTCTGCATGCTTTAACTGTGCATACGCTGGATGAGCGACGTACACTACGATAACTATTCAGAAGAACTTCCACATATGTCTGCTAACAATTCAACGCATGAAAAGAAAATTTCCTGAAATGTACAATATGTTCGATTCATTTAATGGGAAATTATCCAAGTTTAAGCGTTTTCAAAAAGGTTTTATATTACTGAAACTTCCTTAAAGTTTCAAAGCATTTTTAAAACGACCGGAATCCACTGAGTTTCTTTTAACGAAAAGGAGATTTCCAGGAAAGTAGAACTATTAAACACCGCTGAAATGGTGAAAGTCCCTCATTTGACCTTACTTAAAAGGTCATTACGCCTGCGCTGTAGGTGATTCCGAAATACCGTATTGTTGTACAATGGACGCCTGGCCGTCAAAACAGAGAGGCGCGCAGCGCAGTGACGTCGGTGAAGAACCTCTATTGGCAAACGATGTGTCTCGAAGCCCCCAACATGGTCCGCGCTTTGTGTTCATTTGAAGAAGAAGAGCTGGTGTTAAAGGCACATCGTGCCTACTACCAGAAACCGTCTATGTATCTATGTATGGTATTTCTAAGCATTTTATAGTCACAGCATCTTTTTCACGTGTTCTTAATGAGGTAATTTAAATAAGTATTATTACTCTTGTAAAAAATAAATTTTGTTCCCTATAACTTTATTTTTGGAATGGTAGAAAAACTCAGCCCTAACTATTCGTTGGTCACGAAACGCCGGGCACAATTTGGAGGTACCGCCCACTGTTTATTTAGTTTATGAGGTTTTCGTAGTTTCACCTCTGATGATCTCATATAACCTTCGACCTCGAACAAACTCATCGGGTTTCCTCTCTCTTAGAGTAACACATCTATGTACCAAGTATGAAAAGGATCCATCATCCCTGTTTTTTCAAGGTTTTCCGTTTTTGACTCTGATAACCTCAAATGGCCTTTGATCTCCACTGAAAACAATAAGGTTCTTTCTTTCAATATGATAAAGTTATATATACCAACTATAAAGATTGTCCATCATTGCTATTTTGAGATATTGTGTCTACAAGCAGCTTTAAGAATTCGTATTTTCACCTATGGTGACCTCAGATAACTTTTGACCTTTTACCAAAACAATAGGGTTTATCTTTTGACTATCATCCACATGCCAAGCATGAAAACCATCCATGCTTCCTACCTAGAGATATCCTGTTTACAAAGTTTTCGGTTTTTGACCTCTGGTGACCTCACGTGACCTTTGTCCGCCACCAAAAACAATAGGTATCTTCCTCTTAATATAACAATTCTATATCCCAAGTGTGAAAATTATTCATCTGGCTATCTTGAGATATTGTGTTTACAAGCCAAGCGTCACAAACGCACATACATACACCCACATACACACAATCGCCCTCGTGATTGCATAGATTCTAGCTTTGCCTTCAGTAAGGAATCAAAAAGTGATTTTCACAAAATTTAATCTGTGACCTCTGACCTTTGATCCTTACTTCCGGTAGTTAAAGTGGCACAAGGGTTCTGCCTATGGTATCTTCCCACCAAGTTTGAAGAAAATAGGCTGAGTGGTTCAGGAGATATTCACAAAACAAAATTGGACACACATACAAACACCCACCCACACCCAACCATACACACGGACACGTTTTGACCCCTCCTTCAGTTATGGACTTCCGATCACCCTGGGGTACCCCACCATGGGTTAGCCCTTCAGACTAGTAATTTGGGAAAATTAACTGTTACCATGACATCGGTTCTTATTTCAGCTGACATTTCCGTATACAGTCCAACTGGGAAAGTAACTACAATATCTCATCCTCCTCACGGAGCGATGAGATGAAAAGAAAAAAAAATGAGGAGGGGCCAACATACATATGATGGCTGAGTGTCAATTGTTTTCAAGAAGGGGGATCAAATGAAGGTTGAAGGTACGAAAAGCGGCTCGAACTGCCAATGGGGGAGGCAGAGAAGTGGGACTTTCCAATCTTCCAAAATGAATGAAGTTTAATTGTGGAAGGTATCGGTTTGAAATGAAATTGATGACAAATGTATTGTGGTGGGACTCCACTAATTCGCTAACTGGGGAGCACCACAAAGTATGGTGTCGAAAAGCCGGATTTTGATATTATGCATTTCGTTACACTACTTGATACATGAAAGTACTACGTCGAAGGTAGTACTTCCATGCTTAAATCATGGAAGTATTCCACAGAATATCCCACCCGAACCCATTGAGGCATGGAAGTACTACCTCGGAGTACTTCCATTCCATTACAGTTATATAGACACAGTAGTTCCATTACAGTTAGACACTGTAAAATGGTATTTTCTGGCATCTAGTAATCAAACTAAGTATACACTTACTTTGTAGTTCAGCTTTTTGGAACCGTTTCAAAAACGAAAGTGATGCCGAAAGGGGTGGGGGGTGAATATGTTAACCTGCTGTTAAAAGACGATGCTCATGGTTGACTTCCACATATTCACGCTACACCCCTTAGACCCAAGAGCTCTTGGCTCTTTCTCACACGAAATTTACAAAAATTTCTGCTTCTGACTAATGCGATAACCAAGGCCCGCCTGCATTAGAAGTTGAGCTTCCCCTTTGCAGGTACATCGCGGCATGTAGGCCTACATTCCTTGAGTGGCCTTTACATATCTGCTTTATCTTCATAGCAGGTGTCGAACATATACGCCTTTTTTCAAGAAAGACTCTTACGACTTACAAGTGCAGTCACTATAGGTGCACACACTTTTGACCAAGAAACTTTCATTTGATCTTCTGAACTTGTGACCTTTGACCACAGGAGGTCAAATTCAAGATTGTTTCAAGAAGGCTTCTGTCAGAAGATATGCCAAGAAATAGCCAAGAAAAAAAAAGATATGCCAAGAAAAAAACAGGATCATTTGCTGTTTCGTTCAGTTTAAAGCCAAATTTGAGAAACTGCTAAATTTGACCCAACTTAACTTTTGACCTCTGACGTTTGACGTATCATGCGCTGAGGGTATGTGAGGCACAAATTCCAAGGACTATGCACCCACCCACCAAGCTTGGGCTGAACCTTTTTTAGGTTAGGAGTTGGCGACACACTTTTGACCTTATAAATTTCATTTGACCTTTTGAGCCTGTGACCTAAATTATAGGCATATTTGGTCACATTACCAGACAAAGTACCTTCACCACTCTTTTCTGACCCACCACCCGAGTAGCGGTCATAAAGCCCCAAATTTCCGTACCGTGCATTTCCATGGTCACGGTTGTTATGGTGACTGCTAGAGGTAAACTGCGTGTGCACTTTTCAACCGTAATCGAAGCACAATACCTCATCCAGATAAAAATGACAAACCTCTGGACCTTGACTTCCTCGGTCGTTGTCGTTGTCCATGAGCGGTTTGCTTCAGTAAAGTGAGACATTAATTCTTATTTCACTGTACGTCATAATTCCAGACCTGGGAAAGTGTCCTCATCAAGGTCCTTATCAAAGTCGTAGTAGACAATTATATCAGTCGTTCTGACAGAACAACGGCGAGAGACTCAGTAGTTTTGTACGAAGGAGGACATCTACCAGCAGAAAGCACACTCTTTAAGTACTTAAGTACTTACTCGGGTGAACATTGTAAAATAGAACCTGGAACACACAACAAACATATACATAATCTCTCTAGCAAACATAAATCGGTAAAGATGGGATAGCCATATATCTTAGACGTTGTTGTCATCAGTCGGTATCGATGATGGAGTATATGTATTTTATCATTCAGTTTGCTCTACTTTCAGCAGGTAAGAATGTCATCTCACATTTTTAAGCACGTTTTTTGAAATTCCTTGTTTATACTAAAAGGCTCCTTTTAGAGGATGGAGGAATTTTTCCATAGTGATTTTTGGAAGTACCAAGGGCTAGGCTTAACTGTTTGAAGGAAATAAGTAGTCGCACCAACATCAGTTTTAAACATCAGGTAGATCTGGGTTCTTCAGTACTTTAATTGGCGGACCAAAATTTTAATCAGAAAGATTTCGCGGGACTCAGACAAGGCTTGGCCAAGATCTTGTCATGGGGTTGTAATGATCTAACGGCCCGGGAGGCGGTAAGGAATAAGGGCGTGGATCCATCTCCATAAACGGGGGACTTTTCACCATTTGCGAATTGCCTTCCTGGGGGAGGGGTCTAAGGGGAAATTGGAAGGTGCCTATATGGCAAATGGTGCCATATCTGGGGGCAATTTAGCTTTTAAAATGTAGTTTCAATTCGTAATCTATGTTATATTATTGAAAATGTGGGAAGGGACTTTTTGGAGATGTCCCCCCTTCCAAATAAGTGAGGGACGCGTCCCCCCGTCCCCCATGATTCACACCCATGGTAAGGAAGCGAGAAGAGCACACCCAGGACAATGTCCTGGGGGTTCGGTGCAACGTCCCGGTAGGGACCAGAAGTGACGTCCCAGGAATCATAAGATACTTAAAAAATTGTGGGCATTAGAATGAAGTATTTTACTATCTTCGGCGATTGGTGTGCACTAAACCGACAACCCAATCACAATTTCACCACTTCATAACACAGGCAAGGTCCAGGGTTTTACAAAACGGAGTCGCTCTGTGAGGGAAACCGACTGAACCAACGAACGCTAAAGACACAAATCCTCGATGTGTCTGGAGGTCCTTTTCCCAGCAAAAACTTAAAATTACATATTCACAGATGCAATTTTCTGGCTTCTGAATTTCAAGATAAACCAAGAGTAGCATTCATGTTTCAAGTATATGTAAACATTGTATATCCAGTACTCCACATAAATTAAACAAGTTACAAAAAGTGTGTTGCCACATGATTAAAAACAGCTATACATGAATTAGGATAAGGGGTATCCTAAATTCAAATTGTGGTGAGAGCGTTTGTCCTTTAAGGTTATGAGCGTCATCTTTCCCCAAACCAGAGTGACGTGGACTAATTTTACCCATATAAATGAAAGTTTAAAAATTGTTTTCATTTGAACTATACTATCATGGAAGAAGCATGGCCATGTGTGTCACATCTAGTGAAATAAGGCAGAAATGCACGCCGTGGCTTTCGCGTCATTTTGGCAAGCCCATTTGGTCTTTGCACAGACGGTCATGAATACTTGCATAAATGTTGAAAAACCCCAGTGCTTCATAATGGGCCATGAAATCTATACATAAAATAATTGGCACCTAAAGCACCGTAATTATGGATCTAATGTAATTACTTCAAACTTAATCAGGAGTCATAAAAACGGATGTCAAAAGATTATTTGGGCACAGTAAAATGGTAACTTTGCGGAGACAATTTTTTTATTCATTATTTTCGAATGGTATTATAGTTTAGTAGTATCTTAACGACCATCCACCTTTTCACAGCTGACCATGAGGTCAGTCTGTAATGCTATAGTTATCCTGAGAGCTGAAGTATTAGCCTTCGTGGCAAGTCTCTCGTAATTCCAAGCATAGCTGTGTTTGTCATAAATATTCATTTACACCCGGCACAGTATAGCTAACTACTCAGATTTTGGGGCAGGGGTTATGCCTGAGAGCGCTTTGGGTTGTGAGGATCCATCATAACCGTCAGTAACTAAAAGCTGATTGTGGCAGAAAATATCCTGAGAGCATATTGACAAAGTAGACCTGACCGTCATACCTTTGTCTTCTTGCCCAATCATCAGGCGCGGTTCTAGATCGAGACTTTTGGGGGGGCCTAGGGGGGACTTGAAATGAAAGAATCATAAAATTTTCTCTCAAATGTTAACCAATCGGTCCACTACCACGCAAGTGAAACCAATGATAATAAATTGAGTGTTCCAATACTATTCGACGGCTCGATACGATACTTCTATAAAGCTAACCTTTACCTTTTCCAAAGTCCCCTCGACTCTTTGACAAAGAGCAGAGGGCGAAAACCAAACGTTTACTTCCGTAATTTTTTGACTATATGACTGGAAAGGGGACAACAAGAATTTTCTGCCCGAATGGAAGGGGCAGGGCTGCAGCCCCCAGCAACCCCGCCTTCTCCACCTATGTCAGAGCATGTGTCTCAGCCATTTTGATGGATTCGTGATCATTACTGGCCTATCCAGAAATTTGAGAGTGGTCGTCCTGCATAATCCAGATAATAGTTCAAGAAAATGTTTCGTAATGTATGTATCTTGATAGCCACATGTTGGGGCAGCTCGCATTTAAGCAGTGTTGTATTCGAGGCCATTAGTCTCGAGGCCGAGGCAGACGCCGAGGCCACACCCTCCACGACCTAGGCCGAGGCCAAGACCAAGGCCATGCCCCCCAGATCGAGGTCCGAGGCCAGCCTACCACATCTAACAAAGCAAAAGCCCTAGCCTAGCCTTTACAATTTGTTATAGCATATACAGCCTGAATGGTGCCAAGATTCATTGCCCGACGAGGATGTGATAGCTTCTCTGACGAGGAGGAGGGGTATGATACCTTTTACAACAACAGTCCTGAATGTGATAAGTTCATGATCGCTAAACAATTGACCAATCAGTACCTAATATCTGTATGACCGTGTAGTGCCGTCGGATGGTGGCTGGTGGCGTAGTTAACCATTTTTTGTGCGGGGGCAAAGATCAAAATTTTCCGGCAGATTACTATCTTCAAATAGTGATTTTGCTGCTACTTCAGTTGTAACAGGAATGTTCGATTTTGCTTTGCAAGCGTTTACCTTCAATGCTGTCTTGGAGATGGTATTAAATGAAGGGAACCCCTCCCCTTTGGATACTTTAAGAAAAACGAAGGGCTATAATGCAAAATGGTGTTTCAATATTTAAGGGTACTATTATAAACCTTTCAAGACATACCTCTTAATTGTTACTTTTTGAGGGTCAGGTATACTAAATAAATGAAATGTTGTTGTAGAGGGTATTTTGTACATACACATAACTAGGGGCGGACTGGGAGTTTTA
Source organism: Holothuria leucospilota (assembly GCA_029531755.1). Classification (NCBI taxonomy): domain Eukaryota; kingdom Metazoa; phylum Echinodermata; class Holothuroidea; order Aspidochirotida; family Holothuriidae; genus Holothuria; species Holothuria leucospilota. The sequence continues at coordinate 26,486,236 of CM055974.1, forward strand.
CGCGGCCGCGGCCGCGGCAACTTGGAGTGAACGGCCCTTTGAGACTATCTAAGCGGGGTGCCACTATTAGTTGGCGAGTAGCATCAGGAAATTTTGGACAAAAATAATTTCTAGATCCCAGGAAATGGCACTTCCCAAGCCCCTTTTGAACATGCCACATTTCATTCACAAGGATTTTAAAGGGGGCAAAGTTACTTAGGTATTAAAATGAAAGGTCAAGTAGGGGTTATTTTGGCACAAAAGAGTCGTTTTGGGATCAAGAGGGCAAAATGTCTCTTCGAATACAGATTGATGATCAAAACATGTGGTCAATATCACCATTAAACAATGATTCATTTAGGTTGTTCTGCAATTTGAGAGAAAAGGTCATGTAGTAGTTATTTTAGCTAGAATTGGCCCTTTTATGGGTCAGCTCACTTGTCTTCATCGATTCTCACCGCACTAGCCTATAGGATATTGTAATGAATAAAATAGTGCATTGGGGCCACTAGGAATTGGTGATTGGGGGCGCAATAGATTACGTTGTAACGTCCACCTCAAATCCCCCACAATCAGTGTAAATTGTGCATATGCGTACCTGCCATGGGTTGTACCGCGGCTAGTCCTTTCGTCCTAGGGGAGGGGTCTAAGGTTAGGGGGACGCCCCTCCCCTTTGAGAAATTTTTGTTCGTTTAAGGTGGCTTGGATGTAAAATGGTGCTGATTTGAGCAAATTTTCGAACTGATCAAATGTAAAAGATACGCATAATTCGGTGAATCTTTATTTTTGGTTGGGTGTAAAATAAGGGTATGTTATCTAAGTGGAGGGGTGGCGACTCCTTTCTTTGAGAATCATTTGTTTGTCTTACGTGACTTAGATGCAAAATGGTATTAACCTTGGCATATGTCTCAAGTACAATTACATCCTTAGAAATTCTTATTAATTAATGATATTGTGTCCGTGGCATGGCACCCGTTCTGCAAAAATGTGTAACGACAAATATATACATGCTTCCAATCCTTCACATCACGCTACAAATGTTACTGAATAGGCTACTAGTGATATAAGATTGCTCTAGGATCCTCCTTTCATGCGTTGTGGTTGGAGATGTAGGCCTACCTCTGTTTTTCGTAAGAGGGTATTGGTCCGAATGTTATAACCATGTGGTCATGAGATGTGGAGTGCAAACCGTGACGAATGCGAGCAAAGCGAGCCAAAATTTTGCATTAGAAATCTTTTCTATGACAAAAGTCCCATGCATACTATTCGGAACTCTCAATTCCCTAATAAAATTTATCTGCCAATTAGACGGCTAGTGTTTTTCCTGGTTGTTCGTAAAAACTTTCAATCTTCATGAAATATGTTTATCTTGAATTCCCATGTTTCGCTCTCTTGCAATGCTGTGCTCCTCTATAATCAGTCATACGGATACGAACAATCGGCCTAAAAGCCCTCACCGTTGAATATTGCGAATACGCCTGAGACGGTATTGATATTAAGCACAGCCATGAGGCGTTTCGGGGAACGGGGGAAGCGCGCAAAAATTTTGATGGCTTGCGGAAGATTTATGAAAATTTAGAAAGTTTCAGAACAACTTGTGATAGAAATTGATTTAAAAAATCCATTCGCACTCAGACGAAACACACACCTCACCCCATCCCACTGCCAACAGAAATATATGGCTTAATTGCGTAGGGCCCATTCGAGAATCAAAACTTAATTGTGAGAAGTTTCCCGAAACTAGTTTAAGTTGGTGTTGACATCTTATAGAGGTCAACCCTTTGATACTGAAAATGTTGTTTTACTTACTTTACCTTTCAATAGGCTGTACTGGTATTTACGTAACTACCCATGAAAAGGCTAAAGGGATACACAGTCAGGTGTTGGCAGAAACAGTTGATACTTTATATGTTAAATATTTCTTATTTGAGAACAACTCATTGTCAATGGGAAAAGGCTACGAGGATATGCAGTCGTATTCAAGATATAATCATAAGAGGGTACGAGGATATGTACTCACAATCATGCAGGATATAATGTAAGAAGCTACAGGCCGGCAGTTGGAATTTCAGGATAAGGGGCTACAATGATACATAGGCCTAGTCAAACCATCCTTTTAGAAGGCTACGACGATATGCAGAGGGAATGTCGCATTTTTTTAAATAATGGATAAAAAAGGAAAACTATCGTTTAAAAGGCTGCGAGGATACGCTGTCAGAATTTCTTTAAAAAAGGATGGCTATCCTTTTGAAAGGCTACTAGGCTATTCTTTTAAAAGGCTATGAGGATACGCAGTCAGAATTTCTTTAAGAAAGGATAAAGTTCTACCTTTTAAAAGGCTATGAGGATAAGCAGTCAGAATTTCGAGATATAATTTTAAGAGGCTTCGAGGATACGTGACTGCGTAGCCTGTTAAAAAGCAGAGCTTCTATCTGGTGGGGTATTCTGCAATTGTGCCTTACCACAGCCAATCAGGTTATTACAGTCACAAAAACAAAGGCCTGCGGACAATATTGACGATATTCCTAGTCCTAAGCTAGCCACGAACCAGTCGCCAATGAAGTTTATACGGTTACAATTACAGTTACAATATACTGACGATAATATAGGCCTAGCCTAGGCAGGAGTGGCAGCTCCCTGTATACTTAGGTAAGGCTACAAATAACGAGTACACAAGTGGCTACAAATACAATGCCCTCTTTAACGGTTACAGTGTTAGTCTCAATCTGTCAATGTTGACAATACCCTCTTTTTAACGGTTACACTACAGCACTAGCGTTAGTCTCAATCTGCCAATGTTGTGAAAACTTTCGTAGGCTACATAGCCTACAGTAGCCGAAGTAAGTTGGCCTCACGTTCTAACGGCCTAACGTTAACTGAACAGTGAAGTCCTCTACAGTTCTAAAACTTCTAGCTAACTGTACTTCTTACGAGCGATCGAATTACGTTTTTCACGTTAGACCTAGGCCTGTGTTCATTCAATTATAAATCTTTATTAACTGTTGGTGAAGGATAATTGACGTAAACTTGTCGTCGTAAGCTGACTACCGAAAATTTACCATCTCTGCTTTTCTTCACGACGAACGTCGTGCGGTATAGCTACCTATAGCGGTCGAGTTTATAGTCAAGGCATTTCATTCCATCCTCGAATCTTAACGCGCCTACAAATCAAATAAGCCCCGCCTTCTTTCTGTTTTTCGAACGTCACCTTTCAGATAATTCAACGTTGTACCGCCTACTTAGGAATGAGACACCTTGAATCTAACACATGCTGCTAGCTAGCAGTGCAGCTCGATCCCCAAGGCTGGGAATATTTTCCGGATGTGTGACTCTATTAATATGTACATATCTAACACGTAAACATGTAGGTGTCATATGAAGACTGGTCCCAAAATACAATTGCACAGTTTAGTTGCACTGCTCAGCAATTCGTAATTAGATTAATTAGAAGACATTAAATATTTATTTGATGCATTTATACCAACCAAAATGTTTACTTCTCAAAGTAAACACATACCATATCCAAAGGACCTCTCCACTCATAATGGCACGGGCAGAAAGTAAAGAAAGACGTTGGCTTCATACACGAAGCCAAATGTTCAAAGGTTAGAAAAAGAAAGTTTCAGTTTAAAATAAGGCTGGCACTATAGTTGGAAACGACACCACAATGCACGAACCTACACTTGTTTTGCAAAGGTTACGTCTGCACGACTACATAGGTATTCCCTTTCGGGAAACCAAAAATGTTTGGAAATTTTCAAAAATCGATGGGGGGGGGGACGTTCCCCCCTCCCTGTGCAGGCGCCATTAAAATAGTATACATATTGACTACCTAGTCAGACAAGACGAAGTCATCTCAGCTCACTTATCTTCTTCAGGCTTCAAAGTGGTCCATCACAGAAATATAGGAGGTTTTATAGGAAGGATACTGATGAATATATAGGGTTTTATAGGATTTTTCCAGGAAAATATAGAGTAAATATAGGAATGTCATACACTAACGGTTCTAATTATCTTCAAAATTCCTCAAAGTTGTGGATGAGGAAAACATGGTACCTTAGGAAACTAATGAACTATACTGTTTAAATGATACAAATGTGATTAACAGTATCACAAGTGTGCTATGTGGCAGAAGAGTGTGGTTCTACCATCAACATCGAATTAAGAAAACCACCTAAATATTTTGGTGGAAGGGAAAGAGTAAATCCCCTGAAGATGGTGTATTTGCATATTTTGACCCCGCAATAAAGTATCCATAAATCTTATTATTTGTGCATATCAAACAGGCACCAAAATTTGCAATATCAGAAGGTGAGAACACAGAATGTCACCATTATGGTGTATTGAATGGATGGGTAGTTAATGTGGACAATAAACTGTTGCTTATGTCCTAAAGTATACAGACAGAATTCACCTCAGCTCCAATATTAATGGGGTCGGCACTTCCCGAGTGTTCTTAGCTGCATGTACACAGCCTCGAAACATGGATCTCATGTCTGCAATCTCCTTGCGGTCCCCACTTCTTGGAGCACTTGGCAAATATAAATATTGGGGGGGGGGGCTTAGCCCCCTCACTTTTTTCATTGGGGCTGAGCCCCCCAAGCCTCCAGGTTCCGCCGCCACTAAGAAATAAGTTATAATGAACTCTGATATATTTATTATTCCAAATAAATGTCACTTACAAAATTATTGAGAGTCTTATACTTGTAAACTGATACCATGCGAAATATACATCCATTACATAAGTATCAGTTGTCACGTCGTTGAAATCAGAATTCAACTTGAATAGACTAGACTTATCTTGCTTTATAAGTGGAAATAAAAAATGCTGGTATCTTTTTACCCACCCACACTTCAAACTGTCTGTAAACTGGTGAAAGTGGGAATGTCGGTAACAGTCATGGGGACAATTCCAGTTTTCTGTTTACTTTGTCCAACTTTCCGTCCCTAATGAAATTAATTAAGAGCAAAACTTGATACCAAGTGGGTAAGGCAGTATTTGGAACAGATATACTTCTTGTGAGAGATCAAGTGACTTTACAAGAGTAAACCTCCCTTCAAGAGTAAGGTCCTACTGAGAGCACAAATTGAAAATATATTTTAAGCAGTGACAAACAGTGTTTTAACGTGGAATTTTCCCGGGGGAACTCCACACCGATTACCGATTCCACTAGATGGGGTTTTACCTTCACAAAGTGAGTTGTCGAACTCTGCATCCCGACCTGAAAATTACTGCCACATGCGACTCCGGGACTCCCCTCTCCTTTGAACCGGTAGAACAGGGGAGGGGGCTTCAGTGCCCAGACTCTACTACGATTCATGACTTCTCTCCTTTCTGTTAACAATATTTCACTTATACAACTGAAATTGAGTATATAACCGGATGGTGCTGTAAGAAAATTCAGATCACGAAGTGTGTGACTGCGGTGATCATTGTAGAAGTGTATCGCTACTGTTTGGAATTTCCCATATTTGCTTGAGGTCAATTGTCCAAAAAAAGGGTTAATAGTGCTCGGAATGTATCAGAAAAAGTTTTCATATTGCTTTTATACAACTACTTTAAAACCAGCACGGTTAAGCTCTTACTTTTTATGACTATGTTTAAAAACAAAAGCTCTGTAGAGGAGTTTCCAGTGTCCGGTGGAATTTGGACCAATATATTCACATTCAGTGTTTTGGAAAGCACGAGGGAAGATATTATCCCAAGCAGTGGTCATAAACTATCAGCTCATAGCATCTTGAAATCTATTCTCTAAGAGTATTTAGTCACTCTTAGTCTATTCTAGAGTACCTTTATGGTACTTTAGTCTATTCTATAAAACAACGCCCTCTGTTGTGTGAAATGCCACCCTTAATATACAATACCGTACTTCACATTTTCAGAGTTTTGACCTAAAAATGCAGAATCAGCGTCCTCGAAAGCACTAGAAACATTCTCAAACTTTTTAAAACTCTAACCGCGAATGGTGCCACCATCCCTGTTGCGCAATTTTGGCGGCCATTTTGTTTATGCTAATTAAGAAAATCGCTCAACACTGCCAGGGTGCAAACAGCTATTTTTTCACAGCAAGCAATATCAACCAAAAATAAAATTTAGACGATATAACAAGTTTCAAGCAAACAAGGGGTCTTGGTGATTGGATTATTTATGCTGTACTGAAAAGGCGATATTGTTGTGTTTGTGATAGCGCGTCCAATGCAATTTTAGGAATAATAAACATTTCAATCTGGTGGCTGCAATTTTGTTAATACCCAAGATTTTCCAGAGTTTCGTCCCTTCCGACCCCACCCAGGGGCCCTGTAAGGCGTCCACTGCAGACCACGCATTTGTAAGTGCGTATAGTAAGCGTGCAGATGTACAAACATGAATGAATAAAAATGAAACCTTGGAAAAGCCAAGCGCCTTAAAAGTGCCAAACATATATTATTTGCAGTAATTGAATAAATAATATTTTTTTTAAATTTACTAAATAGATTTTGAACGATCCTGAAGTAACCTCATACATTAATGGCATCGCCGTTCACTGGTATTACGACTTTGCTGTCAGTAATGAACGCCTCCGAGAGACACACGATGAGTTTCCAGACTACTTCATGCTAAACACCGAGGCCTGTGCTGGGGTCTTCAATTTCGAAGAACATGGCGTCGTTTTAGGAAACTGGGAACGCGGTGAACTGTACAGCACAGACATCCTCGAGGTACATAGGCGTAGGAGGCAGGGGCAGCCCCCAACCAAAAATTGTTGTGAAAATTCGGGAAATATGCTGAGAATTTTTCGGGCGCCTACTGAAACAAAAATTATGTAATGATGTACCTAAAGGTAATCAACAGTTTAAAAAATTTCCTTGGTAATTAAAATAAAGTTCTGATTTGAATTGCACCAGCACCCATATATTCGGTATTAATTCAAATATCATTTACACATGTAAGTTTGAAATGGTAAGGCACTGGAATTTTGACCTACACTCCAGTCAACTCTGGTGGTGTTGTGTTCTGACTTGGGTACTTGATCAAAATACCAACTCCTGGAAGGAAATACCCTGTGAACTTGATCCTGCAGTAGCTGGACTTCAACCCAGGGGAAGCAGTATCCATGTTACAAGTTAAATATCTTCAATCTTTTATCTTCATATTCAGGATTTAAATAACTGGGTTGGAGGATGGGTCGATTGGAATTTGGCCCTCGATTTACAAGGTGGACCCAACTGGGTCGGTAACTACGTCGACAGCCCCATCATAGTAGATGCGGAAAAAGACGTCTTCTACAAGCAGCCGATGTTTTATCATTTAGGACATTTCAGGTTTGTCAACAAATGAATTTCTCTTTATTTCTTACAGCCACTTGTCATATTCGTTATCGTAGTGGGTATCAGTAGCTGACTGTACGATGCACACGCATATGACTCACCAGTCACATCACTGGTTGTAGCAATCTTGCCTGCTGCAGCATAATTTTGAATTTGTTTAAAATTTCACGAAACAAAAAATAAGAAATATAACTGCCATAATACAGCATTTAGCTGTACGGAGCAGGACGTTTTCCATCACCACTTAAATTTTCTATCATGGTATTGAATATGTATACTGAGGTACTCCAATATTTTTGGTCTGCAAATGGGACGTGTTGCTCCCTCTTCCGTCAAGGTTCCTGGTTCCTACCTCATACTTGCAATTAGATCATTAGAATCACAAATAGTGACTCTTATTTGCACCACGAAACTGTGATGAATGTCACAATACTCATAAGGATCGATCATCAAAAACATGATTTCCGTATTCTACAACTTCATGATCCAACTCACCAATCGTGTATAAACGTTGAATCATTGATCAGGTAATAGGTAGCAGTTTGATTTGTAACGAATCCTTTCACTTCAGATATTGTGGTTTGCTTTTACATTGTAGTAAATTCGTCATACCTGATTCAGTTCGCGTGGAAATGACGTCAGACCCACAAAACCGTCTGGAATATATAGCATTTCAAAGGCCCGATGGGAAAATGGTTGCTATCTTTCTTAACAAGTAAGTTTTATAGGCCCTATGCATACGACGTTACAGGAATTAAAAAAAATCGAAGTGCACCCTTGTCTGACGTAAGCCTGTAACTAACTATAGTGTACATTACATTCACTGTTTGTCCTCAAACATGACTTTGGTGTCGGTAGTTAAATTAGATGGTGACGTTCATATGGTCTACAGGCATAAACAAGTTTAAGAGGGTAAGAGAGAATCGAATATTGAACATATTGCAAGTAGACTTGGGGACATTTGCATTTGTACAATAAAGATACCCAACAGGTAAAAATGGTAAATGGAAATCGCTGAACTGGCTCACTGCTATCTGAAAACATCGTAATGAAATTGACGAAATTTTAACATTCAGGAAAACCTTCACGTACAACTGACTACTTTTTTTTTTCTTTTCTTGCTATACATTCGTCTTCGCCAAATCGTCAACAGAAACCACATGATAGAGCAGACTTTCTCCAAAGTCCCCTCGATTTTCTGGCGAAGAGCCGAAGGGCGAAACCGAAGTTCTGCTCCCCAAAGGAGCCACGTCCCCAAGAGGACAGTACTGACTGCACATGACCAACCTCTTGACCTTTCGATGTTATGGTCTGTCATGCGTAGGTCCGTTCTAGAGTGGCTGATCTTAGCCAAAGAGCCAAGACAGAGCAGAACTGTGGTTTCGTTTTCATTGGTTCGATGAGGGATGGTCTATTACGTAAACGGTATGTGGTTTGGTGCACATACCATGTACGTACTAGGACAAAATCCAACTACTATTAAAATGCACGCTGAACTAAAATGTAGCGCTGACCTGAACTAGTTCAATTTTGATGGACACGTATCATTGTTTCGACGTTTTGACGTTTGATGTGTTGACGTTTATTTAACAAGGAAATTAGATCTCAAAAGTTCTTTAAATAATTCAACACTTTCAAACCGTGTAATTAAGTTACTAATTTCCCGTTTGTTTTGTACTTCATCAGAACGGAGCATACGATACCAATCCAAATATTTGATGTACACGTTGGGTTCCTTAGCATGAAGGTGCCAGCTCGTGGTATACAAACTTACATCTGGTAGACCGAGAAAGCCCTCCCTTAAGCCCGTCGGATTCCTAGACATGGAGGATGTCAGCTAGTGGTGACTAACCCTTCCCATAACATTGTTAGCTACATCTTTTATTCAGAAAAATCTTTTGCGTTTGTGGGACTTGATCACTCGAAGGTCTGGTAGAAGGAAGATATCTGTTTTGGGCCCTCACTTTGGATTACTATTAATATCCAAACTGTCACTTGGACGAGGAGACTCACATGTTAGTTCTTGTGTTATTCTTTGTTGTCTTATCGCTCCTTGAGAAGAATGAGATATTGTAGTCTCTTTGCAAGTTGAGCTATATACGGCAATGCCAGCTAGTGAAATAGCAATCGTTGGCTAATCTTGAGTCTTGGATTTTCATGTGGAACATTAAATCGTAAGTGTTAAATGGCTCAAAAAGTTAAAAGGAACGACAAAAATTACAACAATATCTCTGACTGGGAGACAGAGACGAATATGGCGGAGCAAATCCGCCAAATAAAGGCTTTGCAAAGTTCATATCTAGCCGTGTTTGTATCATGTCCAGAGAAATATATTTATCTTTACAGGTGACTTCTCTGACGAAGGCAAACTATACGGAATTAACTCATACAGTCATGTAGTACATATACTGGTAACGTTCATGGGCAGTTTTGCAGAGGCAAGTCTGTATCTTGTTCAACAAATGGAAGAACTCCACTTGTATTGTATGCATGGCGGTGAAAACAAAACATGATGTCACGCAAAAAAGGTCCATGTTATTTCCACTACAGAGATGTCTTAGCCTTCAGAAATCTCAGACATTAACGCAGGGTTTTCTCCTCAGTTTTAATATAGTTCGTTACTTATAGCAATTCTGAAAATACCTTCTCTATATTTAATAGGAATTTTTCATGGAAATTAACAAGAGAATAGCATCGACAAACATGATATCTTTAATACTTAAGAGAAACCAGGTATTATTAGGTAACAGAATGTAAGGCCAAGCTGTTACCTATTGTGACGATTCACTGCGGTGACTCCAATACGAAAAGCCATTTTGTGATGTGATGTGATGCTGTAACCACTAAAAACCGGAATTAAAGTGTACCTAAAATCTAAAATTCAAAAAATATACATTACAAAGCTTGAAAAATGCAACCAAATGGTCCAACTCCCATCTTCACAGGACATCCCTGAGCTGAGATATAAAATGTTGAAGCTTATTCACTCAATTTAAAATGGTGGATTGCGCAATAATTTGTGATGTCATTCTTGTACTACTCAAATTACGGTCTTTGTTGCTCTTTGTTTTGTCGAAAGCCACTGCACCTTGTGCCAAAATGTGATCTTACTGTCTTACTGTTATAGGGTGACTTGGTTATATAAGTGCTCTCCGTACAACATACCCTGCAAGGGAACTGTAATTGTTTCAAAGTCATATAAACATCTTAATTTTAAAAGGAAACAAAAGCAGGTAATGTGAATTGTACGAGAAGGACTTCACAAATTATTGCGCAATCGACAATTTCAAATTAAGTGAATACATTTCAACATTTCATATCTCAGCAACAGAGTAAGCTATGAAAATTGGAGTTGGATGAATGAAATTTATTTTCCAAACTCTAAAATATATATTCTTGTAATTCCAGACTTTAGATCCCCTTTAAGTTCACTTCAATAGTTCACGCACTTATTGTTTTTCTTGTCTTCATCATGACATTTCATTATAAACACTGGTATTACTCAAGCAGACGAAAACCATTGTAGAAAAGCCACAATTTCTTTAAGTAGGTATGCCTTCTTTTCCCTTGAGGTGCTCTAACTTTTTAAATGGAATATAGTGTCTTAGTTACATCAGATTCCTCTTTCCGTTTAATCAGGGAGCCAACAACTCCCTGGTTTAATTACCGGAGTGCTCTACAGGCTACAGCGCTTAACATCTTCCACAAACTACAAAAGAGTAGTTTTGAATACAAAAGCAGACAAAAAAGGCATTAAGAGAAGCATTGGCGGAACTAAAATACGGTATGTAATATTGGTTTCATGTAAATAGAACCTATCAGGCAGTACGCCCCCATTTACATATATTAATCTGTCCATTTGTTCACCTTCAGAAATATTACCAAGAGGATACACTGGAACAACTTTATCGATATTTTACCAAATAGAATGGGGTCTTTTGTCATTTTGATATGACAGTAGGCTAGATGAAGTATCACTTGTGCCAAAATTGGGTCAATTGAAGCTGTGTAAATAAGTCAGTATTGAACTTCAAAAACTGAGAGTATGGTTTGCAGTGAACAAATTATCTCAAAATGTTACTAAAACTTATTATGTGATTTTCTCCAGTCGGCCGGTAATCTCATATGTCAGTGTTACTCAAGATGATGTTAACATAGAAAGAGTATACGCAATTTCTTGGTGTACTGATTGACCACAAGCTAACGTGGAAAGAACACATTGTAAATTTATATAGAAAACTTTCTAAAAGCATCGCACTGATACGTAAAGCCAGTAGTAATTTAAATAGAAAATGCATTGAACATTTTATATTGGACTTTTCTTTATCCGTACCTCAACTACTGAGCCAAAGTATGGGGGAATACGTATAAATAAAATATCTCTATCCTATTTTTAAAACAGAAACTGGTTATACGTTTAATCTGCCAAATATTTGGTTCATACCTCGGTACTTTTTCAGAATTTACAAATTTTGAGACTAGATCAAATCATTGATTACAAAACTGCTCTGGTTATGTTTAAAGCTTTCCATACAGTCTGTTGTTACAAAATCGTTTACATTTAAAATCAAGCAAAAACTACTATACTCGACAAAAGGATACCTTTATGCAAAAATTCGAAGACAAAAATAATTTTGCATTTCATTTTCAGGAGTGAAACTCTGGAAATCACTTGACGAAAGTATAAAAAATTCTAAAACGATAAATTCATTTAAGAAAAAGTATTAGGGATGGATTGTACTGGTTTTGTTTGCATACTAATATCTGTAACGACCACATTGTCTATTGTGTGATTGCTGTCAACTTAGTTATTTCTTTTTTCGGGAGGAGGGAGGGGTTAATAATAAGTTTCCTGTTAAATTGTTGCAGGTATTTAGTATGTATTTCCATCAGCAGCGCATCCAGTTCATAAACTTCACATTACTTTAGGAGAAAACGATTCATAAGTATTGCACTTCTGCTTTTCTTCTTTTCAGTACAACCAATGGTAAATTATCATTGTATCATATGTAAATAATTTCGATGTTGAAGTTGGTGGAAATAAACTGTTAAAGCTAAAACTAAGTTGTGGGGAAATTATGCGCTTAGAAGCTAACGACCGTATATCAGGCATGGAGTGAGTAAAAAGGCCTGGATAAAGAAACAAAAACTTTGAGCTCCCCTAGCAAAAAGGCCATGATGTAGTAAATTGAAAGTACCGTGAATGGCCAACTTGTCAGCTTTCTTGTGAGGGGTAGCTTGTACCTGGCGAAACTTCTACAAGGTTTAGAGGTCACCTTACTTATTTACATTAGTGTGTAAGTCAATGGGTGTGCTACTCTCATCTCAAGAGAAACATGGTGCCTTATAAAAACTGAATAGACTTCTAAGCTTGTGAGTGTCATATCACGATTCTAATAGCACTCAAAATGCCTACATGTCGGACTTATGCGTCAGGTGAAACTATAAACGTGTACTGATTGGAGAATAAAGTCACGCAGTGGTGCGTCAACAACATATCCATACTGTGTGTGTTCACTAATAAAGAGGTAAGTCTCTCTTGCGCCCAACAAATGGGATATCTTCAGTTGTGTTTTTCTCTAACATGGCGAAATAAAAAAGCGGTCCTAATTCTGAAATAGGCTGTCAGTATTTTAATTCAGTGTTGCAGGTAAAATAAAGAAAACCGCTTTAGGTAACCGTCTATTTGGAGAGGGGGTGGGAGAGGAAGAGATGTGGAATACCGATTGTCTCGAGGTGATTTTCCACAACCGTTCTAAAACTTATAATAATTTAATTCGACATTTGGAAACATTTATCATTGACCATAATTAGAGGAGAGAATGACGTGAGACCAACATCATAACAAAGCTTTTCTCTTCTCATTGACTGATTGAATGGGCTGGTTCCTGCTACGTAGAGAAATAAACGCCATTTTCTTGATGCAATCTTTCTTTTTTCTTCTCCCTGTTTTCATTCAATAATGGTTGTTTTTTCACTTCATGTTCATAAGATATTTTGGTTACATTAACACTCACATGACTCAAAAAATGAATCTAGTGTCTTTATTATGCGTGAAATGCTCTGCTAAAGTGGAATACAATATCTTCTTAACATCAAATCTCTCTGTCTTGTAGGTTATATAGAACTATAGGTTATGTAGAATTTCACATAAGAAGCTTTCATCTTGCAATACATGTGTTATGTAAAATAGCCCTCTTCATTCGAGGCTTAACAATAGACTCGCGTTTCATATGTCACTCACCTAAGAGCAGCCCAAAATGCCTAAAAGTCAGGTGTAGTTATTCTAGTGAGTTGTCATCCGAACTCCCTGGTTACACATATATACGAAAACTGACAAAGGAATAAAGTGACTTCGCACAGGTGCTTTCGCAACACACCAATGCCGAATAAATAGCAGCAATACAGCCTGTGGTATGCAAGGGCGGTGATATAACTGGGACATGGGGGGGGGGGACGTAAGTCGGAAACTCAAAATGTTCTGTATCAGAGGTTCTTCAGTTTCTAGGGCTCCTGGCTACTTTTACTTCAATTTCTCTTTTTTCTGATCATAATTCTGGGTTTTTCAAATCTCTGAGGGTCATTTTGTGTACCTCTAGGGCCACAAATGGCCATGTCCAGGGTATCCCCCATCCCAGGTGATCGTCGTACTTGGTAGCATGTACAACCATTGGAAGGTCTCCACTTGCATTTTTCTATAACATGGCGGCGTCGGCATGTCCCTGAATTGCACATTGGCCAGATATAAAGGCTCCTAGACTTGCTCGTGGAAGACTACGCGCGTGTCCGACCGGTACTCAATCAGCTGTCAGCGTTTGCTGGTGTAGCTTCCAATGATACACACTTGCCTCTACTGCAGGCGCACTCTCTGTTCTGTGACTTCATATGCCCAAGGCCTATATCTCTTAGATTTACCTGATAAAAATGTTATGAATCCATGACAAGAGCTATGTCGTTCAATTAAACATATTATATAAGATGTCAAACACGGCGCCATGAATTTCAACATTGCGCTCTGTTAAGCAACAGTGAGATATAAAAGTTTGCCCCCACGAATATTTAAATGTTAATCAGGGGAGGTGAAGTACTGCAAAACTTCTCATGAACATCTAATGAAAGACAATATACCTGCTAGATTCATCTGAGATACAAAGTTATGTCTTCGTGGCAGGAAGTTCAACGTGTTCTTTATGGCATGTGTTATAAAGTATGGAATCTGACATTTACGTCAATGTGGTACACAGTTGCACGTCTGTGAGTACTACGGGTGCACCCCTTGAGTAGCTAAGTGATGATCAGACTAGTTGAAGCAGGGTGTTGCCTCTATAGTGGCAACAATTCCATGAAAGCTGTTATATGTATATCATAGACTTGACATTCAACAATGTAACTACATCACACAAAAGTTTATATATTCTATGTAACATGCGTTAAAAGATAAGGAATTTGACGTCATAAATATTCATATGCCCCTTGATAGAAGATCGGTAAGATAAAAAAGTTTTACCGCAAGAAGAGTAAAGCGTTAAAAAGAAGTGTTGTAGAACTGTAAAACTGTCATGAAATACAATATTTTTCCAAAAAGTAACTGAGATCCAAAGCTATATCTCATGATAAAGCGTTCTGCATGTTCTCTATATCATATGTTATAAAATATGAGTTAATTAGATGAGGTTTAGTCCCAGTTTCCAACAACTGGTTATAAAATATGGGATCTGACGTGATGTATATCTACATGTCGATAGATGCAAAAGTTGAACTCTTTGAATGATAGTAATGATTAAGATGATGATGACGACGAAAGAAAGAACAGCAGTAAAAGTAATCATAATCATAGTAACAGTAGCAGTAAAATTAAACGTAGCAGTAGCAAACACAATAATAATTTATCGTTTTAAAATGTATTACTACGTACATAAAACATCTAACGTGCTTCACAAAGATAAGAGATTTTGTGGCAATAAACGATAAAAAATTCGATGAAAGTTAAACTAGAAAGCCAAAAGGCTTAGTTATTCCTTGTCAAAAGGAATTAAAAGGTATCCATCTTTGCATCTTGAACTATTGCATTGACTAGCATTTCCAAAGTTCTTGCTGTTCCACCTCGTGCAACATTTGACCTCTATCAGAAAGAACGGGGTCCATCTTCTGACTATCCAAAAGCCAAGTATGAAAAGTATACACGATTCCTATGTTGGGATATTGTGTTTAAAGAGGATTCAATTTTTGACTTCTGGTGAACTCACATGACCTCCAACCTTAACCAAACACTATAGTATTCTTCCTCTTAATAAGATAATTTTATATACCAAGTTTGAAAGCTCTCACCATTCCTAACTTGAGATATTGTTTTCACAAGGATTTCATTTTTGTCCTCTGTTGACCTCACATGACCTTTGACCTCTACAACATGCAAACAGTGTCATCTTCTGACTATAAGCATCTACATGCCAGTATGAAGAGTATCCATACTTCATACCTTGAGATATTCTGTTTACGGGATTTTTTTATTTTTGACCTCTAATTATCTGTCATGACATCTGATCTCCACCAAAAACAAAAGGACTCTTCCTCTCAATATGATAAATCCATATACCAAGTATGAAAAGTATCCATCAATTCAATATTGAGATATCGTGTTTTCAAGCAATTCCCAAGGTTTTTGAAGTTTAACCTTCCTAACTTCAGACCTCTACCCCAAAACAATAAACTTCATCATCTGACTATAAAGTATTCACGTGCCAAGTATGGAATCCTTGCTTTCTACCTTGAAATATCGTGTTTACAGGTTTTTGGTTTTGAACTCTGCTGACCTGACATGACCTCTGACCCCACCAAAATCAATAGGCTCTTTCTCTCAATACGATAAATCCACATACCAAGTATGAAAAGTATCCAACATTTCTACCTTGAGATATCGCGTTTACAAGCCAAGCGTCACAACTCGCACACACATACACACGCGCACACACGTACCAGAATTGTAGTGCGAGTACAAACTCAGTGCGAGTACGAGTACAAGGCTGCGAGTACGAGTACAAAGCCATGAGAATAAATACGAGTCTAAAGCAATGAGTATGAGTACGAGTACAGTAAAATGTGCTCGTGTACGAGTACGAGTACATTTTTGAGTACATGTATAGGCTGGAGTAATATAACAGTAGTAACATACAAATGTCCTTAAGGTAATTTAAAGACTTTAATTCTTTAATTAAAGACTTTAATTGTCTTAAGTTTCTTCTCTTTTGAGTGTGGAGTTGGCCTGGTGATCTGAGTGTACTGTCATGCATACTAGAGGTCCTCGGATGAGATGTCGGTGGGTATTTGGTTGTCCGACAAGGGAAGTTGTCACATTTAGCAAGTGGTCCTCTCTGTTTGTTTTAGCTGTCCATTAGGGAGCAGATCAAGAAACCCCACCTTCCCAGCCTTTGAAAAGTGCCTAAAGACTGGGGATACACTCACGTCTGTCAGATGGGGACGCTAAATGGAGGTCCCAGGAACCGGATTGGGAGCGATCAGTACACGGCTGCTTCATTAACCTCTGTGCACTCAGTCGAAAGGAGAAGAGGATTCTCGCTGGTGTTCATCACTCTGGTATAGGTTACCCTTGATAGCCCAGTAACTTCCTGACCCTTAACATTTATCTTAAACTATTTGTCTGCTTGAAGACCTATTACAAATAAATACTGCATTTGATTACTGTATAACACTATCAATACTTTATTTTGTTGACTATTATATGCTGGAGACTGACTCCAGAGATGAATCACATAGTACCAGAGGTGTAATTATGATTATTTTCGAGGCTATAAAAACGCTTTACCTTTTTTACTTTGTTGGACCTTAAGCAGGAATATTAACTTGGGGTTGGAAGCCAAATGACCAACTTGCAAGAAAGGCCATTTTCTACTGCATCTGAGATTACAACTTTCAAAAGCTTTATCGTGAAAACTTGCGATGTTACTTCGGAAGTCATCATGCTAAGCAGTGGTACTTGAAAAGAAAAGAAAAATTCAATTGCCGTTTCAATGTCATTAAGCTTTTAGGGAAACCCTCTGTAAATTAAAGTATTTTATTTTAAAGCACCTTCTATGAGAAAAATATTTTTAGTTAACTGTATTCTGCAGCAAAACAGGTTTTTAAATTCAGTTGAGGGGTTAAAGGTTTGCATTTTTCAAATAAAAAGAGACTAATTAAGATTGATTCCATCCTGTAAGAAGACTGATTATGCAGGTTTTCGTTTTGAATTTTACTAGGTTTTGTCAGTTTCTGACGATTTTATCATTGGTCCAAATAGGCTATTCCAACACTGCTCAGTTTAGTTTCAGCATCTAAGATCTAATGCATGTTCTCCGCAGACATGTCAGTCAGTTTCAAAACTTGGTTATTGGAAGTGCACATTTGTCAACAACTACAAGTAATGTCAGCTGAGTCATTTTGTTTTGAGAGGTTGACTCTAAGTTAATGATCGAAGGTAATTTCAAACACTGTAGTTCTAGAATAGGCAATTTTTTTTTTTGTCAGTAGGGGGCTAAAGTACTTATATGCATACCGGTTCCCTGTAACTCTTCGTTACTGCTTCTTATAGCAGCACAATTTATTTTTTATGTGCTGACGGAGATAGTTTGCATTGATCAGCACAGGAAGCTTTAAATAATTAAAAGTTCTATTACATTAGAAAACGATCAATGCAGATTGCAAATATTAACATCTTGGACTGAAATGTCTGTACTTATGAGTACAATTCTCAAAGCAAGAGAACGAGTACAGAATCCTGAGCACACTATTAAGAGTACAAGGACCTGGTTTTCATATTCTCTGAGTACGAGTACGAGTACAAACCCATGAGTACGAGTACGAGCACGAGTACAGAAAAATGTACTCGAGTACAAGTTCGAGTTTGTACTCGAGTACTACAAGTCTGACACGTACACACGCCATCGTGACTGCATTGATTCCTTTTGCCTTTGGCAAGGAATCAAAAAGGAGCCCTTGGTCCAAAGCCAAACCTCAAATGAAAAGGTTGGTAGTTGGTACCCAAGAATCTATATGAACAAAGAGTGGCTTTAATCTGGCTCTGAAGATTATATCGAAGAGACCTGTTCACGGGTGTATAGTTCTCCAGTGAACATTACGCTAGAAGTGTCAAGAAATGTTGAGAGCTGTTCTGCCAAAAGACCATCCACAGTTGAAAATGCAAACTAATAACTGGCTATAGACTGTTGAAATATCATCATTTAGATGTTTCATTACGGTACCTTACTTCCAAACTTAATATTCCGTGTACATATCTGCTTGTTTGTACATAAATGGCACCCAAAGATTTTCTTAATTTATATACATGACTACCACGACTGTCTGCAAAAACATGACATGTCTCAGTTTTTCAAGTAATTGTTTTTCAAACTCAGAAGGCTTCACTAGTATCTTATGTTGTCAACTGCATCCTTTTACACTCCTGTGACGACTGATTTCGGTAGATATTGAACAAAACTACGCGCGAACTTCAATTGATTGAAAATCTGACCTTCTGATATCACTGTGAGGAAAAATTCTCACATTTTCACCAGTGGCGTGGATCATCTTCAAAGGTATGTGTGTGTGTGGGGGGGGGGACTTTTTACTATTTGCGAATCGCCGGCCTGGGGGAGGGGTCTAAGGGGAGGGGTCTAAGGGGAGGGGTGTTCCTCTCCCCTTTGGAAAAAAAAAAAACGAAATTAGGTGTCTTTATGGCAAATGGTGCCATATTTGGGCGCGACTTAGCTTTTAAAATGTAGTTTCAATTCTTAATCTATGTTATAATATAATTCATCACCGTTTTAGTTTTCATCATTTTGAAAAAATGGGGGGAGGGGGACTTTTTGGAGATGTCCTCCCTTCCAAAAAAGTGAGGGGGACGCGTCCCCCGTCCCCCCATGATCCACGCCCATGGGATAAGGGTGGAACCTATGTAAGAGAACCCCACCGTGAGAATTAGACGTGTACGAAATAGTCCGACAAGGAAACCTGGGAAGCTTACATGGGTCCCGCGTTTTTGGACGCCGTTAAAACTGTGATTTCTCCATAGATGGAACCCTTGTGGGATTAAGGTGGGCCTATCATGAAGCAAAGGGGACAATATGTAAGGAAAATTTGTGGGGACTACATCTGCCCCACATATCTGATATACCTGGGATATATATATATATATATATATATATATATTCTTAACAAAGTAAACCAGTCAAGGGTAGAGTGCTCAACCTATGAAGGGAGCTTAAATATTGAAAGGTTGGGACTATAGGGCACTACAAGGCAGCTTTACAGCACTCCTTCGTAAGGGCCCAGTGTGGTAGGTCTACCGGGGGGTGCCTTCAAGTTTTACAAATGCCGAGTATGACGGCTTATGGAAGAGTGTAGTAAAGTGTCTCAGTTCAACCCGGGGCGCCCCCATCGCTCTCCACCTACCTCCCTTGATACGCACTTGAATGCAAAATGCTCCTTCAGGTTAAAGATACCAATCACAGAACAGCCGACAAGCTGGCCGTCAGTAGATATTAAAATTACCATATCATTACGGTAAGGATTTTGCAAAGAAGTCTTAGAATTTATTTAAACTTCAGAAAGCGCGTACGTGTACCAGCAATCATTTCTTCCATTGATTCGCGTTTGCTTGATTTTGGTCCGTTTGAAGGCCTTTGAAAAGTTGTAGCATGTTTAAGTCACAAGTAAGTAAAGCTCGAACCCTACAGCGCCCGATCGAAGGGCGCTGAAAATATTGTGTCCGAGTTGGAGGATTTGTGCTCTTGAGATTAAGCTAGGAAGTCAGAAAGTCAGGGGACTGATCGTCGTCGGGACCGTCAGTGGTGAAACCAGATGGGGGTAGGTGCCATACTTCCCTCGTCGAGGACGGATCCCCGCAAGATCGTTTAAATTTCCCAGTGTAGTCGGGAAACGTTAAAATATGAGGTAGTCCACAATGATAGCCAGTCGCCCTTGTGGTTTACTTGATATTTTGATTTAAATGAGGGCAGATCCTGTAGTAAATCCCCCAAATTTTCCAATTTCACGCCTTAAAACCCAAAATGCGTGCCGAAAATTTTGAATTTTACTCTCCACGACCTTACGGCACTCCGTCTCCCTTGTCGGGGCTTCAGGCTGCAGTCCTACGTAGGGAAGTTTGGACCCCTGTCGCGCAAATTCTGGCGCTACCCCCGGCCAGCGTCGGGATTACACATTTTATCGTACCTACTAGGCCTATCCCGACTACATGTTTACCGAAGAAATTGGAAAATTTTGCGACCGGCAAAGACCACGGCTTCCTGAGCTTTACCCCGCCCCTTCCCCACCCCTATTAATGTCATTTATAGGGCAGGCTCCTAAGAAACATTAATTACAGGTCATGCTATAAACATGAATAGCGTAACATTCAAGCATACTGAAGTAAATTTCAAGTTTGGGGGCGTGTTTCAGGCAATTTTAAGTACGGTACCAATATTTAAGGATGCAAGTGGAAAGGGGTGCTCGCTCCTAGCTCCCGAACCCCCCCCCCCTTACATCCGGCACTTCTACTTGTATATCACACAACACTATAGACTACTAATATTAATTATAGTGCGCTGGATTATCAGAATTGTCGTGGCGTAGTTGGTATGGCGCTGGACTCCGACTGTTAAGCAGTTAAGTACGTGAGTTCAAGTCTTCCCGGAGAATGAACAGTGTATTTTTCTCGTTTTGCGGTTTTAGTGTTGGGGAACTGTCGACTTTTTACAGTTGCTTTCTCTTTCATATCTTCCATTTTGTAGCTTTTATCGACTTTTCTTCGTTCCCACTTTTTCTTTTCTTAATAAGGCTTCGTTTGTTTATCATATCTTACTGTAAATTTCCAAATCAGGTCACTACACGCTATTGCATGTAGCCTACATTATCAAGTCGTACAACCCCCCCCCCCCCCTCCCACCGTTTTGACGTTGAATTTTTTTCGGTTGAAATTGCTAATAGTTTTATGATTTTTTTCCCATTCTTAAATGAAACAGATTCCATATTTCATGTAGATTGCATTTGATACGAAAGGTATCAATAAAGACAGGACTTTAGTAGCCGGGAGACCTGTCTTTATTGATACCGAATTTGCCTAGGTTCCCAAAGCAACTCTTGTTTCTAAAGGAAAGCCACTCTGAACTGAATATTCATAAATGACAGACTGTAAAATGCTCTTCTTGTATTGCAACTATGGATTAAGTTTCTTAGGGGTAGGGCTAAGCATCTGCCAACAATAGATGACTATTGTCCACGTTTCATGGTGCGATGATTTGTAAAAGAAGACAGCGGTTCCTTTAAACTTGACCAAGTCTCCCTCCGCGTTTTCCCTGCCGTCTGAGAGGGCGCTCCACCAGTCAATAAAATTGCACTTTGGCTGGGGGTGAACCCTCTACATGTAGTCCCTAAAATTTTGTTTGTGTTGATTTTTGGCCCTGTTATGAGAGGGCAGTGCATCCTTTGTTGCATGTATTTTGGTAGTGGTTGAGTTGGAGATTATGCTGTCAAAAAATGGTTGAAATAAATACCACCCGAGCAGATTGTGAGGTTTTGGAAAGACAGCGGTCCTATCTCATATATTGGTGAGTGACAAGGGGTGGCGGATCACAAGTTTTTTATTCATGCGCCTGTAGCTCAAAAAGTCAATGGTCATGCTGCAAAAATTCTTATGTGCCAGTAACAACCAACTCGTGAGCTTTGCATTGATGGGTCACATGCTGGCGTTGAAAACTTTGACAAGGAATGAGAGGCAGCGTAACAATTAAGGCCCGTTTTAGTGTGTAAGTCGGACCAAATTTTAAGTGCTGCATGAGGTTAATAATAAAGGAATGGTTACGGGTTCGTTGAATACAGCCTTGTACATCCGCTTATGCAGGATCATTTAATTGAAGGGGGTGACTTCAAGTTTGACAAATGCCGAGTATGACGGCCTATGGAAGAGTGTAGTAAAGTGTCTTCAACCCGGGGCGCCCCATCACTCTCCACCTCCCTCCCTTGATACGCACTTGAATGCAAAATGCTCCTTCAGGTTAAAGATACCAATCACAGAACAGCCGACAAGCTGGCCGTCAGTAGATATTTAAATTACCATATCATTACGGTAAGGATTTTGCAAAGAAGTCTTAGCATTTATTTAAACTTCAGAAAGCGCGTACGTGTACCAGCAATCATTTTCCCATTGATTCGCGTATACTTGATTTTGGTCCGTTTGAAGGCCTTTGAAAAGTTGTAGCATGTTAAAGTCACAAGTAAGTAAAGCTCGAACTCTACAGCGCCCGAAGGGCGCTGAAAATGTTGTGTTCGAGTTGGAGGATTTGTGCTCTTGAGACCAAGGAAGTCAGAAAGTCAGGGGACTGATCGTCGTCGGGACCGTCAGTGGTGAAACCAGATTGGGGAAGGTGCCATGTATGTCCCTCGTCGAGGACGGATCCCCGCAAGGTCGTTTAAATTTCCCAGTGTAGTCGGGAAACGTTAAAATATGAAGTAGTCCACAATAGCCAGTCGCCCCTTGTGGTTTACTTGATATTTTGATTTAAATGAGGGCAGATCCTGTAGTAAATCCCCCAAATTTTCCAATTTCACACCTGAGAACCCAAAATGCGCACCGAAAATTTTGAATTTTGCTCTCGACGACCTTACGGCACTCCGTCTCCCTTGTCGGGGCTTCAGGCTGCAGTCCTAAGTAGGGAAGTTCGGACCCCTGTCGCACAAATTCTGGCGCTACCCCCGGCCAGCGTGGGGATTACACATTTTATCGTATCTACTAGGCCTATCCCGACTACATGTTCACCGAAGAAATTGGAAAATTTTGCGACCGGCAAAGACCACGGCTTCCTGAGCTTTAACCCGCCCCTTCCCCACCCCTATTGCTGTCATTTATAGGGTAAGCTCCTAAGAAACATTAATTACAGGTCATGCTATAAACATGAATAGCGTAACATTCAAGCATACTGAAGTAAATTTCAAGTTTGGGGGCGTGTTTCAGGCAATTTAAAGTACGGTACCAATATTTAAGGATGCAAGTGAAAAGCGGTGCTCGCTCCTAGCTCCCGACCTCCCCCCCTTACATCCGGCACTTCTACTTGTATATCACACAACACTATAGACTACTAATATTAATTATAGTGCGTTGGATTATCAGAATTGTCGTGGCGTAGTTGGTATGGCGCTGGACTCCTTGGTATGGCCTTTCTGAACAGTTTTTGACTCCTTTTCTGAGGTGGCTGCGTCACCGGACGCAAGCCCGCCTATTAACACTACCAGGATGAGTTCCACGAAAGTTAGAAACGACAGTGGTGATACTCAAAGGCTTGATGCAGCTGCTAACAAAAGCAAGCTTTTGAAGGAAAATAGTGTAAGAATAATGGACATAGAATTCAATGCTCGTGATGTTATAAGCGCTATTTCGGATGACATTGGAAAAGGGAATATACTGGGGTGTGTGAAAACAGCTGGACAATGGATTGTTACTTTAAAAAATGCAGATGATGCAGAGTTACTTCAGCAAACAGGACTACAAATCGGGAATGACATGTGCACTGTCATGGGAGTTTCGAGGAGTGTTCTTACAGTTAGTTTGTTTAATGTTCCTACCTATGTAAGTGATGCCGAATTGTCGGACAAGCTAATGGAATATGGTTGTCGTATTTTGTCGCCGTGGACCAGAAAATATTACTATGAATTTCCCGCCATCGAGAACGGTACGAGATTTGTCAGGTTAGAGCTTCCAAGCAATGCTAAAAGCTTACCCTATGCCATCGTCATCAACGGCAATCACCTCCGTCTTAAGCACAACGGACAAAGCCGTGTCTGTAATAACTGTTTAAGTGAGGAACATTTAATGCGGAGTTGTCCACAATACCTATGTTCCTTATGTGGACAACAAGGCCACACGGAATCGAGGTGCCCTTCAGTCAAGTGTTTCCGCTGTCAGCGCCTTGGGCACAAAAGTTTTAATTGTCCAGATAAAATTGCTAATAGCACTGAGCCAAATGAGGGAAAAACCACTGAAGAACCAATGGAGGAGCAAGTTGGCTCGGATGACCATACACAATTAAACTTGGACATTCTAGAACAATTGGACTCTGATATATTAAACGGGGACAAGCCAAACATGAGTAAACCAGGGTTCGTTGAAATTAATGAGGATGAGGAAGGGGAGCCTGGCATAGACACCGAGATCGAAAATAAAGAATTGAACAGTGAAGTAGCTAGTACCTCTAGAGTTGATGGCAGTCTGCCTGTTAACGGGGGCAGCAAAGACATTGACATTAACCCTTCTCAAAAGAGAACGGCCTCCAGCGATGACGATGGATATGCTAACCTGACTTCCATCAGGGGGAAAAGTAAGGCGACAAAAACCACTTCATCAACAAACCTATGTGCAGCTAGGAACTTAATGCCGTTGGTCCAGTCTCTGCAAACAAAGTCTGTATAATGGAGCCACTTATTTATTTATACATCATGATTTCTTTTGCTAGCCTAAACTGTAACGGGCTGAGAAATAATGAAAAGAGAAGTGAGCTTTTTAGCTACTTAAAGCAGAAGCGTTATGATATTGTACTACTACAAGAGACGTTTTGGAATGACCAAGTTCACGAGGCTGCTCGTCGTGAGTGGGGAGGAAGCGTTCTGTCTTCGATTTGTTCCGAAATGAACCGAAGGGGTGTATCTTGCCTAATAAATGGTAACAGCGATATCGATGTTGTGAACTCTTCAACTTTTTGTGATGGGCGCCTTCTTCAAATTAATATCATTGTGGACGATCAGGCTATAACCATTTTTAATGTGTACGCTCCGTGCAATAGTAGTGAGCGCAAGTATTTCTTTACGGATTTACAGGAGAGAATTGCCAAAACAACCAATCAGGTAATTATTGGTGGGGATTTTAATACTGTCTTGAACACTTACTTAGATAAATATCCCCCAACGACTTATCCTGACCAATCCAGAAAGCCTCTAAAAGACCTTATGTTAACAGAAAAATTAACTGATATATGGAGGCATAGGAACGATGATGTAATTGCTTTCACTAGGTCAAGAATTGCCAATAATGTTCGTTCCGCTTCACGTATTGATAGATTCCTCCTTTCTAATTCACTTATCCTCAATGTCTCGTACTGCAACATACTTAACTATCCGTTTTCGGATCACGATATAATAACACTGCGTCTTAATCTTTCTCTTTTTCCAAGAGGAAGTGGAGTATGGATTTTTAATAATCAACTTCTTGACGATGAGGACTTTTGTTTGGAAATAGGGGAAGTCATTAGATCAATGAAAATGCATACGGACTTTGAAACCAATTTTCTGGAGTGGTATGATAATCTGAAAGGCAAAATTAAATATCAGTCCATAAAGTTCAGCAAACGTAAGCAAAGAAAGCAACGAAAAGTGAAAAGGATATTGGAGAAACAAATAATGTATGAGAAGTATAAAGCGCAAAAATTCTGCGACTATAACTTCACGAGGCTACAAAACCTGGAAGATGAACTTAATAATATTGTTTCAAAAGAGGTGAAAGGCGCCGCCCTAAGGGCCAAAATTCAGTGGTTTGAAGAGGGAGAAAGACCAACCCGACTTTTTCTTAACCTAGAGAAAAGCAGACAAAAGGTAAAAGTTATGAAGAGTTTACTAAAAGATGACGGGACGGTTGTCACCGACCGTGAAACTATTATGCATGAGCAGGTTGATTTCTATAAAAATTTGTACAAGCGTGAGTCAACAGACAAGAACGCTTCTAGTGCTCTAATTAATAACGTTACTAGGTTATTGTCTCCTATCGACACTCGATTCTGTGACGAAGGTCTAAAGTCTGAGGAATTATTTGATGCTCTAAAGTCTATGAAGCCTGACAAAAGTCCTGGCCTTGACGGCCTAACCCCGCAATTTTACAAAGCCTTTTGGAGTGAATGGGAGGAAATTCTGATGCGACTTGTACATGAAATTTATAATGCTGGCACACTTTCTAACTCTATGAAAATTGGCATGATAACCCTCATTCCAAAGAAAGGGGATCTGAGAAAGCTAACAAATTGGAGACCCATCAGTCTCCTCAATACTGATTATAAGATCATCTCAAAAGCGCTTGCTACCCGACTTTCGAAGGTAATAAGCACCCTGGTCTCTGAAGATCAATCGTGTTGCGTTCCCGGTAGAAATATTGCTGACAATGTTATCCTCATGAATAATATTATTCGTTACTTAGATTCTAAAAAGGTAAATGGTTACATTTTGAAAATCGACCAGTATAAGGCTTTTGACCGTGTTGACCACGGCTACCTCTTTGATGTTTTGCAAAAAATGGGTTTTGGGGACTACTTTCGGAACTGGATTGCGATATTGTATAATGAAATTACCGCTTGCATTAAACACAATGGTTTCATCTCCCCAAATTTCGATATTCACAGGGGAGTTAGGCAGGGATGTCCTATTTCAGCCATACTTTATGTCTTAACTGCAGAACCCTTTCATGAAGCTATTGTGAATTGTAATAAAATTTCAGGTATTAAGGTTGGTGACCATGAAGCTAAGATATTCCAGCACGCTGATGATACCACTTTTTTCTATCTGACACTAACTGTATTCAATATGTTTTCAATGTGATCAACTTATACGAAATGGCGTCGGGGTCTAAATGTAACATTCAAAAAACCGAACTTCTCGCTATTAATCATGATCGGACTGAAATCAGTTATGACCTACCGATTCGTTATGATGGTATTGTAATTCTCGGGGTTTTCTTGGGGACCAATAGAACCCAAACCCCAAAAGAAAATTGGGAGGATAGAATTACGAAATGTATCAGTATTCTCAAAAGATGGAAGTGTCGGAAACTGTCTTTTACCGGTAGGGCTTTAGTGGTTAACTCTCTTGTTATATCCCGTCTTGTTTATCACGCTTCTATTCTTCCCGTCCCTGACTGGGCTATTAACAGTATCAAAAGTGCGATCATTTCTTTCTTGTGGGGTGACAAAAAACCTGCGATCTCTTTTAAAGTTCTTTCACTGCCAAAAGAACAAGGAGGGCTCGGTGTTTCTGACCTCGCTGTCAAGAGGGATTCACTTCGAATTAGACTTATTAGTAGACTTTTAAGCAACCAAGTGAACGCAAAATTAAGATATATGTTGCTGTACAATTTAAATCACTATGGTGATATGAAACTTGGGTTGAATATTTTTAGGACTGTTCCTCAGTCCAGTTTTATTAGAAAACTTCCTCAATTCTATCAGGAGTTTTTATCAGCATGGAGGAAAATTTCTGTTGACGCTCTGCTTCCGCCCATCAATAGAGCGGACATTCTTCACCAGCCCCTCTTTCACAATCCTTTCATCCTGGATGAGAATCAGTCGGTTCTTTACAACAAGGACTTTATAGAGGGTGAATTTATTTATGTTGGTGATATTTGCTACGAAATGATACCATACTGTTTTCCAGCTCAAGAAATTTATGACATTATTATTGCGTTAAACCCCCACTCAAAAGTTAAGCTAGGCGATATCGGCAATTACTTAAGTCATGTCTTACATTGTATTCCTCAATCCTGGTGTGATATGATAATTTCTCAGGATAAAATTGTAAGTACTGAGCCCGTTGAGAACCTACTGTTAAGATTGAAGTCGGGGGATTCCTGGATTGATGTTCGCACGCTGACTGCAAAGCGTGCGTCACTATTCTTACGTTGTGCCAGTGACTGTACCCCCAAAGGTCAGCAGTACTGGCAGAATATGTACCCCAAAATTAGTTTCAAGAACAGATGGAACGGTGTGTACGGTGGTATTAAGGCCAATATCGATGCTGATCTTGATTTTAAAATTCTCCACAATATTCTCTACACCAACGATCGACTTTACAAGTATAAAATGATTGATTCTCCTTTGTGTTCCCTATGTAACCTTGAAGTTGAAACTGTCCATCACCTTTTTATTCATTGTCCACTGATCCACGATTTATGGATTTGGTTGACTTCCAAGATTAGACCAATTTCTAATGTTCACTGCTGGGAGGAAACTACGCTGCTCGGGCTTGACCTCCCAAGGAAAATTACGAACGTGTCCTAATTGACTTTCTACTTAATTCCTACAAGACTGTAATTTGGAGCACACGTATTGCTATTGCCAAGAGCGTCAACCGCCACTACAATATTGATATCCCCTTGTATTACCATACTAGTTTAAAGAAGAAAATTAATCTAATTTATCATTACTACAGTAAGCGCCACGAACTTAGCAAATTCTGGGGTATTTTTGACCAAGGGGAATCCCCGATTATTCTTTTACGCCACGATGGGGGCAATTATACTTATGTATTTGACTGGTAATTTGGTTTGCTATGGTTTCTCATAACTTTTACTAATGAGTCTTTCTGGCTACAAATTCCAAAGGTGCTTTGTTTGTACATTGTTTATATGAGTTCACTAACCAAAAGGAGTACGGTTTAAGTTCGTGTCCTATGTGAAATTCTAATTTGGGTCCTTATGAGTTTGTATGTATTTGTTTGTATGTATTTTGGGCCAATCCTTACACCATAGTTACTCAAGTGCGTTTACCAAGGAATCAAATGAATCAGAGTTTCATCAATTAAATAAAATTGTTATTATTGTAAATATTGTACATATTGCCTGAGTTTTTATGGGTGAACCAGTGGGTTCGCCTACCAATAAAAGAAAAAAAAAATGGTGCTGGACTCCGACTGTTAAGCAGTTAAGTACGTGAGTTCAAGTCTTCCCGGAGAATGAACAGTGTATTTTTCTCGTTTTGCGGTTTTAGTGTTGGGGAACTGTCGACTTTTTACAGTTGCTTTCTCTTTCATATCTTCCATTTTGTAGCTTTTATCGACGTCTCTTCGTTCCCACTTTTTCTTTTCTTAATTAGGCTTCGTTTTGTTAATCATATCTTACTGTAAATTTCCAAATCAGGTCACTACACGCTATTGCATGTAGCCTACATTATCAAGTCGTACAACCCCCCCCCCCCCCTCCCACCGTTTTGACGTTGAATTTTTTTCGGTTGAAATTGCTAATAGTTTTATGATTTTTTCCCATTCTTAAATGAAACCGATTCCATATTTCATGTAGATTGCATTTGATACGAAAGGTATCAATAAAGACAGGGCTCCCGGCTACTTTAGTAGCCGGGAGACCTGTCTTTATTGATACCGAATTTGCCTAGGTTCCCAAAGCAACTCTTGTTTCTAAAGGAAAGCCACTCTGGACTGAATATTCATAAATGACCGACTGTAAAATGCTCTTCTTGTATTGTAACTATGGATTAAGTTTCTTAGGGGTAGGGCTAAGCATCTGCCAACAATAGGTGACCATTGTCCACGTTTCATGGTGCGATGATTTGTAAAAGAAGACAGCGGTTCCTTTAAACTTGACCAAGTCTCCCTCCGCGTTTTCCCTGCCGTCTTAAGGGGGCGCTCGCCCATTCCATAAAATCGCACTTTGGCTAGGGGGTGAACCCTCTACATGTAGTCCCTAAAATTTTGTTTGGGTTGATTTTTGGCCCTGTTATGAGAGGGCAGTGAATCCTTTGTTAGATGTATTTTGGTAGTGATTGAGTTGGAGATTATGCTATCAAAAATGGTTGAAACTGATACCACCTGAGCTGATTGTGAGGTTTTGGAAAGACAGAGGATCTATCTCATAGGTGAGTGACAAGGGGCGGGGGGGGGGGTGGCGGATCACAAGTTTTTTCCATTCATGCGCCTGAAGCTCAAAAAATCAATGGTCATGCTGCAAAAATTCTTATGTGCCAGTAACATCCAACTCGTAAGCTTTGCATTGATAGGTCGCATGCCGGCGTTGAAAACTTTGACAAGGAATGAGAAGCAGCTTAAACAAGGCTCGTTTTAGTGTGTAAGTCGGACCATATTTCCATATTTTAAGTGCTGGATGACGTTAATAATGAAGGAATGGATACGGGTTCGTTGAATACAGCCTTGTACATCTGCTTATGCAGGATCATTTAGGGGTGACTTCAAGTTTTACAAATGCCGAGTATGACGGCCTATGGAAGAGTGCAGTAAAGTGTCTTCAACCCGGGGCACCCTCATCACTCTCCACCTCCCTCCCTTGATACGCACTTGAATGCAAAATGCTCCTTCAGGTTAAAGATACCAATCACAGAACAGCCGACAAGCTGGCCGTCAGTAGATATTAAAATTACCATATCATTACGGTAAGGATTTTGCAAAGAAGTCTTAGCATTTATTTAAACTTCAGAAAGCGCGTACGTGTACCAGCAATCATTCTTCCATTGATTCGCGTTTGCTTGATTTTGGTCCGTTTGAAGGCCTTTGAAAAGTTGCAGCATGTTTAAGTCACAAGTAAGTAAAGCTCGAACCCTACAGCGCCCGATCGGAGAGCGCTGAAAATATTGTGTCCGAGTTGGAGGATTTGTGCTCTTGAGATTAAGCTAGGAAGTCAGAAAGTCAGGGGACTGATCGTCGTCGGGACCGTCAGTGGTGAAACCAGATGGGGGTAGGTGCCATATGTCCTCGTCGAGGACGGATCCCCGCACGGTCTTTTAAAAATTTCCCCGTGTAGTCGGGAAACGTTAAAATATGAAGTAGTCCACATTAGCCAGTCGCCCCTTGTGGTTTACTTGACATTTTGATTTGCGAATGATGGCAGATCCTGTAGTGAATCTCCCAAATTTTCCAACTTTACGCCTTAAACCCAACATGCGCGCCGAAAATTTTGAATTTTACTCTCGACGACATTACGGCAGTCCGTCTCCCTTGTCGGGGCTTCCGGGCTGCAGTCCTGTGTAGGGAAGTTTGGACCCCTGTCCCGCAAATTCTGGTACTACCCCCGGCCAGCGTCGGGATTACACGTATTATCGTACCTACTAGGCCTAGTCCCGACTACATGTTTACCGAAGAAATTGGAAAATTTTGCGACCGGCAAAGACCACAGCTTCCTGAGCTTACCCCGCCCCTTCCCCACCCCAATTAATGTCATTTATAGGGCAGGCTCATAAGAAACATAAATTACAGGTCATGCTATAAACATGAATAGCGTAACATTCAAGCATACTGAAGTAAATTTCAAGTTTTGGGGCGTGTTTCAGGCAATTTAAAGTACGGTACCAATATTTAAGGATGCAAGTGAAAAGCGGTGCTCGCTCCTAGCTCCCGACCCCCCCCCTTACATCCGGCACTTCTACTTGTATATCACACAACACTATAGACTACTAATATTAATTATAGTGCGCTGGATTGTCAGAACTGTCGTGGCGTAGTTGGTATGGCGCTGGACTCCCGACTGTTAAGCAGTTAAGTACGTGAGTTCAAGTCTTCCCGGAGAATGAACAGTGTATTTTTCTCGTTTTGCGGTTTTAGTGTTGGGGAACTGTCGACTTTTTACAGTTGCTTTCTCTTTCATATCTTCCTTTTTGTAACTTTTATCGACTTCTCTTCGTTCCCACTTTTTTTGCTAATAAGGCTTCGTTGTTTTTTAATCATATCTTACTGTAAATTTACAAATCAGGACACTACACGCTATTGCATGTAGCCCACTTTATCAAGTCGTACAACCCCCCCCCCCCCTCCCACCGTTTTGACGTTGAATTTTTTTCGGTTGAAATTGCTAATAGTTTGATGATTTTTTCCCATTCTTAAATGAAACCGATTCCATATTTCATGTAGATTGCATTTGATACGAAAGGTATCAATAAAGACAGGGCTCCCGGCTACTTGAGTAGCCGGGAGTCCTGTCTTTATGGCTACCGACTTGGCCTCGGTTTCCATTGCATCTCTTGTCTCTAAAGGAAAGCCACTCTGGACTGAATATTCATAAATGACCGACTGTAAAATGCTCTTTTTGTATTGTAACTATGGATTAAGTTTCTTAGGGGTAGGGCTAAGCATCTGTCAACAATAGGTGACTATTGTCCACGTTTCATGGTAAGATGATTTGTAAAAGAAGACAGCGGTTCCTTTAAACTTGACCAAGTCTCCCTCCGCGTTTTCCCTGCCGTCTTAAGGGGGCGCTCCACCATTCCATAAAATTGCAGTTTTGATGGGGGGGGGGGGGGGTGAACCCTCTACATGTAGTCCATAAAAATTTGGTTTGGGTTGATTTTTGACCCTGTTAGGAGAGGGGAGTGTATCCTTTGTTAGATGTATTTTGGTAGTGATTGGTTGGGACATTATGCTGTCAAAAATGGTTGAAACTGATACCACCTGAGCCGGTTGTGAGGTTTTGAAAGACAGCAGACCTATCTCATATATTGGTGGGTGACAAGGGGCGGGGGTGGCGGATCACAAGTTTTTTATTCATGCGCCTGTAGCTCAAAAAGTCAATGGTCATGCTGCAAAAAAATCTTATGTGCCAGTAACAACCAACTCGTGAGCTTTGCATTGATGGGTCCCATGCTGGCGTTGAAAACATTGACAAGGAATGAGAGGCAGCGTAACAATTAAGGCACCGTTTTAGTGTGTAAGTCGGACCAAATTTTAAGTGCTGCATGAGGTTAATAATAAAGGAATGGTTACGGGTTCGTTGAATACAGCCTTGTACATCTGCTTATGCAGGATCATTTAGGGGCGACTTCAAGTTTTACAAATGCCGAGTATGACGGCTTATGGAAGATTGTAGTAAAGTGTCTCAGTTCAACCCGGGGCGCCCCCATCGCTCTCCACCTCCCTCCCTTGATACGCACTTGAATGCAAAATGCTCCTTCAGGTTAAAGATACCAATCACAGAACAGCCGACAAGCTGGCCGTCAGTAGATATTAAAATTACCATATCATTACGGTAAGGATTTT
The DNA here is from genome assembly GCA_029531755.1 of Holothuria leucospilota. Classification (NCBI taxonomy): domain Eukaryota; kingdom Metazoa; phylum Echinodermata; class Holothuroidea; order Aspidochirotida; family Holothuriidae; genus Holothuria; species Holothuria leucospilota. The sequence continues at coordinate 26,519,314 of CM055974.1, forward strand.
GCAAAGAAGTCTTAGAATTTATTTAAACTTCAGAAAGCGCGTACGTGTACCAGCAATCATTTCTTCCATTGATTCGCGTTTGCTTGATTTTGGTCCGTTTGAAGGCCTTTGAAAAGTTGCAGCATGTTTAAGTCACAAGTAAGTAAAGCTCGAACTCTACAGCGCCCGATCGAAGGGCGCTGAAAATATTGTGTCCGAGTTGGAGGATTTGTGCTCTTGAGATTAAGCTAGGAAGTCAGAAAGTCAGGGGACTGATCGTCGTCGGGACCGTCAGTGGTGAAACCAGATGGGGGTAGGTGCCATATGTCCTTCGTCGAGGACGGATCCCCGCAAGATCGTTTAAATTTCCCAGTGTAGTCGGGAAACGTTAAAATATGAGGTAGTCCACAATGATAGCCAGTCGCCCTTGTGGTTTACTTGATATTTTGATTTAAATGAGGGCAGATCCTGTAGTAAATCCCCCAAATTTTCCAATTTCACGCCTTAAAACCCAAAATGCGTGCCAAAAATTTTGAATTTTACTCTCCACGACCTTACGTCACTCCGTCTCCCTTGTCGGGTCTTCAGGCTGCAGTCCGACTAGAGAATTTGTGAAGGGTCCAAACTTCTCTACGTAGGACTTCATCCTGACGTTCCCGACAAAGGGAGATGGAGTGGCGTAAAGTTGTCGGATAGCAAATTCAAAATTTTCGGCGCGCATGTTTGGGTTTTTAGCGTAAACTTGAAAATTTTGGGGGAGTCACTCGTACAAGGATCTGCCTCATTCACATCAAAATATCAAGTATCCACAGGGGCGACTGGCTTATTATGGACTAGGCTACTTCATAATTTCAACGTTATCCCGACCTACACGGGAAATTCAAACGACCTGGGGGATCCGTCCTCGACGGGGGACATACAAGGCACCTACCCCCATCTGGTTTCACCACTGTCCCGATGACGATCAGTCCCCTGACTTTATGAATTCCTATTGAGTCTCGAGAGTAACAAATCCTCAAACTCGAACACAAACATTTCATCGCCCTTCGGCGCTGGTCTACGGTACAGTTCCGAGTCTTTACCTACTTGTTGACTTTAACATGCTACAACTTTTCAAAGGCCTTCAAACGGACCAAAATTAAGCTATACGCGAATCAATGGGAAGAATGATTGCTGGTTACACGTACGCGCTTTTCTGAAGTTTTACATATATGCTAAGATTCTTCCTTTGCAAAATCCTTCATGTAATGATATGGTATTTAAACATATTAAAGACGGCCAGCGTGTCGGCTGTTCTGTGATTCAGTGAGTCTCCTACCTGAAAGAAGCACTTTGCATTCAAGTGGCGTATCAAGAGAGGGAGGTGGAGGGCTTTGGGGGCGCCCCGGTTGAGACACTTCACTACACCTCTTCCATAGGCCGTTTATTACTCGCCATTTGTCAAACTTGAAGTCACCCCTCTTCAATTAAATGATCCTGCCATACGGGGATGTACAAGGTTATGGTTATTGCAACGAACCCGTAAACCATTCCTTATTATTAAACCTCATGCAGCACTTAAAATTTGGTCGACTTGCACACTAAAACGGGATTGTTAAGATGCCTGGTCATTCCTTGTCAAAGTTTTCAACACAAGCATGTTGACCCCACAATGACAAACTCAAGGAGTTAGGTTGTTACTGGCACCTAACAATTTTCGCAGCCATGACCATTGACTTTTTTGAGCTACAGGCGCATCAAAAAAATACTTGTGATCCGCCACCCAGCCCGCTTGTCATCACTCACCAATATATTGAGATTAGGTCGCTCTGTCTTTCCAAAAACTCACAACTCAGCTCAGGTGGTATCAATTTCAACCATTTTTGGGACCAAAATAATGTCCAACTCAATCACTGCCAAAATACATCTAACAAAGGATTCACTGCCCTCTCATAACAGGGTCAAAAATCAACCCAAACAAAATTTTTAGGGACTACATGTAGAGGGTTCACCCCAGCCAAGTGCAATTTTATGGAGTAGTGGAGGGCCCCCTTAAGACGGCAGGGAAAACGCGGAGGGAGACTTGGTCAAGTTTAAAGGAACCCCTGTCTTCTTTACAAATCATCGCACCATAAAACGTGGACAATGGTCACCTATTGTTGGCAGATGCTTAGCCCTACCCCTAAGAAACTTAATCCATAGTTGCAATGCAAGAAGAGCATTTTACAGTCGGTCATTTATGAATATTCAGTCCAGAGTGGCTTTCCTTTAGAAACAAGAGTTGCTTTGGAAAGGTAGGCAAATTCGGTATCAATAAAGACGGGTCTCCCGGCTACTTACGTAGCCGGGAGCCCTGTCTTTATTGATACCTTTCCTATCAAATGCAAATTACATGAAATATGGAATTGATTTCATCTAACAATGGGAAAAAATTCATAAAACTTTTAGCAATTTCAACCGAAATAAATGCAAGGTGGAACGGGGGGGGGGGGTACGACTTGATAATGTAGGTACATGCCATAGCGTTGTAGTGACCAGATTTGGAAATTTACAGTACGATATGAATTAACCAAACGAAGCCTAATTAAGAAGAGTAAAAGTGCGGGAAAAACGAAGAGAAAGTCTATAAAAGCTACAAAAAGGAAGATATGAAAGAGAACGCAACCTGTAAAAAGTCGGACAGTTACCCCAACATTAAAACGCAAAACGAGAAAAAACACACTGCCCAGTCCTCCGGGAGGACTTTGAAACTACACGTTACTTACAATGGGAGTCGAAGCGCCATATCAACTAGAGCCCCCCCCCCCCACCCCCCCCCCCCCCCACCCCCCCCCCCCCCCACCCCCCCCCCCCCCCACCCCCCCCCCCCCCCACCCCCCCCCCCCCCCACCCCCCCCCCCCCCCACCCCCCCCCCCCCCCACCCCCCCCCCCCCCCACCCCCCCCCCCCCCCACCCCCCCCCCCCCCCACCCCCCCCCCCCCCCACCCCCCCCCCCCCCCACAAAATTCTGGGGTATTTTTGACCAAGGGGAATCCCCGATTAATCTTTTACGCCACGATGGGGGCAATTATACTTATGTATTTGACTGGTAATTTGGTTTGCTATGGTTTCTCATAACTTTTACTAATGAGTCTTTCTGCCTACAAATTCCAAAGGTGCTTTGTTTGTACATTGTTTATATGAGTCACTAACCAAAAGGAGTACGGTTTGAGTTCGTGTCCTATGTGTAATTCTAATTTGGGTCCTTATGAGTTTGTATGTATTTGTTTGTATGTATTTTTGGGCCAATCCTTACACCATAGTTACTCAAGTGCGTTTACCAAGGAATCAAATGAATCAGTGTTTTATCAATTAAATAAAATTGTTATTATTGTAAATATTGTACATATTGCCTGAGTTTTTATGGGTGTACCAGTGGGTTCGCCTACCAATAAAAGAAAAAAAGAAAGAAAAAATGGCGCTGGACTCCCGACTGTTAAGCAGTTAAGTACGTGAGTTCAAGTCTTCCCGGAGAATGAACAGTGTATGTTTCTCGTTTTGCGGTTTTAGTGTTGGGGAACTGTCGACTTTTTACAGTTGCTTTCTCTTTCATATCTTCCATTTTGTAGCTTTTATCGACTTTTCTTCGTTCCCACTTTTTCTTTTCTTAATAAGGCTTCGTTTGTTTATCATATCTTACTGTAAATTTCCAAATCAGGTCACTACACGCTATTGCATGTAGCCTACATTATCAAGTCGTACAACCCCCCCCCCCTTTTGACGTTGAATTTTTTTCGGTTGAAATTGCTAATAGTTTTATGATTTTTTTCCCATTCTTAAATGAAACAGATTCCATATTTCATGTAGATTGCATTTAATACGAAAGGTATCAATAAAGACAGGGCTCCCGGCTACTTTAGTAGCCGGGAGACCTGTCTTTATTGATACCGAATTTGCCTAGGTTCCCAAAGCAACTCTTGTTTCTAAAGGAAAGCCACTCTGGACTGAATATTCATAAATGACCGACTGTAAAATGCTCTTTTTGTATTGTAACTATGGATTAAGTTTCTTAGGGGTAGGGCTAAGCATCTGCCAACAATAGGTGACTATTGTCCACGTTTCATGGTAAGATGATTTGTAAAAGAAGACAGCGGTTCCTTTAAACTTGACCAAGTCTCCCTCCGCGTTTTCCCTGCCGTCTTAAGGGGGCGCTCCACCATTCCATAAAATTGCACTTTGGCTGGGAGGGGGTGGTGAACCCTCTACATGTAGTCCCTAAAAGTTTGTTTGGGTTGATTTTTGACCCTGTTATGAGAGGGCAGTGAATCCTTTGTTAGATGTATTTTGGTAGTGATTGGGTTGGGAGATTATGCTGTCAAAAATGGTTGAAACTGATACCACCTGAGCCGGTTGTGAGGTTTTGGAAAGACAGCGGACCTATCTCATATATATATTGGTGAGTGACAAGGGGCGGGGGTGGCGGATCACAAGTTCTTTATTCATGCGCCTGTAGCTCAAAAAATCAATGGTCATGCTGCAAAAATTCTTATGTGCCAGTAACAACCAACTCGTGAGCTTTGCATTGATGGGTCCCATGCTGGCGTTGAAAACTTTGACAAGGAATGAGAGGCAGCGTAACAATTAAGGCACCGATTTAGTGTGTAAGTCGGACCAAATTTTAAGTGCTGCATGAGGTTAATAATAAAGGAATGGTTACGGGTTCGTTGAATACAGCCTTGTACATCTGCTTATGCAGGATCATTTAGGGGTGACTTCAAGTTTTACAAATGCCGAGTATGACGGCTTATGGAAGAGTGTAGTAAAGTGTCTCAGTTCAACCCGGGGCGCCCCCATCGCTCTCCACCTCCCTCCCTTGATACGCACTTGAATGCAAAATGCTCCTTCAGGTTAAAGATACCAATCACAGAACAGCCGACAAGCTGGCCGTCAGTAGATATTAAAATTACCATATCATTACGGTAAGGATTTTGCAAAGAAGTCTTAGAATTTATTTAAACTTCAGAAAGCGCGTACGTGTACCAGCAATCATTTCTTCCATTGATTCGCGTTTGCTTGATTTTGGTCCGTTTGAAGGCCTTTGAAAAGTTGTAGCATGTTTAAGTCACAAGTAAGTAAAGCTCGAACTCTACAGCGCCCGATCGAAGGGCGCTGAAAATATTGTGTCCGAGTTGGAGGATTTGTGCTCTTGAGATTAAGCTAGGAAGTCAGAAAGTCAGGGGACTGATCGTCGTCGGGACCGTCAGTGGTGAAACCAGATGGGGGTAGGTGCCATACTTCCCTCGTCGAGCACGGATCCCCGCAAGATCGTTTAAATTTCCCAGTGTAGTCGGGAAACGTTAAAATATGAGGTAGTCCACAATGATAGCCAGTCGCCCTTGTGGTTTACTTGATATTTTGATTTAAATGAGGGCAGATCCTGTAGTAAATTCCCCAGATTTTCCAATTTCACGCCTTAAAACCCAAAATGCGTGCCGAAAATTTTGAATTTTACTCTCCACGACCATACGTCACTCCGTCTCCCTTGTCGGGGCTTCGCTGAAGTCTGGACCCCTGTCGCGCAAATTCTGGCGCTACCCCCGGCCAGCGTCGGGATTACACGTATTATCGTACCTACTAGGCCTAGTCCCGACTACATGTTTACCGAAGAAATTGGAAAATTTTGCGACCGGCAAAGACCACAGCTTCCTGAGCTTTACCCCGCCCCTTCCCCACCCCAATTAATGTCATTTATAGGGCAGGCTCCTAAGAAACATTAATTACAGGTCATGCTATAAACATGAATAGCGTAACATTCAAGCATACTGAAGCACATTTCAAGTTTGGGGGCGTGTTTCAGGCAATTTAAAGTACGGTACCAATATTTAAGGATGCAAGTGAAAAGGGGTGCTCGCTCCAAGCTCCCGACCCCCCCCCTCCTTACATCCGGCACGTCTACTTGTATATCACACAACACTATAGACTACTAATATTAATTATAGTGCGCTGGATTGTCAGAACTGTCGTGGAGTAGTTGGTAAGGCGCTGGACTCCCGACTGTTAAGCAGTTAAGTACGTGAGTTCAAGTCTTCCCGGAGAATGAACAGTGTATGTTTCTCGATTTGCGGTTTTAGTGTTGGGGAACTGTCGACTTTTTACAGTTGCTTTCTCTTTCATATCTTCCATTTTGTAGCTTTTATCGAATTTTCTTCGTTCCCACTTTTTCTTTTCTTAATAAGGCTTCGTTTGTTTATCATATCTTACTGTAAATTTCCAAATCAGGTCACTACACGCTATTGCATGTAGCCTACATTATCAAGTCGTACAACCCCCCCCCCCCTTTTGACGTTGAATTATTTTCTGTTGAAATTGCTAATAGTTTTATGATTTTTTTCCCATTCTGAAATGAAACAGATTCCATATTTCATGTAGATTGCATTTGATACGAAAGGTATCAATAAAGACAGGGCTCCCGGCTACTTTAGTAGCCGGGAGACCTGTCTTTATTGATACCGAATTTGCCTAGGTTCCCAAAGCAACTCTTGTTTCTAAAGGAAAGCCACTCTGGACTGAATATTCATAAATGACCGACTGTAAAATGCTCTTTTTGTATTGTAACTATGGATTAAGTTTCTTAGGGCTAAGCATCTGTCAACAATAGGTGACAATTGTCCACGTTTCATGGTAAGATGATTTGTAAAAGAAGACAGCGGTTCCTTTAAACTTGACCAAGTTTCCCCCGCGTTTTCCCTGCCGTCTTAAGGGGGCGCTCCACCATTCCATAAAATTGCACTTTGGCTGGGGGGGGGGGTGGTGAACCCTCTACATGTAGTCCCTAAAAGTTTGTTTGGGTTGATTTTTGACCCTGTTATGAGAGGGCAGTGAATCCTTTGTTAGATGTATTTTGGTAGTGATTGGGTTGGGAGATTATGCTGTCAAAAATGGTTGAAACTGATACCACCTGAGCCGGTTGTGAGGTTTTGGAAAGACAGCGGACCTATCTCATATATATATATATATATATATATATATATATATATATATATATATATTATATATATATATATATATATATATATATAATATATATATATATATATATTGGTGAGTGACAAGGGGCGGGGGTGGCGGATCACAAGTTCTTTATTCATGCGCCTGTAGCTCAAAAAATCAATGGTCATGCTGCAAAAATTCTTATGTGCCAGTAACAACCAACTCGTGAGCTTTGCATTGATGGGTCCCATGCTGGCGTTGAAAACTTTGACAAGGAATGAGAGGCAGCGTAACAATTAAGGCACCGATTTAGTGTGTAAGTCGGACCAAATTTTAAGTGCTGCATGAGGTTAATAATAAAGGAATGGTTACGGGTTCGTTGAATACAGCCTTGTACATCTGCTTATGCAGGATCATTTAGGGGTGACTTCAAGTTTTACAAATGCCGAGTATGACGGCTTATGGAAGATTGTAGTAAAGTGTCTCAGTTCAACCCGGGGCGCCCCCATCGCTCTCCACCTCCCTCCCTTGATACGCACTTGAATGCAAAATGCTCCTTCAGGTTAAAGATACCAATCACAGAACAGCCGACAAGCTGGCCGTCAGTAGATATTAAAATTACCATATCATTACGGTAAGGATTTTCAAAGAAGTCTTAGAATTTATTTAAACTTCAGAAAGCGCGTACGTGTACCAGCAATCATTTCTTCCATTGATTCGCGTTTGCTTGATTTTGGTCCGTTTGGAGGCCTTTGAAAAGTTGTAGCATGTTTAAGTCACAAGTAAGTAAAGCTCGAACTCTACAGCGCCCGATCGAAGGGCGCTGAAAATATTGTGTCCGAGTTGGAGGATTTGTGCTCTTGAGATTAAGCTAGGAAGTCAGAAAGTCAGGGGACTGATCGTCGTCGGGACCGTCAGTGGTGAAACCAGATGGGGGTAGGTGCCATATGTCCTTCGTCGAGGACGGATCCCCGCAAGATCGTTTAAATTTCCCAGTGTAGTCGGGAAACGTTAAAATATGAGGTAGTCCACAATGATAGCCAGTCGCCCTTGTGGTTTACTTGATATTTTGATTTAAATGAGGGCAGATCCTGTAGTAAATCCCCCAAATTTTCCAATTTCACGCCTTAAAACCCAAAATGCGTGCCAAAAATTTTGAATTTTACTCTCCACGACCTTACGTCACTCCGTCTCCCTTGTCGGGGCTTCAGGCTGCAGTCCGACGTAAGGAAGTTAGGACCCCTGTCGCGCAAATTCTGGTACTACCCCCGGCCAGCGTCGGGATTACACGTATTATCGTACCTACTAGGCCTAGTCCCGACTACATGTTTACCGAAGAAATTGGAAAATTTTGCGACCGGCAAAGACCACAGCTTCCTGAGCTTTACCCCGCCCCTTCCCCACCCCAATTAATGTCATTTATAGGGCAGGCTCCTAAGAAACATTAATTACAGGTCATGCTATAAACATGAATAGCGTAACATTCAAGCATACTGAAGTAAATTTCAAGTTTGGGGGCGTGTTTCAGGCAATTTAAAGTACGGTACCAATATTTAAGGATGCAAGTGAAAAGGGGTGCTCGCTCCAAGCTCCCGACCCCCCCCCCTCCTTACATCCGGCACGTCTACTTGTATATCACACAACACTATAGACTACTAATATTAATTATAGTGCGCTGGATTATCAGAACTGTCGTGGAGTAGTTGGTATGGCCCTGGACTCCGACTGTTAAGCAGTTAAGTACGTGAGTTCAAGTCTTCCCGGAGAATGAACAGTGTATTTTTCTCGTTTTGCGGTTTTAGTGTTGGGGAACTGTCGACTTTTTACAGTTGCTTACTCTTTCATATCTTCCATTTTGTAGCTTTTATCGACTTTTCTTCGTTCCCACTTTTTCTTTTCTTAATAAGGCTTCGTTTGTTTATCATATCTTACTGTAAATTTCCAAATCAGGTCACTACACGCTATTGCATGTAGCCTACATTATCAAGTCGTACAACCCCCCCCCCCCTTTTGACGTTGAATTTTTTTCGGTTGAAATTGCTAATAGTTTTATGATTTTTTTCCCATTCTTAAATGAAACAGATTCCATATTTCATGTAGATTGCATTTGATACGAAAGGTATCAATAAAGACAGGGCTCCCGGCTACTTTAGTAGCCGGGAGACCTGTCTTTATTGATACCGAATTTGCCTAGGTTCCCAAAGCAACTCTTGTTTCTAAAGGAAAGCCACTCTGGACTGAATATTCATAAATGACCGACTGCAAAAAGGTCTTTTTGTATTGTAACTATGGATTAAGTTTCTTAGGGGTAGGGCTAAGCATCTGTCAACAATAGGTTACTATTGTCCACGTTTCATGGTAAGATGATTTGTAAAAGAAGACAGCGGTTCCTTTAAACTTGACCAAGTCTCCCTCCGCGTTTTCCCTGCCGTCTTAAGGGGGCGCTCCACCATTCCATAAAATTGCACTTTGGCTGGGGGGGGGGGGGTGAACCCTCTACATGTAGTCCCTAAAAGTTTGTTTGGGTTGATTTTTGACCCTGTTATGAGAGGGCAGTGAATCCTTTGTTAGATGTATTTTGGTAGTGATTGGGTTGGGAGATAATGCTGTCAAAAATGGTTGAAACTGATACCACCTGAGCCGGTTGTGAGGTTTTGGAAAGACAGCGGACCTATTTCATATATATATATATATATATATATATATATATATATATATATATATATATATATATATATAACGCTAATTCCCACCTTAAGGGGAAATTGTTATATCTGCTTGTACATAGGGCGAAAAAAAGGTAATAAAATACATAAGAAATAAATTCGCCCTAACGTCTAAAAATATAATTAACGTTATTTCAATGGCCAGCCATCCGTTCGTGTTAACAGCTAGGTGTCCGTAAATTTGACAACTTTGAAGTAATGGCATCTAGTTTACAAATCTAAGAGGGCGCCCTTGTAAATTTACGTATTCCTATAGGAAAAGTGTGTGGAAACGTTAAGGCGAAACTTATATTTCACCCGAAAATTTTTTTCCCCTTAAGGTCGACTTTTCAACAACAACTTTCCCCCTAAGTGCCGAATTAGAGAAATATATATATATATATATATATATATAAATATATATATATATATATATATATAAATATATATATATATAAATATATATATATATAGGTAAACAAGCAGAACATAAAGCATAGTTGACACAGCAGGAATACATTAAAAAGAAATTTATTGTTGAAATTTTCGGTCCTACCTAGGACCTTCATCGGCAACTACTAGACTGACAAACAGATAAAAATCTGCACTTCTCGACAGCGTCTGTATTTTTATCTGTTTGTCAGTCTAGTAGTTGCCGATGAAGGTCCTAGGTAGGACCGAAAATTTCAACAATAAATTTCTTTTTAATGTATTCCTGCTGTGTCAACTATGCTTTGTGTTCTGCTTGTTTACCTGTTATTTATCGGAATACACGTGGACCATATTTCTATTATATATATATATATATATATATATATATATATATATATAGGTCGATAAAGGTTGTAAAAAGTGCTTAAAGTTTGCGGAAAATTCCACGACGTTTCGAGTATAGACTCTTCATCAGGTGGCAAAGAAATGCAACTGAATAACAAAGAAGTAGAAATAGAGAAGAAACACATTGAAGAAAGGCACGAACAAACCGGTCGCACAGAACGAACACGGTGTAAAAAAGCGAAAGAAGGCTGAAAAAAACTGGTAAAAAGTAATGAGAAGGGGAACAGGTTAAAAAAGGTCCATTCTAATGTTAAGACCGTGTGGGGAGAGGGTCCTGAGTTTCATGATAAGCCGGCAGATCCTGTAGTAAATCCCCCAAATTTTCCAATTTCACGCCTTAAAACCCAGAATGCGTGCCGAAAATTTTGAATTTTACTCTCCACGACCTTACGGCACTCCGTCTCCCTTGTCGGGGCTTCAGGCTGCAGTCCTACGTAGGGAAGTTTGGACCCCAAAGTTTGTCGCGCAAATTCTGGCGCTATCCCCGGCCAGCTTCGGGATTACACATTTTGTCGTACCTACTAAGACTATCCTGACTACATGTTTACAGAAGAAATTGGAAAATTTTGCGACCGGCAAAGACCACGGCTTCCTGAGCTTACCCCCCCCCCTTCCCAACCCCTATTGATGTCATTTATAGGGCAGGCTCCTAAGAACATTAATTACAGAATAAAAAAGAATAATTTACATTTAATTCTATCTTTCAAGCGAATGAGGGCGCTTTCAGCCCTCAAATACTAAAATCCACCACATCATCCCCTCCAAAAACTACACGCCGTCATATAGATTAGTTCACTCAAACACTGCATTTTTCTTCTGCTGGAGCAACGTTACATAATGACAATCAATTTCAATGTCCTACACAATTAACTTAGTACAACTATTCTCAAGGTAAATTAGGATCACAATATATTTTTCTTTAGCAGAAGAAACTTCACACAAGTTTCTAAATCCATTTCGGCTCATGTAGCCTGACAAACAATAAAATAACATGATAAAATGAATATAGCAAACTTAAAATGAATATCACCTACTATACAAGGGTTGCAACTAGAATGTAGCAACCAACTAAAAGAAAACATCCTTCAAGTGATCATGCACAATCAACAACTTAATATTTTCGATACAAGTAGAAAAACAATTTCTCATTTGAATTTACCTGGCAGTTAACTGAAACGCAGAACATTTTCGGATCAGGAAGCTGCCACTAGTGGCAGCTCCGGGAACCAAAGCTCAACGAAAGATGAACGTTGAATTCCGCTATCCTTTTTTTGAGCAGGGAGCTGCCACTCTAACGTTAGAGTAGCAGCTCCCTGTTTAAAGTCTTTAGCTCTTTTCTCAGGAAATGATTTTTCTGGAATTTCTAAATAATCGTTCTAATGTTTAAGGCCACAGTGAGCCCGACTTTAATAATTCCAGTAGTACCGTGAGGGTCGTTTACGCCGTCTCCCTGCACGAGTAGTGACCTCGGGAATCGTCTCGCTTGGTAGAGCGGTGGCTGGCACGGCTGTGACAGCCTTCTGAGGTCCCTTTTCCTTAATAATAAGAGGAAAAACCTGGTCGGTTTGGCAGGCAGCATCAGTGGATTTTTCTGAGTTGTTTACAGTGTAACCTTTCAAAGTCTTCTCGGCCCAACCAGGGTCGAAATAGCTATCAAATTTACGCAGTCTATCAACATGTACTACCCTTGGCTTGGATTGAGGAGATTTTTTAATTTTATAAAGAACGTCTCCTAACTTTTGAACAACAAGCCAAGGCCCGTCCCAGCTTCGCTGCAGTTTCGGGGAGATCCCTGGCCTCTGTTCAGGGGAGAACAGCCATACCGGTATTCCTTCTTCAAAGTCGCAATAGCCTACTTGGCGGTCGTAATTTTTCTTCTGGCGAATCACCCGCTGTCAAGTTTTTCCCGCGGTTCGTCGTAGGCCGTCTTCAGACGTTCCCTTAGAATCTGGTTGTACTCGGTGGCCTCAAGAGGGGCTGCATCCCCTCTCAGAGGTAATCCCAGGACTATATCTAGCGGTATTTCTACATCCCTTCCAAGCATTAACTGACTGGAAGTCAGACCCGTGATCTCGTGTCCAGATGACCTATATGCCATCATGCATAGGGAACTTAAATGTCCCAGTCCTTCTGGTTCTCTTGGACAAAGGTACGTAACATTGTCTCCAGGGTTCTGTTGAACCTTTCCACAAGTCCGTCACTCTGGGAGTGTAATGCGGTGGTCCTCGATTTCCTGATACCCAACATCCTCCTGGAAAAGGTTACTCTCAAAGTCTCGTCCTTGATCATTGCAGAGCTCCCTGGGAGCTCCGAAGCGACAGATAAATTCCTCTACCAGTGCTGTTGAAACGGTATGCGCTTTATGGTTGGGGAGTGCGTACGCCTCCGTCCATTTAATCATGTAATCGGCTACAACCATGATGTACTGATTACCGTCCATCGTCTATGGGATTGGGCCTGCAATATCTATTGCTATTCTCTCCAGGGGTGCGTCCACTCGGTATTGCTGCAAAGGGGCCCTCCGTCGATACACATAAGAAACACCTTCGGCAATTAAGACGGATAGAGTCTTTCATTCCCTGCCAGTACACTTTCGCCCTTTTTCCTTCAGAGTTTTATCAACCCCATTTTTAAGCATACGCTCAATCTCATCATGCGCTTCTTTGCGTTTGTGGAATGGTAACGGTCTTGGTACTTGACGTATCGGTTAAGCGTCTCCGGTGTCAATGGTGTGTTTGACTTCGTTCGTTGGCCCCAAATCTCCATCATGTTTTGCAAACACGTCTTGAAAATCGATCAGTAACTGGGAGACCAAAGGCATCTCTTCCTCATTTAAAACGGCACTAGCTTGTTCTTGCATTTCCTTCAAGTTTAGGGCACCTCGCAAGTCTCTCCTCTTTTAGTTACATTACAAAAGCTTCCCCCGTCTCCCTTGTCTTGCGGTTCCAGTTCTATTACTTCTGCAACTGGGACGAACGAACATTGCGGCGTGTGCATTTTCCGTACCGGTACCTCTCCGACTTCCTCCATCGGGTTAGACAGGCGCAAGCAGACTTGACCTTCCCTTGCGTCACCCTAAGGTACTGGCTACCCCAACACCGAATCTGTCTGTTAATTGGTCTATCGCCTCTAAATATCCTAAAGAGGCCGACTTGTCTGGGTCAACTAGGTTCCCACTCAGCAAAACTTCTTGGCCCCCTGGTACAACTGTGTCGCTCATAACCTTGACTCGACATGCCCTTGGCTCTGACAAGTCTACACGAAAAGGTACTTCTCCATTTATCCTTAAGGAACCCTTTTCCCAATCCCATACACAACTATATTTTTTCAAGAAATCTAATCGTAGAATCCCCTCAGCATTGACATCTGCCACAATCACCTTATGATTGAATTGTGCTTTCTCATTGAACCGCAGACATTTCCCCCAGGCCCAATGGGTGGATGCGTTGCGCTTTCGCCACGCTTAAGGAAAGTCCAGCATTTTCCAGGGTTGGTCTTAAATCGTCTTGTGCCTTCTCCAACACGTTTCTGTTTAGGATGGTAACCGACGCTCCCGTGTCTAGTAAAAACTCAACTGTCAGTCCCAGTACCTCGCAGTTCACGAAATCCCCGGTACTCGAATTTGGTTCAACCGTCATCAAGGGTCCATGGCAGGTGGCAACACGTTCATTTTTTTTTTATTTATCCAGTCTTGCTTTGGAGGATCTTTGAAGGGAAGGACATTGGGAGCTTTCGCCTGCTTACAATCTGTTGAGTAATGCCCCCTTTCTCCGCAGTTCCAGCATGTAACCTTTTCTTTATTAAAGTTCCTTTGGTTTCCAAGGGGTCGGTTTCTCGTTGTCTCATTGGCATTAGTTGACTTAAGCTTCGAAACCACCTGACCTATTTCATTTTCCAGCCGACTTTGGAGTTCACTCTTGAGGTCACTCAGGTAGTTGTTTCCCACCGTGCCGGATGTCACTGACCTCACTACTTCCCGTTTTCGGAAGCCTCTGTGCTTCTCCGCCTGTAAATAGTTCTCCATTTCTGCAACGACTCCGAAATTCCGAGGGCGGTCTTGGTACGCACATTTTGTAAGCTCAGAATCCCTCAGTGCGTTCCCAAAGACATCAATGGCGAATTCTTTAGGCACTCTACTATACGCCCTTCCAATTAGTCTCTTAATCGCTTGTCCAAGCTCAACTACGCTCTCATCGGGCCCTTGAGTTCGGTTTTGCAGTCGGACCCTGTAGATAAGTCCCTGCTTTTCTACCCCGAATCTTCTACTTAAGGCCTTACACATAGCCTGATAACTATGAATTTCGTGTGGTGGGAGGTCCGCAAATGCCTTCTGTGCTTCTCCTTTTAAACTTGCCCCCAAGAAGTTGGCCATTTCCAGTTTGTCCCACCCATTAATACTCGCAATATGTTCGAAATGAACTATGTAGTCACCCCAACACGAGCTCCCGTCGTACTTCTCAGGAAGCATCACTGGTTTCCTTGGCATGGGGAGGGGGGGCTTCTGTCTCTGGATAGGTAAGCATCCCCCATCCATCATCACATTGTTCCTCAAATCCGTGGGTGAACTTCATGCAAGAACTATTCCACGTAGGAATATTCCTATGCCGTCTGTGTAAAAAGTCATCCCCGTACAGTGGCCCATCAATGCCACCGGAACCAATATTTCCATATTTCCTGTTTCCTAACTGACCTTCAAAGTACCTTGCATAGGTATTCCTAGAAGGAATATTCGCATTCCGTCTGGACGGTATGTAATCCTCAAACTGAGTAGTTCTCGGCGAAATACCCCTATTCAGACTTAACGGAATGTAATCCTCAATGCGAGTATTCCTCGGCGGAATACCCCTATTCCGACTTAACGGAATGCAATCCTCAACATGATCATTCCTTGGGGGGGGGGGGGATACCCTTATTCCGACTGGAAGGAATGATCATTCCGAGAAGGACTTCGAAGTCCTCCTTGTTTGGCGACCTAAGAGTCGTTTCGTGTCCGTCCATTCCAATGTAATCCTCAATATGAGTATTCCTCTGCGGAATATCCCTGTTCCGACTTAACGGAATGTAATCCTCAACATGATCATTCCTTGGCGGGAATACCCTTATTCCGACTGGACAGAATGAAGTCCTCCTTGTAGGGTGACCTTAGATTCGTTTCGTGTCTGTCCATTCCGTTATCATCGTATGCGTAATTCCCTCGTTCCATTGCAGCATTCCGTCCCAACTGAGAATCCGTATGCCGAACGGATTGGCATTCCTTCCATAATGCAGACCGCCACTTTCTCGGGCCTCAATTCTGCTCAGACTCGGTAAGGAATTGCACCGCCGTATGAGCAAGTCATTACCATCATAATCCCTGAATGCCACAGAAGCCTCTGCCTGGTCGCTCCAAGTTTCGCCCTCCTGCCCAACAGAGATTTTCGGTACATGAGGCTGCAGAGTCGGTCCTTTCACGACTCTAGTATCTAGTTCCATCTTTGATCAGGTCTTTCACCAGCAGTTCCCGTCGAATCAGATTGAAAATCCAATCCTGCCGCTTGCCACCAATTTGTAGCGGGTCGAGCGGAATTTTGTAACCGTCACAAATAGGTTGTATTGCGGGGTAGGTCTCAGTGGTAGAACTGAAGGCGTCTTCCCAATCCGTCGATTATCGGAACACACAAAATAAGGAGCAAGAGTCAACGAGTTGAATGAACAGCGGTACTCTATTCCGTCCTGGCAAACTGCATCAAAAGTGGAGCACAATACACCGGCTACCGGACCGAATTCCAAGGATCCGAACCCCGAAATAATGTTAAACATAAGCTTTTATATCGTTTACTAAAGACACAACAAAATGCAATTGGTTGAGAAACATAATTAATAAACATGACTCTGATACGTTACCTTGATTGGTCAATTGAACTGATTTGGATAGATGCCCTCACTATCAAAGTCTGCTTAGACTGATCATTCAGTGACAAGGCATCAAACTATGAACATCAATAAGCTAAGAACTACTGAACGGAGCATTCCGTTGGCATATTCCGACCCAACGGATTGAATACCACAACGGAACGAATCCGACCACGGAACGATTCCGACAACGGAACGATCTAGTTTCTATTCATGATTTCCATTTGCTGTTTCTTGCAATCTACACGGGTTTCATGCTACCCGAAAAAAGAATTACATATAATTCTATCTTTCAAGCGAATGAGGGCGCTTTTAGCCCTCAGATACAAAACCGCCACATTATGATGGATTGCTGTAGCGTTTGGTGTCTAGTTTGATCCTCCTGTACCTTTGATATTTTTTAATCCTTTTCAAAGGTTGCTTGAAAGTTTATTGTCACGTTATTTTCGGCTAGACACTCGCAGATCATTGAGGGAAAGGATCGATATACCAAACAAAGCTGCACAACGCAGTCTGGTAGAACTGGCATTATAAAGGCCTTTGTGGACTTTTTTGAACCTTCTGTAACATTTGGGCCAAAGTTTACCCATTGAAGTTACATGGTTTTAGGCAAGCAATTTATGCGGTTTATTGCATAAACGAGTTTAGGTTTAAAGCTGAGCTGCGCGGCGACTGATTAATTAGGATACAAAAACGGTTAAACCAGGGTTCCTGGTTAAACCAGGGAGTTGCTATTTGTCAAATAACAACTCCCTGGTTAAACGAAATGACATTTGGCGGACGTTTAACCGATCGATAGGGCGGTTAACCGGCCAGCTTTAGTAGAGATAGACCTTCACACTGATGCTTGTGAATGTATTTCAGATTTTTATATGAAGGTTTTGCACATATATCAAGTCCATGCTTAGACCATATTTTGACCAATATCTTAAATTCTTACAATAATCAATCCTGTAACTTAGCAACTGAGACAGCAAACAACCTGAGCGTACATGTACAATTCAATGACTTTTAGAACTAAATTATGTCCTTCTTGGAAGTCAAAATTTTGTGTGCACATTTAAAGATCCCCCCCCCCCCAAAAAAAAAAAAGTGATAGAAATTTCTTAAAAAATTTTTTTTTCATATTTTCCTGGTTATTTCAATGTGATATGGCTTTGACTGAGATTCTGAAAAGTTCAGTAAACTGTATATTTCATGTGCGAGCTGT
Source organism: Holothuria leucospilota (assembly GCA_029531755.1). Classification (NCBI taxonomy): domain Eukaryota; kingdom Metazoa; phylum Echinodermata; class Holothuroidea; order Aspidochirotida; family Holothuriidae; genus Holothuria; species Holothuria leucospilota. The sequence goes on from CM055974.1 coordinate 26,536,886, forward strand.
GTGTATGATGCACTTCAGGCCTTGAATTTGGAGGCGTACGAGTGCGATCGCACACCACCACTCGCTTCAAATCACGGTGAGGAGTGCGATTTTTTGCACGCCTAGATAACGGAATGGGAACACAATTTAATCTATCAAAGTTTAATAAAATAGCGCACCAACGACACTCCTTAATTTCCTGAGTGTGATTTTGAAACACACCTGGAAAATCTAAAACTCCAGGCCTGGCAATTGGGTCGATCAGTACATAGAATGTAATGAATGACACACACACACTTGCATAAGTATCTGCTTGTGAATCTTTGAGTAAATGTATGATAACATGTTTATTCTGAGTTTAAACTTCTGCGCAGAGCATGTACGGTATTTTGATTCTCTAAAGTTTCTGTACACCAATTTTTCCTTATTTAAGTTAACTGGAGAACTTTACTGAAAAATCAGTACTTGATGATATATTACTTTTTATATTTGAGAAGCCAAGGGCACTGCATGAACGCCATACACACAAGGGCATTTTTGTAGTTTACGCAGCTGGTACATATTAATTTTCACAAGCTGCACCACGACCATCGACATTGGCAATATTGCTATTCCTGTTAGTTATTTCAAGCCCTGTCAGTAGGGGGTGAGGGAGGGGACCATTTTAACTGTGTATCCCCACTGCCAACTGGTACTAACTGCTTATCCTCATAAATTCTTAAAAGCGAAGTTGCCAAATGATCAGTGCAACAAGACCCGAAGACACATACATCATTCTAAAAGGACAATTTTTGCCCAGTCTCCAAATCATTACCTTTCCGAAAAAAATGTAACATTTGCATGTACTCTGCAGTTACTCTGTGTGTGCTTAGTTTATAACCCTGGCCTTCTTTTAGGAACCCTATCTTTCACTGAGAATATAACCTACATGCATTGACTATGAGTAAAATTTTAGACAAAAAAGGATGTCATGGGGATGGGGCATTTATAGCATTACCCATCCTTTAGACTGCTTCTCCAATTTTATTGTAGTCTTGATGTTAGTTAATGCCAAGACTTGAAGCTTTGTTGAGGGACAGTTGAGTCAAATTTTACTTTAAAATTTAAGGAAAAATAAACAAACATCTATTTTTGACTGCTGTTTAAAACACAAGGCTGGTGAGCACTTTAGTTTAAGGCCTTTAATGGGTGCAGTTACAAGGTCTGCCACACATACAACCCTTCTCACTGTTCCATATAGGAAGAAACTAATTGGTGACAAAGCTTTCTCTGTGGCTGGCCCCACAATTTGAAATACCCTCTCTCGAAATATCAGGGAAGCCCAAACAGCTACTGCTTTTAAAAGTTTGACCTGAACTCTAACTTGTTCCTTACTTTACAATGGCCAAGTAAATTTGAGTACATTTTCGGAACATGCTAATGACTACCGACCCCTGACAACCTGAGTCTACCAAGGTGACAGCTCGGAATGTAACCCAAACACTATCTCATCGGTCCCTGGCTGTCTTTAGTAGGGCCATACCTTTGTTGTTTTCTCAGTTCATTCTTTTGGAGTTAGACCTATAAATTTATAAATATTACTGGCTCCCGAGTAATTGCAAAAACAACAAAATACCGTACACATGGAAGTTCTGCTTCGGAAAATGTAAGGCCACGGAGGCAACAAATGTAATTAGAAAACGACTTATTTAAGATTACAGCACTGTTCTATGGCTATGACTGAGGTATCTTACTAGGTTACCCTTTAAGAGGCTACGACAACAGGCAGTCAATACGCAATTTGCTATGGTGTGGAGACGGGGTATGCAGTAAAACGTCAATTCCTCCCACTAGAATACATTATCAGGAGGCCACGTAGTCAATATTTTGAGGCAACTTGCTGTTGTTTAGCTTATGAAGATTAACTTGTCTCTGAGAGGCTAGGAAAATATGCTGAAGTTGTGGTTGACTTAAAAAGGCTACGATGAGATACAGTATTCAAACTGTGTCTTTAATTATTACACTGGGTTCAATAGGCAGTGACTACTGTTATTATTTGCTTGCTTACCAGTCAAAATTTCCCGTAACCAGAATGCCCTCGTGCCAAAACTTCATCTCTATTGGTCAAAACGTCCCCGTCATAGGCGGCTCTACGAAATTTTGTTTGGGGTGGCGAAATCACGTTGGTATTCAGACAGGTTTGGAAGACCCCCCTCCCCTTCGGCAATACCAATGGTCCGCTTTGGAAAGTATTATGGGAGTATGGTTATCATTTTACATTTTAGTGAAGTCCCATATAGCTCTCAGACAGTCAGTCACAGGTTTTTCTGTCTTTAAAAGTAAGTATAATCATAAAAGGCAATCGCTATTCCGACCATAGGCGTAAGAAGCAGGGGATACAGGCAAAGCGTCTTGATCCGTTTGGATGAAATGAGACAGCCTAAATTATACAAATTACCATGGTTAATGGTTAGCTTCATAGTCAGTACACTTGAGCTCGTAGAGGACCCTGCTCCAATTCGATCGTGGATGAACACCAGAAAAGTTCGACAAGAGCTTAGAGGGTAACGAGGCAAGAGTGTACTAGTCTCTCCCAGTCCTGATCCCGTAACCTCCATTTAACGTCCCCATGCAAAGGACGGAATGTATACCCAATCCTAAGCGACTTTCTCAAATAAGCTGGGAGGAACGGAGAACCTTGCTCAACACCACTGCTTGACAGCTGAACCAACTAAGTGAAGGCCTGAATTGGATAACCAATACTGTGCCCCACAACCTGAAACCGCATAACTGCAAATAGCCATGCACAATTCTTGAACCCCCTCCCCCCCCCAAAAAAAAAAATTCCAGGAGGTATACCACCGGGATTTGATCCGAGGACCTTTCGAATGCAAAGCAGTACACTCAACTACCAAGTCAGCTTCACCCTTAAAAATGTGTTGTTTCTTTCGTTGTGTCACAGTACGTTTTACCTTTGACAAGGAGCAATAAAAATGTTGGTTTTGTGGATTTTTTCTTAAAATAACGAAAATTTAGTGCAAAAAGACACAACAGTCTGAAATGATAGCACTATTTGGGATCTCAGCATCTTCGAAAACAGCTTTTTCCATTGGCAAAGGGGAATGCCTGTAACTGAGAATGGCAATTAACCACCCCTTCAAATAGGTCCAACTTACGTTTCCTGCAATGAACTTAGGACACAGTTTTGGCACAATAAATTCCTTAGTACTATACTAAATAATAGCTGTATTCTATGAGAAAGTGTGGCATTTTATCATTTTTTGTTATTTAAACTAGAACCTTGCGCATTGAAGGATATACTGTACGTGTCTGAAAATAAATGGAAACCACGACGCCTGAGTGGATGATACTATTAATTCACATGACCAGTGGGCGAATGACCCCAACCTGGGTTAAATCTTGAAATTATCACGAAATGCAAACTGCACTTGACAATTGCAGAAAAAATTGCAGTAATACAACTTCATAAATAATATCACAATCAAGTTTGTGAGATGGAAGGGATGATTTCGTCTAAGTGTTAAAATACTTTTTTCATACCATCTCGTATAACATGTTAATTTTTGCAAGACTGAAGATCATGCTTTGCAAACTTGGGGGGGGGGGGCACTTCCCCCTGTGCCCCTATGGCGAGAAGCTAATGATCCCCTGCCAAACTGCCCCCGTACCAAAATGTCCCAGGGTTAAATTGTTGGTAGTTTTATGGTAGTGTTTTAGTAGTGGTATTCCTTGTTATCACAACATTAAAGGGATTTGCCAGTGACAAAAATTAATGACTTCATAAAATGCAAAAAATTTTTCTCCTTGAGGAGGTGAAAACCGCGTCTCAAAAGCTTGCTGCGTTTGGAAGATACTAATTTTCAAAGAAATGCAATTTTTGCTCAAGATAAAGTGCATAATGGGAAATCTGTGATGTCATTGCGGCACATTAATTTGACAAATCATTGAATTTCTTTATGATATTGACACTGTTGTAGGGAATATTTAGCAACTTTGTTTGTTATGCCATACATATGGTGTAGATTTATGCTAAACCTACATGGAAAGATATTCAAACATTCCAACAGCATCAAATTTCAAGGATAACAAGACATTCAATTATAAAGGAAAACGAAAGAAATCTGAGCCAATGTGCCCACATTACATGACATTCTGTGACCTTGATGAGAACTGGAGGTATTTCTGGACAAAAACATGTAATCTTTGATATCTTGAGTTAGGAAAAGAGTATTGCTATGGGGTTTAGAGGGTATGAACTGAAATTTTTTTCTCTTTCCCTTGGGACCCTTGTGAAAAGCCACTGGAAAATGCCTTTAATGTCTGTATCAGTAGTCTAGTTTTCTGTTTCTTATGGGAAAATAAAGTACAAATCACAATTAGGCCTACAATTGGACATATTTTCCCCTCACTTTGCCTAAGTTGCAATTTGTTGCTTATTTTATAAAATATGTCCATATGTCATATGCAAGCCCGTTCTTGTATTACACATATAATACCACTGGGACGTTTTGCTAAAAAGTGGACACTTTTTGGTGGCTGAAAGTGGGGGACGTTTTCGTAAAGGGACGTTTTGGCTGGATACCATGAGCCTCGGCTAGGGTTACAAGTTACATGGTCCAGGCTTGGCCTACATGTTAGCATTTCTTCTTCTTCTTCTTTCAAATACGGTGAGACATCCAGCTAAGGACATAAGTACACGCGCCGTGAGGTCGGTCAGACCCTCAGAGAATCGATAATAAACTGTACAGGCTTAGGGTGACTAACGGCCCCCTCGATAAGACTGCCAGGGAGATCATTCCAATCCCGAATTGTGTTTGGGATAAAACTGTATTTAAAACAATTAGTCCTAGTAGAGGGGCGGGGGAGGGGGGGGGGTAGTGCAAAGCATGCACGTTACGAGTAATACGAGTGGGTTTACAAAGGCGCCAGACAGAGGGATATTAGCTTGACCGTGGATACCTTTGGGGAGGAGTTGAAGCCTACAACGCCTGCGGCGATCGGATAAAGTGCCGATACCAAGATCTTTCAAAAGGGTAGTCATCGAACCAACTTCACGGGTGTACTCGTTGGCAATACACCGAACAGATCTCCTTTGTACTCCCTCTAGTTTATCTTGAAGTGACACCTGATATGGATCCCAAACGTAGTAACAAGCATATTCCAACAAAGGCCTAAGCAAATTTTTATAGGCTGCCAATTTAACTTCCTTGGAACAAGAAGAAAGGTTCCTACGTAACAAGTCGAGGACCTTGTTTCCTTTATTACAGACTGTATGTGATTTCCCCAATTGAGATTCTTAGTGATGGTCACCCCCAAGTAGGCCTACTTAATAGAGTCCTCCCTCGTCAGATTAACCCCGTTGAGGGTATACTTAAAAATTCTGGGACTATGTTTTAAGTTTAACATTAAGTTAGGTCTAGGCTTTAATATTTCTAGGCCTTAAAATCTCGCAATGATCAAATAAACGAAGGACGAAGGCTGGGTAGGCCTAGCACTTTCCATACTTCTACAATCCTAAGTTTAAGTAACATTACTCATTAGGCTTAACGTTAACGTTAGTCTTGGCATTAATTTTTTAAATACGGTGTCCGCATATATGCCAAACTAAACGTAGGCCTAAGGCTACACCAACAGTAACACTAGGCCATCGTATGACCTACACAGTGTCTCGCCTGGCCTAGCCTAGAGTACCTAGGCCTAGTTCTTACGCACACTTTGCTCCCTGAACTTGTATGAGAAGCCCTAAAGCGACCCAAATACTAACGTCCCTGATAGCACACCATAGTTGGGCCAACGTCAGACCAACGTTGGCAGCAATGTTGGATCATAGTTGGCCCAATGTTGGGGTTTGGTTGGCTGCTCATCGTTATGATGTTGGCTGCTGACGTATATCCAACAATGATCCAACACTGGCCCGACGTTGGGCCAACGTTGGAAACAGTACATTGGCCCAACGTTGGACCAACGTTGGAAACAGTACACAGGACCAACGTTGGCCCAATGATCGGCTTAATGTTGGCATGATGTTGGATAGACGTTGGCCTAAGATTATTAACTGTAGGAGCATGCACTGACTGTTGGGGACCTGTGCATATGGTGACATAGCTATGTAAATTCAAAGCATTAAAAGAGTTCACTCATTCTTAATGCTTAAATACAAATTTCATTCAAGTAGAAGATACAGGATGACAAATAAATGTCTGCATGATTAATTGCTGACTGTTTAAGTTATGTTGCTTCTCTTAAAAATAACTATAGCAGCCCTATAACTGACATCCATTTTGCTGAGAAAAGATGAACATATCCTTTTCTTTGTATTAGCAGTAGCACATTCAGGCAGCTGCATGCATGCATTCAATTGTCACTGCAGTTTAAAATTACTGCATAACCTGACATGACAATATTGTAAGTTGTATGGTTTAACTTTAACAGAAAAGATAGTCCAAAGAAAATTGAAGCTTCAGTTAGGTTATCCAGTCAATATGTCAGATTCTTCCAGTCTCTAAAGAATATCCAAAAGAAATAAACTACAGAATCAAATGGTTCCGTTAAACTGGATTTTTGGATACTGCAGTCCTGAGCTGTTTTACAGCAAATGTTTTCTCCAGATTTTAAACACTGAGTGTCCAATACACAACCTTCTTTTACTACAACTACAGAGTAGCCTGCATCATACCGCTACTGTCAAGGAGTCTGTTACACTAATGCAATATAACACTGCAAGCAGGCCCACACCACATACAAAGTCAAATCCATGGCTTCAAACAGCACACTGCACATACAGAGGAAGCATTTCAAAAGCCCTTTGTTGTGACACAATTGACTTTGCTGACCAGTCACAATGGAGTTGAACCCGCCTCTATGCATCCACTGCATGAAGTAGACCGTATGTTGTGAATACACTCTTAATTCCTACAGGAATGATTGAGCCTTTCCTGAATGGGAAAGTATATAACATATTCTTGTAGTTAGTTTGTTAGTTAGATGAGGTTTTACCGCTCAGTTTGTAATCAATTGGTTTAAGTCGGGCCGGCCAAGGCTTTTTTCCAGTTGTGGCTCACTGGCTTTTTTTCCTACTCCATTGCTACTCCAACAACCCTTACAAAAATTTCACACGTCAATTTCATATGTGAGTTTCGCAAATGTGTGATTTTGGGCGCTTCATATATGAAAATATCACGGCAAATTTTCACATATGAAACACTTCACACGTGGGGTTATTTTCACATATGAAACACTTCACACGTGGGGTTATTTTCACATAGGGGTTATTTCACATATGAAACACTTCACACAATCACTTCACACTTGGTATTATTTTCACTTGTGAAAGTTCCCATGTGTGATTTTTACCACCTATTAAAAGACATTGACTTGTGATTTATTCCACCCGATGAGTTCCACCTATTAAAATTTTTTTTTTTTTTGCACATGCTTTATTTATTCCTCCAGGACTATGATTACCATGTGTGATTCATTTGATCTGTATATGAATAGCTTTATTCCTATAGGTTTGTCCAGGCCTCGATTTTAAGAAAATTTTATGGTTGCCAGTCCATTGGACAATCTGTCTGCCTTTTTTGGTTGTCCAAAAGAAAATTTAATAGTCCACAAAGAATTTTGCAGTAACCTTTTAAAACAGCACTTTGTTAACTTTTTGCACAAACTTTGGTTGCAATGTCACAAATTTTGGGGCATCTTGGGCAACTAGGCAACTGTTAAAATCGGGCCCTGCTTGTCGCAGTCCTCCGACTCCAAACAGAACTCTGCAGTTCCAAAGTGTCCGTATTTGTAGCTTCTTTTACAAAAACATCAAAAGTTCATGTACATGAAGAATGACAAAATTTCAGCTTCAAATTTCTTGCTGAATATATGCTTTCAAGTTAAGCTTGTTTGTGATCCTGTCAAATATACTATAAGTTTAAATTCTCCCACTAAAGAAATTGTTCTTCAAACATTTTCCCTTCTTCAGAACAGAGTTAATTGATACCAGCATCCATGTTCTTCCAATGCTTTCTAGTACTCTAATGACTACTGTATACACTGGTATATAGTACAATACTGTATTACAGTCAGTGTATACTGTGCTGTGCTTTTTCAGACAAAGGCTTTGTGTATAAACCTTGCTTGAAAAGACCTCCACTTAAGTTGCATGTGGCTTTTGTCCAATCAGAATTGACTTACCTTTGTTGGCAGTGACAACCAGTGGTCAGCTTAGTTGGCTATATTGCATCAAAAGGGCTTGCTCTTCAGCAGTGTAACTTTGGGTGCAACAATTATACAGCAGTAATTCAGTGCTGTTGATGACCAGTGGGGAACATGTACAGTTCCACTTACAGATACTGTAGTACAATCATGGAGCTCCATGGTATAATCAGTGAGTTGCCAGCTCCCTGGTCTAATAAATTACAGCATTGGGGACATATAGTGATGGATAAAGGGTTTCTTGCAGTAAGGGCAGTACAACTAGCTGTAAGGCATAGTTTCTTGCAGTAAGGGCAGTACAACTAGCTGTAAGGCATAGCCTTACAGCTAGTTGTACTGCCCTTACTGCAAGAAACCCTTTATCCATCACTATATGTCCCCAATGCTGTAATTTATTAGACCAGGGAGCTGGCAACTCACTGACTATGCTACTGCAAAACATCCTTCATGAAGTCTTGGACAAATCTATCTATGAAAGCGGGTGGGGGAAGATGCATGCTTGCTCAGATCCAGGATTTACAACCAACAGAAAGTTATTGTTGGAAATTTTTAATGGCTAGTCATTTATCACCCATAGTATTTTGTATTTGTTATATTGAAAAGGATCTCCAAGTCCAACCAGCTTCTTTTTAACCCCACATTTCAGAGATGATCTCATATAAAACTGCAGCTGGTATGAAAATTACAGAAATTTTGAGACCATTTGTTTTAAGTGCAGAGTTGGCAATAATTCACATGATATCTACATAACATTCCCACTTTGAGGGATTTTGATGATCATATATTAGTGAGTTGTAAAGTGAAAATTCATGCCGCCTACAGCCAGTGTGTTTCGATAATTTACCTTTGTGATGATATCATATATCCTGTTAAATGAATTCCAATTTGATATGTAAATTTAAATTAAGTCAGGTATGGAAATTGGTACCAAACATTATAGGCCAAAGATTTAACTTAGATGAAAAAAGTTTCACATGTGGAATTTCATTATTCACATATGAAACTAGATGTCCACACCAGCAAATTCTGGTTTCCTACGTGGGGATTATTAACCCATGTATGAATATCGGTCTCATATGTGTGAAATCTTACTTTCCACGTGGGATTTCGTTATTTCACATATGAAAATATCCGTCACACATGTGAAATCTGGTTTCCCATGTGGGGTTTGATTCTTTCACATATGACATTCTGATCTATACGTGGGAATTATTGTTTCCCACGTGGGTTTCATATGTGAAAATCACATTTTCACATGAGATTCCTTGTTTCATACGTGGGATTTAAGAAATCCATATATGAATTACCTGAATCATATATGAAAATAGCTCTTTCATATGGGAAACACGTGTGATTTTTTTGTAAGGGAAGTTCCTGTAGGATCCTTACAAGAATTATGCTTGGAATTTTTTGGCAGCTGCATATCCATCCTGCATTTTTATTTAAAAAAAAAACTAGAAAAGATGAGTATATACTACTGAAAAGACAGCTCCATGTAAACGCCCCGCTGGTTCGACGTTGGGCCAGTGTCGGAATTCCACCGTTGGGTGGTACATGTTGGTACAACGTTGGGCCAATGCATTTCTACCAACTGTTGGACACCTTACGCTGGCCCAATGTTGGCCCAACTACCATCAGCCAACCGCGACCAGTGCCAACGATCGCCAACCATATGACAATGTTGGCCCAACGTAAGTGTGCTATCTGGGGTTAGGTCAGCAGACTGGCCTAGCCTACCTTAGGCCTAACGTTAGGTTGTATTTGGTATTCTACATTCCCATCGTCATTTACTCTTTATCATATTGGGTTATTAATTGCGATGAACTAAATTCTTACATTAAAAGGGGTTGGATCTTCTGAATGAGACAGATTCGCCATAACAGCTACCCAGAATACTGAGTTTGTCTCGGTGGGTTCGGTTTTGCAAACCGCTAACGTTAGAGCTCTTTCGTCGGAACGACGATGATCGATCATGCAGGCTAGGCATATCGCATGGCAGCGCATACATGTTCTGCACGCTGCGCTGCACTATGACGTAATCCATAGATGACGTCACCTGATTAGTGGATTGGCCCTATCGGCTTGCATTATTTTGTCCAATATTAATACTAATAATAGTACTTTGTAAGAAACCTACGTTGTTAGAGAACTCGACAAGCTGAAATACATCATAAAACAATGAAATATGAATAACTTGTTTAATATGCCTTATCTTGTCTAGGCCTTCCAACACATACAAGGCATAGGTACACAACAAGAACAACCTAATGCAAATAACAGGTAACCAGTCTTAAAGCCTAAAAATTGGCAAACTTTCACCAGACAAAGACACATTTCTATGGTGACTATGTCAAAGGTCACCATAGGGTGAACGCTAAAAAGGCGTAACCTGTATCAGCTTGTCACTTTCCACAACTACAGAACACACCTATCACTCTGCATTACTGCAATGAAAAAACGGGCGAACTAGGTGCACCGCCGCACTGCCAAACCTTAACTTTACATACAGACTACGACATATAAGTGGGCGACGGTTTTCATCGGTGACTGTCACTCCGTTCACCTTAAAACGTTGCCGACAAACAGGAAGGTGTTAGAAAGGACACACAACAACCAAATCTATCAGACAATACGTACTTGAAAATATGGGCGGATCCAGGGGAGGTGGTCCAAGGGGTCCGGACCCTCCCTTTTTCCCGAATTACGAAGTGCAGAGGCATAGGCGTAGGAGCCCAAGTTGATTTTGGGGGGTCGACTTGGAACGACTTGGAACGACTTGCCTGAAAAATACAACCCCAAATTTCCGCCCTCTCCACGCACGTTCGAAAATGTTAATGTACATATCATGTAGGCATGCATCGGTTATCACACCGCATGACAATTACATCCAATAATTGAGGTGTTTCTACCGTCTTTATTGGTTTTAATTTGGGCGGAAGTCGTTGATCGCCGGCCTGGGGGAGGGGTCTAAGGGGAGGGGATTCCCCCCCCCCTTTAAAATTTTTGAAAAATTTGGTGTCCTTAAATGCAATCTGGTGCCGCAAATGCTACCTTGGAAGTAAAATTTGTGCTAAAACATTTACGTATTTTAGGTACTAAAAAAATCGACATTGCTCCCTCCTCTTTGAAAATTTTTGAAAAATTAGGTGTCCTTACATGCAATCTGGTTCCACATATGCTACCTTGGAAGTAAAATTTGTGTTAAAACATTTACCTATTTTAGGTACTAAAAAAATCGGTATTACCCCCTCCTCTTTGAAAATTTTTGAAAAATTAGGTGTCCTTACATGCAATCTGGTGCCACATATGCTACCTTTGAAGTAAAATTTGTGTTAAAAAATTTACGTATTTTTTAGGAAGAAAAAAAAATCAACATCAGTGAGGGTGGGGCATGGCCCAATGGCCCCTCATATACACCACTGATAATCATAATATTAAGTTTAACCATTTAAAAGCACGCTGATGAATTTATATCGAGTATATAGGCGCTTGTGCAATTCAAATCAGAACTTTATATTAATTACCAAGGAAGTTTTTAAATTATTAATACCCTTTAGCTACATCATTGCATTATTTCTCTTTCAGTAGGTGCCCGAAAAAATCTCAGCATTTTGCCCGAATTTTCACAAAAATTTTTGGTAGGGGGGCTGCAGCCCCCACCCCCGCCTCCTACTCCTATGTGCAGAGGGGTCCGACCCCAGTCCCTTTTTCTAAGAAGTAAAAAATATTTTCCAGAGAGAAACTACGACAGTCGTAGTTGCTCTTCGGTATTCACCAGAAGTAGCCTGCTGAAATTGCGTATTTATAAAAGCGCAAGGATTATTATCCAGTCTGAGCTCATCTCAGACTATCATATCATTTATCGTAGCCAGTTATATTATTAAGAATGCATTGGAAAATGTCCTACCCATTGCCTCCAAACTTCAGAGAGGGACTTGGATATATATATCAAGAGTACCGAATGGTATTATTGACCAGACCAGTGAACGCATAGCAGTTATGAGACACGACGTGGAAGAGTTCAGTATGTAGTTCAAAGATGCTACTCGTTTGGCAACACTTCTTGGAACTCCTATCTCAACCCCAAGAGCACCAAGATCAGCACAGCAGATGCATAGAGCAAATGCACCAAGCACATCCCCAAGTGAATACTACTTGCGCAACCTGGCAGTCTCGTTTTGTGTCCACTTGTCTGCAGAATTTCATTTGAGATTCAATGCCGAAAGCAGAAAGGTTGTAGAAATTCTGGCACTACTGCCCGGTTCTATCACCGAGATTTTGTCTGGGAACCAGACATGCCAAATGTCTCATCCCTGGGAGCGGAGGTTAAAGAATGGCAACGCTACTAGAAATCCAAAGATTCCAAAGAACTGTCGTCCTCACCAAACCTAATGGAATGTCTCATACACGCAGATGAAGATGTGTTTCCCAGTATCCGCACACTCATAAGGAGCGGATGCACGCTCCCATTTGGAAGCTGTGAAGCAGAGCGCTCGTTCTCTTGCTTGCGACGGACATAAACATACCTGCGTAACAGGATGGTTAGCAAAAGGCATTCTGGGCTAGCGCTGATGAACCTGAATCATGACATGGAGATTGACTTGGAAAAGGTCTATCAAATGTTTATAGATAGGAACAAAAGAAGAATGTTTTCTAGCTGGATATAAAATCGGTGCTAGCGCCAGGTGGGGGCAGGGGCCATGGCCCCTCGTCGGGGAATTTTTACAGTTTCGTTGGGAGTCTTAGTCGATACGATAATGTATGCAGTTTCCGACGGCGACTTGTCGCCCCCACAGTTTACCTGTTTTTTGCTCTCAAGAGGACAATTTCTCTAATAAAACCCCCAAATTTTCGGCGCGCTACGCGCGCTGTAGAGCCACTCAAGTTTCTTCAGAAGTTCCATTCCACATAGCTAGATAGCACAAGCCTGTCGATGTCCACCTTACCAAGTATCATGTAGGCAGAGTACACAGTTTATGAAGAGGTCGTAAATTTCATCCCATATCGCAAAGCCTAGCTTCTGCTCTCTTGTGTGTGTGTGTCATGCGGTACGGTCAGTTGGTGGGCGACTCACGGAACAAAGTTTGGCTGTTTCATCGGGTTTTCCAGGCCGTCGTTTTGATACAATGTATGTTATGCAGGATACGGAATACATCCGCTACAGTTTTTCTTTTTTTCTCTCTCTCTTTTTGTTCTTCATGATTACGTAATGTTTTTTTGTGTAAGCCTACCGAAAATTTTCGCGCGCTTTGCAATTTCACAGTTTAGATTCGGGGAAAAACAATAAATCAGCACGGAACAATATTCCTCTAGTATATGCAAATTTTGTGCAGTACATGCCCCCAATAGCATGGTAGCCTAAAGTACATAGGTTTTCTTTAAATCCCCCTCACCAACCCTTCGACGGCATAGGGACTGTCAGGGCTTCGAATTACTGGCCTCCGTCGGGGAGTCTGCACCCCCCCCCCCGTCGGGCAAATCCCGGCGCCACCCCTGTGCATATTGTACCAGTAAACGATGTGACTCCCAGAAGAATATAGATCATTGACTAGAAAATTTTTTGCCAAATCATGGAACTCCAAATATTATTGACAAGGTTTGGTAATCAAGTACTAAACTTTGTAATGTTTTGCACTCTCTCCAAGGTTTTAATAACCTATGCATACCTCTTTTTTGCTAAATTTGTGTTTATCTTTCCACGTTGCCATGTTATACCATCTCTGTTACATTTGTCCATCACCCTATCCATAGGTTACATGTCCACTACTCAATTACATATCCACTAGATCATACCACATGTCTCCAACCTAGGGTTACCATGTTTATTTTCTAGCAAGGGGGGCATATACCACTGTCCTGATGTAGGTGTCTAAAGGTGTCCCCTTCCCTTTGGAAGTTTTTCCGGTTTTTAATGGTGTATAGATGCAAAATGGTGCTGTATTTTTTCACGGACTCAAGTCATCGGTATATTACTTGGTCAGACCTATAATACCACCAGTAAATCTTTCAAACTATTAAACCCGCAAAGCAGAAGTAGGGATCATGTGGGAAACACTTGAAATTCAGACCTTGTTGGTAATTTTACAAATCAGCCCGGACGCCAATGCGAACATGTAAAAAGAGGACTTGTCGGAAACAATCGTTCTACAGTGCACTTGTCATTAGCCTGCTGTAAGCAGGCTATTGTGCGCGCTTTCCATAAGTCAGAAAGAAAATCATCAGTCATCAGTCATCAGTCAAAAACGAAAATCTACTTTCGCTAGTATAATATGCAACAACGCATATGGAATTAGTCGATATACAATATATTACAAGGGGTGTATTATGATTTCTGAGAGAGCGCCATCTTTAGGAAGGGCCGCTACAGAGTCTGCTCCACAGGCTAACTTGTCATGGGCAAGGAGAGAGACACAACATGCTTGTTAAGAATAGAAGAATTATTTGAACGCAGTACCAGGCTTACCGTGCGGCATATTTTGTGTATGATACCGTATAGAAATGGTGGTGTAAGAATGGTCTTCAGTGTATGGTTGCCATGTTTTCAGTAAATCAACCAGCCATCCGAAAGGCAGAGAGGGTCTAAACCTGACAATGTCACATCCGAATTTGTCGTCGGGACGTTCGTTTCCTCGTCCAAGTGAATTATATGCGAATTAAACGACAGTGCAGATTTATATACACCTAATTTAGTGAAGCAGGCACTTTAAAGTTATAAGTTGTTCATAAGTGCTCAGAATGTGTTTTTAACACATTTACTTTTTCTTAATTCTTACACATTTTATTATTTATTTTTTGAAGGAAATTTTTCAAAGTTTATTTCCGTTCAAACATTTATTTTTTTCTTAATTCTTACGCATTTTATCAGGACACAAAAAATCTGGGGGCCTGACGAATATCTGGGGGCCTAGGCCCCAGCCCCCCCCCCCCCATAGCTACGCCACTGCCCACAGGAAGTAATAACGAGACAATTCCACCAAAGATTTCCTAGTAGGCGCGTAGGAGAGGCCCATGCTTTGAAAAAAGTATACGGTGCCGGACAAAATTTTCAAGTGTATTAGTCAGTTTTCTTTGGCATGCGCGCGGAGCAAGGAGAGAAAAACCTTCTTAGCATTTTGATGGTATTTGATAGTGAAGTTGTCCTTTAATTAACATAGTTTCTCTGGTTATGTTTCCTCTTCGCTCATTTTTTTATCGTTTTTACATTTTTTGAGGTCTGGAAAAAATGGAGGGGGGGACAAGTGCCCCCTTGTCCCCCGCAATCCCGCCTATGCTTCCTGCCCTTACGGGTGAATTCGAATTCGCACCTCACAAACCATGAGACCAAGGAAAAGAAAATTGTATTGTGCCTTGAATGGTTACCTGGAAACAAGGTCACAGAAAGGTCATGCACTGTGCACAATGTGTATCAGGTTCCAACTGTGTTCATGAAATGTTCATATTTTTTGGTGAGCTTTCGCATACACAGTTGATTGCCATGGTATTGCCATGTAGGCTACACGACAACAATGCACTTTTTGTAGAACACGTCTGTGTGTACACTTTGCCAATGAGGACACTAAAACGGTAAACTGTATGTGAAGAAAAAACAAGGAAAAAACCCTTTTTGCTTGAGTAGACTACTTTGTGATATGTAAATAAGTTCACGTCATATTTGTGGTCCGGTCTGGGTATTGTTCGGATTTTTGTTTCGCTCTTGCCCGTTTCCAAGCACGTAAAAAGCAAACGGTAAACTACATCTGTTTTGGTGAGTATACTGTACTGCTGTTATCATAGTGCATGTAAACTAATTATTGTACCGTATGCTACCATACTTCTTCGAACCCTCTTGCCCATCGGTCGACCTACATTCAGTACTCACCATTCCAGGTACACAAGTATAAGTTAACACTCTTTGCAGTCGTGATTAAGTAGCACATTGAATCATGTTAAGTAGTCACAGAAGGCCAACATTTTCCTTTCCGGGGAGGGGGGGGGGGTAGGGTGGGGGAGCAACGGCTGTCATTTGTGAAAGGGTGGTAAACGGCCCACAACATAGTCCCCCAACAGAGAATTTTGATCCCCATTTTAATTTTTCACCTCCCCCTCCTCATACCTACGTGTAGAAATGCCTGGATACAGGCCTAACGAGATGTAGGCCTAGTCAGACCGAAATGGTTCTAGTAGTCTAACAGTATGTTGTTGATAAATACGTATTTATAGCAGGCGCGGATCCAGGGAGGGGGGCTTTCCCGGGCTTAGCCCCCCTTTTTTCGCCACATCAACAATACCAAATACGCGAAAATTAGCATAATGTTAATCCAGGAGAATATTCAAGGGGGCTTTCAGCCCCCCCCCCTTTTCAAAATGTCTGGATCCGCGCCTGTATAGGTTAAACCATTCAGTCGTGGCACATAATCTTCGGTGTTGTGCTGTCAATGTCCTCAACTCCGTTCTGATTTGGTTATCCGGTGTAGCTGCTATACCGGTACCGACAGCGGCACAAGGGCCCAGGCGCCCAGGGTGGTCCGGTGCAAGTATCAGTTAAAAGATAAAACCATCCCTTGAAGCAGACTGCAGGCGAGCAAATCTCTAGTAGGCTATTGATTTAATAAGTTTATTTACTAATCCACTTCCCTGCGATTGTATACAGCAGTGGGGGTTCCTTCCTTTGTCATTACATAAAGGTGCCGTTCTGGGGAGGGTCTAAGTACAGGGTTTCCCCTGGCATTCTTTCTGTGAGGCGGCCACCTCACAGTTTTTGGCCACCACCTCACAGAAATTTGCTATACTTACCATCTGTACTGTATTAGCTATAGAAGTATTGATAGTTCTCACTCACTGATGGTGCCAAATGGGGCATCATAGTACCCCCATGGACTCATATTACCTCACACTCTCTAAAACCCAGGGGAAACCCTGAAGTAAGTGTATTAACAATCACCATCTACACCGAAAATGGTTGCGCGCGAAGCGCTCAGTCAACATGTACTTTCAACCTTCCACATCATGCTAAAATTAGATTGAAAGATCCCATATCGATGCGAGGCCCCTACAGAGGTTGAAGATGTACTTCTGTTTTTCGGAAATGCGTTGTGATGAAGATAGTTGCATGTATTATTACCATAATAATGGTCGTAAGGTGGAGTGCAAACAGTGACGAATGCGTGCGAAGCGCCCCGAAATTTTTCATTAAATAAGATTTCCATGACAAAATCTGCATTCATGCTCTGCATCGAGAGACTGTGTGATCGCCGGCCTGGGGGGAAGGGTCTAAAGGGAGGGGTGTCCCCTCTGCTTTGAAAATTTTTAAAAAATTAGGTGTCCTTACATGCAACCTGGTGCCACATATGCTACCTTTGAAGTAAAATTTGTGTTAAAAAGAAATTACGTATTTTAGGTACTTAAAAAATCGACATCAGTGAGGGGGCATGACCCAATGGCCCCTCAAGTACACCACTGATAATCATAATAATTTTGTCCATTAAAAAACACACTGATGAATATATAGGTGCAATTCAAATCAGAACGTTACTTTAATTACCAAGGAATTTTTAAACTATTGATTACCTTTAGCTACATCATTGCATTATTTTTCTTTCAGTAGGTGCCCGAAAAATTCTCAGCATGTTGCCCGAATTTTCACAAAAATTTTTGGTTGATGGCTGCAGCCTCTCGCCCCCTACTGCGCCTATGATTAAGTGTAATATTGAGGTAAGGTTTGAAGCGGGCGGAGCGTGCGAAAATTTTGATATTTTACGAAGGATTTGCGAAAGTTCTGATAGTTTGAGAACCATTATAGTGGTAGGAAATAATTACAATAGATCCATCACTCGGTCAAAAACTCACCTCACCCTACCCCCTACAGAAGTCTGTAGCTTAAACGCCTTTTGGGGTCATTTAAAATTTTCAAACAAAATTCTGAAATCGATTGGGGCCACGCACCCCCATGCCCCCCGTGCCGGCGCCATTGTTTAGCTCCAGTTCCACGCGTTCTTTGTGTAGTCCTACATTGTCTGTTGCTAAACCTTGTCTGGCAAGCCTATACAATGTGTTCCATAAGTTTTCCCCATACACATTTTGGTTTTCCCCCGAACCGGAGAATCTCCCGGACCTGTTACGTCCTTGAGCCAGTGGCGTAGCTCGGGGGGGGGGGGGGGCTTGGGGGCGCGAGCCCCCACAAAATCGCCACGTCCCCCAAGACCCTCACTGGCGATCTGGGCAAAAACAAATCACCCTCATTGAATAATTTTGAATAGATTCGGATTGATTGTGACAAACTCAATGTGTCTGAGAATAAAATAAAATCAAAGTTTACATTTTTTCACCAAAATTGCACATCTTTATGGCTGCTATCAAGCCTTGCAAGTGCCATGTCCGGCGATCTGGGATGTATTAAAATCTCAAATTTTCTTGGAGCGCTCCGCGCCAACCTTTGGTGGCGCTCCGCTTAGATGGTAACCGGGATTCAAACTTGCAGTCCTCGGCGCTACTGTTTAGCTCCAGTTCCACGCGTTCTTTGTGTAGTCCTACATTGTCTGTGGCGAAAGGTACTTGGCTTAGATGGTAACCGGGATTCAAACTTGCAATCGCCGGACCCCAAGTCCGGCCAGCTGAGCTAATCCGTCCTCACGGAAATGTGTTTGAGAATAAAATAAAATCAAAGTTTACGATTTTTTCACAAAAATTGCACATCTTGATGGGCTGCTATCAAGCCTGGCAAGTGCCATTTCCGGCGATCTGGGATGTATTAAAACCTCAGATTTTCTTGGAACACTCCGCGCTAACCTATGGTGGCGCTCCGCTTAGATAGTAAACGCAGTGGCGTACACAGGGGGAGGCCATTGGGCCATGCCCCCCTCACTGATGTCGATTTTTTAGTTTCTAATTATACGTAAATTTTTTAACACAAATTTTACTTCAAAAGGTAGCATATGTGGCACCAGATTGCATGTAAGAACACCTAATTAACCATTAAACCATTAACCATTAATTTTGATTCCATTGTGGGTACGCACTCCATCCTATACTCTGGACAGAACACTCGAGACCATACGATCAGTTCAACACGTGTGCTCAGTTTGTCAGACGGTAAGAGAAGTGCAAACTTACTAAAGTCTTCAACAAGTGTAGTCCAACACGTAGCTTGCAACACATATTGATGCCACTAAAGGCAGCCTGATCCATTTTTTTTTTTGAGTAACTTCCAACAAGAGGCATTTACCCGCTGGTCGTAGGTGGTGCTTATTTAGTTTAATATAATCGTCTTTTCTAATAATTTTGGCAGACTGTGAAGAACTGCAGACTCATTGAGGAAATTAAGTTGGCAACCAAAGGCTTACGTTTTGTATGTATTTTTCATATGTAGTTCATTGTAAATCATTTCTTAGTGAGGCATTTAGCCTGACAAAGGTACTAAATGGAGCATGACAGCTTCCAGTGGACAAAATATTTTTCCTGGGCGAAATATACCATAATGCATCACAGCAATGGTACTTTTTTATTTCCTAGGGGCGAAACTTTTTCTAGGAAGCACTGTCCCTTCCCCCTACTTAGCTGCGGGCTTGATGCTGATAAAATAACGAACACCTTTAATGTATGGCCTTGAGTCGGAATAAAGCAGAAAATCCTCCTAACATTCATCCAAAGGTGCAATCGGAATATGAGCCAAGGAGGCTGGTAGATGCAATTGAGGCAAAGCTTCTCCCATGCAGAATACTGGTAGAATACTCGGACAATTTCCTAGGGTAGTGAAGGTTTTTCTAGGGAAAAATTGACCCCCCCCCCAAAAAAAATACCCTGCACGCCCATACAAAATTAACTTGAAATATAATTTCCCCATTCTGGCGGTATTACGCAAGATAGTCAGGCGCGGATCCAGGATTTTGAGAAAGGGGCGCACACACCGTCGTCCGAAGGCCGACGAGCGAGCGAAGCCACGGTGGGGGGTCCTCCCCCAAGAAAATATGAATTCTAGATGCGCTTAGATGCGATTTCCCAGCATCTGGGAAGCATATTTTCCATATCTATGAGGCAAAAAAAAAATCGTTGTTCAAAAAATTGTTGGTCATCGAAAAAAGGGGGGGGGGGTCGTGCGCCGGGTGCGCCCCACCTGGATCCGCGCCTGAAGGTAACAAAATATTGCAATGAAGTTCAACGCAATTGACTCAACCATAAACCAACAGGTATATGAGTACAAGTTTTTGTTGGGAACAATGATTAAATCTGTAGATATGAAGTGACTAATATTAAAAGAAGTGTCTGTAAGCTCAAATCAAGTTTTGATATGTTAAAGGGGTACTACATCAATCAGACCAGAGAGCTGCCACAGTAGTGGCAGCTTTCTGATCAGACTGTCTCAATACAATAACTGAAGGGTCTTTATCATTCCCGCATACCATTATTTCAGGTTACCACGTTGACGTTCGTTCACACGAACCGAATGTAGCGGTGTGTTATGGGAAACACAAATCATCGACTATTTTTCGCGTTGACAGCACCAGACTATAATGTACAAGACCCACGTTCCCCGCCGTCTTACCAGGTGAGTTCCTTATATGCTGGGTGTTATGACTTACCAGTCAGGTGTTAGGAAGGAGACACAACAACCATATCTGTCAGAAAATACGTACTTGAAAATGATACAATCCCTTTCAAGTACCAAACTCTGATTGACAGGGCTCTTTGTTCCTATTGTTTAGCTATTGCTGATTAAACCCCTTAAAGGCATTTTCCAGTGACTTTTCATTAGGATCCCATGTGAAAGACAAAAAAATTCCAGTTCATGCCCTTCAAACCCAGTAGCAATACTCTTTTCCTAACTGGAGATATCTAACATTAAAGACTACTTATTTTTGTCCAAAAATACCTCCACTTCTCATCAAGGTCACAGACTGTTATGTAAAGTGGGCACAATGCCTCAGATTTCTTTTGTTTTTCCTTATAATTGAATGTTGTGTTGTCCTTGAAATATGATACTGCCGGAATGTTTGAATATCTCTCCATGTAGATTTAGCATAAATCTACACCATATGTAGGGCATAGCAAACAAAGTTGATAAATATTACCTACAGTGGTGTCAATTTCATAAAGAAATTCAATGCTTTGTCAATTTAATGTGCCGCGATGACATCACAGATTTCCCATAATGCACTTTATCTTGAGAAAAAATTGCATTTCTTTGAAAATGTATATCTTCCAAACGCTACAAGCTATTGAGATGCGGTTTTCACTTCCTAGAAGAGAAACATTTTCTGCATTTTTTAAAGGTACTGGTTTTTGTCACTGGCAAATCCCTTTAACGATGATCTGCTCCGAAGTTTCAAATTTTTTATTTTCATATGACGACTGGCAAGGTAAAGTTATCGAGTTCTAGGAGAGGAGTTGCTCTTTTCATTGCCATTTTCACAATAGGTCACTGATAGTCGATCTTGGTGTTGTAATAAACAATTTGAGGGGAAAGGCAAAAGATTACCACCGGAAACGAACATTGCTTCAAAGAGTCTGCAGAACGTTGGAACTCCTTTCTAACGGGAAGTTGCTATTCCTTCCTAACAGGCCCTATAACGCCTCCCTGGTACAAAGCACTATGATTGTCCCTAGATTTTTTTCCATTACAAGAGACCACCAGGTGCAACAGGGGTAAATTCATCAACTGAGTTTAATGAGACTACTGATCTACTCTACTCTTAAATTTAAATTTGTAATCAGACAGACGTATAACGCTTTAACAGCAATGTAATCTGTAATAATTATGACGTCAAACATATGTAAAGGCATGATGTTTTGATGCTTCGTAATGTCCACTGCACGGATTTACGAGTCTAATCCCAGCAATCTTTCATCCTCTGTAGACCGCTAAGCAGGCCCGTAGCCAGGCCGGGGCCCGGGGTGCCGTGCCCCCCACCGTGCGGACCACTGTGCCCCACCATATGGAAAATCGATCGAAAATAAAATTTTAATACCGTGTAAACGATGGCTCTGGTATTACACCAGGCGATTTTTGACTAAAAATGATACAGAAAGTGGTTAAATAATGCGAACGTATTTTGCTTTCTGTAACATTTTTGTTATACAATTATAAAAATTTTCGCGCGCTACGCGCGCTTTCATCTTCAGTTACATATGGCTTTAACACCGGTTTCAGATATGTTGGCTTTATATAAAGGTAAAGGTTCCACAATTAGGCTATTGTTCTTTCGTGTAGGCGTGATTCCCGGAAAACACAAAACTGAATCCATGAGAAGTTCTATCCTCTTTCTCTTATGATCAGGAAGATTCTTAATTTAGACTCAACATCATGATAAACATATTTTTTAAGAAACGTAAAGTGTCTCAATGCCCAGGGGTGGTGGAAGGTCGCCCCGCGACCAGTTGCCCGGCGTCTTGGTTTTGCTCTTAAAGACAGACACACATCACCCCACATACATTTTGGTTGAGACAAAGCAAAATTCTCAATTGGTCAGTGGTGAATGCTCTTTGATTGGCATCAAAGTCAAAAGATGCCGCAGAGTAGCTCACATTACACAGCATGTGCACAGAATGTTGCAAGTGATTACATATTATGGCCTTGTATGCCCATCAGGATATGACCTTAAGCAATAAACTAGGTTTTTGTCTGCACAAGGGTGTCTGCAAAAGAAGGGGCTCAATACAGTTGTGGAAGGAGTAACTTAGTCGGGAGAACTGGAACTGTCTAGGACGGGCAGGGCAGATTCTTCCATAGAAACCCAAAGTTTCTAATTTTCCCTAATACGAACCAAATATTTTTAATTTTTCGTTAACAGAATCCCAAATTTTTCGTCGCGCGCCAAAAATTTCGCGTTCTGCATCCTTTCTGTAACCGGTAACCCATTGCTTCTAGCAGGGCTTCGGGTTGATGGACCCCTTAGGGGAGTTTCGTCCCGTCGTCGGGCTTATCTTTTTACCAGCTTTTGCTGAGTCTGTATGCAGGTTTTACCGTTGTAACAATTTTCCTGCAAAATTTTGGGGCGCTTCGCTCGCAGTTCTCACAAGCGAAGTTACATCGCCTATGAACATTATTAGCATAAAAATTCCAGTGAACTATTCTAGCCAAAGCTAGGTGAAAGCTCAAACTTAGTTGCTGGGTATCAAGGTGTTTTCATCTAGTAATCTAGAAGGGCGTAGGCTGAATTTGGCATGGGGAGGTGCACATTTCAGGTAGATGGAACCAGGAAGACTATCTAAGCGGAGCGCCAGCATTGCTTGGCGCGGAGCGTACAAGAAAATTTTTGGTTTTAAAACCCCCCAGATGGCCGGAAACAGCATTTCCCGAGCCTTAAGCCACATGTACACATCCTTCAAAAAGTGATCTCTTGTCTGCCGTTTCTCAATTTAAATGATACACGAATCGTTAATGCATGACTTTTTTATTCAAATTGAAATGTCGCCATATTTATATTCTAGCTTGATAGGGTTTCCCAAGGCTTTCAGACTTTAACCTCCGCTGACCTCAAATGACCTTGATACAGATTAAGAGGTCAGCTATACTCTCATGTACATCTTACATGTCAAATAGGAACTCAATCACCTATTTTGTTCCTCAGATATCACTCCTAATAGGTTTCAGAGACTTTTTTGTTCTTCAGATATTTCTTCTATAAGGTTTTTCAAGACTTTGACCTCTGCTGGTCACCTCAAATAACCTTGAGCTTCAAGCACAAAACAACAGGGTTTTTCCTCAAGTTCACATGGACAACACATGGCAACTATCAATTTTATTATTTACAAAATACTTAAATGTCGTAACTCTCAGTCTGAGAGATAATCATTGGACTAATTAGTACATTACCTATGGTTTGATGAGGGACTTCAGTTCTAGTCGCCTTGGGTGGAGAGAAGCGTAGATGTCGACCACCCGATCAAGATCAATTTGTTTGGTATAATGAATATGTATCAGAGCCAAAGATGACAACCTCTCCTGGCCCATAGTGACCCGTAGATATGAGTGCAAGCGTCTCAGTGCCACTCGCACTCCTTTCACATTCGCAGGACGTAGCCGGGATTGTGCAAGCTATCTGCAATAGTACTCGAATGTTTGGGAAGATCGTCCCGTCGCAGTCTTTTATGGCTGCAGCCGGTGAATCTGGTCTGGCGTCTGCATCCATCCTTTGGTATCTTAACTTCCATCTTTTAACCTCCAGCCAGATTAGTTCAGGTGATGGCAGGTCCGTGCTGTAGAGTTCAACTGCTTCGTTAATGTCAATACTATCTGGATCACTGCAAATAACGGCAGGGACGAGACCGATTAAGGATGTTGCCTTTTTTGCCAAACCTGTAAACGAGTGTGCAGATTTTCATTTATGTGATCCAAGAAGGGAATGGCAAGATTTCGCTTGTGGTACTCATATGGTGTGGATGCTGGTGCATTGTATCGAAGCTGTTGTCTTCCTGCAATTCTTGGCTTTGATGGTTCTATCCCAATTTTCTCAGCCATTGATACTGCTTGACTATAGATCGTGCCAAAGTCTGTCTCCATGCACGTCATTCCTTTCTGATTTGTAGATGTCTTTGACCTCTTCGACCATTGCATAAGCTTGCAGGATGTCGACAGTTGAACCTTGAAGTTTCACTGTAATGCCCGATAAGTGTGACAAGTAGTGATACACAACAAGGAATGTCATGACGAAGTCAAAGTTAGTCACCCCAGCAAGGGTTTGTTGGGCATCACTTTTCGTTTGAGTCGACCACGCTTTGTACATTTTCGTCCTTGTTTTCACAGCTGTTGAAAACAGAAGGAGTGCATTTTTCTGTTTCCCAGGCCAGAGCGGAACTCCTCTACCTCAACGGGTGGGTGCACGTGCACCCAATGCACCCCCCCCCCCCAGCCTACGCCCTTGATCTAGTAACTTGAGTAACATTCGTAACGCGATGACTATATGGTTTGAAGCTAAATTTAAATTTACCCAAATTTATTCTAAAATTTATTTTTTTCTGTTCATGCTAAATTCAGTAGAAATGCGATAATGACCATCTGAATTGTGAACTGTGAAGAGATTGGTGTGCTCTCACTGTCATTCAAAGTCCTGCTCAAAGCTCCATGTTAGTGTTCCCATTTTGCTATTTCCTCAGGCATTTGGGGAATTTCCCTCTGGGTCCTAACAAAATCATACTGGACCACACCAAGACTGCCTAATGGCAGCTCCTGGTCCCCTCGCGCAGGTGAAGAGTTGAGTACTTTGCGAAAGTGAAGAAACATCATCGTGATCATAATCTTGTTCCCTTTACTTGTGGAGACTTTCCACGTCTTTGTATATTGCAAAAGGAGGCGAAAATTTCCATCACAAGAGTGACATTTTCGCGCGCTTCGCGCGTATGTGCACACGTAAAACCGATACCTTTAAGCTGTCTGTGGTAAGCTTGAGATATCATCCCCTGTAGTTCTCGCAAACTGTAATCATATGGTGGCTCTACTGTCTGCATATATAATTATCTTCTTCGGCGCCCCCCTATGAGGTGCCGAGCCCCCTATGTAAGAATTCCTGGCTACGGGCCTGCCGCTAAGACAGACCAATGATGTGGAGGTCTGAAGGTCAAGAGGTCGCTCCTTACCTTACAGGGTAATCAGTGTCCCTTATAGAGACGTAGCTCCTCCGGAGAGCAAAACCCCTTTTGGAAAAAGTAATCTCAGTGACTTGAGAATCAACTTGAAGTCCGATCCATATAACTGTGTCAGCACTCAAGTCTTGATCAAGACCCTAGTACTACCAGACCAGGGAGTTGCATCTTAACTAGCTAGTGCAGCGTTCGCGACTATCGTACGCCTCAGTGCGTCCACTCTATATTCTTCAGAAATCCTGAGCTCTGTATTGTGCTGTTATTTCTGAAGCAAAATTTGCCCTCAAATGACAAGCTCTGAAAGAGCGCCCTTGATTGTGTTTCCCACCAGGAAAACCGCCTTGACCAAAACTTTGTCAGCACAGGTGTTAGGTATTTCGTACAATAATCCCTGCAGGGAACGAGTTACAAGAATGGCTAAACCGTGAATTCCAAGCTGGCTAGAAACTTTCTTGAAACTTATATAAAAGAAATGGGGAAATGATGCAGGTTAAATTGAATCAGTTAATGTTTCTGATAAGAAAGCTAAAGGCCTACCAAAACGTTGAACACATTCAGTCAAAGTACCATAATCTTTCCTGTTTTAGGTTACATACATTGAACCCGAGAAACCGCAACGATGAAGGTTTTACCACGCGGTGGTGTATATCGTTATGCATGGGTGAAGCACTCTGTCGAAAGAACAGTAGACCTATAGGCAGAATGTATCATACTCGACGGTTGGAACCGGGCTCAGCTGCAGTTCTAAGTAAAAGGCCAATATCCTTCTTTTCCTTTTTACGTCAACCCAGTTTGGTAACATCAATTAGGAATCAAACATATCTTTGCGTTGCGTTCATTTTTCTTTCAAAATATAAAAAATCCTTCATTTGTTCATTCCTTACTTATTTTCAGATCATTATTTAAATGGTTAACAACTTTTCGTCTCGATCTCGTGAGGTCATCAGAGATGTTAATGTTTTTGGAAACCTTGATTCTTTGCCAAAATGGTATTACCAGGGAAATTCTCTTACAGCATTAAAGTCTTCCTTTTACATAAACTATAAGGGATAACAGGAAGGGCGTTTCCTCCATTCCCGGGTAATCGATGCCAAAGGCTGATGTTTTTCCAGAGATGTCACCTTTGCGAGGCATATAATTTGTTTTGTCCAGATCATCCTTTTGGGCTTTCAGCTAAACCATTAATCTTGCGGCCGCCTAATATTTTCCTTTCCTTAATATTATTCAAGCTTTTCAGTAGATGATTTTTGCGTTTTTTTTTCATTTAGTCTTGAACAGTTGAAAAAATACTTTTCTATACGTCCTGATTCAGATTTTGGACAATTAGCAACAGTAGTAGCAACCGCTTTTATTGTCATTGGCTGAATTTCATTAATATCGCGGATACTTATTGTAAGCTGCAAAGTCGCGGAGTAACTCCTTGCATCGGTCATTGTCATGTTAACTGATAGGTCTAGACTATCGTTGTGCAAAGCTAACTTAATGTCAGTCTCCTCCACGAAGTATTTTAGATTTTGTTCCTCCCCTTCCACTCCCACTTTTCTATAGCACCGTAGGCATACGACGTTCACAAACAAACGAAGTGAGCCTACGGCTGTGGGAAGCCCTTTTACCTAACTACGCATACGTTCACTACAGTTGTCTTCTAACGTGACGTCGAGTTTGGTTGTCAAATAGATGGTTACGTCACTGCTATTCAGCAAATGAAATACTGCCACAGATATGTTCTTGTTCTTTTTTCTTTCGACGGTCTTTCGACGGAAATAGCTCTGACGTAATGCCAGTTCTTCTGTGAATCTTCTTTTAAGAGGCTTCCTGTTTCTATATCTTATAGTAATCTTATAGTAAATTGTGTTTTCCGGTGTATGAAAGTATTTCTGACGTCATTTGATCAACCAAATTACTCGTAACAACACCAAAAGTGCATGATCTCTTGCAGTATTGATCTCTAAGAACGTTGGGTCATATACATTTACTTTGAAGTTTTCAACATGTGTTCATACGATGCACCCACTTTTGTTATTACTCTTCTTCTTTAAAGGACTGCACAGCTCCGAGCTATAACCCATCGTTGACATTACTGTTTATGTTGGACGCATTTAAGATCACCGATTCAGGCAAAGAATTTTTGATTTGTGATACTTCAACAAGAGTGGCAAGTAATTTCTCAGTTTGTTATGTAGGTGATACTTATTAAAGTAAGAAAAAATAAAAGACATCGAGTCTCTTGCTGATTATCCACTTTTCATCATGTTTGCAAGCTTGAAAGCTAAAGGTTAGAGGAAGGGGAGTGGAGGGAGGGGGAGTAAAGACCCATGACGGCTTTACTCCCTCAAAGTGTAGTAAGGACAATAGTTTTACAGAGAACTCATCTTTGTACATTTTGAAAGTAACCTACGTGTAGGGGTTGGGTTCAAAGGAAGAATACCTTCGTACTTTTGTTAACGAGTGACGAAGAAATGGATTGACTGAAAGGGTTCATACGGCTGTTGAAATGTGCAAGATGGATAACGTATATCGAGAATAGGAATCCCATGTAGTGGTTTCTTTATTTCTTTTTTTCTCTTTGTTTATGGCTGTGCTATGTAATAGTGGACCCATATATTCAGGGTTACAGTTTTTAGTACCCCCAAAGAGAGTCTGCCTGTACAAGGTTTTAACCTCATTTCAGACTTCTTCCACCATCTCGTATGTATGTGAATATGTTGACTACATGAATATATGTTTGTGGAACCTCTTTGTACATTGCAAAACAATATACTACAATGCGATGAATGTAGTGCATTGTAATAAAGTACAGAACAAAGCATCAATCCAATTTAATGCAGAGCAATGCAGTGCTATGTACCGTAATGCAGTGGAGTGTAATACAGTGCAACAAAATACAGTACCATACAATACTGTCATACCATACCAACCGATACTATACAATACAGTGCAATATAATGCAAAACAATACAATACCACACAATGCCGTCATTCCATAACAAATCAATACTAAACAATACAGTGCAATACAATGCAATGCAACGCAATGCACTGGTGCAAAATAAAATACATTTTTTTACATTGCATTGCATTTTGAAAATCATTCACAGAATATTTACATTTTCTTTCCTTCAATTTCTGTTAATGCGGTAGATATTCAGGGGAAAGCACGTTAAAACCAAAGCTACAAGAGGCTTGGCTTTACGGGAAAGTTATGACATCGTCGACAATGGCAAAAACATTGTTTTTAAAGCTCTGCAGTGCGAGGACTTAAGTGTACGACCTGGGGGTTTGCTTGGATTTGTAGATTTTGAGTAAGTTGTTCGTACATTAAAACTTAAAGCATTGTCCACCTAATCGAAAACAGTTGCTCAGTGCTGAAATACATCTTCTGTAAAAGCTTGACTAGGCATTTCTTATGCAATATATTTGAATATTTTCTTCAAAGCAAGTAAATTTAATGTGACCACTGAGATAAAACTTGTTAAAGCATTCCCAAACTGCAGAGAGAAAAAAATTGGCTCAATATATGAGGCCAAATGTGCTAGCTAGCACCCGATAATCTATTTTGAAGTTTGCATTACATATGCGGTTTTCTAAGCCACAAATAACGTATAGTCATGGACTAACCCTAATCCTAACCTATCCCTAATCCCTAACATTAACCCTATGCCTAACCTAACCCTATCCATAACCCCTAAACCCATCCCTAAATACGCAGGAAATACACTCCTCTCTCAATGGCATTAGCAAAAGCCGACACCATCCTTTATCTGTCAAAAAGTGTGCACCTTTCACACAGTGCCAGCTAACACAGTTTTGCTCATATTCTGTGCATTTTTACACACCTTTTACACAACGGTGCTAGTTAGCACATTTGGCCTCCTATTTGAGCCAGATTATTTGAGGCTGCAGAACAGTGTCAACTTCAAAACTTTCTATGCAAAAGAATTCCCACTAAGCCTCTGAGTTGGGTATTCGGTATCCCCCTGTCTGAGAATTGTGACCAAAAACGCACGAGTAGCCTAAACGAAAGGCATCACTCTAAAAAAAAGTTGGTTAAAAAGAGTTGGGTAAAATTCAAAGTTCCCAACCTGGGCAGTTTGGTAACCAACAAAGTGGCAAAACAGATTAACCAACTGGGTTGGTTAACCTTCAGGTTGGGTAAAGTCCATCTCTCTTGCAATATTACCCAGGTTGGTTAAAGTGAACTGATTTGTGCGCCATACGTACGTACACAATTAATGAAAAGGTACTATACTGTACTGCAGTATACGGACGGTACGTACGTACCTATACGTACACTTGTACAATGCTGGACAAAAGAACAGAAAAACCTATGGACCAACTGTTGGTGAAATGGTTTAAGTGAGTTTCTTTACCCAACACTGGTTAAACATACCGCCAATTAATTCTTTTAATAACACCTATTTCTAAATTTTTACATTCACAATTAACATTTTGCAAAACGTTTACTTACACTGTGGGCATTTTTGCTACAACAATTTGAGAAAAGTGCATGTTTAAAATGCTGTGAAATGTTTATATACCTATCCTTTGAAAGGAGCATTCCGAATTTTTCAAAGCAAATTTGTGTTTATCCTTTATTGCAGGTCTAATTGATATAAATTGAAGCTGGCAATGGTGAATTCTTGCAGAAAATTATGTTTCTCACTTGTACAATACAACATAAAAAGGAGAAATTGAAATATCGTGAAGAAAATTGTATTATTAATCGTTAATAATAACAAACAAGTCTCACTGAATATATATAATGGCCAGACCATAACATTCATTTGTATATATATATATATATCCAATTAAAATCCTGCTACTTTTAAAAGTGGCTAGCATTAGTCATGCCGGTAGCTTTTAAAACTTGTAGAAGGTAACTTCTCTGAGATGTTCTAACCCCGTAGGGTAACTTGTTTTACCCAACCGTTGGTTCCGTATGCCTCCTAACCGGAGTTGGGTAATAAATCACCCACCTTGGTTGGTTAAATGTTTTACCTAAAAGTTGGGCAAAATTTTTGCCCAATTGGTTGGGCAAAATGTTTGCTTAATTAGTTGGGCAAATGGTTGGGCAATGTTTTTGCCCAACTAATGAGTAAAACCCTTAACCAACTAAGTTGGGCAATATTTTACCCAATTCCGGTTAGGTGGCATACGGAACCAACGGCTGGGTAAATTTTTACCCAGGTTGGGCAATAATTTTTTAGAGTGTAATTAGTAAGTTTTCTTTAATGGTTGTAAGCTTTGTGCTCCTAGCTAGCACCTTACCTTTTATTTTGTGTTTCAGGTGTCGTGGATTTAAAGGGGCGGATCTGTTAAGCATAAAAATCTATGACTACGGCGGGAATGTAATCATTACTTCGTTTAAGGATGGTAGTATTATAAGAGTAAGTTCCAAAAAATAAAACATTACGACTCAAGTTCTTTTCAACTTTAAAAGTCAGTTTTTATACAATATATCAATCAACTTTAGTAACTTTATACCTAGTTTCTAATGAAAAGCTTTGACAAATTAAATGCACCCCCCAACGAGAGTCTTTAGTTTGCCACACAAACTGAAAAGGGGTGTGTTGATTTGCTAAATAATAATTTAAGTCATTTGTAAATATTTTATTATGATATGATCATGTGAGCGTTTTAGTATCATCACATGATGAACTCAGTGTCGCTTACGAACTTGGCGTTGCCAAGGGAATGGGCTGGCCGGGGGCAGGGAGGGCTAAAATTGTCGTGTTCCTCGTGTACGTGTGCTCGAAGTGCAGCTCTTATAGGAGTTATACAAATAACGCATAGACTCACCTTCATACAGAGATTTGAACCCAATGATCGAATGTCACTCACCATTTGCACAAAATGTTTCATTACCAAAAGTACACTTATTTTTTGCTGTGTGTCTATCTTTAACATCGTTATTAGAACTTTTTTAGGTAGAATTGTGGTTCTAACATTTATTCCTCTGACCATCTCAACCATCAATTCCCGCCCACCGTTCCTTTCAATACATTTTCTATTCCCCGTTATTATAGTCATTGTTCTTCTCAATTACCATGGAATGCATATGAGGCACTTAAAAGCTCATAATATCTGTAATTGAAAATACCTAAAAGTATGCCAATGTTCTCCAGGATATTTGGCGAGGCGTGGCCCAGCACAACATCGGGCACCCCAAAGTTGTAGTAGCTCCTCAAAGGAGAGTTACTTTCACGAAAATTTCTTTAATATTTGAACAATTGATTGCTTAATTTATTTTGCTCCTTCAAGTGGTACCAGAAGAGGAACCGGGAGGGGGTGAGAGGAGAGGAGGCGGAAACTGAAATCAGTCCCATTTACTATTCTTATTTATTACTGGTGGACATGCTGAGAATCCCATTGTTCTATATAATTATGATTACAACCAACCAGATAAACCAACAGATCAGTTTAAACTGTACATGATATGTGTATTGGGTGTTACAACGTACCGAGAGCCACCAAACAGTAGGCTATGTAGGATCTTCTTTCTTCCCAGTTTTGCCAGGAGACCCAGAGTCCCTCGCGGTAGACGCACCTCTGTTGCTCTTAACTGAGGACTTTGCCCTTTCAGAGGTGTAGCCACGAGGGTTTGTGTGTCAGATCCAAGTGAATAGGGAGAAAATGAAAAAGAAGAATAAGAAAGGAGACAAAAGAAATTAGGAGGAAATGTTACTATCATGGACAAGTTTGGTATTGAAAATTGAGTAAAGCATTTCACTAAAATGTCTTTAAAATGTCATTTTTCGGGACAATCGTGCAAACATAGCAATGACTTTTGTTTTGTTATCAGTTCCTGCTAGTTAGCTTGGTTAGAATATGCTTAAGGCGCATGTAAACTCTAGAATCATAGTTTGTCCCCACCCACAACCCCACTGTATCATCAAATGATAAAACATCTTCAAATTGTGACATCTGTGTTCTCTTCACTGCAGTGGTGTAGCTAGAGGGGGAGCAGGGGGCATCGCCCCCCACAAAGCCTCCGAACGCCGCTGTCGGAAATAAAAACAATTCATTTGAAACACTTACAACACTTCTTATGTTTTTAAGCAGAATTACACATCGAAATGGTTACTGACAAGGCCTGGAAGTGTCATTTAACTTGAGGAAATCTCGGAGATATTTTAATCTAATTTTTTCCGCGCGCTAAACGCCAGATGATGGTCGCGCTACGCTTAGATAGTACATCATTACTTCAAGATAATAATCTGTCGGAAATTTTTTGCTTTTGCCCACCCTCCCCCCCCCCCCCCCAACCAAACATATCTAGCTACGCCACTGCTCTTCAGTACGTATCTAATGCTATTTAGGCATAGTTAAATGTTTTACTTTGATGTCCACAGTCTCTTTGCTTTTGTATTTGTTTTATTTATTTTTTCACAAAACCCTGGAATTTCAGGAACCTTTTGTTTTTCCGTCATTCAAGTCCTAAAACTTTCCGGAATGAATAAAAAGTAACACTAACTGTTTGATAATTTTCTGCAGATGGTTTACAACAGTAACGGGCAATGCATTGGAAATCTCCTAGAAAGGAACACACATGGTACCAAAGGAAATTTTCCTCAAGACCTTGATTTGAACCTTAAAGCTTGCATTCTCTTTGCAGCTGCGTTAACATCTCGATACTGCCACCAGGATACTGCAGTTCATTGACAGCTTGCCGTCAGATCGGTGAATGGTTTAATTTGATGTAGCAACTTACAAATAACCCATGTTTATCTATTGTGCGAAGAATGTGTTACAATAACAAATCCCTGATTGTACTATTTCTATTGCTAATACTGTGGCTGTTTTCAGGCGAAATGTACACACAAGTGCGGCCCGAGTTCGGGCTCTACTTATTTTCGGACTGCACTCCGTTTTTTGCTACTGAACTCGGCATTGGTCCACACTGGAGGGATCCGGAATCCAGAATTGGCCCAAAATGGCCTTCAACTGGAATCGGACTCGGAAACGATTCCAGGAGAATCCAAGAGTAGTAACAACGAGAAAATCAATTAAGACGCTATCAGTGTTATTGGTGAACTGTAGAAGTGTCAACTGAATTACGGGATGATGGTTAGACTGTAAAATTGTTAGACTGTAAAATTGATTCCAAAATGACCAGATCCATTGAAAAAATAGAAGAAATTGAGTGGGGGTTTGTTACACCTGTTGTAAATATCCTTATAGTATTTTCCACCGTTCATGTACAAACACTTACCTTTGAACATGAAATGAGGTGGAAAAAGTTAGGTTACAGTTTTTGCATGAGTTTAAAGAGAAAAGGTTGCCCGGTGTCTAATTTGCGAACGCCACTTGCGAAATCTATACAAAGGAAGCATTGCAATGCTGACCTTCGGGTAAAATATATATATATATATATATATATATATATATATATATATATATATATATATATATATATATATATAATATATATATATATATATATATATATATATATATATATATATATATATATATATATATATATATATATATATATATATATATATATATATATATATTGAAAGTTGACTGAAAAGCGAGTGCGGTGCTGTTCTTATAGTTGACTTTCATAATTTACTTTTTTATATTGAGAGGGAGAGAGAAAACCATCGTAGTTCCATAGAAAAGGGAGAAATACCTAATTCAATAAATTAAGTTCACAGGGACGACCCATGAAGGAGAAATTTGGTGAAAAATGTAGCGTAGCTAGTGGATGGGAGAAAACAATGTTCCTCCTTCAACAGTCTCAGGGGAAAATGGGGAAGACTGAAACCATTTTTGTCACCATAAGCGGAAAAAGGTGAATGTTTTCTTTACCATATAACCGGAAAGCCCATAGGCTTAGTGATTCCTTGCAGAAAGGGGGTGAAGTTAACTTAGTATGGAAAATCATCACCACCGGTGGTAAAATTAGAGTGACCTTAAGCATTACATATCACCGTGTTTTGCTTCACGTAAATATCATTGTAAATATCTGTAATGTACTCCTAACGTTCCTTTCGAAAATATAAATTTAAGGAAGAGCACTCTTTCAGGAGAGTTTTTTTTTAACTTATTCTTGACACTTTTAATATACCCTCTCTTTTGAAATGCTTTACATGGCTTATCGTTCGGTCAATTGAATGAAAAATGAAAGCCCCAGCCAGACTCTAGTTATAAGAGCCCGAGTGCTCTAAGATGGACTGCTGGACCCAGATCTACTCGTCAACTATTAGGCTGGCCAGACACTTGGCAGAACCGACCATCCCCTCTCCCTTCACCATGTTCGGACCTTGGCCATTTCTCACATTCTCCAATTTAACCATCACTTGAAGCCCCCTCCCCACGAAATGATAGAGACCCACCCCACCCCACCCCCGCGTCTTATGAAAATTTTCGAAATAAACCAATGAACATCACTTAAGTTGACTATGTGAAGAAAGCACCAGAGCAATAAACCAGGGAGCTTTTCGAGTAACAGCTGCCTGAATAATATAACTATGTAGTTGTTTTCAGGAAATTTTAAATGTTAAAGAAACATAGACTGATCTTACATATTAACCACTTAAGTAACAATAACGAAAAAAAAAAGAAAACAAAGTACAAGCAATGATCACAAAGCCCCGAATCACCCAATACCAAACAATTTAGATATTCCCCCTTTTCGCTAAAAAAAATCATTACGTCACACAGACCGTAAGCAAGGTAACGGGCGCAAACGATCAGAACCATGCAGGCTCGCACGTTTTTCACGATTTTTCTTCTGTTTTCTAAAATATTTGGCATAAATAAGGAATTTGATATGGATGAGTATCCTCATAAGACACTTAAATATCATAGAAATTTTTATTTTCATTTTTTGTTGTTTCTAATCAAGAATTTGTCAATGTAAAATTTAGTTTCTTGGCGATTAGACTGCACAACTGGGTAAAACGTAAAGAACAATTGTAAGGTAAATCACATGCACCAATTGTAAAGAGGTAGACGTGAAATCGGGCGGTAGTAATGTCTGCTTTAAACCTCAAGGGGTATCCCCTTCAAACAGAGGTGTCTTTAAAGAGACCCTATGGTAAGATTATGACAGGGAACCCCTGATTTAAGCTTAGACCAACTTGTTTTAATCAAATCTAAAAAGTGATGAGGCATTGTCGGCAAATTACTCTCAACTAGAAAGCTCCCCTTTCCTATGAACTCACGAGCCTCGATCACTGGTCTCAAAGAGCATCTTAGTTGGGTAGAACCTTTCAAAGTGTGAAACGTTTACTGTATCAGGGGATTATGAGTGAAACATATGAGAGGGTACAGATTTCCCTAGAAGCTACTGGCTACCGGCTACCACAATGTACCTCAACTGTAATGATTATTGGCAGGGGCAGTTCTCTGATGAAATGATCTGAAATTGCGGAGGATTTGACAGATCCAGTCCTAACCATGGTTGTCTAATGGAGAGGGTACTTCCGCTTTTAGGACGGAACTCGAGGAAGAATTTGTAACATGTCAATAAATTTATCAGTGAGAAGTAACGCCGTCCTGGAGGTTGGGGAGACCCCACCATGGGCCCTCATCCTACAGAAAAGCACTTTGCATCACCATGAAGCCTCCAGCGCCACTCAGTCCTTCATGTTGGTGTGCCCCTCTTGTCTGGCGACGCCACTGGTTTAGTACTGAATATTCAATTGGGCTATGATGCTGGCTGGAGGCCATGGGCAAGATTTGTTGTAAACTTATGTCCATGAGTTTTCACTGGTGGAACTATTTATGTGGGGAAGGTGGGTGGTCCAAGCTCCAACCCTCTGCCATTACTAATAGACTTACAGAATCTCGCTTTGTGTTGCAACTGGGAATCATACACATGTACAGAATACTGTAGGTTCCTTGAATTATCCCAGATGTAAACTCTTAGTAACTTTTCTTCATAGCTGGTAGATTAGGTGGTCTGAGTGTATAGTAACGAGATCAGAATGGCATACTGGCATGTTTGGGTATCACACTATACCCTATATATCAATGAATGACAAGTGTTTGACTTAAGCAAGTTTTGAAAACAAACAAAAACTAAAATGACAAAAGAATATTAGCATTAGTCTTTGTAAGATTGTTCCAAACGATATTTTCTACTATGTTAATCTTTAAAGTCATAGGACAAACGGTTTATATAAGAAAATAAAATACCACAAACTCTGACAAACTTTGTCATCTAAAATTAGGTCATTCCTCCCAATTAGTAACTAGCCGTCAAGAGCCACCACTAGCAAGCTCTAGCAAGCACTAGACGACATATTTCTTCTTGAAGATATCATCTTTAGTTAATGTTACTTAACTTACAATACTTTTTGAAGTTAAATATTGGCTTGCAGAAAGTTTCTTACCAAATACCAGTCTGCAGACCTAAAACTTCCAAACATTTCGTGTTGCATTTTATGATAAGGTCTTACTATTTTTAAGATTTGAAACTTTTTGAATGAAGTATTAGATTCTCCATTTGCAAAGGAACTTTGAAAATGGGTTTGATGACTTTAAAAATCTTGCATATCTTTTGCAAGAATTTTCCAGCGACTCGAAGTTAGAAAATCTCTCAAGGCACTGAATGTAAGGCTATGAGCACCATCATGGATACAAGCAGAAAATGCTACCAATAAAGTTTCACAGACCTTTTTTGGAACATAACCATTTACTATCATAATACCACCCCATAAGCAGTTGAAAGAAACATCCCAGGACAGAAAGAATTTTTTTATTTTCATCATGTTGCATTGTCAACTTCAAAAGTAAGCACTAAAATTTGTAAACAGGACAAATCTACATCTTTTCACACTTCAGAACCCATGACGGTATCACTGTAATCAAAAGTCATGTGTTATATCCTTCTAGGAATATCATTTATTTTCCTTGATGATAAAAACAGAAATGGGACTTAATCCATATGTAGACTAGTAGTCATTTAAAGGTGCCCCAACAATCGTTTTGGAGGAATTTTCTGCATTAATGAAGTCCACACAACCACAAGCCACAACATGTATATTACTTAATGCCAATACCATTTACACCAGGTTAGATGATATCTAATTTACTGTACCACCCATATTCCTGAAAGTAAATGTAATGGATGCAGCTTAAGGATATTCTATCCTGAGAATGAAGAAAAGCTGCAAAAATAAGCAGGAGTCTTGAAAAATTCCCCAGATGAAAAAAATAACTGCAAACTTTGGCAAGACAATATTCCTACATGCAATCCATTGTTTTTGAAACTCACCCTCTTTAAAAATTCCTGGTGACGCATATTGTGCATTAACATTCTAAACCTGTTCAGACTTTCTGTAGTGGCTGCCATTGTCAATGGCATTGGAAGGTAAATAAGTACTTCTTAAAATATTCTTAAATTTTGCAGCACCCTACTGTCTTACTCTGTACTCACCAGTCCCTCATTTAATCCATTCTTTTCATGGAAGGATTCAATCCCCCACCACACCACACCCAATCAAATCAAAGTGTTCATCATGAATCCAACTGGTTATTTATTTTTGGAAAGTGTCCTTTGTTTCTCTGCATGTTCAACAATGTGTTCTCTCACATGAAGACCTTTCCTCCTTCTGACACCATCCAAATATGTTCTGGCCTGGTTACCAGAGTCGGCCTTTTCACCAAAATGAAGGAGTTCCTCTTCAGTTGACGGCACCCAGTAAGGGTCACCTTGCACCACCTGGTAAAACAAGAAAGGAAGAAGAGAGTCATGAAATCTGTGATAGCATTCTTTTTCTTCCCCTGGCTCCCAAAACTACACTTTTTCCATACCAGTTTTTAAGGATCTGCCAAAATGGAATAAATTGTGCTCACTATACAGGGATGCCAACATGCATGAATAGTAAGAGGAAGACCCTTAAAAATCTTGTTTCAAGATAAGCGACCACATACGGACTCAACAAATTATTGGAAGGATGAACACTTCAAATAAATATTCCATAAAGATAAAATTGTGGAATTATACCTCCTAAATCAAACCACTTGAGATCCTCCCTGAGTTATCCATCAGATGTAAAGAAATACAACACACACATTATAGTCAAATGAAAATATAAATCACTTTTACAGAAATATGTGAAGTGAGACAACTTTCCAAAAAAATGCAGGGTTCACACTACAGGTTTGAAAATAACAAGCAGCATGACCACATGGGCGGCTCTAAGAAATTTTTTTGGGGGGGCAAACTCAAGTCCGTATTCAGGGAGGTTCGGAAGACCCCCCCCCGGCAATATTAATGGTCAGCTCCGGATAGTACAATAGGAGTATGGTTATTATAATGTATTACAGCGATGCCCCATGAAGTTTTCAAGAGCTCTTCAAAAACCATTTCAGGCAGTCAGTCATGAGCTGACTACTTTAAAAATAACCATAGGCATAGGAAGCTTTTCAAGACGGGGGGGGGGGGGGGGGGGGCGGAACCTTGTTTCGGATCGCCATCCTGGGGGAGAGGTCTAAGGGGAGGGGATCCCCCCTCCCCTCTGGAAAATTTTGGGGTATTTGAGAGTCCTCAGATGCAATTTGGTACAACATTTTGGACAAACTTTAAGGAAAATTACAGCAAATTTTTGACATTTCTTACAGAAAAGCCAAATAAGGGGTTTTTGCCCTTGGATCTTGGGGGGCGGAAGCATTCTTCAGCACCCTCACATTTTTGACTGGGGGCTTTAGCCCCCCAGTCCCCCTCCCGCTTTCTACGCCTATGAAAATAAATACAACCATATCAGCCGATCGCTGATCCATAGGAGGAGTAAGGTGGAGGTGAAATGGGCAAAGCGGTTTGATCCATTTGTATAAAATGAGCCCCACCAGAAAATTTCGAGCATGAAGACACTTGAAAACGATGAAATGATAGCACTATTTTGGATCTCAGTACCGTTCCGATTCCCCTAACTCAGAACGATGTATCACACTATATACAAATAGCTAGGCCAAAAAGTTTCACTACACTGAACTTAGATTGACTGTTTGGTATCTTTATTTTTAATCAACTGAAACGGTATACTTTAGCACAGAAGTGGAGAACCTTTTGCTTATAACATGCCATTTGACAGTCATTAGACCGCTCATGGGCCAACGACGCTGTCAATTTGGACAAGGGAAGGGAAGCTCTGAAGTGTCTGCAAAAGTATGGGCATTTAACTCCAGCATTACTGTTACCCTCTGTAAATGACATTATGATGCCTAAGCTAATCAGATTACAAAAATCACAGCATGATCATTTGTTTTGATAACCTTAGCTCACACTAATGGTAGGTCCATTGGTGATGTCTGAAGTATATATAGTAGCAATCAAGCAACTAAGAAAACGCGCGCGAAGGGTGCCGAAAAAAATGTCGTTTTGAAAGCACTTTATTAATGTTTAACCTTCGCGACATTGCACTGGAAAGTTATTCACTTTGTTAATATTAAACCGAGTCAAGGAAAAGGGAGGGCCTATCCTATCTCGAATTACGTGTTTTGTTTTATATAGGCCTTTTTTTAATTTTTTTGGAAAATTGAAGACCATGCTTTGCAAACTTTTGGGGGGGCAAGTGCCCCCCCCCCCCGTGCCCCTATGGCAAGCCGCTAATGCATGACCACACTGTGGAGGACACAGACACGTGCTGGATAATGAGGCCCAATTGTGAAATACAGCTTTGAAAATTATTCCAGAATGTGCCTCCCACCTTCTGGGGTAAAACACTAGTGTACATCAGATTTCTAAATACTAGCTTTCAATTGGAAACATGGCAGCGAACAAAGATTCCAAGCCAAATACTACAGGACAGGCTCAAAATTAAGTAGCACTGAGACAACATTACAGGGGACAAGGCCAAATGTTCAGAAGCTAAGCTTATTTGAAAAGAGTTAATGTTAAGGTTTCTTCAGAACATATCCATCCCCATGTAATTAACACTGAGGTTACTGCTATTCACCCTATGTACTTAAAAGAATACTAAGTACTATGGGAAATGTAGATCAGGTGATAAGGGGAACATGCATGCACCCTGGGGTCCTTTAAGAGAAAGACTTCTATACCTCTAAGGACTCCTAGACCACTCATTCCACAGAATAATATTAAAGCAACTAAGATAGGTCATGTACTGGCTTCCACTTTCTGATGGAAATGTTCCTTCTTGCATTTACTGTGAATATCTGAATGCAAATTCACCACACATTTGCAACTGCATTGACATGGGTACAGGGCCATGAACAATTTGTAAAGAATGTTATCCTGTGGGTGTGAAGACTTGAACAAGTGTAATCTGTCACATGACCCTCTTTCAGGTTGCAAATTTAACAATTCTTTTGCATTGATGTGATTGCTCTGCTTGCAATATCTATGGTTTTATTGTAGGAAATAGAGAAAGGGGAATCACCTCCCAATGGCTGAAAAATAACTGAGGGCTGGCTAGTCCACTAGTTTTCTTTCTAATCTCTTCAGAGAATCCAAAACTTTCTGCTACAGGAAGTGTGGCCAAAATGTCAAAGATAGCAGAACCTTCTCTCATCTCCTCCTGAAGCACTCTTCCGCATCTTTTACTGATGACGCTATAAAGTGGTCCTGATGGTGGTAGGAACATGAGAACATGAAAACAATTTGAAAATGACACATTTATGTCAGGCTCACCTTAATATTAACAGACTTATTGTTGTTGTTATTATTAATAGCCTAAATTTAAGTCATAGTGTTTACATAACATACTAGCTACTATGTCTCTTTGTATACATAGCAAGAGTACTGAAACTTAACTACAGCAGAGAACCAATATACACAAATAAAATTCTTCCATAGTTTCGGCATGTAAACAAAGTACATGTAACATATGAACCAAATTGGACTTTGAAACACAGTATACTAACATCTTTCGAGAGTAACATTAAATTCCCTTTTTCATACTCATGTCAATGGTTACAAAAAGACCCTAGACATAACACAAAAACCTACAATGACCATCAACAGCTCGAGTGGTGTAGCTTTCTTTATATATACCTGTTGAGCATCCCACTGGTATACAAATACTTGCACAAACTTACAAGGATAAGTTTATACTGTACTGCTTGCATTCATCACCAACAAAACTAGACAAAAATACCATTTCATGACTCACCCAAAACATCAGCTGTGGCTTGGATGTTACACTTGTACATGGCAGCCATGAGTCTTTGTGGCTGAGTCTGGAAAGCAGCTCTACAACCTTCCTTTACTGTAGATATGATCTGCCCTGATGTGGGACCATACACCTGCTGAGCAGTGTAACTTTCATTCCTTGATGCTCTCCCCTTTTTCTGCATACTTGGTGAATTACTTCCATGGTTCACATCCCGCCCAGACCTCTCTTGTATATCTAATGTTAGCAGTTCAGGCTCTTTTTTCTTAACTGTGCCATCATTCTGCTCAACATCTGAAATTATTTTATAAC
The DNA here is from genome assembly GCA_029531755.1 of Holothuria leucospilota. Lineage (NCBI taxonomy): Eukaryota > Metazoa > Echinodermata > Holothuroidea > Aspidochirotida > Holothuriidae > Holothuria > Holothuria leucospilota. The sequence goes on from CM055974.1 coordinate 26,579,026, forward strand.
CCTGGATATCTTCAGCCTCCTTTTCAACATCACACACTTCTTTCAACTTATCCCTTTGCTGATTTGAGTTCTCCTGACTCAATGTTAGTACTGTTTCATCTATTGCACCAGATTTATCCCGACCTTTCCTTTCATCAAAATGTTTCATTTGTGCATACTTATCAACACCAGAGCTTTGTATTTCCTTCCCTTCAAACTCCCAACTCTCTACTACGATGCAAACTCCCATCATTGGTTCATCGCACATAGGTCCACTAAGTGTCACCAACTGAAATCCACCAACCACACAGCTGTCAAAATTCCACACTTTGCTTATATCTGTATCTTCGGCATGCCTAAGACAGTCCCATATAGATGGCCTTGCATAACCTGGGACTTTGTTCACCAGAATATTTGGACCACATCTCCTTGGCCCAAATGCCCAAATTTTATCACAAAGGCCTTTCCACTTTTTCCCACTTTCATCGAATGCAGCTGTTAAAGCTTTCTTTAAATTTTCTAACTTTGCTATCGTCTTCTCATTTAGACACTGCAACTTAGCTTGCTCCAATTTGCCCGTAAGCATTGCTGTTGACTGTGAATCCAAAATTTGTAAAATTTCAACGTTTTCTTCCAAAAGTGATGTGACTGTTGGAGGGAGAGGCAAGGCTCGGAGGCAAAACTTGTGCAATTTATTAGAAGTCATCAGTTCAACACTGCCTTCTTTGGTAACAGTTACTCCTTCAGTCTGAAATTCCTCCATAAACTGTTTGGGTATCTGTATCATGTTAACATCCCCAATAATCTCATTCACCATATCAACTTTTGGTGGAGGAATGATGGTCTCACGGAATGGAACAATGGGAACAGAGACATCTAACTCAATTTGTGCAAACCTACAGGATCAATTAATAGTCAATATTAATATTTTATGTTAACATTTTATATTTATACTAATATTTAATACTATTAGAAATAATCTTTAATTTGAATACTATTGCAATGAACGTTTTCTAAACCATGCTAGAAAACTTGTCTTTTAAGCAAAATTGGAATAAGGTAAATATTAAAAGCAAATTGAAAACATACATGTGAAGGTATGGCTACTGTATAATTAACTATGTAAGACAAACTATAGCATACCTACACTAAGAAATAAATCAGACTGGATGCAGCTTACATTTGTTGTCACTTTTACCAATATCATGATTAAATGTACATTTGGGTGAACGTGGCATAACATGCAATTTCTCTGGGCAGAACTTATTAATGTTACCAGGGCACCTCTGTGATGACAGGGCCCTGGGACAGTTACCCTGGTTTCCCTACCCTCTGCATGGCCCTGTCCCTACCCAATGAGGTTTATTGGCCCATGGTAAAGTCTGACATCAGATAACTTGCTTGCCTGTCTCTGTAAGATATAATTTGAGTCATATGAAAGCATCAACAGCAGTTCTGGTGGCCAAACAGAATTTTAACAGTTCCTAACATAAGGTGAGTGCAACTTTACCTGTTAAATGCATTACTGTGGTATTGTCTCAATCAGAGTTATTTGAGCTGATTGTTAGTATTACAGTCTTATGATTGTTAGAGTTGAAGTACCTTTCTCTGAGATCCTTCAAACATTTCCCAAGATGCACCTCACCAGCAGCTACCAAGACATGTTCTCCTGTTTCCTGGATGAAAACTTCCACGCTGGAGTCTGCTTGGTTGAGCAGTTTCATCCCATTAATTAAAATTGGCATGTCCCCTAAAAATAAATGAAGCTGATATGAGAATACTTTGAATAATGAACAGAAAATAATGAAAACACTTGCACACAAATGGAAGGGTTGTTGATGAAAAAACTGAGATGACCTCTTATACAAGAACTGGAACTTAATTTGGATTAGACTAGACTAGATTACACTAGACTTGACTAGACTACACTAGACTTGACTAGACTAGAAGACTATGCTAGGCTAGGCTAGGCTACACTAGACTAGACTACACTAGACCAGACTAGACTACACTACACTAGACTAGACTAGACTAAACCACACCACACTACACCAAACTAAACCAGCTGAACCTGTTTCATCTACATGTTGAAGAGGCTTGACACTACTTGAGATCTATTCTTTGTTACTGTAAGTTCCCACTATCTGAAACATCCCTTTAAAGAATGACAGATTTACCAGTTTGCTGATCATTAATATTGTAGTGTACTTACTCAAATGCCTTGGCTCTACAGCCACCCGTATGATTGGTTTAGCTGCAAAGTTCATGTCTGTAAAGGCTGGACAGGCAAGTGTGCTTGATATGGTTCCTGATTTGTAGACAATATCTTCCAGACCACCAATACCTGGAAATGATTGCACAAAGGTCCATTAAAATCTTACAAGAGCAGCACTTTAGGTTTTAAATCAAATAATTCATATTCACAGCTCCAAGGCAGTAGAAAATTAATGAAAAACAATCACAAACACTCATACAACCATCTACTAGGGCTGTGAACGTGTACAAAAATAAACATTTAACCACAAAAAATTACGATCGTGTAGCGATTAATCACGATTACCTTATCACAACAGAAAGACTTGCTGTGTGTTGATTGAGGTGATAAATAGGCCTATTCAAAATGAATTGGTAATACCCGTGAACGCCAAACACGATTCCTGTAAAGGCTTGTTCGCAGTCGAACAGTAATCACAATATAATGTCATACTACATACTACGTAGGGGCCAATATTATGCACTCTGCATTCACAGAGTATTCAGATGGATAGAAAACGGACGAAAGACAGGTTTTGCGATTAATCACTTAGTAGCTTGTACTAAATGTTTATTCCACATGTGATCATTTAGAGATTAATTGCTACACAGTCACAGCCCTACCATGTACTCCCATGGAAATGATTTTCTACAGCAGAAATAAACAACATACAGCTGGCCATGCAACTAAGAACCCTGAAAAATCTTCATTATTCACTTTGACAGAGAGAACTTTTTGAAACTCACCAAAGACATTTCCTGCAGGCACTTCTTCCACATTCTCCAGATCTCTCCCCATCAAGAGATAGAGATCACCCACAGTCACCTCATGTACATGCTCCTTCCACTCTGAGCTGCTATCATCACCCTGACAATGAACAGAAAATTTTATACAGAAACTTATAAACCAAAGACGGAGCAACTGAAATAAACTGCAAAGTTAAGTATGTCTTTTCTTTTATGACATTTTTGGGTAAAAAACTACAAATTGTGAAAACTTGTGAAATTACAAGACAATTACCACACTGAAATCTAAAGCAACATTGTTTGTTCATCTCCATCGTGGGCAGACAGCCATATAGCCAGGCAAACAATCTTCTGGCTACAGACTAGTGTTCACAATACATGGTTGGCTACAGGGAATTTGCCCTTCCAGCAGAAAAAAATTACCCCTGAAAAGTGATGAAAAGGGAAACACCCCCCCCCCCAAAAAAAACTGAAAAACATTAAGAAGACTGCCCTCCTATCCCATATCACTACCATCAAAAATATTAACAAGAACACCAAGAGGCGTAGTGATTCCTTGCCAAGTTGAGAGATGTAGTAGGTATGAGAGCATAAGTTTAAATCTTTCTTGGTAGGCTTGTGTTATCAACAGAAGTACATGTATGACAAAGTTTCTTTATGTATCCCTTATTGATATAATGTAGTTACAAAAGATGTTATATTTTGACAGCCGGTAACCTCAAATGACCTTTGACCTCTGTTAAACGCATTCCCAACTGAGATCTTTACACATTGAACTTACACATCAACTCTGAAGTGTGCCACTCTTATCCTTCACAAAAACCAGAATGCCAAAATATATTGAGGTTTCCATAATGCTTTCAGGCCAGTCAAAAAGCCCCACTGTCAAGGCTATGATTTTAGGAGGTTAGGTGTCAGGGAAATGGAAGGTGTACTGTATTCCCTAAAGAACAATTACCATCATTAGCAATTACAGTAAGTACACAGCTCACCCTGAAAAGATGGGTCCACATGACTGAGCTGGCATATTTACAGCAGGGATTCACACACAGCAAGGGATTGCCTGATATCCTCCTTCCACAAACTAGGTCATTATACTGACATTAATCTAAACACTTAAAGGCTGTCAACACTGCACTGGACAAACTGTCGAAAAGTTTTCTCTTGCCTGGTCCATAGGCAATCATATGTCAATCTGGTGTGACTCTAACAGCTACACCACCAACAAGTTTGGGTCAGAGGCCAGCGGTGCCAGTCTACAAAGGTGATTTGTCTTTGTGAGCTGTGATAGTGTTATCCTCAGTGGACAAGAAGAGGGGGTATTGTTATTACCTCTGGTTCTTAAAGTGGTATATGTTGTATCAATAGCAATGTCTCCAGTTCTCAACAAAATGGGAGGCACAAATAAAGAAGAGCTTAGAACCTGTAAAATCATAATATAAACCAAGTAACTGCAAATGGATCTGTTCAAAATGGCTATATTAAAAGCAATAAAATCAAAAGGATAAGTGAAAGGCAGAAAATATATAGTGTTTGAATTAAACATAACAGTGTAACCTACTATGTGACCCACACAAAAAACAACCCCAGCTGCGGAGTATCTCATATATTCCATGTAAACAATTAGTGTTACCAAGCTTTTCACTCTCTGACCGCACATGACCCCATGTGACCTCTAGGGAAAGTAAAAATATTACTAAACATTAAAACAGTAACTATCAACCAATTTTTCATGAGTTAACCAAACTTTTCTCTTTATGACTGCTCCTGACCCTATGTGACCTCCAAGAATAACGAAAACACTAGTAAACTTTAATGCAGCAACTTCCCAACAAGTTTGAATTTCATGCAACATGTAGTGCCTGAGAAAAATGCAGCTCTGAACTTTTCTGTTTCTGCTTCACAGTGACCTCCAATGACCTTTGACCTACACCAACAACAATCCCAAAGGAGATCTTTGCATAATACACCAATGTGCCAAGCTTGACATATCCTGCATGTTTCCTTCAAAAATTAGAGTGCTAACAAACTTTTTACTCCATGACCTGTCATGACCCTGTATGACCCTTGACCTCCAATAAATCTATGGAAATTTTCATAACTCAAGAGGTACTACTCTACCCACCACGTCTGAAGTTCAGGCAACATACAGATGATGAGATACTGCAAACATGGTTTGTCCATATTTCACCTGCTGCTGACCTCAGATGACCTTTGAACCACACCAAAACCAATCCCAGCTGAGATCTAAACATGCTTTACCCACAAAGCAACTTTGAAGTGTCTTGCCCTTTCCCTTCAAAAACTAGAGTGCTAACGAGATTCTTGTCACACACATACACCGACATCACCATCGCATAGATTCCTTGCCTGCCTTCGGCAAGGAATCAAAAACAGCTCATGTGGACCCTAAGGTAGCCACTGTATTCAAATCTGGGTAGAAACCTTCGAATGAAATGAAACTTTGAACCATGCTGCACACTGGCATGATAATCAAATACAAATACCACAATCTTGAATAATGCTTTTCAAAGACTTCTGCCAGCAGGCACACTGTTTGATCCATTTTGCTTCTATTTTACTCCAGAAAACACATCTTAATTTGTCATGTAACACCTGTAGTGAGATGCTTTTATCTGAGGAGGCTAGCAATATATGCAATGGTGATGGGCACAAAATGTAGCAATGAGGTGATATTTAATTACTCTCCCCTTTAAGTTTGAAGCAGGTTTTTAAAAGGGCTATTACATGTTACTGTTTTTTTTTGTGGGGAGGGGGGGGGGGGAGATAAGTACAGTACAGTAGTTTATGCAGAGTCACTAGGGTGTACAAGAGGAACATTTCTGTCTATCTTTATCACATTAATTTATCCATACTTCTGACAAAATATTCTTTTCTCATTTTAATCTTTTTGATTTTAAAGGTTTCCAGTCATTTCAATATTACACTGCTTCATGAATGAACCATCAAAGATGAAGTGAAGTAGCTTTACTACTTGTAGCAAGTGTTTCCTATAGCAAGTAAAACCTTCACTTATGCACTCTACAGACAATTTAGAAAGTCATTCCCATATTTGTTTAAAAATTCCTCATTTCTTTCTGTCAAAGGACACTGCAAGTAGTAACCAGCAAGAACATGTTTAAATCTAATGGTCTATTGCTGTGTAAGTTCTTAAGTGATGGCCTGCCATGTACACCAAAGTGGCCCCTGGAAGACTCAAGGAGCCCAAAATTTTAACCGGAACAGAAGCTGCCTAATAAAGTCCTGGCTACTACAATAAATTAAAGTAAAAATTCATGTTAAAGTGGCCCTTGGCCCTTGGCAAGAAACACTAGAGAACCCCTAGGCTATTGGAACCATAAATTCTAAATTCCAGCAGGCCCATAGCCAGACTAAACACTGAAAGAGGATGGATACTGTCCAATAAGGGGGGATGGTGAGACATTTTTCAGACATTTTCTTTTTTTCAAAATTTCCTAGGGGAAGAAGTTTTCCTTCATACATCCCCTCCCTTATCCATAGACCAATATTCCAGTCTATTACCTGTACTTGACTAATTCCCTGATGAGGGTCATAGGCTGGTTCCATCACATACAACTTCTGACCCCTTTTGACCACTCCACTGAAGATCCTTGCAAAAGCAATGAAGACTTGCTCTTCTGTCTCATCCTTCCCTACCTCTTCCTTGTCACCATCTAAACCATTCTCCTCTATCTCATTCTCTGTGGAAGATTCTGATTGTTCTCCTGCAAAAAAGTGATTCAATCTATATATAAAGCAGGATCTGCAGGATTTCCAACTTGATTGCAACAGTAAAACTATGAAAGCAACAACCTGCGACCTCCTAGGCCAAGAAGTGTAACAACTAAAAAGTGCAGAGCATCAAGCCTTATGTTCCCACGTGGGATGATGTCTGCCAAAAGTCATGTGTGTTATGCACAACTGGAGATGGTATGAAACAATGCTTCTGATTGATCCCTACCAAAACATGAACTTATTGACTGTACATCAGGCAAACCAGTAAGGATGCTTGCTGTAGAGGTTCACAGGTAATGGTCAAATCATAAAAAACAGCAACCAGTTGAAGGTATATAGCTCCCTGATAGCTGGGTTATTATTAAATTTTTCCCCAGGCATCACAGGAATGCCTGGGATAAGCAGTGGTAACTGTGTGGACATGTGTACAGTTTGGAACATGCACAAGAAATACTGTCCAATTATTTCACCCTTCTGCATGAAACTAACATTTACTTTTAAAATTTTTTTTACACCCTGTCTAACCATGATATTTTTGTGCCCTTTGACCAATGCCATTCCCCTTGTTACTCCCCCTCTATCCACAGAAACAGGCTAGTGCTACCACTGCTGTTGATACATTATGTTATTTTCAAGTTGCCAAATACATTTTTCAAAGCTTGTTGGCATGTGACCTCATACAGCAGTCACCTCTTTCCTTTTGGGGAAACAAAAAGTTTAAATTCCAACAAACAAAGGAATATTTCCATGCACATCAAAAGATATAAATTAAACCTTGCTGGCTGCTGGTGGCTTCTGTTTGTATCTGACGCTGTCTCTCGGCATGTAACCTTCTGACCTCCAGTCTTCGTTCCGCTATCTCCTCTGCTGTCAAAGGCCTGTATGGAAAATGATCAAGGATGTTTCACTTGTCAGATGTAAAGAATAAAAGCAACCTTTCAGAGTACCCTTACTACTATTAGCTTTAACATCTACATGTATGCAGCTGGTTAGGAAAAGGATGTATTAAGTAATTATATATTGCTACTTTAAAGAGGCTACTTTAATATTGCTACTTTATAGGTTGCATCACCTTAAACATAATTTAGGGATATCTAGATATGTCTTTTTACTATTGGAGACTGTACATTGATTGACATAAATTCAACAATGGCATCACTGTGATTGGACAATGATGACTTGTGTAGATCAATAGAGCACCCAATGCATAGCAGACAACTCAAACACAGAGGAGTGTGGATATGGCCTTGAGCAATTTAAAATCAGTACAGGCTTCTGTGGCTTAGTCTAGGGTAGGAGTTCTCAGGTATTTTCAGCCATGAGCCACATTTCCTTGAGTTTATACTTTACCACTGTTGTAGCAGCCACCAGGGTCAAATCCAGGCTTTGAAGGAAGTAGCTCATTCTTGAGAGAGAAGCCCACACAAAAGAGTGCAAAAAGTGCCTGAAGATTCTAGGGATTCTTAATTTGGGAGGTTGTTTCTGAATGGGGGCATGTTATCGGACTGCAACCTAGATCACATTGGACCTTAACCCAATCAAGGTTGGGGCTAAGGTGAGAAAATTTGACATTTTAAACATGCTAGATAACAGAAAAACGCACTTTACAACACAAATTTGCAACTGTGGCTCCTTGTCTCCCAATACTTAGGTAGTCGGCACTGGGAGAAAAGCTGGCATCCCAACTGTCCTAGACTGTAAAAAACTGCACCCTCAAAACACAAGTTTGAAACTAGAACTCTATGTCTACCATGAGTGGGTCACCAGTATGGGAGAAAATTTAGCACCCCAACTGCTCTAGATTGGAGGATATCCCACTCAATAGAATAAACTTGTAAGTAGTCTTTTGCATCCACCATGTGTGAATCACCAGTTGGCCTAGCTTTTGGAGAAAATGTGGCATCCAAATGTTCTAGATTGCATGTGAAAGAATGTTCTGACTCCCAAAGTCTTCCACAGGCCACATTAATGGATGCTGCAGGTCACAAATGGCCCCCTGGCTGCCACTTCAGAACCTATGGTCCAGGTGATGCCTAGACATGTTTATTTTGAAGTAAATATTGTAGGAAGAGGTTTTACTGTTTTGGTCAATGTTGCTTGCTCTTTAAGAAGTGGTATGACCAAGTGGAAATTGAAACATGAGGCTTTGCAATTAGGAGGTTTGGGGTCCATTGCCTGGCTGAGTCAAAATTAGGTGGTTTTTCATCCAGGAGCAGTCTAAGGTGTTCTACTATAAAACCATTCTAAATTTCTAACTATTGTGTCTTCTTTGATGTCCTCAGAGGACTAAATTCACAGTTACTGGACAAACCTCTTCACAGGATTGATCATCCAAACTTATCACTATTGAACCATACCAGTCTCTTTAATTAGAAGTGGATGGTATTTGTACTTTAAGCTTTGACGGCATACCATAGACCTACCTCTGTTTGTTTTCAGGAAGAGACTTCTTGTCCACTGCAAACATCTTAGAAATAAATGCCACAACTGGCACATCAGGGTTACTCTGAACCTTCTGAAAATCTGTAGCAAAAATGAAAATCACAGGTTGCTATTTGTATTACTGAAATGGTACAGAGAAGAAGGCAGCTGTCTTTGAGGGAATGAAACTGGGTTCTTTTATGATGTGAGTACACCATTATAAAGAAAAATTACTTCTGCTTGATTTTTTTCCCATCTGAAGAAATACTTCACTGATGTTAAAACAAAATTCAATATGGTATCATTTATTGGACCCAGCAACTCCATGACAACATGTATTTGTGTAAATACAGCAATTAGCCAACTCCTACATTTGGTGTATAAATATAAGCTATCAGAATTGCCAATCAATCTATTCAAGTAAACCCATGGAATATGGAATTTGGGTGTCTTCATCTGTTCTTGTACGTTTTACATGGATCAATCCTTACAAAATATGCTATGATGTCAAGTTAGATATGAAAAATGAAACAACAGAAAAGTTGTAACCCAAATGATTACAGACATGTCATTCTTCCCCCTTAATTGTTGTACTGTGATATCCCAAATTTGTCTTTTTATTTCTTTCCTACAGAAAGAGAAAGTGTTCAAAAAGAGGGGGGGGGGGGGGCAGGAGGTCATTGGACACACATCACTACTATACTGAGCTTAAACAAAATGTCCTCACAACAAACAAAATGCTCTCATAATAGTAATTATTATGGGAGCAGATGTTGCTTTGTCTAAAGTTTTATCATTTTTGCAATAACCCTTATAGTACTGTTTTACATTGTCACTCCCTTTATACAACAGAATATTATTAATTCCTTCAGTACACAAATGCATTCTACAAACACCCAATGCCACCTGGTTTCGGCATACAAATGGTATTAACAAAGAATAAGGAATAGCTACGTAAAACAAAGAAAGGGGACAAGAAGGGGCATGTAGAAGGGAGGGAAAAAGGTAGTACTTTCAGATCTCTTAAAAAAAGGCAGCCACAGTATCTTTTTGGTGAAGGAAGCCTATGAAATTACAAAAATGACCATGACAGAACCTTGAGACAGTAAATTTTCTAATGCATATTTTTCACATGTATAGCTTCTATCAGCCCCTCCCCCACATTATCACATGACGAAGAACATCACAATGCGAGGAGTTGTATCATAGCTGGGATAGTATGAACCACATCAAAAGCTTAACTGACATATTAAAATCACATTGAGTAAAAAAACTGGGGACAGACATTTAACCTCTCACAGTGTTCGATTTTAAGAGTAGTCCTGTCGACAACCAGGAATTCTGCAGGACTACCAGATTTTGCAAAAACAGGTGTGTAATGTTGTCCATCGGGACAACCAAATCTTTTTAGGAAAGTGATGTGATGTTTACATTTAGAAACTCGATGAATTGCATGGGAAAGCAAGGAACTTTAAAAATTGCATCAAAAGATTTGAAGCAAAGTGCGGTGATTATGCACGTTCACCACAACTTCTCAAACAGTCACTTTATCGAAATGTGCATAGCACTATCAAGCCAAAATATGTGCCCCGTACAAACTCAACTAGTAGGCCACTAGGCCTGCACTGTACACAGAGAAGCTGAATTCCTTCGTGCAAGCTATAAATTCGTAGTGGTGATGTTGTAACACCAGTGCTTTCAATTTAGAGATGTCTGATTTATTAACACGCAATGCGAACATCATAACATTAACTATGTCCATAATGTACACTAATGCATGCCAAGAGGCAGCACTCTTATACAGTAAATATCTGTTTTTGTTTTTTTCAAGTTGGGGTGGGAGGGTGGTTGTCTAAAAGTGAAAGCCACTTCAATTTCATGGTTGCGAACTTGGGAAAATGGTTACACTTGGGACTACCTTATTTTGAGCAGGACAACCAAATTTTATAATGTGGTAGCCCTTCGGACAACCATTGCTAATTCCTTAAAATCGAACACTGTCTCACATACCTGATTTCAAATTCTGTGACTCTTCTGGAAGTGAATCAAATCTCTTTCCACTAGAGCAGAGTAGTTTCTCTATCCTTTTATCACTCATCGCAATAGGACTTGGAAGTTTGGAACAAACCATATCTGAATGATACTGGTCAAGGCAATAAATGAAATTATTTCATGCAATTTTAAATTTCACCATCAAAGGTAAGTATATACATAAGCGAAAAACATCTGTTTTATCCAGTAATAACAGATTAAGGTTTCAAGATGTCAAATGTATATTTCCTTGTACAATATTGAAAATTTGATTGGTTTTAATGGAAACTACTTCTTTCCCCTGTACTGTATTCAATGTTTTTTATTGATATACAGATCAAGGTTGCACCTAGACCAATTTTAGTGGTGGTTTTACTTCAAGATTCCCAAGCAGAGCATAGCTGATGGTATGGTTGATGGTTGAAAAGAGATGAGTATACTTTTGCACTGTGAGAACCGAGAAGAAAACTTGAACAATACCACAAAGAGGAGATTTTAGCACATTCCATCCAAGTTTTGTCAAAATCAGTTCAATCCGTCACCATTTACTACAGTTTAGTGGTGAAGGTAGTACTAACTGCTACTTGAGTGTATGACTGTGAGTTCTAAGAGCTACAGGGCAGTCCCAGGTGGTACCACCCAGCATTGCACACAGTAGCTACTGGACAGGACTGATATTTACATTTTCAATGATCTATAAGGGAGCAAAAGGATTGAGAATAACTTAATATCCACCTATGATTGGGTATGATTAACCCCATTAAAGGCAGTGTTGTTTCATTCAATAGTATTCCACAGAGAATAAATGGGTTCAATATTATGCACTTCTTAATTGTAACCATGCCCCCCCCCCCCCAAATCCCCATGCCGGTGCTATAGCACAGCTGTTGAAACATGTTTGCCAGGCATGTGAAAATTATTTAGCCTCTCCTATACCAGGAATGTGATGGCAACTTAAAGCTGGAATGTGTATTGAACAAGGTAAAACACAAGGTTTGCAGGAAGGTTTGCAGGAAGTTAGTTGGGAAAAATTGCAGGGACAGGGAGAGAACTTTATGCCTACTTTAAATAACAGCAATGTATATTGATATGTAATGCTGCTCCATTTATATAAAGAGAATGAACAGATATTAGCAGGGATGTACAGCAAATGGTGCCAAGCCGTACCAGGACTTATTCAGATTTGGCTGGGAATGCAACACCCTTGTTACATTTTGATAAATCACACCCCTACTGATGTCCCCAATACATATGTATGGGAGCAAGGGGGGGGGAGCATAGTTACAATTAACAAGTGTATTAAGTCATTTAAAAGTTTCCATTGAAGTAGAGCATTCATACATCTGCAGACATTGATGAAATAAAACCCCTGGAAACATGAGGTTGTAAACAGGAATGCCAGAAACTCTTGATATTCTTTGTGCTGCACAGCTCATTGCCCATAACGTATTCCAGACTATAGAAGTTGCTGTTCATGGGAAACCTGTGATTACAACCATGGATTCAGATCATGTAGAGACAAAGCAAAGCAAACACAATGATTTACTTTCATCTTGCAATCCCTAAATGAACTTCAGTACGAAAGCTCTAAGAGAGAAGGGCGTGACAGAGACAATAGACAAACCCAAGGTTCCTGAATATTTCCTTCACAAATATTTTCTAAATTTGTCACAATGTTAATTTTTCCAGGACTAGGCCATACGATCAAATGACTTGAACTGAACTTTTCAATTTTCATGTTGTAATCTATTATCTCTCTCTGAGTCAGAGCCCATTAATGTTATCATTTTTGGACAAATTCTATAACCATCTTCAGATATTCCATGACAACAGGATTCATGGCAACAAAACATATTTAATGACAAAATGGGATAAAATGAGGATAACGGTGAGAGAAATGCAGTTATTAATTACTGCAGACAAAGGATACTCAATGCACAAGTGGTTACTGGCAACCACTTATTTAAGATTGCCTTCAGTTGTTGCTTGGTATCTTTCTGTTTCAGGTCCCTCGGTCCTAACTTGAGATTCAGGGATTTGATAATTTTCTCCATTTTACTTTCATCTCTGTGGGAGAAGGAAAACACAAACACTGAAAAAAAAGCACAGAAAAGAAACCTGATAACGAAGAGAAGTAATCCAGAACCATCCAACCATGAATTGGCAAGACTCACAGATTGAAAGTAAATAAAACTAAACATATAGTACACAAAAACACACAAAGGTGAATTGTTTGTGTGTTGTAACCTTACCAGCTTAATTACCAAATCTGTCATGAGTAGGTCTTTACGTGAATGCCTTAGCAAATTTGCCCATAAGAACACATATTGGTGTGATTTATACTTGAACTCAAACTTCTACTCAAGAATTGAACAGAATGGTTCTGACCAAAATTTACGTTTGATTTGCTGAAGAGGAACCAATTCTAAGCACTCTGTTGAAAATTTCATTTACTTTCTATGTATGGTTCTCCAGAATTCAGCTAAATTAATCACAATCTCAACCAAAAGTTGACTTGATGCGGGCAGATAAGATGGCTTCCCATTGATGACTAAGAGCTTTTACAGTACTTTACATTCTAAGCTAATCTTTAAAGCTTGGATTGGTGGTATTGTATATTAGCCTAAATGAAATGTAAAAGTTTACAAAATTCCAATGCAAAGGATTCATTTACAGTATAAATGGATCACATTTTTGCAGTATAAAACTGAACACAAACTTTTCACAAAACCAAACCAAACCAAATGAAGCAAGTCTAATGACCACAAATCAATGCCTACCTTCTCCCAACGACAGCATCATAAACAGCCCAGAGATTCTCAAGAACAAATTGTACAAAAAGAGGTTTCTTTCCCTTAGCCTGGAGGAAAAAAGAAACCACTGACCATTACAATTTTTATAAAAAGTATACTCATAAATGTGTAATCTTTTGTAAAATATGTTTTACCTCTGTATCAAGAAAAGAATCTGAACTTCCACATCTTTTCTATTCCTTATACAACAACAAATTACTACAAGAAAATCTGAAGAAAAAATGGCTATTTCCAAAACATTAAGTAAAATAAGCTTAGCATTATATGAAAACTTAAACGTAGCTTCATCCACTCAATGCTGCAAAACGGTTAATATCAAATTTTCTAAAAGTTTTAATTACAAAGAAGTCCCCACCTGAGCTCCCTTCATTACACGCATTGTTTTAGAATTTAAATAGAAATCTCCCCACAGAGTCTTGGTCAGTGCAACCTTGCACACTCCAAGTTTCTTTGAATACTGGTCTGCAAATTGCTCGATTCTGAAAAATAAGATAAAATTCATTTTATTTTATGAGTTTCATCATACAATAGGACAGAACGTTACAAATAATTCCACAGTGTAATGATTTGTAATACAGTGACATACACTTTATAGAAATCCTAAGTTTGCATGAAATTCTAAAATATTATGAAGGATGCAGACATTTCAAATGACTGGAAGTGGTTAATGAATTGGTTATCACAGGTCAAAAACTAACTCAAGTGGGTAACTTCTAATCACTGTGCTACATGATGAGTATTAAAAAATTAAAAAATGTCTGAATTTACATTTTGAAGCGGTTATCCCTGCTTTTTGGATATAAACAAACTTTTTAAAGCAAACAATTACAATGATTGATATCATGGAATTACTAACATCAAAGGGAGCAGGGCTGTAAATTTAGATGATATTTAGTCTGGTAGTACAGTAGGTCTCATTGGATACTGCCACAAAGAGACTTTTCTCATTTTAATGATTCTTTTTTAATAAATGACAATTTCAATAAAACTTTGATGCCTACAAGTGCAGTACTGAAACTTTGGCACAGGGGATCACTTCCTCTGCCATGATAAATTTTGCTAATTACCCCACAATAGGTTTCCACAAAATCAAAGCATTCAGAAGGACCATCAGTACTTGGGAAAGGGGGGGAGCACAGGTTCTTTAACCTGGTACTAGTGGGGCAAGACAAAAGCTTTGTAGTGTTGTGTTTATGGGCCATTTACACTTAAGAATACTTTTGATCCCAATAACTAAACATGCTTCTCATTCCAATTGAAGTTCTACTGTAGGTAGAGCTTCCAGCACAGAGTCACTGATGGATTGTAGTATTTATGAAATACCTTCTCTCTAATTCCATTGTATATATGTCTCCACAATGTTTCTCTTCTAGTTTGCAATGCATTGCTTTCTTAAATAGACGACCATCTTTCCTTTCCATCATTCATAATGTAATAAACATCTATTCTTACCCAAAGCCCCAGCCATCTAATGCACTCGCAAATATAACATTCCCTTCCTCAGGTGAAAAGTAAATATTAGAATCATCAATGTCTTCCAGTCCAGAGCTCCAATCAAAGGTTTGATTCTCCAGCTGGTGATGCTTTTCAGAGTAATCTTTTTCACTTTGACCATCTTTCTACAGTATTAGATTTAGAGAGCAAAACCAGATAAATGTTCACATGAGTTTGACCTTTTAAAGTTCATTACCAGCTATACAGTCAAAACTGCAGTTTGGAAACTTTCCTGAAAGTTAATCAAAACACTGCTGGGCACTAAAAGTCTCCAAAACTATGAGATTCTTTGTGAAGTGAGGAAGTTTACGTAAACTGCAGAGTTGCTGCTGTACTGCTTCATGAAAGAGAGTGCACAAACCTGAATTCCTAAATCACACTTACATTGTAAACTTACGAGGCTAGAGTATATGTACAGCACCATCACTTTGCAAAAGTCATTCCTCCAAGTTTCCTCTCACAAGAAAGCAAATATGACGACAAAAGGAGGAGTATAGTAAATGCGATATATAGATAGATACAGATTATCTGAATGCACTGTATTTATCTCAGATTACCAAGTGCAATTGTACACATATTTAAAGTATTAAAGTATAGACATCCTTGCTTGCATTACATGGATACCTCAACAAGAAACAATTTCTATGGTCTGAACATGTAATGTTTCTTGAAAAGGATGAATGTTTGAGGGTCTGACACTTTTACACAAGCAAGATCTTTATCAACTTCATCGTAATGACAGAATAACAATGCATGGCTCTCAGCAGCTTCACATGAAAAAGTATACAGTGTATGGCTTTCTTGAGGATACGAAGTTTGTTTCTATCTTTTCTTGGCTTTCCCCAAGCATGAAAAAAGCAAAGCATTTGCATGGCAAATTATTAATTAAACGTGCGTCAGAGACATTTTAATTTTTATAAGCAAGCTCATGACAGTAGAGTTCATGAACTTATGGAGTTATTTTACGAAAAAAGGCCTGTAAGTGCAGGTAGCTAAGCATGATAAAACAGTGGGTACCGAGGACTTAAAGATTATTATTAAAGATATTATTATTCAAGTGAATTGAATTTACTTTTATCAGTAGCTTCGCGGGCCAGACGAATTAGTGGTAAACGCACCAACATGCCTGAGGTTCCTCACCCTTGCTGTATTGATCCACCGTACATACCCTAATGATCTAAGTGCTAGTGCCCCAGTAGGCTACTTACACATACCGCTGTGTTGTTTTAACGATGGACGTGAATTCATTCATTTTACATTGACGGCGGCACGAAGGTCCCCATTTTTTCCTCCAAATCTCAAAGTCGTAATTTCTGGCAATTTAATAAACTAGAACGTCGGCATGCCGATTTATTATCTCAAAATTAAGCATATAGCCTAGTAAATTTCAAGTTTCCCGACGAAAATCGCCCGCGTCCGTCTAAATACCTCGTTGCTAAATCAAACAGGCTTTCCGCTGCCAACTTCCCGGCCGGATCCCTGGCCTGCTCCTGCTGGAATTAGCGCTACTCGACTCGCCTTCTGCAACTCCAGCTGTCCAGTGACACTAATAGCTGGTAATACCTTTCTCAAAGTGCTGAAAAAAATTTTTCGTCTATATTTGGACGTGACAGAGAATCACTTCTTAACGATTGGTCATCATTTAAAATTCCCACTTGAGATTGGGTCAATTTAAAAATATTCAGACTATCCCGCATGCGCGGAGCTGCAAATCGAATATTTTTTTTCAATATATCAGACAGTCTCTTCGATGCATTATTTTGGTACCGTAATTTGTTTTTATAGATTCCCACCATTCGTACGTTTCAAGAAGTCATTTGAGCATTTAAAATCCTTCAGTTTAAGTCGAGGGGCGACAATGAGAATACGAAAAACTTTGAGATTTGAAAATGAAGGATTATGGTCAACCAAAATTCAAAACGAACAACTCGTCTCGAAAGTAGATCCGTACATACTTTGGTCTATACAGGTCATGAACAAGCATGCGTTTGTCTGATGTGTCTAGTTAATTATATATGTTAATGGTAGTTACACAGTACGTGCTAAAAAGGTAGACCTATAAAAATACAAGTAAGCCACTACATCCTAGGAAGCCATTTTCTAAGTCTCATTGTCCGGCCCATAAGGGAGCCCAATCATGAATCTTTCGTCCAAACAAGCCACGTTTGACATGTAATTGTGATTACTTTTGTAAAATATATGAGCAATGCGAAAGTTTACAAAGATTCTCATATTTCTTTGCTCTATTGCTGTAAATTCCTTAAATTTCTTTGAGTTATATTCTGTTCGCACCTGAACATTTGGAAGCTGAGTGATCCTGGTAAAACATCGTCAATGGCGACTTAACGGAATACAGGATTCTTCCGCATTTAATTCATACGCTCAATGGAGTTCGCGTAGTGAAATAGATTACTTTCTTTTGCGCAATGTAAAAAAATGGTCTATTTGGGAGTAGTTTGCCTTCCTAAATGATTAAGATATAGGGATCTGAAATACGATTCCATACACGTAGCCTTAGAGGCTACGTAAAAAGCAAAGTATTCCTGTGCATGTTAAAAATATTAACATACCTAAGGCAGCACTTACTGATATTTCTGTAAATACATTACATTTGATACATTTTACATGGAAAACCCATAAAAGTTAGACCTCTCTTATTTTTTGCTATCATTCTTACCTACACTTCAAACAGATTTTTTACTATTTCTTGTCAATGAGAAAACTCACCTTCCATGATTATGGTTGGACTGATTTTATTTGAATAATGGAATGGCTTTTTAAGCTGAGAACAATATGGAGGGACTTTAAAAAAGTACCGTCACAAAAAATACAGGACATTTAAAGGGGAACAAAAGTCAAGATATATGTTTTTCTCATGCTACAGATTAGGTGCTTGCGAGTATTTCTGGACATGACCACTGTTACTTGACTTTTTGCTTTAAATTTACTGTATTATCCAGGACTTTGTTAAAAAGCTCATTAAAAGCTCATTTCCTCATTAAAATTTTGGGCTCCTTGAATCTTCCATGGGCCATTTCAGTGCAGGTCTGGGGCTGCACATGACCTGCCGGCCACCACTTGACAACCTAAGCTACAGATTATTTTCACAACACGTTCTGATTGCATCTAGCCTTTGGTTTCCTTGCCTTTTTGAAACCTTTACAAAACAGAGTAAGGGGTAGAGAATGGATGAAAGGATGGCGTATGCCCCCATCCCTGATCTGACATGAGTTACTCACTGTGGCAGTTTGCTCTAGAATGTCAGAAGCAAACAGGTTTCCCATTACAGCATTGACTTGCTCCAGTAGTTGCTGCAAGTGAAGGTATGCCTCAAGTGGAGTGAACTTTAGTTCTGTTATGAGTCGGTCAATTTTGTTGAAAACAAGACATGGTTTGATGTCTTCAAGCCATGCTTGGTGTAGCACAACGTGAGTCTAAAACCAGGAAAGGAATGAAAAAAAAATTAAATCACTGACATTGCGCATTTCAGTCAGCCAATGTTGACCTAAGGTTATGTCCATTTCACTAAAACCAATGTACTTTTTGTTTGCACAAACTGTAAAACTAATGGGGAGATGGTATAAGAGAAAAGTACACTTTAGTCTTGTTTTCATCATCTGGCAAATAATAAGTCAAAAACTTAAACAAAATTTCCCATATAAATACAAGTACTGTACCTGAGGGCTGACTCCTTCAACAACATCGACGACAACAAGGGCGCCATCACAGAGCCGCACAGCTGTGGATACTTCACTTGAAAAGTCAACATGGCCTGGGGTGTCAATCAAGTTTATTAGGAACTCTTCATTATCTAAAGCAAACAGGAAACAAATACAATTTCTTTTCCACTTTTCCACATAGAGACATTTTAAATTTGTTCTCTAAAAAGCAGTCCAGTATTTGTCTATTATCAGTTTTCTTACTTTTCTTAACAAATACTGTATGTCTCCTCACTGTTCCCTGTCAGTCTGCAGTGTTGCTAGTTGGTTCTTGTTAATACTAAATAGTTCTAAAAGATAACTCTCTTCCAATGCAATGACAAAAGCTTTCTCATAAACATGGATTGACTTGAGGATTGACTAGAGGTCCTAGAATACATTTCTTCTTGGGAGATATGTACTGCAGAGTACTTGAAAAAAACTTTCGTATGTTCATTCACGAATACTTTACGCAAAACCTTTACGTAAAGTCTTTCACGTGTGGGTGAAAAGCTTCATTAACATTAATACTAAAGACAATTTATTGCAAAGAACGTGGTATTGTTGTATTTCTTTTTTCCAGATATCAATTAAAGGTAAGAAGGTTAAAAGTAAACAATTTACATTCAACTGCACAGATCTGTTTAAAGAAACGTACCAACACTGACACACTGAAGCTGGAGTTTTCACAGACTGATACATTTCAAAACAGTACTTAAAGACTCTCTATTCTCAACCAGACAGTATATATCTTCCTAGTAACTTTACTTTGAGCCCCTCCTCCAATTTAAACAAAAAACACCTGTCTAGCACCTCCAAGACAGATACAACTGTACCTAGCCTGCACTGGGTTTAATAATAGCTCGAGGCCATACTGTATATACTGACACACAGTGACTGTGTGAGCTCAATTGGGAACACAACTGACTGTACAAGTCATCATTGACCAACTTGAGTGAAGCTATACTGTTTGAATGAATGCCCATCAAACTGCAGTCATCAACTACTGTACATAGTTAGAACTCTAGGGCTATTCCTAAATATGTTTGGGCAAGGTGTAGCTAGCAACTCCCTGGTTTGGGGGATGCCACGTCCCCTTTAAATTTACAATACACTACAATGGAACAGTAGAGTAACAGAAGAGTAATAACAGTGTTCGATTTTAAGGGTAGTCCTGTCGCCCGAGACAACCAGAAATTCCGCAGGACTACCAGATTTTGCAAAAACAGGTGCGTAAGGTTGTCTGTCGGGACAACCAAATCTTTTGAGGAAAGTGATGTTTACATTTAGCAACTCGATGAATTGCGCCAGCAAGGAATTTTAAAAATTGCATCATGAGATTTGCAGCAAAGTGCGGTGATCATGCACGTTCACCACAACTTCCCACACAGTCACTTTTTGAAATGTGTATAGCACTATCAAGCCAAAATACTGTATGTGCCCCATACAAACTCCACTAGTAGGCCACTAGGCCTCCAATGTACACAGAGAAGCTGAATTCCTTTGTGCAAGCTACGAATTTGTAGTGCTGATGTTGCAACACCAGTGCTTTCAATCTACAGATGTTTAATTTATTAACCTGCAATGCGAACATCATAACATTAACTATGTCCATAATGCACACTAATGAACGCCACGAGACATCACTAATCTTATACAGTAGATATCTGCTTTTGTTTTTGTTTGGGGGGAGTAAAAGTGACAGCCACTTTGGAAGACTGGTGATAATAGGGCATTATCAATTCCATGGTTGCAAAAAAGGTTACACTTGGGATTACCTTATTTTGAGCAGGACAACCAAATTATACAACGTGGTAGTCCTTCGGACAACCATTGCTAATTCCTTAAAATCGAATACTGAATAATACACCATCCTAGTATTTGAGTCTAAATAGGTTTACTTGTTGGCAACATTCACTTTTGCATTAAAGAACAAAGTTATCTTTATTTTCTTAGTCAAAGTGCTTCCAAGTCACCTTTGGTAAAGCCAAGAGCAATTGCACTAGATTTCATTGTAATTCCTCTGAGTTGTTCATCTTCTCTGCTGTCCATGTATCTAAGCTGACCAGCCATTCTAGAGGATATGATTCCATTGCTGGATATGAAAGAATCTGCTAGAGTGGTCTTGCCTGCAGTTAAAAAAGAATATATTTAAAATGAACAGGTAATCCATAATTAAAGAGAGAGATTGTGCCCCAAGTCACAACCTGCATACTGATCATCAATGGAGAGCTTACAGTCTGTCACAGAGGGAGAGGCTCTAAAGCTATGAGTATTCACCCTCAATATACACTTGTGCATACTGATCAATGAAATGTTTATCTGGGAGATGTGTAAAGAAGCAACCAACACTTGTTCACAGTTGTAATTGACAAATGAAAGTGTAGAAGTATACGTTGTGGTCGGTCCATGCAGGTCAATAGTCAACAGTTGCTTGTCAACCAGGACTGAGAAAACTTTGCACAGGAGGGTACCAAGAAGCCATTGTTAAAGTACATGTGAGAGAGTGTACATATTCTTAGGGAGGTTATTTTCTTTAATACTAGGGCTATGCCTATTCCACAGTAAAGCATCCTAACAGATTTATTATAGTTGACAGAGCTTCAAGGGACTGGCAATTTAGCAAAATCTTTGTTGCGAATTTGTGAAGACCATTCTGTCAGAAAGCCTTAACTTTTCTGCCAGCTTACTATGAGCTAGTAAGGAGTTCTTCAATCAATTCTGGCACAACTTAGTTACAAAGTTGACAACAATTTCCCGAGTATGAAGCAAGTTTACTTTGAGTATCCTGAGTCTACTACAAGTCAGTAATGAGTACCATGACGAGTACCATAAAAGTTTGGTGTGAGAAACCTAACTTCAACATTCCACGTGGGACTTGAAGGTAATCAGGTAGATTTTCTTTTGAGTTTCACTTAAAGTTTAAATAGTTTGCTACAGTATGAGTTTAATGTAATTACTACGAGTTACTTATGAATAACATTTCTTTTTACAAGCACTGTAGCCTAGTGTACTAGTAACACATGAGCTAGGCGAGTTTGCTACAAGTTTTATGAGTGGTCTCCAAGTTATATACAAGGTACATTAGTTTGAGGTGAGTGGCACAAGTTTGTTACAAGTCCCTCATCAGTTGGCAACTTTTTGTTGAAGCTTTAAACATGTTTATTGCTTTCAGCATCAGTTGTTTGCTGCAACAAGTGTTTACAAGTTCCTATGAGTTTCCCTCCAGCTACCGTACCAGAATCATTACAAGCTGTCTCATGACTTGTCCCAAGTTTTTCAAATCCATTAATTCTTGTAGCTCCTGGCTACTTGTGACCTTCTACAGTATGTGTCAGAGCAACTCAAGAGTCCAACTCCTTGGTCTTCAACCAGAAAGTCAACAGGGTTAGTGATTCCTTGCCTCTGGAATACAGTACAAGATAGCACAGTGGTTTCAAATTGGCACAGTTTCATTTATAAGGAGTTAAAAAATTACTGTGTTCACATTTATGAGCAGAATCAAAAAGGCCATTTCCACGGTTATTCATGCATTCTGGGCATGATTTTGTCACCCTACTGTAGCTGCTGTTATTTGGACGCCTATGCAGTGTTTTCTTTATATCTTCTATGATCCACAAGCTACAGTAAGCAGTCATAAGGCATGATGGAAGCATGATTGAAAAGAAAATCCTAAATCATCAGTTTTTGTTTATATTTTATAAGCAAAATCTCCTCTGTGTGCACCAGATCAATCAAACCTTTTATGCATGTTATGCATCTAAGGTGTAAAGGTTTCCATTGATGGTAAAAAATATTAAATAGTGAAAGAAGTGGCTATCATCTAATAATTTGGTTACTGTGTAACAGTTTAGTACTCATAATATGTGTTGTCCACTCTGACAGGACAACTTGAAAATCAAGTTAAAATTCACATAATCACTTGAAATTAGTGTTTGCATCGGGTCCAAAATCCGGAACCCGGCACCCAAAGTCGATGGTCGGTCGGGTACCCGAAAATATAACTTCTGTTAGGCTACAAGTTTGTTGTAAAGTCATAATAAGAAATTTTGCTTTGCACGTTGATATCACACCAACGTATCTAACGTATGGGCATGACAAGTGTTCTTAGGTGTGTGCATGATAAATTTTGCCAGGAAAAAGTAACACGTTAGGTGTTCTGTCACACATACAATCTATGTTAGTGAAACTTTGGATCCGGGTAGCAATTTCAGAACCGGGTCCTGATATAGTCGGTCGGGTACCCGGTGCAAACACTACTTGAAATCATGAAAAATTATGGCAAACACACATTTACAGGGTACATGTAAACAACACTTCACTGGCACATTCATCATTCCCTCCACACCCCACACAAAGCCCATTTATGCCTGCTCCAGGGTTCCCCTGGTACTTACAGGTAATTCCTGAGGTGGTCACCTTGCAGTAAAACTGTCATTCAGTATTTATTATCTCACTCAGTATTTATCATCGCACACTTTTCTGTCTTGTAAAAATTTTTCTGTGAGCATCATGAGGTCATGGAAATGACTCTTACAGAAGGCTTGGTCTACTCCAAATTTTTTGAAGTTACGTAGGTACCAGCTGCCCTATTAGTTAGTGTATTAAATAATTCTTTGAAATTAAATGTGACTGGTAATGAATCAAAAAGACCAAACTGTCAAACAAATTCACAAATGAAAAATCTCACCATGGTCAACATGGGCAAGGATGCAAATATTCCTGATATGGGATGGCTTCTTTTGTAGCTCAACCAGTTTATTCTTTTCGACAAACCTCATCTTTGATCAGATAATTGTGTGTTAAGGAACTAGGAAAGCTGCTGTGAATAGGTCAAAACAGAACGTATTTAAGTTTCCATCAAAACATTCATTGCCATGTCTTTGTATGAAATCCATTACAGTAGACAAACTAATAAAACTTTATATAATGTATCAATTTGAAAGGCTTTCCTCTGTGGTTTATAGACAATTAAAACATTGCACTGTAAAGGTTTTTTTTTTTTTTTAAACTGCTCACACAACTTTTAAGTCCCAAGGTCTGGTGTAACTGAACCAGTCTCTCACTATTGCTTAAAATGAATCCTCCACTACTGTACATACTGGATACAGTACATGGTTTGAGCAGACATTTGGAGTAAAGGTCTTCTTCCCATCCTCCTACAGTATGTGAAATGTCACTGAGTCACTGATAATTTATGGGAATAATCCCACTTATCCCAGGTACAGTATTCATTACACCTGTCACCTAGTTTGCAGTAATTGCAGCGGAAATGCTTTATTACAGTCCAAAATTTTGTTGATTGACTCTCTATCCTATGTGCATGACCTACAGTAGGCCAAGCATAGGCCTGTATAAGGTTTATGCTTTATCACTGAACACAGTCTGTATTTTGCAAACCTCCCTACCCTAGTCTCTGTCTGATATGCACACAGTTAAACCTTTGCAGTTTGAGGCTAAGGACTACTGTACCTAAATACCCCTGAATCTCTAATGGTAAAAACAGCAACATTTAATCAAATTTGCATAACAATATAAAGCTGCCTTATGAATCTGAATGGAAACAAAATATATGTTTATTAAATTTTGGCCCCAAACCTGCAACATTGACTAATATACCTTTGCATACACTATTGTACATTGCACAACTCATTAACTACACCTGAAGTGAAAGGGTGTTCTTGTGGACATAATCTGTAGCACACTGAAACTTAATAGTACCGTACTGTATGTCCCAGGAATTATGACTGAAGCCTATAGTATATATCTAAGACTAGCATTGAGCTTATAGGAGGTCATGTTTGGTTTCACCCCTTGACTCTTCACCAAAGAATCGAGGGGACTATACATGTAGAAAAAGACTTTATAGGCCACTTTAAACATACCATCCTGTCGAGTGACTTCACCTGACCTAACATTGATTGGCAAATATAGGCCTACATGTATCAAAGAAAATGCACCAGATAGAGGGTTATGTTCCACCACTCATTTAAAAGCCTTAAAAACTCATATGTCAATGGCATTTTGTCTACTATACAATATTAAAATCTAACTGGACAGATATCAAATTCTGCAATTTCCATCAGTGCTAACATTGTCCACCAGACTATACAATGATGAAACAGCTGATGTTATAAAATAATGGGCCACATTCAAAATCATTATTTGGCATCACATGGAAAAAAATATTCCCTCTAACAAGCCAAAGTATCATCTTCCACAATTGGATCAGAATCTTAAGAGGTTGTTAAGGCAAAAGCTTACCTTTACATGAGGCTTAAAGCCTTAATAACAAATGACTGGTCCTTATTAAAGTTTACAAAAAAAGCCACCAGATGTTACAGAACAAGGCTAACATAAAGCAAGCTGAATGGCTATTTTAACACAAACACTATTGTTAGATTAAAGTATACGGTACAACTATAGAATACAGGGCCACTCTTGAACACCACCTGTAGCATCCACATGCGCGGATGTGATATGACACTGTATACTGTAAGACTCTGCATCTGAGCATCCGCACATCCACTCCCAGACTAATATTGGTGAAATCATTCACTCAGCATCCAAGCATCTGTGCATCCACCCTGTAAGTGACTGCTATGGACTTAGAAAAATTTTTGAAAAGTTTCCACATATAACAAGACATTATTATAGACTACCGATTTTGCCAAACTTCTCATCTGCACATTCAACCATCATCTGATGCGCAGAAACAACCCTTGAGTGGCCCTGTATTCTATAGTACATAGGGAGTCATGTAACATTTACTAGCCTAGGCTATACCATTGTAAATGTTGATTAGGAGTAACTAGGCTACACCCTGTATAGAATACCCTGCAGTTGCAGTCTCAGTGGTTATTAATGCAAGTAATTTTGTCACTTTGTGCTTCACTGTGGCTGTGCCTCCGGAGGGGAGGTGAGGTTTATTATTGGCGGGGTATTCTATAGTTGTACCTTGGATAATGGCTATGTGTAAACTGTAAGTACAGTATTACACCTTGAGGTGGTATGGGGTAACTCCTGACAAAATATAATAAGTTACAGTAGGCTACATCTGTAGCCTAAGCCTACTCCCCCTGTGGTCCTGTCACGCAAGTGTCAGTGTAGGCCTAGTCCTCAGTAAAGGCACGTGTATAGTGAGCTGTAGGCGAACAAACTTACACGGCGCTGTAATAGTTGAGCCTACTTTGAGCAAACTGGGACAAAATCCGTGATGGTGACTAAGGCTACATCGTGAAACTGGTACGTACAATTTATCGAACGAGTAAGTCAACATATGCAACGAAGTCAAACTTGTCACACTGGTTTAACTTTATTTTGGGATAATTTTAAGGAATAAAAAGCTTCAAAACATGGCTTACCTCAAGATGAACCTGTCATAACAAACGATAATCTTATTTTACCACCCTGTAATTTCTCATCTACACGAAAATATTACAACATTGCTTGTTAGTGTTACATGCTGGTTGCTCAAGAAAATTTGAGCGGGTGCAGTGCAATACTACTGAGCGGCTGGCGATCTTTGCAGTGCAGTTTTAGCGGGTGGCGTTCTTTGTTTTTTCGTAGAATGGCAGTGGAAGATAGGGTTGTTCCCGTTACACTTTGAAAGTAACTCGTTATAGTTACAGTTCCATAAAATTGTAACTCGTTAGAGGTACTAGTTACAATGTTAAAAAAGAAACTAGTTACAGTTACTTTTGACAGTAAAGTAAGTAGCTACATTTTTCAAAAGTTACTTCAAGGTGAATATACGGTACCGTACCTCGGTACCTGAAATGGTAGGGGAGGCATAATTAGATAGTAAGAAGGGGCCGGGCACATGAGAGGACTGACACCTCATTTGTGCGGTTATCCTGATGTGCTCCCCAAAGGAGGACATTAATCCCAGCTGATCTTCACTGAGGATTCAGGCAAGTCTCCTAACCACGGCTCATCATGAAGCAGCGAATCGTGAGTATAAGTCGGAGCTTACGCAAACAATTCGTTAGACGAACTTTGGTTATAACCAGAACTTTTCCAGTTAGAACACTGAGTTCTTCTTTCAGAATGGAAATCTTTATACTCCCATCACACAGTCGGCTTATTTAGAGAGGTTAGGGGACAGTGAAGGGGGAGAGCGTTGTTTTAGCTGCAATTAAGTTCTTCACCCCTCGAGGACATAAAATAGGCCTAATACGATGCTCCTATTGTTAACGGTGAAATTTTGAACCTCACTGCTAAGGTTGGGCTAAGTGATATTTCTGCATAAATTTGAAGTTTCACATTGTGTCGGTATAAAACAACGAAATAGAAATGGTGACACTATGTACTTTACACATGGAGACCATGACGGTGCCCATAATTCACTTTTCTAATAGGTTAAGCTCTAAGTCGGACACGCTTCTCTTGTGAGGATACTTTTAATGCCATTTGACCATTTTATTATTCTTCTTTTTTTAATTAACATTACTATTACTCCAGCGTATGGAGTTACGGACATTGAAAAGAATATGATACAGCCTAAATTCACACGTTTGATCAAATAAGGATATCATACATGTAAAATTAGATACATAAATGGATGCATGTCGTTTACCGACGCTTGGCACAGTATAACAGACTGGGCTCCAACGCACGAGTCCGGATTCCGGCTAGCTCAATGCCGGTCTCAAGACCGTTTTTTCTAGATCAGGGATTTGCCAGGAACAGAAGGTTTCAGAAGCGAAGTTTTTCCGGAATGTGATGTAACTGGACTAGGACTCGGAGTCATTCCAGCCTTGTTCTCAAATATGACCTTATTAATGGTGGACATGTACAATGGAATTAAAAACATCCGTGCGGTGTGTTTGATATGCTATAACATTGGCAAAACGACTGGTCTCGGAATTGGTGCCAACTAGTGGAATCAGAAATGGCCGGAACTTGAGGGATACTTTTCAGTATTTTTCAACAAATCGGACAAATATTCGGTCTCATGGATAAAAAGCATTGATCTGTTTGACAAATAAAGTTTAATCGACAATTAAGTGGCCCTGTAAGCCTGCATCATGTGCATCTAATATGAATACTGCTGATTCCAATCGTGAATAAAATTTGATGTCGGTGCCTCGGAGGGCAACGTCGATAATAGAGATGAATAATAAATATATCGAAAGTAATATTACTACCAAAGTGTCATCAATTTGAAAACTTGCTGTTTCTACTTCGAGTAAAATACAATTCGTGGTCATTTTGACTATACGGGAAAGTGACGAGACCAAATGTAACGCCGTTACAGTTACATTTACACAGAATTGTAACTTATCGAAAAGGACGGGAGTGAGCTAAGTGTGCGTGCCTTTAGCTCTCTATCCTGTAGCTCGGATCCTGCCCTGAAATAAATCGCTAATGTTAAAATGTACACGCAAGGAAGAAACGACTGGTTGGTCGAGACACTGCAAACTGGACCAGAGCTTTAGCTATAGCTTAGGATTCCTCTGATTGAGACCAATGATAAGGAAGCTTGCGAGCGTCAGCATGCACATCGTTGGTGTAGACCTAACTTGCACCTCCACGGATGGACAGTCCGCCAGTTTGGCATTGGCCTTTAGTCAATAAATACTCTAAGCTGAACTTCTTGCAAGTTTGTCAATAGAAGTTAATTATAGCCAATTTAAAAACAACCTGTTCTTTAGATTAAGGCTGATGACAAAGAACTTTAAAATGCAAAAAAAGTATTGCTTTCGAAATGCATTCTCATAGAATCATACAAACCAGTCCTCCTAGGACGTTTGGAAAAAAATTAGCAACAACTCAGGGAGTTACGAGGTGGGGCTAGGGGATGCAACACCGACCCCTCTTTCCTTTCGAGCAGAAAATTTCTTATTATGGGGGCAAATATACTCTATTTTATGCTTAAAACTTCCGGTAAAAGTGCTCAGTCCCAAAAGAAAAGTGTCCCATGTTCATTTATGCCTGGAATTAACATGAATGTATTCACGGGAGGGATTTGGTGTCTGAAAGTGGGAGGAGGGCAAAGCTGAGAGGACTGTCAAGGCGCCTCGGGAGCGCAAAGCGCTCCCCCCGAACGGCTTGGGTCCATGGGCTCGCCTTAGGGCCCCTGGCGGGGTCCAGAGGCAGAGCCCCTGTGGGGGTCTAGGGAGCGAAGCCCCCGGAAGCTCCGGGGTATTTACGAAATTGTAGGCATTCAAATGATGCATTTTTAGCTTCAATTTCAAATGACATAGGCCTAAGGTGGGCAATTAACATACCCCAAAGATCACAATTTGACTTTTTTCACTTATATTCTTACTCTATGAGACTAACATTCATATGTGGATCGACAATGCTGAGGGCTTGAGGAATTAGGGGAGAATGGATTATTTTGGGGCTCTTCAGGGGCTTTGGAATAATAATTTTAAGAATAGGAGGTCTAGTCTTTAGAATGGGTACGCGCGAAGCGCGCTGAAAATCGCATTTTTATACTTTTTTAGTAATATGGGTAATAGAAATGCTAAGAAAAGTATCCTCAAGGAGAGAGCTCTTGCCCCCCTCCTTTCGCTAAGCACCTGTCTCTTATGACGGTAGCGAAAATGATACTTTCCGTGTCTTCCAACTTGCATCTAAACAATCTTTAAAGTGTCGGTAAATTTACACAGATCGATATGATAAACATTTTTCTTTGAAAATTTCTAGGGGAGGGGAACTTCCCCTACGCTGAGTACGGCCATGAGGGCTTTGGTGGTTTCAATGATATTAGAAGAGTTTGACAAGCAGGGTTTTCTACAGGAAGTAACCAAGAAACCCCGAAGCAATGTTTGGAACGGGTGCGCGCAAAGCGCGCAGAGAAAAACAGCGTTGAGACATTTAATTGTAGGCTATTGTTTTCCTTATGTTTTGAATGCAGTATTTTTATTGCATAAAAAATTTTCCTACTTTCCCCAGGTGTCTGTTCTTTCCATAGAGAAGGATATGGGAACCTATATCCTGCTCTATGGAGGCTCTCTTTGATGTTTCATTTTGTCGATGGTCTGGGACAAGTGCCCCTCAACTTTTTTATTAGTGCGAAAAATAAGGTTACTGTCGATTTTGAAGGTTATAGACTATGTAATACTTAAAGTAGTCAATGAAATCTTTTGTGGGTAGTTTTTAAATGGACATTGTCAAGGGCATCGGCAGTTACTTGACAAAGTGCCAGGAATGTAATTTTTATTGGAGGCTGCATCTTGGGAAGTTGTGGCCGGCGAAGCCTTTAACCGCGATCGCCGAAGGCACGAAGCCTGAGGCAGGGGACTGAGGGTCCTTCCAGAGAAATCTGTCTTAAATTTGACGGCTTTTTCGGCCATTCTGGACCATTTTTTGAGAAAATCCTGCTTCCCCGGGTGTAATTTGAAATTATAATGAATTAGTTTTCATGTGATGATCACAAAGTTAAGATAGTAACCGTCAGTCAATTTGCTGAGGATGGTGGTAGTTGGTGAGGAAAGTGAACAGCGAGAGGTGTAGCGAGGGTTTTGGAAATGGTAATTTAGTCAAGCTGTCCTACAGGAAGTAATAACGAGGCAATTCCACCAAAGTTTTCCTACACACAGCAGTAGAGCAATACTAATGAGACATCGATTTATATAAGGCTCATGCGAAGCACGCCCATTTTTCTTTCTCTTTTTTTTTTTTGAGAATTGCGTTTTTCTGTAAATGGGTACGGTTTGGGACTTTGCTTGCAAGCACCATGGTGCAGGTGCATTTTATGACGTACAAAAATTAATAATTAGTACTTTCAGCAACCCTTATTTCAAAGCTTCATATCGAGGGCGGGTAGGAGGAAAAAAAATTTACGATGCCAGACAAAAATTTTCAACTGTATCAGTCAGCTTTCTCAGGAGGTGCGCGCGAAGCGCGCCGAAAAAAATTTTCCTAGCAATTTTATGGTTTTTGATAGGCCTATTAATATTTTCCTTCATTAAACATTACAAAAATTAATCACAATAGGCTATTGAAAATTCTCTTATAATTTCTCTGGTCTCGCATACTTTCACTCATTTTTTATTTTTATGTTTTAAGCTCTGGAAAAAAGTGGGGGGGGGGCAAGTGCCCAGCTCGCGCCCCCCCCCCCGCAATCCCTTCTATGAATGTATTGTCTATTAATACAACATTAAACAAACCCAAATCCATGAAAACTATTTGATTTTATTTTAACGATACCAAAGACTTCACAACAAAAATGCTTCAATGCCTATTACTACTCGGAAAACTCTAAGAAGTAAATTTACGTAAACCTTCCCTGATCTTTCCGAGAAAAGAAACTTTAATAAACATCAGATCCTTGTAAAACTGGTGAATTCTGGTCGACTGTGTACGGGCGTATGCACATCTCAGAAACCACTTTAGTTCGAACTGAAAATTAACCAGGGCCCCCAAAAGCTACAAAGTGCAGACAGTGGTGGCTATTAGCATAAGCGCATGTGACCATTCCGACTGGGAGGCACAAGGTGTTTTCCCCGAATCTCGGAGCCTTTTAAAATAAATTTGGTCCGAATTTCTACAGATTCTGCCCAAATTTGGGATTTGCCCATGGGGAGACGAGCTAGGAAAGGGGCTTGAAAGACAACGACCCGCACCTCACTTGCACATCCTTCCAGTGTTACACAAAGACAACAACCTTTTTGATCGATCAATCAATTCATTAGTCTGTTAGGCTGGGTCTCCGATTTCTCTAAATGGTTAAGTATCTGGTATCAAGCCATTATCTTACTAATAAGTTGGGTGTTTTGCATCAGAAGTTAATTGTAAGCCGGTGATGCTTGACAAAAGGTTCGTGAAAAACTCCAAGGCAGCAAAATTACCTGGGCAATCTCCTCTTTAAGCTGTAAGAATAAAATAATGCTGCAATGTGTTAAGCCATTGTAGATGGTAGAAAAACACCTTTTGTTATTCCCTGGTCCGAGAGCTTAATAGTCTACAACGCCGGGCGGAGTCAAAATAGCTTGGAAGCTAAACAGCCTATGAGGCTTGGTTGAAACCAAATTAATAAAAGGGGTTGATACCAACTAGTTAAACAACGGGTAACGTCTGGTTAGCATCTTTTGTTTCTTAAAATCACGTGATTGTGAAGCGGGAAATTCAATTTTGGATCTGCGACATCAACCTCAGTGACGACATTTGAGAGAGCGTCTTCTTTGAGGAAGCATGTCTGTCCCCCGCTGTTGCTTTCTAGCCGTCTGCAGGTATTGACTTCGGACTTTGTTTGGAAGAAAGAAACACTACAGCCGCAAAGCTTTAAAGAAATTTATTTTGAGTCAGTGTCCATGTCTTTTATGGATGGACTCGATATCTGAAGAAATTCTCATCAAGTTTATTACTTTCGCTTTACGTCTCGACATTACCCACATGATGCGGTAACATGGCTTCACTTCCAGACCGGGGAGTTCGATGCCCCCTGGACAATTGGTGAGTTTGAATAATTTTTCAAAGAAAGGGAACATCTATTTGAGTTTATATGTTGAATTTCGCAGTTGACAAATTTTAAGCAGGAATACACACCTAAGTTACCATGTATATAAATAAGGTCTATTCAAAACGTTTAAACACACACCGTGCAAATCATAATGGTCGAGAGGGAACTGGGATTAATATTGCAGTGACACTTGGATTTAACTTGGAATCCATCATAGACATAAATATCTTTCTTTGCGCTGATTTGAAAACCTTAAAAGTTACGATAGTTACTGTTTAGCCTTTATGTCCCATGTTAAGAATCTGAACCTCACCATAGGCCAGTAAAGCTGTAGCCTGTGTAGCGGATATGTGGATGTAGCCCCGTAAGCTGTCACTTTGGTTTTTTCGTAGCGACTAGCTAAACGAAAAATGTTTACCCACTCTGCAGGCTAATTAAGCTGGGGAGCTGTTTTCAATTTTCAAAATAGACCATGTTCACAATTGGAAACAATTTTTATCTCTCGCTGAGAGGCTGAGGGGCGAGGTAGGATACATTTTCAAGGATTCATCTTTCGGCCCCTTCTCTCCCACCCATGTGAAATGGCTCACGGTCGTTTCGCCCCACTCCATAAGTCAGTTCGCCTCAAGTGTTGATGAGTTCACCAACAACAACCAGCTTACCCCCAATTCCGACTAGTCCACCCCCTAATATGTTAGTAGCCTGAATTAAGTTTATTATGTCCACTTGAAAAATCATAGGCGGATCCAGGGGGGGCAACTAGGGTCAACTGCCCCCCCCCCTATGACCAGTCTAGCGCCCCTCAATACAAGAAAAATGCGCCCCCTGCGTCCTAAAAGTTAAAGTTAAGTAAAAACTGCCCGAAAAGTAAAAAAAAAAAGGTCCCCAGAATTTCGAACCGTATAGCTATATATAACTATGGCAATGGGAGTTGGTCTCCGAAATGTAGTCGGTCAAATACAAGAGTATGCGGCACCTGCATGATGTTGGCGCCCCCCTTTTCAAACTGCCCCCTTCAGCTAGGGGCTGGATCCTCCCTTGTGAAAAATGTATTAAAGATTGAATTAGTGGATAAAATTGATTCCGGATGTCAGTCATTGTTGGAAAATTTCACGTTTTCGTTTGTCCAAACGTAGTGCTGTACTAGTCGGCCGCGCCGTAATACGTAACTCATAAAATGAAATTTGCTGCGAAGCCGAGATTTTGTTGCAATTTACTTAAATTTTCAACGAAATGGAATTTATTGCACATGATTTTTTTCTCAGTGATACCCACCAACTTTTAGTTATTTATTTTCATTTGTAGTACAAGTTTCTACTTTTGCCACTCAATTCTGTTTTTGTAGTTTCGACACATTTTGTTTCAAAATGCCAATCACTCTTTTGTTGAAAGAAATCTCGAATTCCCAACAAATGCGAACATTTAAAAGTGCGTTTGAACATTTTTGTAAGCATAAAATCGAGGGTGCGAACTGGTTGGTATTTGGGGCGAAACGACCCGGTGCCTGTGAAATGGCCTCACATATGCCCAAGGCAGCTGAACTGTCCTTAACGATGTGCAAATGACACATAGGAAGTTAAGTCTATGCCAAACAAAGAAAGTTGCGCATACTGGCCAAACCCAGTGGTAGGCTGATGCAACACTCCTGGCCCTTATGACATGAGCAACTTG
This sequence comes from Holothuria leucospilota, assembly GCA_029531755.1. Lineage (NCBI taxonomy): Eukaryota > Metazoa > Echinodermata > Holothuroidea > Aspidochirotida > Holothuriidae > Holothuria > Holothuria leucospilota. The sequence goes on from CM055974.1 coordinate 26,613,303, forward strand.
GAAAGAGAGGCTATACATAGTATACAGTGTATTTGATGATGTGGTAGGCCTACGTACCGTATATCTCTCCAGCAAAATGAAGGTTACCAACCTAGTGTTGTTATAGAGTTGAATGATGTTAAACCCTACCCCCTCCCCCAACTAAGGACTACTATATATGCTACCCTCTCCTATAGGCAATGAATTCCTAAATAACTTCACATGGACTACAAGTTAGTTTCATGAATGAAAAAGGGGGAGCCCTGCTCAGTTTACTCTTGTTAACCTTAACGAGTGTTCCCATTTTATCCAGTATATTTTCATATGGATGTGAAACGTCGTTTCATAATTTCAGTGCTCATGTATGCACAGTTAAGTTGCTCCCACGATCTGCTTATTAAGACTGTTACCTACATTGACCACGCTCTGGCTTTTACTTGCAGAGGCGTAGCCAGGAATTTGTCAAGGGGGCGAACCCATAGACAGACTCTCAGCGCTTCGCGCCACCATGGGTTGGCCCAAAGTGCAAGAAAACTTTGGCCCAAAATGCCTCCCAGATCGCTGGAAATGGCAATGGCACCTCCCAGGCCTATTTACTGCATATAAATAAATAAGGGAAACACTAGCAATATTGTAAAAATAAACATTAAAAAATTCCAAAAATATACTCAGGTGGGCGGCTGCCCCCTTTGCCCTCCTTCGCCTGCCTTGGCAACGCGCCTGTTTACTTGTGAGAGTTTGTAAACTATTGAAACCTTTCTCATAGCTGCTTAGCTTACATTTATGGCCGCCGGCAGAGGCTGTGATGAATCTCAAACAGGAGTTGCTTATTAACATTTGTATGATCATACACAGTCTTATATAGGCTCAATGAGATTACCACGGAATTTTTCTTTTTTCCCAAGTTAGATGGTGTAACGCTTGAATTTTTTCCTTACAACTTTTTGTTTCTTAACATAGGGGTAGGGAGTTGCTCTCGACAGGGGTTAGACGTCCCCAATGGGGGGTCTAAGAAAAATTCTGGATATTTAAGGTCCATAGATGCAACTTAGAGCAATATTTTGGGCAAATTTTCGACATTGTTTTTACAGAGGGAACAAAAAGGGTTTTCTACTTGTATTGACGGGACAGAAGCATACTTCTGCCCACCACATATTTGAATGGGGAAGGAGGGGGAGGGGACTTAACATGCTAGTTTGCTCTTCTGTGAACATTCTCAAGAAGATTTGTGTGCTTTTACATATAAAGGGACCGAACTTGTACTGGGGTATGAGATATCTCAAACACAATTATAATCTGCAATTTCTGCAAAATTTCCTTTAGGTTAATCATCATTTTTGCAAAAGACTGTTTTGCATACATGAATAAAAGTTGTGCAAAGTATATGTCTGTCCCCACGGAATTACTCTGCCCGTAAAAATAACAAAGTATAGGCTTGCAAGCTTAATCAGTTCATATCACTTTTCATTTTGGACTAGCAGTGACGTGAGTATAAAACAAAGGCCTGTAGGCAAGGGGCAGGGACATGCAGGTGAGGAACTGGAGAGTTGCGCCCCCTAAAATATTCGTCACTAGAAAATAAGAAAGTTTATAACTTTACCTTAATACACTTTCACAGATCTCACCACCTTCAATACCTTGGCTGGCTACAGGTTTACAGTTACACTTGTCCATTCACAACATTTTTACTCAACTCTCGAGTACAAGCCGTAAGTCAGAAGGAGGGAGAGTTTATTAACAGGAACAATCAAGGACTTTGCAAACAAACACAGAAGGGCTATACTTTTTGCGCTTTAGTGTGGTTGATTTATTATCGACTAGCGACAATGAGGTTGGTTTCAGCTGGATTTTTAAGCAGAGAATGTATCAAAGGGGCGGGATGGGGTTGGAGGTGAGGTTGGGGAGGAGGATAGAGGCACGCCCCTCCCCCGACTGAAAAAAAAACAAGAATGTTGCTACGCTCTTTCATAGGTCGCAACAATCGGTGTTTGGTAAAACTGGAGTCACCAAAAATCATCCATACGGGGATGCTAAATGTTGCTGTAATGATAGATTATTTCTACTTGACTCTCACTGAAGTATCTAGTGGAAACCGTCTATTGTAAGAACCGTCTATTGTAAGAACCGTCTATTTGTACAATCAGATGAGCACTGAATGAGAAAACTGAGAACTGAATCTTGTAATAACGAGTATTTCTACCAATCTATCAATGATACAATATTTTCGAGGCAGGATGGTGTATTTTTTAGTTTTGTCTCATTTATTCTCCCAGATGTTTAACCTCGTTGAGGTGTTTATCGGTACCGTTCACTGGAAAGGTACATTGCCATTGAGCCGCGTGAGACCAGCTTTTGATGGATGTAGTTCCTGGAGTTGCCTCACCCGTTGGAAGACATGGAGAGCAGCTTGCAAGATATCGACTTATTTAACACTGGAAGTAAGGTTTATTCTTAAAACAATGATCTTTACTAATAAAATGCAATTTTATATGCTTAAGTGATGAGTCCCTGGTCACCTCATTTTGGGTGAAGAATTCATTACCTTTAGAAGATACTGAATTTCGCAAATTTAACAATATTTACATGACAATTTGATTCAAAAGTGTGAAATAACTACGGTATAAACTGTTTGCAGCTATCTCTGGCCATTTTTCCTACCTGCAATTTGTCGTCATCGAAAAGACAGAAACATGAAACACAATATACGAGATTGTCTTACGTGAAGAATGTACTTTTTATTAAAAGGGGTAATCTTAGTGAAACGAAGGTCCACTCAAGCGAAAAATCTGTTTTCTTTAGGTATAAGATTAAGATTTATCATAAGTGATAAGAATACAAATAAGATTGGGATTAAGATTCGGATTTTGACAAGGATTATTTTAAGGGTTAGTGTTTAGAGCATCTCAGGCCTAATGAATCTTCGCTCCAGTGGACCTTTGGTCTAGCGGGCCCTTTTTTCAAATACACTTAGTTGGCTAACAAAAACAATTTACAGGTAGTCTGACGACATCGTTTAAAGAAGAAAAAAGAAGAAAATATTCGACATTTTAAAAATCTTACCACCTTTTTCAATTTTTTGGTGATGATAAGATTGGTTTCAAGCTGAACGTTGAAGTAGGGAACTGAAAACTGAATATTTCTATAATGAGTATTTCGACTGGCCTACCCGTTACATAATGCATATGGTCGAGAAATTAAATCATATTCACCCCTTTTCTTTTATTTATGCTTTTCAGGTGTTTACCTGGTTGAGGTTACCCTGAAAGGTACATTGCCACTGAGATACGTGAGACCAGCTTTGAATGAAGTTCCTGGAGTTTCCCCACACGTTGGACGACTTGGAAGCAGCTTGACAGATATTGACTGATGTAATGGGAAGTAAAGTTAATTTCTTAAAGCATGACCTTTACTAATCAAGTGCAATTTTATATGCTTTCTTACAGGGTCCTTGGCTAGCTGAATGTACGGAGACCATCTCATCCTGGAAAAGAAATTATTACTGGTAAAAGATGATAAAATTCGCGAATTAAAGAAACATTTACATGACCATTTATTTCAAGATGATGTTTTCAGATAATGGTTGTGCTTTTCCAACAGGCATAATTCTGACATCGCCGATAAAGCAGAAACAAGAAAGACAGTGTTGTGTATCATCCATTAAATACACCAGGGGAGGCTACCAGACCGAAAGACCACTAGAGCGAAAGTGCGCTTAAGTGAAATACTGCTTAGAATTAGGTTTAGCATTAGGATTAGCCTAAGAATACGATTAGAATTAGGGTTAACAATAGGATTTAGGGTTAAGTGTTAGCGCAACTCAGCTCTAGTGAACTTTCGATCTAGTAGTCCTTCTTCATAGGTTGCTTAGAACAAAGCAACCCTAAAATGTACATATAACAACATTTTTTGTCAGGTTTATTCATTGCTGTTGCGCCACCAGTATTAATTTCAACTTGCGTTTCCGGTTACAAAAATGAGTTCTCACAGACGGTTTTATGGTTACGATTGTGCCACCTTAAGTATTTTATCATGCTTTAAAATGTTCTACATGTGCTTTCTTTTTGCAATGAATGTACTGATTGCTTCATTGTACTATTGTTGTTTGTTTTATTAATGACAATAGCATTTTTTCACAGGTGCTTTAGCCCAGTGACTGAAGCTTGGTAGATAGCACCAAGCAACTTAGAAGTTCGGGGTTCAATTCCCGAGCAGATCATAGTGGGTTGCTCTTTTCTTTCAATCAGGAGCAATGTTAAATGTAATGTTGCTGGTTTCTTTTTTACATTAGGGTACGTTCAAGTGTGTTCAATTATTCTTGTGTGTTGTGTTGTATATTACGTAGTAAGTCGCATTCTGTCACAGATGTTGCACAGCACCGCACAGCACAGCACAGCACCGTACACTACTACTAATTTATCAAATGGTTGCAATTTATTACTTTACTAACTTTAAGCTAGCGAAATTGACTTACTACCGCATGCGAGCTGTGGTATTTGCAATTATTGCCACAACTGATTTGACAATTAAGGTTAAAATTAGGTCTGTCGTATTACCGGTGCTATAGCCGAGTGGATAAACGTGGTGGCATTTGAAGCAATGACGCATAGCATTCGGGAGGTTCGAGGTTGGATCCTCGGCCGGGTCTTAGTAAGGTGGGGTCGTTTAAACCCATCTGAAACGACTTTGCGAAATGACGTAAAGAACAATTTACGTGCCGTTGCGATCCTTAACGTCGGTAATGATTGCACTTCGTTAAGTGCTGTCCGAGCTTGTAAATGTCATTGGGTTAGCTATTATGTACGATAAGGTGGTGTTTAACTACTACAGAAAAATGCACCAGAAAGAAGAAGTAAAAAGGTTTTTATAAGATCACAAATGTTTTTCGCTCCTAAATAAGTGATGTTCAAAGTTTTTTGTTTTAGTTTTGCAGGGATTAAACAGAAATGGACGTCCAGGTGGTACTACGAGATGTGCACTGAGGATGTCTGATCGAGATGGAGGTACTTCCCCAGCCAAGCAATTCATCGAGTGTACCAGGGCCAAATAAAGATCATAATAAGGTTTTCTAAACATTTTATATGATCACAACTTTCTAATGTCATTTGTTTTTAGTTTTTCAGATATTGTGCCAGCGATGTACCCGGACCAACGCCACGAGATGTGCAACGAGGATGTCCTGATGGGAACAAGAAAGAAGACGAAGCCTTCCCGAGAAGAATATATTCATCTAGCGTTACACGCCTTCTCCAGTTGACTCATAATACGGTTTTCAAAAATATATATATATGGTCATAGCTTTCTTCCGGTTACTAAAGTCATTTTGTCTTAGTTCTTCCAGATATTACTCCGGAAATGGAAGCCTGCACTGGAAAACGCCACGAGCCGTGCAACGAGGATGGCCATGTGGATTCACAAAGAAACCCAAGACAAGCAACCATGGCTGATACTAATGAGTGTAACCAGCCTTCTCCAACCGACACCTATGGTAAGATTTCTAAAGCTGTCTTCCTCCCGTTCCTACAGTCATTTCCTGTTAGGTTTTGCCCAAAGATAATACACCGGAATGGATGCCTGGAACAACACCGCCATATGAAGATAAGACTGAAGTATTGAATATTACATCTTCTTACTTCAAACATAATAATTTGGTTCAGTCTGTTAATGTTGGTGGCACTAATGTTCCAACATCTCCATATGCAAGAAATATCGGTGTATTTGATAGTACCCTTACCATGGATCGACATATTAATACCGTCTGTGGTACGTCCTACTTTCACTTAAAGAATATTAGGGCTATTCGTAATCTACGAGCCGAAACTGAAAAACTTGTTCATGCCTTTGTTACGTCTAGGCTGGACTTAAATAATTCTTTATTCTACGGCATTTCTCAGTCTTCATTAGCTCCCCTCCAACGTGTGCAGAACATGGCGGCCATGCAGGTTAATTACTGGTGCCTTGAAATACCATCATATAACCCCCATACTAAAGGATCTGCACTGGTTACCTATTTCTTATCGTGTAAAATACAATTATGCTGGGAGACCAGAGACAATGATAGGCTACCACTCTGAGCAGAAATACATTTAGAATAGCCACACACCTCCATCAAGGCTCACAATAATAGCTTTCTATACCTCATATAAGACCATAACTTTCTCCACGTTTCTAAAGTCATTTTCTCTGCCCTTTTCCAGATACAACTCTCGAATGGACACCTGGACCAACGCCACGAGACGTGCAACGAGGATGGCCTTGTGGATTCACAAAGAAGACCCAAGACAAGCAACCATGGTTGAAATTCATTGAGTGTAACCAGCTTTCTCCAACTGACACTTATGGTAAGGTTTCTAAACCTGTTTCCCTCCCTTCCTACAGTCATTTCCTGTTAGTTTTTGCTTGCAGATAGACAATACACACCTGGAAGCCTGGATGCGTACAGAATATCCTGATGGATTTATGTTGGTAGACCAGAGACAATGATAGGCTACCACTACGAGAAGAAATTCATTTAGAATAACCACACACCTCCAATCAAGGCTCAATGTAAAGCTTTCTATACCTCATATAAGACTATAACTTCCCTCCTGTTTCTGAAGTCATTTTCTCTGCCTTTTTTTAGATACAACTCTGGAATGGACACCCGGACCAGCGCCACAATACGTGCAACAAGAATGGCCTAGTGGATTCACAAAGAAGACCCAAGACAAGCAACCATGGCTGAAATTCATTGAGTGTAACCAGCCTTCTCCAACCGACACTTATGGTAAGGTTTCTAAACCTGCTTTACTTATTGCTAAAATCATGACATTCTCGAAATTTCTGCTAGCAGATGTTACACCGGAATGGATGCATGGACCAACGCTATTCGATGCGTAGCGAATATGTCCTAATGGATACATGTTGGAAGGCGAGAGAAATACTACCACTGTTAACAAAAATTCATTTATTATGAACAGACATCTCAGATTGACGATCATGATAAAGTTTCTCATACCTGAAATAATATTATAATGTTCCATAATGGTCCTCCTGTTCCTGAAGTTAATTTTCTCTTTGACTCTTTGCTTTCAATAGATATAAAACCGGGACGGACACCTGCACAACGCTACAAGACTCGAGCCTCATGGATTAAGTTATGAAGACCCGACACGAGCAAGGCAACCTTGACAAAAGTTCATTTAGAGTAACCAGCCTTTTCCAACTGACATTTATGGTAGGATTTCTAAACCTGTTTAACTCATTCCTAAAATCGTCTCCTCGTAGTTTTTGCTCCCAGATATTACAAAGGAATGGACGCGCGGACCGACGCTATTTGATGCGTAGTGCATATGTGCTAATCGAGACATGTTGGAACGCGAGAGGCATAAAGAACTCATAGCAAGAATTGTTTTAGTATGAACAGACATCTCCGATTGACGATCATAATGAAGTGTCCCATACCTGATATAAGATTATAACTTTCCTTCTGTTCTTGAAGTCATTTTCTCTTTGTTTATAGCAGATGTAACACCGAAATTGACTCCTGACCAACGCAAAATGACCAAAATGGGAAGATGGCCTTATGGATTAAGTTATGAAGACCCGACACAAGCAAAGCAACCTTGACTGAAATTCATTGAGTGTAACCAGCCTTCTCCAACCGACACTTATGGTAAGGTTTTCAAAACCTGCTTTACTTATAGCTAAAATCATGACATTCTCGTAGTTTCTGCTACCAGATATTACACCGGATGCTTAGCGAATATGTCCTAATGGATACATGTTGGAAGGCGAGAGACATACTACCACTGTTAATGAAAATTCATTTATTACGAACAGACATCTCTGATTGACGCTCATGATAAAGTTTCCCATACCTGAAATAATATTATAACATTCCTAGTGTTCCTGAAGTCAATTTTCTCTTTGCTTACAATAGATATAAAACCGGGACGGACACCTGCAACAACGCCACAAGACTCAAGCCTCATGGATTAAGTTATGAAGACCCGACACTAGCAAAGCAACCTTGACAAAAGTTCATTGGGTGTAACCAGCCTTCTCCAACTGACACTTATGGTAGGATTTCTAAACCTGTTTAACTCATTCCTAAAAACATCTCGTAGTTTTTGCTCCTAGATATTACAAAGGAATGGACGCGTGTACCAACGCTATTTGATGAGTAGCGCATATGTGCTAATGGTTTCCTTCGGGAAAGCGAGAGGGATAAACCACTCATAGCAAGAATTGTTTTAGTATGAATAGACATCTCCGATTGACCCTCATAATGAAGTTTCCCATACCTGATATAAGATTATAACCCTGATAGCACAAAAACGTTGGGCCAACGTTGGAAGAAGGTTGAAGTTTTTGTTGGAACCACATTGGGGAAATGTTATTTGAAGGTTGGCTGCTCATTGTGAAAACGTTGGCCCAATATATTGGCTTAGCAATGGACCAACGTTGTGCCAATGTCCACCCAACATGTTGAATTAACAATGGCTCAACGTTGAGCCAGTGTTAATCTTGTAAGTTGTTGCAATACAGGGCCAACATTACAACAACTTTTATCCAATACGTTGTTGTTACAATGGACCAACGTTGCAAGAATGTTGTAGATATTGTTGCCAGCACATTGGGAAAATGTTATTTGAAGTTTGGCTGCTCATTGTGAAACCGTTGGCTCAATATATTGGCTTATCAATGGACCAACGTTGTGCCACTGTCCACCCAACATGTTGAATTGACAATGGGCTCAACGGTGTGCCAATGTCAGAATGTTAATCCTGCAAGTTGTTGCAATACAGGGCCAACATTACAACAACTTTTATCCAATATGTTGTTGTTACAATGGACCAACGTTGGAAGAATGTTGTAGGTATTGTTGGCAGCATATTGGGAAAATGATATTTGAAGGTTGGCTGTTCATTTCGAAAACGTTGGCCCATTATATTGGCTTAGCAATGGACCAACGTTGTGCCACTGTCCACCCAACATGTTGAATTGACAATGGGCTCAACGGTGTGCCAATGTTAATCCTGCAAGTTGTTGCAATACAGGGCCAACATTACAACAACTTTAATCCAATATGTTGTTGTTACAATGGATAAACGTTGGAAGAATGTTGTAGGTATTGTTGGCAGCATATTGGGAAAATGTTATTTGAAGGTTGGCTGTTCATTTCGAAAACGTTGGCCCAATATGTTGTTTAATCAATGGACCAACGGTATGCCACTGTCCACCCAACATGTTGAATTGGCAATGTTGCAACGTTGTTCCAACGTTAATCCTACAACCTGTTGCACCAAAGGAGCAACAAGTTGTACATAATGCCTGTTTTTTAGAACTTCCCTCAAATAACTGCTCATTATGGGATACCATAATGAAATATCTCAGAGAAGTTACCTTCTGCAAGTTTAAAAGCTACCAGCATTGCTACTTACATGCTCGAGCTAGCCACTTTTAAAAGCAGTAGGATTTTAATATAAATCATGTGAATGTTCGTTTGGCTGTTATATATATTCAGTGAGACGTCTTTGTTATTATTAACCCTAATAACACAAATTTTTTCATGATACTCCAATTTCTCCTTCTTTTAGTTGCATTGTACAACTGAGAAGCATGATTTTCTGCAATAATTCACCATTACCAGTCACAATTTATCTCAATCAGACCTGTTTTGAAGGATAAACAAAAATTTGCTATTAAAAATTCAGAATGTTCCATTCAGATGAAAGGTGTATAAACCTGGTGCTCCAACATAATTCTTTAGCATTTAAACATTTTCCTTAAATTGTCTTGGCAGAACTTTCTACTACAAAAGTAAACATTTTGCAAAATATTCACTGTGAATGTAAAATTTAGAAACAGCTGCTATTAAAGGAATTGTGAGGTTGGCTTGATACCAAAATGATCGGGTAAATATTATTTAAGTGGACTATGGTTGGGCCAATGTTGGGCCACTTACCGGTTGCTAACCGAAACTAATGTCAGCGTTAAACAGCCCATCACTGGAATCCAGTGTTCGGGTTGGGCCAATCATGGGTTGTAGGCCGAATTTTAAGTAGCCTTCAGATTCAGCACATCTGTTGAGGTGTGACTTTTAATTTAACTCTTTCAATTCACATATACGCTGTTGCTGTTCTACATTTAACATTATATTAAGGTAAGCGCCAATGAAGAAATTTTGAACACCTATTTACTGCTTTGACAGTTCTATGAAGTCTCTTATAGTGAATGTTTTATTACGGTATTATTGGAAACGGCCTATAGAAATTTCAGTAGTTTTAGGATTTAGTTCAATGTTGGTTCAATAGTGATGCCCAACACTTTGTCACTTAATTAAAACTGGGTAAATATTGGTTTATTACATAATTACCGACGGTTGGCTAAATATGGCTGGCTCAATATTGGCTGAAGACATATGGACTAACGGTTGATTTCATGGAAGTTGTTCAAAGACGGTTTAAGGTAAAGCAGCTACTTGAAGTTTGTCTATAGGCCATGCTGTTAGCCCAACGTTGGCGCAGTAAATAAAATCCAAGTTTGGGCCAACGTTGAAGAAACGAATTACACCCAACTGTTGGCTGACATTTACTGATCCAACGTCAGTCAAAGGAATGAAAGCCAGCTGTTGGCCGTCTACTGTTAGCCCAAAGTTGGTACAGTACGTAAAATCCAACAGTTGTGTGCTTAACGTTGGCCCAACGTTGATGAAATGAATTACGCTCAACTGTTGGCTGACTTTGGTTGGACCAACGTCAGTTAAAGGAATAAACGCCAACTGTTTGCCGTCTTACGTTAGCTTAACGTTTGATAAGTAAATAAAATCCAACATTTGGGTGTTTAACGTTGGCTCAACGTTGATGAAATAAATTACGCCCAACTGTTGGCTGACGTTTGTTGGTCCAACGTCAGTTAAAGGAATGAAAGCCAACTGTTGGCCGTCTTACGTTAGCCCAACGTTTGATAAGTAAATAAAATCCAACAGTTGGGTGCTAAGCGTTGGTCCAACGTTAGTGCAACATTGTAATGTCATACGGGCGGCAAAAAAATGTTGGTCTTAAGTTGGACCAACACTCTTTTGCCAACACAACACATTACCAACGCTTGCCAACATTTACCAACTATTTTCCAACGTTGGTCCAATGTATTGTGCTATCTGGGAACTTTCCTTCCGTTCTTGAAGTCATTTTCTCTTTGTTTGTAACAGATACAACACCGAAACTGACACCTGACCAACGCCAAATGACCCAAAGAGGATGATGGCCTTATGGATTAAGTTAAGAAGACCCGATACAAGCAAAGCAACCTTGACAGAAATTCATTAGTGTAACCAGCATTCTCCCAACTGATTTCATGGTAAGGTTTCTAGACCTGATTTCTTCCCTTTCCTACAACATCTTCCCTTTCCTAATACACTTCTTCCCATAGTTTTTACTTGAAGCTAAAAACTGGAATGGATGCCTGGTCCAACGCCATGATCTGTCCTGATAGATTCATATTGGAAGACCAGAGAAACTACAACTCCTATCAGATATTCATTTAGTATAACCAGCCTTCTCCAATTAAATACGTGATTTGTAAGATCATAATTTTCCTCCCTTTCTAGAGTCATTTTCTCGTAGTTTTTCCACATACACACCGAAACAAACACTTGGACCACCGCCACTAGATCTGCAACGCAGGTGTCCTGGTGGATTCATGTTTGAATATTTAAACGACCACAACAATTACAAAAAAAAATTATTTAATGTGAGGCCAGTAAGGATTTCTGAACGGTATATAAGATAGAAACTTTTCTTGTGTTCCTTGAGACTTTTCTCTTTAGTTTGTGACAGATATGACACCGAAAATTACACCTGGGCCAACGCCATGAGATGTGCAATGAGGATGTTCCCATATACAAGACCGCAAATAAATTTTCATGCCTTACGGAAATTTATTTACTCTAACCAGCGCTCTTCAATTGGACTTTGATAAGAGTTTTCCCCCGTTTTAAGATGATTACTTTCCTTCTGTTCCTAAAGTCACTTTCCTTTACTCTTTTGCAGATGTCACACAGTGGATAGACACCTAGATCAATGCTAAGAGATGTGCAATAAAGATGGCCTGCTGAATTCATGCTGCAAGACCAGAGATAAACTTTCAAGCCAAGCAGAAATGCATTAGATAACCAAAGAAGTAAACCACTATGGAGACGGCAAGAGTGCACTGCCTATCCGTTCAGAAGCAGTACTGATGCAACTGACGAAAATTTTGTATACTAAGCCTTTACTCATGGTGAGCAACTCACAGAATAATTCCTTCCAAATGTATTTTATGAGGACGGGGGGGGGGGGGGGCAAACCAAGCATCGTCACAAGCAAATGGCCAATGATGCTTGCCCACGAAAATGCATCATGCAAACTTTGTAATCGTGGAAAGGTACATTTTGTCGGACCTAATATGTAGACTATTTGCACATACTATTGCTTATGAACGTAAGGAGCCATATGATGAGGCATGGCCTGTGCATTCGTCTTAATTTTCATGGCAATAAACGTATGAAACCATTTACTCCTTTTAGGCACGCTGCTGCCGGTAGGTTTGGGAGCGATGGGAATGTTTTTTTAGAGGTGATGCTATAAAATTGCAAGTTCATTTATTTCAACATTGTAGTCGAAATTTTCTCGTTTAGTTATTTTACTTGTGCAAGGCGTTTAAATATCATGCATGCAGCTGGATCAATGATGAAATTGCAACATGGCTCCAACTACTTGCAAAAATTGTGCTGTTATAATTTTATAGGCGTCACTTTATTTTGAATTTAGGAAAATATCTCACGTGCTATTGAAAAGAGTGTACTTAAGCTGTGTTCTGTAATCATTTTAAGGCATGTAGTACTCAACGTATTACACCCGTACTTTACAGAAATACTCCAAAAATGGAAAGAGCAACACCAAGACGAGAATGATATTGGTCCACGTTTGTATTTATGTGTTGCTTTGAACAATCTGACTTTATCGCTAATATTAATTGCAGCACATGAATGTATATAGATATTAGATAGGCAATATTATTGCTTCACCTATTTTATGCTAAAGACGAATGTAAATCTGCTAGCAAACCAAGCAGAGGTTGCATGGAATATACATGAGATTCAAGTGATATATGAGATCTCATCCATATGAAGTAGACTAACAAGATTATTGCAATCACAGGAAGAAGATCTCCGTTTAAGTCGTGTATTTGTTACATTACCAAATTAGGAAAACCTCACAATTTTCAAAGACCATATGAACAGATAAAGGTTAAAAGGTATCCACAGATTTTTCAAACTGCTGAATTAATGTGAAAAAATTCGAAGTTAAAACTCGGGGTTGAAAAGCTACAGGTTTAGTAAGCAAAGTTGGGGTTATTACAATTCTATCCATGTTTTAAAGTATCAGGCAGGTAGAAATATCTTACCAAGAAAATTATTGTACTCCTTTTTCAGAAGACATTCAGCAATTGACCGAGCTTTTGAGACTTCAAGAAGACGAAAAGGAGACACTCGCCCTATTAGCTCCAAACGTTATAGTAGCTGCCTGCCTATACCGGAGTAGACCAATTATCATGGAAATAAGCTCAAGATTAGAAAATTTTATTCATGAAATTTTAATGAATACGAACATTTGCTATTGTGATAGTAGTGATAGTCTAGCCACAGTACAAATATAATAAGTTTAAATGTTTTACACCTCCTGTTAGATTGCTAAATAAATATGTAATAAGATAAGAAAATACCAAATGGCGAACGTTATTATCCGTTTCAATTTCAAAATGATGAGATATTTGCACAGGATGCATTCTTCATAGGCTGAGCCAATCAGAGTCATGCATCTTCTACCCTTCAATCTTTTGTCAGGACTGATAACGAAATTGAAGTTCACAGAAAACTGTCAGATCTGTCTTTTCGTCCTTGTTGTTGGATACATCCGTGGTTCCGTATCCTCATCTACCTCGAGACAGACATCCTGACACTCCTTCCGCTGGGGGAACAACTACTTACTCTAGACTAGTTCTAACGTTAAGACCACCAGTCTTCGAACCCAGATGTGAAGAAACTGTCATGTCTTCTCCCCAGCATGTAGGCGTTTCTTAGTGAGCATAAACTGGCAACCCTCAGACTACACCCGTCGACACTGGTGACCTACGATTCAGGAGTTGAAAGCTACCACATTAGGTGCTATTAGGTAAGTTACTGCTGCTTCTACCTCGCTAACTGACATGACTTATCTTCCATTCTCCTTCCTCAGCGAAGGTAGGTCTACAGATGAACTCAGTTCGTGAATATAGGTATTAGCCGTTTCAATGGTAAACCAGATATTCCCTGGTGGGACAACAGTTGCCGAACATCTTAACTTGACTCATCTCATCGGGATATAGCTGCTCCAAGGTCCATTTGTTGCATCTTTGCATCGTCTCTGTCAATGGATACAATTATGCGGACCCTAGCCACGGTTTGTTTGCGAACCATTCTATCGTACTTCGTCACAAGATTCCACAGACAGAACCCCCCTTCTCTAAGCTGTATATATCAGTCCTCCACGGTGCTGCCTTGAAGCTTTGACGACCAAATCAGAAAACATCAGGTTCCTTGTTGCTTCTTAGTCAGGTCATTTTACCGACAAGCCGAATGAGCAACTTCATGCCGGAAACTGTTTTTCCTTGCTGTGTCACCAGGGCTACTACTTACTTCTCAGAACGAGGTTTGGGACCTGCTGTGGTCTCTGAAATGGTACCCTCAAAGAATGTAGGATCTTCAATAGTCGAGTAGTCCCTTATCATACCTAGAAGTACATACAGTCCAACCTTTAGGTCGACAATCTCAAGGGACCAGTGGGCGAAATGGTTGATGGGCATTCCTTGTCAGCCCTTTGGCTTTTACGCGCGGACGGCTTCCTCTTATACTCTCTTTGTGAATGGAAACTTGGCAAATCATGAAGAGTGCAACGTGTAAAACGCCTTAATCATTCGCGCCTCGGTATCTGTTGAACTCCCTGACAATAGACATGAAGTTAGGTTGTGCTGTCCTGGGTAGGGTTGCTCCTGGGTCGGGATGGACTCCTCACAGTTATGGTTATTCTGTGGAACGGTAAAGTTGGAATCAGGCAAGGTAGAAGTATTGAATATCCCAAACTTCTCTGACTAGGGGCTTCGGTAACAGACGACTTACCATCTCCCTCGCTACGGCATATCTACCATTACAATCGCTTCGAGGAGAATGGACAGTCAAGTGTCTCCGACATGGGGAGCGATCAGGTCTGGGCGCGGAACGTGCCTCTTCCTTCTTGCTAGTTGGTTCTTTTGCCGTCTTGTATGCGTCTACTAGGGAAAATCGATGCTCGGGATAGTCAGACGTGATACTCCGGGTGAGGGTGCCCTTCCACGGATTCAAGCTGACTGTAGGTTCAGGTGGCGCCAATTTGAGAGCTAGTGAAATTTCTCCCTCTGTTTTCCATTCTGGCGATCTCATCCTATAAGGGCCCTTGGCTACGTTAAGGCCCATGAAATTCGTTGTTTACCTAACGCCCTAACCTCATCCTAACCCCTTATAAATCGCGTAACTTAACCCATATAAATCGCGTTACCTAACCCCAAATGAATCGCGAGTCGTAACCCCATGTAAATCGCTTAGCTCTAACTCTAAACTTGAGGTTGTAGGGTCAAGGTAGATACCGAGAACCTGAGCCTGAACTTAACCTAGGGTTAAGATAGAGATGCAGATTGTAGATATGGATAAAGAGGGACTGAAATCTCACCAGCCAACTCAAGTCCTCGAACCTAGGGTAGTGTTAGATCCCACGGAGAGCGCACGTTATCGGGGGTTTCACTGTAGATTAAGCCCGAGGATCAACTGACCCTGGCAGACACGTTGCTGAAGGCAGGAATCTAACCGGTGAAGTAGAGCACACAAGTTCTGTGCTGACGAGTTTCGCTCCAACATGAAGTAGGCACTTTACGAGCGTTGTCCTCGAAAGCTGTGGTAAGCGGTCGGTCTGCCGCAGCGTGAAAGACGGATAAGTCAGTTGTCGCCGAAAAACCAAACCAGAGAGATTTGTGGGCATTCATTACACCCTATCTCTGCCTGCCCCAGCACTACTGTCGCACAGAATAGTTCCATTACAGTGGACGGAGAGATGAAAGGGGCTCAGGAATATTCCCTTCCTGGAACGGCAAGGCAAAACAACACGTCTACTATCAGTGTTTTCTACAGATAGCAGGTAAAAGGGGTGGGTAGTTTTGTATGCTGCGCTGTTCATGATATACACCTTGCTTTCATCCACGAAGAGGGCACAGTGGTAAACCGTTAAAATCCAAAGGGACATGACAAGGTGAGCGGCTCAACCGCCTACTAACCTCATTGAGATTGTCACTGGGACTGGAGTGTATAGACTTCTAGGTACGGTAAGAGACCTTCGACTGGTGAAGGTCATGGGTTCCTTCAAAGTGCCATTTCAGAGCTCTAAGTAGGTCTTAAGGTTTGCTCCGTATAGTAGGTAGCATCCCATGATGACGCGGTAAGGACAGGCAGTCCCCAGAATGAAACTGAGCATTTGGCTCTGATCGGTAAAGTGACCGGACTAGATAGTACCCGGTAACTCGACGTTCTCTGGTCTGGCCGTCAAACTTCAAGGCAGCCCCTTGGGCGACTGATAAATTCAGATGCGAGGAAGAGGATTCTGTGTGTGTAATCTCGTGACGAAGTGCGATGTACACGGTCACAGAGAACTGAGTCTAGTGTTCATACGACTGTATCCATCAACAAAGATGGTGTGAAGACGAGACGAACCGACTTTTGGAATGACCATATCCCTGACAAGGTGAGCTAAGTTGAGACGTTCCGAAACTGTTGTCTCATCAGGAAATATCTGCTTTACGGTTGGTATGGCTGATACTGGTATTCACGAACCGTGTTCGCCTGTCTTCCCTCCTTCGTTGATGAAAGAGAAGGAAAGATTGGTCGTATTGGTTAGAGAGGTAGAAGAGGCAGTAACTTTCCTGATGGCGCTTAACGTGGTAGTTTCAACTCCTGAATCGTAGGTTCTCAGTGTCGACGAGTGCAGTCTGAAGGTTGCCTGTTCTGTTGCTCATTGGAAAAGGCTGCACATTGGTGAGAAAATGTGACAATTTCCTCACATCTAGGTACAAAGCCTCGCGGTGCTGATGTTAGAACTAGCCTCTGAGTGTGTAGATGTTCCCACAGCGGTAGTAGTGTTAGGATGTCTATCTCGAGGTAGGTGAGGGCACGAAACAACGTTTGTGTCTGCCATATGGGGCGATAAGACGGATTCGACAATTCTCCGTGAACTCATTTCTGCAAAAGCCCCTGATACAGGGTTGGGAGGGTGGTAGGTGTAAGTCATCGGGTTGGACCAGGCTACTGAGAGTGTATACATTGAACCTGACACATTAAGGTAATAGAATACATTCACTACTTATTCCATGACATTGCAAACATCTGTGAAAAAGGTTCAATGGCTAACTATACTGGGAGGTGATCAAAGACACTGTCAAGGAAAAGAAAACTTACGGGGTTAAGAACCGACATAAACAATGCAGAATAAAAATACTACCTAAAAAGTTCCAGTTCTAATTGGTTTCGTACATGTGGAAATCGTGATACTGTAAAAGGGAAAGACGATAGTAATGGTGTTTAAATTAAAATTAACCTGTGTTGTTAGCATACCAATGCTTAGCTTAGCATAATGTCGTGTCAAGTCATGTAATTTTAAGACCATTGGCCCAGGGTCAGTGTGTAATTGGAAGCGATTTTACTCCTTATACTATTGTACTGTTACACAGCCAAACAAAATCAGTGCATTCTTAGTGGTTAAACACTACTTAAGTTTGCACTTTATTCACCTTGAGTTATATCTAACAGCGATTTCCATCCGGTCTCTCATTTTGTAAGCAAACTCGACTGTTCGAATAACCGTTTCCAAAATGCACTTGCCATAATATCGTGCATGACACAATGCGAGTCTTCATGGCCAGGGTCAATGCACATTCGGAAGCAAATCCAGCTTCGTAAATGGTACTGTGGTAATTAATGGGAAGTACGGTATCAGTAGGTATAATCCTGCTCTAAATGAACTATCGCAAGTACCTATTAATGGTCTGGTGGCATGAAAATTACATAGTTGGGCATTTAATGCCAAAAGCATTAAACTATAGAAAATAGCTGCAATTAATTCCCATCAATATCCATCAAATATTGACTATTTTACAGGGTAATTTCTATTTCACTTTTGTATCATGAATAAACATAAGATAAATTTGCAAATTTGTGACGTTAAAAGATAGCCATACCTTATATGGCTTATGTTAGCCTGTGTTCTTCCAACCTTGATTTCAAGGACACTTCTAGCGTTGTTATCCACTGAGGGATTTATTATGGAAGTTAAAATTGTTTCCTTGAAAAATATTGATATCACTCACCAAATTGTAAACTATCTGACCAGTAGTTAAGAGATAATATAGGGTTAACAAGAAATTTCAACATTGTGCTACACTCCACATCATTATTTTGCATATGCAATGAGTTACTTCAGAAACCATCAATCTTTGTAAAGGTTTATCTTGAGAATGGTAAAAGGTATTGTAATATTTCCAACGGATCCTTCCTTGGGAGATTTCATTCTTTAACTTCCAAGTGAAAAGGCTCTTTTGGTAGCATGTCACCATAACTAAGCGTAAGCTTATTACAAAAGTAAATTTATCCTTTAGAAATTAAAGATCATAACTGTATGAATTCGGAGATTAAGACGTGCTTTTCTCTTGTTATAATATAAATTTAAATAAATTAAGTAAATTTAAATAAATTAAGTAAATTTAAATAAATTAAGTAAATTTAAATAAATTAAGTAAATTTAAATAAATTAAGTAAATTTAAATAAATTAAGTAACTTTAAATAAATTAAGTAAATTTAAATAAATTAAGTAAATTTAAATAAATTAAGTAAATTTAAATAAATTAAGTAAATTTAAATAAATTAGGTAAATTTAAATAAATTAAGTAAATTTAAATAAATTAAGTAAATTTAATTGAAATAAATAAAATTTAAGTAAATTAATTAATTAATTAATTAAAATAAATTAAAACTAAATTAAATTAAAATTAAAATTAAAAATAACTGAAATTTAAACCAATTTTTGTAAATAAAATTTAAATTTAAGTTAAATTTAAAATCCACAGCAAACTATGGACGGAGGTTGGGGATGGTAAAACTACCTATTTGTCCCCCATTTGTCCCCCATTTTGAATCCAGCTACATGCTGTTGCCTCGTATTTCTCAAATCATTTTGATTTGCCATGGAAAAGGACCAGGTTCAACCCCCTAGGGGTAGAGGTTATCAACACGACACTCTGTTTGAACTCTTTTACAGATAGACAAATACTGCTGTAAACAGTTTACTGCTGGCTGTTAAACGACAAAATAAAAAAAAATACCATTTTAAGCAATTGGGATTTAGCAATTACAAAGTTCACGTCAATGCAATTTTGGTGGTTAATACTTAGCTATCACTGTCACAATACTTAGCTTACACTCTTACCTTTACCCTCTTCTTAAGTAAGTCGTCAGAACATATTTATCAGAGGAATACCTAAAATGAAAGTCGAACTTTTAACGTCGATAACAAACTTTGTGGGGTGATAATGTCAACCTATTGTTAGACCAGGAATTAAAGTAAGCAATTAGAAGTATAATTTAGAGGTATGATTTTGTGCTGCTTTGAAGCTTATATCACTCAATGTGAATATCCTAAAACTTTCACATCTTTAAGCATAACATCAGCCATAAGAAAAAACCTCATTTAGCTAATTTAAAAACAAAACATTTAAAACAAATTGTAAACTGTATGGAACACATACAGTTGTGGTTCTGTAACATCTTAATAGACTTTCTGTATATGTCCGCACACTTTACAAATGGTAGTCTGATCCTTGTTACAACCAAGTCATATCTCAAAAACTGAACGAAGTATTGAGGTTTTTGAATTGTGCCGTTTTGTAATTGAATTATTTGTCACAGGTGGTTTTTCACCCACGATGAAATATTTTATGTGATAATAAACTTTATTGTTGGCAGTAACTGAAGAGAAGTGCATGCTAGTAAGCAAGTACAGCTTTATCAGCGGTATCATTTGTTACCACCATAGGCTGACTACAAACCTTTTTGCTACTCATTAAAATTTAATTCATTGAATCCTAGTGAACATAAGATGCTTGTTGGTATAACTTCTTGGAAGAGAATTAAGGTTCTGATTTGATGCTGATTTTACCACACTCATTTAAATTCAAATTTACTGGAGAGTTAGTAATACAGTTTGCGTGTTCCTGGATATTCCGAGGTGGATTTTGGTTGTTTTCATCCAAGAACATCTAAAGTTTTCCTTCTGAATTGACCTCCTTTAAAATGTTTGAATTCTTGTACTGTTACCACAAATTATTTATAATTATGTGTAAATGACTTCGAAATCATTTGAAACTAAAAGCTTGAAAATGTGACAATGAAAGCTACGGTAATCGACTTTTGAACCCATTCTGTAGATTTGCTTGTGTGTCGAAGTCATCCTAATGTTGAGTATTTAGAGGGCAAGATGGGTTTTTCATCCAAGAGTCATAGTGTGTACATCGTCCTCCCACTTCGCAGACCGGAGTAGGCTATATAGACTTGTGTGTTCCTGCTACGGTGATGGTCCTTTGAATATAACCATTTGGGTTATTCATTAAACTTGGGTTGCTGAACTGTGCTCGCCTCCCTCAACGAATAAAGACCATGGATAGATTAAAGGGAGAATGCACTCACCCCAATAAAGAATTGTATAATAGACTATCCTATTTCCTGAATGGATCTTGAGAATCATGTGACAGTATTTTTCTCACTTAATTGTAAAATTTACAAGGAGCAACTGCTTGGTTTACCTTGAATATGCAATATTTATGTCCTAAAATATTATGAAAGATACTTGGAAGAGAAATAAGAAGAAATTTTTAACATTTAGCTACTGTTTCAAAATAAGTTTGGGGCGACTGCTTTTGACCTTTAACTACATAGGTTACCTTCCCTTGAAAAGGGAAGTGGATTCGTATCGGTAGTATAATGCGGTGCACACACTATGAATCTACGGTTTTCCCATCTAAATTGACCTTCTGCAAAATTTTTCGGAAAAAGGAAGGCCATAAAGCTTGGTATATGTGAATTGATTTTCATAATTGTAAAAAATACACGTTTTGAAACATTTTTATATTTGTGGACTGTGTAAATAATGTGTAAACAACACTGCGTGTTTTGCTATTAATGTAATCCAAGCAATAAATTTCATAAATTGAACAAATGTATCTACTATATATAATATATTATTTTGTGCGTTTGTCTGTCTTACTTTGCATGAATTTCCTTGGGAACGTAATGATCTAAATTATGATAACGCTTAGGTTAAAAGAAGGTCTAAGCTCAAATGAAGTTCTGATATGTAAGAGGGGTACTTATTCTAAGCATTCTGATGAAATTTGCATTGAAATCTGATGTGTGGTTATCCGGATATTAGCAGTTAAAGTTGTCACAGTTTTAACACAAAGTGAACTTGAAGCAAGCACATATGACATAGCCAATGTTCTCCTCCTCCACATGTTATCGGATTGTCATTGCAATAAGATACTCGTAACCCTTTTAACCAACATCCTGCTCCCTAGATTCACTTACAAATTGTCGTGCTGATGATGTAACAACCGAGTATGACCTGTCTAGAGGGGAACATGTTCTTTACTGTCTTCTCATATGAAGCCTAATTTAGTTATTCTCCTTTGCAAATCAAGAAAAAAAGGAATGCAAAAATGTGGAGGGTGGAAATTTTAACAGCCTTCTTTTCTCGTACATGACTGTTAAGATGGAACCTTATAACTACCGTCCCTAAATACATTCTCATCCTTCAGACAAGAGATCCCAATAATAAAGAATACCTTTTCACTGTCGTCACGTTTTTCATAACAGCAGGGTGGTAGGATGGTGGCAGGCCAGTTGCCAGTCAAGGAACTGAAGGGGGCAAAATAGGAAGAATTTTTTAGAGAGGGCCTGACATGCCAACATGCATTAGAGCAATGGTAATTTGAATTTTCTAGCTGGGAAGTTTTTCCTGTCGGGGCTCCGCCCCATTGGCTACGGGTTTGGGGTTAAGCTGAACGTTCACATTGACAAATCAATCGAAGTCAAGAGGTAGTACCACTAGGAGGGGGCGCAAAACACACACTCTCCACTAATGCTTTGAACATGGGCGGTTCAAACATGTTCAATCAATTAAAACTGAGGCTCAGAGGATTTTTGTCATTGTAACCGACAATGTGTCGTCACACCCCAGCTACTGACGACCATCATAAGGCATAATAGTTCGACAACTGAGAGTCAACCACCTGAGTAGAAATTAAAGTTAGGGAAAATGATGTCCTGCCATCTGGACTGAAGCCGCTTGTCTAGCTGTCTGCACGGCAGAAAAGCAGTTGAGCATTTCCCCTAGTTATTGGCGGAGGAACTACAAGTTTTTAAAGTCAGGATTATGAAACGAAAACTTATGGCACCAAAACTTCTGAAAATTACTCTGTTAATGGGTAGGCGGTAGCATTATTTGATACTATGTAGGCAGTCCCTTGTGTTAAGAGTTTTTCGAAACAAGTGTTCTTACCGGACATTGCGTCTTTTCAGTAGACCAATGGCATCTTTGTGGTGTTGGGATAGGTTAATGACCGCAGACACTTTGTTGGGTTTGCTATGTTAGGTTTTCTCAACCTTTAACTAGACATGTTTCTGTTCTTGGTTTTAGATTTTGAGTTAATTAAAATGGGTAGGCAGTAGCATGATCTGATACTACGTAGGCAGTCCCTTGTATTAAGAGTTTTCGAAACTAGTGTTCTTAACGGAGTACGAACATTGCGTCTTTTAAGTATATAGACCAATGGCATCTTTGTGCTGTGGGATTGGGCTAATGACCGTAGTTACTTTTTAGTACTTTCAACCTTGAACTAGGCATGTTTCTGCTCTTGGTTTTAGATTTTGAGCTTCATCATTAGTGGAACTTTTTAGTTTATCCGACCTGGTCTTCAAGTAGAGAAATTAGCTCTTTTAGAGAGCCTCGATAAGAGAATCGAGATGGCAATCTTCTTCAGCCTCGTGAGTTGTTTGTTAACCGCCACTCGTAGTATAGATTGAAAGGAAGGGTTTAAGCAAAAAAATTAGATTTTCATATGTGAAAGAGGATTTAAACCTACGCACTTTGGTGAAACTTTCATTTGAATCGGACATGTAGTACTCAAGATATCAGCAAATGAAGTCATGACATTTGTGACCCAAAGTGAGCTTGAGGCAAGCAGTGGTTATATCTCTTTCTCACATTGATGATAAATGCTTTGTTTCCTTTGTTTTCTTCAATCTGTTGTGCTGACCTTGAAGTTTATAGGGATAGGACCTCACCATGGGACTGAATGTAAAGTTTGTAAAATTCCCATGCTTCTCATGCAATCAATCACATTCCGATAACGTGGGATTGGGGAGAAGAAAATTGGTGGTAAAATTTAAAGAAAAAGAAAAGACTGCTCATTAGTTTGAGGTAACGACGTCAAGTGTGCTTGCTTCAAGTTCATTGTGCGTTGAAGATATGACAGCTTTAACTGCTAATATCTTGAGAACCACACATCCGATTTCAATGCAAATTTCACCAGAATGCTTAGGATAAGTACCCCTCCATCATTTGAAAACCTAATTTGAGCTTAGATCCTTCTTTTAACTGGCAAACTGGATAATCTTTTAGGTTGGGCGCCCTCTATGCTGGGAACGGTAGTTTCGGAAAAATTTGACACAGATTCAGGATCTCCCGAATCCCGATATTGAATGCCAGTGTCTCAGCAGGGATTTTTTTTTTAGCTCTGCAGCGTATCCTCATTGTCATAATTAATCCTTTTAGGGCTCTGAGAATTGACATTCTGGTTGGTTTAGTGGGGGAGCTTTGAACATTAAAACCCCAAACGAGAGCTATTTTCTCTTTGCCCGACCAGGGAGTTGTTACGATTCCGGCAGTAGTCTAACGGAGAGGTTTTAAGTGAAGTGTTCGGTTTGTTCCGCCTTCAGACAATTTTTGGCAGTTTTAATGCAGCCTTTTATGACTGTACTAATAATGCTACCTCCAACCCATTTTAGTTAATTAAAAAATATAAGCAATTCTGAGCTAACCTTTCTAAGACAAGATCTCCAAGAAATTCTAAAGAGTGAAACTCCTCAGCTCAGAATTGCTTAAATTTTTAAATTAATTAAAATGGGTAGGCGGTAGTATTATCTGATACTACGTTGAAGAAACCTAACATAGCAGTACTACAAAGTATCTGTGGTCATTAACCCATTTAACAGCATAAAGATGTCATTGGTCTACTTAAAAGACGCAATGTCCGTTAAGAACACTTGTTTCGAAAAACTCTTAAGGGACTGCCTACGTAAAATCAGATAATGCTACCACCATGTGCTTTGTCTTTTCTTCGGAATTTAACACGTAGGTTTGATTGCATTGCGCATTCCTTCGGGCATCTCTGATGCATAACGGAAGAAAATACATGTATATTCCTTCACAAAAATAAAATTATCAGTCTCTCTCTGTACTAGCACTAAAAATGCTAATTGGAAATCATTATCTGAGATCTCCACTGGTTTCTTTCCTCCCACTACCCGACCCGTGGCCTTGACAGACTGACAGTACAGTTCTCCCTTACTCGGTTACTCGGTTACTCTACAATCCAAATTGCCGTACCTTTCAGTGTGGAGCTGACCACGTTCAAACTATAAGGCGCTTTTGGCTGATCTCAGTTCCGGGCCGGAATCTTTCAATGTTCATTGCCGGGCGGGCAATCTCAATGTTTTACTCTGTTGGCATAGTCATTTGAGGTTGGTTCCATCCTTGTCTCGCTTCATATGAATAAATCCTGAGGGCCCTTTGGGGCTGCTGTCTGGAACAATGTACAGGAGAAAGTTGCTGTCAGTGGCATTTTTGTTAATTCCAGCCTGAGTGTAACTATTCGATCAACAAAAAAAAATTCCTTGTCTCTCTTCATTTGAGTTTTACCATTTTGGGTGGGCCCTTTAGGGATGCTGTCTAGGGCCCTGTACAGGAGGAAAATGCTTTCATCGGTGTTTCAGCGTTCTACCCTGCAATTTTTAATCATTCTGAGTAGTTTTCATCCTTGTCTTTCTTTACGTGAAATTTAAGCATTTTGAGCCATCTATTTTGGGCCCTTAAGCCAGTCGCACAGGATGGGCCCTGCAGCATCACCGATTCTTCCATTTTCAGGCACGGATCCAGAAATTTCGAAAAGGGGGGGGGGGCTGAAAGCCCCCTTCAGTATTCTCCTAGATTAACATTATGCTAATTTTTGGGTATTTAGAATTGTTGATGTGGCGAAAAAGGGGGCTGAGGCCGGGAAAGCCCCCCTTTGATCCGCGCCTGATTTTAGACACATCCTAACATCATCAGATCATCAAACTTTCTTCATTTTCATGTGATTAAATCAACAGGGCTGACGGTCTGTATGTGATATTTGTCTCGAGGGGTTTAGATACAAAATAGTGCTTATTTTGCTTCTTTTTTTATACTAGATCCCAGTGTTCTCCACAGGGGTTTTTAGAGAACGACCAGCCCCTAGTGAAAATGGCCGCCCCTCAAAAATAGTTGCCACCCTCCAAAAATTTTCTCCGTCCCTCTAAAAACACACCCTCAAATTTGTTCTCATAGCATTTTTTAGCAATTACCTTCTATAGTTAACGAATGTCCACGTTGCTTCCTAAGCATGAGAAAAAGAATGAGCAAAAATAACCAGTTACGCAACACCATTTGGTGGCATTGACAACCAACAATTTTTCGGGATTTGTTTTGTTTCAAAATCAGAATTAGGGTTCGAAAAAAGGTTAGGGTTCAGTCCCCAAGGCATAATCTGTTGTAAAAAAAGTAGAAAAGATCCGGAACACAGTTTTCAGAAGCTATGACATCATTAATATCCAAGGTTTTCATTGCCAATGAGTCCTGCATAAAATGTATATGCCGTCCGTTCTGTTGGGGATTCCATTGTCCCCGAGCCCACACTACTGTTTCTTTCGACTGCGTATAAGCAGCAGGCGTATGCATGGCCAACCGAAACCTCGAATCAGGGAGTTGTTAACTACCTGCTCGAATCAACGATAATTTCACAACTTCCCGAACACTTTGTTTCAACTGTTTTGTTAATCTGTTTCGTCTTAGTTGTCAATATCATAAAAAGATCACAACTGTGAAGCCAATATTTCCCAGTTACCCTCCTCTAGGCCCCTACCCCCACTTCGCCCCACCAACATCCCATCCCTCCCTTCTCTCCCCATTTTTTTGCTCTCCTTCATTTTTCAACATCGCCAATGGCGTCCCCAAAAGTTCTGTGGGGGAACTCTGCCCACTGCCCCCTGCTGGCTACGCCAGGCTGCTCTAGAATGCACCAGATCGCTTTCTTCCAGGGGCTTCGCCCTGGGACCCCAACAGGGGACCTTTATCCGTCCCCTGTACCCCTGGCTGAAGCCTGGCGCAAAGCGTTCACGAAAGTACTTGTGCATCTTGATCAATACTATTTCAACAGATCGCCGCCCCATTGACCGTTAGCGCGGCGCTGATCGAGTAGCCTACTTTTCTTGTTGTTGTGATATTACTGCTCTGAAAACCAGAAAACTGTCATTGATTCCCTCATACCTACAACAAATCAATTACAATTACACTGCTCTTTATTTTAACCAAATTATTACCGTAATATTGTAACGAAAAAACTAGAGGGTCTGTGTCCTCTCGGTGGTATGGGAATTTCTGTGATTGACATGATGAGAAAGGCAGAACACAGGGCTGATCTAGGAGCAAGGGATCCTGTGTGTCTGGAAGCAGTGGCGCCGGCACGGGGGCATGGGGGAATTTTTGCAAAATTCTAAAATGACCCCCAAAGGCGTTTTAACTATAGATTTCTGTAGGGGTAGGGTGAGGTGTGTTTTTGACCGAGTGATGGATCTATTGTAACCATTTTCTGTCACAAATGGTTCTCAAACTATCTGAATTATCGCAAATTTTTCGCAAACTATCAAAATTTTCGCTCGCTTCGCGCACTTTAAACCTTACCTCAATAGTGTCCTTATTATTAATAATTTCCGGTAGCAAATCCCTCAGAAGCACAGCAACAAAAGTTGAAAGCTGTTTACGAATTCTCAGGTAGGTAAAAGACTGGCTTTATGATTGGCAAATGGGTTTGTTGGAGAATTGAAAGTGTCTCGATGCAGAGCATGAATGCAGGTTTTGTCATGGTTATCTTATTTAATGAAAAATTTCGGCGCTCTTTGTGCGCATTCGTCACGGTTTTCACTCTATTTAATGACCATTACTAAGGTTATAATACATGCAACTACTCTGATTACAACTTTTCCGAAAAACAGAAGTACATCTCCAACCTCTGTCGGTGCTATGGATCTTTTTTAATATGTAGCATGATGTCGAAGGTTGAAAGTACGTATTTGCCGTTGTACAATTTTCAAAAATTTTTACGGAGCGCTTCGCGCTCAGCCATTACCGGTATAGATGGTGATTGTTAATACACTTAAGACGAAAAAAACATTCTGAAATGCGCTTTTTAGTCCTTAACTCCTTTTGCTTTACCTATCAGAGAGGTCTAATATCACCTCCCTGCACCTATACTCTCCCTCCCATTCCCCATTGCTGGAAGCTGTTCGTCTGGATTTTCGTTCAAACTTAGTAAAAATACGATAGTTGTAAAGTGCTCGGCATCACACTCTATAGTATTATTTGGATGTCAGGTAATAATCATCATATCAGTGCCCCATTTTATACAATCAATCCCTTTATGATATTGCACAATGAAGCATAGGAAAATTTTCGAAATAGTCCAAGAATGTTTCTGTGGACTCCACTTAATTATGGATATTTTTCAGCCATATATGATCAGTTCTAAAAATATCCCAGAGATAGCACCCTGTTGCATCTAACAATCTTAAATTAACAAAAAAATTGCAAATTGCAAATTTACAAAAATTGAAAATTGGAGGGGGACAACTCCTCCCCTTATATCCCTCCCCCAGGACGGCACCTTCATGTAGTGACAAAAAGGATTCAACACTGCTGTATACAATCGTAGGGACGCACAAAAGGTACAGTTTACTCAGACTTGGGGGGGGGGGCTGAGGTGGCATAACGACGTCATCTGTTCTGCCCCCAATCACCAGACCCCGGCGGCGCCGCCGCCGGGGTTACTGTCTGGAAGTTTCACAACAGTGGGATTAATCACAGCCGAGTTGGTTCCGTTGTTGAGTTAGATCAAAGGGGAGGGACCTGGGGTGTTAACAAAGTTTTGTTATTGGGCAGGATGGAAAGCAGGGCTTGTTGTGAACTTTCAGCTGAGCTTGTAAAGAAAGTTCATCATCGGTGAAAACTTGTTGCAATTACAGAGAGCGGGAGAGGTCAAGTCGTCAAGCGTTCGTTCAATATTAGGCTACCTGAGAAAAGTTCCAATTTCAACACCTGTAAAGTAGAACAAATTTGGTCCCAGACAGTAAAAATTATACCTACTAGGTTTATTTCTAGCACTTCCTCCAATTTAAAGGAAAAACCCGTCTTGTGCACGTTCTGGGCAAACTGTTCGAATGGCCTGTACTAAGTGTACTTGATCCGGCTCTTGATCCTCACAATGCTGTGTGTCAGCCGTGTATTATGCATTGTACACGACTGACTGCACAAGACATCAATGAGAATTTGAGAGAGAGAGAGAGAGAGGGGGGGGGGGAGAGAGAGAGAGAGAGAGAGAGAGATCATAAAGATTACAGTTTTTCAATTTATGATGTTTATCAAAGTGCAGTTACCAATTCAAGTGTTAGGAGAGGTATATAGGATATTCCTATATATGTCAGGGCCGATTTAAAGGCCCGAGCCTCGAGCATCACGACAGAAATGCCATTTTTGGGACACGACTAAAGCGTATTGCACTGAACGAAAAAGTTGGTATGATTCTTCATGGTTTGGTTTATAATGGCAATGCCCAAGGAGCAGGTTCAAAGTAATTTCTAAAAATGTCCAGCATGATTATTGGCAGATCGGGTACCGTTTGTGTTCACCAATAATTCCAGAGCCTATATTGGTGGTGGGTTTTCATTTTGATTTTCTTCGCACACTTTCAGCAAGTACTCCTAAAGGGGTACTGTGTATAGTCCAACGTACCGACAGTTTTCTTTTAATTATCAAAATGTAAATTTGGATGAATGTTATAAGTAACTTATTTCAAAGCTAATGAATGGCAAGGTCTGTGAGATATACTCCACACGTTTCGCACATACAATAATGAAGAAACAGTAAATATGTATCAGCACGTACGTCAATAAATCACTCATTCAATCATAACCACTTTTGCTAGATACACACAATTGCTAGATATGTGCTCCAATTTCTGATTACGTCCCAATGTACTTTGAAACACCACAACCTGTTGTGACATTTGCCTACCATAACACGACCTACTCAAGTTCTTCGAAAGTCAAACCAGCAAGCTAGTAAATTAGTTATACTCCATGACAGCTCCAGAAGATCAAAACAGGCTAAGTGGAAACTCCCTGGTCAAACTAACCAGCTAGTCTTATGGAAAAGTTGGTTGACTTAATTATAGAATCATTAAAAGCAACAGACGAAGTTTTTAAAAGGGAGGGCAAATTGAGTGTGAGAGTGGGAATAGAGGATATTATACCAAGGGGCATGAACGAAGGGCTCCCACAAGGCACTCCCAGAAACTATGGGATCCAAGGTCCGTCTGAGGTTCCTGGTATTGTCCAGGGGGCAATGCCCCGGTGGGATACTATACGGAAGGCAAAACCTGTGGAAGCTTTGGAATATTTGCAGAATTGTGGGCGTTAGACTGAAGGATGCAACTATCTGCAAACTGCTTTTGATAACACTGAACAGACCATCAAAAGCATTTTTTCGGGCCAACTGCTGGTGTATTTGATGACCCCGTTCTGAATGTGAATGGGAAGGTTGGGCGTTGGTAAGGTCTGAGGCTTAGTAATATAATATCTTACTCTATGGAAGGTGTGGGACCTTCAGACCTAGTACCTTCAGACATGTGGAGAGTCTGTTGAAAAGAATTATGATACTGTCGTGAGTAATATGTCTGTCCAATTGCTCTTGGGTATAGGCTACATAGTTCACTCCCATAGGCGTATGGGACCATTTGGATTGGGATGGCATTTTTCGCCAGAATCTTCTAGTCTTGTTAGAAGAAATTTGCCAGAATTTTTACAGGTTTTACCCAAATTCTGTGAATTTCGAACATACAGTGCCCCGCCTGCATGTCCCCCTTCCGCGTTATACGCCTATGTTCACTTAGACTGGGCCACGAGAGACTTGGTCAACTAAGTCTAATGTTCATTAACTTCATTCCCAAATCAAACTTCCTCTTGCTTAAAGCGGGCGCAGCCCACAGGACATACAGGTTCGAGCAAAAAAATATTGACTCAACTGTATTCAATTGGGGCTGAGTACAAAATATCAAACGTTTGCCCCTTCCCACCCCCATAGTAATGTATTTGCATAAAAATAGCAAAATATTCAGCTCGAATGGAACGGGGCTGCAACCTCACTCCCGTCATACCTCGTACATTTTACATACAGGCTGACAGGGAGGGGGAAATTTGTAGGTGTAGGTTAAGGGGTCGGAAACAAAAGGCTGGAATCAATTTCCAGGAAATGCTTGCAAAATCAATGTGGGCGTAGATATGAATTCAGTTCGGAATTCAACTCGAAACTGAATTTCGTCAATGAAGGAAGACCCAGACCTTTCGTGACCCCACTAGCAGTTTCATGCTTTCAATATTTAACCACATCAGCTCACATGTATGATATTACATTAAGGTAAACATGAAACTAGTATATCGACACGCCACCAGCAGGCTAAGTGCTGAGAATGAAAGCCACGGGGTTATAGTGTGATGTTGCGCTACAGTACCGTTCATGTGCCATTCCATTCACAAATCTAGTTTGGGTAACCTGCTTAAACTTGGTTCAATTTGAATTTCGAAAATCATTTTTGTCAAAACGTTAGTTTCAATAACCCACGAGAACACAAAAATGCGCGTATTATAACGAAACAACAAACAAAAGGATTTTGCCAAAACTTAGTTGGAAACAGCAAAGTTTAATTATGTATGGTAAAAGCTTCCATTTTATAAAACTAGGAGCGCTGTCACCCCGGTTCTTTGCTCACATACGTGGATGACATTCATGAGAAGGTTTAGCCAGTGAGGTGCCAAAGAGCAGCTCCAAGGTCAAAGTAATACCCTCGTTCTGTAGTTGCTTAGCTCAGTTGAGCTTATCGTCTATACATCGACGATTCACTTAGAAGGCAAAATGCCCCTAGAGGGGTAGACGAAAAGGCCAAATAAAGCACATCCCTGGCAACAGAGGTTATTCTGGCAAAAAGAGGTACAAGGTTGAGATGAGAAAGCTAGTGTGACTTTGGATGGTTCAGTGGTCCCGGGTTCTAGACACAATTTTGTTGACAGGTTGATTAGCGTTATTGGAGAAACAGTTATCTTCGTCGTCTGAACAACGAGATGTTTGATCCATTATGTGATGTGACTGCGGATGAAGAAGGAAAAATTCTGAAAATAGTAAAAATGCTCTATTTAAACCACCAAAAGATCACACTGGGCATTTTCATACCATCGGTGTTTGCAAGAGAGAAGCATATGGGCAACGCGACTGAAGGCGTGTCTCACTGTAAAATTTGCCATACCTCCTTTTTGATGCCCTAATTTAAAGGGACTCTGATACAGAGTTATTGCTTTGTTGCAATTCACAAATTTTACTTTCATGGAAGAATTTTGCTGAAATATTTGAGGAACTCTTATACGTTACACAAAGGACCGTGAGGAAATCCTCGCTGGTATATTCTTACAATGCTTTTCCCACAGCCAGGATTTCAGTTATGGCTACCACCACAACGTCTAAAAAAGCCTCAGAGGCCTCAAAAGCCACTTTAAAATAACTTTACGGGGTAAGGTGCAGTTGCGTGCATGTACAGTGGGTTGGGGATGTGTTCGTTTATGTGCCACAAAAATTATTGCAATATACTTTGTATGTTCCGGCCAATTCATTGAATGAATCCCCCGGGAGCTTTCATAGTCATAGTCTCCCTCTAAAAACAATTCTGGTCACACCGCTGTTGGGTGGCAATATTGGTGTTGGACAACAGGTTTTCAAGAAAGCACCATCTTTGCAATATTAAACATGTACTTACTAGCTTTAGCAAACTGGAAAGTGGGTCAAGGAGTTCAGAGTAAAATTTAATCTGTTCTCACGTAGCTGTCAAATTGGGTTTGGTTTATGTTACTGAGTGACATTTATCATGATCAAGTGTTTTGTTGTCGAGATAAGTTAGATTACCCCTTGTCTATTATTTCATTGAATAAAACAATCACGTCACGTTGCGTCAAATCCCTTTATTATTGAAAGTTTTATCTTCTGGATTTCCAATTTTTGTGCTAGACTTTGTGAAAACCACAAAAAAAAAAAAAAAAAAACACACACACACACACACACACAAAGCATAACAATATGTTAAAGAGAAAGTATCACAGTTGTGACAAACTCACCAACTTTCCGACTATGAAAGATTTTGCTTACTTTAAATTTCACTCTCCCTTTATTGCATTTCAAATTACAAAACGCTTTTAAAAAGGAACTTCCCTTAAGAATAGAGGTGTTACTTCAGTAAAGACTACCTAGAAGTAGATAGTGGAGGGACTTGTGTCTTGTAATAAGTGCTTGCAAAAGTAAACATTGAAGGTTTTATGGCCAATATACCACTACCCCCCCCACCCCACTTCTCTCTTTTTCATCAATTCATACACTCCTGTAAGTTTTGAAGATGTGACATTGTTTAAGGAGGGAAATCTATCCACATGAAAACGTTAAAAAGAAAAAGAGGCTCCATCATGGAAGTATACCTTTTGGGCAAATAGAATTCTTCGAGGTAATAGACACCTTACAATGCTCGTGATATGTTATAGTCTGGGGCTCAGTACCATTCAGATGGTACTTATGGGCAAATGCAGTTACCGGGATATAAATTAGTGAAAAAAGCAGAGTTGTAATCGAGTCACTAGATTCGTGACTCTAGTCACCAATTGTCAAACTTTTAAGTGACTCGAGTCGAGTCATTGACTCGAGTCACGGGGGAAATTACTCCTGAATTCTCTCGAGTCACTATCGTTTTGAGAAGAAGTGACTCGAGTCATGACTCTTTACAACACTGGTAAAAAGGTAGGCCTATGTCATATTCATGTGCCATATTCAAGTGTGAGTATTGGTAATTTTTGTCACTAAATTGTTAAATTCAAGTAAAAACAAATAATTGGTTGCGATATTTATGTTTTGAAATGTCATGAAAGCTATTTGTAAGGGAAACAAACAGACACTTGTGAGGTTTATTCATAACGTTGGGTAGCTGCTTATCCCCTTTCAACCTAAAAAATCATCGAAAATGGTTTATTACCTGTTTCACAAAAATCTAGGGGAAATTTCGTGTCCTTCAAATGCCAAAATTCTTTATTTAAAAATATCATGATATAGGTCCAAAAATAATGTTTTTTCTTACACAGAAGATTAACGAATTTTCAAATTTTCAGAGGCCCGCTTTCCAAACAGACACGTTCATTTAAAAATATTTTGTGTGATTCTAAGGTGGGAAAATAGTTTGTTAACATTACATCTGCCTGGAACAGACATAAAATTATCTGTCATCGTTATTTACAGCCATTCAGTCTCAACGCTATTATAGTGCACAGGCGCGATGTGATTCAAACGTAAGCACGACCTGAATCACATATTCTTCAGACATCAAAACAGGTATTTGTCGTGTTATTTTTATTCTCAAAGGAAACAAATTTACTCGCAATCAAATTTTTAAGTTCTGGCATTAGAACGAATTAGAATTTTACAAATGTTAACAAAAATAGTGACGAAAATGTCATGTGTGAGAGCACTATAAAGGTTATGATATTTTAAACTGCTGTGCTGTCTTTGCGGAGGACGGATAGGTGCTTTCCGTTGTCATACCAGGGGCTGTCACTCATAGACACTTTACTTTATATGAAGAACTTAGACAACTGAGTAACGGCCGGGAGGAAGACAATGCATTTTCAATGATAAGGAAGTACTTATTTTAGAATTAAAAGGTCAATGGATTTTACTCTTATCTGATTGGATATATGCTACATCAGATGGTCAAGAATACTTCACTTCTGTCATACAGGGCGTAACTATATATGAAGGTACAAAGGGCGAGATATTGATTGGCTTGAATGATAACTTTACCAGTTACAAAATTGTGAACCATTTGAAGTCCTTTGGTGGTCTATCAAAGAGTCAGAAATTTACCATGCATTGCGCCACCTATATTGTTATGAAAGGATATGAAAGGATATGAAGTAGGGCGAGGTTACGGTGCAAGGGTTCATAAGGCTTGTATGACTAGGATATCTAAAACGGGGAAGGTTGCTTTCCCAACGTATCATTGCATCATTTGAATAAACTTTTGAATATCGTGGGTGGGTGTCTAGTTTGACGGGAAGATAACACTGAAAATTTGTGAATAATCACGGGTGTTTCAATGGTAACAAAATGCTGCATTTTGCAATTTTGGAGATCAATGTTATGTCCAACACTCGGCCTATGCGGAACCCCCCTGTTCACGGCTACGGAAGGCCAGGGTCATCACCGACCCCCGGTAAAGGCCCGGAGGATTTATTGTGGCCTAAACTTATTTTTCGCAAGCAAAATATCAGGCACAAGGGGTTGAGACTGACTCGACTTTAGACGAACAACAAGTTTGACACTTCACAGGCATAATCAGGTACCTCATTCTTTGGTGAAATAATGATTAGCCTGTGCGATCTACGTTACATTTTGCTGACATGCTTTAGCAATGGTTCAGTCTAAATTGTCTTGAGGTGATAAAGTAGGGTCGATGGACAAGATACTGCAGGGGATGAGATGTCTGTCAGGGGCCAGATATATAGGCTACGTTAAAGCTATTGTTGTTCTAGTGTGCCCTCGCTCTCCGTTTTTTCTATGGCCTTCCAGGGAGCATACTTTTTACTGTAAATAATCGCCGCAATTACTTGAGAAACTTTATGGTCACTGTAATACAAATTTGGTAGTTGGAGGTACCGGCAATTATGGTGGGTTACAGTAACACAAAATAACTGAACTTGTTCAGCTTAGTGTAACATTTGGAGATTATTAAATGCTTCGTTCTAATGGTCACAATTTTGTATGTACCCCAGAGCCTCCCTGGGGTTCCCTCCTAGACCCCCACAGGAGCGTTGTCTCTGGACCCAACCAGGGGCCCTACGGTGAGCCTCTGGGCCCCAACGTCTATAGGAGACCGCTTAGCGTCAACATAAGGCCTCCAGTACCTCCCAGTCCTTCATCTTGGTGTTCCCCCTCCATCAGAATGCTGTGCCCCCAGTGTCCCCCGTTCAACCACTTTAAATCGTCTGGCGACGCCATTGATGAAGGTACTTCATTAGTGAAAAAAACATTGAGATTTACTTTGTGCATTGTCTTTTTTGTGTGTGTCCATTCTCTTGATCCTTGCCAGTACTTTTTCTATTATACCGCGGTAGCTGATCATTTGTTTGGTTCACATTTGTAGAGAAGAGCAGGGGAGGGACGTTTGTTCCTGTAAGAAGCCATGACACTTGTTATCCCGAAAATGAGAGGACAAAATGGTCAAAATAACAGTTCACTCTAAGTCTGTTAATCTCACCCCACAAAGTGTGACCCGGCCCCACTCTTGGCCCCCATAAATGTCAGTGTCTGGCTACCCGTCTGGTTTACTTAGTTATTTTCTTTTGGCTAGTTACATGTACCAACTTGCTGAATCGTAGAAAAAGACATGCAATGAGGAATAACATGACCTAATATTTGTTCTTGTTAAATTCCGTGTTTAACAATGAAAAAAATTTACGTTTCAGAATGAGAAGATGTCAGACTTCTGTAGTTTAAAGTTTTATGACAATTAATTGATTCAGTAGTTCGAAACATTAAAGATATTTTCTTTCTTTTTCTTTTTTTTTTGATCGCAATGTTTTTGACCAGTTAAGGTTTGCCAGATTTATTTACAGTGGCATCGCCAGACTTTTCGAATTGGAGCACGGGGGCACTGGAAGGACACAGCATTCCGCTGGAGGGACACACCAACATGAAGGGCTAAGAGGTCCTGGAGGTCTCTGGTGAACCTAAGCTCACTCCTGTACACGCTGGGGCCCAGGGGCCACCGTAGGCCCCCTGGTGGGATCCAAGGACAACGTCCTATTTTTCTTTTTGGGTGAAGCCGCTGTAGTTTATTAAGTCAAAATTTCGACTTTATGAAGTCAAAATTTGACTCTTTCCCTTCAAAAAGTCGAAACTTTACTTGAGGAAGAAAGTCCAAATTTCGAGTTTTTGGAGTAAATATTGAGAACTTTTTATTCTTTTTTAACCGTTATATTTTTGTCAATGAATTGTTTCTTGCTATGTCTCTAACGACTGAACGAGCCACCTACTTATTTTTTTGTTTAAATGTTCTGTTACAAAAATCATCACCAATGTTAAAGTTTGTAAACTTGATCTGTTCCGTTCCCTCTGGACAGTTGAAAGAGTTTTCAACAGGTGTAAGTTATCGCTCATTATGAATGTTCAAAAGTTGGTCTTTTATGTTGTTTCCAAATTGTGTGTAAAACAGCCCTTAGAATACCAGCACTAGAGCTTATACAGGAAGGCTGTGTTTCCACTTTGACGCTTCCCTCAAAATGCCATTTTGCATAGTGGAAGGACATAAATAAAAAAAGATGCCAAAATACCTTCAATTGCCTTTACTAGTCATACAATTGGTTGACATTTTCGGCGGAGGGAATGTATTGCATTAGTGGTGCGTTACTACAATGGAAAGCAGTTGTACTCCAGATGGTACCGGTATATTTTAATCTTCACGTGATTACCATGCATGCACTTGAAATCTACAACACAGTGCATATGACTATCTGAAAACAAATTGATGACGTCAGAACGAAAACTTTATAATAGTTAAAATATTAGAACACTCAGGTGAGACTGCCATTTTTCGGTTTGTATAGTAATCTATTTATCATAATATAACCAGGACACAGAAAGGTGCATAAACTATGAGATTAAAGTTGGGACTTTATCTGTAGGGGCGTACAGAACAAACATCAATATCTTTGTAAACACAAAGTATCATTACAAAGCGAATTACAATGTCAACAAAGCGCAAAATTTGTTACCACACTTCGTTTCATAAGATATACATAGTCTGTATTCAAGTTTTTCGTATATGAAAAAAATGCAAGTCCTCAACCTGAATATGATTATTATCCACATATGGGCTTGAAGTAGGCTTCTTTCCACAAGTTGTTCTAGGTGTAATAAAAGCCATTGCGAAAATTCATTTTCTTGAGCACTATGCAATTAGTTGCAAGAATGGTAATTCAAACTGTCCTCCAGTCAGCCATTTAGCATATAAACCTTACTTCTAACTGACGGCGGTAACAGAGTAGGCCTATAATGTATTGTCATAGTGTTACATTGAAACAAACAAGCAATAATCCAGCCTTTCACAAGCCCGTGACCAACGAAGGGGCCGGCATTGACACCAGTTCTATAGAACTTTCGCCTCATACAATTTTTGAAGAACAATTAATTAACATCGTCTAAAAATCATCCACCCCATGAAAAATATTTCTCCGTATACAGCACCTTGCCCGGCTGCCGGCCTGACCTTAAGCCACAAAGGTTTCCCTTCAACTTTCCGATACATATTAGTTTAACTGTGGACAAAATTCGGTTGTAGACTTGGTAAGTTATTTTCAAACATTGAAATGTAATAAAACATTGTTGCTTTTAAAGGTTGAAAAACTATGATTTTTTTCAAAACTAAGACTTGAAACAATTAAAGGCCTATATTACATTAAAGGGTATATACCGCCTTTCACGAAATTCCATCATTTAACAGGATTTTAGACACAAGATAACGCTACTTCTTTCTCAGTGTTTTAGCGTGTTTGACTTGAAGCTATCATAACTATGGAACTATTCTAGAACAAGAAAGAAAAACATACACGAAGTCAGGAATGCAAATAAGTTGAAACAAACGACAAGCAGTGATAATGCCCATCTACATGCTCTGTTACTTAGATTCATTTGAATTATCTGTAAGGGTGGCGATTTGTGTTGAATATCGACAAAGATGTGGAGAGGTGGGGAGTTGGGAGTGGATGACACACAATTATGTGAACGTATGCATATAAATATCACGTACACAGGCATTTGCACGTATACGTCGTCTTTTCCGTCCTCCATTCCATATATGTGTACGTATTTGAATACATCTGTGAATGGAACTGGTTGTCACACATTTTGTAATTTTAAAGATGCGGGCCCAGGGGCACCGGTGACAAACCTTCCTGATACTGAGTGATGGCAGACAGGCAGAGCACTGGGGTACTGGGAGGGGAAGGCTGCAACCCACCCCTAAAACAAAAAGATGCTATTGACCTCCAATATAAGCAAATATTTCATAGGTTGTAGCCCCTTAAATTGCATTTCCTTTTTGACATACAATACCAAGACAAAAATATCAGCTCACATTTCACCATTGTGGCAGAGTCATCTTAAATCTGCCAAATATTACGTCTGTTGACTTTCTATAGGGTGACGAAAGACATCCTCTCAAACAAATTATTGGATGACCTTGTCACCACGCACCCATCCCCTTTTATCGCCACCCTCGGTTATTTGCACATAGATGAATCCAAAGAAACAATCGATTACTTCCTTAATCCGTGCTGGATGAGAAAACAAGCCTTTTTAAGCTTGAAAGAATCTAGTAAATGAACGCGAAAAGGAAATACTTTGTACTGACTTTTGCTTCTTCTACGATAGTGTGAACAGATGTGACATAATAACCTTTCTACAAATTATTAATACATTATTAATGATTAATAAATAATAAATGATATTTATAAGGCGATTCATTTGCTCAATTGCCCAACAGGAGGGCATGGCTTACCCCCAATGAAGACTTTTTAATCTTCAAAAGTGAATATCACACCGTCATCAACTGATAACACTTAGAACAATGATTTCGTTGCAGTAGCGTGGCCATCGTATATAGTAAGGGGAACGGCAACCTATCGTCCCTGTCAGATTTTTTAACTCAAGTTGGCTGCAGCTTGAAGGCCCGGGGAGGGTCGCTTATCGTTTAGGAGGTACTTTAGGCCAGGGAGCTGGTCTTCCAGCTCCCTGTTCAGGCCAACATTCAGTTATGCAGTATATGCTAGCCTGCGCCAACGTATGGTGGTTCTTTGCGTAAATGGTGTCGAGGCATTTGGTATCTATATTCTACAAAGATCCCATCAAAAACCCCTGACCGGTACCCCTCGCGCCTTCACTTTTACGTTGCAATATTGACTTACGCTTTTAGGCTTAGAACGCTAACTGCAGTTTACATTATTAGCCAACTACTTGCTTGGACCTGTTTCTCCGGAATCTTAGGTTCATGAGGTGTTAGCAATGGTCCTCGTCATATTTCAGCATTTTAAGACTGAAATCAAAGGGAATTTCATTATGACTTGAATACATGTAACATATGGCACGGTATTACCGACTCTAACATAATATACTTAATACATTAATACAAAAGGAAATAAAAACACTTGTTTTGAACTATGCTATTGTCATTGGACTTTTCAAGT
This sequence comes from Holothuria leucospilota, assembly GCA_029531755.1. Taxonomy (NCBI): domain Eukaryota; kingdom Metazoa; phylum Echinodermata; class Holothuroidea; order Aspidochirotida; family Holothuriidae; genus Holothuria; species Holothuria leucospilota. The sequence continues at coordinate 26,653,139 of CM055974.1, forward strand.
CCTCGCAAAACTTCGATAATCTATACTAAACGCAACAAATACACTGTACAGAAATGAATTTTGAAATATGCAAATGAAAATGGAGGAATTATCTTGATAATTTGCCTTCTCGATCCTTGGAAGAGAAGCTCACAATTGAATACATGTAACATATGGCACGGTATTATCGACTCTAACATAACATACTTAATACATTAAAACAAAAGGAAATAAAAACACTTGTTTTGAACTATGCTATTGTCATTGGACTTTTCAAGTCCTCGCAAAACTTCGATAATCTATACTAAACGCAACAAATACACTGTACAGAAGTGAATTTTGAAATATGCAAATGAAAATGGAGGAATTATCTTGATAATTTGCCTTCTCGATCCTTGGAAGAGAAGCTCACCATTCAATTTTTTCCGTATATTCCATTCAGCCATAAAGTACGAATTCCCTTTAAGCAAAGCAAAGAGTGCAAAATCCGTCCACACGGATTAATTATCTTGCAATAAATAGCACCACCGGGTTATCATCATAGTATTGAGACCGATTGTTTCAAAATAAATTTTATGTGATTGCATATTTCCTTTAATCATCGACATTTTATTCAGAACTAGACTGACTGCATTGGTGAAGAAGACACGCTCAGGAGGGTCATGTTATGTATTTTGCTTACCCAAGTCTTCTCACCCGGTAACATCACGTTGTCTCACGTTGTCTGAAAAATTTGCCGAGAGGATGAAAAAGAAATCTGTAAATTTTGCCCCAAACGCCAAATAAAGTAGCATATAGCTTACCGTCCAGTATATTCTATCGGCCGCCTATCGTGATTCACGATACAATCACGTGACAGGATGGCCACCTTTCCGCGGTTTGCATATTTGTACTGATAACCATAGAAATGCCGCTCGCAATAGACTTTATAAATTGACGTCACACTGACATCATTTTGGAGGAAAACAATGAAGCACACGTGTACAAACGCGTAGATTTTGCACACACGTGTAGTAGATTTACGCGGGTATACGACATATCAGCTGTCTGCATTTGTTGGTGTAACTTGCAATGATAGCCATTTCCCTCCAAACGAGGGAGCACTTTCTGCTCTGTGACATCATATGCATAAGGTCTATTCACAGCGAAATCGCAGCAGCAGACTTTAGTAATTGCTAAATGTACCCAAGGGATCATGGGAACTGGGAGAATAAACAACCAGCGCCATGCCAAGATGTAGTAGTGTCCGTTATAGCGTATGTACGTAGGCTATACGTGTGCGTATGTACCACTGACATTACTCCCAGTCCCCATGATCCGTTGGGGTGCATTTAGCAATGATTAAAATCTGGTATCAAGTATGTGGACAGATTCGAGCAACTGGAACAGGACACGTGATCCTGCCCATCCACTTAAACTTCAACGAATGTGTAATCTGAAAAATCAATGCCATTACATTTGTGTTGCATTAAGAATACAACTAGGTTGTCCCAATCAATGTTCAAATGCTGAGGTCTATTAGAGGTCTAAACGAAGATCTTGGTCACCGAAATCTAAAATTTCTCTTTCATGAATATAAGTGATTTCGGAGATCTTATACCTGAGTTGAAAATTGTAAAAGCTTGAAATATAGAGAGTAATCCTTTGAACAGGTTTTGAACAAAAGAAGAAGAAATTCTTGTACAACGTTTCCACCATCGAGAACATTTTCCCTAAAATAATTCAAAGAAGGAAGTGTTCAACAGTTCAAGAAATGCAAAGCTGCTAACAAAGAAAGCGAGTTTGGCGGGAATTGTATTCTATTGGCTTTGCCTCATGACCTTCCTTTCCATTTTCTTGATATTCTGGTTTACAATTCATTGCTAACAATTTTTCACAGAGATATCAGTAAAGAACTTTGTCGTAGCTTTAAGTTTCGATAAAATAGGAGGGCAAACCATGCGTGGTAATATTTAAGGAAAGGGCAGCAGAGCTCTACGATAATGCATTATTATATTTATTATCTACTACCTCAACGATCAGGAAGTGACATTAACTGCCTTTTCAAGGTTATGGTCATCTAAATCGAAGGACTCGAATGACCATCGAGTCTCGATGGTCATTGTACTAGGCTATAGTTACCGTTCCAAAGTGTTGTGCGTATGACGTAATTGGTTGCCCCAGAGGCTAATACTTTCAGTGTGGTGGCGTGAGAACAGCTTTACAAAATGCAATCTGCCACTGAGTTCTGTAACTTAGTAGCAAGGAAAGCCTAACGCAGTCGAATGGATCTACTGACTGAGGCACTTACGTAATTGGTAAGCCGTCAGTAATTGCCTTAAACCGGTTGTATATGGATATGACTACTAACAATACAATCCCTGAGTCACACGACGGCAGCGTCGCAAAAACTTGTGGGGCCGGGAGGGTAGGTGGGTGGAAGGCAGCCTGCCCTACCCCTCTTTTCAAATGGTTCCACTCCCACAGCCTGACGGTCACAGGTTTTACGTTACACTGTAATCTCGTCCGTAGTGCTCCTCAAATTTGTGTTGTCTGTCTTCTTGTCGGAGGCATAGATCTTAAAAACTGTGTTTCCAGTTTCGCTTTGTCGAATTGAAAGCCGTAGATTTCTTGTGATGGGATAAACGTCTTCTATCTCATCACCGCCATCACCATCAGCATTGCTTCTGACATAGACTCTCGACTTGTCTAAGTCGACGCCCTCGTCCTCCGAAGTGCTCTCACTGAGTTCAACGTGTTTGTAGTTCTTTTTAGATTTACTAGTGGGGGTGCTATTACTCCTTTGACTCTTCAGACTTCCGCTTTTCTCTGTGACGTCATAACTATCAGCCTCTTCTTGTAATTTCATTCTCCTCGTCGTTTCCTTGTGAGATTTGGCTTTGCTCGTATTTTCGGTCTCCACCGATCGACCCCCTTTCCGCTTTCGAAGCGATTCGCTGTGGCTCCTTTCACTTATGACGTCACTGTGTATTTGCACCGTGACCTCTTGCCCCAGGTATTCCTCCCCTTGTTCGTCATATTCACCTTCCTCTCCACCCGATTGGCGCAGATCTTCAGCTTCTTGAGCTAACTTCTTTTTCTTCTTCTTTCTTGATTTGCGCTTCTTGTTGACCGCATAGGCGCAACCAACACACGCGGAAACACCGATTACTAGCCCCATTACTCAGATAGCTTGATCAGATGAAACTCGGTATCTACAGAAGAAAAGTGAATATAGGGTAATAGTCAAAGTTGGTTATAATCATACATAGAGTAGTAGGTGCCTAAGGTAGTGGAGAAGCAGCATCTCCAAAGAGCAAAACTTGCGTGTTTTAGAGCAAATACATCGATTTTCAGGCTTTGATTTATCTTATGATTGTTTGGTAATTGGGGAAAATATCGGCGAGCTAACACCTTTCACCCTGAATTTAGTTAGTTAGTTAGATGAAATTTAACGACACACCAACACAAATGTGTTATATAGTGTCATGCAAAGTTTAAATACGGTGCAAGTCTTTCCCTTTAGTCGCCTTTTACGACAGGCGGGAAATACCGTGGGCATATTCTACAACCCCCCAGCCCACAGGGGCCACCCCCTAGTGAAATTTCTTCCGATGCGCTTATGCATAAAATCAAGTTGGCTAAGTGAAACCAGGCCCGTAGCCAGAAATTCTGGCATGACGTCACCAGTACTTCCAAAGAGACTATATTCGCCAGAATTTTTCGTTACAGCTATTAACAATCAGTTTTCCAGGTGAAGGTGCATGGTAGTAAAGAGGGACAGCCCCTCTAGCTACGGGCGTGAATGAAACGATACGAAACGAAAACAGCGTTTGGAGCAGTATTGTGTCCCCTTGTTATACCAAATAGGCCCCAGTGGCCTTTCACAAGGGTTCCATGTGAAAGAGAAAAAAAAATTCAGTTCATACCCTCTAAACCCCGTAGCAATACTCTTTTCCTAAATTGAGATATCTAATATTAAAGACTTCTTACTTTGTCAAAAATACCTCCAGTTCTCATCAAGGTCACAGAATGTTATGTAAAGTGGGCACATTGCCTCAGATTTCTTTTCTTTTCCTTTATAATTGAATGTCCCGTTGTCCTTGAAATTTGATACTATTGGAATGTTTGAATATCTTTCCATGTAGGTTAAGCATAAATCTACACCATATGTACAGCATAACAAACAAATTTGCTAAATATCCCTTAAAACAGTGGCAATATCATAAAGAAATTCAGTGTTTTGTCAAATTAATGTGCCGCGATGACATCACAGATTTCCCATAATGCACTTATCTTGAGAAAAAATGCTTTTCTTTGAAAATTAGTACCTTCCAAACGCTACAAGCTATTGAGATGCGGTTTTCACCTCCTTGAAGAGAAAACTTTTTTGCACTTTTTGAAGTCATTGATTTTTGTCACTGGCAACTCACATTAAATTGAAACTTCGGTTACAAACCGGAGCGAAAGTTGCGGTCACGCACTGATTGTTTTCCTTTCTGGTTAACCACACTGGTCTAGTTAGTTTTTTATTCATCATCACAGTCAGAGGGAACTAATATTTAACGAGCACGATTTCTACATTGCAAAATGATAGGCGACCATAATTTGCTGCAGCAATGATTTAGATAAAGAAACAAATTTCGGTTTTGCTTAAAAGCAATTGGCTTTTACAACCTGATAAGCTGGATTTTGTACGTGTACGTAATATATATCATTGCCTGCAGAGCAGACGGAGTTTTTTGTTCCCTTCGTTGGCGGTTGGTTCATGGAGCTATTACGTAACAGCTCCATGGTTGGTTCCTTAGTTCAGTAATCCATTTTATTTCGTCCAAACGATTGGAACAGGGAGATGATATCACCTCCCTGATTGGAGGGGCGACAGAGAACCAGGGAGGTGATATATCACCTCCCTGCAGAGAAAGAGAGCCGTTACATGGGTTAAACATGTCAGCATATTTTACTATGAATACTTGTATGGATCAGGAAGCTTGAAGGACTTCAGGGAACTGGAAGGACTTCTAGATATTATGATCTAATGCTATGAAAGAGCATGAAAGTATCTCCTAAAATCATGGAGCAGTTTTGCTACCAATATTTTACTGATTACTGTACCAGAAATTTGTAAACCTTAACAGGAAAGGATCATATTTGCTTCAATAAATACAATATTGAAGACTACTCTGTTCTCAGAATTGCTGACTGATTGCTACTGTAGAGCGTTACTCATGCACGACATAGTTTGCTGTTGTGAATTATGTTGTACAGTTTGTCAGTACAGTATAACTCTGTGGAGGTGCAAGACATGAATTTGGTGGTGAAAGGAGTAAAAAGTGGTAGTTGATATTAGTGAAGAATTTTTAAGTGAATTATAATTTACTGTAAGTGAAAACAATATGACCTTGTCGGACCTGTAAATTGTGCTTTGAGGGTGATTCATCAGAATCTGTTTTGTGCATACCCTGTCTTTTATATGTGTCCTATGTGAATGTTTGTCTCCATGCAAAATGTCTTCAATCAAAGAAAGGAATTATAAATCAAACTACCTAAGTTGCAATCTCCCCCCCCCCCTTCAATGAGGGGTGAAGGAAGCAGTTCACATCACACATCAGGAGGACACATGTTCACATCAGGAGGACAAGTTGTAAACCGAATAGACACAGAGGGCATGTACCCAGATCCTATGATAGGCTTATAACGTGACTCCAGTCCATCCAGGTTAGGCCATGTGACCTCTCCAGCTTTACAATAATTAATATAGCCGCAGGCCACCACACTCTACAGAGTAAGTTGCGAGATTTTGTTATGCATGATTGCTTCTAGTCACTACTTGTAGATTCATTTACTGTACAAAGTATGTTTTTTTATCACATATCTCAACAGATAATTTGAAATTTTCCTGAAAAGTTTCCACCATGATGGAAGAAGTGAGTGCAGAAGCTCATCCAGCTTCAACGGTACCTTCTGAGAATGCTGGCAATGGTATGCTATGTTGTTTCATGTACAGGGGTGTAGGCCTACAGTAAGACAAGGCCTACAGTAAGACTTTTCACTTTATCCACGAGATAATGAGACTTAATGCCATTCAAACATGAAAGACCTGACGCAACAGATCAGTCACTACCTTCCATCAGCACATCGACCTATGCTTTAAGATTTGGTCTTCCGCCTTTGACGTCTTTTTTTTTACAAGGAGTGACGTCATTGATACAGTCTGTGAAGCATCAGTTCACTTTAACGTGAGTTATGGTCAACGTGTCCCAAATTCTACACCGTAATAAATTTCCTCCCTCTTGAATAACGTTCACTTTAATCTGCTCACCAGATATAGTTTCTCGAGATTTTTCATGGTGAAAGATTGAATGCCTTTTATGGTTTTCGGATTTTTTCTTTGTAAAATATAACTGAACTGAGTACTTTTTACAGATAAATGAGTTTTTTTTCTGACTTAACCAATTAGATGCAAGCATATGCGGAAGTCGAGTTGGGGTATGCTCTCATCACGGCCGTAAGGGCCGTAACCTGGGCGAAACTCTAGGGGGCAGTAGATGACACTATCTGAGCGGAGCACCGAGTGTGCATATAGATAGTTGACACCCTTGTGGACCCTTTCTTTTTCACCTGTGCACGGGTGCCATCCTGGGGGAGGGTGTTGAGAGGGAGGGGTATATGTAAGGCCTGGCTTAGATGCAAAATGGTGCTATCGTTAGCAAAGCTTTGAACTGATTATATCTTTACAAACTGTCATTTTTTAGTGATATTCTTCATACTTTTGGCTGGGCGTAAGACAAGAGACGCTATCTAAGAGAAGGGGAGGGGGGGGGGCGACACCCCTACTCTTGAGAAATATTGTCTATGTGACGTGGCTTGGGTGCAAAATGGCGCTGCCGTTGGTAAATCTCGTAAAGGGTTAAAGTGTTTATTATGTTTGGGAATGCTCATTATGTAATGATTTTTCTGTTTTGGTAAGGTGTATAATTGAAGGGGATGGTGTCTAATGGAAGGGATGAGACCTCTACTCTTTGAGAAATTTTTCTTGTTCTAAGGTTTCACAGATCTAAATGGGGTTATCTTTGGTGAAGCTTTGACCTGATTACATGATTTGAATTTTTACTTATCTACTGAATTTTTCGGCTGGAGCATGGCACCCCTACAAGGCTGGTACCGGTCCGGGTTGTTCACTCTCAGTACACCACCATCGGTAGCGGTAGCGTAGCGTAGACCTTGCAAGAAAATGTTCCGTCAAAATACCTCCCAGATGGGTGAAGTTACAAAATTTTGGACCTTGTAAGTTGCATCCAAACGTTCTTTATTTTTAGATTTCATGCTTTAGAAACAAAAGCATATTTGATTTAAATTAAAATTTAATTTACAAGCTCAATGCGTTTAGCTTATAATTAAAAGTACTCATACTGGCTATTTTATCTTTAGCCTGCAAATACTGCAGGTGTAGTCAAACGGTGTATCTCATAGGAGGAAGGTTCCTTCTTCAGTAACAGAACCCACACAAGAAAGCGTTCATGGCGGGGGTCCAGGGACCTACCAGGGAAAATTTGGGGAAAAGGAATCCTTATATGCGATTTCCCAGATTGTTTGGACCTTGAAATCATAATTAGGAAAGTGAATTTTTCAGCATTTCAGTATTTTTTTTTTCACGAGTAGGCCAACTTTAATTTACGGTCTGGAAATCTCAGGGAGGAGGAAGGGGATGGGCAACTGCGGGCAACTGCCCATTCCCCGCAGGCTACGGCCCTACTCCTTGACTTTCACATTTTCACACACTACTTTTGCTTCAAGGGCCTTTCATCCCCTTCCTCCTTTTTCACACGAATCTACTCTGACTGACTGCAAGTTTGCAACTTCGAACATAATTTATCTATAATTAACGACTTTGTAATTACTTTCAAGTTCAACAAGTGTGTCTTCTTCTATAGAGGGCACTATGCCCTCTTATATAGTTCGCCGAACTCATTGCGGGCTACCGATAGTTAGCGATAGTTAAAGTTTATCCACCTCTCTATGTAAAAGTACAAGCTGCCATATTTAGGGGATGCCCTTACTACGTACCTTCTGGCGTAATTACACGTCTATGGATTTATCTATTGCAACAACGCTTACGTCTTTCAAGATATATAGTATCTTGTCTTTAATTAAACAAACATTAGCACCTAGGTCGCGGTGCTGTCGCAAGGTGGTTAAAAAATAAACTTATTTCTTCATTTGGCAACAATCTCTAACCTAGGTCAAAGAGATAAAGCGATAAAAATCTTGAAAGTGCAAAGGTCTTCTTGAAGAGTAATCTCGCTGCCAAACTTTTTTAGTATAACCGATAGACCTTTTCGTGACCTAAATTCAACTGAAGACTCAGTTGCGCATGGCTTTCTCGTCGCTAGTTCAGAGTACCCGGTCAATGTATGCCAAAACCGCTTAAAGAAACCCACAGAAAAGGGGGAAAGGGCTATAAACTCTGTTGCCCCATTCCTTCCGAGCTGTAATTGCGATTTGTTCTTTTAGCTGGGGGTAGGGGGTGGGGAAATGTTGTTCTAAGCAATTCTGCTGCTTTGACCGTCGAAATCTTACTCAGATGTTTAACCAGTCCTAAATCTGAGAAAAACTTAGCAAAACGAAGCTATCTGGTAACAGAATATCATCACCTTAATTGGTTAGAATATGTTTTGAGCTCTTTCCATGTCATAGGGTTGCGAAGATACGCTTACATTTTCAAGGACACAAAAGCCAGGAGTAGCCAGCAAAGATAGTATTGGGAAAAAGCTATAATTTATGCCTGCAGTTCACAATTCCTTGCAGACAATTTTTCTCTTGTGGGTATAAGTTATTTTGACTACCAATGAGGATTTAGGGCCACAGGATATTACGTCGTTTCCTCTTCACGGCTATTTAACCAAACCATTATTTTGTTGTTTAAAAATTGGTATCCTGAAAATTACCAAAAGTTTATTTGCTGGTCCCATAAAACTGTTTGTTACTACTTTGAACCTAATCTCTAGAAGAAGTACGTACACGGAAATGACGATGTAGCGTTTCGATACCGATAAGGCCGAAACTTATATGGTAAGCATCACTGAAATGTAACTGACTTCCCGGTAGTTTCCCATAATTATACGTTGGTATGTAAATAAATACTAGATTTCACAAATTGAAACAAAAGCAAAGCAAACTAAACTAGACAGAACTCACTTTTGAAGTACTGTGTCTACAAATATATATATATATATATATATATATATATATATATATATATATATATATATATATATATATATAAAATTGTGTGTTTTATAATTTGTACGTTTGGCCGTGTCAACAATCAGTTGCATATTTGGTACCTGATGAAGGGTTTAAACACGAAACGTCGTGGACTTTTTCACAAACTTTTAGCACTACTTACTACTTCTTTTTTGACGTACATACTTCATAAGTGCTACGCAGTCCTTTGACTTTATATACAAATATATATATAACTATATATAACTATATATATATATATATATATAGGGTCGAAATACTGCGGAGCACTAGAGTAGTATGTAGGTCGATAAAGGTTGTAAAAAGTGCTTAAAGTTTGCGGAAAATTCCACGACGTTTCGAGTATAGACTCTTCATCAGGTGGCAAAGAAATGCAACTGAATAACAAAGAAGTAGAAATAGAGAAGAAACACATTGAAGAAAGGCACGAACAAACCGGTCGCACAGAACGAACACGGTGTAAAAAAGCGAAAGAAGGCTGAAAAAACCTGGTAAAAAGTAATGAAAAGGGGAACAGGTTAAAAAAGGTCCATTCTAATGTTAAGACCGTGTGGGGAGAGGGTCCTGAGTTTCATGATAAGCCGGTTTTCGGCGGTCTGACGATCACGGTCAGAACCTCTGCACATTAAGGCTGCAGTAACGGCCAAGTCTTTAATTGAGCACGGTGATGGGGGGTTGAAATGAGTGGCGACCGGATAACCTTGAAGGTTTTGTTTGATGGACCTGAGGTGTTCAGTGATTCGGTCAGCCAGGCGGCGTTTGGTTTCTCCCACATACAGGCAATTGCAACGTCCACAAACTAAAATGTAAACCAAGTTTGTGGAAGTGCAGGTGAAGTGTTGGTTCACACTAAATCTGTTGCCGTTAGAACCCAAAATATTGATAAGTGTGTTCTTGCCAACCACTGGGCATGTGTTGCACCTACTACGACCACAGGGAAATGTACCTGGGGTGTTGTCAGTTGGTTGTTGTGGGTGGGAAGCCCGAACTAAGTGCTTGGAAATGTTCTTTTCAACTCTGAAGGCCGTAATGGGGGGTTCAGGGAAAAGGTCACGGGTTGAAGGGTCTTTTCGAAGAGTCTCTATATTCCTGTAAATGGCACGAATGATGGGGCGTACCGATGGGTGATGGGAAATTACCAGAGGAATTCGTAGATTAGTAGACGTGTTAGACTTCTTACTCAAAGCCTCCGCTCTGTCGATTCCTTGGATTCTATGTAGAGCACCGGTAAGGACTTTGGTGGGATACTGACGCTTCTCAAAGAATGATAGTATACTTTTTGAAGCGGCTGAAAAATCAGAATCTTCTGAGCAAATCCTTCTGGCCCTTAAAAGTTGTGAGTACGGGATGGATTTGGTACAGGATTTGGGATGGTTGGATGGGTACAAAAGGTAGTTATGGGAATCGGTGGGTTTAAAATGTAGGTTTGACTTGATTTTACGGTCGCAAATTGACAATTGAAGGTCGAGGAAAACCACTGAAGTGTGGGCCAGAAGGATTTGCTCAGAAGATTCTGATTTTTCAGCCGCTTCAAAAAGTATACTATCATTCTTTGAGAAGCGTCAGTATCCCACCAAAGTCCTTACCGGTGCTCTACATAGAATCCAAGGAATCGACAGAGCGGAGGCTTTGAGTAAGAAGTCTAACACGTCTACTAATCTACGAATTCCTCTGGTAATTTCCCATCACCCATCGGTACGCCCCATCATTCGTGCCATTTACAGGAATATAGAGACTCTTCGAAAAGACCCTTCAACCCGTGACCTTTTCCCTGAACCCCCCATTACGGCCTTCAGAGTTGAAAAGAACATTTCCAAGCACTTAGTTCGGGCTTCCCACCCACAACAACCAACTGACAACACCCCAGGTACATTTCCCTGTGGTCGTAGTAGGTGCAACACATGCCCAGTGGTTGGCAAGAACACACTTATCAATATTTTGGGTTCTAACGGCAACAGATTTAGTGTGAACCAACACTTCACCTGCACTTCCACAAACTTGGTTTACATTTTAGTTTGTGGACGTTGCAATTGCCTGTATGTGGGAGAAACCAAACGCCGCCTGGCTGACCGAATCACTGAACACCTCAGGTCCATCAAACAAAACCTTCAAGGTTATCCGGTCGCCACTCATTTCAACCCCCCATCACCGTGCTCAATTAAAGACTTGGCCGTTACTGCAGCCTTAATGTGCAGAGGTTCTGACCGTGATCGTCAGACCGCCGAAAACCGGCTTATCATGAAACTCAGGACCCTCTCCCCACACGGTCTTAACATTAGAATGGACCTTTTTTAACCTGTTCCCCTTTTCATTACTTTTTACCAGTTTTTTTCAGCCTTCTTTCGCTTTTTTACACCGTGTTCGTTCTGTGCGACCGGTTTGTTCGTGCCTTTCTTCAATGTGTTTCTTCTCTATTTCTACTTCTTTGTTATTCAGTTGCATTTCTTTGCCACCTGATGAAGAGTCTATACTCGAAACGTCGTGGAATTTTCCGCAAACTTTAAGCACTTTTTACAACCTTTATCGACCTATATATATATATATATATATAATATAACATATTATATATATATAATATATATATATTATATATATAATATATATATATATGTATATATATAACTCGCTCCCATCGGTTGAGCACTATTTCCAGTGTTGTTTCACAACTATGTATTCTATATATATATATATATATATATATATATATATATATATATATATATATATATATATATATTATAGTAGGTCGAGTTTGGTAGATCGAAGTTAGAATGTGTATATACACCTTCGACCTATATATATATATATATATATATATATATATATATATATATATATATATATATATATATGTGTGTATTGTTTATTCCTGCATAATCTTTGATAAGTGTATTTTACCAGGTGCGTACGACTTTTATTCCTGCCTTGCCAACTTGTGAAAGAAATTTTTGTTCCATGTTTTCCAGTCAGGAGATTAATTGTCCAACTTCTTTAACCCCGACTACATGATCATATAATTATTTGTTCCATTTTTGTAAGCTCCATATATTTCACCTTCCCGATAAGTGTTCAAACATTCGTAGCGAGGATCATGGACAAATGTATGATAGTGTAGACGGGCCTTTTAGGAAGTAATTTATGTTCTGCTGCCCAGTTACCACCTTACAGGTCTGGAACAACGTTCATGTTAGTACACATTCCTATCGTAAGTAAAGTGTTTTCACACACTCCATGTACTATATAGACACAAACTCATTTTTCTCGTTAGTGAAAGCAGGGAGTAGCAATCTAGAAGTTGATATCATTGAACGAATAATGTATAGCAAAACACATACGGTATAATATTGTGTATCATCGTCGTCGTCGTCGTCGTTGTCGTCGTCGTCATCATCATCATCTAGACGTTGTTGGCCAAAGGCCATTTCGTCACTAGTAGTTAATTAGCTATCAGTTCCTCTTTATAATCAATATAAAACTCTCTTGTTTTCAGACTGAACCACTTTCCGTATCAACCACGGCCCTGACATCATTTTTCATACCGTACTTTTTGTTTATGATGTTCTGCTGTCCAGTTACCGCTTACAGGTCTGGAACAACATTCATGTTAGTACACATTCCTATCGTAAATAAAGTTGCCAAAGACATATAAAGAAATAAGGAAATGAACATCTCCACAGTCCTAGTAGAATAAGAAGTAGATGGATCTATTTGTCTGCTTATCATTTGAAAGATTTGAAAGGGGGGGGGGGCACATGGCTCAGTGCCAAAAGTTACTTCAAAACATGAACTCAATGTCTATAAAACATTTACTGGTTTGCTTTTACCGGGAAGCAGGAAACAGCTCCTTACTTTTAGATACTGAAGCAAGGGTTAAAATGTCACGATCTCTTCGGTAAACTCAATTAGCAGGTCTCTCTTTAACCGTTACTGTTGCAATAAAGTCTGCAATACAGTTGACAAACACTAAATGAGTTCCCAAGGTATTTATTTACGACCAAACTCAGGCTCCGGGATCAAAATACGGCGGCATCTTACGTCATTTATAGCAAACATCAGTTGAGGGAAGTCAACTTTTGGTTTAATTTGTTTAATTTGTATAACCGTGTATTAACACACAGTGACAGACTTTAACCTCCTTTTAACCAGAGAGTTGCAAACTGTTTGTTTTAACAAGTCTTAGACTTCAGAATGATATGCCTCGTCTATTCGACCATTCAATTTACATCTGTTAATCACCAACAGAATTTTAGACTGATTTCTGCGGATCATTTCAGTCAAAATGTGGTCCATTTCAAATCATATCAAAGACTCGAAGGGGCAGCGTCTGCACAGATAGTTACATCGATTGGCGTAGGAATCTTTTCAGATGGGGGGGGGGAGGTAAACATTTTAATATTTGACAATATGAAATACATCAAAATCACAAAAATCATATGTTTGCCCAAAAATGGTCAAACATGGACAAAAACTTTAAATGGCTTATTGTTTTTTATTGGTTCTCTACATAATGACTACAAGGCAATTTAAATCCACTCAAATTCAATTGTGCTAGCTGGTATTTAATTACGCTGTACAAATACATCACATCTGGAAACATTCTTATGTGGCAAAACTTATAAATTTAGTGTTTTTTAAATTCACAGAGTAAGGGGTCTCGTCCTTGGAAACTGTGGACAGGCCTACTTTAGCTCTCTCAGCCCCACGATTCACACCCCAGTGAGTTACTGGCTTGCAGTAGCCATGCAGACCTACACCTATTCTTTTTCTTGTAGCTCAACGACAACCTTTATGAATGCAGGATGAAGATAAGTGATGTGTGTTATATAAGTTACATGTCGTCTTTATGGAAACATGAAACAGCCGTTTTGATCAATGGCTTAGTAACTGGAAGTGACCACTTCATCGCACGCTTCCAGAGAGCTTAAGTTAACCTAAGTTTTAACCCATCTGGAATCATGGAGCTACTACCCATGCCGGGATCCTGTTTTCGTATTTAAAAAGTTAGTCAGGGCCATGGAATCCGGGGTGGCTACACAGGCCCCCCCCCCCGAACTTTCAGTTTGAAGGTTTTCTGTCTTGAAACGTCCAAAATCATATCGATGCTAAAAATCCCAAATTGAATAAGCCAGCCCCCCCCCATGTTGACTTGCATGGTTCAGCCCCCCGGCAACAGAAACTTTCCGACGTCACTGCTAATACTTTAGTAACAACGATCTACGCGATAACCCTATTCCTATAATGATGAGAAAATCTGGCTTTACATATGCCAGGATAATTTAATAAAGTTCATGAAAAAGCGAAGCGGTGATTTTTTTGTTTTAATAAAAACTGGAACTAGTATTCGAAAACTTTTCCAAGTATCTACGCTGAACATCGCAAAAAGGGGTAAAGGGGGATGGGTAATAAGCGGTTTGTTCTACCTCATTTTGAAACATCAAAATTAAACACAACAAGTATCTTCATATTTCCTTCACAAGACTTTTTTTCAGAATGTAAATATTGCTAATTAAAGTAAGCCAAGGAGATACTCTTCTTGATATAACGAGTCATTTACAAAATTTGTCATGTGATTAAAATGAGCCATTCATGAATTAGGTACCGTACTAAAGAATATAGGGTGACTGTTATTGTCCTTTACGAGTACAGTGCATCCTTTAGATGAAAGCCAGCGATTTTCATCACATGTCCTCCCCCCCCCCCCAAAAAAAACTTCTCTATATGGCAAGATATTCTTGTTTGAGGAAGGTTACTATTGTCAAGAAATACTTCCAGTTGCTTCAAGGTTACTGTATATGAAATTCAGGCAGTCTGATTCCAAAATCTTGTTCTTTAAAATTAAAGTGTGCATTTGACACCAGTGAAATCATTGCAGATTATTTGTGTTTAAACAAATATATGGCTTTTAATGATTTTATGCGACTTTCATAGTTTATCACTGTAAATATTTAATATGTGAAGATAATTTGTAACCTCGGTTAGTGTGAAAAGGTGGACGGGGAGAGGGAAAAGGACCCCTGAGACAATTACTGACTGAAAAGGTGAAAGTCAATCCATCTTCAAAAAGTGGGGGGATGTATCTCCCATATATTCTCAAAGATTTCCGCCTGCTGCAGTGTATGACGTGGCTGTTTCTTGGCGCTCCTCTAATATTATAGAATACCGGTATGCGTCTGCATTATCTATTTAACAAATCCTTATGTTTTGTTTTTAAGGTGTCACATCTGTGTCACAAGACATGTTATCATGCATGATATCATGTCACATGGTTAGGTTAGGGTTAGAGACATTAAGGAAAGGTTCGGGTTAGAAGTTTTAAGACTTACTATAATACAGTCATGATATCATGTTACGGATTGGGTGATTTAACAAACACATTGCTCGAAACTTGAAGCTGTAAAACCCAAACTGTTGGGATGGTGGTAAAGGGGGCGGGCAAGATATTATGACAAGTCATTGGTAGGACAAGGAACTCGATTGGTCAAGGTGTATTTAATCGATAACGATATAGTGATTTTCAAACGAAGGAGGTGTTACATATACGGTAAGGCAACACCGTATCTTCCTGCTCAAAGAAAGTCAAGAGTGGCGAACCCTGTCGAAGGAAAGGTCGCAGTCGTAGGCTAAACTCCCTTTATGATCGACTACGTAATGATTTTTTTTATCTGACGGAGAGTTTATTCTGTTTTTCAGTATTCTCGATTGACAGTGAATATAATTAGCATTTCTTGATTGATAACTTAGAGGTTAAATGGAGTGATAACACGTTCTAACGTAATACCTCAAGGGGCAACCTTGATTCGTGATCGAAATTAGTCACTGCGTCAGGCTAAAGGCACGTGATCCGTCTTCTGGCTGTAGTAAAGTATTTGGTCCACGTTTAATTTTTTATCTTATTGTTCGGTCAAGTGTAAATGAGCCGAGTAGGCAAACACTGAAACGAACAAACAAAGGCGGAATACTTGACGTAAGTGTACATCAATCAATTATAAGGTACGTCTGAGTTTCGATGAAAACAGTTACTTATAAAACGGCAGTGAACTTGAGAGGTAAAAAACATGAAAGTGTAAACATTTAGGCAGGGAACAAGGGGACCATGGACCCGTCGAGAAAGGCTGACCTCACGTCTGGGAAATGTTCCAGTTTCGTCTGGGAGTCTTCGTGGGTATGCAAAAAATGCAATCCTCAAACGGTGACCAGTGACTCCGACTCTTGCCTTGCTTTTGCTCTCAGGCAGATTCTTCAGTAAAAACCTCACATTTTTAAGTTTCTTCGAAAGTCCCCAATTAGTCAAATTTTATTCAATGGAAAACACAAATGTCCAAACCTTCAACAAGTAAAGCCCGAATTTTTCGGCGACCCAAGCGGGCCGAAAATATTAGCTTTGCTGTCCTTTGGGCAACCAGTCGCCGTTGTCACCTCGGAGTTTCGAGTTGCTGGCTCCTCCCCCTTCGCGGGGCAAATTTCAGCGCCACTCTTCGTTTAAGCATGCTATACTATGGCAATGAAAACTAGCTCAAGTGCAATCAGAGTACGATAACATGTTCATTGGCGGTGTTCAGCACATCATGTGCTGAACACCGCCAATGAACATGTAAGTTCCCTAAGCTTTTGAAATCCATTATTATGAGTACAAAATTTAGTTATTCATGAGTACAAGTACAGAAAATGGCCCAGGGGTGGGGGCAAAACCTGAGTGCGAATATATATTAAGTGACTCACTGCAATTATGAATATGAGTAGGAGTACAGAATTTAACTCATGAGCACAAAGTACATTAAATGGCGGGAAAATGCATGAGAGCGAGAAAGTTGTGCAGGAGAAAGTTGTTCAGTGCTGCACTACAAGTATGAATATGAGTACAAAACTTAAACAGAGTACACCTACTTATTGGAATTGGGACAGAGTGTGTTTATGAGTCAATACTCCGTTAGTATGAGTATGAATGCCAAACTTAGCTCATGAGTATACAAATACAGGATATGATTCAAAGTGTCAAAACAGGGCGGGTACTTATAAGCAGTCTATTTTAATGCAAATTATTGGCTTACTAATGAGCAAAAGAGGAAATAATATTTGATAGAGTGTAAATTATCACCGAGATTTGTTTTACAACACATTTAAAGGAAAATGCAGGCACCCCAATTTGAATTGGTGTACCCTGTATCCTGTTCTATGATCGGCTCTTCTAATCACGTGACAAAGTTTTTGTTACCAAATTGTTAAATTCCTGCAGAATAACTTCTTATTTAGTACTTTTAATATTAAATGTTTATGTTTGGAAACATCATTAAAGATACTTGAAAGTCAAGTTAGAGGAGATTTTCAACATTTGGCTGATGTTTGAAAATAAATTGGGAGCGACTGCTTATATAACCCTTTTCAGTCTGGGTACAAAGGGAAATTTATAATTTCCAACATTTTATATTTCACTCTGAATCGACAGAGAGTATGTCAGGCGCGTGTCCAGGATTTTCAGCAGGGGTGGGGTTCTGAGATAAGAATTTTCAAATGAGGCGGGTATTTGGGTCGAAAATTCTAAAAAACTCTAAAAAATCTTAAGGTCGGCTCGAGCAGGGAGGGGGGTCCGAACCCAAGGACCCCCCTTTGGACACGCACCTGTATGTATAGGGTAGGTGCATCGAGGGGCTGGATCTTATCATCATGGTTTTTAGGAGTCTTCCATGTGTGAGAGACGGTGGAAAGCTGGGTTTTAATTTTAACGGTTCCCGAACAACTCCCCCGGACAATTCACTCAAAAAATTCCCAGTGAATATTTCCCTGGGATAGTTCCCACCCTGACAATTACCACCGTCCATGACACTTGTCCCTCAGACGTTAATCCCCACCAGGGAATAAGGAATTGCCCTGGGTAGGAATTGCCCAGGGGTAAATTGGGGGGTCAGTTGTTCGGTCACGAATTTTAACCTCAAGCAAGCTTCTAGCCCAACCCATTGAGCTGTGAAGTCAGTGAAGAGTTTAGGCGGAAAATATTCATGTCCTCAATAGATGCCAAAAGAATCTTCTCGGTAAGATACAACTCAAATTTAGTACTTCTATTGAGAAATTGGAAAATACGAGCATCAGTGAAGCCATGGGGGGGGGGGGGGGGAGTAGTAGGGGATCCCCCGTCATAGCCCTCGTCCCACTTTCTCAGTCCGCTCCTGTAAAAATGATACAGCATATAGGAGTAATGCGCACGAACATTCCCCATTCAACTATTTTTATCCCTCTCCCATTTTCGTCCCCTCTACGTTCTCCCGCCATTGACGAGCATGGAAAAAATAAGTTGTGAATGTGAATGCCAGAGACGCAAGCATCCACATGGAATTGTTGTTGATAGGGCCAAGAAATAGTATGAAATTTATGGAAAAAATGTTTGTACTGACATTGTGGGGTTAAATAATAGCGGCTGCATAAGTGAATTATGATAAGAGAAATACCCAAAAGCTTCAGACATTAACCATGTTCAAACATTAATGACACCCAAGGCCCAATTTGACCCACCTTGTCAGAATGATAGTAAACATGCATGTGTTCACCTATGTACGTGATAGGGTATTGGCCGTATATTGATTCATCATGTTATTGCCACTAAATTGAACGTCGTTCTTAAAAATATGCCAAGTTTTGTTTCTCGTCTAGACGAAGTAACCTCTATAAAATGTAGCTAAAGAGCTGAATAAATGTGAGAGAAATAACCAATCATTCTCGAAAAAAAATTCTTGCTTCCTTAATAGACCAAGTTATGTCGATGATTTACTGCAATATCGGTTTAACGATACGGTTACATGTCTCAGTTCCAAGTATGTAGGCTATTATGTAATGCAATTATTGAAAACAGTCATCATGACGGCTTCACAAATGGTGTTTTAAAGGAAACAAACGTTAAGGACCTACCTTTCTCAAGTCGTTGTTTTCCTGTAATACGTTGACTACAAATTTCGGAGAAGTGATCTCTTTCGTTAATTTAAATCTCGCGAAAACTGTTGTGCAATATAAGCTTTCGTTTTGGATGCTGTAACTGGGCTTCCACCACCACGTATTGATTCCGATTCTCTGGAGCCAACCGTTCAGTCCTGAACTGAGTAGGCCTATAGTATAAACTACTCAGCAATTAAAATACTCTGTCAACTTTAGATAATACTTAGGGTGGTTTTGTAAGAGGACACCTTCCACAAATTAATCATTTACTTACTAACCGGTCAAAGTCCTCTCAACTAAACCAACGAAAACAAAAAGGGTGGAAACACTTAGATGCTGACGTCATGCTAATTAACTCGGTGACAAATTTATAGTCCCTTGCGTTTGTTTTTATTTAAATATCGCTTTACATAGGAATCGTAGTAACGGTATCATGGGTAATAATTCATCCCGTTATCTTATTTGTTTAGGGTTCATTGGGTCAAATTTTAAAAGTGTGCGGTTTTTTGGTCATCGAGACCAGTGACAATAATTTTAGGCTTTCTGCGCATGTTAATGGATCACAGCTAGTGTTTTACTTTACGACGCCTATTAAAGGTTATAAACTTAAGTTAATTTAACGACACATTAAAAAGCATCATACATTTTTGTGCTATTGTTGTAAAAAGAGGAGCCACTTACGTCATATGAACGTCACTTTGCCGGTTATAGCAGTCAGAAAAGATCCCACGTAGGACAGTACAAGTGGAACCAAGTTACAGGGTCACTGACGTAATGACTTTGAAACTTTTCTGAAGACAAATTTATACAAAATTTCACAAATATTAGCATCTGGCTGCAGACAGAGTCATCCGTCTTTCCACATGCCCAATGAAGAGTAAAAGTAAAACCCTTGTGTCTGTTTGGACAATTTTTCAGCATTTCTGAGCATGCTAGGAGTCCAAGGCGCGGGAGGCTGGGGACGCTGCAGCCCCAACCAAATATGTTTGTGTAACTAGGGACAATATGCTGAGAAGTTTTCGGGCACCTACTGAAAAAAAAATAATGCCATGGTGTAGTTAGTTAGATGGAATTTAACGGCACACCAACACAAATGTGTTATATAGTGTCAGCCAGATAAAAAGGTTAAAGATAAAATACGGTTCAAGTTCGGTTTCAAAACAGTTTAAATACGTTCAGGTCCTTCCCTTTAACCCCCTCTAACGACAGACGGGGTGTACTGTGGGCATATTCTACAACCACAGCCCACAGAGGCATGGGCGGGGCTCTAAGAAATTTTGTTTGCGGCAAGCTCAAGTCCGTATTCAGGGAGGTTCGGAAGACCCCCCCCCCCCGGCAATATTAATGTCAGCTCCGGATAGTACAATAGGAGTATGATTATTATGTATTGCAGCGATGCCCCATGTAGTTTTGCCAAGAAGCTTTACCAAGAAGCCATAAAATGTTGGTTTTCTGGATTGTTTTCTTAAACTAACGAAAATTTCGAGCATGAAGACACTTGAAAATGATGAAATGATAGCACTATTTCGGATCTCAGTACCGTTCCGAAAAAAATTCTTTAAAGGGGGAGGGGAATTCCCCTAACTCAGAACGACGTCTCATCCTATATACAAATAGCTATGCCACTAGTCAAAAGTCTCATTACACTGAGCTTAGGTTGACTGTTTGGTGTGTTTATTTTAAATCAATTGAAACGGTATACTTTAGCACAGAGGTGGAGAACCTTTTGCTTATAACAGGCCATTTGACAGTCATAAGACCGCTCGTGGCCCAACCGCGCTGTCAACTTGGACAAGCCGGGAAGGGAAACCTCTCCTTCTAAGGGAAACACAATACGTTTGTGCTACATGTCCGTTACAACTTTTTGTAGACAGATACCTATGCTAATCTGGCCAGGTAACACTCGGGCAAAACTGCTTTTAGTCGTGGATGATAATCAGCACGGCTAATGGGTTGTGTATCTACTGACCCCGAAAGCTCTGAAGTGTCTGCAAAACCAAGAAGGTTCGGGGCATTTAACTCCAGCATTCCGTTACACTCTGTAAATAACGTTATGCCTAAGCTAGTCAGATTACAAATATTACAGAGTGATCATTGTTTTGATTACCTTAGCTCTGCACACTAATGGCAGGTCCATTTGTGATGTCTGAAGATTATATAGTAGCAAACAAGCAACTAAGAAAACGCGCGCGAAGCGCGCCGAAAAAATGTCGTTTTGAAAGCACTTTATTAATGTTTAACCTTCGCATTGCATTGGAAAGTTATTCACTTCTCTAATTTTAAACCCACTCAAGGAAAAGGGCGGGCCTAACCCATCTCGAATTACAATTTTTTTTATTATTTTTTTTTGAAAATTGAAGACCATGCTTTGCAAACTTTTGTTTTTTTTTGGGGGGGGGGGCAAGTGCCCCCGTGCCCCGCTGATGCACAGAGGTCTGTAGCTAATGGTAATCAATAGTTTAAAAAACTTCCTTGTAATTAAAATAAAGTTCTGATTGAATTGCACCAGCACCTATACATTCGGTATTAATTCACCAGTGTGTTTTTTAATGGTTAACCTTATATTATGATTATCATGTCGTATTTAGGGGGGTGGAGGCATTGGACCATGCCCCCTCAATGATGCTGATTTTTTTTTGGAACCTAAAGTACTTAAATTTTTTAACACAAATTTACTTCAAGCAAGCACATGTGGCACCAGATTGCATGTGAGGACCCCTAATTTTTCAAAAATTTTCAAAGGGGAGGGGGAACCCCCAGGCCAGCGATCACACAGCATAATGCATTCTCCCACCCACATGAGAGAAATCCTGGCTACGCTACTGATTATTATCATTATTACTTCAAAGACTTCCCAAAAAGTTATAATCAATATGGAAGGGTAGAAACACGGCAAATGATTGTATGTAATCGGCATGTGGTGTGATAACCGATGCATGCCTATATGATATGTACATAAACATGTTGAACGCGCGCGTTTTTTGGTTATATATATTTTTCGGGCAAGTCGTTACAGCCCCCAGATCAACTTGGGCTCCTACACCCATGCTAGGAGTTAATCCTTGGAGCGGATGAAGATTTTCGTTTAATTTTATCGCTGTAAATACTCGGAGGGGCGCTAGTCGTGGCGGAAGCCAAAGAGAGCCGCAAGTTAAATAGACTCTTTTCCAAATAGCAGTTACAAAGGATTGTGGGATTGGATTTTGGTGTGCGTCGTTTTTGGCCACAGTAGAATGCCATTGAGAAAAACGCCCCACTTCAAAAGTGTATCCCACAATCCTTTGTGACTGCTATATGGAAAAGGGTCTATTGGAATCAGTGTTCAAAATTTGTATAAAATATAGCAATGACGAAAATTGTGATAGCACTCCCTCTGTAATAACACCAGCTTAAATGTGCTTTCATACAGCTTCCCGTTTCTGGCACACGTCACTTTTTGGGTGGGTAAGGGGAGGGGGCTGTTTCTTACCTTTCCCTGGAGTAATGATAAGACAGCCTGAATAAGTCATGCATTAGATGTATCATCTTCACTAAAGAGTGAGTATGACTAATGTTGTTTTAACTGTTTTACGGAGTTTCTATACGATTAACTCTATATTTAGCACATCCTTAGGTATGTTCAAGACATGAGTAAATTTGTACTACTCACACGCTCTTCTAATGAGAGCGTTTGTCAACTAAATTGTACGTATTCGAGTATCACGTCATTACCTCGTACCAAACTGAAATTTGATCAGAAACACAGGGCGTATTTACAATAGTCCCCAGTCAACGTCGTACTGTGTATGCAACTATGTTGCTGGTCTTGAACAAGGCTGTACTCCCTGCAGGGCGTCTAAAGCAACTCCCTATTGGTATATCGCACCCGTTTAATACATACCTGTAAACTGTCTGTCTGCAGAATGAAAACACCAAAGTAGACCATGTCAAAATGCAGTTGTAACGTATAGTTACGTGTTGCTGAAAAATACCGTCCAGATACTAGGTGAGTTAACGTTCTACCTGAGAAAAGTATGGGCTGTTCCCGATCCCGTCATCTCTTAGTAACCAAAAGGATTCCTTTTACAAACGTCAGTTTCACAAAAAAAAAAAAAAACGAAAAATAAGAAAAATAAAAGAAAGATCACGTATTTGTTTACTATAACATGTGAAAACTGCTTAAATATGAGTGAGGTAAACACAGAAACAACCACCTCGGAGAAACAGCATTTAAGCAGGAGCAATTGGTTTTATTTTCGTATTTCATAACAAATCTTGACACAGATGCCGGGTTTTACTACCACTTGGCTTATGATAACTCTTTGCTAGGATTCTTTTATACAATTCTTTGTCTCACTACATCAGCTGCATTAATAAAAACGATCCTTCAACAGTTCGTCCCTGCCCATGTCGGTTTTAAACTTCACATTCACTCTATGCAACATATAACCTAAGCTTGTATACCTTTAAATATCTACACTGAAGGCTGGTTTATACTCCCAAATTTTCATACGCTATAAAGCTATAAGAATTTATGTGGTGATCCTTTGCTCTTCCCGCGCCAATCTCAGACATAGCTCAGAGATAAACAGTGTTCAACTTTTATAGAAGCGCTATACTTAAGTATGAATAGGCCCTAAGTTATTTTGTTTACCTACGACACTTTTGTGGGAAGGAATGATCAGCACTTCAACCCATGTATCCTTGCATGTCACGCAAAGTAAAATGCGCAAATTAAAACTATTGTCTGAAACACAGTTTTGTGTGGTGCATGTGCCTAACATTTTGTTCAGCGCTGAGATAACTCGAATTTATAATCAGTTTCACTTTCTTCAAAAGTGATGTCGAATTCTCAGGCTACACAGTCTTGCTGTATAAAAATGCATTATACTATGCATGGAAGCACCACCTTTGAAGTATTACTTCTATGGTTATCATATAGCCATGTAGTGTACAAATCAAAGCTTTGTAATGTGAGCAGGGAGTTGCTATTTGACAAATAGCAACTCCCTGATGTGAGTAATAACAATGCACTTTTACGGTACACGTGTTTTATATAAATATCAAAGAGGTATATATTAATCAAGCTGCATCGCTACTACGAGATGGCACGCCCCTCACGATATGGAGGTCCGACTGGTAGCACTTCCATGCCCTCACCCACCAAAATCCTCTCACCTAAAACAATTATCATAAAATCTACGTGTCACACATTTGTTTGCCAATCAGTCATGTTCCTTTGATGAACAGCAAACTTCTACTGCGCCCAGCATAGTGACATCATAGTGACATAAGCAGTCTTAAGAACTTTTTGGAAAATTCAAACAATATTACAACCCTCGTATTACAAAGAAGCGCTAAAATTTAAAATAGTTGGCCGACGAGAAAGCATGAGACGAAAATGGAGGGACACCAGCCCATGCCACAGAATAAAATATTATCTTTTAGTAACAAAAACGGTTATCCCGGCCAATGTTTGACAAATCAGCCAAATCAGTTTTTGTATCTTTTATGATGATTCAGCCCAACTTTTGCATAACCCAGTACGAAAATATGGTACATGTAATTATGAAGCAGAGATGCCAACATTTACATCCAGAAATCAGGGAGGTTTCACACAGAAATCAGGGAGGTCTTTAGAATTACATGCAACTTAATTGGGGAAAGTCCTTCTTGAATCAGGGAGGTTGTCATATTTGTTAGTCGGAATGGACAGAAATCCATGAATTTTCAGGGAGCCCCCCTGAGAATCAGGGAGGGCTGGCATCTCTAATAAAGAACCATACTCTGTTAGCATGAGAGCTGTTAGCATTAGAGCAGCGCTTCTCAACCGGTGGGCCGCGAAGCTCTCCCAGGTGGGCCGCGAGATCTGCCATAAAAATAAAGAATGTAAAGAAAAAAAAAAGAATAAACTTATTGTAAGGTGGGCCTCAGAAAAATTTTGAGAGTCAAAGTGGTTCTCGAGTAAAAAAAGGTTGAGAAGCACTGCATTAGAGGATATGCTAATTCAAATATTAGTTGTACTGCACATGCTCTTCGAGTCAATGATCAAACAAATGGCAGCGATCGAAAGTGATATTGTTCAGTAAACCTTTTGATATTATGTATCGTTCAGTGTAGTGGTTTGGAAGTATGGAAGACTGGAATGAATAGTTTATTTACAGATTAGCGATTTACCAACCGTATGTGAATTTAAAAAGGTAAAATCCTGTATCTCGCAAACTGCATTTTAGAAAGACCACCATTTGGTATGCGACAAGAGCTCATAAGACTGCGAAGTAGGCTTAACTTTAACTACCGAAACGTTAACGTTTTAAGATTAGTTCGACTGATCATGAAAATGAAACTGGGTGTGAATTCTTAGTTTCTTTTAACTTCTTATCCGCAGGCACGCAGGAATATTACCGCAAGACACACAGCAAGCCTATAACTGATCGAATATTTTTAGCATGCCTCTGCTGAGTATGTCACCCTAATGCTCCTCCGCAGACCACAGAATCATTGCTACTTATTTATCGCAATTTAAAATTGTCGCCTAGTAAATTAATCCTAGCGTGTTAACAATTGTTTTATCAAAGATTCATCAATCATGCGTTGGATTCATGTTGGTTGTTAGCGTACTACCGTATATTCTAAAGTTTAGTCGCATTGTTGAGCGTTTTTTTGTTTTTTTTTTTTTTGGTTTGTTTTGTTTTCACGCTTGAACTACATAACACACTTGGGCAGCAAAACTTCCTGCCACTTTCTTCGGTATTTGATAGCGGTTGTCTGTAAGACAACGTTAGGCAGACACAGGGTTTGACAAAATGTTTATTCCCCAGGAAGTTGAAGTCACATTACCCACATTTTTTAAACAGTTTCATGCTCAAACCACCTTTTCCCTCATTTGCCAAAATTTATCTGGAAGAAGCTTCCCAGCTTCCCTATTTTTTCAGCTGGGATCAGACAGTCGGTTTTTTGTTTTCATCAATAGAATTCATTCTCAACTCTGGGTGGGAATGACTTAAGGTATTGGCTTATGTCTACGTCTCCAATCTATTGATGACATCGGATTCTCTCGTCTAATTCCTCTTGTCAATCAGTCGGAAAGGCCGTAGGAACTCTGTAAGGAAATCGATTCTGCCGTTCCGACATTGACGTCATAAGCTATATCCAGGCCTACATGTCACCCCGGGCCTGACAAATAATGGAATTCACCATGACTTGCAGCTTGTCACATCAAATTACACTGAGCGTCTAATGTACAATTAAAATAAAAAGCATAGAAAACAAAATTATATTACAAAGTAACAAAACGATAAAAATGTTTGAAAAACCCTTCTCTCCTTGCTCGTTTGGAAACCTTGAATTTCAAAAGACTACCTAAATCCGATTCTACGCCCAGTGAGCTACTTGAAGCTCCCTAGACCTTTCTACTTAACACTGGTGCAACGTCACAATGGTGTGTGACAAATAAACTACAGGGAGAGTTGCCCTGTTCAAGTAAAAGACAGGAAAAGTGCTGAAAATGCGTGTTTAGTAAACTTGTAACTAAACTTTGGACGATGAATGTATACATCTTTCAACTTACAAAATTGTTTTAGCTTAGAGATGGCGTCCTACACATATCGATCCAAAGATATTATAAGCTTGTAATATCTTTGTATCGATCAACTTAAAATTGGGATTACTGTAAGTTTGTAACTAAACTTAAAGGCGGACACTCGTCACCCCAAGTATAGTTTTGGTTGGGGGAACCAAAATTCCAAATTGGTGACTTTTTTTTCTTGATATCAGAGCCAAGAAATTCAGAGATGCAGAGTAGCTCACATTTCACAACATGCAGAGAGAGTGTTCTGATTACACATTGTATGCTCACCAGGATATGGCCTTAGAATTAACTATTGTGTCTGCGCAAATTGCTTAAGACAGTTTTGGGAGGGGATAAAAGTAAATTAGTTGGGGGGGGGGGATTGGAACTGTTTGGGATGAGGGAATTTGCTTTCTAGAGACGTCAAAGGGAGAACATGCAACATTAACATCGCACTATTCTAAAACATCTCAAAGAGTAATCTTGTAGAATTCTAGATATCTTCTTACGAATGCAGGTAACTACGAAATATGAAAGTCATGCGCTAGACCCGCCCACTTCGCACTTGGGAAAGTTCCAATTGGGAGGAGAGTTACGTCGGGTGTTGAAAAGTCTAATCCAATAAATACATTATCATATATATGAAAACATTTGTGTAGAACTGAAGATTTCTGAATCTGGCATATTACTATTTCCTCTCCCCTTTGTTTCGCCCCATGTTACGATGTTTGAAGATTAAAGACACCCACCCATTGTCCTGACATGTTTGAAAAACACACCTTAAGTTAATGTACCCTATCTGCGACAAATTAACTGTTGTAGCATTGCACAATACAACGTCAGATGGATTTGCCCATGAGTACATGATGCCGCCACCTATTTGATGATGAAATAACCTCTTTTCATAGTAGGGCCTATAAGGAAACTTTTAAGTTATTTGTACGTACTAATTTCCCATTGTCCCCTAAACACCGTCCCCTATGCAGTCAACAATTTTCAAACGCAGTTTCGCTTGAAGATTTAAGTTCATTATTTTTCTTTTCAGTCATCGCATGAGCAATTTCTGCGTATGTGACTGCTTCATTGCCCCTTATTGGCAAAGAACTTGGTGGAGCTATAGACTGAAGATAATGAAGGTCAAGCTCTGCATACGTCACCGTCTCTCCTGGCTTCCTATTGGCTTCAACGTCCTGCGCGGTATCGGAACTTACTTTCGTTTCATTGAGCGAAGAAGATAAGTTTGTCACTTTGTCATCGGGTGTTCTTTGAAAAATTTCCTCTGGGTTATAAAATGAAATCAAATTTTCGTAATGAGGTTTACTTCTTGGCAAAGAAATTTGGAGGTGACCCAAAGAATTACTTCTTGATAATGTGCGTGTGTTGTTGGACTTACTGCCGTGATACTGTGGGATATCCCTAAAGGACATAGGAAAATTATATAAATCTTCGCTCAATGGGCGGCTTTTCCTATATGGCTGTCTCTCATTTAGTTTGTTTCTTAAACACACTTGATGAGCAGATATTATCGGAAAGTTCCCGTCCGAACGCCGCTTCATGCGTTCGTTGATGTTCAGTCTTTTGGAAGGTTTGATGTAATGCCTTTTGATAAATGTTTCGGAGCTTCGGTGATCTACAACAGTGGTGTGTATAGGCATCCATCTTAATTCATCAACTGAACTATTACCTTTCCGTTTCTGTTTTACGTTTACGTATATAGCGGCGATACAAACTGCTAACACTATTCCACCAACAAACGCGAGAAGTGCCAATAATAGTGAGAAATAATGCACTTCATGCAGAGGGATACCGCCAAGGGACTCGTCTCCATATTTTTCGTTTGCATCAAACGGATCAATAAAGTCACTTGGCAGAAGTAGGGTAAATGGAGCTGACATCATCATCCCCGTGTGACTTTCAATACCGCAAACAACCGAGCTACCGTTCAGGTTGCTATGGTAATGTGTAAACGTTAACATTTCTCCATCGTTCTCGAATGTCAAACTCATGTTGTTTTCGTCCTCGTTCGAGGTAGTACTTCCATGTTTCTTTGATGAATCATCCTGGTAGTCCGGGAGGTTGCTTGAAAATATTCTCTTACCATCTAAATACCAAGAAAAATGCCGTTCTGTTTCGGAAGGTAAGCTACTCACTAAACAAATCAGACGGATATCTTCTCCTGCTGTGCTTTCACCCTGCGAGGCCAATAAACGAACCGATACGTTCGCAGGCATGTTGAAGGTAGACACGTTGCATTGGCCTCGCGGTTGATAAAATTCATCGTAAGCCACACAGGTGAATAAGGCCCCGAAGTCGCTCTCAATCAGTGTTCTTTGTAATCTCACTGCAAGAGAAGGGGCGAAAAGACCTGATGATACGAATAACATTTCCTTGTTTATGTACCAAATAAGTTCAACCTCTTTCTGCGGGTATATGGACTGTGGCGGTATTTCGCAATAAAATTCAACGGTGCTGCCGATGTTTGGAACTAACGGCCCGTGAACAGCACACTCGACATCGTACACGCCTGATTCGGATACATTTAGTTGATGGACATCTACCCACGAGACAAGATGATCATGTCCTAGATACCCACACCGATATTCCCCGATGTCGATAAACGATAGATTTCGAATAATCAGATCGTAGGAGTTATCTAGTCTAGATTTATTTGAAACTGAAATTCTATTACCGAATCTTCTCATTACGGGTGGATGGTTGAAGTAAACTTGCTCGTTCTGTGTTAGATAGATATCCAAGTTCACTCCACTGTAAAACCAATAAGCATCCACCTTGTAAACCGGTAGTGTACACGGTAATATCGCGGTGTCTTTTACTTCATAAGTGAATACTTCAGCACTCACCAAAAGCTGGCACCGGCACAAAAGCAAATACGCAACAATGTAAATCACAGCAGAAGTCATATTCACTCACCTCCCTGGTTTCTCTTCGATTTTAGATAATGGTTGTCTAACTATAACCGAAGCCTAACGTACGTAGCCTAGACAGTCACAGAACTAATGATTAACTAAGAATTGTACTGTAGGCACTCATCCAGTGATACCCGCACTCTGTACTAAATACAAAATTCCAATAAATTACAAAAGTAAGCCTGTCCACCTCACATGATAAAATAAAGACCTTTCCTCTGGAACTTGAGCCTGTAGAGTATGAATCGCTTTCCATTGATATTTTAAGTCACTGGCACTGACAATGGCGTTGATGTCTTTACACAAAGAGATAAAGCTTCGTTACGGACTAACGAGAATTGTTGCAAATAGTGACAACGTCAGCAATTTCAGTTTTTTCCAACGTCGATGACTAATCACAGAAATTTTAATTGCTAATTATCCCACCATTTTACAACTTCCATTTTATACGGTATCACCGACGAATAACCTGGTGAAGTTGTGATGTCCTTGCCACAAACTCGCAGTTGCACAGATGTATCACTAGTATTCAGACGTCATATTAAATATTACTGAGTATTAATCTAGCAACATGCATTACATAGCTTCGCTTCTCGGTCTCCACAGACAAACATAACATGAATCACGACCTCAAACTATTTGATACATAACAATAATAAATTTTACAGCACGACTTCTTGTGGTCTATAACATTAACACTTCTGCCGTTTGCATGAAATAATCCGTCACTCATGTAAGTTCTTGGCCTACTCTACCCTGACTCCAGAAATAGATTTATCGGGAACTGCTGGTTATACTAATTTAAGAGTTTTGCTCAAACGTGAAACCGAAAGTCGGAATGTAGTCTCCGGAGAAAAACAAATTCACATGGTCCATGTACTAGGTCCAACAAAAAGCTAACACGAACTTGCGAAGCCTGGAAAAACTGGCAGTAGGGTCTGACTTGAACAGAAACGATGTGACAATGTGAATGTGTTTGTTTGACTTTCCAACTCCAATAATACCTCACGCTCTAAGAGTCTGGCTTGCAAGAGGATTATACAGTGGGATTCAATGATGTTACCCACCACCAGCATCAGAACTAAGGAACCCAGGAGGGGAATGAATCATCACTTCCACATTCCACGAGCTTATTGCAAACAAGTGGTAAATGTAGGGTCAGCCGCAAAGGTCAAGTTCATAAAAAAGTCAAAACGTGAATTTTTCACAAAGTCAGCACCTAAAGAGAGCGTCCCAGGCTCCATAGTAAACAAAGCGGTTATTGAGAGGTTTTGATATGAAATTCACACACAGCAGCACTGCTATGATTTGGTAAATTAATTCAGGAGGAAAAATATCACCGTCTGGGCGTTGTTACTCCCCCGCAGCTGTTGCTGTCCATGAAAAACATGTCTCAGCTTTTGAATCGCTGTCGTGGCGTGGAAAGTTTAAAGAGTAATCGCATTTATCTCCTAGTCAAATTGAATTTTAAATACCTTCGTTCAGACTTTTTCATCTGCCCGGGGAAGAGGGTAGGGCTGAGAGATCTAGTCTGGATAAGCGAAGCTGCGTGCACGACGTCTTCACGGGGTAATTTGGTTCGGTAGTTCGGCAACTGAGCTGAGCAATATAACACTTTCCAGGCACTCATGGGCGGCGATTTGTTCTCAATATTGGGAGGGGGACATGACCCCATTTTCAAATAATTTACTGTGTGAAAGTCAAAGTCAATGGGCGATTCCTCAAATGTTGGGGGACATGTCTCCCCTGTCCCCCGGGATCGTCCCCATGCAGGCACTTGTAATCATGTAACGGCACTGTTTTGAATGCTTACCGCAAATTTAATAGTTTTGTTTATGAGTTCCATACGCCAAATTTGGTATTTGATGAATTGTTGAATACCCCTTCTGTGCTGAATACCTCTTCCCAGATGTCGTTTGGCAAATCGGCAGGCGTGGTGCCAAGTGGGGTGCTGAAAGGGCCATGGCTGCCTGTCGGAAAGGTCTGGCCCCCGTATAGGGGGAATTTTCAAGTGTGGTCGGGAAGCCTTAAAGGTCTGTGGACTTGTAACCAAACCAGTTGTTTTTCTCAACAAAGTTAGATTAAGATACCCCGATAAAAATCCATTGGAATTATTTGTATATCTTTTACCGTTCTCAAGATATTCCTCTTGTTTGACCATTTCCGAGATTGCTTATTAGCTATGCAAAAATATGATGTGTTGTATGTATACTTTTGTTAGTCCCATTATGAATTATCTGTTAATTTCTTCTGTACTTACTATAGCTAGTTTCTAGTTGGTGTTTAATGCCGATATTTTCAAAGAACCAAGTACTGCTCCCAACATAAACTTAAGAAGTTATCTTCAATAGAAAACCCACTTCTAAACCCCATGATGTAGAGGTCTCAAGGTCGAGAGGTTGTTCACGTTACGGAGATGTAGCTCCGGGGGCGGGGGGGGGGGGGAAGAACTTCGGGATTAAGGTTGGTTTCGTCCTTCGGCTCTTCGCCAGAGAGTCGAAGGGACTTTGGAAAACCCCCGTAATCTTGAGTTCGCCATCTTTCCGGCAACTCGTCGACCTGTTCGAGGTTTGGGGTTGCTGGCGCTCTCTTTCGTGGAGCTTTCCCTTCTATCGCGTTATGGGTGCGATGGCCAACCATAAAGGTACAGTGGTATATCATAATGGAACCATCATTATCACATTAGGCTATACTCCTTCTGTACATTAGGCCTACGTACTCGCGCATTTTTGCCTGAAAATGAACGACATATAAGCTAGCTAGGCTGTTAGTACTTCGAGCGATGAAATTATCTCATCTCCCTACATGTAATATATAGTGAGATGAGTGTTGTACTTCACCTAACATTAGAAATGTGAAGATGTGTGTGAGTGCGTGTGTGCTTGTGTGCTTGTGTGTGAACAAAAAGTGTGTCGCGAACTCTTCCTAAACCGTAAGTCTGATGAAGTTCACTGTTTGGTGGGTCTTTGAAGGTACCTGACGATGAAAAAGCGTGCGACTTATGCGTGCGTTCTTGATGACGTCATAGGTCAAAGTTGCTAAAATCCTTTTTTAGAGTTTTGTGTTAGAATGTGTTTTTGTTGTCACAATAGAGGTGTTTCATGCCACGGACGTCACGCGTTTGGCATTGTCTTTTCTGCCGGGAACAGCGCCCAGTGCGCAGAAACACTG
The DNA here is from genome assembly GCA_029531755.1 of Holothuria leucospilota. Classification (NCBI taxonomy): domain Eukaryota; kingdom Metazoa; phylum Echinodermata; class Holothuroidea; order Aspidochirotida; family Holothuriidae; genus Holothuria; species Holothuria leucospilota. The sequence continues at coordinate 26,685,932 of CM055974.1, forward strand.
CTGTACACCCGCACCGCATGACCTCGGATATTACTGTGACCAGGGCAGTGTTTCCACTCTTCCCGAAATTACCCGAAATTCGGGAAATCTGGGTGTTCAAGTTCGGGAAAGTTTCGGGAAGGGGGATGATTTCGGGAAATTTCGGGAAATACGGAAATGGCGTATGGCGTATGGAAATAACGTATGGCATAACAGGGTGAAATCCTGGATGAGCCATTAAGTATAGCATAAAAGAAGCGTTATTGAAGATATCAGGAAATACCAAGCCGATTTCAGGAAATTTTAGATTCCATTTCAGGTAAAATAAATTTAGAGTGTGGAAACACTGGACCAGGGAGTTGTTACCTTAATAACAACTCCCTGCTGTCACACAATGAACGCTTGACGGGCAAAATGTCCCGCAACCAAAGAGACGCGCGACCACGTGACTTCGGTGAAACAACTACCTCTATAGTCTAACGGGTACGGGTAGCTTGCGCTCAAATAGCGTGAAAAAGACTCTACAGTGCCAAGTCTTGTACAATCTCAAATGAACTAGCCAGGCTTCACGTGAATGGGCTTTGTGGGACTATTAATATACGTTAGGCTTCTACATACGCCCTAGGGCTAGACCGTAGTATATACCATACCTGCCAACTCTCACGGTTTCACCATGAGTCTCACGGTTTTTTAGGTCAACTCACGGTCAAATCTCCAAAACTCACGGTGAAAAACTAAGACAGAGTCATTAAAAAATATTGTGTTATTGCAAATATTAGGCTATAGCCTAATTCAGGGATGTAAGTTTTCCATATTAAAAAGAATTGGCTTAATCCTCCGTCTTTCTCTTGTACATCTGTCATAATTTTTCCAGACCGGAAGTACAGAAAAAAATCTGGAAACAGTGGATGGAATTTTGTTGAAGTGCAAACAGAAAAAAAAACATGCAAAAAAAAAAAAAAAAAACAGAGAAAACACTGCACCCTGAACAGTGTATCTATGTTGTAGCATCGTGTAAATTGAGTACCTGTACTGTTCAAATCAATCTGCTACACAAGTGCAGGCTTGATCTTAAGATGGCATCATGAATTATCTAAATTTCTTGTATTATTATGAAGGTTTAGGATATGTTGACCATAATTATGTGATGCTGTTACGAGAAAGTACTCAAAACTTCAGACAATCCCCATGAAGACATGCTTGGACAAATTCTGATGAAACTTACACACAGTGATGACAAGATAGTTGGTTATCCGTGATGGCAGGGATTTGGAATCAAAGGTCATCTAGGGGTCATTTAGGTTTACTTTATCTAAATGTAAAAAGCCTTATGTCCTTATGACATAGGGATATCTTTGGGTGTTTATTGATGTGATATACTTTGGCACTAGGTCCATAAGGGGTGATCAGAAATTTAAGGTCAATGGTCATCTAGTGGTCATTTTATGGAAAAACAAAAAAATACCTTGGTTTCTACATATGTAGTAACAGTATGGGGTGTCCATTGTTGTGATATTGTATAAGTTCGGTAATAGCCCAATAAAGAGTGTTCAAGAAGTTTATATGAGCGGTCATTTAGTAGTCATGTTGCGGTCATTTCATGGGAAAACAAAAAATCATTGCCTTCTACTAATGTAGGGAAGATTTTGAGTGTTTAACTTTACTGGAGGTTGTTCAGAAGTTTTTCACATTTTGCAGTGATAGTTTTGTTCTCATAAAAACAACTGTGACTTGAGATTTACAGTGCACCATTTTGCACCTCAGCTCCCCCCTGAAAGCAAAATTTTCCAAAAGGGAATGGGGAATTCCCTCTCCGTTTACCCACTCCAGGACGGCATTCACTTTATAAAACCTATAATTTTTAGTATTTGTTTACAGTGCACTCACTGCATAGTTAAAACCAGAAACGGAAAATTTCTCTTAACAGGAATTTGGCCAGTGGCTTCAAAACATCACAACATTTCAGTCACAGATTTCTGGGAACAATCTGTTCTTAAGTCTTTCCCTTAAGTTGATAAATTCATTTTCTTTTTGCCGAAAGGTAAACCCACCAAGCTCGATTATACTTACAAGCAGAGTGAATGATTTTATTATATGGGAGATGTTGAAACGTTGCAGATTTATGACTGAGTTTCAAGTTTTTCAAAATTCATAAAACAAAATGTGGTTAGAGTACCATTATAGATTCTATTGAAAACCCCTATTTTGTTTGATTTTTAGTATAAGATATGTTTAGAGGTACTACAGAGAAAATTGTAAATCTCCAGGTTTGAGGTGCCATTCTCCAGGTTTTTGTGTGAAAATCTCAAGGTTTACAAATTTAGAGGTTGGCAGGTCTGGTATATACTGGCCTTCCATCTTCAGGGAGAACACAGTTATCTTTCGTATAACCAAGTTTTACAAGCAAGTATCGTCTTTACTTAATCATTTGTGAAACAGGTTTTCCAGGGGATAACTTTTTTTGAACTGCATGAGGGAGCGACTCTGTGGGGGCGACATTTTGAGGAGGGCGGTTTTGTCAGGGGCGACTTTGCCAAGGGACGACTTTGTTGGCCGACGGGCGACTTTATCAGGGGGAGATTTTGTAGGGGGCGACTTTGTAGGGGCGACTTTGCCAGGGGACGACTTGACTGACAACCTCCACATGGAACAGTTTGGCTGTTGTAACGTGTTAACATTATACGACGCTATTGCTATGCCATTGCCATAAGACCTACTTCAATGAAAATAAACAACGGTTACTGAACACAAACGATCAGGGCCAATACAAATGGTTATTCGACACCACTGTAGATTAAGAGCCGTTCATTTTACAGCAAACGCCTGTAAAATTACAGTACACGCACTGTAAATCCCCAGATACTGGCATGTTTGTGAACCTAATGTTACAATTATGTACTAAACTGAGAAAGAATCCTATCGTTCATTATGTATTCAATTTTCGACTTCCCATACTTCGCTAGTACTGATACTATTTTGGATTTACACCAAAGGACAATAGTTACAGGTATTTTACAACACATTGAAATTTCCAAAATTGGAAATATTCAAATATACCTTGTAGTCAAATAGACAAACCGTACAGCAAAACAGAAGACGGTAGCCTTGTGCGTCCATATCCTGTAAGTGTCAACATTCTTTTTTTTTTTGCCAAGTATGGCAGAGCTTAACAGGCATTGTGATTTCAGTATGATCCACCCGGAGAACTTCGTGATCAGGATAAATTGATAGAGGAACAACCGCGGTGAGATGAGGGGTATGTTATCTTGCAAAAGTGCAAGTATGACATACTATATTTGCTATGGGGTTATTGAAATTACTACCTATCTTTCTCGTGGCATTCGGAGTTTATGCATGTTTCACTAAGAATTGAGAACATTTAAGTTTGATGGAGGGGGGGGGGGTTGTGGTCTCTTTGGGTCGGAGAACTGATGCTCATACCTGAAGGGGCAAAATCATAGATGACAAAAAAATGGGGGGGGATTGTCCCAGAATATCCCCGTGACTACGGCGTGGGCAGTGCACCTTAATTTCCCACCCCGGCTGGTTACACCCATGCACTGAGCCCACGTCCAAGACAACGTGCAGTACGCAATTCTCATTTATTGTGGACCCCCCCCCCCCCAGGTATGGATCTGATTTGAAAAAGAAACCAGTGATTGTAATTAGTGACTTGGCAACTGGGGAACTAACTCATCAGAAGACGTGCAGAGGTACCGTATAGTACATGCACGAAAAAACTTTGTTTCGTTAATCATCAAGATCATAGCCAAAGGGGGCATGGGAGAATCCCTCATAGAAAATTTCAAATTACCATTGCCTTAATAATTTTGAACAAATCGCCCCTCTCAGTGAAAAATATTTGCCCCCCTGCGTGGAAGCTATCTCTCCCCGGCCCTTCAGTAGGCCTACGCTGTCTGGCTACGGGCCTGAGTAGTGTGACGGGGGTTACTGGTCGCCATGAATGTGCATCATTTCAAGTTTTTTGGATGAGAGAAGCACTTAACTTCATCAGTCATCCACTGAAATTGGATAAAACGGTAAAATGAGTAACAATACATTTTCACAGGTTGCTGTGCTTTCTTTGTATACTTCGCAAAGAGTAAGTCGGTGATTTAGTACACAGTGCTTGCGCACACAAAATAATGGTCGAAAGTGTCAAGTTCAGTGAAAAGAAAACAAAAACAAAACAAACAATTTCCAGGTGAGGATAAACCAAGGAATTGTTTTGCACAAACATTTCAGTATTATAAATATTCAAGTTTTCACATGATCAGTTATAGGAAGGTCAGGAGACGGATCCAAATAGGGTTGTCATTCGTTTATATTGGATGGCTCGATTTCTCTTAGGTGAAATTGCCCTTGTCCCGACTTAAATTTCACACCTTGCCAGTTTACGATATAAATAGTAAACTTTACCCATTAAGGAACCCGCCATAACATTACACCCAGTTCGAAGACATTTCACGAGTCAGGCCGGGCTACCGAGGTAGACAAAATGTGTTCTGCAATGATTATACAGTGAGCCTACACTGAGTGGGTACACATCAGTGCCGGATCCAAGGGGAGGCAAAGGGGGCAATTCCCCCCCCCCCTAGAATTTTCAGAGCAAGGGAAAAATTAAAATCAGCCCCAAAGATCCATACTTCTTGCGCATGCTTTGCCCCCCCCCCCTAGAATTAGGTTCTGGATCCGGCACTGCACATATGGTTCCATCATGAGGGATTGAAGCCGACTAAACTTGTCCGGGCATAGAAGAATTTTTTGTGGGGGCATTGATCAGACCTCCTGGCAACAGGCATTTTGTAAGGATGAATCCGGGATTACCTGCTCCTTGGATCCCTCAAATTTAGCACTGTACAGGCTGTCTTAGATTGTCTAGTGAAGTCCTCATACAGGCATCGAGAAGCCGGCTTTCAGGTCGGTTGTCTGAGATGAGTCCTAAGCATTTAGAGGGTTCACTCTTTTAAATACATCACATGACACAAAATTAGGTGGATGATGTCAAATTTTTTGAAGGGTTGTAGGATGAGTAAGCAGCGGCACCCAGTCATGATGTGGCCGCCAGTTCTAAGATGTACGGGGTATTTTTCTGAGTCTTTCTTGACCTAAAAAAAGCCTCAATTGCTCCGAGAAAAAAGCCCCATTTACTCCAAAAATTTACTCAGGAAACTGGGATTTTGCATAAACTTCGGGGAAGGTGGCTGAAGCTATCAGCCACCATTCACCCTCCTTAACCCTTCCAACCTTCCTGCTACTTATTGTAGCATGGTTACATGTTTTGTTCATGTGCTCTATTGGGAACCTGACTAGCCCTGAATTATATCCTGGTACTGCAAAGTATGGGCAAGAGTATTTTATAATCTTAATAACTTTAACAATTCAAATGCTAATAGGCAAAATGTGATTTACTACTGCAGATTTTATTTTAAATTGCATAAGTAGTGTACACGTACTATGTCGTAGCTGCGGCATTTCCTTTGGGTCTCTCCGAAACCGTTCAGAGTCGTATACAGTATTTAGAAATGCGCTCTGAAACCGTTTAGACTCTAAAACCGTTAGTAGGAGAGCGCCATCCTCTTCTTTCAAGTTGACAATAATCAACATGTCACTCAGCTCTAACAGTCTAATGCTGAATGCATACAATTCCTGCATGTACAGAGATGTACGTAAGTAGTATAATGCTAGACTTAATGTTAGTCGATGTCATGTCAACAATTCAAAGCCATCGATAGAAATGACTCAGTGACTCCAGAGGGAAATAACAAAAGTGTCCAAGCCTGGTGGGAAGTATTTAGTTAATCAAATCAGTTTTTGTCTTGGAATAAAGAAAAACAAAATGTCTAGTTCATACAGCTGTTTCGTGGAGTTGTTGGATGACAATTTGGAAAAGATCGACTTCAAGTACAAGGTTTGTTGTCATAATTAGTTAGGCCTAACGTTATGCCTAGGCTGTTACTTGATTGAACAACAGAAGTCTGACTCTGAGCCTAGGCTAGTTCAGTGCCTTCACTGTAGCCTGCTGCTGTGCTAGTGCTAGTCAGGACAATGTCTGCTACTGTGCTATCACTGCTAACGTTAGACATTTGACAAACGGTTAACGTTACAGTGCAACTTCACTGTATACTTTGCACTTGCTACACAAGACTCAAGAGTAAGGCCGAGGGAATGAAAGTCATAGAATACCGTCCACTGCCAGCATGCGCTGAAACTAGTCCTCAGTAAAGCCTAAAGGCATGTGTTGGCTATAGCCGGTCGCCGATATTGAAAATATGGGGTCTACGACCAGCACTGTGCTGGTCGAAATTGATTTTCTTCCTATAGAAAAGCTAGGACCTACAATCTTGGACAAAACTCGTTGGGACACCCCAGCTCCCCTTCACAAAGTTGACCATTTTCACGGCATACAATCATTCTCTCTGCGCAACTTTGGAAGGGGGAGCGGGGGCTTCATGTAAACCTGGGAACAGAGATTCAAGAATATTATGACAAAGCATCCCAACAGTTTTGTCCAAGATTGTCTGAGAAATTCGAGAAGTTAGAACTGCTCGCGGCCTACGGTAGAATGTGTTTCTTTGCGTTGCGTTGATTCGCAAAAGGGTAGGTGTCTTTTCTTTAGGTATAAGAGAACAGAATAATCAGCATATTCTGAGTCCATATTGAAGTTCTTGTTAATATAATATTATTGAAGCCAAAAGCATTGGGAAGGTAGCTAAATAAGTTCAAAGTTCAAATAGTCACGTATTTTGGGCTCACACTGTCTGAACAGGTACCAAATAAAAAGAACATTCAGCAGAAGTACGTGTTGTATCCTGCCTATTACTTTATGTTAAAGTAATCTACCAGAAATAAGTTAAAAAGTACTTGAATGTATGTTCATTTCACCTTTATAACGCAGTAACTTTCTTTTGAGTAGCTGAAACTATACAGAAAATGTGCCATACATGCTAATTTGACGAGACCGGGGGTGAAGGCTAAGTGAACCAAACGGTCTACCATTTGTTTTGAGAGCAAATTTGAAAGCAAAATGTAAAGAAATTGAGTCGACTAAAAGAAGGCATGATAGATACGTCATCAGCTTCATGTAACATGAAAAAATGTTGTCATAGGCATCAAATTCGCTTCAAAATATGTCTAAAACCAGCCCTAATTAACGATCTACCATCGTTATAATAAAAAGCTTGGCTTGCAGTTCTGCTTTTAACATTTCATGGTAGATCGTGGCGCTCTTTCAGTTAAAATCTTGCCTTCTTACCACTAGTTTGCAATAGCAGTGAGACTCTTCGATCTATCCATGAAAGAAGTTGTTTTGTTTTCCGTCTTACAACTTAAGAAGAGTTGTCATCCTCCTTTTAATTTGCTAAAAAATGCAACGCATATGGCTGCCATAGACATCGTTACGGAACGTAAACATTTCTGCCTGGCATTCCCTGCGAATACCTGAAACAGTCTATCCATTATGATCTCACCAACCAACAATAAATCAGTGTAAACAAAATTAACAAAACAACACATTAAAACAATTTTAAATTATACTTTCATTTGGCTAAAATCCTCAGGCCTATAAGCCTCCGAAAAAGTGTACTAAATACAGCTGCTCGGAAAATTGACCATTTTTCTATGGAATTTGTTCTCGTAAATCGCTCTCTTAAAACTCAGACAATCTTGGACAAAACTCGTTGGGACACCCCCGCTCCCCTTCACAAAGTTGACCATTTTCACGGCATACAATCATTCTCTCTGCGCAACTTTGGAAGGGGGAGCGGGGGCTTCATGTAAACCTGGGAACAGAGATTCAAGAATATTATGACAAAGCGTCCCAACAGTTTTGTCCAAGATTGTAGCCTAGGCCTAGTCCTCAGTAAAGGACCCTGGTCGTTCGCCGATTGCTCACTATACACAGTCCTTACACCAACCATTGGAAATAGCGGGGGGATAAGCAGTCTGTGTTATGGTTGAAATTGTCTTTCTTCTCACAGCAAATTTTGAAAGAAAAATCCTATTTTACCACCAGGTCTTTTCTTCTCCAGATCTTACAGGAGTATTGCATCTGTTTTTGATCACTGAGAATTTCTGGAAAGTGCCAAAATTGTGAAATGAAATCAGCAACTTTTTCGCGCCGTAAAATTTACTGTGTGACTATGGAACTTTGTTTACATCGGTATGCTAATAAGCTACATGGTTACGTCAGCTAAAAATGTTTGCAGAGCCAATTGCCATGTGTATGTATAGGAACTACAGTAATGAAAATGTGCGTGACGTCACAATGTTATGCACACGGCATAAATTTTTACGAAGTGGCAACGTTGATGATTTTATTTCAAATTTTCGGAACTTTTTAGAGGATTAAAGTGATAAAAAACAACTGCAATATAACTCACCGTAACTCACCGGAGCCCACCGGCAGTAACTGCCGATGGGGTCGTAAAAACTGGGGCAGACAGCCGTTTCTGGCTTATGTAGAGCCCCCGTCTTTTCCGTAGAATAGGATCGATTACATTTTTGAATCCATTGACTGTTGTAGCAGTTACAGCTTCCTGTGGCAAATTATTCCATTCTGTAATAATTCTCTGACTAAAAAAATACTTCCTAATATCCAGTCGACAATAGTGTTTCTGAAATTTTAGCTGATGTCCTCTGGTTCTACTACATTCTGACAGATTGAAAAAGATTGACTGATCCACATTTTCTAGTCCCTTAACTATTTTAAAAACTTCTATCAAGTCAGCTCTAAGTCTACGCATTTCTAGTGAAACTAAACCAGTTCGCTCAAGCCTTTGATCATAACTGAGAGTAGATAGTTCTGGGATCATCTTTGTAGCACGACGTTGTACTTTCTCAATATTATCTATATCTTTCTGCAGATAAGGGCGCCATGCCTGACAACAATATTCAAGATGTGGTCTAACCAGTGACTTATACAATCTAATTATATTGCTACTAATTTTACAATCGTAGGTTCTGTTAATAATACCAAGTACCTTATTAGCAGAGCTTACAGCTTTGGCACACTGTCTACTTGGACTCAGCGAATTATCAATAAGCACACCTAAATCCTTCTCATACTCAATGGCTTCAACTTGAACACCACCTATAAAATAACTAGCCTGGGCATTAAAATGGCCTAAGTGAAGACATTTACATTTCTGAGCATTAAAAAGCATTTGCCAATCACAAGACCATTTATACAACATATCCAAGTCCTCTTGCAACTCAGCCACTTTATCCATTGAATGGACATCAGAAAAGACCTTCGTATCATCTGCAAACTTCAGTACTGAATTATTCAAATTGACGTCCAGATCATTAATATAAATTATAAAAAGTGTAGGACCTAACACTGAGCCTTGTGGCACACCACTAGTAACTGGAAGCCAATCAGACATATGACCATTAAGTACTACTCTTTGTAACCTTTTATCCAACCAATTCTCAATCCAATCAGCCACTGCTGAACCAATACCATGAGCTTTGACCTTTAAAATAAGTCTCTTATGAGGTACTTTGTCAAAGGCCTTGCTAAAATCTAAATATACAACATCAACAGGATGACCTTCATCAACCTTCCGAGTAACATCTTCCAGAAAATAGAGGAGGTTGGTAAGACAAGACCTTCGTGATCTAAAGCCATGCTGAGAATCAGATATAATATGATTACCTTCCAGATAACTAACAATACTGTCCTTCAAAATTGATTCCATCACTTTGCAGACCTGTGAAGTCAAACTGACTGGCCTATAACTACTGGGCTGGTTCTTGGGACCCTTTTTATACAAAGGGGTCACATTGGCCAGCTTCCAATCAACAGGAATCTGATTACACTGCAAACTCTTGCTAAAAATAATACTTAAAGGCTTGGAAACAACTTTTGCAAGATTCCTCAACACGACAGGGTAAATACCATCAGCACCAGGCGCTTTATCAGGACGTAAATTACACAGTTTCTGGAAAACCACCACCTGAGAAATATCTATACTACACAATGACTCAATACTATCATTAGGACCATTAAAAGCTGGCATGTTGTTCACATTTTCCACAGTAAAGACCGATGAAAAGTACTCATTTAGCAGTCTAGCATTCACATTATCATCATGAATTGGTTGACCATTTTCATCAATCAAAGGACCTACTGTATCTTTAGTCTTGATCTTGCTACGTGCATACCTATAAAAGGCCTTTGGATCCTCAACAATATTCTGGGCCAGCTTACTTTCAAAATTGCGCTTAGCTAACCTCACAGTTCTAGTAGCAGAATCAAGAGCTTTCTTGTACCGTACATGGTCATAGTAACTACCAGTCTGCTTAAAGATTACCCAAGCTCTCTTTTTCCTCTTTCTCGCTACTTCTACATTGTATGACCACCATAATGGTTTACTATCCTTCCTTCTCCTTTTCCTTGGGGTGTACTTTAAAACAACCTCATTTAACTTACTCTTAAATATATTCCACATACTTTCTACATTCATATCTCTCAAACAATTGTGCCAATTAACCAAGTTCAGCTCCTTCCTCATTTTCTTGTAATTTGCTCTTCTGTAGTCATAATAAAATTCCTTCCAGCTCTTCCTGTCATCATTATAAACTAAATTAAACGTTAAAAAGTTATGATCACTATTCGCAAACTGCTCATGGACAATTAAGCTGTCCACCATGGACACATCTGAAGACAAAACTAGATCTAAAATATTGTTACCTCTAGTTGGCTCACAAACATGCTGATGAAGGAAAACAGTCTAAAGTAAGATCCAAGAACTTCTGACCCTCACTACTGGAGTGTAAAAGCTCCCAATTTATAGACCTGTGATTAAAGTCACCACAGATGAGGACATTAGCATATTTACTACAAGCTTCTCTAATTACACTGTGGAGAGCCTCCTCATGAACATCTGTAGCAGAAGTACTGTGATAGCAGACACCAATAAGAATACTAGACCCAGGAATAAAAATTTCACACCAAACAGATTCAGTACTAGGAAAAAAAGTTAAATCCTCAATCAAAATGCTTGATAAGACATCTTTTACATACAAAATGCAACCACCTCCTCTAGAAACTGTTCTGTCCTTACGAAAAATCTTGTAACCCTTAATGCTCAGTTCAGCATCACCAATAGCGTCACTAGCCCAAGACTCAGTTATCATAATAATATCTGGATTATATTCGTAAACATAACAATCAAATTCGCTCATTTTGTTAATAATGCTTCTTGCATTTGCCAAGAAACATTTTAACACCCCAGAACTACTGGAAGGATTTGATGTAATAGAACCATTGCTTAACGTAGAAGACGAGTGAATACTATCCTGCAATTTATCAAGAACACTATTTACACTATTTACATATTTACAAGGACTGAAATTTGCTATATTTTGTGCTAGGACACTGCTGGACTGTGTCCTCTGTGCAAAAAAGATGCACCAGCATTAGCTTTAGTGACAATTTGACCAAGTGTAAGACATGGAAAGGAAAAGTTATGGTAGTTTATTAAGACTTTAGGTCACTACCTTTGCAATAAGAAGAAAATCAATTTCGACCAGCACTGTGCTGGTCGAAGACCCCGAGTTTTCAATGAGTCGGAGTAAGGACCGTGTATAGGGAGCTATCGGCGACCTGCTATACACGGGCCTTTACTGAGGACTAGCCTAGGCCTACAGGTAGTCTAAATTTAGGCCTAACTTACTACCATTTCTTTTCTTTTCTACTGTAAATCTTACACTTACTGTACATTGCAGTTGTTTTTTTAGGCCTATCATTTTAAACCTCTGAAAAGTTCCAAAAATTTGAAATAAACTCATCAACTTTGCCATTGCGTAAAATTTACTGTACGCCTAGCAGTCGAAATATTTGTTAACATCAGAATACGTTTGCATAACATTTTGACGTCATGCACAACATTTTGATAGGCCTAACTAGGGTACCGTTACTTTCCACCCCCAGTTGTTTCCTCCCCTAAAATTTCTGGGGCGGAAAATAATGTTCGGAACCAAAGATTAAGTTACAATTGCATCAACTTCTTTTTTCATTTCTGAGACCAAAAAATGATGAAATTGTGGGACTTTTTCAGAAATCACGTAGAGAAGAATGGATTGTACAGTATATGAGTACCAAGCCTTTAATAGCCTATATAGTGCAGCTGCAGTTGTATGTGTATTGGAACTTGTTCACACCACTGTATGTACACGTCCATGTGCATGCACAGCACTACACGTTAACGTACGTATTATATACATACTAAGTGTATTTGCGTACACACTGCAATGCACATAGTGCTAGCGAGGAAAAAAAGTCAGCATAAGTATGTACTGTAGGCCCCTATGGACTGTTGTGTAAAAGACATCAATGTACAGTATGTGGAGACACGTTCAGTGATAAGAAAATCAGTTTTAGTTTGTCAAGTCTTCAACTCGTGCAGGTATTCCATTCTATGCAGTTACTTTCCGCTATGTAGGCCTAGTTCTTATACATACTGTACACATGGCAATAGCCTCTGCAAACATTCTATACCAGTTGACGTAACAATGTAGCTCATTTGCATACTGACGTAAACAAAGTTCCATAGTCACACAGTAAATTTTATGGCACGCAAAAGTTGCTGATTTCATTTCACATGTTTGGCACTTTCCAGAAATTCTTAGTGATAAAAACAGCTGCAATAGCCTACTCAGGACTGTAAAATCTGGAGAAGAAATTTCATGGTAGTAAATTAAGATTTTACTCTCAAAATTTGCCGTGAGAAGAAAGACAATTTCAACCATTACACAGATGGCCGATTCCCCCACTATTTCCATAGGTGGGTGTAAAGACTGTATAGTGAGATGAAGGCAAACGACCACAGTCCCCTACTGAGGACTAAGCTTGGCGCTGAAACATGCCGCCGAAAATTTTCATTATTTGAAAAAACATAATTTAAAAGAAAAACGTCTGCCAAACATTGTTTTACTTTGAATTCCATCAGAATTTGCAATTAAAACGCTTTCTGAAAATAAAAACTTCACCTGTTGTCATCGTATACTGTATATGCCTCATAAATACTGTACACAGCTCAAAACCATTCTCAGCCGTGTACATCGTTTCAGTACTGCCAATGTAACTTTCGTTTCGAATCGCGGATGTACCACAATGTAGTCAGTCGTTTTGCTGATATTGACCAGTGTTGCAAAACAATGAATAATGAATAATGAGAAAAAGCCTCGTGTTTTCTAAAATCACCCAGACGGTATTCTGTGACTTTCATTCCCTCTGCCTAATCCATGAACCATCAGACCTTGCATAGGCCTATCCTGCAGTCAGTGCTAAGTAGGCCTTACTGTACATGACCTTACCTTTATAGCTGGTGTTGAATATACTCCTCTCTTGAGGTACATACTCTGTTGGCATTATGAGTGCAGCTAGTACAGTATAGGTGCAGGAGTATTACCGCTGAGCGGGCAATACATGACCCTCTTGGCTAATTTATTTGTAGGCCGTACCTTAAATACAGTACTTAGCAGGCCTTCATTTGTACAAAAATCCAGGAGAGCACTGATTTACTCAGATCCTGGGATCGTCAACACTCTGAAATTGCTCTCCCGCCAGACAAAACTGTCGCTAAAGCATACTATTTTGCTCACTGGAATCTTTCAGGAGAGCAATTTGCTCTCCTCAACATTTGTACAATTTATGTTGTAGTAGCTAGCATACAGTATAAGACTGGAAAGCTCCCAATGTACAGTACTGTATATGCTGTATGCAGGGTATTCCTATCTTTGAAATGATAGAATACATTCAAAATTATTGAACCACTCAACATTTGTTATTCTGCTAAATTAAGAAATATGCCTACATATTTTCTTAGAAAAAAATAAACAAAACAGAGTATAGTATTTGTTAAATGCAGTCATTCTGTTTGAAGAATGACAGAATACTCTTAGGAAGTTGAAGATGCAGGGACTGCAGGGCTAGAAATAAGAATCAAAAAGGGCACAGCCAAATGGCTATTACTTTGTGTTAATTTTAGAGGGCACCATGGCCAAAAATTAAACAGAGATGGGCACCCATAATCAATTCGATTTTCAAATCAGACTCTTGTCATGTTGGAGTTTTATGTATGAAAAACTGGCATACAATAAAAGATAAAACAACAGCCTAATATTTAATTGAGTCCTACTAGAGTCCTACAGACCCCAATAGGTTTCTTTTACCCTCCTGGAGGCATCCTCCCCAACCACTTTGTTACAAGTTGAAATAAATATCTGCTAATGTATAGCAGATGCTCAACAAGTCTTTCGAAATTTCTGAGCATGCCCTTCACCCAGTTGCTTATTTCCCCAAAGTACTTGATGTACAGTATGGGAACTGCCAGAGCAATGCAGATTTCATTCACACAGCTACAGAGAAAGTGGCTTAATCCATCACCCTTGAAGCTATTAAAGCAAATCTAATTTCATGGGAAAGTGTTTACATATTTCCAATTTCCCTCACACACAGTCTCTGTCATGTAGTCTAATAAGGGATCCAAACCTAAGAGTCAAAAGTATCTCATTTTCCTTTTTAAGAGGCCCAACAAAATTTCAACAGTGGCAGTTTTTGAGAGACACCCAAACGTCATACCACAAGATTGCTAAGTGTGAGTTGGTACAAGGACGATGTTTATAAGGACAGGTAACGTGTACCAAAGTGACCACTTGATAACCATTGACATTTTATTCCCCAATATCCCTAATGAAGCAGTTACACTAAAAGTTATCACAATGATTAACACCCAAGATTGTGACTGCATGAATCCTGTGGGGGAAAAACATTTTTCCCATTCATAAAATGACCTCAAAATGACCCCTAGGTGACCTTCGACTCCAATTCCCTGACTACCACTGATTGCCCATTATCAAAAAATTACTGTGCTTAGTCACAAGTTTAATACAAATTTGCCAAAGCCATGTGCTCATGGGGTAAGTGTTGACTTTTTGATACTCTGTCGTAACACTGTTATATATGGCCATTGGCCAATAATACCAAAAACTTAATACAAGAAATTTAGATGAGTACATTGAGTAGCAACGTAATCATATCATTAGACTTTGTGACCATTTACAATGTCAAGGAACTACCTGTACTGTAGTAAGACAAAAAATGCAAGAATTACTGTTGAAATTTTTTAAAAATGGCCTTTTACAGTAGCACTAGGAGTGGACCTTGAGTATACAGTAGTACTTAGATGAACTTCAGCGACACATGTGTAGGTTTGGTTCTTAGTGTCATATTGTGTGTACTACATGTTAGGCAATGGCAAAAGTGCCAAGACCGCTGCCCTTCGCGCTGAAGAGAAAGACCTTCGCGCTGAAGTTTGCAAAAATATTTCAGATTGTTATTTGAGACTCTTTTGCACATGACAGGTCTACATTATTTGAATCAATTATGACGATCAATCCTGTTATTGAGCAACTGACATATGTGCAGACTGTCATGAACAAGTCTGTAACGTACATGTTCAACCCAACTATAAATTTTGGGACTAAAATCTCTCTCTTTTAGAAGTCAAAATTTATGTTTGGTTCCCCAAACTGCCACTGCTATCATTTTTTGTTTCATAATTTTTAATTTTTAAACCCATTTTGAAATAATATGGTTTTGATTGAGATTCTGAGGGTTTCAGTAAGCTGCAGTTTCTTGCTACACTGTATGTGTACTGCACTTGGGCCACGCCAATACTCAATACTGCCATACATATGCAATGAAGACACACTTGCATTACAGTAGATCTGAGTGTGAATATATCTTGCACGGTGTAAGTAGGTAATAAAATGTTTCAATGTGCTCCGATCATTTAAAATTCTGTAAAGAAACACGTATGGTATTTCCAATCTCTTTGAATTTCTGGACCCATTTGCAAAAACTGAAGAATTTACTGAAAAACCAGCAAAATTTTGTTCTTCATATCAGAAGGGCACCGATAGCCACTGTGGCAGTTTTGGCCGCCGGTGAAGGTTAATTTTTAAGTGGCACCATGGCCATCGGCAAGGGCACGATAGGTCTTGAGCCCTGGGACTGTCTGAGTTCCTTTTTTTCTTTTTTTGTTTTGAGGAGTGCAGTCTCATTGCTCTCCTACAGGAATTAAGAAGTTTGACTACATGCCAATAGTTTTTAGGAGCATGATGAATTGCTCTTGCTGGACTAATTTAAGGAGCGCGAAGGAGCGCAATCGCGCCGGCGCTCCTTATAAATGAAGCTCTGACTTAGGCTATGAAGACTGACCACAGGTCTGATAGTCCATTAGGCCAAGAGAATGAAAGTCGTACATGGATTTGTGTCCGGGAAATATTGAAAACTCATGCGGTTATTTTTCATTCATTTTTTGTCATTGGTCACTATTTACATAGGTGTAAGCTAGGTAAAAGCTTTTGTGCATGCACCAACGTTTATTTTCCTCCCAAATATGCATGTACTTACTGTTTATGAGTGTGTTGTAAATCTGATGGAAGTGCACAATGGTGGTGGAAAGCCATTATCCGTAGTGTTAGAACTGAATGTGCATTGGCCTACACTGTGAATTGAATAAGTTCGACAGTGAAGGACATATAGGCCTAGGCAATTCACAGTTCCATGATCACTGTCTCAGGTCTGTGGAAATATATTTTAAAACATGATTTCTCTAACTGAAATGATTTGGAAATTTTTTTTGTTTGGTGAAAATGCATTTTTGGACAAGTAATGAATTTTTTGCAAGTAATGACAATTTTTGGTCGTACCTTTCAGGACATGCAGGCGGTGGATGCAAATCTTTTACAGAGTATCTATACATATTGAGAAGAATCACTGTCAGTAATGTTGTGTAGGCTACAAGATCTTACTTGTTTTACTCATTTTCTGATAAACGAAGTAGACATCAAGCTACTGTATGTGAGAGTATCCTGATTCATATTAGGAAGTAGTGTCTGAATTTTCTAAATGTGGTAGTAACACTGGCAGCTACATACTGTACATGCCTTTGGTTTATCTGTAGCCCATGCACTTATTTTATTATTATTATAATTACCAAGCATTATAAAGTGGTTTTCCATGATAACCAAAGCACTGTATAAAGTTAAAATAACACCTACAGTACTCACCTACAGTACTACAGTACTCCGAATGGCAGCTCCCTGCTCAAATACTTGATGAAGACCACTACTGCCTGGTGCAGAGAGCTTCCACACTGTTATTAAAGTAAAAAGCTTACTGTATAGCCCATAACTTTAGTATTACCATGTTCACACCATCAATTATAATCAAATGTACAATGTACCTTTATGGGTACAGTACTACCAGGGTTCTAGCCAGGGATTTTCAAATGTGGAAAATAACAGGGTACAGTACGTGCCATGGACATTCTTCAGTGGCGATGGGGAACAGTTATCTGTATGAAAGGATTGAAGGTTTTGTTTTCAGTTGGTCTTTTAAAAACATCATTGTCAGATGAAAATCGTCTTTAAAACTGGATACTACATTGTCAAACTGAATTCAAAGTGAAAATTTCACATCCAAAGCAAAAGTGGGTGTACTTGTATTACCCATTCCAAACGGCCTGGCTGATTCCCCGGGACCTTATTATAATAATTATATTTGTATTAATATGTGTAGGGGGAGAATTTTAACTGCCTGGGATGAAGAATGTTGGCATTTAAGGATCCATCTTATTGCATCATGTGTCTTTTCTGTTGTTCTTTTGTTTAGAAAGATGACAAGGGTCAAAGGCTCATGGACCATGTCTGCAAAGAACTCAAATTGGAAGAAAAAGATTATTTTGGACTTAGATATACCAACAAAGACAAACAGAGGGTAAGATATTTGCATGCATACAGTATGTATATTATAAGATCTTTTGTAGAGCAGTGTTACCAGTTGATAGTAAGTGCACTGCAGGGGTTCCATTTTTAGGATGGAGGGAAATTATTGGAAGGTTGTACAAAGACCTGCTATTTACAATATACCTGCATTTTTACTCAAAATTTTGTTCTCTCCCACCTACTGCTGGTCTGCCTCCCCCACACCTTTCAAAAAGTTAAATGAGGTGTGGTGGCTTTTGTTCTTTACAGTGCATACTTTTTATCGACTTGAACCCTTGAACTTTCTGTAAAGTACACATAGGCATTAAAAATAGTTTTTGAGAACCTGAAATGAAATGTCTGGCTTCTCTCAAGCTGTGTAGGTCAGATCTAGCTAGAGCTACTGAGACAAAATTAAAGCAATTTTTTAATTCCTTAAGTTTGGAAGGGAGAAAAGTATTTCCAGTGTTTTCCATTGTACGGTACATCATTAACCATAATGTAAAAGTACAGTAGCAGGATACTGTTAATATTCACTTCGATACAGTTTTCACATATGTACAGTTTGTATGGGAAAACGTAACCCATACTTGTATAGGCAGAAACATGTACCCTATATTGTATGTGAAATAATCAGTGCTACTGGAATACTCAGGGGATGGTGTCTTGGTATTGACAGTATGTATTGTGCAGTGATTTAGTGAAGATACTGTACAGATACATTTTTAAACGAGACTGCAGTGAACTCATAATTCACTTGTTCTAGATTTTACATGTGAAATAGTATGCATTACAAGAATTTCAAGTTGATACTGCAGGTTTTGTGATTTGATACATGTACGTTAAAAGAAATACTTTCCAGGTTTCATTTGCTTGAGGAGATTTTGACAGGATGTGATGGCCATAATTTCAAGATCAATCGATGTGTGCCATTGTTTAAACTCTTCATTTAATGATGCATCTTTTTCTCTTCTTTCACATAGTGCTGGGTAGATTTGACGAAGCCCTTGTATAAACAGTTTAAGGGTGAGTAATTTGTCTGGTCTTATAAAGTCTGCTGCCAAGTTTTGCTTGTTTAATCAGACACTACCCTTTATGAAACTTCTATATATTTTGAGGTTGAGAAAGTAGTGATGCCCTGTTTGTGGAATATTTTTTTAAAGGGACTACAGGAAAAAAACGCACATTTTGTGACATTACCTGGTTGTATCGCACATTAAAGCAGGGATCTGTAGCAGGTTTTGTATGAGCAACCTACTTCAGGGTTTTGAATTATTTTACTGATACAAAGACCTTCACAACTGCTATACAAGCTTAAACACTTCACATTTAGGGCAAATTATTTCAAAATGATGGCTTCTGTGGAATACAGTATCTTAAAAATCATCCCTCCCTCGTGTGTATATTAAATAGTATAGTACTGGTACTTGTTCTTATGTATTAAATAATGTAAATTGTATCATTATGTAGCACAGAGTGCTGTAATACTATTCTGCAGTTGAGGTGGGAACCCCCATATTAGTTATTGCTCAAGTTTGTAATCTGATACACAAATTATCATCCATGAAACTTTCCATTCCATTACTGTAGGTCATGGCTGTGGAGTGAATTTCTTTCTACCATTGCTGTTATTCTTGGTTTCGTATTTAGATACTTTTGTTAAGCTCAGTAGCAGAGCTCACTGTACAGTCACACTTGTCATCCATTTAACCTTTTTAATGGAACCATTCTGTTCAATGGAGATTTAAAGTGGAAAAGGCATCTGGGCATGTGATTCAAGTACAGTAATTGATTATGGAAATTGGGTGCTTTCATGGCCCTGTGGCAATATCTGAAGATACAATGGAAAAATCAGGAACTTTATTACTGCTTTTATTGACTACCGTACTGAATTGGGATGAAAGGTTAAGGTATCAGAACTGTATGCACAGTAAAAGGTAGAGCGACAGTATTAATAAGCCTTTTTGCAATTTCAACTGCACATTCACACAATCTTGAAAAACTGCATCTAAGCACTATTAAATGCAAAATTTTCAAAAACGGAGCCAGGGAATAACCCCTCCTGTTACATTTTACTGTACCCCTCTGCTGTTCATGGATCAGCCACTACTGTACTAAAAAATATGAACCACCACTAACATACAGGCACAGTAGCAATGTATAAACCTTTTTGAACTGTAGTTGAAATTCAGCTGTTTTTCATCACCCAAGACTTATTGCCTGAGCATTACCAAAGACTATTTTTAAATCTTTCCTGCTTGTCTGTGAGGTTTACAGATCCAAATCAATAATTGGATGCATTTTTAGCTAAAAAGCTCTTATGATTTTCACCAGTGTACAGTTATTTGTGGTCTGATTCAGTGTACGTACAGTAAATCAGGCAATACCCTGTTGGAGTCATATTTCTTCCATTAATGATAGAAGATTATTGTGATACACAGTAGGGAAGAGATGAAATTGATAAGAAATGCTCCATAACATTTCCCAGACAGAATTTTCATCTTGGTAGTGGGAGTAAATATGGGAGTGAAGAAAGAAATAATAAAAGTGGGAGAATGCAAAGAAATGTGTAGAAATGAAATGTAAAGAAATAGAGTAAGTGGGAAAAAATAAGTGAGAAAAATGAAGTGGGAGAATGCAAAGAAATCTTACAGATAAGTGCACAAACACATTTGTAGCAGGAGTGTGTCTCTGAAGGAGGGAAGATTAGTAGATTTGTTCCCAGGCATGTACCCATGGGGGTGGTGGCATCGGGGGCATGTGTTCCCAATTTTTCAGTAAAAGGACTTGCACTGAAGCAGAAAAGATTTATTACAAGACCAGCCTTTTTGGAATACAAATATAGAAAGAAAAAATGGAAACTGTCGCACCATTTTGCATCTAGAGTCCTTAAAATAGGCAAATAGGACACCTCATCCCCCTAGACCCTTTCCCCAGGCCGGCAAAACTCCAACATCGATGTGCCCCCAAACTGGTTATTCTGGCTAAGGGCTGTTCCTAAAGGAAGAGCGGTGCTACAGTACACAGATTGGAATCCATTGGATTGATTGTTCCATTGCAGAGGACAGTTGTGAATTTCATTTCTTTCTTTTAAAAATTACTTTTAACTTTCATTGCTGAGCTGTAAAATTTGGAAATTCATTACAGTATCCAAATACAAAAACACTAAAGTTTGCAATACACTAAAATAATAAAAAGCAATAGGGTGGATAGGAAAAACAGGAACTGGTCTGTGATAATGTTCAGGTGTGACTTTACTGTACTCAAATGATGAGTTTTGATTCCTTGTAAAACTGAAAATTGTTTAATTGTGAAATGTGACACCATTGTACCCAAAATCTGTTGAGCTATGTTTACAAACTGAGGGTGATACGTTTATGAGGTGATTCTGTGAAAGTTCAATTAAACTCAGATCACATGTGACCAAACTGCACTGGTGTTATGTGACAGCAAGAAAAGGTAAAAAATCTGTGTTGTTTCTCCTCCATGGTGTGACAGACAGTGAACTGTACAGTAGGGCCCTACTGTACAGTACCATTTATCTTAGCAATTTGCATGAACAAGCTACAGTATAAATGTAGCAGGGGAAAATCTTTTAAATCCAGAAAATGGAATTAATTTACCTGTTATGGTGATTACATAGTCTTTCAGGGAACTTTTTAACATGTACATTGGAAGCATATTGTTTTAATGCTACCATGTACAGTACAGTACAGAAAATGTATTGTGACAAGGTTCTTGAATCATTTACAACACAGTACAGTGTTTTAAAACTTAACTTTTGTCATGATCATGGCCCATATATAGTAACTACTGTACAGCAGTTGTTCTATTAGAATGTCCCTGAAACAATGGAACATCTTTACCTTGAAGGAATATACCATCTGAGACAATTTCAGAGGATCTCAAGTAGTAAAAGAGAATCATTTTTTATCACATGCCCTTCAAACCCCACACCAATAGCTTGTTCATACAGTTGTTTAAAAATACTGTACAGAAGATTATTCTTGTCAAAAACAGACTTCCAGTTGAGTCAAGATTACAAAACGTCATTTAATACCAGCAGATTGCTTTCAAACTCTTTTGGTGTTCTATAAAATAATTGAAGCATTTTATTTGACCTCGAGACTTGACACTGGTCAGTGAAGCATTGAATAACATTCATTTTAGATTGAGCCTAAAAGAGAATAAGGGTGACAGCTATAAACTGTACCTGCATATTTCATTTACATTTGTCAAGATTATAAAGAAATACAAAAGATGATCAGTTAGTCTTCCTGTATGATGTTACAAATTTTCCATAATGTAATTTGATGCACTGCTGTGAATTGCATGTTTTCTGTCAAAGTTCGTAACTTCTAATTTCAACTTGCTATTGAGATGAGATTTACTGTACACCAATGAAGAGAGAAAAAGTTGCCTGATTTTAAGAAACTCTGGTGTTTTGTCACAAGAATATTCCTGTATCTTTTTTAGTTGTCATTTAATTGTAACAGTAATTGTAGTACTACTGTACAATGTTTCCTTGTTTACAGGGTGCTGTAGTCTGTCCTTTTGTTATGGTAATTTATAGGCTATTTCAGTATGCAGTACTGTAAGAGCATTGTTCCTTTCATAATGTACTGTATGTACGGTTCCATGTGCTGAACTGTGCATGGTATCTACTGTACGGTACCTGTATGTGCCGTACAAATAAACCATACAGTATGACATTGTTCTGTACAGAGTTGTCAGCATTTACAGTATAATTAAATCTTCATTTTGCCACAGGGTTTCTTTGAACACTCATCATGTGAGCTTGCTTTGTAAACAGGAATGACTGAATGTCTTTTGCAATTGATTGTAGCATTCACAGTTTATACTTGAGGGAAGCTTCCTACACACAAGCAGGGACCCTGGAATGTTTGTAGCTCAGTTGCAAGAGGCAGGGACTCTTTTAGCATTGTGACATTTGAGTGATGCTGCAAAACAGTGGATATGTATACTAGGATACTGTGTAGTACTGGAGTATTGATAATAAAAATGCAGTTCCTTATAACTGTGTGTGTGCAAACCATATATTGTAATTTCAGATTTTGAAATATTGCATGTCCAGGTTTTGTTATTCTGTTTTTTTTTTTGGGGGGGGGGGTGTATACCATCTTGGGGAGAGGTTTACTTAAGGGAAAGGGAACACTGAATTTTTTGTAATTTACAAAGCTTACATGAAATATGGTGCTATCTTGGAAGAAATTTTGAACACAAATTAGACTTTCTATAATTGTCAAACATAGACAATCCAAAACCCAGTTTTCTGGAAAATTTCAAGGGGGAGGGGTATGTTAGAAAACTATCTTGGTAGGGGTTAGCTAACAGTACCCCCAGCTGCTGATGGAAAGAAATCAACCTGTATGGTGATCTGCATGGCTTACTATGCTGAGGTGCCATATTTGAACAGTACATGAAGTGTTCCAATAAACTGAGTGTTGCAGTAGAATAATATTTCTCCAGGGCTTGAAAATTTTAGTGTGGGGAGGGTATTAACCTTGGTAGGCCTACAGTACATGCACTTAGTCACTGGCCTCACAGTTTGTACTGGGTCAAGGTTGTACTGGGTCATGCTGTGTAAATATTAGTAATTAGACATGAAAAGTATAATGTGGGGAAACAATTTCTAAATGCATTCTTAAGGGCCCATACTGCACATTCTGTACTGAAAGTTAAAGACCAGGGCCCCACTTTTACAAGTTGGGTCTTGTGAGGCTGCTGTGGTCTGAACTACAGTACAGAATACACGTACAGTACAGTAATGTTGGGTATTGTAACTCCCCCTTGCTCTGTCACAAAAACTGACGGATAAGTCAATGCTTCACAGTCACTGTATGAGAATTTTAGGCTTTGGGATCATCTCATACACATTTAATTCTGTTAAGCTGATTTGGGAAGGAAGGCGTGTCTTTTGGCTTCTATAGTGAATTTAATATTGAATTTGTTCAGGTCAGCGAAGTGAGGATATTGATGATGAAGTGAAAAGTGTTTAGGTCCTGAATGTTGGGCTATGATAATTAAATCAGACTCTGTATCCAGTAAGCAATTGTTATAAAAGGTTGACCATCATTTAATTCTTACTCGGTTTCTCTCTCTTTCTTCAGGTATAGCTGTACCCAGAATTATCAAGTTTCGAGTCAAATTTTACCCCATCAGTTCAAGCAAGCTCAAAGAGGAGATATCTCGATATCAATTGTTCCTTCAGCTGAAGAGAGATTTGAAAAAGGGGCGACTGCATTGCTCATTTGAAGAGGCTGCCCGACTGGGATCTTACATCGTACAAGGTGAGTTTATAGGCAAAACAGCGTAATTCTTTTTTGTTTTTGGATTTATTCAATGACATGCTCAGGTTGGGTATGGAGGAGAGGGAGGGGAGGATGGGGTGGGGAGGGATAGGGAATTAATGGTCTGACTTGACCTTGAAGGCATGTCCCAAGTGGGAAAGGGAAAAGTTTCAAGCAGCAAAATTATTTACTTGAGATAAACAGGTAAAATAAGTTATCTGCATTCATAATTTAAACAAATTTGGTGAAGTTTCCTCTTGATGTCTGTGTTCCCCACGTATCTGGTTTTGAACTTCTAAAATGGTGGAGATTTAAGTGCCAATTTCTGTGGTAAATGTAACTTTGATGAATGTAACTTTTTCCCAATCATCACAATGTGAGAAAAGTTTCAAGAATGAAATGTCCTGCAGGCTTTCTCCTACTGCATGCTTAAACCTGAAACTACCTCCAAAAGGTCTTATGACCTTGAAAGAACACAAGGTGTGAGTAGAAGCCCTGAGAAAGCTTTTCAATAGTGTACTGTAAGCAAGAGCTGTCTTGGACAGCTTTAACAAAGTTGAATGTGACAGAGGCTTGGTATTGTACAGTAGTTGTACATGGTTGTAAAACTTCCTATCCGTCATCATTTATCTAAACAGTGTACTGTAGTTGCAAAAGGAAACTTTATTCCAAAAATACACAGTTTGCACAATCATTGTCCCTGAAAAAAGTAGGTTCAGCATATTTTTCAAAAATGAAAGTATCGATATTCTAAGGTTCAAGGTGTGCAATGAGGGTGCTGCAATGTTTCCTGCAATTTAAGAATATATTTAGTGAGTAATGTTAATACCTTTCAGCAATATTCAATAGATAATAGAAACAATACCATCTTAAATTGCTTATTAATGTGTATTAATAGCCATTGAAGCAAAAAGTGGGTTTCCTATAGAGGGAAGTGCTCTTCATTGAAACTACACTAATGACTGTGTATTAGGACAAACTTTTGCTGTATTTCAAGGTTTAAAGGTACATTCCCCCTGTCCTTAAATAATGTACAGTCATCATCTAAACTTAAGTATCCTGCAGGCTTGGATCAGGGCAGGGGGTTGGACCCCTTACTGCTCTTAGCAGAGAAAATACAAAAGGAAATGACAGAAGATGAGAGAAATGCAACTTTCCATAGAGTCACGGTAAGTGTCATTCCTTGCTGTCTGGCAGTTTTCTGTAGGATGCTTTTTGAGCCACAATTTGCTTTTTACTCCACACACCTGTTAGATAATGGTGGCTCACAGCTTAGATAGTGTCACATGGTTCATGCACCTCTTTCTGTAAAAAACAATGGATCTGCCCCAGTCCTTGGAAGTCCTTTCTACTTCCATTACTTTCCCACCAAACTTGTAGTAAGTGCATAATTGTACTCACGGGTTTGCACAATGGCATGTACCTGTACTCAAGTGAGAATTTGTAGTTTTGTACTTGTATTGTACTGAGCATACATTTTGGAAATTTCATTAATGCATTTGGCAGTAGTGCAAAATTTTGTACTGTACTCGTATGGTACGAGTCGTGAAAAGTGTTGTACACTCTTACTGGTACTCACAACCAGGAACACTCCTCTTGTACTCGTACTCACGACAATGTACTGTACTCACTCTACAAGTCTGCTTCCCACATTATGACCAAAACTAGCACAGTGGCATATTACTGGTCAGATTTAGAGTTCAGACAATTATCTCCTCCCTTACAGGATGACTAACTTAAGGATGAGGAGGATTCCAGGCCTCCATTTTAAGAAAATTTATGGTCGTCCATTGGGCAACTTGTCTGCCTGTTTTGGTCATCCTAAAGAATACTTAGTAGTCCACAAACCCTACAGGTAGAAGCAGTCTGTTAACTTGTTGCATGAACTTTGGTTATTCGTCACAAATTTTGGTCATTACGGGCAACCGGACAACTGTGAAAATTGAGCCCTGATTCTTTGGGTGGCTGGGGTTGGGGGGGGGGGGAGATGAAGCCCTGCCTTCTTGATCCCCATAAAGAGAACCTTCAGTAAGGTCAGAGTATAGCTTTCAGCAAGATTGCATGATACCCTAATACTTTTCTGATTGCTTTCTTTTGCTGTGAGAGAGCTGGCAAGAGCTGCACCCAAAAGAGGATGTTTAGAGTTTCCTTATAGAGGAAGTGATGGGCGTTTGTCTAAACTAGGTGATAATTATCACTGAAGTTTGCTTTGGTTACTATGAGAATGTGTTTTCTGGAATGGGTGTGTTTGTATTTGAAGTCTTTAAAACAAACATTTGGGTAAAACTAAAAAGAGTATGCTGTCAGTGTGGAATACGATACATGTGGCGATACGATAATTTAGATTGATACATTCCTGTGGACATGGTACAGAAGGCTTACAATACATTGTTCACACATACAGTACTGTAGCTATGTTGTTCAGTCTGCATAAAGTTGATGTTGCACTGTAATGAAGAGCAGTCCATGTACAGTGTACTGTAGGTTTCTACTTGTACACTAGGGCTGAAGCGTATACTGTATACTGCAATAGTGCTGTACAGACATTCACGAAGGTACTCAGCATGGGGGAAATAAGTTTGGTAAATTTAATTAGCACCTTCACATTTAGTCTGTGTAGGGTGGGCAGTATTAGGGCAGTTTACTGCAAAATGATGAAAATCCATAGCAGAAAATTAAGTAGTTTGAGATTTGCAGGTTGGATATAAAATACTGTACCACAGGTGACATGCAAAGGTACTGTAAAGAGCTGCCAGTACTCCATCAGTCCTGGGCAGAACCCTACTGTATTGCTGCCCCAAAATTTAGAGCCACTCAATCACTTTATTTTTGTTGTGAGTCATATTGTACCACATTTTGTGATGCGGTACTGGATATATGTATCCCCTGTGTGCTGAACTGTACTGTACTATACTATGCACTGTATACTACCAGGGCTGGAAAAAATGTTTATTTCCTGGGAAGGGAGTCAAAATTTCCACAATTCCCCCATATTTTCATGTACATAAAAGGTGTAAATTTCCCTCCAATGACCAAAATTTCCCTCCAAATTCCCAAATTTCCTGGCAAGGAGCCTCCCAGCTTCCCAACTTTTTCCACCCAGGGTATACTACAGTATGTTGTAGTGTTGGACCAATTATCGGTATCTATTATCGGTATCGGTACTGTATTTTGCAGTTTTGTCTTGCATCAGTAAAATTTATCCTAAATGCTGATATAACCTAACCGATATTCATCATCCTATATACTGTATCATGAAAATGGTACACTAAATGTTTTGGAATTCAAATCCGTATATTTTACTTCGTCAAAATGAAACAGTACTTACTTGTGGCCCTCAGTGACCTATGGCAAATTTGCAGAAAGCCTTTTTCCCAATTAGTACTGGATAAGTATCTGCTGATTCTGAGAATTGAAATACCTGTACTGTAAACAGTAGTGGTGATATCGGCTACTTGCAGTATCGGTATACCACTGCTATATTATACTGTATTGTGCTGTTCTGTATACGTAGTACAGGATTGGCTTGGACTGAACTGGACTTTTCACTGTACTGCACTGCTCTACACTGCACATTTCATGAGCTTATTTATGTATTGAACTTAATTCAGGATAGTATGATGTACAGTACATTATGTACAGCCCCTGAAGGCCTATACTACACATTACAATACATAAATTTGAACTGCAGACTTCCACATACAGGAGTACTCTATTTTCCATGTCATAAAATTTCTTGGTGATTTTATCTGCAAGTGTGCTGTAGCATTTGCTTTGGATGTACTCCATTCAGGAAAATTAAGGTCATTGCTGTAGAAATTTGCACAGTTTGTTGTTTATACTTGGGTGTCATTTTTTACGAAATAATCATAATTGTGTCTGTGTTCTCCCCATCCATAGCCTTTGAAGTCAGATTGTCTGCTTTTGAAATTTATTTGAAGTTTTCACTGGTGATTGTTTACATCAGCCATTCTCTCAGCTTGTCATCTGCCTCACCCGAGGCTGATGTGTACACGGTACTTGAAATGGCACATTAAAATCCTCCATTTATTGCATTATCTGGTCTGACGTATTATGGCCTCGGCTCGTTGTGCGCTGGAAAAATCATTTGTGACTCAGCACAGCATGAATGCAGTCCAAGAGTATACTTGCCTGTACACTAGGTGATTGGCCTATATTTGGCAATGAGTTGTAGTGATAGATTAATATTGCCACTGGGGTTATTGAGAAAATAAAGCAATGTTGATCAAGTTTTTGCTATCATGCATGACTGGTCTTACTCTTTAATTTGCTTCCCTAAATATGTGGATGTGATGAATGTTAATCTCCAGTCAAGTAAAGCGTAGGTGTTGCATTTTACATAAAAGTGTGATGACAATGAAAAAAGAATTGGGTTAATGGTATGAAATGTCTGTATTAACATTGCAACTTATTACTGACACAAAGGTCAGGATTAACATTGCTATTTTTAATGCAGTCACCCCAGTCATAATTAGTGTACCCCAGTCTTCTAAATCATGAATGGTTCTGTTTAGTCATGTGACAATATTTTATTACTGAAATGTTCAATTCATGGAGAGTATTAGTTTGCGTACCTTAAAGGTCAAAAGCAGTCGCCCCAATCTTACAGTATCTTGAAACAATAGCTAAATGTCACAAATTTCTTCTACTTCTCTTCCAAGTATCTTTGATAACATTTTAGAACATAAATATTGCATATTCAAGGTAAACCAAGAAGTTGCTTCTTGTAAATTTTACAACTGAGTGAGGAAAATACTGTCACATGATTCTCAAGATCCATTCAGGAAATAGGATAGTCTACTACACAATTCTTTATAGGGGTGACTACATTCTCCCTTTAAGTATGAAATGTTTTTGTTCAGATACATCATGAAAGATCTTTGAAAGGGAAATTAAGTGTAATTTGTAAGATGCAGGTGATGTTTCCAAATAAATTTGGGGTGACTGCTCTTTCCCCTTAATTAGCACGACACTCCTGCAAGTCTACAGTAGCAGGCCTCGAATTCTAAATTTTTAAGGGCACAGCTATTTTGGTCTCAAGCATCAGGGCAAATCTGGGGGAACCACGGCCAAATGGTAGGGCAGCAAGGCTAAAACTTTTACTTCGTTGATAGGGCACCAAGGCCATACACAATTTCCTGCATGGCCTGTCCTTGTAGAGCTTTTCTTTTTCTGTATTCCTACATAGTTCCTTCCAATGAGAGAGCATTCAACATAAGCATGTATACATGTATGGAAGCATGAAGGAAATGAATATGTGTACCACCTTTGGAGTGGTAGAAGTTTGTGAAGAGTGGGAAGGCATGACATTGACGATCAGCTGAGACTGTGAGGGGCACTGCAGCCATGGTATGGCGGCTCTTAAGGCCATTGTTGGCCTCAAGCTCTTTTGAAAATTGCAGGGCACCGAGGCCAATTGAAGGGGCAACCATGGCCATGGCCTTGGTGGCCTCGGTTAAATTTGAGGCCTGCAGTAGGGTTTATCACCACCATTTTGTAGAGACAATGAAAAAGAAATGGGTTTAAAAGGGTATTGTATAAAGCAGCTAGATTTTAAAAGAAACTGGGATTAAAATGGTATGAATTTATATGCATTAACCATGGAAGTACTACCTCGTAGTGCTTCCATGCATTAACATTGCAGTTAATTACTATGTCATGTGCAAATCTACAGGTACTGTAATATACTGTATCAGCAGCATTTTGTAGAGACATACTGTACAGGGGCGCTCATGACATCTGTGATTAACATTGCTTGCTTAATACTAATAATTCTACAACTTCAAACTACCCGTACACTTTGCTAAACAATCAGTCTTTGGTTGTATTGGTTGCAGTGCTTTTTAACATTATAACTACTGTACATACTTGTACACAGTAGCACACTATTTCTGTTCTATCAGATGTGCATTTGGTTGCCGCAAGTTAAGTTTTGATGTAGCAGAATACATGAGTAAATACAGGTTTGTAATATCACTGCAGAATTGAAAATTTTATATTTTATGAAATTGGCTGGAACTAGGATACACATAGTATAGTACAGTATATAACATGTTTCATACAGTAGTGGTGGGGCAAACAGTGATATGTTTGCACAGACTACAGATGCTGTATCTCAGATACTACAGAAAACAAACTAGACACTATACAAGTTAAGAGAGTCCCATACCCAATTTCCTCCATAAACATAATGATCTTAGGTAATTAATGCTGATGGCACAATGCTGTGCTTCTTCAGTATACAGATCTGTATAGTTGATAAGGTGGGGTGGTATTGCCAACATAAAATAATATAGATATACTGCTAGTACTTGATATATCCTTGTCTTTAATAGTATTGCATTAAATGACTTCTCATTAAGACCATACTATTCTACAATGTTCTTCTGTTCCACAGACAGAATGGAATATTTAATGGTGTGTACAAAATGAACACCAACTTACAATTTAATAAACATCCACATCCTCCGATTTGAATTATGCCCTTCCTGTCATTCCCGGCTAAAGATAATGGCAGCAAAGTCAGGAATTGTTGGCACGTGGGAAGGATGCCTTTAGGCATGGCTGCCGCTACAGTACAATATACTTACTTTTTATTGGAAACTTCAGGCTTCTGTTATTTAGCAAGAAAATATGGTGGAAAGTTTAGTTTGAGGAAATGAGAATTGCAAAGTTATTGCAAACTCTGGATGGCACTGGGAAAATTTTATAACATTGAACAATGTGAAAAATTGTTTGCTCTGTTGGAGTCATTGCCCATCTGACTGTTGTGTAGAAGATACAGTACGATTACTACACTGTATGTCCAGCACAGTGTATGGTATTAAGCAGTGTAGGCAGTGGTACAAAATGCAGTACGAATATTGTACCGTAATAGCATATAATAAAATCATATGTTTAGGCCCTATGAGGTGTTCAAGACTAACAGTCTTTTAAAGGGCGGTTTATACTTCCAAATTTTTCAGGTACTGTACAGTACTGCAGTTCAGATAGTGAACCCAAAGATTTGGATAAACGAGGTTTGAAGTTTTGTCTGCAAGTACAGTAACTGTACCCAGGGTCCCCAAGAAAGCATGCTGTATCATTTTTTATGGCAGATAACATGATAAACAATTTTGTAGACTTTAAAAACCAGAGAATCTACTCCCAAATTTAAGCCTGTGGTCACCTGAAATGTATTGCCCACTGCTCTGTACACACTAAATGCATGCATGTGTTGAATGTCCAGAAGATGTGATTAGTGGGAGGTATCCAGAATATTACTTGTACATATATTTCAAAAAATATTGAAAACACATGTGTAGAAGGCTCTCAAGTAGGTGCATGATTTTTGTAAGTTCTACGCATGTATTTTTGTAATGTTTGATTACACTATGATACTTCCTTTTCAGAGTTACTAAAACCAGGTTTTACGCTGTCCTATGTGTAGTACTGTATGCATGGAATATTGATGATTCAAGCGTATACAAATTGTGCCTCCCAGCAAGAATGTCAAAAACATCAGACTCATGGGATTTTTCTTACATATTTACTGCAGGGCTAAAGATTATTTTTTCTACTCCCAGTGACTGCTATTGTAGACAGTGTAACATCCACCTTATTTTTATTTCTATGGTAACATCTTACTTTGGATGTAGCTGTTAGAGTGGCAACTCTTTAGCACAGTATAAGAGTTGAAAAATAAGTGTGCTAATTCTGCTGAAACTGATTTCTTTTAATGCATTTAAAGCTCAGGGGACACTAGAAACATACAGGTACAGTAATTTTGTTGAATAATACTCTGGCAAAATCATGAAGATAATTCTGATGAAAAGAGCTTAGACAAATGGGGTTTGCAGTGGTCTCCACTAGCTGTTTTGTTAGGGTGCTGCACCTGGACAAAATTTGCAGAGGGTGCTCAGCACCCAGACAGAAAATGTACCACCCTGACAAAAAGTTGAGCCACCTGGACAGAAATTATCAATGTAAAACATTGAACAGAGCAAACAGCAACAATTTCAGTGTGAACATTGAGTAATGTTTATAAGAAATGTACTTAGTCATCAAAGAAGGCCGTCATCAAATTTATCATCTATTTTAGAACACATTTTATAAAGAGAGCACTCTCTTTATTGACAGCGATCACTATGAACCTTTATTCTTCGGAGCACCCAGACAAAAACTAGAAATTGAATTTGCACGGCAAATCCTACGTAGCCTCACGATGAGTTCGAAATAAAACCTTCTAGTAGCATGTGAAAAGCCAGGCGCGGATCCAGCCATTTTGAAAAGGAGATTAACATTATTATTAACATTTATGCTAATTTTCGCGTATTTGTTATTGTTGATGTGGCGAAAAAGGGGGGCTGAGGCCGGGAAAGCCCCCCCCCTCCTTGGATCCGCGCCTGAAAGCGACTGAGTTCTGGCTATCCGATTGTTATAGGCTAAAATGAAAACTCAGTTAAAAGTGGCCCTCATCGGTCGGCCTAAAACTGACTCTTCAGAACACCTTGCCCATGCTACTTAGTAAATCAACCAAAGGTCATGCGACATCTGTGTTACGGAGAAACATGCACTGTATACCAGTGACAATTATTTATCAACTAGGACCCTGCATTCTTCTAAAATCGTCTTTACAAAGAAAAATGCTGTCACGGCACATGTATACTACTCTATGTAGGCATAATAGTACCAGCCAGAACGACTCTCTGGTAATGCACAGGCTTGTTCAGTTGCCCTTGGTACTCTATAGTGCAACGTGATTCAACTTACTACAGGTGGCGACCAACTACGTACAAGCCTATGCTGTAGTAGATTGATGGTCCAGGCTGTGAATGCCTACAGTTAACATGATATGATGAATTTAGGTGAAATATGAAACTTGTGCGTGGCAACCATGTCCTGATTTGTTTTATAAACTATTCCCCTCATCTAGACTATGTTCTGTCACGTACTCTGAAAGCCTCTGTTAAAAGTTTAGACCCTAAATACTCAAGTATCTGCCGTCTTCCATTGTTGTCACCTCGATCGTAGAGTTATCTTACACTGAATAAACTAGTTCCGAAGAACTGCAGTCATGTACGTCCGTTGATTCGTCTAATCAACTTTTCATATCAGTGGTGCACTACACTGTACCTGTTATGCCAGTAGACCCATGGAAGCAATGGGTGAACGAGCTGAACTCCTAACGTAGATAAGTGGTACTTCCCGTGCGTGCTGTAGACCGTAACAGAAAATGACAGCCATGATGCTGAGCTTTAATCGTTTTACTCGGCGCATGTATCATCCAAAAGTGAGTATTTAAATTAAGCTAGATTGTAAGCGTTAATCGTAATCGTCTTCATAAAATGCATAACAAAAATTCATCCTGTCAAAAATGTCGCTAAGTTTCATTGCACAAAGTCACAGTCTATACTTTAATTGCTGACAACACCTTGTCGTGGTCCTTGATGGTTTTCGATCATGAATATTATACAACGTCTCTGTGATAATTACAGATCACGGGAAAGCAAAATGTCGGACAACAGTTGCAGTCGTCGTGTATTAATCCACTTTATGGAGATTGCGTGCTAAAAGGAGTTATTTTTCTCCGAAGTGTATGCATTTGTATCTTCGTGCGTGACAAATCACGCAAAATCTGTAGGACGATTCCAGGGACGTAGCCTGTGAGGCTACGTAATGAAATCAGTGGAGAACACTGGGCTTGCATATTTAGTGGGATTATAATGTACAGTATACTGTAGTGTACTTCAGGCTTGGAGAAAGAACTGGAAATTGGCAAGGCCAAATGGCCTTCAGCAGATAGAAAGTTGACAGGGCACTTACAGTTTGCCAACTACAGTGAGAGGGCCACAATTACAGCCCACTATTACTAAAGACCACCAAGAAGAAATAGTATGCATGTAGAAGGAAGGGCATCAAGGTCATGGCTTCTGGTAAGTGCTTCTGTCCTTTCAAATCCTGGGAAGGATAGATACAATACTATTAAAAACTGTGTACATTTGGTGCATAAGTAATTAATTTCTGCATGTTTTTAGAATATTGGCTGAATGCCTACTCCAGATATATGGTAGTGCATTTTGTATTAGAGAACTCCGTATTAACCCAGGTGTAATATGTGCAAGTTTGCAATGGAATGTGACACTTTGCTGAGGGTATGTACATGCAGGAACAATTATACATGTACAGTACTACCTACTGAAATGTTCCTGGGTTGAATGTAAAGTATTCTGCACTTGCATTGCAAGTTATTCTCATAGTTTTAGGTTAACCCTTTTTGTACAAAACAGTATTTTGGATCCTGTACTGTACCCTGTATTTTTTAGATCTTTTTTACTGACTTACAGTAGTTTTATTGCTTATTTTGAGTTTTTTAATTGTCTAACTTTTATACTGTATGTCCCAACCTGTTGTTTCTTTGTTGTTTTACTTGTTTTTGTCATGTTGATAATTTTTTTTGTGAAAAATTTATACTGGGATAAGATTGATTTTGATTTGATATTCTTACAGTCCTTGAGTAGAGTGCCTTGTTCAGAGTGATCTGTACAGTAGTACAGTAAAACTACTTTATTTGCATGAACTACTGTACCAACAGGGACCTACAAAACAAAACACTTTATTTGTTGTATTTTAATACAGGTACTGTAGTTGCCCTGCCATGGCAACGTATCTTTACATTGCAATAAACAAGATAATATTAAGTACTGGTTATACAGTAACATGTGGCTGTGTGGTAGCTTTGCTTGGTATAGATCTTTTCCAGATGTGAACATGACCCACATTTAATACATGTTATGAGGTGATTAATACAGTGTATCATTTATTAATATCATTGGACTATAGGCGGGTATACAGGTACAGTATATTAGTTGTTTGTAGCATCAATAACTGAAAGTTAATTTTCTCAAATTTAGTAATATCAACAGTACACTGAACTGCTACAAATTTCAGTTAGTGAAATTTCAACACCATGAGGAGAATGTGGGTTAGTTAGATGAGGTTTAACGTCCCAGTTTCCAACCAGTTGGTTCCAGTCAGACTACCACGGCCTTTTTTTTCCAGTTGTGGCTCACTGGCTTGTTTTCCCTACTCCATTGCTCATGCAGAGCACCAAGCACAAAGGCAGTAGGTTCCATTTTTAAAGTCTTTGGTATGACCCGGCCAGGATTTAAACCCTGGACCTTCCGGCTGCAAGTCGGATGCTCTAACCACTTGGCCACTGCAGTTGGCCGAGGAGAATGTGGGAACATGTACATGTGTACACAGTAGTCCATATGGTACAGCATGTACGACAGTCTACAGTACAGTACATACAATACCAGAACTGCACAAAACAAACAGTGATGACAATGTTTTCTTAATCAGTAAATACGGTACTGCATCACTTTTGCGTAATTTAGTTAATTATTGAACCTTGTACAGAATTTATGTGTACACACATTCTTTGTGCATCATTCAAAGGCATGAAATTGATATTTTTGGATGTTATGAAGTAGATACTATGCGCGCACAACTTGGATCTATACTAATTGAGTATACTTGGTGTACAGTATACATTGTGAATAAAATTTGTAGAAATTGGAAAATTTCAGCAGTACTGTACATGGAGAATGCATAATATATGTTGTGAATTTTCACCAGATTTTATTAAGAACCTTTAACACTCGGCTATGAATTAATACTGTTATACATTTGTTTGGCATAGTATGCC
Organism: Holothuria leucospilota; assembly: GCA_029531755.1. NCBI lineage: Eukaryota > Metazoa > Echinodermata > Holothuroidea > Aspidochirotida > Holothuriidae > Holothuria > Holothuria leucospilota. The sequence continues at coordinate 26,721,713 of CM055974.1, forward strand.
AGTACAGAGTTAAAGTTTATGGCAGTTAATATATGCCACCAAAAATAGCTGTTTTTTCTTGGCAGTTGGACATGGAATAAAATCCCCAAGGAAAGATCTGTTGGAATTATTTTAATATCTTTTACTATTTACAAGATACTGTACAGTATACCTCTTTATACACCCGTCAAATGGTTTCTTGGATCCCCACCCTCAAGCAAAGTCTTCATTCGACGGAGATACAACGTCGAACCTTTGACATACAAAATGCCCTGAAATGTGAATCTTCAACGAATAAAAATAAGGCTGCAGTGAATCTGCGATGATAAGTTGCAGCTAAACAGTGAATCAACATCTAATCAACGTTGAAAAATAATCAGCAGACAATCACAACATGTGCAGTACTGCGAATGACATGGCCATATTAGTGAATCTTCGACTAACAAAATTTCATGAACAGTGAAAACTGAGTGAATCTTTTTCTTATCTTTTCTTTAGTATTGTGAATATGGGGTGAATCTTTGCCTTAAAGGTAAAATGCAGTCTCCCAAAGTAGAGTGAGTATGCCTGATCACTCTAGTTCATGACTGGCCTATTTAAATCATGTGACAATATTTTTGTCAGTAAATTGTGAAATTCAAGAATTTCTCCTTGCTTTACCAGTTGTTTGTAATAGTTATGTTCAAAATGTCTTCAGAGTTGCTTGTAATGCAATAAGAGGAGATTTGCAACAGTTTGCTAATTTTTCAAAGAAAATTTTGAGGCGACTGCCTATTGCCTTTAAAATTTTCATAAAAAATTGAATGTTTGAGGAGGGGTGCATTAACATGTATGCAAAATTAAGTATCGATGTGGTGTGTTGTACAGTGTTATACAGTAGCATTTCTTTTGTTAACCCAATGTACTGTAAATTATCCCTTAATTATATAAGTTTGTCTAACAGTATACTACTGTATTTGGTGAGTGATATTGATATTTTTCAAGAAGGCAAAGAGAGAATGATGCAAGTTGGACAGGGGTCCTAGGTGATAGGTCATGGTAAGATTAGTCTTTGCCCATAGGAATTGCAAGCAGTAGGTAAAAACATGTACTGTACTATAGGAAGAAAAATTGAGCTACTGTAATCGACTCCCAAACCAGGCAGGTTTGGAGGGGAAGGGGGAATTCACCTTCCATAGAAGTCCCTTGGTCCACATATTGATGTTATAAAGTCTTGAAATGAGGTTGAAAATACAGAGGATAACATTAGATGTATTTTGAAAAGCCTTCTTTTGACATCACAAATTTGCATTTGTAGCCGACATGTTGATTCATGATGTAAAGTAGTTGCCGAGTAAATTTTGGTGGTAAATGACTGATTGGATTTTGATGGGAATTGTTGCAGTTTTTTCTGGGTTTTATAATTCTTTTTACAGTATCAATTGTTCCAAGGTTCTAGTGTGTCATTTTCACCTTGCCAGACCTAAAGTAACTTACCTTTTTACAACAGTCAGAGTATGGTACATGAATTAATTATTGAGAGTTTAAACTTGCATGACATTGTGCACCATCAGTACAGGGGTATGTGTAAATTCATTATGACATGCAGTACATTGTACAATGATATTGTTGTTGTGTATTTGTCAACCAGTTGTATGCAGATGCCTCCTACTGTACAGTAGTGGTGACAACAGCTCTACAGCATTGTCAGTTTAGAAGTGTATGTTGTACAGTACAGTTGCCATTCCTGTGTCATTTTGTAAGCTTTCCCTAGGGTTAATATAACAGAGGTGCAGTAAGGCTTCAGTAATCTTACTTGCCTACTTGTCATTCAGTTTGGTATGAACACCATGAAAGTGATTTTCACAATATGTTATACAGTAAACATCAATTTATTATGCATTATAAGAATCTTTATTGGTTTTGTTAGGAACTATAGTCACTCCAGAAGTTTTTTCAAGGATTCAGTCAATTTATTTTAACTCCCTGGTACCTGGTGCAACTTTGATATATGGTTCTGTACAGTTTTGCAGCAGTTATACGGTAGCGTACCTACTGTATAGACCTAATATGCATTGACGTCACATGACATTTTGGAGGCAGAACAATGAAGCACACAGCATGCATGACATACAGTCGACTTCACATGCCCGCATAGTAGACTTACGCACTAACTGTGCGCATACCTGTATGCCCCCAGTACACAGTGATCAGCTGTCTTCATTGGATGGTGTAGGTTGCAAGTGATACGCAGTTCTCATTAGAGGGCACACTTTCTATTCTAAGATGTCATGCGCATAAGGTATGCAGCCTGGTTTTACTGTGGGAGGATCTCCCTTGTTGTGACCAAACAGCCCCCCCCCCCCTCCCCAGACAATTATTCCCACCTGGACAATTCCCACAAATGGAATATGAAACCATTTCCTAGCCAGTTACTCCTCAGACATCTTCCCTTGTCAGAATGTTTGCAATAACAGTCTAGGGAGAAATTGTCTGGGGAAGGAAAAATTGTTGAGAGGGAAATTGTCAGGGTGGGACTTGTTTGGGGGGTAGGGAGGGGTTTGTCTGGAAACCTTTGTTGTACAGCACATACAGTAACTCAGAAACTTAATTCTCTTGAGAGATGAAGCAATGAGATGTGAACACTAGGAAATTGTTACAGTAATGATGGCATGCAGTACAATATTCATATCCAGTACAAATACACTTTTAATACTATGTGATTGTGCATGTGCATTTTGTTCTGCAGTAAGATTATATGTGCAGTACTTATTTTAATTTAATGTTAATTTAATGATGGGGTTCTCATGATTGTAAGTTACATTAGCATTATACTATATTTGCAAAGGCTCTTAAATTAAAATTGTAGCATTTTGTATTATTTGCTTTATGAGGAAACATTATAATTCGGACATCTCCATGGAAATATTAGTATTTAATGTTGTACGTATGTACAGTATTTATAAGACTCAGTACTTGTTGCAACATACTGTGCAGTGCGAAGGAGTCAGTACTGTAAAACATAGTAACTTGTAAATAGGTTACAGTATAACGTGCAAATTTAAGCAATGGGTAGCAACTGTAGACTCCTTTACTTGTACCTGTGGGCCTTGTACAATATGTACAGTACAGTACATGTACTGTACATGTAGCAGAATATTTTTACAAACACAATCAAATGAAAGGTGCAGGAAATATTTCATACTTGTTTCTTTATCTTAACACATAAAAGTACTGCAGTAATACTGTCAGTACATCTTCCTTAAACTGTACTGCATCTTTTAGCATTTAATAGGCTTATGAATGCCATTTTTTTTTAATAAATTAATGGGATTCGCACATACGCGTACAGTATGTCTTTATGGCAACTCAAACGATAATGGATCGTCGGCTGTCAGCCTTAATTGGATGGACATTAGCCACTTTGATGAGATAATTATTTTTTTAGTATGAATCAAATTACCAATTACAGGGTGTCTTGTGGTATTATTGGATACCATACGTAGTTGGACAGATTGACTGCAGAGCTGTACATGTTTTAATAATAGGTCTTTCATTTCACTGTCAAGTTTTAAGTTTTATACAGTATATGGATCAGAAGAGACCATGCATCCAGAGGCAAAAATGCCTGCAGCAAGTATGAACATTTTTATAAACCTTAGAGTGTGCTCTTCTGTATGATATGGTAACCTGAAGGCAGTAGAAAACAAGGGAATCCCACTAGACTGAAGGTTCAAAATTAGATGGAAGTTTCACTTGACTGAAGAACCTGTTAATAGGCAGAAAATAAAGTATTAGAGCTAGGGTAAGGGTTGGGATTATTGGATATGAATTAGGCTAGGTAGGATTAGGGTTAAGGTTTGGACTATGGTTAGGGTAAGGATTAGGATTAGGGTTAGAGAATAAGGATCTTCTGCTTAGTGAACCCAGAGAACTACTGTCGTCATGTTACAACAATTGACCTTACTGTATCCTTGTACAGTAGTTTGACTTGCCCTTAATCTTGGGACAGTGGATGTGCTAGAGTACTGTATGTCTAACAGAATCAGTGGTGCCAGTGGGTTTTATCAAAATTCCCAAGATCATGCATCAAAAGTTTCCAAGAATTCCTAGGGTTATTTAAGATTCACATTTTGGAACCATAAGTTGACCCAAGCCAAGCCATAAATTACCAAGATCTTGGGAAATTTCCCAAGTACTGGCAACCCTGAAGTGACTGTTTTACTTTTCATATTATCTCGTATTTAATGCATTGACTACCTGTGTAATTGCTTGAAATCATCTTCTGCATACTGAATAAGTACATTATTGACTGCCAAGCTTCGTTAATGTATATTACAGTAGGGAGGGACAGGTAATGACTGTGTAACTGTCGGTAATTGTACCTGTACTTGGAAAATGTTTATGACATCATATCTGTAACTGCAAATTAGCTGGCACTTAACTGATAGATAGTTTACCTGTAGGAGGGTTTTGCCTTTTTGCAATCATTCCACATAATTACAGTATATGTTTGCATAGCTAGTCAGTAGCTTCAGAAATGGTAAGACATTATGGTAGGATTTTTAAAAACGAGAAATGTGAAACTGAGGTGGTTTATCTGGAGAATGATAAAAGATGTTTTAAAAAACTGTAATTGTATAAACACATCTTTTCAAGTACTTTAAAAATGAGCATTTGTGATTGCGTGTCCACGTACTGTACGTAAGGTACAGCACAGTACCACACATGCCATTACATAATTCCTTTATTAAAGGTACTGTGTTAACAAAAAATTTTCTTTCCTCTAAAACTATAATTTATGAATGAATGAAAGGTACTTCAAAACTGAGTATCTGGGTACAGTAAATTTGTTTACAAGAGAAAATGTTGTTACAGGGAGAATTTATTTACTGCTTTGTGAAGTAAAACATGAATATTTTGGTTGTACTGTACATCAAGACTACTGAAATTTTGGTACAGTATGCAACATTCACAACTCATGTAATTGCATGTGTAATACTGCATTTGTAGGAAGCAAAGCTTGTGGCAGAGGTTGTTGGTGAGACTGAGTAAGTAGTTTATGAGGATATAAAAAGAAATTTTCCATTTGATGCAATATGAAAGCTTGATTTATACAGTAAATGCTCTAATAAGCAAAGCTTAAAGATATGCAGTATCACGTTTTTGTATTGACCTCGATGTACTCTGTTCAGTATAGTGGATCTCTTAGATTAGTGGTCAGCTAGCTGATAATGCAGTGCACTGTAGTTTTTAACTGAGCAGTTATAATTGGTATTAAGATTTTAACCATTTGATATGATTTAGTATAGTTTTGATATATTGAGTGCTACAGGTGTTTTCATATTTTTATGATGTTCAGGTAGGTTGCTGTTGTTACCTGCACTAAAAGCCCCTGTAATCCTTGTTTTAACCTCAGTTGCCAACTCTTTTTAAAGTTTGTGTTCTGCCCTTGAGGTTTTTTGTATTATATCTACAGTATACAGTAGTACAGAAACCCATGTTCTTTACACCAAAATTCATAATATGATTCCTACAGTAGTGTCTTACTGTACATTACATTACTGCAACTTCATGCTTAAGTACAGTACTGTGCAACAACAGTATGTGCAGATGCACACACTATTTTATCAGGGATGGCAACTCCCTGATATTTTATATTCCAGTAGGATCTAGGCAAGTTTAACGTACTGTTATACCGTATATCATTTTAAAAAATGCATGCAAACATGTTTGCTTTTCTTTTCCACATGGTGTACCAAAATGTTGTGTGGCCAACAAGTTCACATTATAAAGTATTCAAATGCAGTATTTACGTATGGTAGCATTTCACACTCATTGACTTGCTGTGCTGTCATTGTGTATACTAATTGACCAAAAGAAATTCTGTATGGTGTGCTGATTGTACTGTACACTCATAATAATTTGAATCACTATAAAATACTTGTTGTGTTGTTCTGTACATACAGTAATAGAAAAATTTGCAGCAGGTTTTACGTACACGTATGAACTGTGCATTTATAGATTAAATGAGGGGTGATGGGTGTGGTATATACAGTATTTATAGTACCACATCTTTTATATATTCATCGAAGGCTTCTTTATGACTACAGGAGTTCATTACATGCATACTGTACCTCAGAAGTGGATGTATACATGCAGTGAGAGCAGTACTGTACTCAGTGGCGTAGGAACCGGGGGCCAAGGGGGCATTGCCCCCCAATATGTTTTGAGGGGGGCCAAATGTCATTTTGGCCCCCCGAATAATTGCGACGGTTTTCAGTTTCGTTTTACCCATTTTTGCTCTTAACAATTTCTCAAATAAAAACCTAAAATTTTCAGCGCGCTACACACGCAGGAGAGATATTCTAGTTTCTTCAATAGTTTCATTCTACATCACTAGATAGCGCAAGTCCTTTCCCCCTTACCATAACACGAAGGAAAAGTACACAGTTTATGTAGAGGTCGTAAATTTCATCCCATATTGCAAAGCCTAGCTACTGTTCTCTTGTGTGTCATGCGGTACGGCCAGTTGGTGAAGGACGCACCGAGCAATATTTGGTTATTTCATCGGATAGTCAAGGTAGTTTCAATACAATGCATATCATCTCCTATACGGTCTAGAACCCCTACAGCTTTTCTTTCTTATTGTTTTTAATAATTACATAGGCCTATGTTTTTTTGTGAAAAATGACCCGAAAAATTTTCGCGCGCTTTGCAGTTTTACAGTTTAGATTCCGGAAAAAACACTTATCTTCTCTAGTATATACAAATTTTATGCAATATATGACCTGAATGAAATGGAGGCTAGTACACAGGCTTTCTTCAAATCCCACCTCACCAATACTCGACGGCATTGGGGCTGTCGGAGTTTCCGGTCGTTGGCCGTTTGCCGGGCAAATCGTTGGGCTACTGTACCTCTACTCAACTTAATAAGTTAACAGACTCTGGCTGTAGAAAATCTCAGTTCCAACTAATCCACTGAAATCCATGGGGGATAACTCAACGCTGAACAATTTTGAATGAAGTTGGATAGATTGTAACAGACTTAAAGTGTTAAATTCAAATCAAACTTTACAAAATTTGCACAACAAGGACACATCTTGATGGCTTCAAAAATCCTGGCAAGCGCCACTTCTGGTGATTTGGGATGAATTAAAATCTCAGATTTTCTCGGTACGCTCCGTCCACAAAAACCTATGGTGGCGCTTTGCTTAGATAGTAAATGGGGTTCAAACTTCCAATCCTCGGACCCCAAGTCCAGGCCAGCTCAACTAATCTGTCCTCACAGAAATATGTGTTATAAAAAAATCAAATCAAGCTTTACATTTTTTCACAAAAATTGCACATCTTGATGGCTGCTTTCAAGCCTGACAAGTGCCATTTCCGGCGATCTGGGAGGTATTCAAATCTAAAATTTTCTTGGTACGCTCCACGCCAACCTATGGTGGCGCTCCTCTTAGATAGTAAACGGGAGTCACCCCCACAAAATCTCCAGTCCTCCAGAGCCTCCTAAACAAAAAATCACTCCTGCATGGTGTTGTTTTTGTTTCCTTTTGCTTTGAATATTTTTATTTTGCTCAAATTAAAATCGGAAGAATCATATTGAGCAAATGTGTTTTAGTGTGGGAAGGGGATTCAAGGTCGAGAAGTCACATCTGGTCTGGCCCCCCCAATGTCAAACATCTTCCTACGCCGCTGGTACTGTTCTGTGTTTTACTACAATACAGCTGTAGGATGTCACATGAAAAACAGAGAGAAAGGGAACTTGGTAAAAATTCAAATTATTTTGAACAAACTGAAATTACTGAGTCTCATGTGCAGTCTTGGACAATTACAACCCATGGAGCTTTATGGACAGTACTGTACATGGCTAAAATCATCGTGGTTGTACACAGAAATTTTTCCACAGGTTGGCAACAGGCTATAAATCAGAGCACCACCAACAGTTGGTATTTATTTCTCCCCTCCCCCTCCCCCCATCCCAAAAAGAAAAAAGTACCAAAAGTGATTCCTATATTGCCTGCAAAAATGGCACTTTCTGTACCATACAAGTTGCATCAAAACAATCTTTTATCAGTTTTATCGATCAAAGAAGGTGGATGTGATGAAAATGCACTTTGAAAATTCCGGAGGGGGGGCGAGGGGGGAGGGGGGAGGGCAAGGGAGGGGGCTGTAACTGCCCTGCTTCCCCCACTATGTGCAGTATGGCCATGAGAAAACATCAGAAATGGGTGGCAGCCCACTATGGTAGAAGTCAAAGCTGCTATGTAGGTCAGAACAACAGCACTATACATTCACAGTATAGATATACTATAGAAAAACTGAAGGTGTTTCTAATTACTACCTACTGTACTGTAACTGATTTCACAGTTAAATAGTCTCCTTTTGTGCTGTAAGTTATGCTAGAGAATACAATACTTTACCTACAGATAATTAAAGATGGAGAGAATCCTTATCACGAATAGCATGCATACCGCATGGAATTACTACCGTGGAGGTATGCTTCGATGCATACAGTACTTATATAATATATATCATCAAAAAGGAAATTTGAAACTAAGGACGCTTGGCTTTGGTAGAGACATGATTAATACTGGTTCACATGAATTCCATAATTGTCCTCAATGATATCGTGTTACTGTATCATGGTACAGGTATGTGGCTTTCATAAACATTGATACACAGTGTACAGCACAAAATGATGAGCACTTGAAGTGTTATACTCAGAGTCCAAGGCCGTAGCCTGTAATACATTAAAAGATCCTGTATGCTATAAACATTCCTGGCCAACTGGTTATGAAGTCAAATGCACGTAGAATGGAAATAGCTGTGATGTGCATGCCAGTCATGAAGACGTAATTATGTCAACTAGTCCAGCTGGGGTCTAAACAGTGCGTTACTTAATACAGCATACTGTAGGCATTCATGATATTTATACATGTGAAGTTGACTCATAATAACAGATTCATCAACCAGGGTCTCTGCTGTCGTATATTTATCTGCCCTAGTATTACTGTATAGACCAACTTTCACAAACGTATTGATTGGATTAAATGGAATTGTCATAAAGTGTTGGGCTACTGCAATTTGAGATCCATACATGACTGCTCAGGTTGGACGGCTGCTGAACTTTAATTGAACATGTCACTACACATTTCAATTTGTTTGACGGTGTATAGACATGGAATGACTGTACGTACGGGGCCAAGTGCAGTTGATGACGAATTAAATTGCATAGTAGAGGATGTACCTACTGTGCAGAGTGCACACTGTATGAAGATGCCCAAGGTTGCTATCTGTATTGGATGGTGTGCAGTGTATACTGTGGTATACTGTAGCACCATCGTACTTCAATAATTAGCTCTTTATAGCTCTGTGTCTTTAAAATTGCATGAGTGAAATACATATTTCCCCAGTTCCCTTAGATTTTTCTTTTGCACTTGAGACAGATTGAATACTGTAAATAGTATTACAGGTAATCTAGGGTGTTAATGTCAATAATGCAAATTGAAGTTTATCAAATAAAGCAACTTAAAAAACTTGTGATTTAACACATATGGGTATCATAACTGTAGTTTAATTCAAATTTGGGTTTGTATGTGACCTTTAACACCCCTTGTGACACAAACCTGCTGTAGTCTTGAGCTTTAATTAATCCTATACATTCTGTTCTTAAAATTTTTTGAGCCTGAATTGTAGAATACTTTTAAAGTGTTGTAACCCACTGTTCCTGTACTGCTGATCTTTTCTTCACTACACAAAGTGCAATTTTCACGCTAATTGGGTTCAATTTGTGGAAAATATCCACAATCACCAAACTGTACAGTGCTGTACCATTGTTGTTCGTCAGTATATGATACAGGGTGAGATATACTGTACAGTAATGTATAATGGATAGATTTTGTTTTGGGGTAAAAATTTGACTTAATTCTATTCCAAAAACCTTTTTGAATACAACTTACTGTCAGTATATCAATAAAAGCTAGGCCTTAGTTGTTGCGTGCACCAAAATTAATGTACAGTAGCATACTGTATATTAGAATGCTGAAATACAGTACTGTGTATGTAGTCGATCATCACTATATGTAACACTTCACAACGTGTTAGCAGAGTTGTTACGAAGCTGTTTTCGGAGACAAATATGTGTCACAACAGTTTTATTTTCTACAGTATGTTGCAAAACTACAGTAATTGGTAGAAAGATTTGTAAAAGTTGTACTGTAAGTATAATCTGTGTACTAGCTGTTCATGTCCCAGCAGCTTCTGTGTACACAGCATCTAAGACAGCTTGAAGAGTCACCCATACAGCAGGCCTACTGTATGTGATTTTGTATAAAAGTCACGATCTTTGCTACAGTGCATCTGCAACAATATACTGTTGTAGCCATTAATATGGAAGTCTATGCATTACAGTCAAAATATGATGTGCAAAGTATGGGGTTCCCCATGTATCCAAAGGTTATGAATTTCAAGATTTCTTCTGTGAAATTGTTCTTATAAAGATATAGCAATCATAATTAATATAATTCCTTAATTTCCAAGTGAAACATGATTTTTTCCATGTTGCTTTCTATAAGAGGAGAGAGAGCTAGAGAGAAGTAGAGGTGGAGAGAGACAGGGATGAGTGGGAAAGGGGGGGGGTCTGAAATCGATCTTGACTGTTACAGTAGCAGCTTCGACCCAGAAATAAACCCATTTTAAGATTCATCTTCTGTAAAGTTTTGAAAACATAATTTAATAACAGAAGGGTATCTATGCAAATACTGTAGTCCTTAATGACTTCATAGCTCTTGTTACCATGACAACTTTGATCATATAGCTAGCTTTGCTGGTATCCTGTATTTTCTACTGTAAGTTCAATGCAGGCAAATTTCATGTACATACTGTGCTGTGCAGAAGTACAGCTACAGTACATGTTTACAGCTTGGGTCTTTTTTAACTTTATGATGAAATTGTACAGTAAACTTTGAAGTCCTTTTGTCAAAAGTAGCATAAATGGTTGATGGTCTTTGGATCATTGTACAGTATCACTGAATTCATGAGCATGATGTAAGCTGACTACCAGAGTCCTGCAGGCTCTGCATGATTGCAGGGTTACAGTGCGTTTGCTTTACTGATGACTATTAAAAGAGAGGTACAGTACAGTACTGTATATACTGCTTACTTTCAGTGCCCGTAAATTCTCCTACCAGTAACCAGTTCACAAGTTAAATAGACCTGAAAGGAGATGATATACTGTACTACAGTATACAGTACAGGACTTCCAGGTTTGTTTCAGTGTTGCATAAACTGCAGTAGCAAATTCACTTTTCCTGGTAGCCATAGAAGGTTAATGTACTTCTCATGAGGTCACAGACAGGCCTATTCATTCAGGCAGTGTGGTGTTTCACACCATGACTCAGAAAAATACAGCATGTTTGTAATTACAGTACATTCGTACTGTGTACACTATACTGTACAATAGGCCACTTACAGTAATTTAACTCTTGACACAGCTAGCTCATGGTTATAAACTGTATGCCATGCTGCCAGGGGTCAATTTGTACATGAATATATGTGAAAATTTCATCTACAAAAATACAAAGTGGAAAAAAATTGTAAACATGATATTTTGAGATTGGAATGATGGATACTTTTCAGACTTGTTACATAGATTTATCAGATTAAGAAAGACATGCCTAGTGTTTTGCTTGAGGTCTAAGGTCATGTGAGGTTACCACACGGACTTCTTATATACTGTACATGGACAGAGCATATTGCACTAAGGTCCTATGCGTAAATTGTCGCCACCGTGTACGTACACGAGTAGGCTTACCAATATGGCTGCCTGCTATAGTCTTGTGTGTAAAAGTTTGGACTTGCTCAAGTGGCTCAGTATCGACAAATTGTGTGAAAAACTTGTAATATTTTCGAAAGAATGCAAGCTCAGGTCAAATTCATCAAATAGAATGGAGGACTGTGATATCGTTCTTCCATTCATATTGATATTTTGTCTGAAATGTTGCAGATTCATTGTCAAATTGGGCAAATGGTAGTAGCCCGGCGGCCATCTTGGTTAGCCGAAATTTGTTCGAACGGTGGCGACCGTATTGATTGCACAATCCTCTGTCCATGTATTGAAGTCCGTCGGTTACCAGACATGAAACATGCAAAAACCTTGTAAACTGTTCGTAGAACATGATACAGTATTTCAACAATAAGTGGTGGGCCGTACTTCCAAATTGTGTCATTTCATGGCCAACGAAAAGGGAGCTAGGCTGAATGTTTGTACCATTCCGTAAAATTATAGAGAACAACGTATCTTTTGACAAGTATTGATACTCTGGTATAAAATTCATTAGAAATTCCAAGTTTATACGATGGACTTGTGGCAAGGATGCTGTGACCATATTAAAGAGTAATTAAAAACAGTTAACAGTTAACATGTCCCCCCTCCCCCACTCCCCTGCTGTTTACAGCCAAGTTTGTATTTGCATACATACTGTATGTATATTTACATGCAAATTCAAACAAAGCTTCAAATATTTCTCATACAGTAAAGTGCACAGGAAATGAGAGAATTGGTGGGTACCTTGTGTGTGTGCTTCATTTAGTTTCACACACTATCCCTTTACACTGCAGGTTTCATTACTGTATTTTTACATTCCATAGAAATTTCTCCAACAGATTTGGTGTAACAATCATGAAAAATAAAATTGGAGGGAATGTGTTAACTGATGATCATTGTGGGTATGTACTGTATGTTACAGTATGTTATTGTGGGTATATATAAAGAGGGTGGGAACTACTGGCATGTAGATACTGCAGTATAAAAGGGCTGGAAATATTCAGCATATATTTTTTACAGTAAAAAGCATAACTGAATTTTAAAAATTGCCAAAAGTTCAAGAAAAATATCACAGTTTAACAACTGCACGATATACTATACAATAAAAAAGTTTCTGAGGGGGAATAAAAAGAGATGTTGCAAGATAAAGTATCTGTGCTCTCTTATTCATGATTTTACAGTGTAGTGTGTTCATGTAAGTGCTCTGATGTGATGCTAAGGTTGAATAATAGATGAACCAGAAAACTTACTCTATGTAATATAACGGATTAAACTACTTGATTAATTTACCCCTCCAGGTTTTACTCTGTCAGGGTGCCCTCATTACAGATTGCAGTAATACTGTAGTTGCTATTTAACAGTCACTGCACTTTAACTATGGTACAGTACCTTTGTATAATACAGCAAGTGGAGTATACTATACTGTGTACAGTATGTGAGATGTCTGGGATTCAGAATAAATCAATTTCCGAAAGATAGCATTTGTCCATGCTTAAACTGTAATTTATGGCAAATGTCAAGTGAAACATGAGCAGAGCAAAATCTCAAGGAGAAAATTACTTTAAAGGGAATATTAAGTTGTCTCGCCAACCTTTGAACATGTCTACATGGTGCAATCTTTAATGTATAGTTTCTACATAAAAGTAGTACAATACTGTATCTGTCATAATGTTTCACCATGAAAGTTACTTATTACCCTGACAGGGATTAATTACAGTACTTCAATGGTTTCTGAACATCAGTATTGCATTTTAAAGTATAAAGGTACAATTGAAACTTGAAAGCTAAGTTGTTCTGCATCAATACCAAGAATGGTGTCTTATGATGAAAAAAGAGCCATTTATGAATTACTGTACTATAGCATGTAAATGTACAGTGCTGGGGTGAAAAACAAGTAAAGTGGCTGCATGCTTCCTTTATATATGGAAAAGTTTTGTATGAAATTTATTGTGATTGTGTAGTGTACAGTAATATTACAGTTTGTTAACACTAAACAACAACTGGAAGACAAATAATTGTATGTACTGTACAGTACCTTTCATGCACCCATTTTGCAAACTACAGGGGTACTGTACAGCACTGTTTGACAATGCATGCTGAAAAAAAGACAATTTGGAAGAAATTTAAGCTACAGTAACCAAATAACAAACAAGTGAGAATGTTATTTTCTAATGCTCTGTACAATATACAGTATGTACAGTACTGTTATTTTGCCAATGTTAGAAAAATAGTATCTGTTTATTAAAAAATGCCATAATATTGTAGCTACTGTTCAGTATGTGTTAAACTAAATGGTAAAACAACTGTAAAGTACTTTATACAATTTGGGCTAAAGATGTTTCCTTGCTCTCAGGCAGATATTACATCATTACAGTACTAACACAGTAGTTTTTATCTTTTTTTGTTTATTTTTTAATTTTTACAGCCTCTTTGGGTGACTACAATGAATTGGAACATGAAGAGGGATACGCATCAGATCTGGATATGTTCCCAACATTACAAGATAAACTCAGAGCAAGGATTGAAGAACTTCATGCTACAACTATGAAGTAATTATGTAAAACTGAATTTTCAAAAATTCATTGTACACAGTTAGAGTGCAGTACTGTAGCTGTAGGGATTTGAGGGGCTCATTTTGAAAAAAAAAAAAAGCAAATACAGTTGAAAGGGAGGGGGGTTAAAAATGATGCTTTCATTTTCATGAGTTAACATCCAGAAGACCAACAGGTTTGTGACTCATATTGGCAAAGGTAAAATACAAGTTATGGTGAAATAAGACTGTATTTTTGGTTTTGAAAGCTGCAAAATTGATCATTTTGGCTGACTCATTTTGTCTATTGGGCTACTGTAATATCTTTTGTCTGCATTGTTTGGTGGAGAGGCGGGGCAAGGGTTGGGGGTAATTGCTCCTGCATCTTTCTCACCCTATGGCTTCAAGTGAACAGGGGCATGCCTACTGTAAGTATCGATGAGTTTCGGGGTGCTGGACACCCTGACAAAAAAGGGTTACATTCCCTACAAAATGACAAAATGCCTGTGTCAAGAAAAGTCAACTCATAACCCCTGTTCGAAGGTAATCTTTGCAAAAAAAAGTACACAATGAAAGTTTTAAATATAATGGATGGACAAGAGAAGCAAAGAAAAGTCTGGTTGAATTGCATCACATTCCAAAAGGCTTTTATATCACAGTGTTGGACATAGTGTCTATTTCATGGCAGACAATTATGCAGTACGGTACTTCTATTTTCCCAATTCCCTGGATTTCTTCAAAAGACAATGGCTTCTTGAATGGAGATCACTTACTGACAGGTAATTGTAGAATTTGTGATTACTTTCTCAACAATTTTATAATAATTTCATGACAAACAGAATAGTTTGCCAATACAGTTAAATCTGGGAGGGGTTGTTTAATGTACTCAAAGCAATATTTTCACCCGACACTAATTCCCTTAAAATTAAAGTAAAATATAAATGATCATAAAATTTCCTGACATTTCTGTAGCCCCCCCCCCCCAAAAAAAAGAGTTCTTCTAACAAAGTCAGTGACGTGCAAAACAAAGTGGCATTTTTTCCCTGACAGACAACAAAATTTTTCTGATGGACAAAACTTTGAAAATTTCTGGGGGATGTAGCACCCCCATACTCCCTGGTAGTGATGCTCCTGCAAGTGACCTATTCCTTGTTTGTCAGTCACAGAATGTGACAACTAAAATTCTTTTTTGACACAGAGGGTGAAAGTCTTTTAAGGAATGTTTGGTATGAAATGCAGTGCTATTCAAGTTAATGCACTTTTGCAACACTGTTTTCTAGATGACACTATATAACACCATCGTGTTGGTGTGTCGTAAAATCCCATCTAATCCATGTATCTGTACAGTGTAGTTTACTGTACATTGTAAAGCAGAAGATGTACAGTATCATCATCTCATTACTTAGCTATCATTCTGCTCTTGTTTGTTTTCTTTCCTGTCTGTGTTCACCAAAATCCTTTTATTTAGCTAAATTTAACCTCAGTTTAATGAAATCTGATGGATTAATTAGATTATGTTGCTAGTCCTACCCGGCCACAAGTCAAGCATCATCCCCTTGGAATGTTGGAGATTCTACAAATAGATCTCGAATGCACAGATCTCTGTGTTGTGGGTTATTGATTGATGAGTACAGGTACGCTGGTTAAGAGGAGAGCTATGTTCCTTGAAGCTTCATCTCCATCTGATAAAATTAGATGAGTAAACATCTTCATATCTCTTTGTGGAAAACAAATTAAAGATACACAAGGTTTCATTTTCATTAGAGATCTTATTGTTTAATCCGTGTGATCACTTGAGGATGACGAGGGGGCTGGTCTGTATTTGTTTAATAGTACAGTCACTATTAGCGTGTGGTTGTGACAGCAATTAATCATGCATCCTTCGTTTGCTCTGTTTAAGAATCTTAATTATTTTTAAGCAAGGGTGAAGGAGGGATGAAGTGGAAAGGGGAAGGTACAGTAAGTGTAGGAAAAATGGGAGATGCAAGTACTGGGAGAGGAAGGGGAGTCAGTAGGCTTAATCAGACCCATACCCATCTCCCAGCTTTGCAGGGGTGGAGTGACTGGTTTTTGGACAGGTAGAACTTTTTTATTTGGGGGGTGGGGAGGGGAGTTGGGAAAGGAGGGAGGAGAAGAGGACGGTTGCATTAATCTTATGAAGGGTTCCATTATTTCTTGAAACTATAGATTTAAATACCATTTTGGAAGATGGAAGGGAGGGAGACAGGAGAGTGGGAGTGGGAAGGGAAGGGAGAGGGGAGGAAGGGGGGATGGATGGGGAAGGACATGATCAGAATTTCTGGAAGGGGCATTACTTTCTTTAGTAAAATTGAAGTTGGAATTTTGTGTACCATACAGTCTGTTGCTACAGTAGGTTTTTCTCTGATACCCATTTTATGAGATGGTTTATTTTCTTCCATCTTTAGTGGTGTCTCTGCTTCTGATGCTGAAGGAGATTTCATTGAAGAAGCATCTCAACTCATGACATATGGAATTGATCCTTTTCAAGTTACAGTAAGTAATAACTTGCTTATAATACCAAGTTTTTTTTTTTTGAGCAATTGGGTCCATTCAAATCTTTCTTCATTCTACAAGAATCCCATACAATACCATGTGATGCAAACTATGTATTGAAGAGATATAGCAGGAGGATTCTGTATACAACTTCATATTGATGTGTAGTACACCACTTTTGAGGGTTGGGGTTGGTAAATCATATTTAAGCATTTTATTCATCAAGGTGTGACAGCATTTGCTTCTAGAGATATTACACTAATGTATTATGAACATAACAGACATACTGTAGTAGCTATGAGGAGGGCAGGAAGTGGTTCATTTTTTCTGAGCTTGATTTCCTTGATTTATTTCCTTGATTTCTGTCAGGAATATCAGATTGGAAAGGTAGGAATAAACAAAATTTTTTCAGGAGTATTTGTTGACATAAACCTTACAAGTAAGTATGGTATCTATTTCACTCCTAGAGCATCTATTATACATGTGAACAATCCCATCTGCCATGGAATTAGACTCAGTAAAATTAATTGGCACAGAGGTGGCACTATCTTAACTTCAGGGTTGTGATCTAGGAGGTCACTGTCATTTCGTTTAACACACAACTAAGGACTATAACACTCTCCTAGATGCTCCATTTTCTTTGAATTTGCATGGGCTTTAATAATCATCTTTTTGGACACGTTTTTTGACTACAGGTAAGTTTTGGGGAACTTAGTGCAGGTGTGTTGTATAAGAGCAACAAGAAGATTACTTTTGCAGAAGGAGGACCAGAGAATTGTAAAGATGAGTCCAGAATAGGGCTGGAAAAAAATTGTTTCCCTTAGACAACTGTCAAATTTCCCTCCAATTGCCAAATTTGCTGTCCATTACCAAAGTTTCCTGGGAAGGAGCCTCTCAGATTCCTCATTTTTTTCCCACTCTTTGATAAAGAATATCTTGTGTCAGAAAATATGCTCTTAAATACATAATGACATATACTGTGATCCTCATCAAATGTCAGCAAAAGTTGATTTTCATTGTTATGTGTGTTGGCTTCATTACCAATACCTACAACAGACCTGTTCTTTTTATGCCCAAGTAAGCCCAAATTGAGAACTATAGTTAAATATGAAAAAAAGACAAAGAAAAAAGAAAAAAAAAAGGCTGCTTCTGTGAAGACAAGGGCCAGATTGCAATGAACTTTGCCATGACGTGAAGGAAATCATCTGAAATGATCTGCCCTCATTACAGAAGAATTTCAGTAGGTTTTAATTGAGGCTTTGTTGTACTGTACGTATCATTCTGCCTGCCATATTTCAATACAATGAGAACTTGAGAATAGCGCAACAAGACTTGAGGAAACCTTTCACAAAGTTTAATTGAAAGGACATTTAATACAGTGAATGATGATGAAATCAGAAATGTTCAGTGTAAGTGTGTGTAAAAGACTTAGCATTAATGATAGTGTGCCAGCATACTGTAAGGGTGTGGTTGTTTCCTTTGTATTAAATGTCATAGTGTCTTTTAACCCACTTGGCAAATGTGTGTATGAAGGATTTGAAGACAAAGACAAGGTATTGGTTAACAGAGAGCTGTGATTTAGAGGATCTGCTGCACAGAACAGAATGTTTTGTCACTTCTTAAATTAGATTTTGTTTATTTCCTTATAATTATGTACTGAGAACAAATATGGAGAATAAATTCAGGTGGTGCAGGATGATTGAAAAATCAGAAGTATGTTCAAACTTCCCCCTTATGGTATACAAAGTAAATTATAATGCAATACTATAATAGAGGGAAGAAGAAAGAAGAGAACTGAACCAAACACAAAAGCAACAAGGTACTCTACTTAGAAGCACTACCAGTATTGAAGTGATCCTTCAGTCTGTCTTTAAAGGAAAAGATAATGTCATTGTAGCTTTTGTTTCATTTGTCTAGGATAATTTCTACTTTGAGCACCACCGTCATCAAGAAAATTGACTGGAAATGTCATCATTAGAGACATTTGTAGGAAATTTATGAGATGACCTTGTGTAATAGGACTGTAATGTAATACATTGTCATAGTTGAAATAACTTCAACATTGTGCAGTATAAAGAGTCTATTTTTTTCTTGGACAGACAAACAACCACTTTTTGTTTGCAGATATAAAAATGTTTACACTCACAGCCCTATTGTATCTGCAATAAAGGAACCAATAAATGAATCAACTCATACACAAATTTGATATGACAGTAGGATGGTCCGACCCTGGAATCAACTCGAAAATTGATTTAACTGTTAAAATGGATCTCATTTAAAAGAAAACTGGACACTGTCCTATTTGGAGCAACTTTTATGATCAATCCTTTCTGCTTACCCTTTTCAAGTTTTAAATGCGTATATTGTTTGAAGTTGAATGGTTTGCTGTAATGTTATTGTAGATGAGAGCTAGGGCTTTGAGTACCATGAATGCATACAGTACAAGTAAAACCTTCTGCATTACGGTACCATAGCAGAAAGTTACAGGCAGATGTTGCCCACCAAAGAAGTTTGGATGCTTGACAATCAATTGTGTTGTCTGTACTGGAGATATCTATCTGTTGCTGACCAGCCTGACCTGTGGGGAAACATTTCCAAATTTGTTGAATTAATAAAGGCCCTACAATCTTACCCCAGATATATTTAGGAAATAGGAATATCATCTTATCTTTAAAATACAATTGGGGACTGCACTTTGACATTAATTCAAATAGTAGCTTCACTCTGGTTGGTCAGTGATGACTTGTACAGTCAGTTGTGTTCCCACTTGCTCACACATTGTATTATGTGAATATGGCCTTGAGCAATTGAAACTCAAGAGTGCTGATTAGTTTAGCTTCATCTGGGAGGTATGTTATGTTTAAATTGGAAGAAGGGCTACAACTAAAGAAGTATACTTTAGGTAGAATATTTTTGTCTAGAGCCTGATTGTGGGGCCTAAAGTTTTAATTTACAAACTTTCTGAGTCCATTCTCTCTGCTCCTGGTGCGCCATAGTTGGTAAACATGAATATTAATTTCAACAATTTAAAAATTACCTTATAAATATCAATTGCTTTGATTCGTGACCTCATGAACCTTTAGGCTGGTGAACATTGTTTCAAACATTTTGACTCATTTATATATACCAAAAGCATAGGAAGATGGAATCACAGTATCAGTGCAAGTGTTGGTACAGTATTCAGACACTACTGGCTATTCAGCAGGCTATAAAGTGTGTGGCAGCAGATGCTAGGTAGGTATGCAAGTCACAATCAATGAAATGGTATCAGCACTAAATGATTAAATACTTGTCTTTCCTCAGTCTCATGGAACTCTACCTTTGCTGATTCAGGTATGCTAGAAATCAAAGCAAATATCTTTTTGTCATTCACAGGACCTTGGCAACACACAACTCATCCTTGGTTTTTCTTTCCGAGGAGTCTTACTTCTGAGAAATGGGGTAGTACTTGATAGTATGGAGTGGGAGTTGGTGAGGAAGATAAGTCATGATGGGAAAAACCTTCACATATCAGGAATATCTGGACAGGTAATAAACTCGGCATGGATTGATGTTCATGGAATGATTATCAGTGTAAATCTGCAGTATCCAAGTACAAATGTCAAACAGGTATGGACTATAATCACATTCAGATTTAGGCTATCATAGGAGACTGGACCAGCTGGAGTCCCACTAATGAATTAAAAAAGGTACTCCAATTGGAGTACCAATTATGAATTATAAAAAGGTACTCCAATTGGAGTACCAATTATGAATTATAAAAAAGTGATCCAAGTAGAGTACCAATAATGAATTATAAAAAGGTACTCCAACTGGAATACCAGATATGAATTGTAAAAGGTATTCCAAGTAGGAATTATGAAGAGTTAGACCAATTGGAGAAAACAATAAGGAATTATGAAAGGTACCGAAATTGGAATACCAATTACAAATTTTGAAAAGGCTTTGATATGGGTTGTTTGTTTACTGTAGGTCATTGGTCAGGAAACTATAAGCTGCAGTACTTTTTGGTTGCCAATAACTTTATGGGGCTCTGAGAGAATTGCAGACTGGCAGATGATAAAAGCATGGGGTGGGGGGGGGTGGAGGGGACTGCAATATAGTGGGATGTTAGTGCTGAAATTGCCATCTAAAAAGAGCGTTCATACAACTTGTGCCTAATTACATGGTTGATTTTAGCGTTTTTCTCAAAAATTAGTGTTGTCTTTGTAAAAGACACCTTTCTGATTTTGTGTAGCAAAAGTGGCATTGGTTGAAAGGAAGGCACTTCATATAGCTGAAGTCATTGCTAAAAGTAAATCTAAAGCTAACATCCCTTCCCCCTCCCCTTTGTACTCCACCTCTTACAGTAGTTCCTCCTACCACCTCCAAATCACAATGCATTATAAGTTTAATGCAGATATGATGCTGGAAGTAATATATAGTCCTATGAGTTCTTGCTGTTGCATGTAGTTTGTATAGTTCTTCCACTGAATGTTTCATACTGATAGCTACACCATTCAATAGTTTATGGCTTTAAAGCATTCTTAAAATACTTTAAGTTACTCTTTGAAGAGTGGGAAGATATTAAGATACATTATCATGGAGATATTTGTTTTCAAAAATAATGCATGGATTTGTTTGTCTAGGCTGCAGTTATACTATGTAGTAATGTGTTTGTGATGTTCCTGCTGGGTTTTCTAGGTAAACACTCCTAAAGTACTGCCCCCCAACTTAGAAAGTGAACTTTTTGAAATATTTGAACACTTCAAAGGTAAAGAATAACATAAAAGTTTTTTAGCTTAAACTTGATGTTGAGCAAAGATGGCGTACATTTGAATTACAGTGTATGTGACGAAAATTAGATTAATGGACATCATTTTGGTGTAAGTGGGCATCAAAATACTTTCACTCTAAACAAATTTTTCACGTAGGCTTAATTTATACTTTGAATAATTTAGGAAAAACTAGGCATATGGCCTCTTGACTTCCATGAGTAGGAGTATTTTGATCCAAAATGAATTCCTGCTAACTCTTCAAATGAGCTCACTTGGATATCTTTATGACAAACAAAGTATTCCTAGTGTTTCGTGCTCCATTCCTGGGGATTTACGGTGTAATATACAATTTTAAGCAAAAACATCCTGCTACTGTAGTTGTTTATGTTTAGCAGTGTATTACTCGGGTGCTGTTGTTCTTAAATTTGCAAACCATAAGATTTGGAGGTCATGGGGATTGTAATTGTAAGGTTGAAAGTGTGAGAGTTGGCATGGTTGCCCAAAAGGAAGAGACAGATAACAGAAGTATCTACGATAAGACAGGAATTCATGTCATGTATTAATGGGGTGATCATTGCAATTGATGGCTTGGTGTGTTAGAAATATAGCATCCATTGTGATGTGTTCAGCCAGTGCTGTTCCCAGCATGTATGTGACATGAAATGTTTGCAGAGTGTTCACATGCTTTGGAAGGAAAATTTGTGATTTCGAAGTGATAGATTTATCTCCATCAGAAGGAACAGTAGCAAATGTTTTGTGTGATCCTCTTTGCATAAAAGCAGCTTTTAGATGGCCACATATGACCAGATGGTGGGATGATAGTATCTTGTGTTGGTCATTGTTGGCCCTGTTCATTGCTTATCAGATTGCTTACATGTGAGAATTATCATCATGTCAAAACCTAAGTCTGCAGCTGCCTCAGCTAAGCTGCAGCTCCCTCAGGAAAGCTGTAGGGGCTGCAGCTATGCTCTTGTGCTACATGCATTAAAATGGCAGGATTATACCAAAGTATTAAATTTAATGCTGTTGTATTGTGTATGGTAACAATATATGGCTGCATTTACAGCAGCTTGGCTGAGGGAGCTACAGCATGTCAAAGGGAGCTGCAAGGTCACGGTGACCATTTGTTGTCCAAAGGTAACATTTGGCCAAAGCGGAACTTGTGACCTGACCTGGTTACCTGGCTACCTACAGTAGTTGGCTACAGTATCTGCTGAAAGTCTTAATCCAGGTATGCATGAAAATGGATGCAGGTTTCAGTAAATGCAAAGGTCATTTAAAGGTCACTAAGTGAAAAGTGTCCATGTGTTGATGTTCTCAAAGATGTTGGAAATACTTTATATCTTTATAGGGATACCGTGGCTCTGATAACCACATCAAAAGGAGAAAATTTAAGGTACAACAAGGAGCAGCAATGTTTGAAGCAATATCAGCTGATTGACCTTTTGACCCCATTATTTTTTGATAGCTTTTAGGAGAATTGCATGGCTTTTTATAGAGAAAAGCTTAGCATAATAAAAAGTACTGTGTATTGAAGATGCTGTTCATGTTATTGTAGTGTTATGGCTACTTTAGTTTGGAAGTAGGGAAAATATGTTTAATATGGGATCTTTTCAGTAGTATTCATGGAACAGGTTTGATAGTTGATAATTCAAGGTTTTTCACTTCATTTTATATTTCACTTCATTGCTTACATGAAAACTGTAATGTAGCACCAGCACTGCTGTAATGTGAACAGTATATACTGTTAGAAGTGAGCATGGCTTATTGAAGGAATTGTCAGATGCTTGGATATGTGGCTTTATCAGCTTTTACATGTCAGTCACAGCTTATAGTATCAGTTAAAGCTGTAAGTTGTTTGTACGATAAAGTACTGCACATGAAGATTTAGCAAAATTCCTACTAATTTTTTTTTTTATCAAACATAGTTGAGGAATCTGCTGTATGCTGTACAGTCCCTTTTAATTATTATCAGTGTTAATATGTCAAAGATATAAAGTGACATGCATGAGGTCCCTGTAACCATAAGCAGAACTGAATCTAGAGTATTAAGCTATTGCAGCTTGTAGACTACTGTTAAAACTACAATGCAGCACCATGGTTAAATACATATTTGGAGGTATTTGTATGTTGTGTTCTATCATCAAAAGTAATGAATGCCTGCACACAATAGCATGGTGTGAAAAGTTACCAGTGCTTTTGACTTGGATGACATTTGCAAAGGCCATGTAGCATGGATAGTTTGCTGTTGAGCATTATGGCTAAAATTCTGTCTCAAGGATTAGTTATAACCTGTACTGCTAGACATCAGTATCCAGGCCTTTACTCACTGACTGTTTGACCTTTTGGACTTGGTAATGAGCAGAATAGTTCAGGGATGTGATAAGTAATTGCCAGAGACAGCTGCAAAAGTGACCAAACCTCTGTAAAGGTCACCCTGAGGTAGGGGAGGCTGTTAATTGAAAAGAGGTGCTGTAAGTTCTGTGTAATGCAACCAAGGCTGTGAGCTGGTACACATTTCTGTATAGTGCAATGCGTTACAGAAGGAGAAAGTTGTGTGGGATAATTAAAGTGTGGTAATCATAGAATGGATTACTGTTTATGTTAAAATATTTTCCCATAAATTATTACACAGGGCAGCATTTTCAAGTTTGCAGATGGTATATCTGTGTACTTGTAAATTATTAATAGAGGGCAGCATTTTCAAGTTTGCATTGGTATCTGTGTGCTTGTAATAGCACACCATTACTTTGCGGAGTTATGGTTTTGGTGGGTTTGCATGCATGCTTTGTATGATTGGCATGTACTTGATGTATTAATATGCAGAGAATTTGATTTGATTGATTGATTGAATTGTCAGTTGGTTTATTGATGAATATACATCATAAATATATTTTCTTTAAATGTAATAATTGTTTTATCCATTGACTGCATTGTGTCTCAAGTTGAGAACCATTTTTAAGGGGGATACCTATCATATTTTAGAAGGCAGAAGTTGTAATGGTGTTTGAGTAATGGTTATTCTATTTATATAGCCAAGATACTGTAGGCTTTGGACCTGTGGTGGACAGGCATCATTTATTTCTTCAAAGACTGCCCAGAAAACCTAAGGCTATCAAAAGATTGTTGAGCATTGTGTACCAAGCAGTATATGTAATCAGGAATATCCCATTTTGCATTCTTATAACATTGCTGCCACAGCCATTATTATAGTTGCAAGTTTGAAAAATTCTGTAGTTTATCATATGTTTGCCAGTCATCATTATTTTCATACAAAACATTTGGGTTTTGTTGTAAACATTCACTTCCGTGTGTCAAACAGGTTTTTGTGCAAATGACCAGCATAATAAAGCTTAGGTTCTTAATAAGTATTATGAATTTGTACGCTTGCAATAATATAATTGGCATTCAGACATTGGTACAGTATAGTATGACCATCATCAATAGTTCTACAGTAGCTGTGGCAATACAGATCCAATACTCACTAAAAATATACTGAATTAGAAATTAGGGCCATCTCTTTAAATACCGAATAAGATGAAGCATAACAACACCCCTGGTGTGCTTCTGGCCGCAGAAGTTCAACTAATTTTCTCCTTAATTAGAGAAAAGTGCCTGTCTTAAAAAAGAGGTCTACAAAAGACATGGATTCATGTATTAATGGTACTGGTATGGATTTCATGTTGTTTCTGTCATTAAGTTTGCATTACATGATGGGACTTTTCTAAAAACATATTCTCAGTACACCTTGTGTCATGATTGTGCAAAAAGAATTTATCTGGTAAGCAGCACAGTGACATAAATGTGGAAACTTAGATTAACAAACATGACCCAGGTTGATATTTGCAAGGCTAGGGCTCTTTGTAAAGCTTCTCACAGTATCAAAATTTGTTTTTAAGTGTTCCAACTAATGTATTTTCTTTTTATTTCTGTAATTTGTCTCATCCAGGCCACTAAGGTGAAGAGAACATATCATTTTTCATCAAGCGCAGAAGCAGAGCATGCTGGGAGATGTGCATTAGAGCAGCAGGGATTCTTCTCGTAAATATCATAGTTTTTACTTCGTGCCAGTAGCAACATTTCTTGTTTGTAAATACTTCAATTAGCTCAAATTTTACTCTTTCTAGTTTCCTGAAAGGGAAACCTATACAGAGTCAACTTCACCAAGGAAACAAACATTTAAAGCGGGATTAAAGGATTGGAAGGCTGACAGTGCATGTCTACGATGTCCATACCACTTTAAATATATGCCGCTAGAACTTCCCAGAAATTTTGGCACATTACATGAAACTGTCGGCTATGCATGTACTGAGTCACTGTGGTCTTGGTTCCTATGCTAAGCTCTTTGTTTCCTAATAAATTATTTATGGAAGTAGCTTTTGCAATTACTTTGGTGTGTGGCTTTCTAAATTGGCTATACAAGTCAAATGAACAGATTGATGGTGGTTTTATACCCCATGTATGAAGGAGTACATACTGTATTTTGGTCTCTGTGTATTAAACAAGCCAGGAAGACAGCAGCTGAGTAAACAAATCTGGGTTTTCAATACAAGCTGGCTGAGTTATAGCATGTAATATGTGAAATATGAATAATAGCTTTTTCAATACAATGGTGAAGTATGAACAATAAAATAGCCTTAAGATTATGATGGTACATTGCAATTTACTTTTCAAAACTTGAAGGGGAAAATAATTAAGAGAGGATAGCTCTCTCAGTGTAATGTTAGTTAACTACTAGAAATTTAAAGTGTATCTCAAGGAAAAAATTTCAAAAATATATGTCACTAAGCTTGAAAAATGAGTTAAAATGGTTCACCTCCCATTTTCAGAGGACATTCTTGAGCTGAGATATAAAATGTTGAAGCTTATTCACTCAGTTTTATAAAATGGAAGATTGTGCAATTATTTGTGATGTCATTCTTGTACTACTCAAATTGCTTCCTTTCTTTTTCTTTGTTTTTTCAAAAGCCATTGCCCCTTGTCCTGAAATGTGATTACTGTTCTACTGTTATAGGGTTACTTGACTATACAAGCCCTCTCCACATAACATGCTATGCAAGAAAACAGTAAACTTTTCAAGGTTGTACATACATTTAAAAATTTCAAAAGGAAACAAAGCAGGTGATGTGAGTTGTACAAGAAGAACATCACAGATTATTATGCAGTTGACTATTTCAAATTAAGTGAATTTCAATAGTTTATATCTCAGCAATGGAATAGGCTATGAAGATGGGAGTTGGATGGATAGGATTTATTCTCCAACCTCTTAATTATATTCTTGTAATTCTAGACTTTAGGTACTCTTTAATTTGTGAAACATCCCCTTCAGTTTTGTCCCACATTCCCATTAATATTGTCCCATAATATTTTGTAAAATGTGCATATTCGAAAAAAAAAAAAAAGTTGGAAACTGTTTTCAATTTTTTTTATGACAGAAGAAAGATCTCAAGATATTCTCAGGTACCATAAAATTGTATGTCATGGTGTTAGAAGATAATTTTGTGCTGTTTTTTTTTTTTTTGGAAGAGCTGATGATTTAAGTATTTCAATATAAAATATGTAAAGGATAGGTTTAATAAGAGTCTAGATTTTATTTTTGCCAAAGGAGAGGTTGAAATAGTGATAGTAGCTCAGCATGCAGGAATGATCAGAGTGACTTTGCAAGTTTTATATTTTTGATGAGCAGAAAGCTAGTCAGAATGATTGAAAAAAGAATGATGAAAAGGCAGTGTATAGTGATGTGAAGATACTGTAGTCTCTTCCCATTGTTAGGTTGTTTCATATACTGTACTGTATTGCAAGGTGTTCTTTGCATTTGTCATGCTTGATCAAGGAACCTTTACCAAGGTTGTCTAGAGATGAAAGATTTCATCTAAAATTATGAAACAGTGTTTCCAGACTTTGTAGCATAGATAATTCTCATTTCAGCCAGTTTCAGTTGTTAAAAGTACCATACACAGCATCTTTCAGAGAGGTATTATTGCAGAATGTTGTTGTTGAATGGCCTTTAAAATTTCGGTCGCTGTATATTTCATCTTTCAGTTATAAAAGTTAAGAAGGGGTCTGTTGTGCAACTGGACTTAATCTCTCTTTGTCTTAGGGGAAGGGTTTAAGCAAAAAATTAATTTTCGTACGTGGAAGAGGAACTAAATCTACACAATTTGCGGACATGTAGTACTTTACACATCAGCAAATGAAGTTACTACATTTGTGACCCAAAGTGAGCTTGAGGCAAGCAGGGGTTATATCACTTCCTCACATTGATGAGAAATGCTTTGTTTCCTTTTTTTCAGTCTGTTGTGCTGACCTTGAAGTTAATAGGGATAGGACCCCCCATGTGGAAAGTGAAGTTTGTAAAATTCTTATGCTGCGCATGCAATCACATTCCAATAGCATGTGATTGTGGAGGAGAAAATTGGTTGTAAAGTTTAAAGAAAAACAAAAGACTGCTCATTAATGTGAGGCTATGATGTCATATGTGCTTGCTTCAAGTTCACTTTGTGTTGAAAATGTGACAACTTGAACTGCTAATATCTTGAGAACCACACATGGGATTTCAATGCAAATTTCACCAGAGTGCTTAGAATAAGTACCTCTCTAGCATATCAAAACTTGATTTGAGCATAGACCCTTCTTTTAAAGTTTTAGGGAAACATTGAACAAGATTTCAAAGCTGTATTCATTTATGCAAGTAGCAACTATTCATTGTACTGGATACACATAATAATAGAAAGATGGCGAAAAAGAAGTATGAGGTTCTCTATAAAAGCAGCGGATCTGTCTTCACATGTTAGGTTACATGTAGGTTTTTTGCAGTGTT
Organism: Holothuria leucospilota; assembly: GCA_029531755.1. Classification (NCBI taxonomy): domain Eukaryota; kingdom Metazoa; phylum Echinodermata; class Holothuroidea; order Aspidochirotida; family Holothuriidae; genus Holothuria; species Holothuria leucospilota. The sequence goes on from CM055974.1 coordinate 26,750,122, forward strand.
GAATGTAGTTTATAATTCATGGTGCATTCAGAAGCAGACTTTCTGACTAACAATTTTTGACTTTTTAGAGTCTTGTGTGAAACAAAAATTAAAATTTTTCACACTCAATAAATGTTTTTGGTGACAAACTTCAAGTAAGATCTTGTGACAACAAATGCATATCATGTAAGTTAGGTGGGCTTGAACTGGACCTTGTGTGCCAAGTTGAAGGTTTGTGTATGGTGCAATCAGCAGGCCTGTAAAGTAGCACTTGGTAAAATATTATACCTACTGTCCTCATTCATTCATTCATTCCTTCGTTCGTTCGTTCGTTCATTCATTTTTCCATGTTATCAAAAAAATATACAGACAGAAGTTTTAAACAAAGTAATATGTGGATGGAAGTGAACTTAAAACCCTTACTGGCTTAACAAAGAAGATCACTCCCATAAAAGAAAAAGCTCAGTCTCAAATTGCACATTAATTGAGAGGTGATTAAGTCATTGTTTTCCATAGATCTCATGAAGGCATTTTGGAGACTCAATTCTTTAACTTCATGTTACTGTTCCATGGCCTGCCTCTTGGGCTGCAGTAAATTTGCATGCCACTCTATGCTTAGCAATTTGTAACCAGGGAGCTGCTACTTGGACAGGAGAAGAAACTTCACACATCCCTTTTATGATGACGATCATGCCGTGAAGGTTAAACTCATAGAACTAGTTAACACCACTAATCCCTCTCCCTTTGTACTTCATTGAAGATTCAATAAGCTTTAAAGGTGTTAGGAGCTAAGCACAATAGGTACATGTCGTCTGCTGCATTTTGAAGAATTTTTGCCTATCACTTCAGCATTGCCAGTCACTCTAATTGCAAATTAATTTGCTCATTTTGTTGCGTAGTGTCGCTTATGCATAAAGGTTGCTTTGATTCCTTGCAAAACGCTGAATATGTACAGTACATACCCTTTGCAATATGCGAGGTAACGGAGAAATTGATCAAAATTCAACTGCAAAGTATAGACTTGTAACTAGTCTGCCCATTTGCATATGGTACTTAACATTACCAATAGCAGCACCAGCTACTCTTAAAAAGCACTAACCAGTCATTTTGAATTATTAGCCTGGATTTCTTATTCGGCTGTCAGCAATCTCTTCTACATCAAATGATTGTTTTATTTAATCCATTTGTTAAGGTAGCAAGAGACAATGAAATTGAAATTGAATGAAATTGCAAAGGATAACAAGTGCGAATTGTAAGTGCCAGACAAAAGAACTGAATAGCCTTAGGTCTAATTATTGATCCTTACAGGGTTATCTCCTTATGCATGTCTGGGACTTATTGGATTGGCATAAATTAAATAGAAGTTTCTTCTGCTGTTCAAGTAGTAGCTCCCTGGTGTAAAAAACTTGAAGTGGTACAATACATTACAGATACAGTTGAAAGCTTTGATCTGTATAAAATGCAGTATAATTTTGGTCACCTCTCCATGAACTTAGCACAGGATTAACCTATAGATTAACATCTTTCTTTGAGGGTCACAGTTGTTCCTTTTCTTTTCTTTCAACAGAAATAATCCACAGGTAGTCTTGAAGAGAAGTGGCAGTTTTGTCCTCAGAAGGAGCTCATTCAAGTTTAAGTAGGTTAAATCTTATGGGAAATAATCTGTAGGGGTTACTCCAGATTTGTACTCAGCAGTCACATGTTACATGTGTCATGAACTGTGACTTAAAGGAGTCTGTTAAACAAAGCCTTTCAAATTGTGTGTTCTTGAATGAGGAAATCTTTATATCCCTTGAAGCACTCTGCTCAATTTTTGAGGTACCACTTTTTGAGATGATTAAGTATTGCTTCTGCAAAATGAAGAGGCTGGGCTTATAATTATCACATCATGGATTGTTAAGCTAGGATATGAAACTCCCTCAGAAGAAAATATTTTGATTCCAAAGTTTATCAAGAAAATTTTCAGAAACGTTTTTGGTTGTGTTGTATATATCAGCATGGATGGGTGTCTTTCATATTTGATAAAAATGATGAAAAATTATGAACCTCCTTGATCTTGTAGAGTGTTTCTTTGAAATTACTTCTACTGCCCAGTCCTATATCTGAGACTCTAAAATGAAAGGTGCATACTTTTGTTATGTTAAAGCTTTGTTCATTACACTGCTGCACTTGGAGTAATTTAAAAATGTATTCCTCAGGGGATTACTTTTCCAAAAGGGTGGAATTAAAGTGAATTCATTGCATCAGCAAATCTTATCCATTGTCCAGTCAGTTTATACAACCGATTGACAGTTCACCTTCGCACACAATGGGTTTATTGTTATCAGTTCATCTATGTCAGCCTCACATTCATTGTTATCTGTAGTTAATTGGTGATGAATACAACCACTTCCAAAAGTAAATGATAAGTGGTAGCAAGATTGCTGTAGACCTAGAAACATTGCCATGGCTCTATTTTGTAATTAGCAAGACCTTGAAAACACCCAGGTTTTCCTTGTCTTGAAAATGTTCCTAATGCCTTACCTAAAAACTTAACTCAGGTCTAAACATTTTTCACTTGATGTTGTTACCCTCATTTTTACAAGCAATACATATTTGCATGTGATTGTAATGTCATAAATAGCCCTGAAAATGCTTGAGAAATCCCTTTTGAACTGCTTTGAACCCAGGATAAAGAGGTGAATTGTAGCTGTGGGTTTAGCAATATTTACTACATTATTTCATTTCAAATATTTCCTTTAGTCTGTGAAATAGTACAGCTTGCAAAAACTAGGGCTGACTTGTCAAAATATTTAGTTTAGCCTTGACCAGGAGGAGATTATATGCTGTACTGGTAGCTGCTCAGATAACTCACATGAACTCGTGAAAGTTGACTAAAGCAAAGGGTGATAGTGTACAGTACCAAAGTGAAAAAAGAATGAACTTTAAAGGCTGGATGCGGTTGTCCCAAATTTACGTTGACATACCATGGCATATACAGTATTATGAGGGTGTATATGCAGTTGAGCTGTAGTGGATGTAATTAAGTTTCTTATAACATTGATTAAAGTAAAATTACTCAGTAAAAGCCAACCTTTGAAATACAGGAAAATCATGTTAGGGGCACAGCCAGAAGGGGGTGGGGGACCAGGTGGGAATTTACTTCCCTTTCAGAGGCCTTAACCCTCCTGTTACCCTTTCCCCTTCCCTCCCTTCTCACTTCCCCACCTCCCTCCACCACCATTGAAATGACAGAATATTGTGAAATTGTGCAAGCGGCAATTTGCAGTATTAATCTTGCCCTCAAAATGAAACCCTGCCCGATTCTTGCCCCTGGAAAATCCAACAATCCAGTGACATGTGACACTGAGTCATGCGCCTTTCATTTTGGTATCAAAATAAGCTTTGAAAGTACTTTTTCATTGGCTCTGAAAACTTGATATTACCCATGGCCAACTTATTAGCTTATTTTCCATGTTGCCTCACATATCAAACCATTCTGTTTTTCTCTTAAGTACCTCTTGTGATACTCTGGGTGATTCTTATAAGATATTAGAGATTAGAAACTTTTTTATTGTTTAATTTACAAGTTCATGGCAGTTTCGTTTTTTGGGGGTGGGGTTGTTATTGTTGTTGATGTCATGGTAAGATGGGGCTGAGAATATGTGATTTGTATGTAGTGTGACTGGTTCAGCCAATTCACCGGCGTGTTTTCTTGTCCTCCAAGTGAGATCAGTAAACAGTCAATAACTCCTGTGAGTTATTCTTATTTCTTCTTGCATTACACACTGCCATATATGTGTAACCCTTCCACAGGAAGCAGTAGCAGGTAAACTTCAAAAAGTCCTTTGAGTATTGGAAAACTGTTTGCTGCCCTCTAATTCCATCATACAGTGACCTAGCTGTAGGAGTTTTGAGTTAGTTTCATTACTATGCCACTTATATGTGTTGTTTTCACTCTAAAGTGTGTTATTCAATTCTTTCTTCTAAAATTCAGTGTAATAATTGGATAGAGAGAAGATGCATTTGAAAGTAATTCACAAATATTTTGTGGACCAATTTAATGTGTGTAATATGTACATGTAAAAATTGAATCATGGGAATGTGAGTTCAGGTTTGATTGAAACACATTACCTAGAAAGAACTTATTGTAAATCATGTACAGTAATCCTAGTAAGTTGCAAACAGTACACCAGTTTATAACATGCTGAAAGTTTCAATTTTCAGTAGTGCTTTTGCAGATGGCACATTGCAACTATTTATGCAGTGTAATCCCAAGATGTTTTCTGAGACTTCTCCCTGTATGAGTTCACTAGTTTGCCTGAAACAGTGTTTGTTTGCTACCATAAATTGGACACCATGGTAGTTTCACAAGTCAGGGGCCTGTTTGTATATGAACTTATTTTTTTTTAACTTTACAGGGGCACAACACTGAAAGATGCCCAAGAAAAGAGCAGCAGTATTCAACGAGTTGAACCTAGTGTCAACAGGTGAGTTAATAGGTTGGAAGGAAAGTAAACATTTAAAGCCATAGAATGTTGAAAAAATGCTGTGATCCTGTGATGGTATTTCTGATTGTCCTGGAAAATATGGTGTGTGACATCTGGTAATCCCCCCCCCCCCCCCCGCAAGAAAAATAAGCAACAACAACATCAAAATCCATCAAATAGTGACCATATTTTTAGAGAAATTTGTTTTTTTTTTCACCAGCATTATGAATAAGCACTAGCTGTATATGCAAATCTGTAATGAGGAAGGGGAGGGGGGGGGGGGGACTGGTAATGCTGTCCTTTGTTTTACCAGCCTCCATTTCAAGGACAGTTGTAATATTGATATGCACTGAGGGTTTCATTGTGGAAGTGAAAGTTGTCTTCATGAGAGTATCAAAATGACTCACCAAACTTGAAACTGCCTAGCAAGAAAAAAAATATCTGGAAAGGGTTTACAAAAGAAATTCTAACACCATGCAATATGCCACATCATCATTTTGTAAAATGTGATATGTTTTTCAGGAATTGTCACAGTTTGTAGAGATATCTTCAGTATGGTGAAAGACATTAAAGTAATTCCATTAGAGCATTCATTAGGGAATGTTATGCTGTAAATGTTGTATAGGACAGCTATTATTGGATTCCACCCCATTGTTTGTAAAACTTGAATTACATGTAGCACATGTTTTTATACTGAAACATTTCTTAACCAGCTAGTTTACATGGGATTATTTAGACATCAGTAGTAACTTACATTTTCTACCAAGTGGACTTGAAGTTAGTAGGTGATGTTGTAAGGTCAAAGTCTGATGCCTTTGAAACATGAATTAAGGTTAGAAAAAAAACAAAGAAAAAAGACACAAAAAACTGTATATAGCTGTCATGTAAACTAATTTTAACTCTTATTCCAGTGTAAAAGAAAAGATTGAAATACAGAGAAAAGCATACTACAGTATGTTTTCTTGTTTGATGCCATCACAGCTACCCTGCTTCAAGTCTACTTTGTGTTAAAGTGTACTTCACTGCAAGTATCTCAGAAAACTTCATGATGAATGTGATATTAAGTTTACCATTAAGATCCTCTTTAACATATCAAAAGTCAGTTTCAGCTGAACTGTTCAGTTGCTTTTTTTTTTGTCACAGTTTGGGAAAGTGTGAGAATGCAAGGTGCAATTAAAATATAAGGCTCATGCATGTTCTGATTTATCCTAACTTAACTCACACAAACTAAGCAGTATGGTTAAAAAAGAGACGTTCAAGAAAATTCATTTGGAAGGGATGTAAGAATGTTGGGTGTGACTAGCTTATTGACATATCCTCTTTGAAGCTGTGCCCTTACTCAACTTTAAATTTTGAAAATGTCCTCTTTGTTTGGTTATGTTTTCTAGATTAAAGCCATTGATTAGGACAAGAAGATCAAGATCCTTACATGATGATGCTGATGGTAAGTTTGTTTGTTCCTCTGTACCATATCTGTATTAAAAAGGTTATTTTCAGTCTTAGATAATGTTAGGTGCTGGCTGATGATGTTTTATTAAAACTGAGGGGGGGGGGGGGGTCAGGTGTCATTATTTGGGGAATTGACTTCTTGCAGTGGTGCACATAAATATGTGTATGTGTACATTTGTGGCTGTATGTATAACTGCCAGGCATGTCTCTGGTTATAGTTGATGACAAAATGCTTCAGAAATTTGTTTATCTATGATCAAACAGCTGAGAGTATGGTTGTAAACTAAACAGTGATGAGGGAGTAGGGGGCAGGAGAGGGGGTAAACTACCTTTCTTGTAGAGGGGACATTATGTACCTTTCCTTCCTTTCAAGCAATATACTCATAGTACCATGGCCCCCTCCCCTATCTTTGCTGCCCTTGCTTATGATGTTAGTGCAGTGAAGCCAGATATGTGGAATGAGACAATGTCAGTTTGTAGCCAGTTTCAGTATGTCCACTGTAAATAGTATTCATGTTACTCTAGGCTGTACAGGTATTTTCCACATAGTATATTGTACATGGAATCTTCCTGAGCCAAGCCTTATTATCCCTCTTGCTTGATTGTGAGACCTTTTGATGAGTCTCCACCCACAGGGAAAATAATTTCAAACCTGAACTTGAAAAAATGGCTAGTTTTGTATGGTACTGTTGAAAAGTAGCATTCATTAATTTAATGGAAGTTGTGATTTTTTCTTCTTATTTCTTTGTTAAATTTGCAATAAACTGAAATGAATGCCTTCATAATTTTATCTATTACTGATCCTGTATGTACTGTGTGACATTATAATTTTTACAACAGAAGGCGTTAAAAAAAAGCCAGACTGTTCTGTTATCTTATTGAAGGAAAATATGTTGTGAATAAAGATTTATGAGAGGTGCCACAAACATACCTTCCCACCCCTTGATAACTCGTACCTCTGTCAGGGGAATGTTAGCAGATAATTCTGTTTGCATACTTGCCTATCTGATTGGACTTTGGTGTGTAGCATTATGACAACTTTGAGTCACAGCTGATTAAGTAATCCTTGAGGACACTTTACTGCTTTTATGCTACCTTTTTGGAACTCTTTGTACATCAAGTAACTTATTGTACATACGTGCCGACCACTTGCAGCATGCTTGAGAAAAGTTTAGGACCTCTCTTTCATATACCTGAATGCCTTTAACTACCCGGCCCACAGTAGTAAATAAGCTTAAGGACTTTGATTATGTATTTGATCAAACAGTTCTATCTTTTGGCTAATGTTACACAGCTGTTTATGGATATTAAAATTAATCCACATTGATTTGAAGTGTTATTTGGGCTATTAAATACTGAAGAAAATAAGTTAATTTTCAGTGTGGAAGGTTTAATCAAACACATTTCATGGCATAGCATGTGACTCTATTGAGGGCTGTCAGCTGTAGAATGTACAAAATTTAATGTGTGGCATTACAAGCTCATACTGAAAGGGTTTGAACTGAGGGTTGTACCCTATGTGGGAGATTGCATTTTAAGGGTTGAGAAGCTGTTTATCTATGCATATTCAAAACATTATCCACAACTTTCTGTTAAATGGACCCTAGGTTACAATGATTTGTCTCAACTGGCAGGTGATTTTGCCTTTTGATTGTAAGAAGGGGATGCAACTCCCTCTCTGCATTTCATGGAGCAAGAATTCATTGGATGTGTTTGTCATAGCTCCAGTATTTATATCTATCAATGACCTGTAAATTGTATTGGACTCAAGTAGTACAGTTGTGAACCCATTGCTACCCCTCTCTTTGAATGGTTAGTGAATACCGTGTTGCTATTATGGAGACACTTCCGTTTTCAAATTTGAGCATAGTTTACAGAAATATAGTTGTCTTAGGGTGGTGGTCTAGTTCTGCAGCCATGGTGAGAGTGGCACAGCACCTTAGGTATTGACTTTCAACAAGCCCCTTCACTCAAATATCCCCTTCCCTCAAGCACTGTATCCCCTTCATTACACTGTTTACCCTTCACACAACTGTCCCCATCACTTAACTGTCCCTAAATAAGTAAGAAAGATATTAGTGTTACATGTACTATACTAACCTTTGCAATAAATGTGTAAATGCAGGCACAGTCTTGATGATCGAGCCTGTTACTCAACAAGCTATAATAGGGCAGTCCCTCCAAATTAAATTTGTACATAAAGCACAGTATGTTTAATTTTGCAAGTAATTTGCCAACAAGTTAGATCAAAGTCTGGTTCTATCTTTATTGTCCTGTAAACAGGCAGTAAACCTGCCATAAAACTTAAGGTTCATTGTTTGATCTTGAAGGTAAAAATTACCCTGGTAAAGCCGTCTGTACTCTTGTGTATTATGGAGGGTATAGCTGAAAGTCATTCATCAACACTCACTGTAGGTATTGTGACATCGCAGCATCCACCTAGTTTCGGATTTGTTACTTTGTTCAAATAGTTTTATTCAAACAAAGAGTTACTTGTTATGCTGTAATATGCTTATAATATTGGGTTGTTTGACATTGAGGCTGTAGCATGCAGGCTAGATGAGTTAGATAGTAGGGTATTAAAAAGCTTTTCCAGCTATTAGGTATGAAGTTGTCAGTAAAAGTATGAAATGTATGAGAAAACTTTTCAATTTGATAAGGCCACAAAAAATTGCATATTTTAGCATCCGCTGCTGACCTGAAAATTGGTTCCACCCTCAGTGTTATTCTTGTAAAACATTGAATGAATGTGGTCTTAATGTATTTTAACCTAGTAAAGTTGCTATTGTGTCCAAAAATTGTGGAAGCACTGATAGGTTATTGTTATGATATGTTTGGTGGTCATTTCAATCAATTTTTCCACTGCAGTTGAATGCAAAAGTCTATAAGATTGTCAGACGAATGAGGGTAGGCCTGGGCCTTCATTTTCTTCTTCATATATCTTCTGTTAAAAGAAAATGAAGGCCCATTCCTGACCCGACAGAATTGAAATGTCCAGGAGCTAAAAAAGTAATGTTTTTTTTATTCCCCAACCTGGGAAACACAGATAGGGAAGACAATGCAAAATAAATGATTCAATTAATGCAGAGTGGAAGCACAAGTACTGCTTCTTTGTGGAAACATAACCATAGGGCTGTATCCACTGAGATACTTATTCCAGAACATTATTACTGTTTAAGTAAACAAAAAAGACTATAAGACTATAAAGGCCCCCATACATGATCAATTTTTTGTCAATTGATTGATTCAATTAATTGACGTTCCTCACACACGATCAATGTTTTTTTCAACTTTAGTGTCAGTTTTCATTCTGGCAATAGTTCTTGCCCTGGAGGATACTCCAATTTAATTGACGAGCCGTCAATAATTATCAAAGGAACCTTGATCCGTCAATAGTTGCTTCAATGAAATTGTTTCAATTAATTCACCATCAATGTCTCCCATACACGATCATTTTTTTCGTCAATTGTTTGATGTCAATTAATTGATGAAAAAATTGATCGTGTATGGGGGCCTTTAAAATCCCCTTTTCCACCCTTCAACCCTCCTGCCCACCATTCCACACACACACACACACCCACACAAGAAGGTAATCTTTGATGTGGATAAGCCTCAAGATGTCTTATTTGTATCACTTATTGTACACAATTGAATCTTGGGAGATAAATTCAAAAGAGTAAGGCATTGTTGATCAGTGGTGAGTTGCTTTAAATACATGGTACTTGTAAAGTGTGTTCGTTGATGGGTAAACTGGGATTGTTGAGTGGCCATATACTTTAGATGTGTCAAACATTTGGATGATGTTACCAAAACTCTGCCTTTATACTTCTTGCTGGACATTAGGAGGATTTGCAAGAGATATCTCTTACCATCCCATGGAAAAATACAAATATGAGAGAATTATTGTTTTTTTTTTGTAAGTTTGGAAATTGGCAAATGTTCATTCTTATTCTTTATTTAGAGTCCCTTTCAAATGGTAGATGTCTTTTCTTTACTTTTTTCAGAGTCTGGCTTCACATCTGTGCCAGAGGAAAATCACTCAACACCATTGAAGGTGTATGACAAAGATGCAGAAGGCAAGTTAATGCCACCATCGCTAGATCCAGATGATTCCATTGCTCCAACACCAGATCCAATCCAGGATCAGATGGAGAAGGAGAAGCAGGATGCGGAACTTCTTCATGTGATGGAGGAGATCAGACCGGCAGATGAGGGGGTAGACTTAGACAAGGTGGAGGAAGTGGAACAGTTTACAGAAGTTCAACCTGATGAAGAAGAACTGCCTCCCTTGGAGGATGTGATCAAGCCAGAGTCAGCCAATCATGTTGAAGCATTACCAGCCCAAAAGGACACTGCATCACCAAGTTTGCTTACTCCAGCTCAATCAAATACAGAGAGGAAAAATACCAACCATGTGAGTTTCCAGAAGGTGGAGCCAAAGAAGGGATCAAGCATTCTTTTGAAAGTTCTTTTGACTTTGGTGCTACTGATATGTGCAATTGTGGTCTTTGTAGTTGTGCTCTTTGAGACCAAGTTGGAAGCCTTGGATCCAGTGAGGGGTCTTGATCAAGTCAAAGCAGTAGAATCACTCTACTACCGACCGGGACGTGAATACGCCATTGAACAAGCCAATCATATTTACTCAGATGTTCTGCAGCCATCAGCAAAATATGTCCACACACAGTGGCACAAGATGGTGACAAAGAGCTCATCACAGAAGTAGATTTCTCAATGATCTGAAACAAATGTAAAGACACGATATTTTGCAGGATGTTGTAAATATGTAAAAAGGTCTGTTTTTAATGTCAGACATGTTTTGAAAGGTGCATTAATAATCCCAAAGGATTGTGGGGGGGGTTGCCAGGGGTAGGTAATTGTTTGTGGGCAGGGGGTAAGAAGAGGGATGAGGTTGGAGCTGAGTGGGTTCCAATCTCTTGTATTCATCTGTATTGTTCATTTATTTGATTCATTAATTTGTTCATCTTACTGTCAGGAAAATTCATTATACCAGTAACACTGTCACTGATGTTGAACTGGAATTTTTTACCAATTATTAAGAATGAAATTCAAGGATAGTGGGTATCACTGGCAGAAGTGACGTAGCCAAAATCTAGTGCCATTTCAAGAATTATGTCATTTCCCAACTTTGAGGTTTAACTTTCATACTTTCACTGAGGGTGTTGGTTACATACTTTCTGTGAGAAAATGATTTTTACTCTATGTAAGAGCAGAACTTGTACAGGATGTAAAGTTTTGTATTGTAGATGCTCATTGCCACGGTATTCTTGTCCTTTAAATTATTGAGACCAGTGCTGTCATCTTACGGTACAATAAGAAAGACAGAGGGTCGGAATTTAGGCATGTAATCTTTGAGGTTATGGATGAGTTGGATTACTACATTTGTTGAGCTGTATAAGGTTATTTTTTCAACATGTAGATAGTTTCAAGTAAGATGCCCTTTCTAGACATCAGTATTTAAGCCTACCTCAGTCTTAGTCTGAGGTACAGTAAATAACTGACTTTTTTGCATGTCGAACAATTTAATTGTAATCCTGAAAGAATGTTACACAAAGTGAGTTTCTTCAAGCACAAACTTTTCAAAGTCATGTTTGTCAAGGGGTCTTGTGTTTTTTCAATTTTGAACAAACCCACCAAGTTTGTGTTTGGTAGGTTAAAAATCAAAATCATGTTTTTCCTTGGTGCAAAACTTTTTGTAGATATCCTTAACATTTTCTTTCATGGGATTCAAACCCAAAGACACAACCATCAAAGATTTCTAAAATTTTGTCAAGTTTTACTCTTTTGTAAAAATTATGGTAACTGTGTTACTTTTGTTTCAAATTGAATGGTGTATGATCAGTGGAATGGTTGTAAGTGAAGACATCTTTATGATTTAAGTCTTTCTTGAGGAAGAAGTCTTTACTTGAATGATAGTTGATCACAGTATGCCTGTTCTATTTTTACTGTCTGATAGCTCTTTGTCTATTGTGTACAATGTCAGTCATTTATTAATTTGGACGAAAAATGTTCTACCAGTAGTCTTTGTTAGTTTAGAATATTACTCAGATACTGAGAAAATGTGTGTGTGTATACTGGTCGCTCTTTGACATCGGGTCGAGGTTTGTTCGGTGTGTGTTGAGTGACATGGTAATATGAGGCTTGTCTAATTTTGTTTCCATGACTCTTTATTTCAGATGTACAGTACAAGTGTAAAGTGATATTTATGTCATGATGGTATTCTTTATTTGTAGTTAAATTAATTAGTCTGTTTGTTGTGTGTATTCTTAGCAATGCTAGCCCACTCCCGTAATTTGTAAAATTTAACATTCCTGAGGTCCACTGAAAGGGGATCGAAATATGAAACCCATTGCCAAAATTAACTGTTGTAATGTAGAGAATTTCTCATCAGTAGAAAAATGTCATTCAGTTTTACTTGTTTCTGAAATATTTCAAGTTTTTTGTTCTGTGAGTTTTTCAGTTTGGTAGGTAATGGTTGCTTTATTAGTTGGGTTTCAAGAGGGTTAGTGCAATTGCTGTCTTTTAAAAGGTTTAGAGTGATCCTTTTAGTTCGCTGAATCGTGACATGTAGAATTTTATAGACATCTAGTATGTAGAGTCATTGATAGGTTTTTCTGTAAAATGTTTTTTCTTGTCTCTTACAGGGATATTTATTTGGGACTTTTTCCCACTGCCTCAGCTAATGCACATTTCTTTGTATGGTGTAGTTAAAGTTAAATCTAGAAGCTAAAGTCAGGAAGTGTAGTTTTAAGGCTCACCAATTTGAGGCTTGTTAGGAACTCTTTTACTAAGTACATATATCAAAACATCTAAATGAAAGTACCCTAGCATGTGAATGCTCAGTTCACATGCGTGCTACCGCAGATGGCTAATATGTAATTATCGTAGCACACCATCTCTGTTGTAATATATGTGGCTCTGCATATTTCGTTTTCTGCTAGAGATTAATAGATTTCATTATTACAGTACCTGTTTGCTAGAAAAAGCCAGTTTAATAGAACTCATTTAAGAATTCATAGTATCTACTGCATTTAAACTTTATGGGTTATGATACAGCTAGGCCCATGGTCAAGGGAGAGGGGTGAGGCAAGGGTGAATCTTAAAAGAAAAACGACAATTTTTGCCCTGTCAGAAAATGTCTTAGAATGAAAGTAATTACCATCACTATAACATATTACATCCCCTGAAATATTCTCTCTCCCCCACCCCTGGGGCCATTGTGCCCCTTTAGTTCCTTGTCTGGCTGTGGGCCTGGTTGTAGGAGACAAGGTACTCTGATATGCATAAATTGGGACTGGATCATAATGCTTCCTTATTCAGAAAAAGAAAAGAAAAACTGCATAAAATTTGACATCCACAGGATATCGTGTGGGTGTCATTATTTATAAGGGGCAACCATTTTTGTTTTGTGGATTAAGTCTCTTTATCAATGATTAAAAATGTTGGAAAGTCTTGAAATTGAAAGTGGATAGTATTTTGATGTACGTGAAAGGAAACACATCCTGTTTTCTCAAAAAACTTTCAAATATGCACATTGACTTTCCACTTGCCAGATTTCCTTATTCGAACCTTTAGAATGAAGCTAAGCCCCATATTACTACGGTACATAGTCCTGTTACAGTAGTTATTGTCAACTTATCATGTCAAAAACTGGACAAAATGACCCAACTTTCCCTGCATTCACATAGGGTAATATGCATGTCATCATATGTTGAGCTTGTAATCAGGCTGTGATTGAAAACTCAATGTGAATGCATTCATCATCCAAATGTACAGCATGGATTAAGACTTCAAGTCAGTTTAATCATCAAGACTATGAGGTCATTTATTAGCAGGTCACCTTAAAGTCTGTATTTGAATGGTCTCATCATCTTGATGACATGTTTACTTTCAAAAGCTGTACAGTTTAATAACTGTGCAGAAAACACATTCACTTCCTAATCTGGCTTACTTTTGTGTTAAAGGAAGCAAGTCTTGATAACAGGAAACCTTGGAATGTAGTCGTGGTTTCTTGTTATCAAGATGATATGCTAATTATCCCATGTGAACACAGGGTTATGCAAGAAAGTAAAAAAATAGATGTGTGTGGTAAGCATGCCACCATGAATGATGTTAAGAGAAGAGGTGTTTAAAATCCAGCTCATCAGTATCATGCAACCTCTACTTTGCAGAAATTTTTACAAAGGGATGAAATGTCAGTTTGTTAAATGGAGTTATGCTGGAAAGACTTCTTCCCAGAATTAACTATTTAAGGGTTCTATGCTTTAGCATTGTAGTTATATTTAGAAGAAGGCATCATTTGAAATTAGGGCATTTTTAGGTGAAGCAAAAGTTGCTTGTTATAAAATCTCTGATTTCACTAGAGGTAGAGTTTATCTTTTTCACTATCTTGGTTTCCGAAGTTAATTTCTTTGGTGGTGGTACAAAATTTGTCTTTATTGCTGTATAAATTATCTTTTCTTTTGTTCTAAAAGTGTCTCTACATTGGTGTGCCAGAGCATCCTCTTCTAACAAAACTCTTGATTGCAATATTTAATGAAGTGCAACATTTCACTGTTACTTATTGTAAACCTTATCACCCTTTCTCCTAGGATTGGTCTTTCAGTCTTTTTGTGTACAGGATTGCAGAGTTTAACAATTTTATGAAAATTGGCAACTATGTGCTAACAGTATCCCAACTTTAAAAAATGATGTCAGTTTGTTGTGATGGAGAAATTTGGAAGGACTTTTGTGCCCTAATGAAGAAAAAAAGTTCCAAAAATTAAAAGAAAAAAGGAAACCAAATTTGACCTACTGATAAAGAAATATTTCATAGTCATTTTGTGAATTGAAGGGTAATGTTCTGATGTCTGATGGCAAAGTTAGGAAGGGGGGGGGGGGGTGTGAGCAATGTATAACTTACTATGTGCTGGAATGTATTGAGTGTTTTCTTGCCATCTTTAATCAAAAGTCAGTTGGATCAAGGAAGTAATACCTTAATCATTTGTGAAATTTTGGACAATTTCTTGAAGTGATGTAAGTAATTCAGTAGCACAAACATTAACCAGATTCTTGACAGGTTTATTGTCCATAAAAAATCATCTGATCTATCACTGCTGTTGCGTTACCTCCTATTCAGATTTTTTAAAATCATCTTGGTCTCAGAATCAGTAACCGCGCTCAAAAATGGATTGTGCACAGGCATGCACAACCCACCCTTACGTTTATTTGTTTGCAGGTCGTTGGTGCTGCATGATGGTGGAGATCCAGGGGCAAGCCCCCTCCCTTGGCACAACCCCCACTTGGGCACCCTTTCCCACAGTACTGGCACACCAGGCATGGTAGACTCAAAATTCTTGTGACAAAAGTTTTGTTTTAGAGTGCTGTTTTTTGCAATCTAGGACATTTTGTGTTCCAAGTTTTCTGCCTCAAAATTCCTAGTTCTGCCATTGCTGGTGCAACCACTCATTGTTTGATGTAAACTGCCTATTACCCAACTTTAAACTTCAAACTCGGTGTTTGTTGCATACAAACTCTTTGCTGCACCATGGAGAAAGTGATAGGAGTTTATGTCCGGGTGGTATGACGAACTGACTTGATAAAACAGCTGTCAACTGCGTAGATGCTAAGAACTGTTTTTATCTCCAAGAAAAACTGGAAAAAGGGGCAATTTTGACTACTTGTGCCAAATTTTGGGATGGGTGGGCTGTTGTCCCTGCCTCCACCCAACCACCCTGCTACCTCTGGATTAAATCTGATCTTATCCCAAGCACTGAGTTTTGAAGAGAAGACAGGAATAAATCATATTTAGTTCATTTATCAGCAGGGAGGAGTCACGAACTCTAGCACAAATCGACTCCAAACCATTGTTTTACACTTCTTTGCTGTGGAATTCTGGCTTGTTTCATTTAAACTATTTAAACTTTAAGACTGTCCTTACTTCTTATACCCTCTGGAAGATTTAATTATGAATGGAATGTTGGTGTGAATTCATATATATATACTTTTGAAGTTCATTTGTTGGTTTGAGTGGCTGTATTGTGTGATATCTTTCTTTCTGTGAGAATTTTGTCATGTGCCACACCAAGATGCAAGAACATGAAACTGATTTTGAAAAAGTTTAATTGAAGTTTATTTGATTTATTTGGACTTTTACACGTATCAGGCTATCACACAACCCGATTAGTAACCAGGGAGGTAGCACCTCCTTGGCAGTGCAAAGGAATTTCTTTATAGGGTTTAGAAACTCAAAATTTGGACCAAGTGTTAAACGTGCAAGTTTGTAATGCAGAATTTGAATGAAAAGAGTAAATTTACTCCCATTGTAAGTAGTAGGATCTTGACCTTAAGATGAATTTGTCTCTGAGAGGGAGACGGTGCAGGTCTGCCCCAAGGCACTTGTTAGGTGTGCCCCAAGGCACTTGTTAGGTGTGCAAAAGTGTTTGGCTTTCCTTTGCCACGCCTACTTAGTGCAAAAACTTATCCTTCGTAGAGCTTTTTACACTTCTCCTTACCTCTAAGAGTAATTATTGATCTCAGCTCCCAGTGAAGGTGTTGGTAATACTAAATGTATACAATATCTAACAGGTTCCTTTCCCTGCATCCATAGACGCGTCATGTCATTACATTCGTCATTAGATTCGTGCCTATCTGGACCCTTAGCTGATAAAAGGGGGTGGGATTATGTGCCTGTGCGATTATGCCCAATTCACATCTATGGTTTTGATAACAGACCAGGTCCCTACGATGGATCCATGCAAATGCTCCTCGCCCACAAGTTACGCCTCAAACAAGCTCTCTGCCCCTCTAACAGTGACGAGTTGGCCGAAGCCTCCTGCACATTATTGTCTCGGACCATGGAAGTACTACCTCCGAGGTACTTCCATGCTCGGACCCATTTTGGTTTCGCAACGTCGACTCATTACAAAGTGTTAAGTTTGTAACTGCCTGTTGTAGTCTAGTTAAACTGTTTAATGAAGAAATAATTTCGGCTGGATTTACGACTCATAAGGTTTTTACGACTTGGAATGCACGTACTGCAGGACAGCAAACGTGAGTGGCGTAGAGTTTTGTAACACAAGTAAACAAATTTCAAGTGGGAAAGACTCCAAAGATCAGGCAATTTGAGAACCTCACTTCAAATTCATGAACCCAGCATTTAAGTTTAGAAAATACCAACCAAACTGTTTCGTACTGAAAACCCACACAAAGACAACTTTCGTCAACACTGATCATGCCTTCTGCTCAGTTCGATATAGAAGGATCCGCTGAGAATACTTGGAGCAATAGTAAGGTACAGATATTACTAGCAGTAATCATCACTACGGTAGTTGTAACGGTAATATGCGTCCCTACGACATACTACCTTCATCCCGACTACACTGATGCAAGCAATCCACAGCCGATCAAGGATTGTCCGGGAACAGAACCGGAGACATCAAGTGAGAGCCCCCCTGTCACTACCCCTGTTCCTACACAGCCACCCAACCCAGATAACTATCGGTTCGACTGTGGGCCAGATCGTGATGGTGTAGATCAAGCAACCTGTGAGAGCAGAGGGTGCACCTGGAGCCCTGCGACAACTTCAGGTCCTCCAAGCTGTTTTTATCCAGAGGATTATACTACTTACTACTTCGATAACGAGGACTTTTTCAACCAACCTTGGGGGCATCGTGTAGAACTGACAAGGAGAGCATCTACACCAAATCATTTCACTGACGGAATCGACACTCTTCGGCTTGACGTTGAACTGCAAACCAAATCTCGACTTCATTTCAAGGTGAGACTCCGTACAGAAGAATTTGTATGTTCTGTTTAAATTTTCATGTTGTGTCTAGATAGATACGTCATAATTATGCGTAGGTACAAATCCCACCGCTGTCACCATAATGCTGGTTCGACGATTTGGTAACGTACCGTCTCAAAAGATATTGATTACAGTAAGACGAATTGGTATCCCTAAAATGATCTGCTGGTACTTTCTTATTTTTGCCTTTGGATATACAGTTCAGGTGAAGTAGGGGATCAATTATACAATTACTGTCACAGAGATTTTCACAGAATGCATTTCAGTGCTCCTTCGATTTCTATCGGTCTAAGGCGATATTAGGTTAGTACTGCGATATAAACCGCCTAGACCAAGGAATAATGGGGTTTGAAAGGCAACATTTTACCTCAGTAAACAGCATGCATGTATCCGACCAGGTGGAAATACACTATATCACTCAACTTTCCTTTCATATCTCCTGGTAACAACGTATCTAAGGGTAACTATTTTTCATACGGACCTGGGGGCGAGATAGCTTTGGGGGATATTTTTAGGGGACGAGATACTGCCAAAGTGCACGAAGGTCATAGTGAGCTTTAAGTTTTTAAGTTTGAAGACAATTTTCTCGGGGGCGTTGCCTCCTGGCCATCCCCTTGGATATGGGCCTGATAGGTGGCATCCTTTTGAAGAGAGCTCTGGGATTAATGACAGGCAGAACGAGAATAGATTTAAGGTCGGAAATGAAGTTTAGATAGCTATCGATTGTAGCAAAACTGGGTTCCATTCAGGTGTAGCATTACTTTAGAATGGCTAGACAGGCTCGTGTAAACCCTTCTTTCTTCACAGTCACAGAATACATGCTTTATTAAGCATCTTACAGGGAATAAGCAGTTGTCCCACGTTTATTTTCAAATATCATCTACATGATGGAAATCTCTTAGTTTCTTTGGGAGTGTTTTTATGTTTCTGAATAAAAATATCAAATATTAAAGGTAAATCAGAGGGTTATTCTGCATGAATTTAACAAATACGTATCAAAAGTATTGTCACACGATTGAAAGGAGTCATTCCTGAATTAGGATACCCAGGTGTACTGATTCACTTTGGGGTGACTGCATTTTCCCTTTAAGCATCTCTTCCAAAATCCGATACCCGAAGTAATTAAAAAGTAATTATAAGTAATTATAAATTGTCAATACCATTGTAACAATGAAAACGTCCTGGCACATGTGAATCGATCAGTAAATCGTTCCTCAAGCCGAGATTAAGCTGTCATTTATGCTCCACACTCGAGCATTTCGTTTCAGTGAGACAAAGTTGTTCAAATTACATACCCATAACGAAACTGAGCGAAATGAATCTTGTCACAAAAAGTTATGGAAGTTGACTGACAACTTATACCCGTAGCATTATCAGACCTTAAAGAAAAGATCGAGGAAAGCTCATTAACATCCGAGTCTTCAGGCCATACCAAGGTTGCCATATTCACGTTTTAAACGCCAAAAGCATTGAATTTGGCGTTTTTGCGATGGTGCTGGCGTGCAGAAGTTTAAAAGTCACGTCAATCAGCATTTTGGGGTCTTTTTGGTGTGTTTCACATGGCTACAATTTTACCTTCAAATCTATGTTTTTCCAAAATTTCCGGTGGAAACTTTGCCAAAGTACATAACTTATGCTCCATAATTTACACTTAGAGTATAGTTGGATGTATTACCTTGGCTGGTATTTCAAAAAAGCAGGGCTATTTTATAACATATTGATGATTTTAGAGTGTTAATGCCAACGAAGTTTTATTTGGCGTTTTTTGACCATATTGAATGCCAAATTTGGCCGGTTGCTTATGATAAAATCTGGCAGCCTTGGGCAATACTTCAAAAAAATTCGTTTTTCATGTCATTTGAAGCCAAGATCATTAAATTTACTATATACATGAAATGGCGCAGCTAGAGTTTGGCACCATGAAAATTACAAGGATATACATTTCATACAGTAACACAGAGTGAAAGCGACGTATACGGAAAAATCATTGCAGTAGACTAAAAGTGCCACACCTAATAGGCCGGTACCAGCCATGCAGTGTGTCAGCACCGCCCTAGTCGGCTGCGTTACTGCTCGGAGAATGTTCGCAAGAGACAGTGGAAACGACGGTCCCTAACATTTTGCATGTTAACCTGGGCCCACTGCCCTGAAAAAGCACTGCCTTAACGTGATAAATTAACTGCAAGAAATACTCTCATTGCATTGTCAAAGTCTTCCCCTGGAAAGTGGTGTAATTTTCTTCTGAATATCAAAAATCTCGCATTCACACCGATTCGGAGAAAACAATACATGTTTCCTGTATACGTATGTGCTCCCTTGGCCCGTTTCACAGTGATATTACAGCATGCAGTGTCAGCTTTGACAACCGTTAGTTTTTGAACAATAAATACTGTACTGTTGGGGAAAAACAGTGAATTGGAAATGTTGAACAACGAAAAACAGCTTTTTCAAAATTTTTTGCCTATATAGAGTATAAAAGCAATCCATGTGTGCTACCCAAAACCCGTAGATTGTCTCTAAGAAAATAGCCCTGAGACGATAAACCGATAAAGGTAAACCTAAGAGCGCTTAGAGTCCTGACACTGTAAACTGGCACGTTTTCATGCAGACGTTTTTAAGTTCTCAAGTCAAATTTGGACTGACAACCTTCTGTGAGGATTAACTGTAACTAATAGTTTCAACGTTGCAAATATTTGGCCTTAACCTCTCAAGAAGGAGCAGAAATATTTTGGAAAAGTACAAGCCTGTCGTGACATTGGAAAAAGTTTCACAACAGTTATTTTGATATTTGGCTGTTTCATGCGATTATGTTGCGGTCTTGCTTCATATCTAGACCTGCGCTGAACTTAAAGGGGCTATTGCGTATAGGCTACTTAAAAAAACCCTATATCTGTTTACAACTTGTGAATGCATTTTCATGTTGATTTACACCTGGACCGAGGATATAGCCTTGAGCAATTTAAACGCAGTAAAGGCTAGAAGGGGCTGGAAGTAGACTTATAGTAGGAAGATTTGAACTGTCTGGTACGAGATAAGTGACACTCTAACCCACCAGCTGTACATCACCCACGCGGAAGCACTATAGGCAGCATGATTTAACTGTGGTAGGCTGTTATAATTCGACGTAAATTAACGTAAAGTGATCATATAGCCATGTACGTGTCACAGTCATGAGACTATGTATACCGTAACCTGTGTTTATCTTAAATATCACTTTCTTACCCCATGGATCGCTGGTTACCTTGATTATAGTACGTTCTGATGCACGGTACCACCATTATCTTTTGGTAGCACGTACCACTCATTCAAGGGGAAACCCCGCGGAGTATATTACCCTACGAAATTAACACCCTTGAAAAAAATTGGGGGCACAGTATAGACCATGTTTCTATAAAAGTGATGTGTTTAATATGTGATGTGTATGTGGTAGGAGAGGAATTGAGTACTCATCTTGCAAAAATAAAGACAATTGAGGGTATTTCAGGCATTTTTTGCAACATATCCTTCCGCGATGCAAAAAGCATTTTGAATGAAGTAAAAAAGCAGGAACCATCCACCCCATTCTACAAGCTCTCCTTGCTTAAAATTTCAACGGTCATGGTACAAACTTGAAATCCTTTTGAAAGACCTACTCGTCACGGTGAGCTTTCATAGGCGGGGTAAGTTGTGTCCGTTAAAACTTCTACAAGGGTCCAGAAGTCACGACACGGGCCACCGATTACCAACATTTCTCATGTAGAATGCTATTTGATACATAAGAATGGTGGGGTAAATAAAAACAAGAGTGGGCAAAAATTCACTAGTTTTTTACCCCACTTGCAAACTTATCGGTAGGGTAAAAAAAAGATGGTTCTGACAGGTATTAAACCTTACAGGGAATAGTTGCACTATTGTAGCATGTAGACACACTCTAGATGTACATTTGTTGTTACTATAGGGTGTACAAGAATTTCTTGCAAAAAGTTTCGGAAGGAAGGTACAAACTTCAAAATTGCCTGTTTTTGCCGCAAAATTTACATTCAAATTCCATTTCTCCTTTGAGAGAGCAAGCACAAGTCCACAAGTTATGTCACAGTAAGGTATAGACATGTGGTTACACAATACACTCATGGGCGTCCGCAGAAAAAAATTCAGGGAGGGGCAAAAATTTTTGCAAAAATTTTTTAGGGGGGAAAAAGCTCCTAGCAAGCATGGGATGGTGCGGGGCGCAAGAAAATTTTGACCTCCAAAGCCTCCCACATCGCTGGAAATGGCACTTCTAAAGTCTATCTACTGCATATAAATAGCGGTAACACTGAGTGAACTGTGAAGAAATGTTAATGTTAATTTTTCTTCGTTTTTTTCTTTATTTTTTCGTTTTTTCAAAATTTTGATTTTCCAGGGGAGGGCAAGCGCCCCCCTTGCCCCTACCTGCGGACGCCCATGAATACACTACAATTCATTTAAATTTGATCTGTCTTGGCCTGTATGGAGGGTGTTGTATTACCCGAACTAGCCTAACTTCCCCATTGCTTTTTTACCCCACTTGACTATACGTAAACGCAAGTTTTGCCTTCATGAATTCGAGATTACATTGTTCTTTCAGTGGAATGACTATTAAAAAGACATGTACACTGTTAAAACACTGTTTAAAATTTTTAAACAACCACATATTAACCAGTGAATCGCTCAATGTTGTTTAAATTTCAAACAACCTTGTTTGAAATTTGAACAACATTGTTTAAATTTGAAACAACCTTGTTTGAAATTTAAACAACATTGAGCGATTCACTGGTTAATATGTGGTTGTTTAAAAAATTTAAACAGTGTTTTAACAGTGTAGGAATCGAGAAAATGTCGTCCCTCACAAGTACACGTCACGTTCAGTTAGTGTACGCCAGTGTTTCCCAACCTTTTTCGACTCACTGCCATTTGTACCGAATGGTGTTGAGCTAACGCCCCTCCCCTTCTCCATCTCTCTCTCTAAAAAAAAAATAAATAAATGACAAGGAAAACTACATGGTGAGATACAGAGTATCAAATACGGTGTATTATGTGTGCATGGATCCAGGGAATGTCAATCCCATCAAGTACCGTATGTAATAGCTAAGCTTGAACTCGCGATCGTCAAAAGTGTGAACACTTCATGCCGGGTGTGAGGGTCCACCACGGAAAAATATACCAACGAAACACTGTTAAACGCAAATTCTTGATATCAGACTATTAAGATTAGTACACAAACAAATATTTGTAATGAAATCTTGTATTATAATACAGTGCGACTTTTGCAATTTGGAATATGGTAGCCAGTACTGATTATTCATCGGTCAAATGGAAAAGACACGGGGTCGGGGTCTGTTTTACTAGAAAATTTCAGAAATCTCCATTATAATATAACCCAGGAACATATTTTCACTCCGTGAATCTTTTGGTCCAGAGAACTAAATTTAAGACAGGCATCTTTCCACTTTTTTCTCGAGTGCCATTTTAAGTATACATTCATTTGATGGGTGATTTTTGCACAGGTTTATAGAAAATACTGGTTTCGAAATGAAAAAAAAATGTTTGACACATTCATGCAGGGTAGCTGCTCATCAAATTGCAAAATTGGTGAGTGACGTTGTGTTTGGGGAATATTCTCCTTACTTTAAAACGATTCCATTTCCATAATGAACTTAGCTTTACTTATTTTACGTATTGTTAGCTACTTGAAGCTTATGTGGTCCGTTGATTGTCCATATCAACGTTGCTTGGATTTTCTTTAATAGGGAGATAATATATCTTCCAAAAGAAGTATCATTCTGCCTCTTATTTTGATTAAAGTTAATTTTTAAATCTAACACCTGATCTCCATGTTAAGACTGTATCTAGGAACTGCAGTATAGTTTACAGGTTAATATGTTTCTATTTTGAAAATGATGACTTGTGACTTGAATTGATTTGCGGAAAATGACTTGTGACTTTTGAATTGACTTGAAGGCTAGGACTTGACTTTACTTGAAGGTTAATGACTTGGGACTTGACTATACTTGAAGGTTAATGACTTGGGACTTGTCTTTACTTGAAGGTTAATGACTTGCGACTTGACTTGAGAACAAATGACTTGGTTACAACTCTGGGGAATGGATATCCTACTGTCTAAGGGGTCAGATGACATCCTACGTTTTGAGAAATGGTTGTTTAATTAAGGTGGCTTAGATGCAAAATGGTGCTATCGTTGTTAAAGCGTTGAACTCATTACCATGATTAGAAATTGTCATTGTTCAGTGACCTTTTCGTATTTTTGCTGGATGATAGGGGTGGCCCTATCGTTTAATGGGAGGGGATGACATCATTTGCCTGTGAGATTTTTTATTTTTGCCGGTTGGCTTCGATGTAAAGTAGCCCTATCTTTGGCAAAGCCTTAAATAGATTATATGTTTTAGAAATTTTCATTATTTAGTGACTTTTTTCAGCTGTGGCATAGATTCCCTCCAAGGCAGGTACCCATCTACCCCGCGGAGCGGACGAAGTTTTTTCGTTCAGCTCATCGCTGCGAAAGAAAAACCCAAAAAATCTAAGGGGCGGCAGCCACAGAGGCGCTACATAGGCTAGTATCCAGCAACCCGATGCAACCCCTGCGTCAGTTCACCATTGGGAGAGTCGGCCTCGGCTGGCGCGTGATGTACTCAAACCAATTTTTTGTCAAAAATGCCTCCCAGAATGGCGGAAGTGGAACTCTTTCCAGATCTAGTAAGTTTCATTTAAACATTCTTTATTATGAGATTCCATGATTTAAGGAAGACAAATTTGAAAAGTTATTCAGTAAAATTAGGGAGAGCCACTTGGAGATGCGAGTGACAGCATTATGATAATACCCACTTTTAAGGGACAAAATGAATTAAATTTCCGTTACCAGCTTATTGATTTTTAGCATGTAATTAAAAGTACCGTAATTTTAGGCTATTTTATGAAAGAATGCTGTCCTCCGGCTCACTGGCTGCATGTGTGATCTGTGTATGGGAGAAAGGGTCTATTTCAGAATATTTTAAGTAGTCCAACTTTCATTCAGGGTTTTGAAATGGAGGCGGCAATTTTCCCCTTGCCCCCAGACTGGTATAAATCCTAAGTTCAAAAAAATGGATGGCAGTCCTTAACTATCTCAATATGTGTTTCTTAAGTAAAGAAAAAAACATGACAATGTGCTTAGCCAGGCAAGAAAACAACCCCAGAATTGTTTCTGAGTTTGCATCTCACACATTGAAACAGCTTTCTGACGTCAGTTTATTCTGTACCTATAGTATGTAAATATTATCTTTATAATGGAGGGCCAAGGTGAACTATGTGGTATATCACTAAAAGGAATACCCTACCCGCCATACAAGTACGCCCTGACAATTTCGACGAGTTGCCTGAAAGATGGCGGACGCAAAAATTTTCTGCGTCCTTTGCGCACCGAAAATATGAGATTTTTATTGCAAAGAATTTTAAAATTTTGAGTTTTGATTGAAGGATCTGCCCTCCTTGAGAGCAAAATCGAGTTAACCGTCGGGACGACTGGTCGCCCTCCGGGCTGATGATTGAATACTTCATCGTACCCATTAAGGATCACCAACGAAATCGGAAAATCTCCCCGACGAGGCAGGGAGGTTGCCTCTACCTGGCACCACCCCTGAAAAGCCGATACACAAATATTACCCTTGTCCATCAAACTTGTTCTAGACAATCCGTTCTTAGCACTGAGTTCCTGTTATCACAAAGCATCTTGGTCAAGGATAGACAGTAAAGAATAAGACAGAAATCGAGGCAGCAAACGTTGGATCACAATCCCAACAGCCCATGACGTTCATTTTCATTTCATAAGTCGTTCTGCAACTTTTGGTAGATTCATGTACGGTAAGAGCCCGAAAGTCAACAATTGTTTCACAATACACGTTTCCATCAATTACGTAAACCGTTCATATGTTCATATCATAAAAACTTTGACCTTCTCTTGATTAATATAAAACAAAACTACAACGATTCAGGAATAAAGCCAGACTTTCAAATCAAAGGTCAGCTTAAAATCAAATAAAGTCAGATAAAAAGATTGTATATGGTACTTATACATTACTGCAATAATAATGGTAATAACAAAGCTGTGTAGTTTTGTGGGCTAACATTTCACAACTTCACCGCACCTATATCGACTGCAGTAACACAATGTCGTCATCGGCTGACCTATATGAAGCTGAGGATCAGGTGAAAGATATTGAGGACAAGGAGGACAAGAGTTCTTCAAGTAGCACGGCTTCCATCGTAGCAGCTGTTATCATTACTGCTATCGTGGTAGCAGTGATCTGTGTTCCAACAACTTACTACCTCCACCCGGACTACATCGATCCGGATGATCCTCCTTTACCGATCTTAGACTGTCCAAGTGAGGAACCGAAGATTTCCACGCAGCGTCCTACGCCTACTCCGCATTCGACAGAGCCACCCAACCCAGAAAACAATCGATTCGACTGTGGTCCAGATCGTGATGGTATAGATCAAACAGTCTGTGAGAGCAGAGGTTGCACATGGAGCCAGGCAACGACTTCGGGTCCTCCAAGCTGCTTTTATCCAGAGGATTATGGTACTTACGATACAAATGAGTTTTTCACAGAATCTTGGGGATATCGAGCAGTATTACGAAGGAGAGCGTCCACACCAAATCATTTTACGGAAGGAATCGACACTCTTTGGCTTGACGTTGAATTGCAAACCAAATCTCGACTTCATTTTAAGGTAAGATGGCAATATAATTCCATCGTTCGGGTTTCTGTAATAAACGTCAATATATGACATCATATTTTAAAGCGTATAAAGGCCTTTCCCCCTTTTCATACAAAATACGCACATGAGTTCACTTGGAATCTCAACTTTCAAGAAAATGATGGAAGGAGGGGGGAGGGGGGCTGCGACGGTGGCGTTTGTAATTAGGGTACAGATTCGATATTGAATCATGCACTACGAGTACACTTCTGTTCCAGTCCGAGTCATACACTTTAACTCTGTGTCACGGGGGTCTGTGCGTGCTTAGTATGAGTAGGATTCATATAAACTCCTGGATCAGGAAACGTTTGAAGGCGAATCAGATAGGGGATTAGGGGGACTTATAATAATTTATTATATAAACGCATGCATGCAGACGCCAGGCATAATACGGAGATTCGGACCCTATGACGTCTCTTGGAAATATCACCAAACAGTAGTCTAGCGTAGCGCGAAAAAACCTCGTTTGTGCCTTGGAACGGATGAAGCTTTCCCAATCTTTTTTTTCGGTATGCTAAGCTACATTGAATGCTAATGGTAACTTCCGAGTCACACCCAAGTCTCTAAGCTCTAAGTTCTTGTCTCGATGCTAAATAATATAAGCCTTAATTTGGCAACGCTAAGTGATCACAAGTTGGTAGAAGCCCTAAACCACAACTCCCAGTAAGGTGACTTTCAATTCAACATTTTGACTCAAATTTCGAAAATAAATAGCCTAGAGTATAAGTGATTAATTGTGATGATTCAGTAATTAATTGTGATCATATTAAATAAAGTAATAAACTATGGTAGAATAGTATTGTTTCTAGGTCTTGGTCTCGGTCTCGGAGGGTGATGCCTCGGCCTCGTCCATCGTCTGGCCTCGGTTTTATAGGCCAGACCTTTCGAGGCTTAAACCATGGGGCTACTACTTGGTCCAGGTAGTAGCTCCATGCTTAAACGACCCGTTGTTCAATGCTGCTTTTTAATTGCCCAAAGAATAGTCTACTGACAGATTTGCTTTCCACTTATGTTTTAAGCAGAAGTTCAGTCGTCATGGTACCTACAGGCTTTATTTTGCAACGTTTATCATAGCAGTGTTCGATTTTAACGGTAGTCCTGGTGCCCGAGACAACCAAAAATTCTGCAGGACTACCAGATGCTACAAAAACAAGTATGTGAGGTTGTCCGTCGGGACAACCAAATCTTTTGAAAGACATTCATGTCTACATTAGCAGAGCAGTAAATTGCGCGAACAAGGAAGTTTAGAAATCCAATCACAAAATTTTACTTGCAAAATACGGTGATCACGCATGCATACTACAACTTCCCACATAGTCACTGCATCGAAATGTGACTATTGAAGAGTGCCCCGGACGAACTCCATCAGGCCTGCACTGTACACCGAGGAGGTGAATTTCTCCGTGGAAGCTACAAATATTAACCCGCAATTTGAACTTATACCTTTACTTTGTTCACCATTTTGTATTAATGCACGCCATGTTTCCATCACAAGAAACTAAGCTACGAAGGCAGTCCTTTACACTCATAGGTAAAGAATGCAGAAATTACAAAGACTTAACTTTTGATCCCGATTTCACATGTACGTACTTAAGCTGAAAATAGTTTGAAAAAGTAAATTAAGCTCTTGGTATTTCCTTAGTGATAGTTTCATTGTATCAGTAATCATGTACAAAACTTTTTGTAGTCCTCAAATGAGGACATTTTAATCCCGAAATTTACAGAGCTCTGGATCACTTTAACTAGTGCACTCTGTACACATATGGCATAGGCTATAGCATCACTACTTCCAAGACCCTTCGTCAGAAATTTCGAAAGAAAAAATCTTAAATGGACAATATGGCCAAAAATAATTGGATGGCATGTTTAAATGACTCTGAAATAACCATCAGAGACATATTCGCAAGATTTACTCCAGCAGGTTTTCCTTGCGAGGTGCTTTTCTTAAGAGTGGCATTGCAATTGGCCTTAGCCTAACATGTAATATATATGTACAGGTCTACACTACGAACCTAACCTAAGGCTGTATTTCTGAAGAGTTATCACAATGAACTTTACTAGTCCAAAGGAGAACATAGCCTATACCATTTTCTAATGTTTTTTACTTTTTGCATTTCTAGGCCGTTCCTTAATATTCTGCGTCTTTTCTTACGTGTTGCTGAGCATTGTTTGCTTGTCAACGGTTCTCACAATAAATCTAATATTAAAGAGCATTTTTTCCTAAGGGGGGCCTATACCTTAGTGTTATGAGAGAGTGGCACAAGCTCAAGATTCCATTACAATCTAAAACCAAAGGAGCTGTTGGAACCTGATACTACTCAAGTGCCTTATCAATCATACTCAAATTTCCAATCAATCATAGATGAGTTCATACAATTGGGAATGGGGGCAAATCCAACTTGCTAAGGTCAATGTCCCCCAACGACCCTTTCCCTGTCAGAATGTCATCAATTTTCCACAACATTGGGTATTGTCACTATAGTTTTAGTATGGCCTGTGAATGTTGACCAGTACTCTTGAAGAGGGGGATCTCATCGCAATTAATGAATTGTTTTTCCCCTCCGTGGCACCGGTCCCTTCCCCTCAACCTTTCAGAAAATGCCAATGTCTTGTTTTGGGTGCTAGCTGCTTGCCCCATAAAATTAGTAATCACACACTGCTGTAGATGCTATTGAGAGAGCACTTCCATGGATATCTGGGATTTCTTATGCGGTGTATTAAAGTGAAAGCCACTAAATTTGGGGACACATGGTGATGTGCTTCCAATTCCATGATTGCTACAAAGAGTAGAAGTGGGACTACCTTATTTTGTGCAGGACAACCAAATTTTACAAAATGGTAGTCCTTTGGACAACCATTGCAAATTCCTTAAAATCGAACACTGCATAGCATTATTTTGCTATGGTCAGTTTATCTATGAATTACCCACGAGAACAGCATTTTATTTATTTGATATACCTGACCATTTTACAGCAACACATTGTATTGAAACATAGCACCATTTTGCATCTAAGGGCTACGTTTTTTCTCACAACTCTAAAAAGGAGAGATATTTACCCTTTTGCCCATCCCCAAGACAGCTTTGAAGGCAGACACTCATCATTCGAAGTACATTTTTGGTTAGGGGTAACCAAAATTCTCAATTGGTGACTGCTGTTTGATTGACATCACAGTCAGAAAATTTAAAAGATGCAGAGTAGCTGACATTTTACAGCAAGCAGAGAGATTATTCTGATTACACTTTAGGGCCTTGTATGGTCACAAGGAAATGTCATTGATCAGTAAATCAGGTTTGTGTTGGAACAAGGAGGAGCTAAAGGCAGTTTTAGGAGGCTAGAAGGGACTTCCCCGTATAAGCTAAACTCCCAAAACGCTTGCTAAGCAAAATTGACCGTAGGCTGGCCTCGTCCTCGGTCTCGGAGGGTGTGGCCCCGACCTTGGGACCTGTGACGTCTACAACACTGATATATGTCGACCTACTTACGAAAACATTAAGTGATCGGTCGCAGTGGCGGATCCAGGGTGGGAGTCGCCGACGTCCGGACACCCCCTCAAATTTCCCAATTTGCCCATTTTCAAAATTCGGTTTTTCCACACTAGTCTTAACAAAAAAAAAACGAGACAGTTTCACAGGTAATGACAGTTGTCCAGTTCCGAGGAGATTTTGGTTACCCCCATCCAGTATCGATCAATCCATCTGTAAAAGTCTAGCAGAAACTTTCGGCAATATGTGACTATGGTAGCCTATATTGCCCGCCCCGAAGCACGAGCAGTGCAATCGTTTTACAGAGAACGTGACTACAGTATGTCTTACTGCCTGCGTGACAGTCAGGCATTCTAATCACTTTTCTCTTGGAACCACGTGTGGCGTGCTTGGGCATTCAATGTAATACAAAACACGCAGATATTTCGTCATACCAATTAGCGCTTTATGCAACGTACTACTTTTGGGTTTTAATATTGATTCCAAAAGGTCACTGCTAGTTTTTTGGTCTTACAACATAATGATACTCCTATACGCTACATCTACGAAACCTTCCCAACAACCGCTAGTATTCCTCCTCTCATGAACAAGAGAGAGTACGTAAATACGTTTCGCTACTCAGGGTCTGGAATTAATCTCTTCTTTTATTATGTTGCCCTAATGATGGGAATAAAAAGCCAATGTTAGGTTGAAGTCCACAGTCAAGAGTTGACCAGAAGTCACAATAGACGAATCGGTGGTTGTTTCATTTTAAAGTTACTACATAAAATCACCACCAGGTCAAATAAAGCAATGTCAGTCGGTTCGATTTTTTGACGCCTTTGGACCGATGACCGGTCTGCTGTCGCAAACAAAAAGCAAACATTCGACTTCAGTCATCTGCTCTGACAGAGTATTTTTGCCAGTCACGCCACAATTATATAGGGAACACAACATACAGCATTTTAACCCCCCCCCCCCCAGTCGAGATAACGGTGGCGCAAGGTGGGGAAGGGCTCATGCCCCCGTCGGGGAAGGCTGGTCCCCTATCGGGGAAGTTTTACAGTTTCGTCGGGGAGTCTTAGTCGAAAGTATGCAGTCCCCGACGACAACTAGTCGCCCCAACGGTTTACCTGTTTTTTGCTCTCAAGCGGATAATTTCTCTACTAAGAACCCAAAATTTTCAGCGCGCTACGCGCGCTGAAGAGTCACTCTGTTTTCTTTAATAAATCTATTCCACATAGCAGGACAGCACAAGCAGGGAGCTGTTATCGGATAACAGCTCCCTGGCACAAGTTCTGTCCACCTTACCAAGTAACATATAGGCAGAGTACATAGTTTATGCAGGGAGCTGTTATCCGAATACAGCTCCCTGGTTTATGTAAAGGTCGTAACTTTCATCCAATATCGCAAAGCCTAGTTGGTGTTCTCTTGTGTGTGTCATGCGGTAGCAGCGGTACAGTCAGTTGGTGAGCGACTTGCGGAGCAAAGTTTGGCTATTTCATCGTGTAGTCTAGATGGTTTCGATACAATACATGTTACACCCGATACGGTCTACAGACCTTACAATTTTTTTTCTTTTCGTCATATGTTTTATGTGTAAGCCTATCAAAAATTTTCGCCCGCTTCGCGCACTTTTCAACTTCACGATCCAGATTCAAAGAACACTATCAGTGCGCAACTCGGATCTTGAAGTATTGAGCAATATAATGCAAACTATGCCTGCAATGGCATGGAATAATGAGGCTCCTCCATTTGCCCTTCTCATAATCCCCTCGAAATAGGAAATGTCGGAACTTCGGGCAGCTGACATGGCCAGTCCCCCTGTTGGGAAAATTCTGCCTCCACTCATGGTTGCTTTACTTATTTTGGTTTTTATAAGGTTAATTTCTGGGATAGAAACCAAAATTTTCAGTAGGCTTTTTCCACTCTTCCTCAGTTCCGTTATACATATAGATAAACATAGTACAAACCCTTTTCACCTTTTCAAGTTAATAAGTAGAATACATGGATTTATGGAAATGTCAGGAACTGAATCGCATTTCGCTAAACCTGGTTAAAGTTCACTCGTGTCTGTCGTACGGTACGGCTAGTGACTCGAGGAGGGAAGTACAATAAAGTTACGCCCGATAGGGCCCAACTGCCGAATTGTTCTATATAAGCTTTAAATTAGTACCGTACAAATTCTTATAAGTGTAGGCTGACCCCAAACTTTTCACGCGCTTCGCGCGTTTTGCAAATTCCCCGTTTAGATTCCAAGTTTTGATTCCAGTTTTTGCATGTCTCTTAGTTTATCCTTTCTTTGTCAATATGCGGTAAATTGTATAATCGCTGACGTTTATGGGAACCAAAATTAAAAAAAAAAAAAGAAAACGAATGTGCCCTTTTTATGGTGGACCCCACCTCAGAAAAGACCCTAGATCCGCCCCTGGGTCGGTAGAAATTTTAGGAGTATAGCCCTATTTACATCCATAATTTGATATCATCTGGACTCTAGCTAGGCCTTAAAAGACTTAAAACGTCTTCATTATGGCTTTATTATATTTACACTGCAACCGGAAACAACGTGGTTCAATTTAAAGTAGTATCGTTGCTATAGATAATCCGTAACCATGTCCTTGTCAAGAATTAGAAAATCCTCTACAAAATGAAAATTTTCCTGGTGAATATTAGGTGGTAAAAATCCTGGTCATAGTTCACCATTTTACAGGGTAAACTTGAGCAGGAGTTCTGGTTATTTTCACCAGTAAAATGGTTGGATTATCCGTGATTACTATCCTGGTTATAAATTGAAACGGCGGAGGTGTTTTTAGAGTATAGAAAAGAACGAAAATGAGGAATTGTACAAAATAATTTCTTTTTTAGGTGATGGCATGTATTTGTCATATACTGTAGTGTATTACTCCATTTCTTAATTCCATTTTTGCCTAACACAAGTCTGTATTCGTTATAGTGTATATACACTTTAATTTCTTTACGGTTGCGTAGCAGTCGCTATCTCCGGATTGATAACATAGTTGACTCCTTTTGACCAGCAAATGTATGTCAAACGGTGATCTGTAAAGTCCCGTTTACACTATTATACATTTGGTCAAAAACATCATCATACATTTGTATAATGATGATAATGGACAAACGTATGGTCGTGTAGACTTGCTTTCCCAACAAATTTGAACAACGTCCAACATGTATGAAGTTATTCGAACTTTCAGCTGGATGCTTCATCTTCCCAAAACAAACATTCAAACATTTGTATGACGATGTTCATGGACAAATGTATGATGATTTCTAGACGGGCCTTAAAAAGGTTTTTGGATATGAGTAGGAAATACGGGAGAGTCAATTTTGTTTAGGATGTACCGTGTACAGAGTGGTGTAGACCCACAGACGAAGCGAAAAAGTCACTTTTTTGGTTTAATTGCATTGCTTCTGTCTCTTGAGGTGGCTGATTAGGTTATGAAATATTTCAAGCAGAGCAAAAAAGCGAATTACGGACCAGAGAAGACCTGCTCTTTTTTCTTGATTTGAAGGATTGCACATGATAAACCATATGTGATCTCGAGGAATCCAGATTTACTCGTACTGGATCCCGGAAAAAGCCATTTTTAAAGTTCCAGTGTGGCACCATTGAGATTTTTGACGACAAAGTGCTCTCCAATTACATTCCTTCAGGAGAACTGCGAAGTACGTAAGTTAATTGATGGACTCTGTTGAAAACTTAAATCTTCAAAAGGCAAACACGGTTGAAAGTGTCGCGTAAAACTTCGCCTAACTTTACCATTTTTATGATTTGATTGACTCTAAAAATCATTCTGTATATTTCAATATGTCTCTTTACCCGGTTGTTGTCTTTCCATTATCAACCTGGAAAAGTTCAAAGGGTGCTTTTATGATCCTCTGACTTATGCAACGAGACAAACTTACGAGTGCACATCTGAACGAAGCTTTCTAAGTCTTGACACCTTTTCAAATTCTTCAAGCACAAGCAAGAAGACCGAAAGTGATATCGTACCGTACCATCGTACCGTACCATCGTACCGTACCATCGTACCGTACCATCGTACCGTATCATCGTACCTATTATGGAACAAATTCAGGTAATCGTTGTTTGTGCGGTTACCGCGGCCGTGGTCATCGTGATATGTGTTCCTACGACTTACTTTCTTCATCCTGACAAAAAGAACGCCGACGCTACCTGTCGCCCACCCGATGGCCTCTATCCAAGCGACCAACCGACGGAAGGACTATCGACGACCGTTCAATCGCCATCACCGGAGAACTGGAAGTTTGATTGCTTCCCAGATAGAGACTCCGAATTGTCAGTGGAACTATGCGAAAGCCGTGGATGCGTCTATGCAGAATCTGAAAACGAAGGGGTTCCACGGTGTTACTTCCCTGATGGATATGGTTCATATCGACAGACAGGGGATGCTCAGGACTTGTCATGGGGTCAAAGAGTCAATATTGAGCGTATTCCAGATAGACCAACTCTCTTTGGAAGCGATATCGCAACTTTAAGGGTAGATGTTGAGGTTCAAACTAAACACCGAGTCCACATTAAGGTAAGCGACGCAGTAACAATCGAAACGGGCTTTCTGTAAAGCTAAAGTAAAGGGACAGAACGAGCATGGCATCCCGTAGAAAATTGGTCATGCATTGAAACAAGAGCAAAAGAAAGTATCTTTCCTCTTAGGAGATTATAACTCTCTTTAAAGCTTTGATTTTTTTGTGAATGAAGCGATCAAAGCAATGACGACGTCGTTAATACTGGGACAGAGATAAAGGAATCACGTGACATTTTAAACCCAGACGACACCTTTGCACAGCGATATTATTGTTTACAGGGGCTGTCTGAAACGGGAACCTTGTTCATTCACAGGGGCACTTCTTGTATGTTGGTGCGTGTGCAGGAAGTATGGAAAAGTGGCACTTTAAAGTACGACTTTAATTTAACACATAAAGTTCTTCACTGTTACACTTCATCAGTATCACTGTTAGACCAGTTAAGTCACCCTCTCGTAAGGTCACCCTTGAGCAGACAAAGTCGCCCACTAACTAAGTCGCCCCTGCGTTCAACAAAGTCGCCCTTCACAAGTCGAGTGCAATTAAATTGCATGAGATTCTCCAACCAAAGAGGTGCTACAAGGAATCTCCTGATTTTGACGATGGCCAACATTAGGGCCTAACACCGTTAGTTTCCGTCGAGTGGATAAGAATGAACTGGGGGTAGTAGTGGGAAGTTTTAAATCGGGGGTTGGATACCTTCGGCCCCGGACAAACCGTATGCGGCTCTCGAGACCATTTTATACCGACCGCGAGACAATTCATAAATGTAAATTCAGGAATCACTCTAGTAATAATTGATAATAATCCTTAAGCTAACCGTTTATCCTACTTAATATACCATTTTCTGGATATTTTATGAAAATACCCTGCGAAATAACTCTACCAGAACATTACTAAAACCCTGCAATACACTATGTAACATTCCCACCGTTTCGTTTGGCATAAACCAGATGTAGAATCCTTGTGCTAATTTGGTGGTAAAGGAAGCTTTGCGTGGAAGACAGGTTACATGGCACTGAACAGAAGTACACTCTTACATGTACCTATAGGCCCACCTATTACAATATAAACTCAGTGAGCACTGTGTTTGTTCATGTAGAATCCGGGGTCAGAACTCCTGTTCATCCGAACAGTGAATTGAAATTTGAAAAGTGGTTATATTGCAATATCGAGCGAAGAAAACATAGTTATTTCATGTACGTGTTGTTTTTTTCGGAGCGCTTTGCGCGCACTTTTCGTATGTTCTAGTTTATTACAACATACCAAATAGCTCTAACTAAATAGCCCTAACAAGACAAACAAGACAAACGGTCAACAACAGGTAATACTTCCAATTCTTCTCAATGTTTAATGTGATACTAATCAAGGGGCGACTATGTTGAACTTAGGGAGCGATTTTGTTAGAAGGCGACTTTGGTATAAGGGACGACTTGACCGGTCCCCAGCATCACTACGAATACAGAAAAATGTTCTAAATGTTATTTCGAACACGCGCCTTTATAACATTGCTAACAGTGGGGTTCCTTGAAGTGTGTTAAGCTGGGAGCATAATGGCAAACGGGTTGACAGCAATTTTTTATACAATTCTACTAATAATATTTTTATAAAATTATTTGAGAAGACCAAAGGTACAAATGTCACTCGCCATCGGCTAGGAGCAAATGAAATGGTGGCATGAATAAAAAAGAAAAAGAAAAGTGGCCAATGGGACCAAAACAGTCGCAATGTAAAACATTGTTTATGTAGCATATATGAGTTCATAAGCACAAGATCTGTTCGGTTGACAGTCAGTGTTTCTCCTTTTTGATTTCCTGGTTGTGATGGTTGATGTATCAACACTTAAGTCAGCAATAACGAATGTTGAATATGAAAACTGTCTTCGGCTGTATGTAGTCTACTTTGGCTGACTTCCGCAAGAAACATTTGCTGGCTTAAGTCCATAACAACACTTTAAGGATAAGGTCGATATACATTTATACAAAACATCATTGATCATAAATGACCATAATCTTCCCCTCTTGGCCTCCTAACAAACAGGGAAGACAAATACGAAAGTGCTCTTACAACCAGATGATGGCAGCCATTTATAATCACCAATCAAGTAACTGTCTGACGGAGGCTTATGTCCCAAGTTGCTCTATACCAAAGGCCGTACAAATGAAATTGTGATATACGTATCAATTCTGCGTAAAGATATCCTGGAAAATAAATTCTGTTAAAAAAGATCGAGCGTTTGTGCAAGAGATTCGACCATTCGGTAATTTCCCTATTTTACTCTCCAAGTTTGCCGGTTTTCCCCAAAGTTTTGGCTGATGCTTTGTCCCATTTTTAGGATGAGGTGGGGGAAGTTTCCTGCTGATCCATGTTCCTTCGCCAGTACGTGTTGATGCATTTTCGAGATGTTACTAGACATCGTATCTTTGTAAAACAATGTTACGGCACCAGACATGCAACTTTCTTTTTTCCCTCACAGATTTATGATCCAAATGATCAACGATTTGAGGTCCCCAATAATTTAGCAGGACAACCCGCAACTAAGGCAGAGGATACTCTGTACCACGTGAGTTTTACATCGAATCCATTTTCTCTGCAAGTGACCAGGACTGACACGGGTACTGTTGTGTAAGTATAATCCATACTCCAAGTGTATTTAAGTAAGTATCATATCGTGAACAGTTAGTATAGATCTGAATATTGATGTGGGGCTGTTGTTACTAGCAAAGGGGTTATTCTGGGGCAACCCCCAATTGTTAAAACGTCTTCATGCTTTTTTTTATTTTTTTTTTAGTAAATATGATTTCAGTTACAAATGCTAATGATGCATCCATACAAGTGCACATCTAGACAAACCCCTGTCCCCCAAAGTCTGAATGGATACTTGGCACGTCTTCTTGCAACAGGACAAATAGTTATAACCAATCATAAACTACCACTTGAATGACAATTGAAGGTCTTGAATCACAATCATGTAATGCACTTTTCGAAAACAATGTTCCGAATCATCGTTCCTACCATAGGAGTAGGAAGCCAGGGGGGAGGGGGCGCTAGGGGGGCTAGAGCTCCCCAGTCAAAAACGTGGTGGGCAGAAGTTTGCTTCTGCCCCTCACTCCAAGCAAGGACGAAACCCCCTTATTTGTTTCCTCTGTAAGAAATATCGAAAATTTGCAGTAATTTACCTTAAAATTTGTCCAATATGTTGCACCAAATTGCATCTAAGGACCCTCAAATATTCAAACATATTCCATAGGGGAGGGACATCCCCTCCCCTTAGGCCTCTCCCCCAGGACGGCAATCTATGTTCAAACAGCTTCTTATGCGTATGAGTCCTAGTTTTGACTTTGATTATGAAAGACCATCCTTGATTCTCCTTGATGATGAAACCCTATCTTTAATCTATTTCTTTAACTCTAAGTATTGAACAAAAAATAAATTCCTGAAAAAGAACGGTTGTCTTCTAAAAAAAAACATAATGGCTACATGCAAGTTACAGGAACGTGCAAACATAACGGGCACTCAAAACTACACCGTTATCATGATACATTGGAAGGCCCTTGTAAAAACGGAAGTGTTAAAAGTTTTCTTGTGCTATTAGCTTCGGTTGAAAATAAGACTTTTGCATATCATTGCTAAACTCGTCAATTTACAACAAGAGCTAACTATGTTTAATTTGGTTCAGTAATGCGTTGAAGTAAATAGTTTCGTTTGGAAAGGTTAAGCACGAAATTAAGACTTGGATTCTAGTTTGCTTTCTTAGAAAGATTTATTGTGTTAGAACTTCATTTTTATGTTTCCTTGTTCAGTAGATAGATATCAAGGTTTCAGTTTTGATTCTTGGACTATTACTGTCCCTTGATGTGATACCACGTTACCACACTTAAAATATTCTGTAAATTTACATAATATTTCTTCTCCAATCTAATTATCCTGTTTCCGTCAAACTAGAAAAATTAAGATTGCAATGAAAATGTTTTTCTCAGCTTGTTTATGTTAATTAAAATGCAGAAATCTACTACAAAGCGCAATGACAAAACCATTCTGCTGTATGTAAATTTTTGTCATGTTAACTTACGTCCAATCATGTTTACCTTCTTTCAGTTCTTCCAAAATTTTCTTTTTTGTTTGTTTTATTGTTTTGCTTTTGGAGGGATTGGGAGGCAGAGCGGGCCTGGGTCACCTGAAAGTCTCATCCAACTAAGGCAGATGCTGGTGCCATAACATGAGATGGTCATTTCAAATTCGGTTTCGGTCAGAAACACTCTAAACGGGCAATTAATTATAATGCTCCATTGCGTTACAAAGTCGTAAATTAAAGACATTTCTACATCATTTTCATGCTCAATTTGCTCGACGTATATGCTTAAGCAGTGCTGGTACTGATCCGGCATTATCACTTTTACATGGCTTTTAAATTAACACTATATGTTTTAATGTGCAAAAAAAAAACATCAAATCTGTTATCCCATCTGTTATATTCATAACGAAAAGCAAATATTTTCATAATGAATGTAAATTGACAATATGTTTTAAAAAGTTAAACTTGTGGACAATACTTTTGATTAGGATAAAAGTTAATAGTACGATAATTTTAAAGGACGGAAGTGTTTTTCTTTTGAAAACCCTGACCTTCACGCTAAATAGGTGCTTCATTCAGTTGAAACAATTAGTGTTGGTGAAATAACAGTATACTTACCTAGGACAGACAAAACAAAAATAGTCCTACTACAAAAATATCTATTAATTTACAGATATATTTACAGTGTAACTACAGCGCCTAAGACCTAGTTTTATCAACGTATGGCAATATTTCACAATTAGATTTGCAAGTAACAATGTGACTCAATTAGGAATGTCAGCAGAGACCATTCCTCATATCTAATTCGGACTTGTATTCTAGTGAGTGGTTAGAACAAAACAAAATACAGGTTGCAAAGACAGCTTCCTGTTGTGCTTCCATGTAGAATAAAAGGATACAAGGAGCTGAATGCATTTCTTTGTTAATCAGTAGCAGCTGTATTGTATATCATGGTCTGGGTTTTCTGTATGACATTTTTGTCATGGAGACGACAAGTAGAAAGACTAAAGATGTTTTGAAAGGCAAATTACTATGGATTCTGGATTTTAGTGTGTCTTGAAATCACAAAGTTGCATGCTGTCCTATCCTTCTTTTTAGTTTCGTATTCTCTAAAATTCCTCTATTTGCTCTTAAGGCAAATGTTACTTTGCCAGCGTTTCTATGGCAATGTCTCCTGAAGAAAAGCATACATTATCGGGATGAAGTGTCCATCGATTTGACCAGTGTTGTCATATAAATACGCCAGCCTGGCTGTCAGTCATATTTTGCAAAGTTTGTACACATTATCTCCACACAGATTCGATACGTCCGTAGGCGCATTGGTATTTGAGGACCAGTTCTTGCAGCTGTCTACGAGACTCCCCTCTCACAATGTTTACGGTTTCGGAGAACACGAGCACGAAAGTTTCCGTCATGATTTGAACTGGAAAAGATGGGGTACCTTTGCACGTGATCAGCCTCCAAGTGTAAGAAATATTTTATTCTCCATTGGTCCCATGATTCAATTTTTAGAGTCTTTTTCAAAAAATGTTAATGTCCGGTTATCACTTCGGCCATACAATCGTCACCATGTAGTAATGTATCATATTGCATTGAAGATTGAACATGAAAGTTTTTTAGTTTAGCCAAATTAACCGAGTTTTATTCATAATTCACACAGTGCCAAATTACCCAATAAGCACTGTAGGCACTACTCACTGGCAGCGATGCTGGAAGGGCCCCAAGTCTTGAGGACACGAAAGCTTTGGGCCCTAACGCTTTGAAGCCCGGGCGATTAAACTCACAAGGCGTTGAAACTCCAAGGATATCGGTTTCTAAAGCCCCTTCGACAATAAATCTGGCACTTACTTTACTTTAAGTATCAGTGAGCCATTAAAGGGGTTCAAATTTTAATTTTAATTTGGTAAATGAGTTCGTGCCGTAAAATGTTTAAATTTTTATAGTCATTTTACTAGGTATCTCCAATGACGTAAACGAAATAACATTCAACACACTTTCCTCCAATAACAAAAGCTAACCTTCCTACAACAAAAGGTAATACAAAACGTGTACATCGTCTTGCCGCCGACGCAGCAAGATTTCCCTCTCCTCTTCCGAGAGAATGAGCCCTAGGTGTTAGGTGTTTATCTCCCCGTGGTCAATTAAACCTCCTCCCTGGTTAATCAGATGTACTCAGTTCTGCAAAGTAGCACTTGCTCGTGGCTCAAAACAGCCAAGTTTAACGAACTTGAATAAACTAAGTACTAATACTCGGAGACTGGCGAAATAGGCAAACACAGGCTAAGAACATAGAAGTGACATGGTGTTTGAATATCAAGAAGGAAGCTATTGTTACACTCGGACAGGTCATACGTTAAATGGGTGGTTTGGGCAATTGTAGGAGTTCAAAATAGTCTTAACCTTAAAAGTCCAGTGCATAACCAAGGAGGTTAAACAAGGAGGTTCCTTGTAGAACCTCCTTGGTGTAACAGGGGTCTGTCGTGTGCTCTAAAGCGGTAAGAACGATATGCACAATATGATATATATATATATATATATATATATATATATATGTATATATATATATATACATATATATACATATATATGTACATATATATATACATATATATACATATATATGTATATATATATATATATATATATATATATATATATATATATATATATATATACCATGCACAACACTATAAAGCAATTGGTATTATAAGAAAAGTATCGTGATAAGTTCAATTGTAACACTCACCTTCCTCATTTTTATGATTGTTATAGCCTGAGGCTAATCTGTACGGCACTCATCCGTTTTATCTGTGTCTGGAAAATGACTTCAATGCTCATGGAGTATTCTTGAACAATGCCAATGGACAAGGTATGAACCTCTGTTTTAAACAATGACCTTGAATGAAGGAAATTTTAAAACTTCAAGTCAAATTTGCTACAAGAATTCTTTAAGTACGAGACAAGTGAAATGGAGAACATGAGGATAGGGGTGTAGCAAGGAGGTGACAAAAGCCTATCAAAAAACTTCGATTGCATTTTTCTGTCAGATAATGGATGGAGAAATGGCAAGACATATCCTTCTTTTATCGATTGTTTTCAGTGAAACGTGTACTCACTCTCATAGAAATGGTAACTTTAGCTTACGCATGGATTCAGACTGGTAATTCAAACGTTATTACTATGATCAAACACACAGAGAATAAAGATAGCAACTTTAATTAAAACAGATAGATGTGAATTCTTCAGTATAGAAATTCTTCATTCCTTTATTAAAATTCTTACATTACCGTTACACTCGATAACCTACTTACTTGATAAGTGATGTTGTTTAACTTTGGAAACAGAAGAAAACCCTGATGCCAGACTTTTTGAAATTCAAGGTGAATCAGCTCCCTGGTAAATATTACAATCAATCTATTGAGCCAAAACCTC
Organism: Holothuria leucospilota; assembly: GCA_029531755.1. NCBI lineage: Eukaryota > Metazoa > Echinodermata > Holothuroidea > Aspidochirotida > Holothuriidae > Holothuria > Holothuria leucospilota. The sequence continues at coordinate 26,792,109 of CM055974.1, forward strand.
AGTGAAGAGACTTATCGACAATTAGTGGCTAGCTGGGCCCTTGCTGTTGGCACCAAAAAATAAAAATAAACCAATTTGACGTTTCAATATTTTTGTAATTTTGTTTAAGATCCAAGTAATAGGACAAACTGTTTTGTAAATTAGAACGGCAACTTTTTTAAAGAAACCTTTATGCTGCCCTCCATTTTCGTCTACAGATGTATCTTTGCAACCAACACCAGCTCTGACTTACAGACATATTGGCGGCGTGTTTGACTTTTACATGTTCTTCGGACCAACACCTGAAGATGTTGTGTCACAATACACTGAGGTGAGAGATTGTTAGTTACATTCTAAGTGGGTGATCTGCAAGAGATTTAATACGATGTAAGCCTATACCGAACGTTATAAATGGAAAAATTAATGTAATAATATTTTGTTGACAAATTGAAAGTTTATATTCAGTGTGAAAAGTCCCGAGTTAATATTCTGACACGATAATAATGCAATCGAATGTTCCAACATTTGTAAAGAATCTTATTAAAATATTTCATGTTTTAACGTTGGTTAGGGACAACAATGAACTAGATGTGAAGTGTAATTGATTGTTTTCGACGTCCGCTTTATTTGTTCCATTCTGTGACTTTGAAATGATGTAAAGTTGTTGCTAAAGGAATGACTTAATACTTCATGCCTCTGTGCACTTGACAAGCCATCCTATCTCTTATTCAGGCAGCCACGTGTCATGAAACTCCAAATAACCAATGATTGACATATTAGAACTATGCGTACTTCCAATCAGGGAACTGGTATACAACCTGTAGGGAGACTTGTACTATATTCGATACCCTTTGCGAAATCGAACACACTGGAAAATCCATGAATCATCGCTGAACTGTGAGTGGCATCACCCCCAATGCCTTTGATCAATTAAGGTGTCGGAATAGCACGATAAACATTCATGTTTTCTAATGCTTGACACGTTTCCTAAACTTCAAACAGACTCTGAAGTATGTTAAATAAGTGCTTAATTCAACTAAATTACAAGTAGGCGTTAATTAAGATTTATACCTCTGTATGGTCACATCATAAGAACAGCAGTGAATTGAATGACGCTACTTACTACTGAAATATTTTTCCACTTTTTCTAGTTAATAGGTCGCCCCTACATGCCACCGTATTGGGCACTTGGCTTCCATCTTTCTCGTTACGGTTACAACGGCATTGAAAACGTTACAAGAGTTGTGGACAGAATGAGAAAATACAACATTCCTCATGTAAGTTTTTGAAAGGTTGTTTATTTCACAGTTGCATCTATGTCTTTACTCTTCTTAACGAAAACTCTCCAGGTACAAGTGTAAGCTTAAAAGAGAATAGGATCAAAAGTGCTACTGTTCTGTAGAACAAATACATTTTTAGGACACTGTGCTAAATATTCTCGAATTTAGCTACTTTAATCATGAAGCGATCTGTAACCTGCAGATTTTTCACTAAAATGACCGTGTCAAACAAATTTCTTCTGTTTATTGGACATCTTGGCTGTCAAGTATTCACTGATTCACCCTTTTCCTGTGCCGTGTGTAGTGACGCGCCATTGAGGGGTTTTTCACCAACGTCACTGCGTCGCGCGTCTTTCTGTATGTTGGGTATTTTGTCTGTCAAGTGTTCATGGTAATACAATTGAAAGTTGACTTTAAAGGGAAAATGCAGTCACCCCAAGCAGAGTGAATGTGCCCGGTCACTCTAGTTCATGAATGGCCTATTTTGATCATGTGAAAATATTTTCGTTAGTGCATTGTGAAATTCAAGGAGAATTTCTCCTTGCTTTATCTATTGTTTACAATAGTTATGTTCAAAACGTCTTCAGAGTTGCTTATAATGCAATAAGAGGAGATTTACAAGAGTTTGCTGATTTTTCAAAGAAAATTTTGGGGAGACTGCCCATTACCCTTATAAAGGTGGGTATCTATACTATTTCAAGTAAACCTTAAGTTCTGCTCTTCCACTTATTGACCTTTTGCGCGTGAGTTGTGACGCCTGGTATGACAATCGTAAGCACGTTGATCCAGGAAGATCCAGAATTAAAGCACAGGAAGACCGAGATAAATCCTCTGCTTATCAAAGCCGTGGCTGAATGAGACCAGCGTGACGCAAAATACCACGCAAAACGCGGTGACGTCAATCAAACAAACGTTACAGAATCTTCTTTGAAAAATTTGGCAAACATTGTGATTTGATTATTACACACAGGACGTGCTCTACGGTGATATTGACTACATGGATAGACAGCGGGACTTTACCATTGATGAGGAGATTTATGGAGAAGAAAACCTGGCAAACTTTGTCCAGCGTATTAAGGAAGAGGGCACCAACTACATTATTATTTTGGTACGACATATCATGATGCAGTCATGATTATAATCTTAGATGAAATATTTACTTATTTATTTGTTTGCTTTCTGTATGAACCTTATGGAATGAAGTCATCACCGACTTGAAAACCGCCCTGTTAGAGGGGGTACAAAAGTGTGTACATGCGTGTCCCTCTGAACAGGCGCACTTCGGTGTGTAAAACCTTGTAAGTGTGACTTAATGGGAAGCAGGGGCGGATTTAGGTGGGGGGCCCAGGGGGCCCGGGCCCCCCTTCCAAAAATTTTTGAAGTTTTTTCAACGTCATAAAACAAATGACTTGGCCCTATTCCAGTAGGCCTTTGTGATGTGTCAGAGTGAAATTCAAATTTGTTCATTATTTAACTTTCTACCTCAGAAAATCAATCATATGTTAATAATTCTGTTACTGACCTCCGGCTGATAACATTTTGGGTTATAATGGTCACAATAACTTTTTCCGGGTATTGCAAGGGGTTACCCATGAGCGCTGCATTGGACTGCTAACTTCAGTCTATTACCGGCCGGCCCCACATCATTGGGAACACTGCTTCTACTTTCAAGGGAATTTCAGAATTCTTTAATATTTAGAGGAATATTTTCAACAACCTCAGGCTTTTAACTATAACTTGCTGCAACATTAGCATCTTCTTTAAGCTTTGTAATTTATTTTAATGAAATGTACTTCGAATTTAGGGTAATATAAGGGAAAAGAAGACTTCAGTTCGGGAAACTGTCATCCTTATATGTGGACAACAAAGGCTACTTACTCTCCTCTTTCAACCAACGAAAATTTAAATTTCACTAAATTATGAGCATTTTCCAGCCATATATGATCAGTTTCAAAAATATACTAAAGACATCACCATTTTGCATCTAAGCAATCTTAAATTAACAAAAATTTTCTCAAAGGGGAGGGGACACCCCTCCCCTCAGAACCCTCCGCAGAGAAGCATGTTTCACCCAACCAAAAATTTAAATTTCACTAAATTATGAGCATTTTCCAGCCATATATGATAAGTTTCAAAAATATACTAAAGACATCACCATTTTGCATCTAAGCAATCTTAAATTAACAAAAATTTTCTTAAAGGGGAGGGGACACCCCTCCCCTTAGACTCCTCCCCAGAAAAGCATCTTCCACCCAACCAAAAATTAAAATTGACTGAATTATGAACACTTTCCAGCCATGTATGATCAGTCAAAAAAATATACCAAAGACATCACCATTTTGCATCTGAGCAACCTTAAATTAACAAAAATTTCTCAAAGGGGAGGGGGACCCCTCCCCTTAGACCCCTCCCCTTAGACCCCTCCCCCAGGACGGTGATCACTCATCACATACTTTACCTCCTATCAAAATACCCTGGCACCACCCCTGGCACACCGCCTCCCCCTTAGATCCCTCCCCCAGATAGGACTTTTATACAAACCACTATGACCTGGGCCCCCCTTCTGCCAAATCCTGGATCCCCCACTGCGGAAGTATGCAAAAGTGAACATAGTTTCCTTTTAAAGTAAAAGAACAATAAAAATGATACATTTATCTATGTATATATTTAGGGAGAAATTTAATTTTTTTATGTTCTGGGAATGCAAGCAGTTCCGATTTATTTCTGTTTACAGGTTTATACATATATATATATATATATATATATATATATATATATATATATATATATATTTATATATTTATATATATATATATATATATATATATATATATATATATAAAACAATCAAGTAGTTGTTTGCCGAGCCGGCTAAGAGTGCTCGATACACAATGTAATAAAATGCAGAGCAACGTGATACGTAAATGTTCAGCAGTACATGATGGATATAAAGTCACTACCCGCAGGTTTCGTGCGAACACAGTGGCACTCTTCAGGTGACTGACGTACGGTTGCATGGGTCCGGCGAGCTTGTGGTGGGTTCGTTAAGGTTGGTTGAACTCCTTCTATAGGTTTGAGTCGAGTGTCTACAGGTGTTTAGGTATTCGCTGCGTTTGTTGAGTAGGCGGTTTGTTGTGAAAGACATTATGCGGAACTTTTCTTCAAGACATAAGCTGCAGTGGGAAGGGGTGGCAGGACCGGGAGGGGGCGTTGAGATGATGGACCATTTTATGCTGTAGGGGGTTCCTTGCCGCTTTAATTGCCAGATGTACTTTGATAGTTCTGTTTCCTTTTCGTATTTACTGTTACGGAAAGATTTTTTGTGGTTTGCATAACGGTTTTTAAAGCTGCCACCTGTCATGCCTATATATGAAACGACATCACTAGAGGCACTGGAGATATCGGCTTGGTAAACCACACGGGACGTTAGACAAAGACCCTGGACTGGACAGTCGTTTCTTATTCGACAGTTGCATAGTTGTGTTTCCGGTTGGTCTCTAGCCTGCCGTAGGACTTTCCGGTTGTGCGAAATATACATATATATTTATATGTAGATGAATACTTTTTGCGTATAGTCTTCTTAGTATCAGTAATTAGCATTAAAATAAACAAGAAACCACCCACTATCAAAAAACTATTTCATACCCTCATATTAAAAAAAAAAATATTCTTTGCTGATTCTTATAAGGATCCAGCCATTGCTGCCAATGAAACGGCTGGGACATATCGTCCCTACGATAAAGGCGTAGAAGATGACATTTTTATTCACGATGCCAATGGGGGACTACTGTTCGGAAAGGTACGTCGTAAACGTTACAAAATATCTGTAATCCTCGGTTTATTAACTATCTTTACTTTTCATCAATACTGCAGATATTCTTCTGTTGTTCGTCTTAAGTAATGCTTGCAATGTTGTAGCAAAAGCAGGAAAACCCGAAGAGAAAACACAGCATACCGTTAAAACTTAGGACTCCAGTAAAACAGGACTGAATCATGATCATACATAGCGGGGCAGCAGGGGCACTTGTCTTCCTCCCCCTACCCCTGGAATTTCCAAGTAAATTATTATCATATCAGTCTTTCAAATCTTCTGCTATTTATAATGTTGAGAGATTGTTAGATTCAAATTGTAAGACAAGGTAAGGCCATTTTCGGCAATGTGGGAAGCATTTTTGGCATTTTTCTTAGCACGCTAAATGCCTACTGATGATTGCGCTCTGCTTAACTTGTCGACCCAGCGGAAAAAATTCTGCGTCATCCAATGAATGAATGAATGCCGGAGAAAAGTTAAGTTGTGTCTGAAGGATTAAGGAAGATCCTCGTTCATGCTTCTCAATGTTTCATCCTATTAAGGTGTGGCCGGATTATCCCGGAATCGATGTGGATCCTTCCAAGGACTGGGACTATCAGACGGAAGTAAGTTTAAATTAAAACAATGTAAAAGTGTGAAATTCACTTTTGGACGATTTATCACAGTGATAACTCTTTTATCGGGTTAAAATAGTTTGAGATTTCACTTTGAGAGAAATGAGAATGAAATCTATATGGGTGAAAATGTCAGTCGTGTGGAATTTCATTCGAAAACAGAGAGTGGTCTCTGCACAGCTGTAGGAACTCTTTTGGTAGAATTTCACTCTTCAAGTTCTCATTTAGAGAGGATAGATGTGTACCACTGGCGGATCCAAGGGGCAACGGGGACAAAGGTGGGCCAAAAAATTGTTTCGAAAGCGACAGTGACATGGGGAGATCAGGAAACAGCTTGGACTAAATTCAAACCCCTTATTCCAAACCCAGAAACTGAAAGTCTACAGGCAGAGTTCTTGTTGTGGCAAACCAAATAGAAAATAAGTATACGTCGGAGACGGACCCCGTCCACATCACTGTAATTGCTACGTTGAATATGTGTCAACCAGTTACCTCTCCAACTATTCATAAGTTATTTAAAATCCTTGCAACCCTCCCAGGCTACCTATGTCAACTGCTGAACCAGACAGATGTTTCTCGAAAGCCGAAAGGACGATGACTTTATTTCGTTCGACCATGACTGAATCTGTAAAAAATTGTAAATACTATATTTCAAATAGGAATGTTGGATACTTTTAGACTTGGTATACAGATTTGTCATACTACGAGAAAGGTCGCTATTGATTTTTGTGAAGTTCCAAGGTCACCCGAGGTCACCAGAAATGGAACTACGTAAACCTTTAGAAGTATGTATGTGAGCACCTACATTAATGACACTCATTTTAGGGCTACAGGTTGCAAAACAAAAACGTTGGGTCCCCCGACCTTTAATTCGACCACCATATGTTATGAAAAGAAATTGATTAAAGAAGCCAACAATTTTGGCTGAGAATTAACAGCCTTTGCGTGGGTCACCGACCATTTGACTCTTCTCTTATTACGTCACTGATTATGCAGACAGACTGGCTTTATACATTAAGTCATGAATACAACATCATAACACCTTTTCTTTTTATTTAACCAATTTATCAATTGCACTACATTCCCCCTATTTTTCGTAGAACTACCGTTCGTATGCAGTATTTCCAGACTTTCAGAGACAACAGACGAGAGACTGGTGGGAACTTGAAATAGTTGACTTCCACAAGAGAATTGATTTTGACGGTATATGGATTGTAAGTTTATCAAAATTAAACATTATTTGTAAAAGCCTTTGAACTAATTACATTACTTAGGTAATAGCAAAAACAAGCAGTAGAATACAAAAGCACCAGGCCCTTACCCAGAAGAGGTACCTAAGGGGAGGGGGTAAGCTTTGGGGAGAAACATCTTTAGGGGTGAGATACACTAAGACAAGTTTGGGCAATGGTACCGTTTTAGTTTTCAGGGGCGAAATTTTTCGGGGGGGGGTCCCTATGACTAACGGCCTGATGAGCACATTTAATGTCTAAATGCAGTTATTATTTAACACTTGTTAAACACATTAAATGTCACCTTTAGACACGTATATATCTTTAATATAAACATGATATTGAGCTTAATGTATTTCTTTCAACTCAATTTGATGTTTAAATTACACATAAACGTGTTTTCTGGATGCTGCATTAATGTGTGATTGTCGAAGTAAGTTTGAAGGTTTACTAGGCTTCTGCATTCCACATTTTCTATTGCTTAAATGCTATTACCTGTTTAATATCGGTTGAAAATATTTTTAACAATGAATGCATGACCTTGTCCTAAAAGTATCAATTAAAGTTACCTCTCATGTTGAAGAAAATATTTAATTAAGCGATGAAAAGAAGCGCAACAAATTTGAAATATCCAAACCGCGCCGTAGCCTTCTGGAGGATAGGGGGGCAGTTGCCGCCATTCCCAATCCAAACCGTAAATGAGAGTTTAGTCAATTGAGGAAAATTTCACTGTCCTAATTAAAATTTTATGCCCTTTGAACTTGGAAAATCCCTTTCATTTAACTTTCCTTTTTCCCAAATTTTCCCGGGGAGCTTCCCATCGAAGACGCGTTCTTCTTCTGACGAATGAACGAACCCTCTTCCTTCTACAGGATACTTAGTGTGAATATACCTGAAGCACACCCTTTCGTTTTTAATTTAAATTTGTTTCTTAAAGCGTGCAATCTAAAATAAACAATGATTAGAGTCAACTTTAAATGTACAAGGTATAGAATCTGTTACCCACCTTTCTTGGAAGATCTTCTCTACGGTTACACGTACACGCCAAGCAATGGTGGATCTCCCAGTGTACCGTGTACCGTGTACCGGTGCCATGCCACTGCCGAAAAATACACTAAATAAGTAGAATTTCTAAACATATGATCAGTTCAAACTTTACCAAAGATAGCATCATTTTGGACCTAAGAAATTTTTGAACAACAAAAAATATCTTAAAGAGTGAAAATGTCAACTCTTCCCTTATGCAACATCCCCTTCAATTTACAACCGATCATTAAATATAAAATATCACTAAATAATGAGGATTCTTGAACATATAGTGTAAAACCAGTGCAACGCTTTACTAAACTTTATCAGAAATAGCGCTCTCTTGCATCTTAGCCACTTCACGTACATAAAAATTTCTCAAAGAGTAGGGACGTCATCCCCTCCTCTTGCCTTACATCCAGACAAAAAATAGAAAAAATATCACTAAAAAAGACAATTTTCAAACATATAATCAGTTCAAAGCTTTGCCAAAAATAGCACCATTTTGCACCTCATCCACTTTTCATAGATGTAACCCCCCTTCCCTTAGTACCCTTTCCCAGGATGGCTAAATGCACAGGTGACAAAGGAAGGGTCCACCCGGGTGTCAACTATCTACAGGCATGTCACTTGGTGCTCCTCTTAGATAGTGTCATGAACTGCCCGAAGTGATTTTACCCAGGCTACGGCCCTGCACAAGTCCATATTTTGCGCTATTGATATGAGATATTTTACAGATTTGTATCACTTCAAGTGTAATATAAATTTACTAAACTGAACCTTCAGCTGAGCATATACTGAGATATTAATTGCATATTTCTTCGTAATTTCTGAAATTACCTTCGACTTCTGTGTATCCGTTGTATTGTATGTATTTCTTCCTTTTTCTTGTGAAACTAAATTTTGTACGGGGAGTGTTCTACTTTTAAAGCACTTTTTTCACAACTGCCTGATAATGTAAATCAAATTACTTTAACTTGCCGGTATACGTAGGCTATTTTTCTCCTTCTTCAAAGAAACAAACGAAAAGAAATGAAATATAATCCTTTAGCATCAAGAGGAAAACTCGAAGTACGTTTGTCTTCATGCACTAACAGCTAGGGTAAGGGACGGATGAAGTGTTTCTGGGCGACTGTAGAAGAATAATTCTAAAGAAAGAATACATCTGTTGACTGGGGCAGGTCTCCATGTCATGTTTTGTAATAAGGAATTGTTACATTATTGTATTTGCATAAACGTAACAGTAAGGGTGTAGCAAGGCGCGCTGGGAGATTTGTGTACCGTTGGGTATGATGGCACAACCTAACAAGGCCACTCTAAGAAAGTTTTCGTTTTAAAAAAACAAGACAAAAGAATGTGAATCTGTTTGTAGCTGAAAAAGTTTTGGCGGACATGACCTTATTTGAGAGCAATAAATCTTCACCACAGATTTTTCCTTTCAAGAGATACCATTACGACAAGTTCAGCGTTTCCAGCTCAAGCCTAAAATCAGAAGTAACCTAATAAGGCCAGCGGGGCGCTGCTTACAACTTTTGTACAGAGCTGTATGTACAGGTTCAGTGTAGACAGTTTGTGCGTTCAATCTGAGCCTATCTTAGCGTGCAAGTGCATGAAAAACAGGTTCACGCGCATTAGCAAGGGAGTTTGCTATGCGCGTGCTGCATCAAAAATTGACGCACTGATTGTGACAGCAGTTTTGACGCGCTTTGTTGACTGTATCGATGCACGACATTCGAAAGTGGCCTTATTAGGTCATGTCACTATACGGGCATAAGTATACTACGAGCGCCCTCGAAGTCTACCTCGTACGTACAGTGTGTTTCATTGTTTGCCCTCTAAAATGACGTCGCGTAACGTCAATACATAAGGGTTATAGTCCTATTAGAGGCTTTGGTGTATGGGGAGCCATTTCACAAGGGGAAGGTGTTTGCTCTAAAACTTTCCGCCATAGCACACAAGTATGACATGAATTCTTCCCTGGAAAAACGACGCCTTTAGCCCTGAAATCGACACGTTTGTTCGGGAAGAGGCTGTCAATCTTCTTATCTTCTTATTATTACAGTTTGCGAAAAAATGCTTTTTTTATGGCGTAACCTCTCAGCAGAAAATGGAAGAACAAACTCTCTCCGATATAGGGTATGAGTCAGTCACTTGTCCCAAACCAGCTTTTAGTGTCTAGATCATGTAAGAAATATACTGTGTACTTAATCCAGTGCAAAGTTAAAAGGGCAACACTAATGCAGAGGTCAGGACGCTTTCTAAAAACAAAACATTGTCCCGAGGAAGGGGGAACCAAGTAGAGACACTTTTGTTTTTACCGATGGCGTCGCCATTTTGTTTGGAAATGGGTACTGTCGTCCTTTTGGGAAAGTAGAAAGCATGTGGCCTAGTTGACTTTTATACTCTTTGTCATTTGTACGGTGGTATTATTTACGTATCTCTGTCTTTAAAATTTTAGGACATGAACGAACCTGCCAATTTTGTTCATGGGTCAGTCACTGGTTGTACCAATAACAAGTGGGACTATCCACCCTATCACCCAAGTAAGTAAACATACATGCAATGAGTTTCGTCACTGAACTGTTGTATAATCTCAAAGCTAAAGATTGCAAACAATTTTACATAGCCTATTTTCACTTTGTATTATAGTTCTTTCATGTCCGTACGGAACTGTACGTTTCACTTCCCAGAGAGGGCGGTGATTTTTGTCCGACTCTAGACCTTATTTAAATGTCCAATTTTCCTCCCGACTGAGACAAAATATCTGCCCGATTTAGTCAGGCTTCTGACATTTTTTTTGGAGGGGGGGAGGCGGCCACCCCCAGCACCCCGGCCCGTACGGCCATGAGTTCTTTTATCAAAGCGTACTCGAAGGATGATATGTTAAGGAATACATGAATGTATCGAACTTCAGTAGTGCTAATTTTGATCCTTCAAACCGAGGGCGGCGATTTGTGTTGGACATTGGGGGCACGTGTGTCGGAAACATCAAAATGATCTATAAGTATATGTATAAATATACGTACATGTATTTACCTACATGTACTTAACCGTATTTGGAAATGTATATGTGTGTGCTTAAATGATGCTGGTAACGAAATGTGCTCATTAGCGGCGCCGACCACCGAAGGAGCACAAATCTTTCCTTTCCGTAGTCGCAAATAGCTTCGAGTGTGCGGTCTGAAGTAAATGAAACTTGCAGTTCTGAATCCAACAGCCGATTAATTTAATTGGTTGATAGGAAGAAACGGAGATAACAAGAAGAAAGTCTGCTGAATGAAACTCGCAGGACTGCATGGGGATATCCCAACGAAAAGCATTATTTTGAAGACCCTGAATAAGCAGTTGAATATATTTGTGCCTGTGTGCGTCTAAGAGTGTCTCAGTAACAACCATGAATGTATGCTGCAATAGATGCGCGCGAGTCGCCCCGAAAATTTTTCCTTGTATTATCGATAAGGCTACATACTATGGTCGTTGACAAAAAATTAAATGAGGGTGAAAAAGGATTCCGTCCCCCTCACCCAAAATATTAGGGATCATGCCTTACGGGTTTTTAGGTAACATAGGCAAATACTGCGGCTTTTGCCAAAATACTAAAGGTTCTCCGTCCTCCCTAACCCAATTATTGGAGAGGGCTATGATTCACACACACCAGTTTTAACAAATATTATTCAGTCATTGCAGTTTACCATCCCTAAGGGAAGATTGATATTCCCAACCAAATTATGAAAGAAAGATATATACTTAGTCTATGTGTGTCTACGAATGTCTTCTAAATTACCGAACATGTAATATGATGAGTGTGCGAGCTGCGAAGCGAGTCCGGAAAAATCGTTTTGCATGATCTTTGAGTTACCAGAAAGTCTAATACTGAAACTAATGTCAACAAATATGACGGTTTTTACCAAAATATCAGAGACATTCTGTCCCCCTCAAGCAAGTTATTTGAGGGGATTATGTCTCACACTCACAATATCAGCACAGTAGTATGGTCGTTGACCAAACATTGTGGGGGCGAGGACGGAAGGTGGTCCGTCCTCCAGCCAAACTATTATGAGGGATCATGCCCCCCATCCTCACGCTTTCGCCTCTCTTGCTTCGAACGGTATGATCATGAAATGGCTTGGATCCAGAAGTTTCAAACGTGAACTTTTATGTAAAATGTGATTCTTTCACTTATTTGTTTTTATTTATCTCTTTGCTTTTTTTCTTGAAGAAATATGGGGAGCAACAATGGCAGACAAAACTGTATGCATGAATGCAATACAGAACTGGGACGAAACCACCGAAACTACCCACTACAACATGCATAACTTGTATGGATGGAGCCAGAGCGAACCAACTTTACAGTAAGCAGATTGATGTCCATATAATGATTATGACCAATTTCACAGAGGCGGGTGGTAAGGATTTCAAAGGGGGGGGGGTGGAGGGACATGCGGAAATGTTGGGGCAAAAAGTTGTAAGTGCATATTGCTTCTGTAAACCGTGTGCCTTTGTACATACTTGGACGGGGGTTTGGGGAAAATGGGGGCAAAGGCATAAACGGGGCGATAAATCCCCCATGCCCATTGCAATGGTGGCGGAAACGGGAAGGTTTGGGCTAATTAAGCAGCTGAACGGTATATGTAAGACGTATCGGCTGAGTGGTTGTCCCCCTTCTTTATGTAAACGATTGCACCGTTAAGGCGAGATCGATTGTTATTAAATAATCTGAAAGTTCAAGAGGCTTTGTAAAAGAGGAACGGATGGGGGATAAAGTCGTTTTGTATTTACTATCGTTTTGATGCACTTTTTGAAAATCAACTAGCGAATATAAACTGAACGTATTTGCTATTAGCATTCACAATCTGATTTAAGGGAATTCCTCTCCTTCCTTTTACAGAGCTACTCGGGCAGCTACGCGAAAAAGAAGCATGGTAATTACTCGGTCAACTTATGCTGGGAGCGGTAAGCACAATGGACACTGGTTAGGAGACAACGCTTCTGTTTGGCCGCATGTTCATAAATCTATCATAGGTGAGAAAAAACAATTATTTTTGCCCTTTTCAATAGGCGTTAAGAATATTTTCTATAGGAGGATGTTTTTGGCCGAGTATAACTTTATTGCCTAGGAAGATAGCCTGATGGTTTGAAAAAGGAAAACTGCAAGTGAAATAGTTTCCGCCCGAACTCAGGATGGTTGCCCGGGTGGGGGAAAGCCCGTAGCCAAGGAAGCCAGAGAGAAAGGAGACCCCTGAAAAAAAACATCACCTTAGAAGATCAAGAATCACCATTGCCTTAATGCATTTTAGCATATCTCGCCTCATGAAAAAAATATTTCGCCCCTTGAAACTAACTCGCCCCCATCAGTACCTTGCCTGCCTGCGGGCCGGGAGCGGCGGTAGCTGCAGCCCTTGGCTTGTAAGCCTTTGCTTCTTTTTCATACATAGTAGCTTTACATTGACTCACGGAGGTTCCTCTGAACGAGATTTACGTAAAACGCACGAGGAGACGAATTTAAGTGAGGTTGCAAGTATACTTTTTTAGGCAAGTAAATGTGAAACCTTCATGTAGGCTACACTGGATGTTGACCAGCCATTTGGCCAAAATACCACCTCCCTTATTGAACTAAGGGACATTTCGCAGTGGCATATTCGGGTACAGAATTTGCTGTTCTATTCTGCTATTATGCAGGGCTGCTACCAGGTGTGTGTGTGGGGGGGGGGGGGACATGGCTCCCCGTAGGAGAAGGCTGCCCCCTTCCGTTGGACAAATTTTCCAGTTTCATCGGGGAGTGTCCATGGTCACGATAAAGTATGCCATCCCCGATGTACAGATTTTGAGTTTGCTTACAGTGGAGACAAATTCTTCAATAAAATGCAAAATTTTTAAGTTATCTTCAATACAACACCAAATTTAAATTTTCTTTAATAAAAACCCCAAATTTTGAACCTTCCTTCAACAGTTCAAAGAAACCATCAATTCTCAAATTTTCTGCAATAGGAGCCAAAACTTTTCGACGTGCTGTAAAATTTCCGACTCGCTTTGCACCCTCAAAATTTTGCCTTCGCCATCCTTCTGGCTACCCGCCCTCTTCGCCTGGACTTTGGGTTGCTGACACACCGGGTAGCTTGGCCTCCTCGGTGGGCAAATCCAGGCGTCACTCCTGCTTTCGGACAAATTTACAACCTTTTTTCCGAGAAAGGTGCACAGCTAACCAAATGACAGTAGTAAAGTATCCTTATGATCGAACGCGGTCTACTATACTACGTCATAAAATATTCAATTAAAGTGTGATGTCACGATGCCTTAGCTGTCCTTTTCCTATTCGCACGAATCCGAATGAGTTCATTAATTTTCCTTTTGACCCACCTGCTTTCATTTTTCATATTTTTTATGGAACTAATTTACAAATTTTTAAATATATTGTAAATTTTGTCTACAGGGATGCTGGAATTTAATCTGTTTGGTGTTCCCTTTGTAAGTACCCCGTCATTCTCTTGATCAATAGATTTTGCCCTTTGATGGTTTTGTCTAAAAAGCACTCTTGGACACTTTATGTTTTCAACAGAGTATTTCTTTTGGTGATTGCTATCACTTTATTTATACAAATAATGTAATGTTCAATCTAAAATTGAAATAATGAAATTCCTACTGTACATTCTAAATCAGGCGCAAAGCTACGAGGGAGGGCTGGGCAGAGGGGGGTTGCGGGAGTTACAACCACAATGATGTGCGAAAGAAGAATGATGCTTACGAATTATTTGTTTCATGGGGAAATAATCCGATAAGACCCCCGCCGGGCACGTGCTATTTTCCTTACTTACGAACACCACTCTGCTGTAAGTGTTGTCAGATGCTGCCCCTGGAAAGAAATCCTGACCACGTGCTTGTTCTGTACCCTACTCAGTAATGAGCAATTATTCAACTGTCACTGCAGGATAACGTCAAAACACAACACGAAACGCTGAATTTGAAATCCTAAGCAGCATTGAAATGCAACCTGACCTAAAAATGTAGAATAAAATATGTTGCTAGATAATCTTCAATATCAGCAATTGCTACAACCAAGTGGTTACTAAGTTTGTTTTAGGTAAAGGATACTGCAATTACTAACATCACTAACATTATTACGTTTCATTCTCTAAATTAGATTGGAGCTGATATCTGTGGATTCTTTGTAGACACGACGGAAAAATTGTGTCGGAGATGGTCCCAACTCGGGAATTTCTACAGTTTTGCTCGCAACCACAATGGGCTAGATTACCGCGTAAGACAAATATGTTATTACGTATCGTAGCCTTTAATTTTGTTTTCAATTTAGTTAGAAAAACAATGCAGAAACTTAAGAAGATCTCATTCAGAAGATGTTAACATGAAAAATCGTCTGTAACTTCCTACATCTCTAGATTTAGCTGATATGTATGCCATGTAAAATGTCAACCTTTACTTTAAAAAAATCCACGTACTTAAAACGAGGCAGGTGGCTTTTGAAAACATCGCCATACTGTTTTCTTATAGTCAGTCTTTGATCGAAGACCACGTATGGTCTTGCCCACCCATTACGACAATTTAGAACCTTTTTATCATTTATTGGTTTTTTCACAATCTTCAAAACTTTTCCCTCGCCAACTTTTCGTTCAACCTTTTTGAGTGACTATAATTTACGAATCAGTGCAATTTTGATGAAAACCACAGTGTTTGCATACTAATTATACCATAGTACTTACATAAGCCTACATTCTCGTTAAGACCTTCCTACCAACCCATGACCTTAGGCAAAGTACTGATGGGGAACAAAATGGCTTCCAGGGAAGGTAAATATTTTCGAAGGGTGGGGAACAGGGGACGAGATATTTTCAAATGTATTAAGGGATTGATTATTTAAAATGTATTAAGTGATTGATTATTTAAAACTTTCTGAGGTGAAAATTCTACTGGGAGACCCCGTCCCTGTTCTCCTTTGCTACGGGCCTGTACCAACCTATTAAGAATTTCTTTTTCTCTGTCAGGATCAAGATCCGGCTGCATTTGGCGAGGCTTTTGCCGTCGAGATGAGAAATCTGTTTGCCATCCGATACACCCTCCTCCCGTACTTATACACTCTACACTATAAGGCTACAGCTCACGGTCACACCGTCATAAGATCCCTCATGCACGAGTAAGCTAATTGTTTTTTAATTTGTCGAAGGAACATTTCCATTCTATATATTATGGTAAGATCATTTAAGTTGTCTAATACTTCATACGACAGCTTTGGTAATTGTAGGGAAGGACAAATTTTTCTGAATGTCCGAAAATTTTTCTAGTTGAACCAGAAAGATGGTTGAACTAATTCTGAAGTCCAAGCCCGGTCACGTGCCGCCATCCCAACTTCAAGTAAGTAGTTACTTCATTCGATTTCAATGCATGATAGTCTTCGCAACCATACAATGAGTTCAAACGGTTGTGTGGCAGACGTTATGCATTTACAATGGAATTTTCTCAAATCTCTTACAGTCAGCTAGTCAGCTGATACAGGAAAAAGTGACTTAATATAGACTAACTTTATCACCATTTCAACAATTTCATTTAGCCACCTCGCCCAAAGATCCATCCGTAAATTCCATTTTTTGTTTTTCATTCACAGATTTGCGTCTGATTCCAACACATGGGGTATTGATCGACAGTTTCTATGGGGACCTGGATTCATGATCACACCAGTGTTAGAAGAGGTATCTATACTTGCTGAAAATAAAAGCTTTAGCAATACAAACATCATATTTACTTGATACTTTATGAGGAGCTTATCTCATTTTGTCTTGTGCTATGATCCCACTCATTTCACGTAAACGTATCCTTAAGGGGGAGAGGGAGGGACAGGTCTTCACATTTTTCGCTGGAGGCGAACCGAAGATTCAACAGTTACCGGGAGCAATACAAAGAGAAATGTACCAATTGAACTTCCCATTGTCTGAAAACACTTTGATGTGCAGCATGTGGTCAACATTTGATAAACTCTCAGATATCTCGATTCATAATCACTGAACCATTTTTCTGCCAAAATAAGGATAAGTCACCTTCAGTTTTCCAAAACATTAAAATAACACAGAACAACGTGAGCAAAACAGATGATTATTTTCACTTGATCTTTATTTTGAGTTACTTTTACCTTTTTGAAATGTATGTTGATTGTCGGATCCCTTTGGAGAAACTTGGTGTTTACAAAAGAAAGAATGTAATCAAAGTAAAATATGAGATCGCAAGTCATAATTGAAGTGGATCTTTTGCGAGCTCATGATTTGAGCTTACGAAAAGGTAAAACCTTTCCTTTAAATTTCTGTTTTCAGGATGAAACTTCTGTTGATGCGTATATACCTAAATCTCGTTGGTATGACTGGTACACGGTAAACGAATTTCATCTTCTATTGTCTACATTTGTTCGAACTATTTGCTTGCTGGTCTCTTTATAGTTTAAGCTACATTTGGGGAAATTAAATGTAATCTCTGTGGACGCAGCGCCAGTATTCAGGGTTGAAAAAGCACCGTGATCTGGTGACGAGTGATATGCCCTCCCAGCAGCCAAAATCGCCCTTAGAAATTACTTCTCCTAGATAAATGTCACAAAAATAACTATAGCCAGCCCCACTTGAACAAGAAATAACCCTTGTAAACGTTTTAGGTGGCGGTTGTCTTCTAAAATAGAAAAGAGCCAACCCGTGAAAAACATGGAAAAGGGAAATGGTTGGCAAAGCAGATTTCTTAACTATTTCTTTGAATATTATGGCGGTCATGTTTAAAGGGGCTGTGGCATCCCCAGACTTATTTAGAAATAGCCTTAGTAACTCTGAATACAATTGGTGGCTGTTTTTTGATTGATATACTCTACTAGCACCGATGTGGGTGTTTAGTAATGACTTATACCGTATACAGTCAGCAGAATTCCCAGTTTAGCTGACACAAAGCTGTGAGTGAATGTGGCCTTGAAGAATTGAAACTCAGCGCAGGCTACTGTGACTCTGTCTTTGAGGTGAACTAGACAGGTGTTTTTGTTTAAATTGGAGAAGGGGCTAGAAGTAAACTTAGTAGGGAGGACGTTAAATTTCATGGGGGTGGATTAAAGAGCTTTAGGAAACTTTCGTCTTATTTTCAATCAGTTTAATCTCTTGAGTATATTTTTGTTTGTACATATGTTTATAAACATTGCGTTACACCTGCTTCTTTCATACGAGAGCAGATAACGACAACCCCTGTGGGTCACTTTGCGGTGTAAATGAGAGGGGGAGGGGATTTAGTGACTAATCGGATTATAAGAGTATGATACGACTGCTTGATGATCGCAGTGAGACACTTTTCGGGGCAGCCATGCTAACAAGCACACATACGGTACATGTATGTACAGCTGTAACATTTATGCACGTATAATGTGTATCCCCTATGTTCAACATACGATATCAATCGCTAATACGGTATTTCGGAATCACCTACAGCTGCGCAGGCGTAGTGACCTTTGAAATAAGGTCAAGTGAGGGGTTTTCATTGTTTCAGCAGTGTTTTACATTTCTACCTTCATGGAAATCTCCTTTTCATAAAAAGAACCTTAGTGCATTCCAGAAGCTTTAAAAATGGTTTCAACGGTTAAAAGAAATTTCAGAAATAAAAAGTCTTTCTGAAAACGTGCAAAAATTGAAATATTTTCTAAAATGAATCGAACTTAGTGTCTATTTCAGGACATTTTCTTTAAATACATGGAATTGTGAGCAGACATATGTGGAATGTCTTCTGCATAGCTACCGAAGCGTACGTACTCTTTCTCGCACGTACCTCTAGTGCACGGCATGTACGTACGTATAACTGTTATAAGCGTACTAGTATACGGCAGTTATTAACTATGCAGCCCACATCGATATGCACACATATCATGCAGACTGACTAGCCGTTGTGGGTCGGGTGACGCTAGAGAACTTCATCAAGTATAGCCTACAAGGTTAGTGAAGGGAAATCGTAGATTATTTTCTTTACCATTTTTTTCGAGTGATCATTATCACACACATTTCTTCTATTCTAAACTGGTAGGCCTATAAACGGTAGCGTTTCGAGTTCGGGCATTTTCAGTGTGGCAAACACTAACGTTAACGTTGGACTAAACGTTAGAGCGAAGCTAGTTTAAGTCCCCGTTTTCTCGACTCGCCATTATCAAATTAAATGTGTAGATACTAGATACATCATCATCTTTCATAAATCTCAATAGCCTAGATTTTGTGAGCCTAACTCATGACAACCTTCACTAAACTGCGTCGATAACGTGATCAATCTGAGTACTGCTGTGAGGCTTATGAGTCGAGTATAGCAGCTAGCTACCTGTCTCTGCACAATATAGCTTTGTACGTGCACAATCATACAATTATGTGTACAGTATATATACACTATGCGTATCTCGTACCTACATGTACGTACATGTAATTTTTGAATGTTTACATCCCGCCATCAGCCGAGTGTCTGCGTAGCGGCTCTCATTGGCTGTGTATATGCTCTAGCTACACAGTGACGGTGGCAAAAAGTTCGTCCGTTCCCTGCAGGTTCCCCTCATTTGACCTTTGACCTTCGCTACTTGCGTTCCGAAATACCGTATTATAGTGAAATTGTTAACAAGAGCCATCAAGTCTAAAACATGGAGAATTTTAAAAACGTGTAGTGCTTTGACCTTTTAATATTGATTTATTTCGACAGGGTAAAGAGGTAGACCAGTCTTTGGCTGGTAGCTTTGTAACCCTGGATGCTCCTGAAAGCTACATACCTCTTCACATAAGAGGGGGACATATTTTACCTACACAACAACCAGCCAATTCTACAAAATTCAGGTAAGTGATTTAAAATTGACAATAAATCTAAAACCAAAATGAAAAAAGTCACTACAGAAGATAATCGTAGTGGTAAAAAAACAGAGGACAGCGTGATTATTTTTAACACCGGCTAAAGCAACCATCTAAGAACATTTTCAAAGTAATAAGGATCTACAATAACTTCAAAGTAACCTGCAAAGTTTTGAAACTAAAAATATATTAACACCTTTACAACAGAAGCAACTTGTACGAAAATAGAATATTTTTTAATTTTTCCTGGTATACTTTTGTGGCTACAGGGTATATGACTTAAGTGTTACGTGTATTGTTCAGCCTTTCTTATCCATGCGGCACTTCATAAATCAAAAGTCCTGTCATTAAAAAAGAAGGCCCATTCTTACTATTTGTGTTATTCTTTTCATTTTGGTCGCAGTCGAAACAATCCATTCGGTTTAATCATTGCTCTAAGTGAAGGCTACAGCGCCATTGGCACTCTATTTTGGGATGACGGCGAAAGCGTAGGTAAGACTTCACAATCTTTCATATACATAACTACAGGAAAAGGGGGTGGTAGTTAAGGTTAAAGATGGTTCCAAATGAATGCATTAACTTTTAGAATGGGTGGTTGACTCGTAGACATGATGTTGTTATTATTTGGCCATATGCAGCTTTTTCTAAATTTGCCATCAGTTATACGGTAGAACTATGCATAATTTATCCTTGGCAATGTAGAGTCCTTGAAGTAAAATTAATCTAAATAACACTGGCTGTGTTATTAGTAAATTCTCATAAAGTTCAAGTACAAACAAAAGAAGAAAACTTTGAGCAATCCGAGTCAGTAATATGTAACAGTAATTTCAGTATCAACATCACATGTTATGAAACTGAAACAGTATTTTCTTTGTAGACTTGTTTAATACTTGGATAAAGACACATGTTAAATTTGACATACACTGGACTCATACTTAGACAGAGCATTTCACATCTCACATAATTGTTTCTTATAGTTGACTTCTATACTTGGGTAAAGTATGTAAAGTCTTCAAATACTTGTAATCAACTTAAGATAATTTTTTTACATTGTTTCCTTTATCAAGACACAATCCCGAATCGTGAATACTATGAAATCGAATACATCGTTGCAGAGGTACGTGCTTTCTCAAATGAAACAACAAAAGCCAACATTCATAGTGCATGCTCACTTTTCTATATAAGTTTAAAAGATAAAGTTTATTTAAAGATAAGAAGATAATAACAAGTCTATGAAAATTATTTTTACTACTATTTGAGTCTATCACCGACACACTGCTAGATTAAGGAAAATATGCCTGCTTGGTGGGCAACCCTGTGGGTGAACCGGTTTGATGATGGAACAGACACATCGGTCACTAGTAGTTAATATAGCTATACCTCGTTTATCAGGAGGGTGTGTCACTGCTATCTGTTACCTTGCTAAAACATGTCCCAATAGATTATTCCCTTACACGTTGTAGTTGTAAGTGATACAGATACTTCAAACCTGACCTTATTTTTTCCCCAGAACAATCTTGTAGCATCCATTATGAATAGCTATGGCACTCTCCTGGATAACCACCGCCTCGATACCATCAGTATACATGGTATGGCTAGCCGCCCACCATGGGTGAAACTTAATGGACAACAACTAATGGACCCTCAGTGGACTTATAATGACAATGATAAGGTAGGTAACTCGCCTCCGCTCACAGCTTTGGTCCTTTCTTGAAAAATTGTAGTATAGATGAGAGTTGTATGCTACATTTTTCATTTCACACTTTCTAGAGTATTGAAATATCTTTGTCGTATAATTTTTTCAGTTTAAACGGTCAGAAGGCCTATGATCTTTCGGGGTAAAACACAAAGCCGTTTTCACTTATTGCAACACTGAACTGTTCTCTATAGGTCTTTGAGACACTTCCATATCGCGAAACTACCACAAATTCAAAGACAGTATTTTATGTTGAATGAAAATATTACCCTTCATTTATATTACTTAAATTACTCTCCGAGAATTATTATTCGATAAAGTTGTAAACTAATTCTAACATTGGCCTAATTTTAATGTTTTTCATGAAAGACGTCTTTAAATTTTATTTGAAGAGGCACTGGTTATTATTGTCTCATTTTTTCTACAGATTCTCGGCATAGTCGATTTACAACAGCCAATGACACAGCCGTTTAAACTTTCGTGGAACTGATCACTATGGTGCACATGATGGGTAGAAGTGTAAAATTTGTTTCCTTTGGTACCGTACCGTACAGAAATCATTTCCACATAGAAGAAGAATGGAAATTTATGCTGCTTTTTGTGGTCAATGGATACATTGAAATTCAAATGCATATTTTGAGATCAAAACGAACACTATCGCATAGATCAGCGCTTCTCAACCTTTTTTGGCTCGAGGACCACTTTGACTCTCAGAATTTTTCTGAGGCCCACCTTACAAAAAGTTTATTCTTTTGTCTTTATTTTTTATTTTTTATGGCGGATCTTGCGGCCCACCTGGGAGAGCTTCGCGGCCCACCGGTTGAGAAGCGCTGGCATAGATTAATATTGAAACTGTACTTGTACAACTGTACTTGTACATCACAGACTAGCATAGTGGTACCGCATCCTCCATAAGACACCACTTTGTAATGATGTAACGCTAAACATAGTAAATCGCAATTTGCCATGTTGTAACTGTATTTGCATATATTTCAATTGGTAGTACATAATTTCTGAATGTTGTTTCCACTCAGTGAGCCCAAACATTATGTAAAAATTTGACGCCTCCCTATTCCGACGGTTTCTGATCCCGTACCTGATGTCATCGGTGTGACAAGGCATGTACGCATAGCTTAATTTTCCAGAGTTCAGATATCTATTTTGCTTACGAAAGACAACCGAACGGTAGTGTACTAAGGAGAGCTGGCACCCTTCTTTTGTCACCCTGGGAGGGGATCCGTCCCAAGGGATCTACGAAGAGGTGAACTCCTCCCTTTTAAGAATTTTTCATTCAAGGTCTCTTAGATGCAAAATTGTGCTGTCTTAATTTAACCGAATCTTTAAACTGACCATATGATGAAGGATTCCCATTGTTTAGAGCAAGTGTCTTATATTGTTGGGTTGGGACAAACAAATTTTTGTTTACTTATTGGTTCAGATGCGAAATTGACATAATCTTTAGCAAGGCTTTAACATTACTTGAAATTATCATTACTGAGTGATGTTGTTAAGCTGTGGCATTACAACAACCAGACTAGAACCGAGGCGCACCACACGCCCCACTGGTACGTCATTGTAACCACACAAATCTGTCATTTGGGTCATTTTATGCAGGATCATCGTCTGTTGCAATTAGCAGTACTATGCAAGGGATCTTACAACGAAGTCAAATTTTACAATAGAAACTAACAACAACGTTTTTAATAGCCTATCAGTCTTTCCTTTTCCTTCTTATTTGTTCCAATTAACATACTTATATAACTGGCATATTGCAAGCTTGAAAAATATTTAATAAAGTAGTGTGAAGTAGTGAGTGCACACAAGACGTATATCAGAATGGTATGAAATTAAAAGAAGTTGACTCTGGACCGTCGAGAGGGCAGAAAAGTGGGTCGAATGTCTCAGGCCCGTCGTCATTAAGGCATTGATAATGTTTTAATATATTGCACAGTCCCGTCTTTTAAAACATTCCCGGGCCTGCGCTCTCGACGTCACAGAGTTTTTTAAAACATCTTCATGCATCATCTACAGACTTAATGATACACTATTTTACCGATAACTGTTTGTTTTCCTTTACCGGATACAAGACAAGTAGGCTATCTTTTCAACACGGAGGATAAATATTAACGCAGTACAGGCTATTACCTTTGAAATGTACTTTGAAGAGGGTCTTTTATAGTTTTCATGTATGTCCATTGAAAGACTTGTATCATAAATGAAAGCTCCTAGTTTATTTCTGAAATATACATATAATATACGTTTTATGCACTAATGAGAAACGGCGAATAAAGAAATACACCACGGCGATTTTTTGTGCGTGTTTCAATGATGATTTTGAACAACTTGTACCACCAAGTAAAAACTGCTGTTATTTTCAGTGTTGTAGTTGATGCCTCCGTCAACAATTGGACGCTTTACTTCTCTGAAGGAGAGACCGATGCCGTGCCCTTCGACATCGAAACCACTATGATTTAACCATATGCTGATACGATTTACTATGCCACAGACATACGCCTATCATGTCAGTTTGTGTTGCCGCCTAGTAAATAACTTGATGGCATGGCTTAAGAAAAACTTGGTGACATACATGCCGAACTATATTCACAAATAACAATGATTCTTAGATACGAATACCTGACTTATTTCATGGCATCCTTGAGAACGGAAATTTTTGAGTGGGTCAATTGATATATGTCACTTCTTTTCAAGGGTTTCTAAGTTTGCACCTAAAGCTGAGTCGCCAGACATTTCGATGGGGAGGTGAGGTGGGTAGATGGAATGTTGTACATAACAGAGAGGTTTAGATAGCATGTAGGACTTGCCCATTCACAAAGCCCTGGAAATGTAGGCAGGGCCGTAGCTAGGGTCATATATTTGGGGGGGGGGTGGTGGGAAGGTCCCAAATTCCGACTGGATGGATATTTTTTCCAACTGAATGGTGGGGCGTGAATTGCACCATTTTTATGGGCCCTGCGTTTACATACAGCAGTGGGGATCCTTCCTTTATTACTACATAAAGGTGCCGTCGTTGGGAGGGGTCTAAGGGGAGGGGTTGGCCCCTCCCCTTTGAAAATTTTTTGTTAATTTAAGGTTGCTTAGATGCCAAATGGAGCTATCGTTGGGATATTTTTGGAGCTGATCATATATGGCTAGAAAATGTCCATAATTAAATGAATTCTAATTTTTACGACTGGTTTGATTCTTTTTCCAAATGAAAGGCGGCCCGTAAATTGCATTTTCGTTTTTATGGGCGTTACTTTTGTATGATACAGCAGTGGAGATCCTTCCTTTGTCACTTCATAAAGGTGCCGTCCTGGGGGAGTGTCCCCCTCCCTTTGAGAAATTTTTGTTAAGGTAGAGTTGCTTAGATGCAAAATGGTGCTATCTTGGGATGCTTGATCATATATGGCTGGAAAATGTTCATAATTTAGTGAATACTAACATTTGGTTAGGTGAAAGAAGAAAGTATGTTGTCTACGAGAAGAATACGTTGTCAACAAACCTCCTGAACCCCCCCTTTTGACTACTTTAATGCCTTCTATTCTGTCATCTAATGCTAGCATATACCTGTATAGGCCTCCTGGAAGCTCTGGATCTATTATATAAAATGGGGCAATGACATAATGGTTATTACCTGGCATCTAAATAATAATATAGAGTATGACGCCAAGCACTTTACATCTATCGTATTTTTACTAATTTTGAACGAAAATCCAGACGAACAGCTTCCAGCAATGGGGAATGGGCGGGAGGGAGAGTATTGGAGCAGAAAAATGATACTAGACCTCCCAGACAGGTATAGCAAAAGGGGTTTAGAACTAACAAGCGCGTTTTCAGAATGCAAACCTAGTTTATGCTATAAAAGTTCACTGGTACGTTGTGCTTATAACGTTCACAAGTGATACAACGTGGATTGTGAGGATTGCACGCGAAGCGCGCCGAAATTTGGGGGTTTACTTCAATGCCAAAATGAAAAACCTGCACGCAGGCTCAGCCAGGGGTGGTGCTTTGATTTGCCGACAGGGGGGGGGGAAGCGCCCTGACTGGGGGCCAGCTACTCTAAGTCCCGACAGATGCAATGGGTTGCCGAATTCAAAATATAAGGCGCGCGAAGCGCGCCGAAAAAATTGGGGCTATATTGAATTTTCATTAAGGAAAGCTGAAAAAGTTTGGGCTTTTATTGAAGAATCTGGACAGAACCAAGAAATTTGTTCGGTTGACTGCATGGTCGTCGTCGGGGATTACATTCTTCATCTTACCCATTAAGGATCTCCTACGAAACTGAAAGATCTTTTTCTTACAAAATATGTTTGCCACGATGGCGAGGCTAAAGAAAGAATCTTCCAAAAGTTAGGAAAAAGAGGAAAGAACTTCGCAACGATGCATTTTCGTGTTTCTCTAGAATCACGCCTACACGGAAGAACAACATTTGTGGAAACGTTGAAATCCAATATGTTTGAAACGGGGGCGTTACCACTAGATAGAAGTATAGATGAAAGCGCGCGTAGCGCGCGAAATTTTTTTGAAGTTATAGAAAGAATCGTTACAGAACTTACTGGCTACGGGCCTGATAAATAGACGTTTGGAATATTTTCTGAGTATATCTATGTCTTCACCAATATTAGTCTATATAAAATTTTGCGCAATTTTGTGGGGCTCGGAAAAATTTGGGGAGGGAGGCTAAAGCGCCCTAGCTCCCATATAGAACTGTTTCTGGTATAATTACCTTCATAATGTTCACGAGATTGATTGTAAATCGTGACGCATGCGCGCGAAGCGCGCCCAAATTTTCATTAAAAAAGATTTCCACAATAAAACCTGCATTTAGAATCTGCATCGAAATACTTTCAATTGCCTAACAAACCAACATGCCACTCAAAAACCCAGTCTTTTACCTGGTAATTTGTAAACAGCTTTCAACTGCTGTTGTGCTTCTCCGAAAGTTGCTATTGGAAGATAATGATATTAAGAGCAACACTGAGGTAAGGTTGAAGCGCGCGGAGCGCGCAAAAATTTTGAGAGATTGAGAAGAATTTGCGAAAAAAGGACAGCTTTGATTTGATCTTACGTGAGCAAAATAACGTTTGGTATTATTGTAGATATTTCAATGGAACTTTTCACTTTCTCCACATGGCACAAGTAACACACTCAGCAGGCAAAATACAAGCACTTTTACTATTTCTAATGAGATACTGAACTAAAAATTTGGAGAGGAAAGGTTGGGAAAGGGAGGCTGAATGACAAGTCAAGGTTTCCAAGATATTCATAAAATATTTGTTAAAGCAAAATCACCACATGCCATTACAAAATCATGCCAGCTCCGAGTAGACAATAATGAATCCGAGTTCGGTTTGAGGAAAACGCCTTTGTGGAGGTATCAGGATCTTAGAGTCTCTGGTGTGGTGCCAATTGGCTACGCCTCAATGACGATCCTGGAGAACACTACCTATGAAATACAAATTAAACATCCATATTACAAAATGAGCCTTTGAGGTGTTCCAAATGAAACTGCATGCGAGTTTATTCTATAAACAGGCAAACAAAACGTGTGACGTTTACGCCTTTTGAACGGGAAATCGGACTATCATAACAAAAAGTCCCGAATAATTTTATCAGCTATGTCAGTGGTGTCGGCAGACATTTGAAGCATAGAGCATGGTGTGTCAACTTCCGAAGGTCAAACACCCTTTTGGGTAGCACTATACTTCCTCTCGAAACGAAAGGTTGAAGAATCGTATGCACGATATGACATCTGCATCACAAGGTCCATGAGGCAAACATTTGAAGTCTGTAAGTGTTTTCAAGGTTGTCAACATTTCCACCGACCATTTCTCCAGTATACAAGCGCTAAGGTTCTATTATACTTCTACTACGTACAATCGGTTTGCCAAATAGGCATTCTAGTGGACAGACCTAACGTCTCATATCAGAGATTACCCAATCAACCACATTGATCAAAACAATCTCTCCACCATTAAGACTTTATTTTAGGTCAAAGGGTACTCCAAAGGCAAATAAAATAAACTGATAGAAGCATTTACCTGTGGTACGACACTGATAGAAAAGTTATGTTGGTCAGTGGAGTTAGATGAGTTGGATGAGGTTTCAAGGCTCAGTTTATATGTTGGTCAGTGGAGGATACACATCATAGTTGTGCTCTTTTTTCACAATACCAGTTTCCAACATCGTGATATAAGATGTCTTCCTCTTCTGAGCTGTATGAAGATGAGGATGGCTTAAAAGACGAGAAAAACGGCAAACGGAGTAACACTCTCTCTGTCTTAGTTGCTGTCATTATTACTGCTATCGTGGTCGCAGCTGTCTGTGTCTCAACAACTTACTACCTCCATCCCGATTACGTAAACCCAAACGACCCCCCAATGCCTATTCATGACTGTCCGACTGAGGAACCAAAGTCATCAACAGAGCATTCCTTGGTCACTCCCAGACCAACAGAACCACCCAACCCCGAAAACAATCGGTTCGACTGTGGTCCAGACCGTGATGGTATAGATCAAGCAACATGTGAGAGCAGAGGTTGCACCTGGAGCCCGGCGACAACTTCGGGACCTCCGAGCTGCTTTTATCCTGAGGGTTATGGTACTTATGATATGAACACGTTTTTTACAGAGCCCTGGGGATATCGTGCAGAATTACAAAGGAGAGTTTCTACTCCGAATCATTTTTCGGAAGGAATCGACACTCTTTGGCTTGACGTTGAACTGCAAACCAAATCTCGACTCCATTTTAAGGTAAGAAGGGGATACAATTGTACTAGCTGACAGTGGCCACTGGATTCCTTCGCTAAAATTAGGACAACGACAATATATATGTCCAAAATCGAAAAGTACATGTTTAAAATGAAAACTTTAATTCGATTGATACCATATTTGTTCCGTGAAAATTGCTCCGCCGGATGGTGCACACTCCAAGTCCTGTTTCATATTCAGTGTTTTCATCTCTCTAAAAGATAAAAATGTATGTCTTTGACATCATGAGGGATAATTGCAGGCTGGGAAACAAGTAAAATTCACTTCAAGGTTCACAAGTTAGTGGGATACGAGTATGTAGATGTCCTTAGTGCTATAACTCGAATATGTCGAAAACTACTACTTAGCT
This sequence comes from Holothuria leucospilota, assembly GCA_029531755.1. Lineage (NCBI taxonomy): Eukaryota > Metazoa > Echinodermata > Holothuroidea > Aspidochirotida > Holothuriidae > Holothuria > Holothuria leucospilota. The sequence continues at coordinate 26,820,700 of CM055974.1, forward strand.
AAAAATATTGTTTAACCATTGTTTTTGCAGTAGCATGTTTGAGCAGATTTTAAGTCATTGTTCAAAGTAACTGTAAAATAGTAGCAGTGCAGTCTACTACACGATTCTTTCCTGGCATATAGTAATCCATAACTCTGCTACATGTTGCTCTTAGAGTAATGCTGCCTTAACGAGATCGACTGTATGTCACTTAGGCGTTTCACTTGTACCTCGACGAAAGGGTACGGAAAAAGCTTCAGTGAAACGCATGACTTCAGGAAACGTTTCACTCTGTGCTCCACCAGTCAGTACTTTATACTAAGCTGCCAATACCTTTATAGGCCTTGCAAGGTTAAATGTTCAGGGTATATTTTCGGGGGAATTTAACTATCTTTAGATCTAAAGACACCTTCCTGCAAGTAACTTTTAGAAAACTTCATAAAGGTGTATTTTTTAATTTCCTCCTTCAAGATTTACGATCCCAACGAACAACGTTTTGAGGTTCCGAACGATTTACCGGGAACCCCTGCAAGTGCGGCTGAGACAAGGCTGTACTCTGTAGCTTTCAACGGACGACCTTTCTCCTTTCAGGTGACAAGAATTGATACTGGGAATGTTGTGTAAGTAGTTATTGTTTAGAATATTTCTATACTAAACTAAACCTTGCGGTCCACCTTAATAAAGAATGTTTGGTATCTATTTACACTCTCTTCTCCTGCAAAGGCCATTAATTGGCCATTTTCGTATACCTCATTTGAACTGACCACATAGAGATGTAATTACCGAACTATTAAAAAGTGACAGAAATAAGGTTTCGCCTTTAGGTAACAGACTAACTGGAGGAGCGGAAAGTCCTTTGGTTCACTTCATTGTTACGATAAAGGGGGGCGGCGACAGTCCCATGGGTGGGGGTGGGGGTGGGGGCTCAGGAAGCATTACGCAAGCTAGATGTAGATAGGATAAGGCCAGTGACTGGTGGTGAATTACTCCTTATTAGAATTTTGCTCTATGAAATTGAAAAGTGATGTGGAATTTGAAGACGTATATACACGAACAAGCTCCACCATGAAGTGCGTCTTTCATATTGTTAATCAATGATTGAAGGTAAAACCAATTAGGGGATACCTAGAAGGCTTAAGTCGATCACGTGTGCATGATGCACATAACTATTCAACTAATTACTCTAAATGAACACACATTTAACTGGTGGTGAGTTGTCCTATTCACTGCACAGCAACTCACTTTGGGTGATGATGTAAGCATTTTTTATTGAATTAGTACACGAATGCAGTACTGCAGTATCAACATGTAAGCACCACCTAAATACTTCCATGGTATCATTGCGGATCTAGTATTTAGTAAAAAGTACGCATGCGCAGACCTTCACATTTGTATCTCATCTCACATCAAAATCCATCTGAACCTGCAAGGACGACAGACGAAACAGTGTTCATTAGGCATTATTGCTATATGTCGCAACAAACAGCCACATGCATAACCTAAATTTGCATCACGTTTGCATGAAAAACATGTTTTATCCTTTACCGGCCGTTCCCATTCTACAACTTTTTTCCGATTTTTACACACTTAATTATCTTTTGGGGGTACTGTTATCCACTCTTATATTAGTGAAGTCTTCTGTTTAGTGATATTGAAATCGATCCACAACACACTAAAATTTCATCGATGCTACATAAATGTGGAAATACTGTCTTGGTTTCGTAATCAAATGTCGCAGACTCTATTTTGAAGTATGGACAAGATGCTAGTAAAAAGTAAAGTTTGATCAGGGAGTTGTTCCGTAACAACTCCCTGGTTTGATACACAGATGTTTCCATGTCGACTTGGCCAAGTCTCTTATAGTGTCCTCTGTTTTCTCTGCATAGTCGTGTGTACTGTGTCGACGACTATGCAGAAAGAACAGAGGACACCACGAGAGATTTGGCCAAGTCCAGTTTAGTCAATGGTGTAACAAAGCAGTGTGAATTCCGGTAAGCAGTTGTAACAATAGACCGTTTTCTAACACCTGACTTGAGCAAGGGGGAAGGAATGAATAACAGTACCCGAGCCGTAAAACCTCATCTAGCTCTAACAAGACGTGAAAACCCGAAGCACGAGGTAAGCTTTTCTGGGGTAGGCGAGGGGTCAAACTACTGTTTGCCCTTGCAGCATTTTTGGGGCCGAGGTTCGGTTTATTGCGATTACAATTTTTATTGTAAGTAGGGATATGCTAGTAAAAGGATATTTACTACGAGTACACTGTTTACCTTGAAATGTTTTTACTCTTACTTTGTTGTCACTTCCTGTATTTGCTGAAGTATAATTTGTATTGTGTTGTGCTTTTCGTAGAGGGTGTGGGGCGCAAGGACCGCCTCTGGCGTCACAAGTTGCAGCTTTTTCACTGCCTCGAAAAGTTGGGCAGAAACAGTATGGTTTAAGAAATAAGATAATTGTATGAAGTTTGTTATATTTCGCCGCTACATCTGCAAGGATGAAAGATTCCGTTGGAATTATTAAATAGTTATTCCTTGGAGATAAATGCCCTATAGATGAACATTTTCGGCTCTTCAGTGAGTCTGTTGTGTGGAACAATAAAATCTGATTTCTTAACAGACGGTACTCCATTACAGCCGTTAACACGAATTTCATGACATCTAACTGGCCAGTCAGATAAGTGTAAATACAAGTAAAGTTTATCAGGGTACTAACCCAAGAAGTTGCTAGCAAACATTTATGATCGTAGTTCACCCGTGTCCATCTATGTCCTGAAAGACGTGTTTGCTTGTTTACTACAAACACAATTTGGACGAGCAAAGCAAACATTGGAGTCTTCTGTTACTTAAGCTTTAGTTGCAAACTCCAAGTGATTTGAAGAGGTTTTCCAACAGGTAGATTTCAAGCGAAGGCTTTCAATCAGCTGATTAGATAAACTGGTCGTCATTTGATAAATTTAAATACACGATTGAATAAGCTTGTCTTCTTTACTGAAACTTGTCACCGGTGACTGTAAATTGTTATTTTTACTACGTGTTTCATTATTCGATCACTGAAAATAGAAAGTATTTTAATATTTTTATTTAATAGTATATTTTTCATGTTACTTAAGTTTCAAACCATTAGTTCATCAAATATAAAGTTAGCACAAGAAACAGAGTCCAAAGGCAGTTCTTGGTAAATGAGTGTCAAATAATTTGTAAACTGATTAGAAACATGATAGGAAATTTCATAGTAACTTCTTTTCACCCCATTCCTAATAATTTTAAGTCAAAACAAAGACTTTGAATTTACAGAAACACAAGCATTTAACTACTTTGATAGTTGCTATTTTTATTCAAAATATGCGATGTAAATTCGATACATTGGTTGATTTTTTAATTGACAACTAGAGGTTACTTTTTAAAGTTGTGGACACACTCTCCAGTTCGTAATGAATTCTACTCTGGAGATGCTTAACTCCCACAACTTTTGCCATGATGACCTGTGATCTCGCGGAAGTGGACGTGATAGAGGCCTATTATAGCTTTGAACCTAACAAACAATTGCACCCTTTGCTAGACGATCTTTACTGCGGTTATTACAAGAGTTAACATTTAGTGTTAACATTTCACTCGTTGCACGGATACTTCAGGGCCACAAAATATCCTTTTCATACAAAATTCTGCACATTTATTTCACTATCAGTTGAAATGTGCTTAAATAACTTTAGGCTTCGAGATGATGGTGTGCGAAATGAACAGGATGTAAGTTAAAAAGCACTTCTTGCTAAATCAATGAGCAAATGGCAACGGTAGTTAGAAATTTGTGACATCTGTATCCTTTACTTTCTTTTCAATTAACCATAAATTTATTGATTCGTTCCTTAGATTATTTCTTCACTAGTGTAGTATTATTGGCATACTTTTAAATCTCCGATACAGATTTGATACGTCTGTAGGTGCATTGGTATTTGAAGACCAATTTTTACAGCTATCAACGAAGCTCTCCTCTCACAATGTTTATGGTTTCGGGGAACACGAGCACGAAAGTTTCCGTCATGATATGAACTGGAAAAGATGGGGTAGCTTTTCACGTGACCAACCTCCAAGTGTAAGTTATCTGTACTAATGTCCCATCGTCCCTCAGGATCTAAAATGTTAACTAACAATGTTAAGGACCTTATAAAATTTAATACCACTTCTCTCTTAAAAATATCACTTTTATTCAGAAAAAAAGTAAAAAGATAGTGATTCGTTTCAAATTCATGATAAGTTGAAGATCGTCATAAAGTTTAAATATTGGAAGACATACGGTACGCCTTATGTAGTGTTTTGTAGAGTAAGCCTTTGTCACCTGATTGTTAGGTCAAAGTCATGGTTATTCATCTTACTCCCTTACAGCCTGAAGCCAATCTGTATGGTACGCATCCATTTTACATGTGTCTAGAAGATGATTCCAATGCACATGGAGTGTTTCTGAACAACGCGAACGGACAAGGTATGGATATCATATAGGCATGTAGCAAGAAAAGCTACTGAAGGGGTGGGAGAGCTTGAAGGGACAGAGAGAGCTTCCAGGGGGTATATTTCTGGTGGGGCAGATATAAAAAAATGCTTTAAAGCAATACGGGCTTGACCTAACTTAGCGTAAAGGACAAAGGATACTCAGGCTAGACCAGGTTCCGGTAATATGTTGTATGGAAGAATCAGTCCGTCAAAAAGATGGATACATGACACGCCTTAAATATTCAACTTCGTGTTGTAAATTGAATTATGACACGACGAAGTTATTTATGTAGTGTTGTAAATCAAATTACGACTCGGTGCAATTTTCTAAGGTCTTGTTGTAAATTTAAGCATACGACTGCACGAAGCAATATTTAAGTTCTTTGTAATTAGAATTACCACACGACTCAGTACTTGAGATCATGTTGGAAATAGAATTACGACACGACGCAAGTGTTAACGGCGGGTTACAAATAGAATTATGACACGATTCAATTATTTACGTCGTGATGTATGTAGAATTACGACAAGACCGAACAGTTTGTTTGACAATGTCATGTTGTAAACGGATCAATCACAATCCCGCTTAAAAATAATGTGCCACATGAACCTGCATGCCTGACGATGATAAGGTTTTCCATACTCTCCGTTTCCAGACGTGGCTCTACAACCCACACCAGCATTGACCTTCAGACATATTGGTGGCGTGCTTGATTTTTACATGTTTTTCGGACCCACACCTGAAGATGTTGTTGCACAGTATACAGAGGTAAGAAAAAAGAATAACGCCGTGAAATAAAACGACAGTTTACCTACGACCACGTCGTTGACAAAATTATTTCCATCACTTACGAAAGAAAAGCAGTAGCGACCATTTCGTTAGAGTTTTGAAATACTTTTTCCCCCTGGGTCATATTCTTACCTCTGTTGCTATATATACTGACATACTAAGTACAAACCTAACTTCCTTAATGGAATTTACTGTAACTGATCTGAGTAAGTTCGCATTGACAGATATTTGTGCTGAAAGGGTTACAGGAATATTGTTCTGGACTATGTGTTCCTCATTTTATGACGATTTAAGCGTATTAAAGTTTGTGATAAATGCACAAGTATACTACAGAAGCATACTAGAAGAGAATCAACTGAAAACACAAAAATGCACTGTTCTGTCTCCTCTTCAGACGATAGGTCGTCCTGTTATGCCACCATATTGGGCTCTCGGGTTTCAACTTTCAAGGTACGGTTACAACGGTATTGACAACGTAAAGGCGGTTGTGGCAAGAATGAGACAGTACAATATTCCGCACGTAAGTCTTCGACAAAGTAGAAAAATATCATTTTTTTACGGGGCAGCGTACTTGAGGTGAGGCCCTTAAGCATCCCAGCATTTAGTTGCATTATAATTAAAAGTAATTTCCTAAGTTCGAAATAACACAATGTATACTTGTGTTTCCTGCCCCTTGTGACAAAAGGATTTATTTACAAAACGTGTCTTAATGACTGGAATAAGCTTTAGTTAGAGTTCACTTTCATAATCCTATTTTGTTCTTTCTAATTAGTCATAAAAATTTCATAGAATAGAATTAAATAATGAAAAGTGACTACAAGAACCTTTAGGTCAAACGTGAATAATTTGACATTCCACCACACAACAAGCTCCATAAACGAACCTATGTTCAACGAACATGAGGTATTTTTTATGTAAACATGTTCCATCTTCTTGTCCTTTATGTCTGATCCGTAAGAATTTACCAAAGTTTGTTACCCTAACATAACATTTAGTTGGAAGGAAGCAAGTTATTTGAAAGAAATGTGATCAAAAGAATACTATGAAAGTTCACTATAGAAGTGAAGATAGTTTTCATAAATTGAAAAAGTGTCATTTGCAAGCATGAAGAAATTAGAAGTGTTCAGCTTTGCATTAACGTAAAAACAACCCTATACGCATGTTGATAAAGATTGCATGGGATATCGTGTGCAAATGCATTCTGTGTTAAGGTTTTTATGGCAATTAATTACAAATATTATTAAAAGCGACAAATTCTATTACACACAGGACGTGCTGTACGGTGATATTGACTACATGGAGAGACAGCTTGACTTCACCATTGACGAGGAGATTTATGGAGAAGAAAACCTCGCCCAGTTTGTCCGTGATATCAAGGAAGAAGGCACTAATTACATCATTATCCTGGTACGAATCCAAGTCGTGGAATACTAGTGAAGTTTGTTTGTACATTTGAACAAATATAAAAGCTGTCTGTTACGTAACTTTTTAAATAATAAATTATGTTTAAAGCATTACCGAAAGAGCAGAAACACATTTTTTTTTTGTTTAAATACTAAGCTAAACTTCATCTTGACAAGATCATAAGTTTCTCGCCGTTTGAAGACAAATCAATTTTAGCGTACTGTAAATTACTGAATAGTTTCAGTAAATTATGGATCACTGTTAACTTGGAATGATTTTATGTGCCAAAATTATTAACCTAGAGAATATTTATGTATTCTAGGATGATCTTTCCATTTAAAATACTTTACTATTTTTCAACAGGATCCTGCAATATCTGCCAACGAAACAGCTGGAACGTACCGTGCGTATGATGCCGGGGTTGTTGATGACGTTTTTATTCACGATGACGATGGCGGAATATTCTATGGGAAGGTAAGAGTTTTAAGCTTTGCACCTGTTATATCGAAAATTTTAAAAGTAATAATCTGCAGTCATAGGTGTACTGGACTAGGGTTAGGGTTATAAGGGGGTTCATGAAGAGGCGGGGCGCTGGAGTTGGGGCATAGCACTTCTGCACGAAATTTTAAGCACGTATGCCTGAAAACAGTTTTATATTTTGCCCGAAAATAACAGGTTTTCTGTCCATATGCTGGAGGGGGCTGTGCATCTTCAGCCACATCTCGTACGCCTATGTCTGTAGCGACATATTTGTTGGCTATGAGAACTTCTGCACGTCTGTAAGGGGAAGTTTTATAGCACTTTAAAGAAAGTAAACACGACAACAGTATCTTTTTTGACGGATCTACCTTAGCACAGCTGTGTGGTTACTTTTATTGCCCTTACAGTAACAGTTACATTTAATAAGATTCGAAAGAAAGTTATGTTTGCATTTCCACATCTCTTGCAAAAACAACAAATTTGTTTATTTGTTTATCATTCATTTCCTCCTTTATATGGGAAACTTTTTGAAACACACATACATGATAACCTTGACGACCTAAGAACGTTTATTGTTTAAAAACATGTCTTGGAAGTAGAGTCGGCACTGGGCTACTCATGATTAGAAATACAATTGATAATATTTTTTTCAAATTACGCAGTCTTAAAGACAGACTGTCATCACCCCAAAGTATATTTTTAGTGTATGTATGTGAAAATTCTCAGCCTGGTGACTGCCCTTTGATTGACATCAAAGTTTGAAAATTGGAAAGATGCAGAGTAGCTAACATTCCACACAAGGCAGAGAGAGTACTTTTATTACATTTTATAGCCTTGTATGCTCACCAGGACATGGCCTTAAGCAATGAAACAGGTTTTTTCTTGCACAAGGAAGAGCCTCATACAGTTATGGGAGGATCTAGAAGATGCATAGTTGGGAGAATTGGAACTGTCTGGGATCATGAAAATTCCCCTTTAACAGATTCAGATACCTTGGCTGACATGTGTTACTCAAGAAACTTAAACTCCGTAACTTCCCTCTCCCTTTTTTGCTCCCAGGTTTGGCCAGACTATCCTGGTGTCGAGGTAGATCCGAGTCAACCATGGGAATACCAGACAGAAGTAAGCCAAATTAAGTATGTTAAAGTGTTGGAAAATTGTTGTTAAGTAACTTGAACTAAATGAATCAATGGTAGTTTGCATGGATTATAGTCAGTCTTCTGTTGTTTCTGAGATACTAGTGAAACAGACCGGAATCCATCTGTGGTAAAAAAAAATCTACTTCACGTTTACTTTTTGTCTCGTTTAAATAGTTTCTTCATCTTCAATTGTTGGAGCCAATCTAATAACATTATGGCGTTGTTTAACATATCATGTGGTAATTGTCTATGGATCAACTCTAATCATTGAAAACTAGTCAAATATATATTTTTCTTACACCAAATTTACAGGAACAACAAGCATTCTTACCTACCTCTGTGTAGACCTTATGCATATGACGTCACAAAACAGAAAGTACGCCCCCAGTGGAGGCAAGTACGTATCATTGCAACTTACACCAGCAAGTGCAGACATCTGATAGTGTAATGGCCGGATACATGCACGCGTAATCTTCTACGACTGCGTGCGATGTCTACTTCGTGCGTGTCATGTGCTTCATTGTTTTGCAGCCAAAATGATTCCCCGTGACGTAGTCAGTGGATAAGGTCTATACTTCACTGTGCGAACCTTTTCATACATAGCTCCGGTAGTCACTGGAAAATCATAAGTATTAACATTTATTTTTGATAACATAAATATTTATTCTTAAATAATATTAACATTTATGTTTATTTGTTGGTAGAACTACCGTGCGTATACTGCCTTTCCGGATTTTCAACGGGCTCAGACGAAACAATGGTGGGAAAGAGAAATAGTAGACTTTCACAGAAGAATCGAATTTGACGGAATTTGGATTGTAAGATACACATAATTTGCATGTTTTGCTCATGACAGAATGCACAAAAGTTCTTAATGAGAGATAAACAATTAAGGAGGGTTTTACCATCCGTTTAGTATGTAAGGAGGTTGTAGGATATATATCTGAAGAAATTTACGTAGGACCTCTTTCAAGGTTTCCACTGCTTACTTTAACTCGTCGAAATTCTTTCCCTATTGTAAAACAATTGATAGGCAATTGCACACTTATGTTTTCCCCAATTTGTTAACACGTTTATATTCTAAACATGTTTACAAATTTGACACTAAATTTTTAGCAATCAGAAATTTGACTCGTGTGATTGGCACATAAACATATTTTCAAAGTGGGATCAAAAGGTAAAAAATGTTGAATTTCTGAACACTGCTTTAGAGTGCAATATATGTTAATCAAAATTCGTTTTAAACTAAAATTACTTGAGGCATTTTTAAAATAACCTTTCCTCATGATGTAACATCTGTAAATTTCTACTGTGACTCATAGTTTTCCATCGTTTATAAATTGATTTTCCGGTTCTATGCATTTGATTGCTATTTCGTTATGACAAATACGAAACAAATGCCAGCAAAAGGAGGACAGACATAAAATGAGTCTAAACGCCAAGAATCTGAGCTATATTCTGTTCAAGAAATTGAAATGCAATCAAAATCATACACTACCAGTAGACTGAAACGCTTTCCTTAACGATAATCTTTTTCGGCAACCACCATTTTACGTCATAATAAATACACTCAAATTGTTTCCTCATTAAACATAACACAAGTACTGTTTTAATGTTCAAAGTAGATCCTCAAAATGCAAAAAAATCTTTCCTTTACGAAACGGCTACTGCTGAGACCCTAATTTGAAGCTTAAGCCTGGTCCACACTCTGACCGTAAGAAGAAAACCCCTCTTTAATCCCTGGCCACGGGAGGTTTTGTCAGTAGGTTAGTGGATACTGTTCAATTGAAATACTGTAAATTGTCATTTTCAAGTATGACTTTCAAAATGACTGCAAAGGCAAGAAAAAAACTTTTGGAGTTGCAGTGTTTAAGTATTTAGTTTGTTTCGTATTAGGACATGAACGAACCTGCCAATTTTGTTCAAGGATCAGTCACTGGTTGCAGTAATAACAAGTGGGACTATCCACCCTATCACCCAAGTAAGTTTGTTTTTATTGCATAGGATTAATGTTGGTGATTGATAAGCTGATTCATACTACTTTTATATTCTTTTTTATTCTAGAAATATTTTAGAGTTGAATGTATCCGATGTTTTATTTTATAACAATGATGCACACTCAGGACCGAATATATGCTGCAGTGCAGAATGTGTTCGGTGCACAGCAGTAGTAGGGACAGTTCCAGGACTCTCACAAGGACGATGGTAGCGGGCAACTTGAAGACTACATAACCGTCCTGAAATATATCCATGCTTTAATCTAAATGCTTATTAAAGAAAAGAAGTCTTAATAGAAAAAATACATGGAAAATACAATCATGTAGTACTACAAAATAAAATGGCCAGTTTACATAAATTTTGTCTAAAGTAACAGATAATAACATAATAACATCATTGTTTTTTGTAGAAATTTGGGGTGCAGTAATGGCAGACAAGACTTTGTGTATGAATGCTAAGCAGAACCTCGATGAAAACAGTGAAACCATTCATTACAACATGCACAGTTTGTACGGATGGAGTCAATCTGAGCCAACACTGAGGTAGGACCTTTGGACTGACTCTCAAAGATTTCGTTTTAACGACCATCATTTTCAACCATTACCATCACAACCTATGTCATCAAAAATACAAATAGGGAGACACTCCATGGAGCTGCAAACCTCATCTCCCTAAACTACATACATTTGTATGATCTTTTCCACATACTGACAAGCAGCTATAGGCTAGTACCACTGTTGAATTACTGGATCTTCAGCCTTTATCTCTGATCTATTTCATTATTTCTGCATGCAGCTTTTATTGCCATGTACCTAGCCAATGTACCCATTGAGTTTGAACTTCATAAAATATCTAATTTAATAGTTAGATGACACACTTTTTTCAAACAATTCACCCTATTTGCCCTCTGCATATCATGTGGTTAAACGACTGTTTGTAGCATGGTGATAAGCAAATAATGGCAAAAGACCAGTTCGTAGGTAATTTGACCATTGACAATTGACCTTTGACCTATGGCATTATCAATGATGCATGTACAACTTTTTATGGTAAGATACCTACAGAGGCGTAGGAAGATGTTTTACATGGGGGGCAGACCAGATGCGATTTCTCGACCTTGACCCCCTTCATATTTGCTCATTATAATTTTTCCGATTTTAATTTAAGCAAAATAAAAATATTCAAAGAAAAAGGAAACAACTACAACATCAACACCATGCAGCAGTGGTGTATCTAAGATTTTTTTGTTTGGGAGGCTCTGGAGGACTGGAGTTGTTTGGGGGGGGGGGACTCCCGTTTACTATCTAAGCGGAGCGCCACCATACGTTGGCGCGGAGCGTACCAAGAAAATTTGAGATTGAATACATCCAAGATCGCCGGAAATGGCACTTGCCAGGCTTTATAGCAGCCATCAAGATGTGCAATTGTTGTGAAAATTTTTTAAAGGTTGATTTGTCACAATCTATCCGACTTCATTCAAAATTATTCGGAGTGGAGCTAGTCCCATAGATTCCGGTGGACTGATTGGAATGGAGATTTTCCACAGCCAGAGCCTACTATTATTTAGTTGGTGGCGCCAAGATTTGCCACACGGGGGCCACCGACCCGAAGCCCCGACAGCCCCAGTGCCGTCGGGTATACTGGTATAAGTGGATTTGAAGAAAACCTGTGCACTAGGCCATTTCATTCGGGGCATACATTGCATAAAATTTGTATATACTAGAGAAAGCATAGTTCCGCGTTGATTAAATGTTTTCCCCGGAATCTAAGCTGTAAAAATTGCAAAGCGCACAAAGCGCGAAAAATTTCGGTAGTTTTTCAAAAAAAAAACACACATGTAAACATTAAAAAAAAAAAAAGAAAATCTGTAGGGGTTCTAGACCGTATAGGAGATAATATGCATTTTATCGAAACTACCTTACCTTTGCGATGAAATAGCCAAATATTGCTCCGTGAGTCCCTCACCAACTGACCGTACCGCTTGACACATACAAGGGAACAGTTACTAGGCTTTGCGATATGAAATTTGCGACCCCTACATAAACTGTGTACTTTGCCTACATGTTACTTGGTAATGTGGAAAGGACTTGCGCTATCTAGCGATGTAGAATGGAACTACTGAAGAGAGTAGAGTAGCTCTTCTGAGGGCCGCGTAGCGCGCCGAAAATTTTGCGTTCGTATTAGAGAAATTGTCCTCTTGCGAACAAAAACGGGTAAAACGAAACTGTAAACTGTCGCAATATTGAGGGGCCAAAACTACATTTGGCCCCCCACAAATCATATTGGGGGGCCATGGCCCCCTTGGCCCCCCGATTCCTACGCCACTGACCTACCCACCAATTTGATTATGTTCGGACGAACGGGTTTTGAGTTTCGCGCCCCTTGTTTCTTTTTTGCAAAATTAAAGCCAATTTGACCTTTGATCTACATTAAACCCTTGATTTTGACCCAAAGTGACCAGCCAACAAGCACTTTTTTAAAATTTTCTGTATTGCTCCCTACATATCATGTGCTTTAATGACTTTTTCGTTCCCATTGACGGACAAATAATGCCAAAAACCAATTTCCAGCTAGTTTGACCTTTTGAGCTATTACTTAATCGATGACTTATGTACAGTTTTCATATAGGCCTAGTCAGGTACCTACCCACCAATTTTGAAGTTGATTGGACCTTCGGTTAAGGGAGATTTCGCGACATACCTTTTTGCATAATGAAGTCCAATTTGAATTTTGACCTTCGTTTGACCTTTGGTCTCGACCCTAAGCAAGCAAAAAGCACCATTCTTAAATTTTTCTCATCGTTCCCAAGATATCATGTCATGTAATAACCTTGTGTAACATACTGACGGGCAAATAACGACAAAAACCAATTTTAGATGATATGACCTCTAACCCCTGACCTATGACGTCATCAATCATGCATTCATTCGTTTTTGCTGTAAGGTGCCCATCCACGGTTTGGACTTGTTCGATCTTACGGTTTAGGAGGAGTTGGCGACATAATAATTTGCAAAATCACGGCCAATTTGACCTTTGATCTAATTTACCCTAAGCAACTAAAAAGCAAACTGACAGAATTGTCCCATCGTTCTCTGCATATCATGCTGTTTAATGACTTTGTATGACATACTGACAAGCACATAGAACTTTTTTAGTTAATTTTATCTTTGATCTTTGACCTTTGACCTTTGACCTATAAAGTCATCCATTATGAGTGCACAACATTTAATAGTTAGGTACCTACCAAGCTTCAACTTGATCGGACTTAGGAAAGGTTTGCGACTTACTTTGTTGTCCACGCACAGACAAACACACATACAGACACTCACACATATCTTCACTTTTCTGATGATAGGTGAAGTACACATCTACTCTTCCTATATATTACATGTAGGGATATGAGGTGAAAAGCTCCAGCTAGAATGATTCTTAACATTATTCATGGCCGGATCCAAGGGAGCGTAATGGGCCTACGCCCCCTATTTTAGGCAAAGCAATGAGTTTTGTAACCAGAATTTGACATCTCCAAGCCCATAAAAAGGTATGATCACTTTCTGCAGAGGGTTACGCCCCTCTTTCTCATATTCCTGGACCCGAGCCCTGTTATTATAAAGTAATATTATAGTCACAAAATCACAAAGGTGTCTGACTGGTCAAGGTGTCAACTTAATCCAACCTGCGGTATGGATATTTCCCCATCGTTAGCCTAATTACTGGACAGAATTACTGATCTCTTTACTGCCACATTTTGTGTGCTTTTATCAGAAGGATCCTTTATGAAGTCTTGAAAGTCAGAGCAAACTTTTAATTCGCAGCGCAGGGTGTTATCTGTATGGTATTACTAGAGGCACATTATCTTTCTCCATTAAAAGTACCGTGATACACTTGCTATTATTGTCTGTGCTTTCTTACCATGTGTAAACCATGCCATGTCGAAGTCTGAATGTTTGATCAGTCTTTGGCTACATGCACTGTGCCGACATAATCCCAAACGATGGGTGTGTTGACCAGAGCCCACGACGACACATTGCACTGCAACCGAAGTTATGGAAAGGTCATTTGATCAGTGATTTCATATGCTTCTAGTTTGGGAAACCAAAAAGGTGTTTAATATAGGGCAAGGGCAGCAGTGCAGAAACCAGTTTTTCGATTCTTTACCTTCTCAAAGCTCCGAATTCATATATGCCTAAAAATTTATTATAGATACAATTTTTCAGTTTATTTAATTTATTGTTTTTAAGTAATTTTCCGTCCTTTTATAAGTTCCATCTTCTTTTGAAGAAGAGTGAATCATAATTAAGACCCTTGTGATGAGATAACGTTGTATTTCCACCGTTGCTTAATTTTATTGATCAAATATTTTAATGCACTTATCCACTTTGATTTCATTTTATTTTCTTTCTGTCATTTTCAGTTCTGCAAGGGCAGCTACAGGAAAACGAAGTTTGGTGATAACCCGGTCTACTTACGCAGGGAGTGGTAAATACAGCGGACATTGGCTCGGAGACAATGCTTCCATATGGCCACATATGCATAAATCTATCATAGGTATATATAGTTTGAACCAAGACTTATTTATAGTTTTGTTATGTTATTGTTTCAAAATAGTGTTTCTAACGTTGAAATAAAATTTTTCTGAACGGCAGGAAATTTGCGTCGAAAGCCGTCTAATGAAGAGGATTTTACTCGAGGTGTTTAACTATTTCCACAAAAAGAGAAAACAGGAACAAACAAAAACAAACGAGAAGTTACTCAAATGGAGCTCAATGATTGCAGCTTCATTCCAAATCCGATGTATCACTTTCAAAACCAATGAATATATAAGAGTGCTATGATACCACTAGCCAGACAAGGTACCAGGGGCGAAAATCTTGTTAGTAGGCGAGATATGCCAAGGTTTATTAAGATTATAGTAACTTTTAATATCCTAGGTGAGAAAGTTGCTAGGGGCGCCGTCCCCTCTATAGCCCCAATTAGTTCCCCGGCTTGGGTCCTTTCGTGAGATCTCCTGTTTCAATAATCAACGAACCTCGTTAAGTATAGTGACTTATTTTTTCATGTTCGGCAGAAAGAACAGTACAAAATTAATTTGTGGGATTATTTTAATCACAACTAGTTGATGTATACCTTTTTTTTGCAATTTCAGGAATGCTGGAATTTAATTTGTTCGGAGTGCCATTTGTAAGTTGAATACATCAATTCCTTTAAATATAGTCATAAATGGCTTCAAGAAAACACGCCTTGACTGTAAAGAATTTCTTTCAATACGTTCGTTTAAATATATTTATATGAAATCACATTCGCCTTTAGCAAATTTAAAAGTTTAAAATGTTAACTTCTGTAAACTTAAATTTCATCCGAAGTTTGGTTTACACTTCAAAACAGCAATCAACACAAACACAGTCTGGCAGGTATGCAAGTAATTGGCGAAATTCCGTTCTTTTACTTTAGTTGAAAAGAGGACCAGGAAATAATAAAATCCTTTTCAAGGACCCTTTCAAGACAAATAAGATAGTCCAACCAGAAAGTTGCAACTCCCTGGTCCAATCCCTCTCTTCTTTGAAAGTCATTAAAATAAATCTTTGCGAAGCATTTGACACCCGTTTACGATCTTGGGTGAGACGAGACACTCCGGCAAGCAATTGCATTGACCAAAAACAATCTAGAAGAAGGTGGTTTTTGTAACTTCAGATCTGCAGTGTTCCTTTTGAAGCTTGAGATTATGACCTCTAGCTGTTCAAACAAGAGAAATCTTGAAGGTGAAGGCAGTGCCGAAATATAAATTATCAAATCCACTGGCAATCTTGGAAACCTGGTTCAATATACCATTTATTCATCTCAGCTCCAGTAGGGGGAGGCTGGGGACTCGCAGTCTTTGGTGCGACCCCTTGCTAATGAAAGGTAAAAAGGAATAAAGTACAAATAATTTTCATTTTTGTTTCAGTTGATGATACTGTTTCAATTAGTGTTGTACATTCTACACCATCATGTAAAATTCATTTCCTTCACATTAGCATAACCAAGCTAAAGTTCTTTCTTTTGTTTATAACTCAACAAGATTGGAGCCGACATTTGTGGATTTTTCCAAAATTCAACGGAAAAGCTCTGTCGCAGGTGGTCTCAACTCGGAAATTTTTACAGCTTTGCTCGCAATCACAACGGCCTTGGTTACAGCGTAAGAATAACAGTTTCAGTTTCTTTACAAAAGTATGTGACAAAGTTTTCAGTTTTCAGTGGCAGAAAATTTTGTATATTAGATACTTTTATCGACTGAACAATCATGTTAATTCCGGACTTTTGATGGCCTAAACTTGAAAACCAATCACGTATCAGTAGTGGAGGTTCAAATGACATTGCCACAGGTAATATACCCTTAGTAACCTTAATAAGTATATACTCCAAGAAAGAAATTTTATTAAGACAATCTGCTGATGATCGTCCTACTTAGTAAAATCAGTGCATGCAGGGTATACTTTTTTCACTTTACATTTCGCATAATACGTATGGAGAGAAGTTTGTTCACGTTTTAGCCTAAACTGACTTTTGACAGTACACCTAACAAGGCTACCAAAGCTCATCTGTACCTCTGGTATCAATAAACAACATAACTGTTGTCCTCGGTCATGACTAGCCTAACAGACCCCATACGCTATGAACAAGATTCATGAAATTAGAACTCGGCTGTGTTAGGTGACTCTTACATGCTAAAGCTTTCACTATTTTAGACAGTTGCTGTTTTACTTTGTTGATCATCACCGTTTTGTTTGTTTGTTGTTTTGTTGTTGTTGTTGTTTTTTTTTTTTTTTTTTTTTTTTTGCTAACATAAAATGCATACCTATTCAGCCAAGTCTCGTTGTAGGCTCCGACCACATTCAGTCCTATTGTAAGTTACCACGATTCGACCTGAAACTTATACATTGCTTATAGTCATTGACAGTTTGCGAAAATGGAGAGCGATACATCTAATCCGCAGGCTTTTCTTTTTCAATAGGATCAAGATCCGGCTGCATTTGGCGAGGCTTTTGCTGTCGAGATGAGAGATCTGTTTGCCATTCGATACACCCTCCTCCCTTACCTATACACTCTACACTATAAGGCAACAGCTCATGGTCACACGGTCATTAGACCTCTAATGCACGAGTGAGATAACTTTGAAATTATTCTCAAGTCTAGCAAGGACCATATCTGCTTAAAGACAGACAGTCATCACCCCAAAGTATATTTTTAGTGTATGTATATCAAAATTCTCAGTTGGTGACTGCTCTTTGATTGACATCAAAGTTTGAAAATTTGAAAGATGCAGAGTAGCTCACATTCCACACAAGACAGAGAGAGTACCTTTATTACATTTTATAGCCTTGTATGCTCACCAGGACATGGCCTTAAGCAATAAAACAGGTTTATTCTTGCACAAGGAAGAGCTTCATACAGTTATGGGAGGAGCTAGAAGATGCATAGTTGGGAGAATTGGAACTGTCTGGGATCATGAAAATTCCCCTTTAAGGTTTACATGAAATGCGTTTATTCTCTTTTAAACCAAATTACTGACAAAATGAAATCACCACAAAGAAAACAAATGTTTTCAATCTTTCGGCTTCTTTATTTCATTGCAGGTTTACTTCCGATTCTAATACATGGAGTATTGATCGTCAGTTTTTATGGGGACCAGCATTCATGATCACACCAGTTCTTGAAGAGGTACAGTCTAACTTTTCGTCATACACAAATATATGGGCCCGTTAAAAAGAGGTTAAGGTGCCCTCTATAATTTTCGCCTAACAGAACAGTTTGAGGTAAAAACTTTAGCAAAACTATAACCCTTCACACTTGAAAAAACCGGGCCCCTTGTTTGGTTGTTAGACAACCCGCTCACATCTTTCAAAAATTTGTCTGGCTACAGGCCTGCCAAGTGAACGTCATCTAATTTCACTTTTCTCTGATTAAGGTTCAACATCTAAATATTTTTAGAGCAAATTTTTCGTCGCTTGTTTCTGTTAAAGTTTACGAATCTGATTTCCACGTGTTTATTTTCAGGATGCAGTTACTGTTAGTGCTTACATTCCAGAGTCTCGTTGGTATGACTGGTACACGGTAATGTAAACAACTTGGTACCCTTTCTTTTAAAATATGAAGCGAATGAAACATTTTCTAATAGAATAACTCCCTCAATTTTGCAACACTTAAAGAAATGTAAGGGATTTTTTCCTTAGCATTGCAACAAGTTTTACTTACATTCACAGAATGGTTTTTGAGCTACGAAAATTACGTTGTTTTAAGTAAAATGAGACAATTTTCATAAAGATTAAACCTTCAGGGTAAGAAATAAAAGCACCGTTGGTGCAGGGCTGTTTAAATTGTATATTTCTTCAATAAATTTGACAATTTTGACAAACTCTTTTTTTGAAGGGTAAAGAAGTAGATCCATCACTGGTGGGTACTTATGTAACTTTGGACGCCCCAACCAGCTACATTCCTCTTCACATCAGAGGGGGACACATTCTCCCGATACAACAGCCAGCTAATTCTACAAAATTCAGGTTTGTGGTGTCAATCATTGTTATAAATGGCGAGAAAAAGTGGAAAGATATTCATTACACACTAACTTTACATGTTTCAGCTGTCAATATGACGAAACAGTCCCAATAGAAAATGGTCGAACCAACGGAAAATAATCCAATCAAAGGCTTGTCGTATGTGAGTCATACAACTAAAAACTGTTGGGTAAACGTTAACCAGGTTTGTTAAGTATGCCTCCTGCTAAAGTGTTGGGGAAAAAATTACCCAAGTTGGCTACAAAATTAGCCACTGCTTGGTAAAGTTTTGCCAACGAGGGTAGTTTTTGACCAGCTTTGATAGCTTTTTACCATCAGTTTAGCAGGAAGCACACTTAACCAACCTGGGTAAAAGTTTACCCAACAGTTTTTAGAGTGGTATATTTATTTGACAAAGCGAGAAAGTATGGGATCAAATTTCATCACTCTTTTTATCTTTGCTATAAAACATCGCTTCACATACTTGAAACCAGACTGAATGAACTAACCTACGTTTGCAATACTCAATGGAAAACTAGCTGGGACAATTTCTTTGAGAGCGTGGAGTCACACTGACACTATTACTATACGATATCTGCAATCCTGGGCAAAATTACCAGGGACAAATCCCCGTAACCTACCTCAATGTTGGCTTTGAAGGTGAATGAAAGTTGCGCGCTGAAGAAAAAAGTGCGCCCTTCGTTTTCTCAACATTGAGTAAGATGTGGAGGGGAAGACATGCTGGAAATATGTAGCAGGTCCGAAAGTGTCCCAATAATTTTGTCCAGGGTTGTAAGATATTCAACTTACTGATGGGCACCTTTATGTGTATGGCAGATTTTTGTATCACGTGTAAAACTCGGAATAATCTTTTATTCACAGTCGTAGTAATCCATTTGGTCTAATAGTAGCCCTAAGTGAGGGGTACAGCGCTATAGGGACCTTGTTTTGGGACGATGGCGAAAGCATAGGTAAGTCCTTTCACAAATTATCCTACGGTACACATAATGAGTACGGGTTGGAATATCGCAAGCATGAAGGGGAGATTAACACTTTTGAACAAGGCGTAACGTTTAGGTAGTAAAAAGAGCAGTACAATACACTAAGCATGCTAATCAAACGTCAAAACGTTGACGTGAACACACTGAAGCCACTCATACTCTATCTCCAAAACAAGTCAATATGTTTAGTCTACATTAAACTGTTTATCTACTCTTAAGTTAAACAAACGTAATGTTATAATGGCGTTATACATTTTATATGTCTTAAAGTAAGCATTTTGGCGCTTAATATGCTTATTTTCTAATGCTTTATTATTGCCTATAGAGGCTGTGTCAAAAACAGTATCAAAGTTAAGAGTTTTGGAAAGCCCATGCACACCTCTTACAAAATTAGAAAAAAGGGTAGATGATGGACACCACAGTTTGAAATGACCTACTATTAAGTGTCACAAAACAAATAAGAGTAAGTCAGCTTGAGGATAGCTTATATAGCCCACAAAATGACCTTAGGTAAAACAGTAATGCATCTGTAGTTATTCGGATTTCCCTTTAATAGACGAGTTGGGAAATTCGGTACTTCCGGTCAGGTCACAAGGTCAAGTGTACCATGACAACGGTAATGTATGTAGCTCTGCGTGCTCAGCATGCAACACCCGCGCTGGGACACTGTAAGCGTGGTACACTTCACCTTTGACCCATTCCCATATTGCATTGCGTGGAAACATTTCCCAACTCGTCTATTAAGTGCATTCCCTAGCGTGTAGAATTTGTTGCTTTATAATAAATGTTGACTAATCTTTGACTTACACTGAAATATGAAAGACATTCATATCATCTATATACACTATTTATAAACTTTCTACTATATGCTTTTATTTCACCCCTCTAGACACAATTTCTAATGGCTGGTATTACGAAATAGAATATCTCGTAGCTCAGGTAAATCTCGGTCTTATCGGATGAACAGTTTGGAAATCAACGTTACATTTATTTACGGTCATATAGTGGTAATTTAAAAAGAAAGCATTGGCTTTCTTTCTAACATTGAAAGCAGTGTTTTAATATTGTAAGTAGCTGCAATGAAGAATAAAATCAAAGAAAAGTCAATATTGATGTGACTTACATCAATATAATTTTGTGATCTTTACAATAGCATAATTGCTTATTCAGTTATTAGCAAAGTTTATACTGACCTCAATCCACATCAAAATATATATGAGATGTTAAAAAGAAGAATAAGAGCAACGGGGATCACAAACAAAGGGCAAAATTCTTGAACTGAAACTGGGATCACATGTCATTTTGAAAGTACCTTGACCGATAGGAAACATTGCCAAAATCTAAGAAAAAGATATTTCTTTTTCATATTTTTACTACGTATTTTCCTGTATGGTTCTTTTTCAACTAACCATCATAACAATTAAAGGGAAAGGCAGGCACTTCACGTACGTCTACCTCAAACTGAGATGAATAAACTTCTTGAATGAAGTTTAAATGAGATGAATAGCCTGAAGTGAATAGGACTAGAAGATATCTCTTCACTTCAGTTTGTAATCAGTTTACATGAAGTACCCACTAAGTCGATTTTTCGTAATTACCCAACTTGATTTACATTGTTTTTCCATAGGGTAATCTGGTGGCGTCCATTATGAATAGTTATGGTACTCTCTTTGATAACCAACACCTAGATACCATCAGTGTACACGGTATGGCTAGCCGTCCACCCTGGGTGAAATTGAACGGAGTGGAACTGATGGACTCCCAGTGGAATTACAGCGACTTTGATAAGGTACGTAGGACTATTGGCACTCTTTTAGTCATCCCTTCAAATGTCAACAGATTACAAACTTCGCAATGTTTTAGACTATTTCTAGGGGATGAATAGTTATCCATTGTTAAAGGAAGGGTTGAGTTTAGTATTTATCATATCTTTGAGGGACATAGTGAATCTAAACACTCTAATGAAATTTTCATTCAATTTCTACTTGCGCATCTCGCAACAATAGCAGATGAAGACATAAATCTAGGGAGAAAATGCCATCTTTAAACCCCAAAATATGGGTAAAGTAGTAAGGTACTCACTCTCATGGTTACCGTGCCATTAGTGCTTCGGACATTACTTAGTCAAGAGGTCACTTAGCCCTAACATCACATCTAAACTGACTTAGCCCTAATCTTATCTTTAACCAACCCCCTCTAGACCTAACCAAACCACAGGTAGCTCCCCTGGCCGAACCTCGTATAAATAAAAGGGTAACGATCTCTCTCCAGCCCCCGGCCATGTGCAGATGAAGTTACCACATTTATAACCAAACGTAAACTCCGAGGAAGCATACACGACGTCATAACTTCACTTTGATCACCACTGCGTAGTTTTTACTTTCAGTTCACAACCAATATCCCCTCCATAGTTTCATGTAGACGTGATTCACTTATAAGAACTTAGTTAAACTTAAATAGTGGTGTTTTGTAAAGGCATCAATACAAAGTAGAAATGATTTATTCGAGGATGATCAGAGAACCTTTCGTAACTACATTCTCAATGGTAAGCGTCAATTATATATTGAAAGGACATTCTCATTGGAAGTATAGATTAAAGCATGTTCTATTTCGTACATAACCTTTGGTAAATGTATTAAAACTTCGCTTAACTTTTCATTACTTCCCTCAACAGATCCTCAGTATCAGTAACTTACAGCAGCCAATGGGAGAGCCGTTTAAGCTTACATGGAATTGAGTTTTTCAGCAAGCATCGAATATTGCTACGTGCATATTCTATCAACTTAAGTTCAGACAAAGCACTTGCAAAAGTAATACGCGTCTACCGAGAGGTTACAGTAAAAACGACTTGTGGGTCGCTAGCCTCTTTAGACAATTAACGACCTTTCTTACTATAAACCATTTTAGAAAAACCAACTGGATTCGAGATGGAAGAAATATTTTTGAAACTTTACGTCTCTGTTCCTGAAAGACTTAAAATGCCAGCAAGTGTATAAAGCCATAAAGACAGGTTTAAAGAAAAAAAAAACATGTCAGTCAGAAAATATAAAGTTATTCAAAAGTTCTATTCTCGTTATTCTGAAGTTGTTGCACAAGATTTTTAAACCTTACTTCTGAATTCATTGCAATTAATGCATTGCCAGTTGCTCATACAAGGAGACGGTACCGGGGCTCGAGCCCCCATCTCGGGTTGTCATTAAAACTTAAAAAAATGATAAAAAATCATTCTTGACTTATGTTTCTCTCACAATTGTTGGTGTCACATAAGTATCTTGCTATGTGCATTTTATGAGGCAAGACAAATGCACTTTAATTTGAAAAGGATCATTACTTTTTCTCTATTCAATTTATAAATTGTTAAATGTTCTTAGAAGGGGGGAAAGGGCACATCTTCCCCTAACCCGCTCTCTAGCCCAACAAAAACATCCCTTTTACATAGGATTGATTACATATAATTGACTGGGAAGGGGGCCGGGGTTTTGAACAAGTCACCTCACATGCACCTGTACCTGAACACATGCAAACTAGTCGAATAATCTTGATTGTATTCTGCAGTAATTGAGCAAAAAGCTGTCTCTTTGAAGTTCCTTGACCAAATATTACTTTAAGATCATACAAAATAGCTACCTTTCAGCCTGCTTAAAGGGGACGAGGACCAATCCTTCAGGCCCAGTCCGGGGACAAATCACTAAGTCGGGGGATTTAAGGAAAAGGGGAAGAGGGTGAGAGATGGAAGAGACATAGAGGGATTATTAGAGAGACAGAAGAAGTACAGTAGCAGAACTTAAGAATGCAGTTTCCTACAATGTGGGACGTTTAGGGGCGTTTATTCTCTCATACTTGCAATACACGCATGGGTCTAGAGATATTCTAGTCAGCTGAGTGTGTTGTAGAGTAGGGTTTCCTGCATCCTAAGACATTCAGAATACCATATTTCCAAAACTAACTCCTAAACTGGATCGGGCTGATGTCGCTTTGGTCCATTACAGCCCCCTTCCCTTGAGAAATCACACCTATGAAATATTCATGTACACGTCACCATAAAAGGATTATGGTCGGTCCATTCCCTGTGAGGAATATATGCAAAATGTTTCTCATGCAGTTTCTCAGTCGTGTACTGAATGACCCGCTTGATGAGGTACAATGAGATTAATTTTTAGAGTATCTTCTCTTTTACTGGCGGTAACAATTACACCTCTTGCAGTCTTTGGACCCCAACGCTGCAAAAACCCCACACAAACCCCACACTGTGGGTCTTCCTTGTGTAATTATTTAGGTGAATGCACCCGAAATAGCCCTTCTGCTAAGGAGTGTAGCGTGTTAAAAGTAAAACACGTGTAAAATACCCTACCCATTATATCGATTATACCCATTATGACGAGAAAAACAGCTCTTAAATCGGGCAAACTAAGATACACCAAGAATTTCATGGATATGTTTTCAAAGTTCATTTGCTGGCTCCTTATTAACTGAACTCTCAAGTCATTGACATCGAGTTTCACCAATCTGAAGCTAAAAACACCTGATCAATAAAGACTCTAGAATCAATTTTCGTCGGTCTTATATCTCATATTGCAGGAGCTTAAGGGGTTTCGTCCCCTAAACCTCCATGGGGACTTTGCCCCTGGACCCCGCCAGGGGCCCTATCGTGGATCCTAAACCCCACGTGTGCACTAGTGAAACTCCTCAATATCAGTCGGGAAATCACATGTTGTGCTCTGGCCACCTTCTAAATCCTGCACGTGCTAATGATACCTTGTTTTTCTTTAGTGTGCAAATATGAACCATATAGGAGGAAACTTGTGGGTTTAGCCAATGTTGCAAGGTAAGGCTTGGACAACTGGATATACTTTTAAACTTACATAACGAATTGATTTTCCTAAAGAGAGTCTTCCGTTTCTTTCCTTACTTAGGCTATAGGTGTACAATTCATGTGAATTAGCAGTTATCTCGAAGACACAATTGATCGACAAAAAGTCCACCCCAGAAATGCTTTTCGGAACTCTTTTGCATTTGCAACGGACCAGGACGATGGGCTTGGCAGCATAATATACCCCACTTAGACAATAGAAAAGCGGGGTCAGAAAACAGTTTCTTTGCGCCCAGGGCCGTAGCTAGGGTCATATGTTCGACTGGATGGATGTTTTTTCCAACTGAATGGTTGCGCGTAAATTGCACCAATTTTTATGCGCCCTGCGTTTATATCATGGGCGTCCGGAGGGGGGGCAAGGGGGGCACTTGCCCCCCTGGAAAATCAAAAACTTGAAAAAACGAAGAAAAAATAAAGAAAAAAACGAAGAAAATATAACATCAACATTTTTTAACAGTTCAATCAGTGTGAATTTATACTCTCAAAACAGGAATTGAATAAAAATGTCAACACTCAGGCCCCAGCAGTCCCCTCGAGCATATTTTTGGTATTTTTGAAGTTTATATTTACGATATTACTTATGTTTCCCCTTTTTATATGCGGTAAATAGGCCTTGGAATTGCCATTTCCAGCGATCTGGGAAGCATTTTGGACCAAAATTTTCTTGCGCTCCGCGCCATCCCATGGTGGCGCGGAGCGCTGAGAGTCTCTCTATGCGCTTCGCCTCCCCCCCCCCTTGACAAATTCCTGGCTATGCCTTTGTCAACACTGTGTGAAAAAAGTAGCATCTAAACTCTTTCCTGGGAGTAAAATATTTCCCATGGAAAAAGTTGGGCCCCTAAAAAATTTTGCCCCCCCCTTGAATTTTTTTTCTGCGGACGCCCATGGTTTATATACAGCCTTTGTCACTACATAAAGGTGCCGTTCTGGAGGAGGGGTCTAAGGGAAGGGAGTGTCCCGCTCCCCTTTAAGAAATTTTTGTTAATTTAAGGTTGCTTACATGCAAAATGGTAGTATCTTTGGGATATTTTTTAGCCGATCATATACCGGTATGGCTGGAAAATGTTCATAATTTAGTGATTCTAATTTTCCAACTGGCTGGATTCTTTTTCCAAATGAGTGGCCGCCCGTAAACTGCACCTTTGCTTTATGCGCCCTGTGTTTGCATACAGCAGTGGGGATCCTTCCTTTGTCACTACATAAAGATGCCGTTCTACATAAAGGGGACGTCCCCCTCCTCTTTGAGAAATTTTTGTTAAGGTAAGGTTGCTTAGATACAAAATGGTGCTATCTTTGGGATATTTTTCGAACTGATCATATATGGCTGGAAAATGTCCATAATTTGGTGAATTCTAAGATTTGGTTAGGTGAAAGCAGAGGGTATGTTGTCTAAGAGAAGAACATGTTGTCATCAAACCTCCTGAAAGCCCCCTTTTTGACTACTTTACTGCCTTCTATTCGGGCATCTAAGGCTGGTATATGTACCTGTATATGGCCTCCTGGAAGTGCTGGATCAATTATATAAAATGGGGGCAATGATATAATGCTTATTACCTGACATCTAAATAATAATATAGACTATGACGACAAGCACTTTACATCTATCGTATTTTTACTAATTTTGAACGAAAATCCAGACGAACAGCTTCCAGCAATGGGGGAATGAGCGGGAGGGAGAGTATAGGTGCCGAAAGGTGATATTAGACCTCCCAGACAGGTATAACAGAAGGGGTGTAGAAGCAACAAGCGCGTTTCAGAATGCACACCTAGTTAATGCTATGAATGTTCACTGGTAAGTTTGTGCTTGTAATGTTTATAAGTGATACAACGTGGACTGTGAGGAATGCGCGTGAAGCGCGCCAAAATTTGGGGGTATATACTTCATTGCCAAAATGGAAAACCTGCATGAAGGCTCAGCCAGGGGTGGTGCTTTGATTTGCCGACGTGGCGGCGAAGCGCCCTGACTGGGGGCCAGCTACCCTAAGTCCCGACAGATGCAATGGGTTGCCGAACTGGAAATATAAGGCGCGCGAAGCCTTGAAAAAGGATTTCACATTTTTGTTTTCATTAAGGGAATAAGTTGAAAAAGTTTGGATTTTTATTGAAGAATATGGGCAAAAGCATGAAATTTGTTGGGGCAACTGCATGGTCGTCGTCGGGGATTACATTCTTTATCTTATCCATTCAGGTTCCCCTACGAAACTGAAAAATCTTTTTCTTACAAATTATTTTTGCCACGATGGTGAGGCTGGAGGCTGAAGAAAGAATCTTCCAAAAGTTAAGGAAAAGAGGAAAGAACTTCGCAACGATGCATTTTCATGTTTCTCTAGAATCACGCCCACACGGAAGAACAATATTTGTGGAAATGTTGAATAAATCCAATATGTTTGAAACAGGGGCGTTACCCGTAGATAGAACTATAGAGGAAAGCGGGCCTAGCGAGCGAAAATTTTTGAAGTTATAGAAAGAATCTTTACAGAACTTACTGGCCACGGGCCTGATAAATAGACATTTCGAATATTTTCTGGTATATCTATGTCTTCACCAATATTAGTCTATACAAAATTTTGCACAATTTTGGGGGCTAGGAAGGGGTTTAAGCCCCCCTAGCCCCCGGTAGAACTGCGCCTGGTATAATATATCTTAAAAATGGTCATGAGATTGATTGCAAATAGTAACGCATGGGCGCGAAGCGCGCCGAAATTTTCATTAAATACCGTAAGATTTCCATGACAAAACCTGCATTCAGAATCTAGATACTTCAAGTTCTATTGCCCACCAAACCAACATGCCACTCAAAAAGCCAGCCTTATACCTGGTAATTTGTAAACAGCTCTCAACTTCTGCTGTTGTGCTCCTCCAAAAGGTGTTTTCTGAAGATACTGATAATAAGAACAACACAGAGGTAACGTTTGAAGCGGGCGAAGCGCGCGAAAGTGATAATTTGAGAAGAATTTGCGAGAAAAGGACAGTTTTGATCCGATTTTACGTGATGAAAATAACGTTTGGTATTATTCTAACTTGATCTAGTTGGAAAATATATACAAAGTTGACACAGGCTCAGTCGGAAAAATGTGATAGACTGAGATAACAGAAATTCCAACCACCAACTGGTATTTCAGATTTTCCGACTGTCGTCGCTCTGACGAACTTTGGGGGGTGAGACACCCCCACACCCCCGGTCGTGACGGCCCTGTTTGCGCCGTCAATACAGCATTTGACAGGAAGACGTGTCAGTATTAGACTTGCTGTAAGTCTGCTCTATAATGATGAATTTAACGTCTGACATTGTTTGTGCTGGCTGCTTTTATTCTTTGTATGTATTTGCAAGCCTTTTAGAATTTTATAGGTAGACTTTTGAACCCATTTTATCTGCTTCATTCGAGCTGATGAAGGCTGAATAAAACAGCCGAAAGCTTCTCGATGCAGGGTGTCTTTTTATCTTTGTGTGTTCAGTTGCTGTTCTAGTTTTACCATTTTAAATATATATATATATATATATATATATATATATATATATATGCCTTCACCAAATATATATATATATATATATATATATATATATATATATTGAAACAGATATCCACGTATGCTCCATAAATTATATAGGCGATGATAAATAGTGTGGTACACCGGGATGACATAATAAGAGCACGATACATATATGTATACAGGTATATACGTGTATATTTCAGGCACGCCTGTGCCCTTCTTCAGCACAAATAATGAAGTGAAGTGGCTATATACAATGGAAAAGTATACATGTAGTACAGTGAACTTAAAGTAAAAAGCCCAGACGGTCACGCTTCACCACGAATGGCAAAGGAAAAATCACTGAGTGCACCTAAATCCAAGTTTAATCCTTTGTTGTAGGTGTTAAGCTTGATAATCCACTTACTCTCGGACCTAAGTCTATTGTTGAGCGTGCGGTAATTCGAGCCTAACAGGACACACTTGAGATTGGATAAGTTATGATTGTGTTCACTGAAATGCTTGGCAACTGGAAAACTAATAGCTTTATCTTTGACTGTCTTTTTATGATTATTAAATCTAAGTCTGAATTTCGAACCAGTCTGACCAACATAATTACCATTTTCACATTTATTACAGCAAATCAAGTATACGACATTAGGGGTATCACAATTGAAATGACCGGGCTGGATGCGGCATTTGGTACCAGGAGGGGTGAAACAAGGGTCAGTAATTAAAAAATTACATACCTGACATCTAGGTTTGCCGCATTTCTGATTGCCAGTACCAGGCATCACGGGGAGTCTGGAGGAAGTGAGCAGGGATTTTAGGTTTGGAGGTTGCCTACGGGACATGAGAGGGGGGTCCTTAAACAGGTCTTGAATGGAAGTGTCGGACTTGAGAATGTCAAAATCTTGACGTAACACTTTGAGTAGCTTATTTGTTCTACTGGCATAATCCAAAACCAAAGGGATACGAGAATTACTGGCTTTTGGTTTCTCAAGCAAGAGATTGTCACGGCGTAGAGCCGAGGCTTTATGAATACCCTTTTTAATAATGGAAATAGGATACCCATTAGAACGGAAATGACCGGCAAGGTTGGCGATGTGTTTTTCATACTCGGAGTTGGAAGAACAAATACGCTTAATTCTGATACATTGGGAGTAGACGATGGCCCTCTTGAGGCTGTAGGGGTGGGAACTCTCAAAATTAAGGTAAGTATGGGTATCAGTCGGTTTGCAGTAAGCGTGGTGACAAAAGTATTGTTGTGCTTTCCAACTAGTACATCCAAAAAGGGGATTTCTGTATCGGAGAACTCCAGGGTGAACTTTATGGTTGGATGGGTTTCGTTACAAGCAGTAAAGAAAGAACGCAGGGCGTTCTCTCCATGCGACCAAGTAAAGAAAATGTCGTCAATGTATCGACAATAATTAGAAGGCTTCAAAGGGCTGTTGGAAAGAATTCTTTCCTCTAAATCAGCCATGAATATAATGGCGTAACTAGGCGCCATTCTACTACCCATAGCTGTACCACTCGTTTGTAAATAATGTTGTTTATTGAAAACAAAGTGATTATGGGTAAGAACAAACTCTACAATGCAAGCAAATTCTTCAATAAACAGTGTGGAAAAATTATTTTTAGCCAATAATTTTTTGCTAGCCAACACTCCTTCCTTGTGAGGAATATTGGAATAGAGGGAGCTCACATCCATAGTAACTAGAAGGGAATCTGGGGGACAGCGCTCAATGGTTTGGAGTTTCCTGAGGAAATGCGAAGTATCTTTTACGTAACTCTCTAGGGAGGGCAATAATGGATTGAGAATACTATCAATATAACCAGATATGTGTTCGGTGAGGGTACCTATACAGGAGACGATGGGTCTACCAGGAGGGAAAATGTCGAGGGATTTGGCTAATTCAAACAATCTAGGGGTGCTGAGATTTTGAACCTGCAAATCAGGTGAGATATTGAGGGAAGTGTCAGAGGAGGAAATTTTGGTTTCAACTAGTTTAGGCACCTTATGCACCTTGGGTAGCGTGTAAAAAACACCCGGCTTATGGGCCTCGGGGATACGTAACCTAACCTGCTCAAGTACTTCGGACGTCAAGATTTTGACATTCTCAAGTCCGACACTTCCATTCAAGACCTGTTTAAGGACCCCCCTCTCATGTCCCGTAGGCAACCTCCAAACCTAAAATCCCTGCTCACTTCCTCCAGACTCCCCGTGATGCCTGGTACTGGCAATCAGAAATGCGGCAAACCTAGATGTCAGGTATGTAATTTTTTAATTACTGACCCTTGTTTCACCCCTCCTGGTACCAAATGCCGCATCCAGCCCGGTCATTTCAATTGTGATACCCCTAATGTCGTATACTTGATTTGCTGTAATAAATGTGAAAATGGTAATTATGTTGGTCAGACTGGTTCGAAATTCAGACTTAGATTTAATAATCATAAAAAGACAGTCAAAGATAAAGCTATTAGTTTTCCAGTTGCCAAGCATTTCAGTGAACACAATCATAACTTATCCAATCTCAAGTGTGTCCTGTTAGGCTCGAATTACCGCACGCTCAACAATAGACTTAGGTCCGAGAGTAAGTGGATTATCAAGCTTAACACCTACAACAAAGGATTAAACTTGGATTTAGGTGCACTCAGTGATTTTTCCTTTGCCATTCGTGGTGAAGCGTGACCGTCTGGGCTTTTTACTTTAAGTTCACTGTACTACATGTATACTTTTCCATTGTATATAGCCACTTCACTTCATTATTTGTGCTGAAGAAGGGCACAGGCGTGCCTGAAATATACACGTATATACCTGTATACATATATGTATCGTGCTCTTATTATGTCATCCCGGTGTACCACACTATTTATCATCGCCTATATATATATATATATATATATATATTTCACTAATTCGGCACTTAGGGGGAAAGTTGTTGTTGAAAAGTCGACCTTAAGGGGAAATATATATATATATATATATATATATATATATATATATATATATATATATATATATATATATATGCCTTCACCAAGGTCTCAACCACTAAAAGACTTTGATCTATAAATACTTTGTGAAGAGATCCATCGACACCTATGAAAAGTCATTTCATGGGAAGCTGAAGGGTTTTGTTTTGATATTTTTTCTGATTGTCTAACAACCATGACGTGAGTTTTCTTTGGAAAAAAGTGCCAGTGTTTGAAACTTTACATTTTTGCTTTGAAATCAATATTTTTTGCTCTTGGTCGGGAGGGAAGGGGACCACCGCGCCATATGCTTATGAAGGTAGAGACTACCATTAATTCCCTGGGTTGGTTTCTTGTAATTCTGAGAAAAGATTACAATGTTGAAGAGCTGCAACGATGTATGAAATATGAAAGATGGTAGAACATGAATTCTGTCCGACAGAGACTTCTAAATACTTGTCTGGTTCACCGAGATTATTTTACTGCATGATCAACTTGCAATTGTGTCTCACATAGGCAGACATATCCTTCAGCAGGATTGAGGGGATGTATGGAAATATTTAAACAGAAAACTGTTACTCCCTAGAGATCAGCAGAGCAATAAGCGTACTTCGATAGCAACCTAATGAGTAACGGTTTTGTTCACCGTTTATGCATATATGAGATAAATTTATTTGAACTTGGAAACTTAATCGTTTAGTTGTTCCATTCGATACGAACGTTATTTTATGAAACTGAAGATTAATGAAAGATCAAAGGTTAAATGATATGGTTTATAGTATGCAACTAGCAGAATGTGACAAAAGGGTGCACTGCTGTAGCGTTTAGACAAATATACATCTGTACATATAACGGATTGAAAGGAGACTCAACCAGACTTAATCGTGGTTCAATCAGTATAAACTAGATATGGGGGGAACAACAAATATCATTGTGGCATGCGTGGTCACAACAGCAGTGGTCACTGTTATATGCGTTCCTATGACTTACTTCCTGCACCCCGACAAAGGAAAATCTGACACGGTATGCCGACCACCCGATGGTCTAACTCCCAGCTACGGACCTACAGAGGAAGTATCGAGCATCGCACCTACGACATCGCCCGAATCATGGAAGTTTGATTGCTTCCCAGACAGTAATAAGCAGTTTTCGCGGGAAATTTGCGAGAGCCGTGGTTGTACATATGAAGAGTCTACTTATCCTAGGGTTCCTTGGTGTTACTTCCCCGAGAACTACGGTTCATATCGACAACAAACTGTTAAAGATGAACCATGGGGTACAAGAGCTGATATCGAGCGGATTCCAGGGACCCCTACCCTTTTTGGAAGTGATATCGTAAATCTGAGGGTTGACATTGAGGAACAGACTAAACACCGGTTACATATCAAGGTAGGTGAGTTAGGCTATGAAATCCAGGTCTCTTCTCAATAATGTCCAGAGATACATTGGAAGAGTTAGATAGGAGAGGGAAATGAGAGATCAAAGATATATTCGAGGGCGTATGGGAAGGCATTTCCCAACCTGTCGGAGGGTGTTTGCCCTGAAAGTTTTCTTAACTGGAATGCAATCATGACATAAAGTTTGCCATGAAAATGACATTTTAAATCCTGAATTTAACACTTGTGTTGTGTTGTGTTGTGTTGTGTTGTGTTGTGTTGTGTTGTGTTGTGTTGTGTTGTGTTGTGGTAAGAGTACCGCTCACCTGACCCCCACCTCATACGTCTGTGGATATATTAATATCCCAGTGACGATTACTTCACCTATACCCTCAGGTTCATTACTTGCCGAAATTTGAAATAATTAGGGCCTTGAAAAGTCACTTTACAGTGAAGTGTAACGGATAGTGCGTTGTTTCCATAAATGTATATTCTTCACACAAAGTATCAGTTTTATAACGTTTCAATATTTCAGAAAATAAATACTGCATTCAGTGCCAGTATTATCTAACATCAGTTTAACAAGTTTTAAAGCATAAAAAAACAACCCATAAGTGAACTGGCAAAGTAGGATATGCTACTAACTAATTTGTGGCAGGTCTATTCTATCTATATGTCACTAAAAGGTTTTGAGTTTTAGTAAAATGTAGATGGTACCGAGCGCTTATGAGTTAAAGTGTACGACAACCTCCAAAGGATTATAAATCTCATATTTAAATGCTTATTTGTCAATATTATCAATGATAAATGTAATAAGCCTACCAAGGCAGACTAATTGGCCACTCTTAAATGGTCAGCTGTATTGTTTTATTTTGCCTTAAGGTGCATAATTCAGGACATGTAGCAACTCAAAGTGATTGTCACAAACATATTTTATAGAAATGCATTTTAGAGCGCCTTGCATTTGGAACAGCCTTAGGGGACTGGATTGGCAACATGATAAACCCCACACAGAATAAAGATGTTTTTTTTTTTCATTTTAGCGCAGTCAGTACAGCATGGGATAGAAAAGGCAGAACCTAAAAATGCTGACATTACGTACATTTAGTCAACGGTCAAATCAAAAAGAGCCACACTACTGACTAATTAAAAATAAATGTACTTGAATTTGGTACTTGTGGTACAAGCCTTTTGTGTAACTAGAATTTGAAGCATGGTACTTCGGTAAGACTTCCCGACTACTTAAACCGTATATTTCGAAGAACATTTACCTTAACAATCAGCAGTGTTAATTGGTGTTAGACTCTCACAATCACTCAACTTAACAAATGTTTAGCCTTCTGACCAAATGGTTTTAAACACTTGTACTTTGTCAGACTTGGATATTATTTTAATATTCGTTGTAAATAATACAATTAATTGAGCCATAACTGACGACTATTCGACAAGTTGCTATTGGAAAAGATCAGCGACAAAATTAAAAGACAAAACACAGACAAGTAAAACTTCAGAGAAGTCCACACTACTGACTAATTAAAAATAAATGTACTTGAATTTGGTTCTTGCGGTACCAGCCTTTTGTGTAACTAGACTTTGAAGCATTTTATTTCGGTAAGACTAACCGACTATTTAAACCGTCCTTCGGACTTAGAGGAACATTTACTTTAACAATCAGCTGTACTAATTGGTGTAAGACTCTCACAATCACTCCACTTTACAAACGTACAGTCTTGTAACCACATGGTTTTAAATACTTGTATTATTTTGATATTCGTTGTAAAAAATAGAATTGAGCCATAATCAACAACGACCCCGCAAGTTGGTTTTGGAAAGATCAACCAAAACATGAAAACCAAAACACAAAACACAGATAAGTAGAACTTCAGAGATGTCCATAATGAAAATTGTGATAATGAAACAAAATAGCTCACGAAAATAATATTTATCTTCCTTTTTCATAATGCGGGACTCCAGCCGACAAAAGAAAAATGTCCCATAAATACACCTTCAAAATGATCGCATAATTCATGCTTTGAATGGTTTGAAAATTAATAGCTCCGTTAAGTATAAAACACCCTTAACAATCATGGCAAGGACCGCAATCCTAATTGTTTGTACACGAACTTATTTGGTTCATTCTTGTCAGGCCCGTAGCCAGACAAGGTACTGAAGGGGGAAGAGATAGCTCCAAGAGGGAGGATGAAATATTATTCTGGGGGAGAAATGTGTTAAAATGTATTAAGGTAATAAAAATGTTTTAGGGGAGCGAAAATGTTTCTGGGGGATACCTACCCCTGGCTCCCCTCAGCGAGGGCTTGATTCTTGTGCCAAATCTAGTCAAACACATAGTATGATTCATGTTTCTGCCCCGATTGATTAGATTTTTTTATCAAATTTGAACAGGATGTTTTATGTACCTTTTTGTAACCTAAACCGTCTCTTGATACACGAAGAGGTACGCGAGACCTATTTCTAAAAGAGAATGACGAGAAATGTGGATGATCAGTAGAGAGAGTATTAGGAAACCACGTAGAGTCTCTGTCGCATGCTGTGAAGAATAAAGTCCATAGATTGGCGCTCATTTGCGGGTTCGTCTGTGGCCCCCTCATCTACAAGGCTAGTTACCAGCGGCGGAGCTAGGGAATTCCGTCAAAGGGGGCGAGAATGGCCAGTAGGGGCGCTTTGAAGTAGGTAGATACCCTATGTCTCAACACGATCTACGTCATGGCTTTTCAACCTTTTATTTTAGATTTCCCCACCTGAATGAAAACTGCTTTCCCATTGCTTCTCCCAAGTATTTCTATTAAAACATGTTTCCATTTTCAATCCCTTCCTTTCACATACTAGTGTAAAGGCGACCTATAATTCACTTAAAAATTGTCAGTTTTCTCAGGTCCTGATTCAAGATTTTATGTAAAAACGGACTTACTTTGTGAGGATAAAGATTAAATCTGCTAGAGCCAAAGGCAAGAAACCTTAAAGGAAGGGGGGGGGGGCGGAAACAAAATTACGGACATTAATCACTGTTAGATGAACATTTCTGGAACTGGAAAGAAATCAAGATAAGAACACAAAGATCAATACGTTTCCATGAAATCGTATATCATTATGTATATCATTATGTGACTTCTTTGGAATAGCCAGTAATGAAGTACATTTTTGGAAATGGCCAAGACGGAAAACTTTGTTAGATGTGATTTCCTGGCCTTTGAGAATCAAGAAAGTACAGAAAGAAGCATTTCTATGACATTATTATGCAGTGTCAGATGGCCACTCTGCATTTACGGAGCGAGTCGGTTATCATGCCCATGTACCCTTGAAAATGGTCACTTGAAGGAAAGCAAAAAGGAAGCTGCTCATGAGATATGAGACCAGTACTCTAAAGCCATTCCTGCTAGGACAGCAGTCTTATTTTAACCAGAAGGTTCGTTTCAAATGTTTTGGGAAACAGTTTGTGGGAGTTATTTTTTGATCTTCATAGACTATTAAAATTGTTTATGTTGACAATAATCCCTGATGGAAGCAAGGCTTCTTTCGCAACAATTATTTTTGCGCCTTCCTCAACATCTTTCTTGGGACTGCGAGGGTAAATCAAAGGTCACTCCGTGTATTTTGTAGGCCTGTTATCACGCTCGGTTGAGAAGCAATGACCTAGGAAAAGTTCCACCATACATAAGTGCGTAGCGGTATATAGCTTGTAGACAAGTTTGGGCTAAGCCTACCTCCTAGATCGCAGAAGATGACCCTACTCATAAGAATATAGAACAGATATAATGACTGCTGTTTTTGCATTTTGTTTCTGGGGACAAAACGAACACTACTAAATCATTTTATTTGGAAGCAATGCCAATAATGGTGCAAGAGTAAAGTACGGTAAAAACCTAAAAAGGGCGCCGACAGGCGGGGGGGGGGGCACGACCCCCTGACTATTGGACGCTCCGCCACTGCTAGTTACGCCGCCATGTGGATGATGCCGCTTATTCTCCCTGATAACTTTAGGCTACTAGTTAGTTTGAAACAAAATGTGATTTAGTATGCATAATGTTAAGCGCGGGCCACATGCGCCACCACATGACGGGACAAGACGTCGCGTCCGAGTCGGCTCAGGTTGTGGTGGTGTGAACGTTTCCTTGACTACGTTGTTTTCGATTTCCGTCGGGTCGATTGAACATGTTCAGTCATAGTCGGATGTCTACGGAAGCCGAGAACATCGCGGTAGTGTGAAATCTGACATACCAGTTTTCCCACCCCTTACTTCGGTAAACATGGGAAGGAGAAATCAAGATACGATTTCTTCTTACCATTATCCACCGATAATGTGGAGTGGAGAAAACCAAAGTTAGTAAGGGGGTACTTCAAGAAAGAACCATTACACAGTGTCTATTTTCGTACACCCTGTCCATAAATGGACGCGCCCGCACATGACACGGATTGGTTATATTATTACCAACGTGGGATGATCCCACCTTGGTACGGAGAAATCGTCGACGAACGACTAGCTATGTTACTTTATTTAAATTGAAAAGAGGATCGATTGACATAGTCCATTTATGGACAGGGTGTTCAAAATTAGACACTGTGTAATGGTGCTTTCTTGAAGTACCCCCTCACTAACTTTGGTTTTCTCCACTCCACATTATCGGTGGACAATGGTAAGGAGAAATCGTATCTTGATTTCTCCTTCCCATATTTACCGAAGAAAGGGGTGGGAAAATATGTGTGTGTATGTGTGAATTTGGAGGAAAAATATATTTATATATACATATGTATATATATATATATATATATATAGGCCTATATATATATATATATATATATATATATATATATTTATATATATATATATATATAAGGTCAAAGTACTGCGTAGCACTTATGAAGTAAGTAGGTCAAAAAAGAAGTGGTAAATAGTGTGCTAAAAGTTTGTGAAAAAGTCCACATGCTCGATCCGTGACTTGATGGTTTCGGCGGCCATCTCGTGTTGAGGTTCCGATCGATCATATTCGCCTGGCTGCCGAAAACCGTCTCATCATGAAACTTGGAACCCTGTCCCACATGGTCTGAACGTTAGACTTGAACCTTTGTAAATCAGCATTTCCTGAATTGTTGTTACCTGTGTTAACCACTTAACACTGTCTGTTTTCCTAGCCTGTTTGTTTGTGCCCAATTCTATTGCTTTTCTATTGCTTTCTAATTTTTCCGTTTGGCCGTGTCAACAATCTGTTGCATTTTTGCCACCTGATGGAGGATTTAAACCCGAAACGTCGTCGACTTTTTCACAAACTTCCAGCACTATTTACCACTTCTTTTTTGACCTACTTACTTCATAAGTGCTACGCAGTACTTTGACTTATATGTATACATATATATATATATATATATATATATATATATATATATATATATATATATATATACAAAAGTCAAAAGGAGACAAAAAATTGATACATTCATATATATATATATATATATATATATATATATATATATATATATATATATATATATATTTCAGATTTTAATCCAGCAATACCGAATATTCGAATATTAATGCCATCATTCGTAAAAACATGTTCACATCCTACATAGCTCTTCCCATATGAAGGTCTTCCCTGAGAATTCTATCTTTACAGCCTATAGAAAATGTAAATCCCTTAAAGAAATGCTAGTCAGATCAAAACCATCCAATCAAAACCCTGCAGGGAATACTGCTGAAGTGGGTTGCTACAATTGTAATCGCACAAGATGCGACCTTTGCCTCAATTTTTTATTACAGGGTTCGTCTTTTTCTAGTTGTGCCACGAAAAAGGTTTATCAAATTACGAGTTATGTATCATGTATAAGTAAATGTGCGATCTATTTAGCTACTTGCTCGAAATGCAATATGCTGGATCTACAGCTACAGAATTTAAAATCAGATTCAGAAATCACAAATCTGCCGAGTCACCATCTTAATAACCGAGGCAGATGCGAATGGTAGTACATTTTAATTCTGCTCCCGGTGAAGAGGCTGGTCAGTTAAGTTTGTTGTCCCTTTGGGGACGTAGCTTCTTTGGGGAGCAGAACTCCTCCGGGAGTAATTATGGTTTTGCCCCTTGGCTCTTGCCAGAGAATACAGGGGACTTTTGAAAAAGCATTGTTATTCTGCTCCGCACTATATTTCTCAAATTAAGTTCATTATTATTGGGCAGATTTACTCTTCATCAAATATTGATTCTGTTCTTACTAGATGAGAGGGCTATTGAGTTGCCCAGTTACATACTTTATTTCCTTTAGCAAAAGAAAAGAATTTAATTCACACAAAAGGGTTAGCTTCTTACGGTACAGGTCTTGGGTCATTAAGCTTTTATTATTTTTAAATTTCGCATAAGCATTGCCATTGGCCAAGTAAATTTCTCGGCCTCTCTTAGCTCCCGTAGACATTTTTAAGTTTACGTATCCTTTTTTGATCTCCTTATGCTACCTGTCACAGCTGTTTTGAGTATTTACTTTTTACTTGTTTCTTTCAGCTGTTTATCCGTCATACCCTTTTCAGCCTTATTATGTAGCTAGATTTTAGAATGCTTTTCTTGCCTCCGATCCGTTTTACTCGCTTATATCCCGTTTAGAATGTTTTAAGTCTGAAAGATCTACATCGAACGTTTTTAACCTTGCTTCATTCAGGGAGGTGTTAGGACTCCCTGCTTCATTCGAGCTTCTCGACTCAAGATGTTTATGTTACCTGTATGTGTGCAGTTGCAATTCTAGTCTTTTCATCCAAGTTTACATGCGGTACGTTTTCAACTAGAATTCTGTGAATCGTCCTGGATCCTGATCACACTTCTGAAACATCGTTGTGATCTAAGCTTTGCATTCTCTTATATAAGCATGTATATAAATATATAAATATATTTATATATGTATATATATATATATATATATTTATATATATTTTTACATATAAATGTATCTATATGTTTATGTATGTTGTATATATATATATATATATACCCCTAATTTTTTACAGATTTATGATCCAAATGAACAACGGTTTGAGGTTCCAAACAATCTGTCCAACCCTCCAAGCTCGAAGGCAACTAACCCTCTGTACGAAGTGTCTATCCAGAAAAACCCATTTTCTTTTCAAGTGAAGAGAAAAGATACGGGAACTATAGTGTAAGTGGCAAAACCTGTTGTCATGTGTCACGATCCGTAGATTTAATATTGGAAAATTGTTAATATTTCACTAAGTAAGCAGCCCAACCAATACTCACTCATGAATATGTTACACTTTTTTATAAGTGTCTTAATAATGTGATCTGGTAGGCCTAGGCTAATATGGTTCTGAATGGCCAGCTGGTTTTATGTGACTTACTTAATTATATACCATGCGACAAAAATGAAGACATCAGTTCAACAAGAATTCGCTAAGAAATATTATTAAATAACTCGAAAAATATTCTGCTATTTGCTTATAAAGTACATAGGTCAGCTCATTCTCAAAAATGTATCAAATATCTGACAGAGTAGATATATTTTTCCACATGGGCGGCTCTAAGAAATTTTGTTTGGGGGGGGGGCAAACTCAAGTCCGTATTCAGGGAGGTTCGGAAGACCCCCCAGCAAAATTAATGGTCAGCTCCGGGTAGTGCAATAGCCTCAATAAGAGTATGCATACGCGTAAGGGCCCAAGTTGATGGGGGGCTGTAACGATCTGCCCGAAAAATAGAAACAAAAATTTCCGCGCGCTCCGCCCTCGTTCAAAATGTTAATGTACATATCATATAGGCATGCATCCGTTATCACACCGCATGCCAATTACATGCAATAATTTGCCACGTTACTACCTATTCCATATTGGTTATAATTCTGGGGGAAGTCGTTACAATAATGATGATAATAATCAGTGGTGTGGCCAAGACTTCTCTCATGGGGGTGGGGCAGGCACTATGTTGTTTGATCGCCGGCCTGGGGGAGGGGTATAAGGGGAGGGGTGTCCCCTTCCCCTTTGAAAATTTTTAAAAAATTAGGTGTCCATGCATGCAATCTGGTGCCACATATGCTACCTTTGAAGTAAAATTTGTGTTAAAAACTTTACCGTACGTAGTTTAGGTACTAAAAGAAAAAAATAGGCATACCCCCTACCCTTTGAAAATTTTTGAAGAATTAGATGTCCTTACAAGCAATCTGGTGCCACATGTGCTACCTTTGAAGTAAAATTTTGTGCTTTATTTTATGTCTAAAAAAATCGGCGTCAGTGACGGGGGAATGGCCTAATGGCTCCTCAAATACACCACTGATAATCATAATATATAAGTTTAACCATTAACAAACACACTGGTGAATTAATACCGAATATATAGGTGATGGTGCAATCCAAATCAGAACTATATTTTAATTACCAAGGAAGTTTTTTTAAAGTATCGATTTCCATTAAGCTACATTGTTGCATTATTTTTCTTTCAGTAGGTGCCCGAAAAATTCTCAGAATATTGCCCGAATTTCACAAAAAAATTTTGTTGGGTGCGCTGCAGCCCCCAGCCCCCCCGCCTCCTACGCCTATATGAGAGTATGGTTATTATTATGTATTACAGCGATGCCCATGTAGTTTTCAAAAGCTCTTCAAAAACCATTTCAGGCAGTTAGTCATGAGCTGACTACTTTAAAAATAAATACAACCATATCAACCGATCGCTACCGTACTACCATAGGGGTGGAGTAAGAGGCAGGTGAAATGGGCAAAGCGGCTTGATCCATTTGTATAAAATGAGCCCCACCTTTAAATATTTTATTGTTTCTTTCATTGTGTCACAATATGTTTCAGCTTTGCCAAGAAGCCATAAAATGTTGGTTTTCTGGATTGTTTTTCTTAAAGTAAGGAAAATTTCGAGCATGAAGAAACTTGAAAACGATGAAATGATAGCACTAAGTATTTTGGATCTCAGTACCGTTCCGAAACGAATTTTTTAAAGGGGGAGAGGAATTCCCCTAACTCAGAACGACGTCTCATCCTATATACAAATAGCTAGGCCACTAGTCAAAAGTCTCATCACACTGAGCTTAGATTGACTGTTTGGTGTGTTTATTTTAAATCAATTGAAACGGTATACTTTAGCACAGAGGTGGAGAACCTTTTGCTTATAACAGGCCATTTGACAGTCATAAGACCGCTCGTGGGCCAACGGCGCTGTCAATTTGGACAAGGGAAGGGAAACCTCTCCTTCTATGGGAAACACAATACTTTTAGACTACATGCCCGTTACAACTTTTTGTAGACAGATACCTATGCTAATCTGGCCAGGTGACACCCTGGCAAAACTGCTTTTAGTCGTGGATGATAATCAACACGGCTAATGGGTTGTGTATCTAATGACCCCGATAGCTCTGAAGTGTCTGCAAAACTATGGGCATTTAACTCCAGCATTACCGTTACACTCTGTAAATGACATTATGATGCCTAACCTAATCAGATTACAAATAAGCAATTAAGAAAACGCGCGCGCAGCACGCCGAAAAAATGTTTTGAAAGCACTTTATTAATGTTTAACCTTCGCATTGCACTGGAAAGTTATTCACTTCTTTAATTTTACGCCCACTAAAGGAAAAAGGAGGGACTAACCATTAGCGGCTCGCCATAGGGGCACGGTGGGGGGGCACTTGCCCCTCCCCCCCAAAGGTTTGCAAAGCATCGTCTTCAATTTTCAAAAATAAAAATAAATAAAAAAAAAAACATGTAATTCGAGATGGGTTAGGCCGCCTAACCCATCTCGAATTACATGTTTTTTTTATTTATTATTTTTATTTTTGAAAATTGAAGACGATGCTTTGCAAACTTTTTTTTTTTTGGGGGGGGGGGGGCAAGTGCCCCCCCGTGCCCCTATGGCGAGCCGCTAATGTTTTTCCAAGTGTTTAGTAGCCATTTAGGCTCAAGTATAAAGAGGTAGAGCTTATGCTTGGCAGGCTAAATGAGTCAATAGTTTACATCTGTAATTGAGGTTAAGGAGATGAAATGGGGGTTTAATAAAACTTGGTAGATGTGCCATAGAATACCCCCTCGTGGTAACGAGAGCTTAGTGCAGTATGAAAAGATCTTAAAGGAGCTGTTGTATCACTCCAAATATATTTAGGAATATTCCTGTGTCTCCACTAACAATTAGGGACTGCGCATTGATTGACATAACTTCAAAACAGGGATAGGTCAATGATGACTCGTGCAGATGTAGTCAGGTGCTCAGGGTGTAGCAGGCAGCTTACATCATAGGCGTAGAAAGCGGGGGGGGGGGGGGCGTGGGGCTGTACAAAAACTCCTTATTTGTCTCTTCTGTAAGAAATGTCAAAAATTTGCAGTAATTTTCATTAAAGTTTGTCCAAAATGTTGCATCAAATTGCGTCTCAGGACGGCGATCGGAAACAAGGTTCAGCCTCCCAGTCTCGAAAAGCTTCCTACGCCTATGGTTTACATTGCGCAGTATTGTGTGGATATGCCTTTGAACAATTAAAAGTCAACACAGACTACTGTAGCCTTGTCTGAGAGGTGCATTATTGTAAGGTTTTTGCTTAAATAGTATAAAAGTTTGGAAGTAAACTTAATAGTGAGAACTTTTATACTCCGGGGGAGATATTTGCCATTT
This sequence comes from Holothuria leucospilota, assembly GCA_029531755.1. Lineage (NCBI taxonomy): Eukaryota > Metazoa > Echinodermata > Holothuroidea > Aspidochirotida > Holothuriidae > Holothuria > Holothuria leucospilota. The sequence continues at coordinate 26,863,806 of CM055974.1, forward strand.
TGAAGAAACTGCCATCATCCCACATGTTAGTGCAAGTTTACAACAAAGTGTAACACTAAAGTACGTCGGTAAGACTGAAATAACATGAATGAAGTTTATCTGAACAAGTTACTAGTATCTAGATGCTACACTAGCAGATCACATTGTATCTCATGTACTATGCTCAAAGTTAAGAAAGTTAAGAAATATTTAGCGTGATTTCAAATAACGCAAACGACTCCTTCATTCAGTTTGGTTAATTTACAATGCAAAAGTTTTAGTAGATAACGATATTAAATTCTTAACAAATGTCGTTGTAAATGGTCGTGGTTGCAAGACCTTTTGCCATCCTATACCGACGGTACTTTAATATTTTGAGGCTTACTTAGGTTACTCACGTAACAGGTCAGTTAATTTTTAATCAATAAAGTAAAACTGCAAAAGATACTTTAAGATGGTCCAGGTGAACTCTGATACATTGCAGGCTACAACACAAAGAAACACACTTTGGATAAATTTGAACAATATCATGGTCATAAACGAACAAACTATTCTTGTTTAAACTAAGGTAACCAATGGAATATTTTACAAAGAAAAAGTTAATATTTGATCATGATGTAACATCACTCTTTAATCCAGTCTTCAGGAAAGTGTTAATTTTAACCCTAATTTCCTCTTTTCTTATAACCATGGAAGGGTTCACTTATCTTTGATCACGATTCTGGTTTAATGTTACTAGTGTTTAAATAGTGAAGCATCCTCCATAAAGATTTAAACAAAGGCAATACAAACATTAAGTATAGTTTTATCGAAGAGTTTTAGTCAACATATCAACATGAAAGGTAAATTGTAAATGCGTCAGTTTCAGTTTATAGAGTACAAACAATACGTAGAGGTCTTAATTTAAACATGAGTTTGGTCGAAGTTCACTTGTTTAGTAAAGCGCCACATGATGGAACCACTAATGATTGTTAGGGAGATGCTTAATCAGATGGCGTTGTCTCTGTGTGCAACGTGAAACTACTTTAAGCATTATACCCCTTTATTTAAAGAAACTCTCTGTCCCAACTGCTATGCATGCAGACGTACAAATGTGTACACTCATTGAAAACTCTGTACGAATAGTGTTATCGAATCATATTCCTTTTGCAAAGTATTGACTATTTCAAACGCCTGCTCTGTCAGATAGGATACAATCCGATACATCAATAATACAAAGGGCTTTGAGGGATTACCGACTTTATTCATCATTTCCACAGGGATGCAAAACAGAAGTTGTTGGAGGAGCGAGGGAATAGGGGAGAAGATTCAAAGATCCGTATGCTTTGTAGAAAGTGCACTAAATAAAAATGAATTTTGCCCCCATATTACCACATTTTCATTTTTTAAGTAAGGTGTAAAAAGGGGGAATGGGTTTAAAGAAGAAGTACGTTTTGTACTTTCGTGAAAATAATGAATTTCAAGTCTCGTAACTGTCAATGGAAGAGAAAATCTAAACAGCCAAAAAGTAAATTACCGAGGTGATCATGATTCTCTGTTATAAAGGTGACATTGTTTCAGCGTAGTCATAATTAGTTTTTACTCTACATATTAAAGATTGTTTAGGTTTTAACACTATTTGCACAACATATTTTAATATTTATTTAACCCCTAAAACAAATTATTCAAAATTACATTAATTAGTTACCTAAGACACCATTAGGACTAATATAGTCAAAATGGTTTCAGCCATATGACTATTTAATTTTGCTTTGACTAAATTATTGTTTGAGATCGTCAAGAAATGCGAAAGTCTTCTACCCAGATTACATCACAAATTCATCATCAGCCATTAACTTTGTGAAACATATAAGAACTAATACCCTTAAAACATAACATGTTACAGAGATATGCAGGGCCTTCGGAACAGGGTGCCTAGGGTTGTAGTTCCCCGAATATTTTTTTTTTGAAAGTTTTTGTTTTCCAACGTCTAAAATTAGTTTGGAAAATGTCACAACTAGGAAGTTAAAAGGCTCAGCCCCTTTTCTTAGAAACCTTTCGACGGCACTGATTTGGCTATAACCGATTCCACCTAACTCCAGTCCAGTTTCGATTAAAGTGGTATCAACTTCGAGCTAATACCGAGTCCAGTAAAAATTAGTCGCGTCCCTAATTGACTTCGAACTCTGGCGTTACAGCCCTGGGCATAACCTTCGCAGCACGGTGTCGAATATATGTCTCTTTCAGTGTTCAAATCTGTAACGTGTGCCGCCAATGTAGGTGCATGAGCAATACACGCCTGCCAATACAGGCCGATTTGCATTACTTGCAGCGCAGTCACGAATATACCCATGCTTTGATCTGCCCCCCCTGTCATTTACCTGTTCGCTGATCTGCCCTCCCCCTCTCATCCGCCGACCTCACACCGTGCTATGTGAGAGCGCTTAATAGTAAGAGTAATCCCGCGTAACCTCTGCCACAGCTTCTGAGGGCGATTAATTGATAATTTGCGAAATCGGGGAGCCGATCTCGGAGGGTCTACCGCAGGACGGGCAACACTGCGCACTGATGCGGTACCCTAGACAGGGGTTCCCTTGACTTCCCCTAGCTTTTAGTATTTACGAGAAGTCTGCTTTGCAGAATAATCGTCACTCTTTGTTTTAATGATTGAAACAGATTTGATACATCCGTTGGTGCTCTGATATTTGAAGACCAGTTTCTCCAGTTGTCTACAAGGCTTCCTTCACACAACATCTACGGGTTCGGAGAACATGAGCATGAAAGTTTTCGACATGACTTGAACTGGAGGATGTGGGGTAGCTTTGCACGTGACCAACCTCCCTCTGTATGTAAATTTATCTTCATCTTCCTAAAACATATCACTACAATGCTTTTGAAAGTAATCGTGTTCTAAGTTAGAGATATCATATTCTAAGCAAATATTAGGATTTAAAATGTTGGTAATGATGGAACTTACATTGATTCGCATAGGTTCAAGCTTTCGAATCACATTCAATTGAACTACCTGCGTTAAAGTAATCTTGTCACTGGGACTATTATGCAATTTGAGTACCAAACATTATAAAATTATTCAAAATTTGTTGAATCACAAAGAGGGAATGTTTACCCTGTAGGGAATTTTACTGCGAATGAACAATGAAGTATTTTTATTAGAAGCATAGCCAGGAAACTTTTCATGAGAGGGTTTGAGGAGGGAGAAGGAGAGGAAGGGCTTAACCAAATTCATGGACTCCGAGCGATGGTTCGGTAGGAAGATTTGCATAGTGAATCGTTTGCTTTTCACTTTTGGAATTTTAAGTGTGGGGGAAGGGATGGGAGGAGGCTGCTCCTGTCGCTTTTCTCTTTATCCATCAATTGCCGTATTTTGAGCAGATAGCACAAATGGCATCGTACGGTGTGTCTCCGTGTCTGCTTTTCAAATTGTGTATACTGACGTCCAAGTTACATGATGGATATTTTCCATTCTATTTTGCCATGAGTCCATTTTTCTTTAGTCACTACGATGTTTCCACATTGATTGAAAGTGTGACCAAATCCACCCATAACTGTACATTCATTAAAATTAATTGATTTTACAGCCTGAAGCAAACTTGTATGGCACTCATCCATTTTACATGTGCATAGAAGATGACTTTAACGCTCATGGAGTGTTCCTCAACAATGCAAACGCTCAAGGTACGATTTTCATTAGAGTATAAAAAATGAGGCTGAAACACCACAATAAGTCAATATCACCCACTTCATGTTTCTGATGGCAAAGCAGAAAAGCCGCCATGTTGGGGGTATAAGCGAGACGTAGAAATACAGGTGTACACAAGGTGTCCGATCAATCAAAAGCAACCGTGGTGCCAATTTTGCACTTGAGATATATTGTGAATACGCGTTACTACATGTATAGTTAGGGAACACAAGTTCGTTCGCCCCTGAATTTCGTTCGTTGTCCATAATTAAATGAATAGTGAATGAAATGATTGGGATATTGCACAAAATATCAAGCATTAACTGATAAACAATCGTAGTAAAACAAATTTTAACAACGTGTTTCGAACTTGCCTGAATACAACATTTTTCTGATATTCGAAAATTACCTAGGCAACTAACCTAACAAGCCTAACCTACTTTCGAAACGAGCTTATATTTTCGTGATTTCACAAGATGTGACTGCAACAATGTAATAATTTGGTGTGAGTCCTTTTCCTGTATGGGAAATTAGACAAAGTGAATGGATATTAACCTGATTTCTATGAAAAGGGACAATTCAAAATGTGCGAACGGGATTGTGACCCTCTGGTATAAAATTCCTGAGGTCAGAGACAGTCACATGAAATCATTCAAATTCCGAGTTACACTTTACATATTCCTGGGCAAAATCGGTTTTTGCACAACATATATCCGAAGATGAAATGTCTAAAACTGGGAACCATACCTGTTTATAATGTTTTGACGGATTTAGTGGCTAAGGTGAACAAACTTCTCACCCACCATGCTACATAGGTGTACCTAGTCTGCAGTTTGCTGACCTCGTGTTTGGGTCGCTTTGTGGCTTCCCATACTAGTATTTGCCACTATAAAATAGAGCTACATTGTCTTTAAAAAGTTAGACCGGTCTCAATTTTTCAAAGCTACGTACAGTCCTTAATCATTTGTATCGATCCTATATATGTTCAAGAAATCTTTCGTTTAAAAATACTCGCATTAAGTGTCATAAGCATGTCCAAAATAATGATTTATACCGACGACCGACGACCCTGATTTGGTTTTTCAACATTCTACCAAGCTGCTCAGTTTTGTTGCTTGGACGTTCACACCATTGTGCGCTAAGTAGAACGCAGTACGTGTTGTTCCATTGTGACTTGGCAAAATGCTTTGGTATAAGGTTCATGCACGAGCATACGTACCCGTATGTGGCAACAATCACTGTAGCACCCTGTGCTATGCGTGGTTACCGCCACGGTGCACCATAAGCGCTCTAAAATAGAGTATTTTATAGCCTAGGAATATTTCGGGGAACAACGTTTCGTAAGAACTAGGCTTAGGTACCTTAGGCTAAGGTGAACCATGCAAAACGCATACACGTGAGCCCCCAACATGACTGCGTATACAGAAGAATATGGCGTCATCATGTGGAATGGGTCAAGTTATCTTGTCGTAATCAAGAACGACGAATTGACTTTAGAAGGGGTAATCGTGTTGATGTTTCGGTTAACTTAAAGTTAAACTCTACATTCTAATTTCTTCAGAATATGTTTATCTAGGCCTAAAGGCCGTTTCATACTTCATATTTTATCGCCTCGATACCTGGCTGCTTTCGTACTGTGTATAGTTCGTTAACATGTTTCAGCGGAGGCAGATGTTAAAGAATGAACCAGCCTGTAATGTTCGTCTTGAAAAGTCAGCTATTTGTAATGATGGTACCTATGGTACATTATTTAAAGGGTTTGACGGTGCTCCTTGATCTGTAAGGGGGTAATGTCAATAACAATGAAAAAGAATCGATTTGATGGTATCATATAGAAAACGGAAACAATGGTTACAGGGTACCATTCTTTAGTTGACTCGATCTGATAGTGTCTTCTTCAGACAGGATGACTCTAATTAACATTTCCATAATCCATTATATGATAATTAAATTAAGAGAGATTGGGAGGCTAAGCTTCAATACCTTTATACCAACTGACACTGAAATTATTTTAAAAACCGATGCAAAAACGCTTTTAATGATATCTTACAACGTCGACTTTTGAAATACTTACACTTGACCTTATCATATAACAACGGCCTACTCGACGTATTGTTTTCATAGATATATTCCCATTTTGCTATTTTGCGCGAGTGTATGGAATTTCTCTGTGGAGAAACAATGTTTGACCTACTCATGTCATATTTTAAGTATTTTACAAAAAGAACTGGTTAACGAAGAAAAATTGAGAAAAAATGACATCAGGGCTGCGCTTGCAAACTTAATTTGAGTCTGGACCAAGAAATTACCATTTTTAAAACGTCCCTCCAAAGTTCTGGGCCTGATATTCTTTTCAAAACTTCACACCCCATCATGGAAGTGACGGTACCATAGAATTTCCCCACTTTGAAAACGTTCGTTATATGATGTGCGATGTAACGAACTTATCAACTATTGCTTTGATCAAAACAGACGTAGCGTTGCAACCCTTGCCTGCTCTTACGTACCGGCACATTGGTGGCGTGTTTGACTTTTACATGTTTTTCGGACCAACACCAGAGGATGTCGTTGCGCAATACACTGAGGTAAGGAATCAATTACTTGGTGCACTCGAAACTGGTATGATAAAAGAGGACCTTTCAGGGTGCATTTTAATTTATTCACTAGGGTGATGGAATTTTTGAGCTCCTAGTAGAGTTCCTAAAGTGTGGATCTACCTCTTGACACTTTACTTGTAAATTCTGCTTATGTACAGCTAAGCCGAACGGTGAAATACAAGAACTTCTTAGTTATGCCTGGTCTGCATCATGAGCATTCCAACTCGTTTGCTACAACATTCACGTCATATCTCATTAGCAACTTAAAAATTGTAAGAAATAAATCTTTATTAAAAAATTTTCGGCGGAGGAATGGCCCAAAACAGCGTGCTACAGCCATAACCACAGGAATACTTAAGTGACCAGTAATGATGAAAGTATCTGCAAGAAACAAAACAATGAAGATGAAACAATTAATTTAAGATTCCCACAATAGAAATAATTTCAGGATGACATTTTATATAGTTCAAGCTTACTTACTTATCAAAAGATGAGTCAATGCCTTTAAGATCCTAAATATTTGATCATGGTGTACATTCTCAAGCCTAATGTTCAATTGTTTTGTTTAAAAGTGAACAAAGGATGACAAGCGAATGTTCACGTTCATAAATGGTCAGCGGTTTTCGTTTGTAAGTTTGATACTTCATCAATTCTGATCAAAAGGAACCGAAAAGAGTATTTACAAAATTTTAATCTTTTCTCTTCACAAGTTAATCGGTCGTCCCTACATGCCACCATATTGGGCTCTTGGATTCCATCTTTCGCGATACGGTTACAACGGTATTGAGAACGTCACTGAGGTTGTGGCGAGGATGAGAAAGTACAATATTCCTCATGTAAGTAATTAGTGAATCAGAATAGGCTGGTAGTTCCAAATCCTGTTTCTTCATTTTTCCAACGTAGAGAACCTGTCATTAAAGCAGATTATCTTTTCTTTACTGCTCTACTTTTGTACGGGACTGGAATAAAAATTACAAACCAATTAGCTATTTGGCGGGCAGCATTAATTTCAGTGTAATTTAGTTTAAGTAGAGGTAGCAATGAGCGAAATGTGTCTCGTCAATGTCGAGTAAGGCCGGGGTTTTGCAATAAAAATTCGATCGATAATGACAACATTTAGATGTAAACTAGGCTGGGCATCAGAACTGGACGTTTTTATGTTAAAAGTTCAGACCAAATGAAAAAAGTGATTATTGGTCTTTGAGTGTGTATAACTTGCAACTCCATGGTATGATGCATCCATCTTTACTATATGGAATCATTTCATCACACAGGACGTGTTTTACGGTGATATTGACTACATGGATAGACAGCGGGACTTCACCATCGACGAGGAGATTTATGGAGAAGAAAACCTGGCAAACTTTGTCCAGCGCATCAAGGAAGAAGGCACTAATTACATCATTATCCTGGTGCGAAGACTAACTAAATAACAAATAAATATAGTCAATGGATAGTCAAACGAATACATTCTATGAAAAGAGTATAGTGGCGTCAAAGTCATATAAACGTTTTGAGCTTGCTATAGTGAGAGAAGTAATCGCAAACTATGGCAGTTTAAGGCTAAAATCGGACTTTGGGTGTAATAGATACAGCCAATAATTACTTAATTGTTATTGGGACTGGTATAATTGTTATATCATCGTCTTTAAGCGCTACCGAAAACCTAAACAGGATATGTTTTATTGATTACTGCCAATAGATTTCTGGACTACTGAGGGAAAGATGCAATAACGTAATGAGCTTGGGTCTACTTTTTGGTCTCATAAGTTACATCGGCATAACGCTAGAAACGGCGGAGGAATTGGAAAGTTGAAAAAAAGAAAAGCGCAGTTTCTCATCGTCGATAAGCTAGTGTTACATACGGGCTCGTTAAGCATTTAAACTATTGCATCTGAAATCAAGTTTTTCATGGAAAGTATAACTTGCATCTGAAATTGAAATTTTAAGGAAAAGTATAAAAATACTGGGGAATATTTTGAAGGTATTCTTAAGATTTAAACTGACCATACCTATATGATATAGACCGAAGTACTTGAATGTCTGAAGCTTTGACATGAATATGCACAAAAGGTTTAAGTTAGCTAACTTACATTTTGCTGACGTTAATTTCGTAACCGGGTAGGCTATTGAAGGGGGGGGGGGGTATTTTTCAGGGGATAAATATGTTAAGTTGTGTTAAGGCAGTAGTAATTTCCGTCTGTTCCCCAAACTTTCTATGGGGAGGAATTATTTTAAAAGCACGGCTTCCCCCGGGCTTCGGGCTTGGGTTTTATCTCAGCCTATGTATCCAGCAAATAAGAAAAACCCTTACGAGTGTAAAGTTAGATTTGTTTTCCTATTTCAGGATCCCGCCATTGCTGCAAATGAGACAGTGGGAACATACCGTGCGTATGATGACGGAGTAACCAACGATGTGTTTATTCACGGTGAGGATGGGGAAATAATCTTCGGAAAGGTAAGTACGGAAAATGTTTGATGCTATGAGATTTTGCAGAGAAAAATTTGAAACTGGACTATAAGGGAATATTAGAATCTGCAGTAAATTATAATAAAAAGTAAGGGCGGTGATTTGTGTTATTCATGGGAGTGTCAAGAGGAAGAGGGACGTACACTTTGCGTACACTATGGAAGCAGTATTTAGAATTTGATCCGTTGCCAAACAGTTTCGTCCCACATGTAAACATGTTTCACTGCTAAATAGACGTGTCAAAATCCTAAATGCCCTATGTAAAAAGGTGTTCAAATGTTAAACATATTAATGATTCAATGCTAAACATTTAGAGTTCGAACGTTTTTACAAAACTGAAGCTAAAAGAGGTTCAATTTGCAATTTTTAAGAGTGTACCAACCACTCTGAAAGGAACCATTCTCCCCGATGAACCGATGTGCTAACACTTCTCTTATATACGCATCAGCGTTAAAAGACTATAGCACTAGATTTACAGGAGGAGAATTCACAAGAAGAACGACTCTCTGTTCCCAACTGCATTATTGTGAAACCAGGCCCCCTATTCTCAGTTTTTTTTTGAACTGCTTGTCACAACATGAGATCGTTAGAAATATAGGTTCTTCCATTAACCTTTTAACTTTTTAGCCTGATGGCTGAATGTTTTACTTTATCAACAGGTCTGGCCTGACTACCCTGGAATAGAAGTCGACGAGAGCCAACCATGGGAGTATCAGACTGAAGTAAGAAGATTTTGTTTAAAGCTAAAACAGTATGCTCAAAATAGAAAAAAGGTATTCCCTCTATAACCAGGGACTACCAGCTTCCTGCTGTAACCATGGTTTGCAAACCCTTTTGAATTTAATGATAACTGCATAAAGTATTTAAGAGCTGTGTCTCTTTTCACATTGTTTCAAAAGACATACCGGTAAGCATCGACAGTGGCGGGTACAGGGCTTTAAATTTTGACATTTTGTTTCACAGAGTTCGTCCTTGAACTGAGGGGGGAACATTCTTCCGCCCAAAAATCAGAAAATATGGTATTATATTCAAGAAATTCATACGCAATATTCAAGTGGGGTGTGCCCAATTGAATTTGAGTTTAATTTGGTTTAATATCTTTCCGAGGATCCTACAAAATCAGCAATTGTGAAGATTCATTTCCCTTCGTAAAAGAAACCTTTAGGAGGCTAATATGTAAGTCTTATGAATGTGGAGCTTGATAAACAGAAATTGTGACAAATAGTGGCGTATCTAAGATGATCGAGCTTGGGAGGGGCCAGCCCCTACAACAGTCTCTCTCCCAACCCCTACCCCCGCCCCCACTGGAACACTCGGGAAATAAAGAATGCATTACTTCCGTGTTTGAGGCGCTCATAAAATGTTAGCCCTCCTGCGCCCCCACGAAAAAAATTCTGGCTCCCCCACTACTGAAAAACTAGTCTTTAACTCCGCCAAATTCTGAATATGCGATATGATGAGTCATGTTTAGTCATTTTTACCTCTTTCCTATTGCAGAGAATTATGGTCAATGAAGTTTCATACAATCAAAAATAATTTAAAATGTAAAAGAAAACAAATGGCAGCAATTTCAGACATCCAATCTGCAACAATATATTTTTTATTTCATTGTCAGCACTATCGTTCGTATGCTGCATTTCCAGACTTTCAGAGACAACAGACGAAGGACTGGTGGGAATTTGAAATTGTTGATTTCCAAAAGAGAATTGAGTTTGACGGTATATGGATTGTAAGTTAAGGTGTTCAGTTAACTGAAAAAATAGAATATATGAACATATTTAACACCTAAACGCTGTAATTAAATGAGTCTTAAACACATTGACACCCTCTCGAACAGTCAACATGCTACACCTTCAGATACGTTCATAAGTTCATTGTGTAAATATAGTGTTGTGTATACAACTTTAATTAAACTTTTGAAACCGTGTTTGGCGGGTGGCGTTTAAGTGGCGGCGTTAGTTTGATAAAACAAGTGTTGCCACATTACAGTATTGAAGGCTTGTAGCATCATAGAACTTGATACTGAATTTATAGTAGTGAACCAATTAAGTCATTCCTAAACGCTTCTCCAACGGCATCGCATAGAATGTTCCTTGTTAATAGGTGAGTATTAAAGAAATAAGTGGAGATATCAACAAAGATGTAAACATGGAGGAAGAACTTGAACTTCATAGACAATCGACACAATCACAAATAAGTAAACCTAACGAAAAGGGAAGTAAAAAAATCGGGTTCATAAATCTAACAGTATTTATTGAGCAACTACTGACGGTCGGAGGATAAACCGTTTTGGACCTTACACTTGTACACTTGCTTTCAAAGTGGGAGAATTTTTGTACAGGGTATGTATTAGACCTTGGTCTCTAGTCAATAAATACTCTTAGAAAATGTAAAAAGATTTTATAGACATAGATACCTAACTCAAAATAGCAGATTGACTCCTCATGGGAGCGAATTTATCGGAGTGGAAGTGCTGATCACTGTTTGAAAATAAACAGACAAATTAATGTCTTGCATGAAGCACAGGTCACACCAGAGCGATTTCGGATAAGATTAAGGTCCGATTTTTGTGAGTTTTAGTTAAAATCTACTTCATCCCTGTTCTGAAAGAGCCAAAAATTTGCCAACCTGTTTAAATATATGATTTGCATCAGAGGACTACGAAAATGAAATGTAAACTAATTATTTTGTGACGTCACATCGGCAGACAGCGTTTATCCGACACGCGTGCAAAAATCGGATTGATTTTCGATCAAATACAGCTCTGTTGAGCAGTATAAGTTATATAATGGTAGCAGAACAGTTTACCGTGAGACGAACTAGGATCAGTTATTAATGTAGTGTGACCATCCTTAGAACAAAGTCTGAATAGAAAACTATTGGTCCGCTCCTTCTAAATCGGACCAGGGAGGTGTTAAGAAGGAGATACAACGGTCTATAGACTCTTTGAAGTCATGTTAGTTTCCGACGGTAATCTTGCTTTCCTTTTCAAAATTTTTATCTCAATGCCTTAATCAATTACAGGATTAGTGCTGCGTTGCCAAAATACCAATGTGAAGACACACCCCTTAAGTGAACTCGTTAACTTACCATTGCCAGCCGTCATAAAAAAATATAAAATTTTAACCATTCGTCGTTATTCGTCGCACTTAATATCATTTCATTTAAAGTCAGCAGAGAATTTCTTTAAATCTCTCTTTTCAAAGATATTAGATAATGATGGAGAAATTTGCTGAAATGAGAAAAATGTATAGACTTGAACAATGCTTCCAGCAGATGATGTGTTTCAATGGCGGAGGCACAATTGAAGTACATTAATTAAATGTTTATTGCCAGTCGTTTTACTGAAAATCTTGTTTAAACTTTGGTCATTGTCGGAAACTAACCTCACTTCAAAGCAGTTACAAACAATGGCCTTTGTCTCAGGATTACTTGGAAAAGAAAGAGGGACATCACCACCTAAAAGGCTTAGTCAACAGAGACTTGACAATAGGAACACAGGGACCTGTCAATCAAATGACAGTGCATGAAAACGATTAATTCATTTTCAAGTACATATTGTCGGACAAATATCTTCGTTGGATCTCCTTCTTAACACCTCCCTGATCGGACCAATAGTTTTTTTCTACACGGGGGGGGGGGGGGGTCCACGGATGTGTGATCGCCGTTCTGGGGGAGGGTTCTAAGGGGACGGGTGTCCCCTCCCTTTGAAAATTTTTGAAAAATTAGGTGTCCTTACATGCAATCTGGTGCCACATATGCTACCTTTTGAAGTAAACTTTGTGTAAAACAGTTTACGTATTTTTAGGAACTAAAAAACCGGCATCAGTGAGTAGGGCCATAGTACCCAAAGGCCCCCTAAATACGCCACTGGTAAAGGGGACCACCATAGGTCCCCTGCTGGGGTCCAGGGGCGAAGCCCCTTGGAGCCAAGCGATTTGGTGCATTCTATAGGACACAGATCACATATTTCTGATCTGAATTTCTCCCCAGCTGCCATAAAAGGCTAATATCACAATTATGCACATCAAAAATGTGTGTTACAACATTTATTTTTTCTGGATACCTCGAAATATTGGGGCATTTGATATTATGTCCCCCACCAAAAATATTGAGGGGGACATGTCCCCCTGTCCCCGCCCCCCCCCCCGTGATCGCCGCCCATGCATGGTTTTTATCACGTCTACATATTTGAGGAAATTTTCAGTATTGTAATACTCACGATTAACTTCCACAGGATATGAATGAACCTGCGAACTTTGTGCATGGATCAGTTGATGGCTGCAGTGTAAATAACTTGGATTTTCCGCCTTACCATCCAAGTAAGTGGGACCAGGTAGTTCCGTAAAAAACTCCCTGGTGAGACTTAATATTTTCTTGCTGTCCTTTTTACAAATAAATCTCGAACTGCCGTAACTTTGGCATAAGAAAGTTTCTTCCTATTAGAAATATGTTATCCGCGTTCCACAGTACAAAGAGCCAATGGAACTGGGAAAAAGAAAAACCAAAATCTGAATAACTTCTTCATTTAAGAAAGAGTTGATTTGCCAGAACATTTTTTACTTTTAGTCAAGTCTTGCTCAGGAGTACAGACTTTTCTTTGTTATACAAACTCGATCCCTCTAGCAAAGCAGAAAGTTGTCTCATCTTCGAAAGTGCCTTTACATGAGAAATAATTAGAGTTATTTGAACCAGGGAGCGACGATACCTCTCTAACGTGGACTGCTCTATGTCTGAATTATCAAACATGAGAAACTTCGGGTATACCATGCCAGACGTATTCATAAGACTTGGTGGGGAGGTGTCAGAAATCTATGCAGACTAAAAGATCTTTTGAAGTATGCAGCTTTACATTCCGAATATGACGGGAATTTATGTTATTTTTGGATATGGGTTAGGGCATTTAGCATGTGTGCCACCAGGTATTAGATGCCCTGACCTTCATGTAGATTGCAAATATACCACTTGTATGACGTGTACCTGATACATAAAAGTAAGTACAACGATGGATTTGTACGCTTTGCAGATCTGCATGAGAAGCTTTCAGTTTAAAGCCAGATGCCGGGAATGACTTGGCCGATTAAGTAATTAGACAAACATTGCAAAATTTTATGATAATTACTGTGAAATATATCGTATATCTATTGAGATATGTTAAACATTCATCATTCCACAATTATGAAAAATAGCTTTTAAGTTCACAAAAAGTCGCTATTGTAATTATGTTCATTCCAGGGATTTGGGGAACGACAATGGCAGATAAAACTGTATGCATGAGTGCTGTACAGAATTGGGATGAAACCAACAAAACTACCCACTACAACATGCATAACCTGTACGGATGGAGCCAGAGTGAACCAACTTTAAAGTATGTCAACAGTCTGGGAGCCCGAAGGCTCAAAACGATAAAGTTTGAGATAAACTTACAGACTATTTAAAATGTTATTGAGTTAAAGTGTCGTTAGACACTGACTTCGATAGTTTGTAAGGCAAACTTTGTATTTTACAGTGAAGTATGGTGTCTGAATAATTTTCAAATCTGTCTGTGGTAGTCATCTTCAGTCATATACTCAATTTACCCGAGAGCAGCTTAGAACATTATGTCTTGTTTAAAGAGGGCGCGTTGCCACACTGTTCGTGGCAGGTGCACGGAATTATTCACCACCTTGTATGAACATGGAGCTCCATGCCCTTACAAAAAAAATTGTGTGGCAAAAGTTCCAATACCACACTGGACAAACCGTGTCATACTGTGTAAAACTATGGTTGGGTGTGAAAAATAGGGAGTTTTATGTGTTTATTTGTCGGGCAATGTGTGATTTTAATAAAAATTTGACCCACTTTTTAAGGTGCCATGCTTTTACCTGCATTACCGCATGTGACAAAGAGTGGAGAACCAAAATACATTTTTACAAAGGCAAACATGTGGCAAAGTGGGGTAAAGTAGAATATTGTGTGTCAAATTGGTTCCAATCCCACATGTGTCAACACTCATTACCTCACTTTTCCAGTTATGTATTTTCCTATGTCCTGCCACATGTGATTATGCATGTTCACATGTGGCATGCCCCACATTTTTTTGTAAGGGTGGTATATGGCTATCATAAAAAGTAAAACATATCAATTGAAGTTTTATTGTCTGGAGCAAACTGATAAGCGTTGAGAAGACTCAGGTTATAGCCAGTGAAACGGCTATCTCCCAAAATGGCGACGTGGCGTGAAATTTTAGCCATGTATCACACGCGTTTTCATAAACATACAAACAATATAACACAGGAAAGTAGCCAAAAAAAAATCACTTTGGTACTGGTAATCTGTTGTAACTAAATACGAAGAAGGTATGTATCAACACCATTGCTCCAGGGCAATTCAACTGATTGTGTTGTTTCGACAGTGACTCGCCATTTGCAAAACAAAGATATCTCGGAGGTCTTTCATTATCTTGCAGAAACATAGAGTTACCAAACTTGGGAAATCGAATTAAATAGTCTTCTTTATACCTCTTTCATTCATTTCCTTCGAGATGTTGTCAGACTCGTGACGTTAATTTCCAACTGTGTTTAGGAATGCGAATTTAAGAACAAGGAAACAAAGGAAACATTGGGCATGAATTTTGTCCTTAAAAGACACATATATCTGGTATTTGCCTTAACTTCGTTTAGACTTATATGGAAGTTTTTATGTTTATTGTCTGTTAAAAAAACTCCTCATCTTTGAAATTTTAGCCATTTAAAGTAAAGCCTTTAACCTTTCGTTTCCTTTTTCTTGAGACGTTACAAGCTTCTGTGCAAAGGCATAGGTGGTCAAGTGACTTGAAATTTCTTCAAACTCGACCGTTCCACATAATAAGAAGTTACCACAATTCCTTCACATCTCCGTCTTGCATAGTCAATTTATCACCAAAACATAATCTCCTGTCTTTTGTATCTGGCTTTTAAGATACTCACTACGGTCTTAGAATTTTTAAAGAGAATCCTGAAAAGGAGTTCGTAATATTTTCATGCTAGACTGAGGAATCATGTTGAAAACCTTTTTTTGATACAGTGCAGCTAGAACAGCAACAGGAAAGAGAAGTATTGTGATTACCCGTTCAACCTATCCTGGGAGCGGTAAACATAATGGACATTGGCTAGGAGACAACACCTCTATGTGGCCACACATTCACAAATCCATAATAGGTAATGTGAACTATGTTTAGACAGGGAGTTGTTTGGACAACTCCCTGGTTTAGTGAAGATTTAAGTCAAACCAGTGAGTTGACAACTCTCTGGTTTAGCGTCACCTTTGCACAAAGATAGAGTGACACGGGTTGAGAGATTGTGGGCGAGGGCGGTATGCCAGCCATAGGTACTGGTATTAAGGGACAAAGGTCGGACCTTGGTAATTTTTTGTGGGGTGAGATAAAATCCTAACTGTTAGTTGAACAATGACAATGTGCTATGTCATTTTAATTTGTTAGTTTGAACTATGACAATGTGCTATATGTCATTTTCCCGTGGGGAGGGGCGTTTGGTAATTCTGAGATGGGGAGCAGTTCCTCTGTATAACTCCCCATGTCAACAGTATTGTATCCTTTTTAACTACGTCTTGGTCGTAGTATGAATGGAGACATGATCTAGTCCATTTCAACAGTTCGAAAAATTCCCCTTTGGGAAGAATTTACTTTTCCCCGTTAGGGAGAAAAAAATTGGTCATGGGCACCGCCAATTGTACCCATTTTACCCATACTTTGACGAGTTTTTGTGTACATTTTCGGAAGTGAATGATCATGGAACTCTCTTACAAAGTTTACAGGTCGAATGTAATGAAGTTAAATGTATACTTAGTAGTTGTAGTGTCATAGCTACCGAAAAGTTACATCCTAATCGATGATTCACCACCACACTGGTTTGAGATAAGCAAGTTCTTGAGTGGTCTTCATTCTTGCTAAACCGTGTCTATGTTAGGCTATCAAGCCTATATAGTATGTAGCATGAGTTTCTGCCCATTAATATTGAGAAAACTAGTTTGAGAGAAACCTGAACCAAGTATCTGCACTGTCAGAACAGTTAAGTAAAATACGAACTCCAGAAGTTTTAAGTAAAATTTTATACAAAACTAATATAAAAATTGCTTTTATTTTGTGTAATTTTCTAAGAAAAGGATACTTTTTACATTGTTTATTAGTAATTGTACTTTATTGCACAAGATGAGAGTAATTTTTACAGCTATTTTGTGTAATGTTTTACTTAAAAGTTCTGGAGTTCTTATTTTACTTAAATTATGAAGGGTATTTCTGTGAGTGTGTACGTTTAATTAACGAATTTAAATTAAATGAAGCAAATTTACAGTTTTAGTGGTTTAGGAAACTACCCAATAAGAAGTTAGGTTTAACCCCAGTTTCTGTCATGTATTTTCTCAGTAATCTCAATATGTTATATCTGTTTCTATGTTTCTCTTTACGATGTCATTGTAAATAGTAGCTAGAGAACGGAAATTTCAACTTTCTTTACAGCTGCAAGATAGTGCATATCTTTATTTGACTTAAATGTTTATTACGCAGGAATGCTCGAATTCAACCTGTTCGGAATTCCATTTGTAAGTTCCTCAACTAATTACTTCTAGAACCGAGATGTGTAAGAACATCACACTCAAAGTATATATGTTTTCAGAAAATGTTTCTTAAAACATATCAATACTTGAACACGGGGCTTAAATGTATGAAGGGAAATAATCATGCTCTTCAATGAACTATTTTAATAAGAGAAATGCAAAATACCGTTTATTCTAAAAGAGTCGAAGAAAAATTGGTTTTATATGAATCGTTTCAAGCCCCTAAATGTATAATATTCGTCACCTTCACCCTATTATAATCTAAGCGAAAAGCCTTGCCGAAATCGTACCATTCTCCATGAAATGATAATAGTACCAAATTGCTTAAAAGATCAACTATTCTTCAATAAGCATAGAGGAGTGATAACACTAAACAGTCATTTTAATGCTACCAATTTTCGTGAGATGTTTGCAGTTTCTTTTCAATTTCTGCATCATTTGATATGCTTCAGATTTGGAAACCGTTTGCTAGACCACAGTAAATAATGCTTCATCATGGAATGTCTCAGAAAACTATCTATGGCTGAAGCATTTACTTTGGAATGAAAGATGTAAGACCGAATGTTTTTCTTGTTTACTAGATTGGAGCTGACATTTGTGGTTACTTCTCAGACACAACAGAACAGCTGTGTCGCCGCTGGTCACAAGTTGGAAACTTCTACACCTATGCTCGGAACCATAACGGTCTAAATTACCGCGTAAGGAGAAGATTACTTTATAATTTGTCTTAAAGTCATGTTTAGTTTCCTAAAACGGTCAATGATTTCATGGATGATCTTTGCCAAATGGTTGCTGTTTTGTAACTAATTTTGACGTCAAGGGCTCTGGTTAGTACAGTTCCAATTGAATAGTAATATTCCTCACAAACATGAAACCGAGGACACTTTACATGATATCAACTGTCTTTAGAATTTTGCTGGCTTACATACAATCATAACATTTGTATCACTTTTCAAATGAGGATACTATACACTACCACTATAGGCCGTGTGCATATGACGTCGAAAGACTATAGAAATCGATCGAAGAGCGTCTCCGACAGGCCGGGGGTAAGATCTTAACTAACTATAGTATACGTTACACTTACTATTTGTCCTCTAATATATGTTGTTGGGATCGCTTCTCAAGTAGATTGTAACGCAAATGCTTAGGGTCTATAGTACTGAATAGTGTATACCACCCAGATGAAACAATCAAGTCACTGTTGAGAACCCTGCATGAGAGATGAGGCGGTAGTTGTTGACACACTTGTTCACACTTTTCCCGTGACTTCACAAATGATCTCACTAAGGGTTGGACCAAGACGTTGCACCTTCGTGGGGTAGACATACGTCAAACTTGAAATCTGCAGTTATTCCAGTGATGCCCTGTACTGTACCCTTCCAAGTTCTTTTTTTGTCATTCAGTCTTGTCCTCTGGAACTTTTGAAAGAAAATCACTTGCAGTTTACAGCTTAATATTAAAAAAAAACAACAGTTGTGATGAGAAAGTTAACAGGCAAATGCAGCTACTCCACTTTGAATTTGTCTTGTATCCTAATTCATGAATGGCCTTTTTTAATCATGAAGAAACCATTTTCGGTAGAGATTAGAGTACCCTTTACATTACTGGTAAACGAATCACCCACTAGACCTCACACCGCCTTTTTTCATTAACGTAAAGCCATGATTTCTGACAGAAGGCCGGAGGGCATAGGCACTACGATGGATGGTATTGTCCCTGAAAATATTCATTAGACCATGTAGATCTTAACAGCCGGAATTGCTGAACATTTTCGGAAACCCTTAGGTCGAATTGGGGGGCAAGTGTTTTGCACGGGTAGGGGGAAGGATGGGTAGTTAACTTTTTCTCTGTGGATGGCTATAAGAGCATGATTATTTCAGGTTTAAAAAAATAGTAAGAATCCATAAATTGTCTTTCTTTGTTTGAAGGATCAAGATCCTGCTGCATTTGGTGAGGCTTTTGCCGTCGAAATGAGGGAGCTGTTCGCGATCCGGTACACTCTCCTGCCGTACCTGTACACTCTACACTTCAGAGCTACAGCTTACGGATCTACAATCATTAGACCCCTCTTGCACGAGTAAGATGTGAATAAAACGTAAAAGGCTAAGACTATTGTACTTAAGGAGTAGGCGGTGGACTTTCAGAATGCACACCGTCCCAAGGAGGTTTATGGGTAGAGTCTTGTCCCTCTTGGTAAAAAATTCGAAGACGAATATGGTTGTGTGAAGTCAAAAGAAATGGTAAACGAAGAGAGACACTAAATGCAGTGCAGATTATAACATGATTGGGGAAAATCACTTGCCGAAGTTGATTCGGATAAAAGTTTTCAATTTAAAGGGTGTTTTGTTCTGTGGTTTAAAGGGCAGTGTACATAGGGCTGGGATGGTGGGGGCTATTGGCTGTTGCAGTTTCCTACCAGGAGATTTCGCTCAGTAGCTCGCATTGTACTTCTTTTAAGTAATGTAGCTATATGTATACGGCTCTGGTCGTATCATGTAGATGCAGTGTTGTACAACATTACTGACAAGATATGTCTGAACATTCAGTTTCTTAAGTTCTTCATTGCAGTGTTCAATACGTTACAAAGAGTTCGAGTCATTTTACTGTGTGGTTTTTTTCTCCCCTTCTAGATTCACTTCTGACCCAAATACTTACGGCATCGATCGTCAATTTCTCTGGGGTTCTGGGTTCATGATCTCGCCAGTGCTGGATGAGGTGAAGTTTCTGTTTCTGTGTAAACAGAGTACATTTGAAAGTTTTAAAGGAAAAAAAAGTTCTCAGAATAGATCTACTAATAATTTATTGGAACTATTTTCGTTTGTGAAAAGTAAAATGAGAGTATGCGTCATTCACATAAACACTTCAACTCCTTTTTAATCTTCAATATGTTTTAGTTTTCTTTTTTAAATTGGTTAATTAGGAGTCCAGTTATTAAAAGAATGAAAGATTTGTCAGGCAAAGAATGGAAAGAAGAAAGAAAATATTACAAACATTAGGTAAAACATCACAAATCTACTGCTGCTTAGACAAAGTTGTTGCACTTTGGTCGAAATTGTTTTAAACAACTATTTTCATAATAACGTTGGCTAGTTAATTTAGAGCAACATTAATCGATCAGTTAATTTAGCCTTATGTTTCTCCTCCTAGGATGCCGTCAAAGTAGATGCTTACTTTCCTCACGCTCGGTGGTATGATTGGTATACTGTAAGTGTTCCCCTCTACATTTTGTTGTTAAATTTATGCATGTATTTTCAGAGTTTTGTCAATTCCAAGATGCAACGTTAACACCCGTAATAGACTATAGAAACGGAAAACAAAATATCCAACCTCGCTATAGTCATCTGAACATAGTTTGTATCAAAGACGTTTGTATAAAGTAAAATCATATAATCGTGATACTGTCTTAATCAAGATTCTCCAATTTAAGGAAATCAGTTAAAAATAATAATATAATCAAGCTTTTAAGAATATTTCTGATGTTTCATTTGGAGAGACCAAAGTCCAAAGAATAAATAAATGGTAATAAAAAAATACTGCACATAAAATACTAACGTCAACTGGGCTGCGCACCTCTGCATTAGCAATAATATTGTCACAAATTTTCTCCAAACGGATATCAAAATATTTTGCTCGAAAGTAGCAAATACACTGTCCGAGCAGAGGAAAATGTTGCCCTCAAGCTGCGCGACTGCCCCGTAAACCGATAAATGCTGATGTTTGTAATCCTATATGTTACAGGGAAAAGAAGTTGATTCAAGTTATGCAGGTAATGTTGTTACCCTCGATGCACCTGCTAGCTACATCCCTCTCCACATCAGAGGAGGTAATATTCTACCAACGCAACAACCAGCAAACTCCACGAAGTTCAGGTAATTAAGATTATGTGACACCATCAAGACGTCATAATCCTCAATAATTTGAAAGTAATATTAGAACTCCATCAGTTAAAATTAATCCAGAATGACGGATAACATCTTGGCCAATCCATTTTAAAGCCATATAAGAGGCCCACTTCTTTTTGAAACTGCCATCCGAGATGGCTATAAACTTAAGCGGATCATATATCGAATTGAAGTCAACAGAGACCACGGTGACACCGGGTGGAGTCAATGAGAGTGGGAGATAGCATTTCCCAATTTGGGAAAATTGGCGATTTCGTTGAGGAAGCATGTGAGCATAGAAAACAGATACTGGGGCAAAAATGATAGATAGGGTGAATAGTATAAAATGCAGACCTATGTATGAAACCCTCACTACGCTGTATTCATGGGTTTATTCAGGTCAAATGTTTTTCGTTCGACATGGCTCATTAATTCTTATCCACAGCCGATTGAACCCTTTTGGTCTCATTATTGCTCTCAACGAAGGGCAAAGTGCCATCGGGGCGTTATTTTGGGATGACGGGGAAAGCATTGGTAAGATCTGAGTTTCCATTTCTTATTGTGTACATGGGCGTCACCGAGGAAGAACCCAGGAAAGAGCACTATCTGACTATTTGTAATAGATATGCCATTGGGGGAATGCACTCTTAATATAAATAGTTAAATCAACATAAAATGTAGTTATGCGATAAGACTTCTTTCTTACTACGTTTAGTCAAAATAATATAAAATATGGGTAAATGAGTGTTTTTTGACTAATCGGAGAGCTAGTAAACCTTTTGTAAGTTACTGCTACTTGATTTCTGTTGGCTAAAATGATGTTATTAAATGATATACACTATTACTTTTCTTTGACTTGACTTAGAAATAAATTCATATAGATACACTCAACTTTATACAATCGCCATGATCATATCCAATTTATTGTCAGTATTCACCTTGTATATACGAACTTATGTATGCACGATAATGTGACGGTATTGTAGCCTTGTATTTTGAGCTGTAATTATTCTGGCACCGGTGTAATTTACTGAATCAGTGAATTTATACCTCTTATTTATACCAAAGATACTATTCCGAATGGAGAGTATTATCACATCGAGTACGTAGTGGCTGAGGTAAGTTAAAGTCACAGACAAATTCAAGATCGATTATCACACACAAAACGTGTCGTGCGTAAATTGTTTCCACCTACCGCCATCTGACCCAATGGAACATGCGTAGCGTATATGGTATACTTAACACGCAGGCTACTGCAGTTTTTTAGGAACTGAAGACTACCAAACGGCCTATCACCCAACCTCAATTGGCACCCAAATTCAGGAAATTCGTAATCAAAACAAAGGCGTAGGAAGCTTTTCGAGACGGGGGGGGGGGCGGAACCTTGTTTCGGATCGCCGTCCTGGGGACGGGTCTAAGGGAGGGGGTGTCCTCCTGCCCTTTAGAAAATTTTGGGGTATTTGAGGGCCTCAGATGCAATTTGGTGCAACATTTTGGACAAAGTTTAGGGAAAATTATTGCAAATTTTGACATTTGTTACAGAAGAGACAAATAACGGGTTTTGCCCTTGGATCTTGGGGGCGGAGGCATACTTCACCCTCATATTTTTGACTGGGGGGCTATCCCCCCGCTCCTCTTACGCCCTTGGTTCAAAAGCACAAAACTGGCCAAAATTGGCCAGGTGACAGAAATGTTTGGCAATAAGATGTTAGTAACTTCGTTTTAAAAATGCACGAAGAGAAGAAAATTCCACTTCTTCTAAAACACAATGGCAAAACTTAGAGAAATATTGTTTGCATTATGTCAACACCGCATAACCAGCAACAAACTTTTATCATTTTAAAACATTTAGTCTCATTATTGAAGTCTGGCAATGACCTACCTTCCCAAAATTATTACGCATCACTAGAGTTAAAAATGATGCATCGTTTGAAAATATGAAGTTTAGGTAAACAAATTATTAATGAGCTACAGAACAGGAAATTTCTTTCTATGGGCACCTCATTTCTTGAAAGTAAGGCTACCCAGCAATCCAATTTTGAATTACCTCATTTTTTGTCTCCATAAAACATTTTTCTACAAGTATGAAAATTTTCAGTAGTCTACTGCAAACGCAATATTTCCCAAGAGAAATGAATACATACCATGAATTTGTCTTTGGAAACTGTAGAAGTGACATTTGAAGTAAAACGGACTATACTTATGGCAACGTCGGGCAGCCGCGGGAAAGCTGTGGTGATGCTTTCGCATAAACAAGGGCGTAGAAAGCGGCGGGGAGGTCTTAGCCCCACAGTAAAAAATGTGGGGGCTCCCCAAGATCCAAGGGCAAAACCCCTTATTTGTCTCTTCTGTACGAAATGTCAAAAATTTGCAGTAATTTTCCTTAAAGTTTGTCCAAAATGTTGCACCTAATTGCATCTGAGGATCTCAAATACCCAAAAGTTTTCCAAAGGGGAGGGGACACCCTCCCCTTAGACCCCTCCCCAAGACGGCGATCCCCAACAAGTTTCAGCCACCCAGTCTCGAAAAGCTTCCTACGCCTATGCGCATAAACAAGCAACTCCCAGATATAACCATGGAAGTACTACCTCCGTAGTACTTCCATGATATAACTTATCAGGCTCTGACATGCGGGTTGTAGATAGGTGTAGTAGTATACATTACACCACAAATAACCTAAGACCAGGCTATTGTAACCATTTATCGGACCATCCGACATCTGCGACTAATTTATGGCTGAATTTGTTTTAATATATCGCGTTAGCTCCCACAGAATCAAGACTGTAATGTAAATACCTTAAAAAATTGGTATTATATGACTCCGAACAAAATTCCATTGAGCTGGTATGGGGAACTAATAGGTAACTTGTTCTCAAACATTTTCATTGTAAGTTCACACAATCTGACAATGATGACGCACTAATTAAACTGGATATAATCAGTACTTAGAGAGGAGCGACCTTCCGGGCGGGAATATATATATATATATATATATATATATAAATATATATATATATATATATATATATATATATATATATATATATATAAGTGGTGGAGGGAAAGAACTGCTCGTTACTGCAACGAACGGGGGTTTGTTTAGTACTAAGGCCTTCTACATAGCCTATTATACACCCTCCATTACTGTCAAACTAAAAATTGCTGTAATTTTTTTAAAAAAAATCCAAATGTAACTTTTTTTTCCATTTTCAGGGCAACCTGGTAGCATCCATTATGAATAGCTATGGCACTCTACTGGATAACCACCGCCTCGATACCATCAGTGTACATGGTATGGCTAGCCGCCCACCATGGGTGAAACTGAACGGGATAGAACTGACGGATGCTCAGTGGAGCTACAACGACGTTGATGCAGTAAGTTAAACATCAATTTAGTTAACTATACCTCTGGCTGATGGGTTTACTAACAGAAAGGCAGTTTGGGAGGGAGGACGGTATAAAACCGTCTGCGCTAAAAGAGATACGCAAAGAATAAATCGAATAACCTCAACAACCACCTTCCCTTGTGGTACTTATCGTAGAAACGAGCTACAGGTGTAATTACAGCTGTAAGTAGAATGAAATCGATTGAGTGACTATTTGGTCAACTATACTCACCAAACAGTTTCAACAGAAGACTGTGTCCCGGATCAACCAAGAAACGCAACTGAGCAAATCGGGAAAGTCTTAGTGCACTGAATTATCGGAAATTTGTCATAATCTCTTCACTGAACAGCTGAACGTATTTAAACGTCAGTATATTCAGTTCCCGGACAACTCCCACCCATCCCCCTTTGGAAAGTTCCCACCCGGACAATTCCCATCCAGGTCAGTCCCAATTTTATGGGAGAGAAAGTTGTCTGAGGGGTAAATGGCATGGAGTGGGAATTGTCCGAGTGAGAATTCCCCTGGGTAGGAATTATCCAGGGGGGAGGGGGAATTGTCCCATGGCTATTGTCTGGGGAGAAAGGTGTCCGTGGCAAATCGTCCCGGTCGAATTGTCCGGTAGGGTGGGAAGTTGTCGGGGCACGGTCGTATTTACCCCGATTTGAATTAATATTCCGTGGTCGTCTAGCTCAAAATAATATTACATTCTTAATCATTTTGTTACTGAATTGCTTCATGTAGAGTAACTCCAAGGTTTAACAAGAAAAATTAATTTTATGAAATATCATTAAAAAAATTTTGAAAGAGACTTGTTACCCTTACAAAAAACGTGTGGCAGACCACATTTGAACACACACAATCACATTTGGCAGGGCATATGAAAATGCGTGAGGAAGAAAGTGTGGTCATGGGTGGTGACACATGTGGTATTGGAACCAACCTGATACACAGAACCACGCTTTTCCCTGTATGATTGTCACAAATGGAAATTGTGTTGAAGTGAGGAAAGCTGTGCCAAGTTGACACATGTAGCAAACCAGGCTAAAGTATAACAAACAAGGCCAGTAAAAGAAATCGAAATATTGAATTTACTTTACTTATTACCACTCCTCTCCACATTTTTCCACACTTTACCTACTTTACCCCAGTTTACCACGTTATCTGTGTCAAAACGTGCTTTTTGATTTCCACACATTGCTGTGGAAATGCAGGTCAATGCATGGCACTTTGGAAATGTGACACTGTTTATTAATGACTCACATTGTCATGCAAAAAATTCACAGAATCTTCACGACCCTCCACACCCCCACCATAGCTTTCCACAGTTTGACACAGTATTTCACGTGTGGTGTTGGAACTTCTGCCACACGATTTTTTTAAGGTTAGATTTAGCTGATAGTTCAAAGTAAGATTGGGGTAACAACTGGTTTATTCCTTTTAAATGTGCATATGTTTCTCATAGATATACAACACAATTCAATGCTGCTTGCATGTGAGGGATGCTCGTGGTTCAGGGGCGTCAATCCGTATTCAAATGTGGGGGGGGGGACGGGGGACATACATGACTTAGCACAAACCAATCCCTTTGGTTTTGAAGAGGGGTGTCTTCCTAAAGGCCCTTTCCTCCCCCCCCCCCATCTTATGATGACTGACGCCCTATTCTAATAACAGGCCCGCAGGCCCGCAGGAATTCTGATATAGGGGAGCACCGACACCTCATAGAGGGTCACCGAAGAAGATTATGTTTGTTGTCAGTAGTACCATCACAGGATTACAGTTTGACGGAACTACAGGGGATTATATCTCAAGCTTACTACACATAGCATAAAGGTATCGTGTGCACATACGCGCGCCGAAGCGCGCGAAAATTTCACTCTTCTGAGGGAAATTTTTCCCTCCGCTTGCAATACAGAGACGTAGAAATTCTCCACAAGTGAAGGGAACAACACTATAATCACGATATATCTTCAGCTCAGCAAGCGCAGGTGAAGCCGGTTAAGTACTTTGCGAAAGGCGAGTCGGGACCAGGGGCTGCCATTAGGCAGGCTTGGTGTGATCCAGTATGATTTTGTTCGGACCCAGAGCGAAATTCCCCGAATATGTGGCGAATTAACAATATGGGAACACTAGCATAGAACTTTGAGTAGGACTTTGAATGACAGTGAGAGCACGCCAATGTCTTCGCAGTTCACACTTCGGATGGTCATTATCGTATTTCTACTTTGAACGAAATTTTACATGAAAAAAAAACATGAGAAAAAGTAAATTTTTGAATAAATTTTTGGTACGAGTAAATGTAGCTTCAAACCGTGTAGTCGTCGCAGAGCGAACGTTACTCAAGGTACTAGATTACTACATGAAAGCCCCTTGATGTCCGGGATCTAACTTTGAGACTTCACCTAGCTTTGGCTGGAGGAGTTCACTTGAATTTTTGTACTAATAATGTTCACGGGTGATATTACTTCGCTTGTGAGAATTGCGCGCGAAGCGCGCCGAAATTTTGCAGGAAAATTATTTACCACGGTAAAACCTGCATACAGACTCAGCAGGGGGTGGTGGAAAGATAAGCCCGACGAAGGGACCAAGCTCCCCTAAGAGGTCCAGCAACCCGAAGCCCCGTCAGAAGCAATGGGTTACAGATTGGATACCGAAAGTGAAATTTTGGGCGACCGGCGAAAAATTTGGGGTTCTGTTGAAGAAAAATTGAAAATATTTGGTTCTTATTAAGGAAAATTAGAAAATTTGGGTTTCTATGAAAGAATCTGCCCTCTTCGTCCTAGACAGTTCCAATTCTCCCGACTAAGTTACTTCTTCCAAAACTGTGTTGGGCCCCTCCTTGTGCAGACACAAACCTAGTTTATTGCTTAAGGGCATATCCTGTTGGGCGTACAAGGCCATAGTATGTAACCAGAACATTCTCTGCGCATACTGTGTGTTGTGAGCTTTGATGTCTATCAAAGAGCATTCACCTATGACCAATTGAGAATTTTGCTTTCTCCCAACCAAAATGTATTTGGGGTGATGAGTGTCTGTCTTTAAGAACAAAATCAAGACGCGGGGCGACTGGTCGCGAGGGATGCCCCCTTCCACCACCCCTGTACACTGAGACACTACGTTTCATACAAAATGATTATCATGATGTTGAGTCTGAATTAAGAATCTTCCCGATCGTAAGAGAAAGAGGATGGAACTTTTTATGGATTCAGTTTTGTGTTTTTCCGGGAATCACACCTACACGAAAGAACAATAGCCTAATTGTGGAACCTGTACATTTATAAATTAAGCCAACATATCTGAAACGGGTGTTAAAACTATATGTAACTAAAGATGGAAGCGCGCGTAGCGCGCGAAAATTTTTGTGATTTTAGAACAAAAATATTACAGAGAACAAAATACGTTCATTATTAAACTCCTTTTGGGATCATTTTTGGTTACAAATCGCTTGGTGTGATACCAGGGCCACCGTTTACATGTACTAAAATTTTATTTTCGATCGATTTTCCGTATGGGGGGGGGCACAGTGGTCCTCACGGGGGGCACGGTCCCCTTGTGCCCCGGCCCGGCTACGGGCCTGTCTAATAAGAATTATCATTTCAAAGTTAACATGACCATCATTGAGATCTGCCAGGTGAAATACATTTTACCATGTCCCAAAATAGCTGAAACCACGCTTCGCAGCGTGGATCATTGTCGGAGCTCATGGACCCGACCAGGCCCGTTGCTAGGGTGACATGTTTTGGGGTGTGAAGGTGACCGTCCCAAATTCCGACTGGCTGGATGTTTTTTCCAACTGAGTGGAGACGTGTAAATTGTACTTTGTTTATGAGCGCTATGCGCTTTGTATACAGCAGTGGGGATCCTTCCTTTGTCACTTCATAAATGTGTCGTCCTGGGGGAGGGGTCTAAGGGGAGGGTACTCCCCCTCCCCTTTGAGAAATTTTCGTTAATTTAAGGTTGCTTAGATGCAAAATGGTGCTGTATTTGGGATATTTTTGGAACTGATCGTAGTATAGCAAAGTTGTGAGGGACTAGCAAGGGCGTTTCAGAATATTTTTAAGTCGTATGTGTATTAACAATCACCATCTATACCGATAATGGCATAGGCGAAACGCTCTGTAAAAATTTTTGAAAAATGTTTAACGGCAACAAAGTACTTTCAAA
This sequence comes from Holothuria leucospilota, assembly GCA_029531755.1. Classification (NCBI taxonomy): domain Eukaryota; kingdom Metazoa; phylum Echinodermata; class Holothuroidea; order Aspidochirotida; family Holothuriidae; genus Holothuria; species Holothuria leucospilota. Next base: position 26,892,555 of record CM055974.1, read on the forward strand.
CTTCCACATCATGCTACAAATTAGACTGAATGCAGTGGCGTACCCAGGATTTGTCTCAAGGGGGCTGGCATGCAGTATGTTGTGTGACCGCCGGCCTGGGGAGGGGTGTCCCCCTCCTCTTTGAAAATTTTTGAAAAATAAGGTGTCCTTACATGCAATCTGGTGCCAAATATGCTACCTTTGAAGTAAAATTTGTGTTAAAAAATTTACATATTTTTAGGAACTTAAAAAAAATCGGAATAAGTGAGGAGGCATGGCCGGATGGCCCTCCCCTCTGCGTACGCCACTGATGGAATGATCCCATATTGATGAGAGGCCCCTTCATATGTTTGGAGATGTATGTCTGTTTTCGGAGAGTGTTGTGATCAGAATAGTTCCATGTTTTTACCTTTTTAATGGTCATGAGAAGGAGTGCAAACCGTGACGCATGCGCGCGAAGCGCGCCGAAATTTTGTCATTATATAAGATTTCCCTGACGAAATCTGCATTCAGAATCTGCATCGAGACACTTAACAATTGCCCAAAAAACCTACATACCACTCTAAAAGCCAGTCAAATAGAGCCACGGCACTACTCTTTTACGCAAATGTGGGGGACATTTTATATTGTGTCCCCCACCCATCGAAATGTGGGGGGGACATGTCCCCCCGTCCCCCCAGGATTGACGCCCATGTCGTGGTTTATGTTGTGTTCATTGTCTTATTTCATATTTTACGGAGAGAGATAAAACATAAAACAAAAAGGAAAACAATGAATGATGTCATTTTATCATCTTTAACAGATACTCAGTATAACTGATTTACAGCAGCCGATGGCAGAGCCTTTCAAACTGACGTGGAATTAATTCAGGAGTGATGTGATGTTCTTTAGCAAAGGTGCCGAGAAGTGAATATATCATGAATTAGTATGATAAATGTAGTGAGTGAAATTCTTTGAAACTGATGCTGAATAGTCGCAAATTTGGCATGTTATGGACAAATACTAGGCATGATCGTTCAACTTCTTTGCTCTATAAGAATGATTCCTTACAGCATTGAAATAGGTGATAACTCACAGACACATTTGTCTGGTGTCAAGGACTGTTTTTGAATTAACGGGAGGAAGGGATTGTATAAACTTAAGGGGGTATTTCTGTCAGGAAAATTCTAGTGGACGAAACCCTCTAAGCCCCCTTTGAATTGGCTACTTAAGAGTGCTGGGAATTAAGACGTCTGTTATCCCCATTCACCTTACATCTCCCAAGAAGAAATTCTGAACGCATGCAGTAACAGTAGACCTAAGATACAAATTGTGTACTGTTTGGAATGTTCATAGTGTTTTATTTCAATAAGTATACTCTTATCCATTACAACATTTATTAACTATAAGGTTGTGACTGTTCACAATTTATTAACCCTGTTGAGAGTTTAATAAAACATTGTTATCCATTATTATATTCCAAACTTATTCCCTATAAAGTTGTGGCTGTTCACATTTAGTTTACCGTGTTGAAAGTTTAATAAAACATATTCTTATCCATTATTGTTGTATTTCAAACTTATAAACTGCAAGATTGTGACTGTTTACAATTTCTTTCCATTAACACATTCTAGTATCACATTCTATGCGTATAAACTATAAGGTTGTGGCTGTTCACAATTACTGACCCTGTTGAGAGTTTAAAAATATAACATAAATGTCACATTTAAGTGAAACTCCATGGTAATACAAGAGAGGAGAAAATGTGATGAATCGCTCAGACCAAAGTTCAATCTAAGGATTAACACTAATGAGTAATTTACGTAAAGCACTATACGAATGGAAACTATAAAGACCACAGAGACTCTTGCAATATTTCTTGTTATTGTGAAATCCTTTTTGATACATTTCTAGGAAGAGTTTAATTTCTGAGAGATATTACTAAGAGATAAATTGAAACAGTATGGAAAAGAGAGTCCCCCGTGGAAAATTTTTGTGATGGCGGTTCTGTGGGTGTAAGGGGCACCACTCCCTTGTAAGACATGTCGAAGAATTGAAGGTTGTAATGTGTATCTGGTATTATTTTCAAATATATCGAGATGAATTTATTGTCAAGAATGTTTATCTTCCGGTTAGTTTGTCCCGGTTGCAGGTCGTAGCCAGGCAAGTTACTGAAGGGGTGAGATACCTTCGGAGGGGCGGAAATATTCTTGGGCTGGGCTTCTTGGTTTTCAGGAGCAAAAGTTTTTCTATGGGTCGCTGCGCCTGGCCACACCCTTGACTACAGACTTGCAGAGTGAGTTTTTGAAGTGAACTTTTTACACTTCCTACAACTTCATATTTTCGTTCGAAAAATTAATGGTGTCCGACATAATATGAAAGCTTTTTCATAGTGATTGTTAGTGTGAGAGGCCAGGGCAGTTTTACTCTGAACAAGAGGTCAAATTCTGAGACATGACCTCTCGCCAACGAGGTCCCTAATAGTAACAGGACCCTTTGGTTGCCGAGTGAGAACGAACATCCGTTGTGCCACTTACGAGAACATACCTTGAACAGGGTTTTGTTAACGTTACGACAGGTGTCACGAGGGAATTGTTAACGTTGTTATAACAAATACTGAAACAGCATGCAGCCCTGTTTTAGGTCTTCGCCTAGCCTAATACATAAACATTATCAGAACGGTTGCGTGCATATAGACAGAAATGAGCAACTAAAGATGATGAACTGGGCATTGCAATAAAATCAAAACCAAGCTTTCTTCATACTATATTTTCATATCAAAATATATGATGTGAAGGTGATTTTCATTTGCTTCTTAATCTTTTTAGCGAGATGTGAAACGTAAAGGTTTTTTAATGATGATCATAATTTTTGAAGAAACAGAAGTTTTCTATATCTTCCAGGAAATTACCATTTTCAATACTTTAGGATCTGCCACTGGGGAGTGTCTAATCGCGATTCCCTTCTGCCATCGTGTAGCCAAATGGCGGTGACGATTCGCTAGTTAATGTCGAGACATTAACTATCTACCTTCGGTACAAAACACTCTCAAATCCCATTCTCGTCACTCAACTTCCCACCTCGGCCGTTTTGTGAGATGGGGGAAGGTACACGCATCTTTTCGTTCATGAAGTGATCAGATGTTTTAAATACAAGCAACAGAAGGAAGGTAGAACCTGAATATTCGTCTAGTCTGCTGGGGGAAGAAATTTACGGTTCAGCTTATCACTATGAAAAAAGCCAACCAACGAAGTAAGCAGCCTGTGGTGGAAGACATGGAGGTCCCTTACACAGGCAGTAATGTGCCGCTATCAGTAAAGGCAAATGTCTCTCTACCTTGAATGAATGAGACTTTCTCATTAAATAAAATCTGAGGAAACTTGAAAATAGTCTTTTCCACCGATTTGTGAACTTAAACATGGATAAATCACTTACTTATTTCCAATATAGACCTATGTACTGACGTCGCCATCTACATGAGAATCGAAACAGACGTCACGAAGTGATGTATACTATAGTAAGCTTGATTAGTTACGAGCTTCCTCAGCTGAGGGCGAACTTTGATTTCTATTGTCCTGTGACGTCATATTCGCATTGTCTATGATTTGAATTACGTCGCCTATCGAGAGAAGGCCTTAATAAGCTGAGTATACGGGACACCTTTTTCAAGGGAGGCTGAGCATCTTCTGGTCGAGGAAAACCTCGGGCAAATATAGAAAAAATGCCCTAGCTTCTCCAATAATTTACCAGAGAAATTGGGTGCGCCCCAACTGCAGGGTGCCGAAGTCCCCAAGTCCCTGGCTCGTACACTTTTGAGATCACCTGAAAATAAATTAAATACGTCACACTGGGATTTGGAAATATGCTACTTGTTGGGACTGCGTATGCTCTTTGAGGATTATAACTGTAGCAAATTCAAATGTTTAATGATAAATTTCATTTCTTCTTAAACTTTTACCTCCTGTTCTTCCCTCCTAAGAGTCCTAAACGTTTCTAACCAATAATCTACAAAAGCATGCAATATTTTCCATAACTTGAAATAGCAATACGTTAACGTGAACAAAATATCATTCTCCTCTGTACGAAACACGTGATCCTTCTCTTTCTTGGACTGTAACTTCAAATAAACGATCGGGATCTTCCATTGTATCTTTCATTCTTTCCCAGATGTAGATAGAGATGTTTTCCATTGTACTGACGCGCTCCTTAAACCATGGAATATCAACGTCAATGTTCTTATGATCCATCGGTTGGATAGCAGCCTAATAAATAAATGATCGCCAAAGTTCAAAAATTGGTCATTGTCTTAAATTTTATGGCGAGGGAATATCTTTTTAACTTTTATTACCTAATTGTCATGTTTAGTCAACTGTCCATGTAGGGACGTTTGTCAGTTCTTGCCTGCAACCTCTCAAAAGTCGCATCACAGGTTGTCTGCAGTGGTTGCAATTGATCGCATCCATTCGCTGCTCAAAAGCTGTAGTCGCAAAAGATCGCATGATGGTCGCAAGTGCACGGAATTGTGAAAGCTCTTCCGATCAACGTAGGAGTGCTTGTTAGGCTAGGACTTGAAATTATGGCATTCAAAGCAGCGACCAGCTGCGGAGAACTGCACTAAGTTATAAATACTTTACACGACGCGTCTCTCCTCGCAAATTTCCTGTTCAAATATGAAATTGCTTTGAGAACTATTTCCCACAACATAAAGAGGTAACCAGAAAAAGAGGCAACAATGAAACGTTTCTACTTTGAAAAGTCTCAATTTTGGTTGATACAGACATTGCAAAAGGCATTCTTCTGTACGTAACAAACGATTGAAACTAAGAGCACACTGAATGTTCACATGACCCATTTGAAATCGTCATTCGGATCGACAGTCGAAATTTTGACGCAACGTCGAAGTCGTCATTATCTTTCTGCAATATTCATTTTTCCATCCAAAATTATCTTAAAGTAAAGGTGCAAATGGAGCTAATGCCATCCGATTAGCTTGTTTGCATGTGTAAAGTATAATTGCATAGCCAGGTTTTAAAGATAAGGGGTCGAACACATTGAAAAGGCACCGCATTCTAAGAGGTCAAAAGAGTTCCCCCCTTTTTTTGAAAACTTGAAAATGCGCCTCTTTTGAAGAACATGCTCTTATGGACAGATGGAGCAATTGCCAATCTTGCCATCCATTTTAGCTGTATGCTACTATTCAAGAATGAGAAATTTGGAGAAATCAGGTTCTTTTGGCCATAATCAAAGATGGTTTTGGGGTCAAAAAATTTATACCTTTAAAATAGTGAATACAAATGTTGCAAAGTTTATAATTTCTAATTGACAGCACTTAACATTTTTGGGGAGAAAGGTAATTGCCAGAGTTGGATGATGCGACTGACGTATAATGTAATAACAATGAATGGTAGTTTTCTCTTGGCCATATGAATGCGATGTAAACAAGACATGCACCCAAGTGGTGAGTGGATAGTTGTAAGGATTAAAAGCACGCTCTGTTCCTTCATTATGGATCGTTGTTCAAAAGTCAACAGTTATCGTTAGTTTAAAGGGAAAATGCAATCCCCCAATTTGAATTAGTGTACCCCGTGATCCTAATTCAGGAATGGCTCCTTTCAATCATCTGACAATGACAATATTTTTGTTACTTGTTTGTTACATTCATGCAGAAGAACTCCTTGGTTTACCTTCAATATTCAATATTTTTTATACAGAACCATAATGAAAGATACGTGTGAGCAAAATAAGAGGAGATTTGGACGATTAAGCAGGTTTCTGAATATAAACTTGGGACGACTGCTTTCTCCCTTTAATGTCGGAAGCCTTGTGTGTTCTTAAAAGCTGGATTTGATAAGCTCATAAAAAAGTTAAGAGTCATGAATTTACCTTCACTTCATTTTCAAATTTCAGCACGTTACAGAACATACCACTCATGGGATCGATCTGTCGAGGAATGGAATAAACTCAAATTTTTATATAAATTAACATACAAAACTAGAATAACTGTATTTGCTTGCAAATACATTTCATTGTAGTGCTCGGTACAAGTGGTGGTTTGTTGTTATTGTAGACATTTAAAAGGAAATATTAAGTTCTGCAGAAATTACAATTAGTGAAAAAGTTGCAAAGTGGAAGACGAGACTAGTTGACTTGTAAAGGCGAACTGGCAGGTTTTAAGGGGCGAACTGGTCAACACATGGGAGCGAACTGGTCGGGCGAACTGGTTGTGGAGCGAAACGACCATGAGGTTAGAATTCAATAGGAGGATTTAGCCATCAGGTAACGTAAGACATCTATATATTTCACCCGAAAAAATGGTCTTTTCCCCGGGAAACTTTGGCTAAACAAGCCTATTGAATTCTAGCGACATGACCGTAAACCATCTAGTGGGATGTTACGTTTCGATGTTTGAACCATTTGGCACTCCGTATATATGTAAGAGATTAAAGTCAGCCATGTAGTCGCGTAGCTAGACACTTTTTGTGGAGGGGGGGGGGGAGACGCAAAAAAATTTCCGACAGATTATTATCTTGAAGTAATGATGTACTATCTAAGCATAGCGCCACCATCATCTGGCGTGTAGCGCGCAGAAAAAAATAGATTAAAATATCTCCCAGATTGCCTTAAATGACACTTCCAGGCTTTGTCAGTAACCATTTTGATGTGTAATTCTGCTTAAAAACATAAAAGTGTTTAAAGTGTTTCAAATGATTTGTGTTTATTTATTTCCGACAGAGACAAGAAATTTCCGACAGAGGCCTTCGGAGGCTTTGTGGGGGGTGACTGCCCCTGCCTCTGCCCCTGCCCCCTCTAGCTACGCCACTGCAGCCATGTCAATAAATATAGTGTTATTTTCTTCCGTATGGAACTTTTCAAAAAGGATAAGCCAAAAAGTGACAAGAAGGGGATGCAGAATTCAGAACTGACCCCATGAAATGAGATATAAAAATAAGTCTTTGAATGCGAGAATGCTGTTGGATATAGATCAACGAGAATTCGCAAGATCACTTGTCCAATTCCCAAGAACTTGGGAAAAATCCCAAATCGCCGTTGCGGTACCCACTGGTATGGAACATAACGTTATTTTCAGGACCAAGTGCGGATTAATATTAGTTAATAATGGTTGAATTTGACTTTTCTTTTGATCATGGTGTGTGTCACTATGTGGCCCCATGTTTGTTGAAATTTTATCTGTATTCGTAAATGTGAGAATTTCTACAGGTTGAAAGGTTGAAATATTTGTGATTTTGTGAATCTGGATTTCTCCTGCGTAGCAAACCCATGAATTTGAAATCCATTGAGTCTGTTGGGTGCAAAGTTTAATTATGAAACATTCCTTGATCAGCCAAGTAGATGATCAGGGTTGGCATAAATGCCAATATTGTAGCGCGCATGCGGGACAACGTTTTAATGCTGAAAACAGTGAGTTATAATACATGTTATATTTGAAATAAAGTACATTGAATCAATGGGTTATAAACGTAGTTATACATGGCCCATGGTGGCATTCTAAGTTACTATAGAAACACATTGACACTTTGTCAACTGGAAAGTTGATGGCACTAGTGGTATTATAATTTAACATCTGAGAACTGCAAGATCGTCTACTACTCGGATCGCGCAGTAAAATGTAGTTTTGAGATCATTTTGTGCAAGTTTAGTCTCATTGTTGACTGATTATGTGACATAAGGCCCTCGTGTCCGAATTGATATTTAAACGATGTGCTTGCGCATAATATTTTTAATTCCCAAGTTTCATTTGGGGCACATGGGGGCACAGCCAACGAAGACAAGTGCCCCTGTCCTCCCTTGGCGACGCCACTGATGATCATACTATTTTTAAAAGTTTAGCATCTCTTGCAAATATGTTGGTAGAATAAAGAAAACCTGTACCAGACGGGTTAATCTTAAAGCAGGGATCATATTGGTTTGTAAGAGAAGGGCTATCGTTAAGTTCAATGACCCATCCAGAGGACCCCAATGAGCTTCCGGTAAAGAGTTTCATCATTTCTTTGCCTGTGGTGGCCTGGTAGGGCGGTGCTCTGAAAGTAAACTACCTGGCTATAAACCGTGCGCTATGTCGTCCAACTTTAAAATAGAACAGCAAGTTAGCAACCCATAAAAATGTGTTCTAATTTAGAAAGAATAGTTTGGATCCTGACATTCAGCACCTCAACGTCTACAAAAAATATCCAAATCTCCCACCCCTTTGAGCAAAAAATTCCGAATTCCAACTCACCTTTCCTCGTAATGTGACTATTACTGTGTGGAAAGAAAAAAGCTTTCAGCAATATTAGCATTAAAGCATAACACAACACAGTAACTAATTCATGATTTCGTATCAGCAATCGAACAAACCAGTTAACTGACCAACTGGGTGATCAGAAACATTTGTGCGGAGTTTCAGCTCTTAAAATACAAACATAATCACAATAGCTTAACGTTCATTGACTAACCCTGCTCTGGTAGATCCAGAGAGGGTGCCTTGGGTGCACGTGCACAACCCAAAATTTCCAAGATCAAAATTTTCCGAGTACTAAGGTGGACCATGCCTTTAATATTCTACGGCAGACATCTCACAGTTGCTCCCCTCGTCACGGTTTTGATATAGAAACTCGTAAACCATATTGAGAGCACCATTTTTTTTTATCTAAGTCCTTCAGATGGACACTATCCCACAATGGGCGAATCTAGTGCACCCCCAAACAAAAACCCTGGGTACGCCCCAGCCCTGGATAACTACGAAGACCAAAGGAACATTGGCGATTTCCTAATTTTATTATGAAGACCTAGAAATCCCAGTTCTGTTAATCTTAGGACGATCATGTCTTTAGTAGTGAATAGACATTGAAGGTATCACATTTTCTACCAAAAGTGAACTTGTAAAGTTAAAGCAAACGAATGTGATGCCATGACTTCACATCGATGACTAATCTTTTTGTATTCGTTATTTTCGAACCTCTTTCTGTTGACACCTGTTGAAATTCCGACAGGTTTAAACCAGTATTAATAGGTATAAACTCTCAGTTTTCCATTTTTATCTGTTGGAGTGAACAAAGTCAAAGGGCATCAACAGGTGACTCCTATAGGGAATTAACAGTTTCTTGTTGGTGCCTGTTGGTACATGTTGAAATCTGCCAATACTTGTTTCCATACCTGTTGTACACTTTCAAACCTGTTAATTAACCCCTGTTGAAACCTGTTTCAACAGGTTGTTTCATTGGGAAAGGATCTATAAATTAATTGGCATACTTTACACCTAGAATATTATACAGATTTCCTTTCTATTCCCTTATTCCAGTATTGGTTACAATGGCCTATATCTCACAACAGAAATTTTGGATTAGCAGGACATTTACACAAACTAGATTTTGATACATAAAGAAACGTGTAAACACGAATTACTGTCGTCAATAAACCCTCAAGTTACGTCACCACCATTTTCATTCAGGATTCCTACAAATCTTGTCGGAAAATCTTCGTAAAGAACCACAAAAAGTGATTTCATATATAAGCTTGTTTGTTTCTTTTGGTGACTGTTTTTATTCAATATTAGAAATTTCAAAGTTCAAGTGCAAATAGCTTTGTCTTCCCTTCATCTATTTCTCTTTACAATAATTCAGGATGGATCTGCAGAATCACTGTTAGGGAGGACAAAACCAAGCACCAGGACCAATAAATTAAGAAATGCAAGGATGAATACATCTACACTACCGGTATTTTAAAATGAAATGCTAACAGCCTATAGGTCAAATGATATGCGGGTACCTTACACAGAATTGACTACGTGTATCAAGTTTTATGCCTTAATGGATGGCTTTCCATAGAAGTTCAAGAGTCACGGTTCAAGTGTCGCAGGTGTGTAGAGGGTGAACCAGGGAGGTAACACCTCACTGAGTGAACATTCTAATTTGAATATCGTAGATGGTTCTTTCTAAAGACGTTAACTTGTTAGTTTTTCTTCTCTGTTTACGTCGCAAACCTAAATCAAAGTGGAACGAACAGGGGGTTGTTGCTTGGAAGGGGATATATCGCTCTGAAGTGAGGTTTGCGCCTTCGAAGTCAGATAGAAAACTTCTATTGCATCGTTCTTGACATTTCTATAAGATTTACACTGGATAAGCAAGTTCATACAAAAGTAATTTGTAGTCTGCTACATCTACACTTAGACTGGGGGTTTGCCGCTGCTGCCAAGGCATTGCCAGTTGTTAGGAAATTAAAAATTGTTTTATCTTCGGACGCCTAGTGACGCTGATGAGGGTACATGTTTTATGTAAAAATGTTAACAATTCATGATTCTATTCCTAGTCTTTTCAGGAAAGTTCCGTAAACTTTGCGGCTTGTTGTCACAAATATTAGACTTATGCGACTGTTGCTCATTTGCATGAGGTGTGTTCTTTCGAAAGAAGCAAACTTCATTGACTAATTTCAATTGAGAAATCGTTTCGAGTTTTGTAGCACCTGCCTATAAATGGTTGGCGGCGTAAATCTATACTACATGAAAACTTTGTTTTTAGTAAGCCATCTGTGAGAGGATGAAAGATATTGGCAGCTTATTGATACCAAACTGAAGCAAAAGAATAAAAAAGAAATACCCGTCAGCCGAATAAATAGCTTATCGTTGATAATTTGATCGGGAGTAGTAGGTCTTACAGCATTAGCATAAGTTAAACTTTTTGTTCAACCTCCTTCCAAACAACAACTGCTTGGTACAAACGTGCTCAAACGCTGCCATTGCCGAATGGATAAAGGCGGTGCACTTTCACACAGTGACCCTAATCATTCGGGAGGTTCCATTCCCGGCCCGGTCTTTTTACTCAAGGTGGGCTTTTTAATGAAAGAGAAATCTAAGATTTTTCCTTATGAAATATCCTTCTAAAATAGACCAAAAAAATACAGTTTGAGATAAAATGTTAAAGTAAAGAATATCGTGTATGAAGTTGATATTCACTTTGTTTGCTTCTCCCACGTTTGTGGTTGCTTTCTCGTAAAATAGCTGACTTAAAGGCAGAATCACTATTTATGACACGTGATCCAGCTTGATAAACGGTATTTATTTTTTAAAAAATTCCTTTAACCAGGAAAGCCCATTCAGTCCCAAGGGACTGTTCTTCAACGGGGGCCCTGGAAACAAAGTAAAAGGAATAAGCATGAAAAATAGTTCACATACAAAAATGATAAAAAAAAATAAATAAACTGCAGTAATAAGGCGTATAATAATACAAAGGGTATAAGACCTTATTTTAACGGGATCCAAACAAAGCTAATTGACAGACCGTTTTTATAACAAGAGGGAAAAGGTCCCACTTGAAGTTTCAAAATATTGGGAAAAGAAAGTCAACTGTGGTGTTTGACCTCCATGTGTAAATTAACCCTCTCAACATTTGCATTGTTTTACATTCAGATAAAGAGAAAGTTGAGTTTGTACTTAGGAAACGTCTCCGACGCAACGTTAGACATTGACGATTTAAAATTTTATTGGTTAAAATTACAGCCCATTGTGCTATCATACTCATCTCTTAGAGAAGAAAAGGCTGACTTTCTTGAACAACACCGACAGTCTGATCCCCTTTAAAGTCAACCAACTTTTCTTACTTATGCGATAGGATTGTAAAAATTTTCTCGTTTAAATTAATACTGTCTTAATTTGATTCGTTTATTTAATAGTTTTAATAAGTTCCGATAAAGTATTCTTCTTCGTTTCTCCTTTTATGCTCGTTGAAAGCCCGTGCCCAAAGTATCCTTAGTAAAGATAAGGAGGGATCATTGAGATTTTTGCCCATCACCAGCTTACTGTCCGATAAAAGGAAGGGTGTGACTGTACTCTCATGTGTCCCGTCACTACAGCATCTGCTATTTCAGCCCCTTCCCCTTCTTAGACGAAATACCCGTACATTCAAGTTGCAACTAACTAGTTACATTTGAAATGTAACTAGTTACTTTTCAGACAAAAGTAACTGTAACTACTTAATTTTTCAACATTGTAACTAGTAGTAACTGTAAAGTCAGAATTTTATAGTAAAAAATGTAACTGCAACTAGTTACTTTTAGATTGTAACGAGAACAACCTTGCCTGTAATTTATACCTCGCGCCAAGGGCGCGGAAAAATTTAGATGATGGAATAATGACGTATTGATACTTATCATGATATCTCAATATTCACATGCAATGTTTTAATTTTTTACAATCTGCGGTGTCTACATTGCTACATGGGGAGGAAAAAGTAATACTTCTAGGTCACATGGGAGGTTCAGTGTTGAAGGGGGTTTGATTTCAAAACAAACCCATTGACGAACTCGGTCATCCCACCCCCCTTGCCCAAGGAAAAAGTAATACTTCTAGGTCACATGGGAGGTTCAATGTTGAAGGGGGTTCGATTTTAAAACAAACCCATTGACGAACTCGGTCACCCCACCCCCCTTGCCCAAGGGCCTGGATAGCTTACTGCCGACGAAACTTCGAGGAACCTCTCTTAAATGCAAGAAGAAAACCATTCATAAGCTTACATACATGTGCTAAGTTCAACCACTGGAGAGGGTGACGTGATCTAAATATGACTCTTACGTAGAGCTATGCTTTTATGGGTCACATTACATATGAACCTTTACACGTGACACATGAACTTCTACGAAAGCCAGTCTTATGCAATCTATATTAATTAATCAAAACTCGAAACGGTACCCACTGAAAACATTCGTTTGTCCCAAACAACTGAAGATAACTGTAAAGCACATCAGCACAACAATTCGTAATATTTGTAAACATACCTTTATAATTATGGCCGTGGCTGTGTATCCAATTACAAGGTCCAAATAATTTCTCGTTTTCCTTGTCGGACAGACGCGGGCTAAATTATAAAAAGCCAATTAAAAACTAAGACATAAGTATAAATCTTAGTACGGGAAACGGTGCTATAACCTAAGAATATATATTGACTAGAACCCATGGTCAAAATGGCTGACTGCCCATCCATGGAGTTGCCCATAGGTCTAAACTGCGCTGTCTCAACCAACCTGTAATCTCTTCAGTACGCACACTTTTTGTCTCAACTTCAAGTATTTATAGGGTTTGGGGTTCACATAATCAGCCGTCTTGCTGTATCTCCATACATTTACCGCAACGGCAACGGTAGCGGTGATTAAATCGGCACACTCTGCACCAAACCGAGTGCGAAGCAGATAAAAGCCTGTCGGGTTGGGGAAGTATGCGCCCAAAGTATTGTTCTCGACCTCATAGAAGTACATGATATCATTTTTAGGGGCTTTCTTTGCCCTAGAAAAAACATTATGAAATCGACAAAAATGTTGCCCAATATTTTTCAATAATATGCCGTAAAAATTGGATTTTATCCACACTCCAGGGGGCTGCAGAACCCCTGACCTCTCTTCGACTTACAGGCTTTTGTCCATGCCTACTTATTACGAAGTGCAAGTTCAAGTGCAAGTCGGTCCTCGTTGAGACAAGGGACTTTCAAGTACGATTGATATTGACCGTGTATTCTTGCCAGTTGCGTTGCAGTTGTAACAGTTTTCGGCTGTTAACACCCACCCGATTTAGACCTTATTGTTCTGGGTAATCAATGAAGAATCGTGTAACTGCTGTAGGAAGTCAAAATGGTGAGATGAACGCGGGAACCACCGCGAGTGAATCGGATCGCATTCGGGGAAGCATAGGTGGGATTAGGGGGGCAAGAGGGTCACTTGCCCCCACTTTTCCAGACCTTTAAAAATAATAAACACAATAAAAAAATGAGGGAAAGGAAGAGAGACGAGATGAATTATATGAGAGAATTTTCAATAGCCTATTATGAGTAAATTTTGCAATGTTAAATGAAGGAAAACAAATATCAAATAGCATAAAACGCTAGAAAGATTTCTCTCGGCGCCCTTCACGCGCACCCCAGAGAAAACTGACTTAAACAATTCAACACTTTGTCTGGCACGGTAAAATGTCTTTCAAAACATGCTCCAACGAGCCAGACTATTGTGAATTGAAGCTCTAAAGTAAAGGTCATTGATAGTGCAAATGGACGTTATTGAATGAACCATGGTCATTGCAAATAATCCCAAACCCTATCCATGTGTAGGGAATCTCAATTCCCGGTAAAGTTTTCGGCGTACTTCACATGGGCCAAATATAAATTGATGCCTCATTAGTGCTTCAATACTACTGTGAGTAGGAAAACTATAACTTGGTAGAGTTGCCACGTTATTACTTCCTGCAGGACAGATTGAGTAAATTACTATTTCCATTACCCTCGCTACACCTCTCTCGCTGTTCTGCTCTCCCCCACCAACTTCCACCATCCTCAGCAAATTGACTGACGGTTACTATTTTAAAGTTGCGATCATCATGAGAAAAATATTTCATAAGCATTTCAAATTACACCTGGAGGAAACAGGATTTTTTTCAAGAAATGGTCCAAAATGACCGCAAAAGCCGTCAAACTTAAAGTAAAATTACTCGGGGAGGACCTCAGTTCCCAGCCTTCGGCGCTCGCAGTTTAAGGCTTCGCCGGCCACAGCTTTCTAAGATGCAGACTCAAATGAAAATTACTACCCTGGCACAATAACTGCGGATTCTCTTGGCCATATCCGTGTAAAAACTACCCATAAAACATTTCATTGATTTTTTGAAGTATCATATACTCTTTTAAAATCGACACTACCTTATTGTTCACACTAATAAAAAAGTTGAGGGGACTTGTCCCAGACCATCAACAAAAAAGAACCATGAAAGAAAGAACCATAGAGCAAGATATAGGTTTCTTTATCCTGCTCTATGGAAACAACAAGCACCTGGAAAGTAGAAAAAAATTTTATGTAATGAACAATACTGCATTTAAAACTAAAGAAAAACAATAGACTACAATGAAATGTCTCAAACGCTCTTTCAACGCTGTTTTCTTCAGCACGCTTCCAACGCACCCGCTTTAAGTATATTGTTTCGGGATTCGTGGTTACTTCCTGTAAAACATCTTGCTTTTGTCATAACTTCGTACAAATTATTCCATTATCATTAAAACCACAAATGCTCCATGACCGTAGGCAGCGAAGGGGGAAGTTCCCCCTCCCCAAGAAATTTTCAAAGCAAAAATTTTATCTCCATCGATCTGTGTAAATTTACCGACTTTTTAAAGATTGTTTAGATGCAAGTTGTTAAGCACGAAAAGTGCCATTTCTGATACCGTAATATGGGACAGGCACTTAGCGAAGGGTTGGGGGTAGGAAAGAGGGCAAGAGCCTCTTCTTGTATACTTTGTTAGCTTTTCTACTATCATTTCGCTAAAAATCCTAAAACATGTGAACTTATTCACCGCGCTTCGGGCGCACCCACTGTGAGCTCTGGATCTCCCATTCTTAAAATTACTGTTCTCAAAGCGCCGAAAATCCCTCAGAATAATCCATTCTCCCGTGATTCCTCAAGTCCTCTGCATTATCAATCCCGGCCGTCTGTTGCTCACACGGAGTAAGACTATAGGCCTAGTTGAAAATAGTCAAATTGTGCTTTTTGTTGTCTGTTAAGTGCCTACCTTATGTCTTTGCCCCTGGACCCACCAGGGGCCCTGATGATGACCTCTGGTCCTCCAGTGGCGAATCCGTTTGGCAGCCCCCCCCCCCAACTTTCAGACATAAAATCCCGCCCCTGCGACAAAATGTAGTGTATGGTGTATGTATGGTAGACCATCTGACGACTACACAAGGTGTGTCTTATCGGAACTCAAGAACGTTACTCGGGAAAACGTTATATAGTCATATTTCCTACAGTGGCAGATCAGAGGTATTTTGGATATCGGAACACTGTGAAATGTATACTAAAAATAAAATCACAAAGGTGATGAGCTAATCCCAAGTCCCCCTGTTGGATCCTTCCCCGGTTTAAAATATAAAACAGCTGTCTTCACACGAGTATGCGAATACACTGAGGCTTGGAGGAGTTGTGAGAAAATGTTAAAAAAAACTCCAACAAACTTGAAGAGTTGTGCAAAGAAGCCCTGCTGCACCACCAACCAACAATGTGCCTGTTGAATCGTCTGTGTTACGGTTGCTATAACGTGGATGGATAATGGCGGTAATATATGAATAAGTATACAGTTTGCAACCAGTTGGAAGGGGATTTTACCTTTCAACCCGACTTTTGATTGAAACACGTGATGTACTTAATTCTTGATTGGGTTGCCACCAAGTTTTAGGCTATTCAAAAGTCTAATACGTTTCCAGGCCCTTTAACGGTCGCTGCTACGCTCCCAAAAAGACTGACTTTTTGAAAGTCCCAACAACCGAATCCATAGAGCGAAAACCAAAGCTTAGCAAAACAGTCCCAATGAAAGCGAGCCACGCAAGGCGATACACAACTAAACGCACAGACCAACCACTCAAACTTTAGACATCTACAAAGTCTACATCATGGGTCTGACACGCGTAGCTCCGGCCAAGACGGACCATAGAGTTACAAGCCGGGGTAAAGAAAGGGGCTGCAGCCCGGAATTTCAAGCATAATGTATTTCTCTGGCATATTTTGGACAAAGCTAGGGCAACAATCTGGGGTAGAACTACTCAGCCTCCCTCACAGAAAAAAAAATCCCGTATGTCCAAGAAGGCCGAGAAGCGATCTTCTCGAAACAATGGAGAGAACTCTTCAAGGCTGCTTTGACGACCAAAATATTACTACATCATGGAATCAGTACCACCATACTCTGAACAAAATAACACACTTACTTGTGGAGCCGGTGGGCTGCACTGAAATTAACCTCTTGAGAGAGAAACATTCCTCCGGAGTGATGAATTAAATTCAGAAGTAGTAGATACTAGATTTTACCTTCTTAGCTGCCTGTCTGATGCACATGTATTCCACCACTACACCTGTTAGTGACACTGATAAGCTAATCGGTTTCCCACGTCCACAGTCTTTCTCAGGAATCCCAAGTTGATTTTGGAACACAGTAAGTGCAATGAAATTTATGTATGCAGTATGATCAAATGAACATTGAACAAATTCATATAAATATTCAACAGGAATTGACTGAAATTAGATGATATATGTCACTGTTTGCAGGTATAAATATTATATACGTTAGAAACTCGTTCGGTATGTATCCAAAACGTACGGGTACTACGCAGGTCAAATCATCAAGCAGGCCTTGACACTGCAGATTGATCTTTTTTGAAAATGGCTTCTCGTTAAGTCTTGTATCCCTTAGTGTTCTAACTCCATGTGGGAATAGTTTCAGGTTTCCTCTGCTTTGGGAGATAGCTCGCAAGACTTTTCTTAAAAAGTAAGGTAAGCGGCATGGACTCACTGCCTTGTAAGTGCTTCTGTAATTCGTATAAAAAGAATATATTTTTCAAGTCCCAGTGTAGACTGTTAATAGGTCTGTGTTGAGGATAATCTGGTTCAGTGTCATTGTCTGTTTCATCAAAAAGATATGCGGGGTAATCAGCAAACTCCTCAATTTGCAGGGAAAAAGGTACTGGTAGATGGCGAAAAGGTACCGGTAGATGGCGAAGTGTTTCTAGATACCATTTTTGGTTGAAAACTTTGACGATGATAACGTGATTAAAGGCCAAAGTATGCTGGGAGCTGTGCAAGGAGCCTAAAATCCTCAGATCTTTAAACCACGTGAAGGTTATGCTCATCAGGAATGCTCGGGCACAGATAACGCCACAATTTGAAAATGCATATATATGAAGAGCGTATTTCCAAAAGGAGCTAACTCCTTTTCCTGAAAACGGGGTTATTATAATAATGTTAACTGATTAGTGTCGGTCTATAGCATTTTTATTTTAAATAAATGCTACCTCCCACTATACTGTATGCCCAAAGTTTGCATCTATTTCCAAAAGGTGCTAATTCCACAGGAGCTAAATTTCCAAAAGGAGATAATTCCAACGTTAGTGTTGCCAATGCTTATGTTTTACAAAAATGCAGTTAGCATCTTTTAGAAATTAGCTCTTCATATGTGCATATACATGAACAATTGCGGGGGTAAGGTGCGTTGCACTTGGGTATATGTTTTTGGGTTTAATATAACAGGCCCACATGAGCAAATGATATGCTATTAGGGTAAATTTCCACGTCAACTGTTTGACTGCTTTTCTTCTTAAGTCAATTCAACCATGCCCTGTCGAAGGAAGCCGTTAATGACAGCTCTTGCTCACAGAATATGATGCTGCGTGCTACGTCCAAATGGTGATGCTTGAGTTCGGATCCGGTGAACGTACTTGTGAGCAGTGGCGTAGCCAGGGGGGGGGGACAGGGGGCGAGTTGCCCCCTCTGGAAAAATCTTGGGGGAAATTTTGAAAGTGAATATATGGTGAAATTTGCGCATGATCTGGTAAAATTTTAGATTTCTCAACCAGTACACTTTACTTATTTAAAAGTATATGCCACACTGGCACAGCCAGTCCTCATTAAGATGGAATGATGACACCATGCTTATAGTTGTACTAGTTATGTTTTACTATCTGTTTTATACAGCATGGGATCTCTGGACCTCTGACAAGGGACTCTGTCCTTTTACTGTATACTTCGAATGTTTCTTGATAATTAAAGCAGCCGCATTGTGGTATATGCAGTTTGTTAGAATGGGTCAGTGGTCAAGGGCTATACTCTGCTACAAGGGCAGGTCCTCGTAAAATTTGGACTGATTGTGGTGAATGTGGTGAACTGATGAACGGAAAGGTGTACCAGGGTTCACTTAATTACTGTACTTCACTCATTGTGATTCTGATCTACCAGTAGGACTCAAGAAACATTCACCAAGACCTGAAGACAGGCAAGATAAAAAAAAAAAAGCTTCCTAAAAAAATAGCAGTTCTTGGTGATGTATTCAGTTTACATTTAGCACCAAATGTGGCACCATTTTGCATCTAGCCCACCTTATATGGGCAAAAATTTTCCAAAGGGGAGGGTCCCCCCTCCCCTTAAACCCCTCCCCCAGGACGGCGATCAGTCACATCAGCCAGGGCAGAGGAAAACACCCGGACAAAATTTGGACCTGCGGAGAACACTGATTATTAGGAAGCAGATCACTACTTGGGGGAAATCTTGGTGCTCTTGCCCCCCCCCCCCCGACAAAAAACCTGGCTACGCCACTGCTTGTGACCCACGTTTGGCCTATTCGGGGAGGCTTTCGTGTTCCGTTTTGGCTCTAGTTCGGAGGTTTTGGTTGCGTCTCTTGGCTGACCCTCGTCGGGGTCGTTGTGGATCCCGTGTGGTGAATATGGTAAGACCATCTCATCTGTTAAACCATGGTAGAATCATTTTGTTTCTTAGAACAATGTATATATATATATATATATATATATGTATGTATAAATAAACAAACAACAAACACTGACAATGTCTTTGGTTCCAACATAGTATACTGTAAAACACAGATTACACGAATTTTCGGACCCTGTCCCTTTTTCAGGTGTGAGAGCAAAGTGACTGTGAACTACTTCTTGATATATGAGAGCACTTAAAGATTCATCCCCTAATGAGTGTTGTTTTAAATACTGTAGTTTTCAACTTTTAGGTAGTAAAACCCTCCTGAATCCTCACCGAGGTGGACTCGATCACCGCACCAGGGACCCCATTGTGGTGATAACTCTACAAAGAAGTAGTAAATTAGCACACCTGCATTTCTTCAATAGTAAGTACGGTACCAATCGTAATTTCTTCCAGCTCAACCGAGGCCGGCCTCAACGGGCACTATCCCCCTCCTTCGCAATTACTGCTGATGAAAATCCTAGACATTTTTATAGAATACGACTGACTTAAAGGCTCTTTAAATCCAGTCAGTCGTTTGAAGGCGCTTTTAACCCAGTCAGTCGTATCTAGAGGCTTTTCTTTTCAACTTTTCCTGGAAGGCCCAGTTTCATCGTTATATATATATATATATATATATATATATATATATATATATATATATATATATATATATATATATATATATATATATATATATATATATATATATATGAGCTTTTACTTGCTCAAGTCGTAAGTTTGCCTCTTTTAACAGTTTGTATGCTTGCTTTGTATCAGTTTGGCTGAAGAAGGTTGATTAAAAACCGAAACTTTCCAAGCTCGGTGCTTTTCGTCCATCTTTTTAGCTTGTAGTTCACAGATTCAGTGTTACCTAACACTTTACCTGCACTTCCACAAATTTGGTTTTCATGTTAGTTTGTGGACGTTGCACTTGCCTGTATGTGGGAGAGACCAAACGTCGCCTGGCTGACCGAGTCACTGAAAAGGTCCATCAAAAAAAACCTTCAAGGTTATCCGGTAGCCACATATTTCAACCCCCCATCACCGTGCTCAATAAAAGACTTGGCCGTTACCGCAGCCTTAATGTACATAGGTTCTGACCGTGATCGTCAGACCGCCGAAAACCGGCTTATCATGAAGATCGGAACCTTGTCCCTACACGGTCTTAATTAACATTAGAATGGACCTTTTTTAACTTGTTCCCCTTTTCATTACTTTTTACCAATTTTACTCAGCCTTCATTCGCATTTTTATACCGTGTTCGTTCTGTACGCCTTTCTTCAATGTGTTTCTTCTCTATTTCTACTTCATTGTTGTTCAGTTGCATTTCTTTGCCACCTGATAAAGAGTCTATACTCGAAACGTCTTGGAATTTTCCGCAAACTTTTGGCACTTTTTACAACCTTTATCGACCTATATATATATAGATATATAGATATATCTATATATATCTATATATATATATATAATAAGAGAAAATCCACGTATGCGCCATGAAACATAAACATAATACTAATAAGTAGAACACACCACAACGATGACAATACGAGAGCACAGATACGGTAACAGAATAGCGTATATTTCGGAGTGTCCGAAATATACGCTATTCTGTTACCGTATCTGTGCTCTCGTATTGTCATCTTTGTGGTGTGTTCTACTTATTATTATTATTTATATATATATATATACTTAGCGAACGTCACAGGTAGTTCCCTTCTCATTTATTCCTATTGGGCAACTTGAGTGGCATTATTGTTCCAAAGCCAAACGTAGCCTCTTAACATAACCGGTCATCCCTACCCAAATCCCTGCTTCTTAAAAACTTTCCTCCAATAAAAGCTATGATAAAAAATGGTCAAAATAATGTGATTTTTATGGTTTTTTAGTGCGCTTCAGTGCTACCATATCTGCTCTTAACAGCTCTCACGGGCATTCGACGCCCATTACACTGTTAAAAATGTTGGGCAAAAATTACCCAACTTTTTGACCAACGTTGGGCGTATATTCAACAACCTCAAACGTTGGGCAAGAAATGACCAACAGAATTGGTCAAAGTTAGCAAATCAACAGTTGGGCACACAAACTCCCAACTATTTGGTAAATCATGTGGATCAAGTTTACCCAACTATTTAGGTAATTTTACTAGAATGGTTGGTTAAATGGGCATTGCTTTCCCAGGAGCCTTCTGTACACTTTCTACCCATCAGTTGTTAAAATGACATAAATTTATTGGAAAAGACGTTAGCTATTTTGGGGGCAGTTCATCTTTCAATGTTTATCGTGTACTATAGTGATCCTAGCTATTCCAAAATTTCTAGCTTTCAGTTATAGGTATAATGAATCACTCGTAACTGAGTTCATGAAAAGCCTAAGCAAAAGCTAGAAAAGCATAGCCTACAATGTATTTTACACTATTTATATATTTATGTAAATTAAAATCTGACACATGCCGTTAGAAAATACCGTACGTTACAATGTACACCTTAACGGAGATGTACATTTTCGGTTAGGGCGACCCACCACAAATTAATAAGTCCAAATCCAAAACAATAAGGTTCAAATGTTTTACTTCCATCAATATGTAACTAATAACACAAGCCATAGGTATCCAAATTCTAGAAGTTCCTGCTGAGTGGCATAACACATCAGTACTATAGCATTATGAAGTGCTATAAAAAATGTTAAGTCGGATATATCAATGCCCTTTCGGACCTGAAAGAGAATACCCAAGATTCTGGACTCTCATTGGACAGACGTTTCCCGCTCAGTGACGTCTGTCGAATCTCACACAAACGTGTGCTAGTTTGTAGCACTATTTTAAATATTTCATGGAAATAGAGCCAGATTTTGTGACCAAACAGCATATACGAATGTTTCTCTTTTACATATGTCAACAATTTCAAAAGGAATTTTCAGTGCAATGAACCCATGTCTTGTTATCCGAAGAAATATGAAGCAAAATCGAATCAACGCGTGCTTTAGCTCCGCCGCGAACGATTTGCCCAATAAGTAGGTAAGGCGAAAAAATGCCCAACCGTTAATGAAAGCTTGTCGGCACTTTGACCAGTAATTGGAAAATGCAACAAAACATGTATTGATTAGAAATTTTTACCATTACATGAGCAAAGTTTGACCAACATATTATTAGTGAGTTTTACCCAACCAAAAAATTGCCCAGTGTTTTAACAGTGTAGGTACACATTTCGGCAAACGTTCCTTGTGGAAGGTTGTTTCCTCAGTTCTCCCACTCAGGGGAGCAAATTGCATTGACAAAAGGAAGCGTGGCCCCAAAGCCAACCTGTTTGGGCGGTACGACCATTTTGCCCAAATTTAACATTTATAATACTAACTGTAAAATAATCAGAAGTCTGAAGTGAAAAGTTAAGTTCAACATTGCTAAACCCTTCAAAATGCTATTCATCCATCACATACACAAGTTGTCTACTTGCTACTTCAGATGGGACAGTGTGACTGGGATTATTTAAAAGCCTAGTGCAACCTCTGCGAGCATCCCTCCTTTCCACCCTAAAAACATTACATCATGTAGAAATCGACTGGCCATTAGTCCAGATAAGACTATTATAAAAAGAAATAGGCTAACTTTGATTTTTAGGTCAAGTACGCGCATATTTCATGCCGTTTGTAGATAGTTAGCGTTTAAAAGGAAATAATACTAAATTGTCTGTAAACGTGCTATTTACCGCGTGTTTTGCTCGTATCTATCCTATACCAGCATGGTTATCTCGTGATACCTTCCCGTGCAATAAAGTGTTTATAATTATTACGAAACCCCTTATTCACCTTTACTGCCACCTACATTGAACCCGCAGCGTTGTATCATGAAGACATAGACCGGTCGTTAGTCCGAATTTGGGTATTCTGACAAAAACAATAGATTCTGTGATCTGTTTAGTACGTACTTACTGTTATTTGTGCTATTTGTGACTAATAAAATGTTTTTTTCCAGTGCTCACGATTTTCTAAATACCCTAGGGCGTTTGAGAGGTTTGCCTCGGTGGGTTTCATTGCTAGTTTTCGTACTCGAACTCAAATAAAATTTCCCCCAGGGGCCGATCTAGGGTCTTTTTTGAGAGGTCCAATATGAAACGGGCACATCCCCATATATTTTAGTTCGACACCGTTTGTATTGAAAGTGAATGAATACACGAAGAAACATCTAAAGCAAGAGTACGTGCCCTCAAACTCCTTTCTGTCATGAAAGATCGACAGCCGTTTGTCTTACTTCAAAGGGCATTGAAAGTACTTAACTTCCAGGACCGTGGCTATGACCAGATCCACGGGGGTTGACATTTACGTAATATGGATTATATTGAAAACTGTGCCATCTTTGGCAAAGCGTTAAACTGGTTATATTTTAGAATGCTTATCAATATTCAAGGAATTTTTCCTTTGGGGGGCTTGGTGTAAGGGAAGGGGTTGTCGTCTAAGGAAAGGGGACATCATGCCTCATGAGAAATTTTTGTTTATGTAAGGTGGCTTAGAAGCAAAATGTATTTATATTTGATCAATAATTTTTTTGGGTCGTTATATCGGACATATTCTGCAGAATCTTGGAAAAAGATTGGCGCCGACACGTGTGCCGCCTCATGCAATCTTTTTGCTCGTGCCAGAAAATATCAATTTAAAAAGGGCACATGTGGAAATCTGAGGGGGTAAGGAAGCCGCCAACCCTCTCTGTTTCCGCCCCTGCCTCCACTCAACCAAAACTACCCCCTCTTAGAAATGTCTGGCGAAGCCACTGGAAAGGTGCTTACCCTCACGTGAAATTTTCTTCGTTTCCCTGTATTCTGGTGGTTGGCTATTCCATATGACAATGTATCACTTTACGAAAGAAAAAAAAAACACTCCTTTCTCCTTGCACCACTCCTTTATTGTAGGGTAAATCTGAATAACTTGTACAACCTAAACCTGTACAGACTTATGGAGATTAGACTTATAAAACATTCTCTGCTTGTTGCTTGTCTGTAAATTAAAGTGCGTGTTCATTGGTAGATGAAGTGTATTCTTTCAGTCACTATTAACCGTAGAGAGTTTGAATGCTTTATTCTTTCATTTCAGAATTAAAAGTTCTGAGCGAATGCGAATGCGGTTTAATTCTCAATTGAATGAAGCAGTCCTTTTGCTGGAGCTACTGACATGATATTTTCGAAATCACCTCTTAGCCCATCTTACGGTAATTTCCAGTATATTAAAGTTTTAGTAACTTACTACCATCTCAAGGACGACACGGAAGAAAGGCGATCTGCCACGTGAACTCCAGAAACAGATTTCAACAACTAATATGGAATCCTTACAGAAGACACTCATCACTCCTTAGTCATTGCAGGTTAGGGACAGTCAAAAGTTCACAATTACTGATTGCACTTCGATTAATACAAGTTGAAAGTATTCTTTCAACGTAAGCCACTCTGATTGGACAATGGCATGTGTGCAGATCAGTAAAATGTGATATGTACAGTAGTAAAACCATCATGACACTAAGTAGTGTACTCAACAGAACGTAGCCTCAGGGCAATGACCTACATGTTGGCCTTTGTCTGGGAGGTGCTGAAGACAACTAATGTATAAATTGGAGGAGGGGGCGGAAGTAATCTTAGGTTGTGAGGGTTGTAACTGTTTGGGAAGAGGAAACAACACCTTACATATAACATTGAACCTTGTTTCTCGCTCATGTCACAGTGCGCATGCCCTTGTTGATTTCAAGGGAAGCAACAAAGTAAAAATTGACAACATTCATCGAATTGTCAGAATCGGAGACGTCGACTACAAACACGAGACTTGAGGGATAGGAATGACGTCATGATTTGGAAGATTCAGCATAATGTTATTTTTCGTAATGACGGTAACCTTCGAAAAAAATTGTTGAGATAGACGGAATGACTGACTGCAGGTAAAATTTCTAACTACCCTACGAGCTTTAACTTGTTATAAAGCAATATGGGCTTTTGTCAAGACCTTAGTGATATCAGTTTGACCTGCCAAAAATTGAAAATGACTTTTGTTTTCTTATGACTTTCAAAAATCCTTGTCAAAATTAATCACTTTAATTTATCAGTTACAATGTCTTTAACGTTTATCGAATATTATTTGTATTATATAAACAGGGAGATAGTTGCGGGATGGAATTTGGCCTATGAAAGCACTGGAGGATGCACTTTATTTCCGTACCTCGTCGCAAATGGTATTTCTTGAACAAATTACGGCACTCTGTGTCTTCAGATAATTGATTAAAACTCATCTTCAAAATGTTAAACATCACCTTTATTGCCATTTTCAGATAGCTGTTACGATTTCTCTTCTTCTCCTTATGTTTATACGAGTACATGTCCTCAGGTGCATACGGTATCGATGTTTGTGTTTATTACAGACAAGGTGAAAGAGGTATTCTGCAGGGAATGGTTAAGAAAGAGTCAAAATCAATGTTAAAGCGTTGCATCTTACGCAAAGCAAAAGCAATCAATTACGCTCAGAATTTTAAAAGTATTTCTTTTGGATCATTGCTTTAAACGGCTCGGCAGGCAGATTGAAATGTGGGAGACAGATCTTAGTTGGCATAAATATCCCGAAGGAAAGCCATCGAACTGAAAAAGTGAGACACTAAATTTTTTTTATATTAAAAAATAAGAAAAGTTAATGTAAATCGATTCTTTAAATTCTACATAAAGCAATGAATTAATAACCATCTTTACATAAATGCGATAGAAATGTAGATATATAGACTTTCGGGACGAGAATATCGTGGACATTAAATTACATGCCGGAACATGTCAGAAATGGAACACTTTTTCGGAAAGTCAGAAGAATTGATTATTGTTAAAGATAACTCAAGGATATAAGATCATTATAAGAAGATTTGTCTTTTATGTAACCATGTATCTTTTGGATTTATGAATTGATTATCAGACAGATCTATGCTTATTTTGAGTTGTACACAAGAAAAGACGGTTTTTGAAAGAATATGTATGAACGGCTTGGCAGGTTTTAGTTGCTTCGGTATTAATGTAATCTTCTCGGTGATTTTCAAAACGAAATGTGTTATCAAATAATTAATAATTGTTCTGTTAATTGTTATAGTTTCTTGAGGAGGCAATTTTGGAAGAATACAGCTGTAGCGGCAAAGAAGTTTCTCTTGATACAGTTTGAATCTATTGGAATAGCAGTTATATTTTCATGGATTAATCCTGATTCACGGCTTGATGTGTATATGTCGGTGTTCATCAGTGTGTAGAAGATGGCAAAATCTCTACTAGAACTTTCCTGTGTGTGTCTGTTTATCATTGTTGTGAGGATAAACCTAGTCTCTTCCAACTGTTTTGTCATGCGTAAGTATGTTTAGCTAACAATTTTTTCTTGAAAGATTGTTCTCACTTACTATTTGTTCAACCATGGAGCTATTACTCCATTAAATTCCCATGCTTCGACAGTGTAACTATGTATCCGGCTCAGTAAAAAATGTGCCCAAGTCAACTTTCCTTGTGAAGAAACAATGTGAACGTGGGTCATTATCCTGAAAGTGTACCAAAGTCAAAAAGGACAATTCCTCATCTTGTCTCCTCAAATATTGAGTGAGCGCTCCTCACAAAAGCTACGTTTAACTTTTGTGAGTTTCATTTATAGATGTGTTACTTTTGCTTGGCTGATTATGACCGACGAAAGCAGCGCTGGTTGTATTGCGATAACTGGCGA
This sequence comes from Holothuria leucospilota, assembly GCA_029531755.1. Lineage (NCBI taxonomy): Eukaryota > Metazoa > Echinodermata > Holothuroidea > Aspidochirotida > Holothuriidae > Holothuria > Holothuria leucospilota. The sequence continues at coordinate 26,919,472 of CM055974.1, forward strand.
CATGGATATGCTCCCATGTATGTACTAAGTCACAAGCTAATTTGTAATGCGCAGTGGCACTGATACCTTGTACTTTTAAAACTCGGCTCAGGCTAGAATTCATAAAAAGTTGTCACCGTGAATAACGTGGGAGATTTTATTTAACGAAAATAAGTACCTCGTGAAAAAAGATGAGATAATATTACTCCAACAATTGTTCTAACTGCTGTTACTGCTGCTTGATTGTGCAAATGCAAGGTCTTCTTAGAGTGAACTTATATGGGTACGTTTTCCCATAAAGTGTAAGCTACGAACCCGAAGACGAATTATTCATGCTTATAGATAAAATGCTTTAAAGAAGATGCTTAACATGTACACTGACTCATGCATTGGAATAATGAACAGTTATTACCAGCAAATTTGCAAGGGATGTCAGAGAAACCCACTAAGGCTTTTGAATTGTAGCCGTTCACGGAGTGGCCAGCTAATTTAGTGTATCAGCTCACAAATGATTTGAAGTAGGTGTTCAGTTCAGAAAGGAAAGCCGTCGATTGCTTCCGCTGAAAAGCCTATTCAATATATAGCCGAAAAGCCGAAGGTTCTAGATCTTACGGTACTGCCTCATTTGCCGAAACTTTTTTAAATCTACTCCCGCACGTCTGGTGATAGATAAAAAATTTAATTTCACCCTTTCTTCAGGAGAGATGTAGTCAAGTACTTTTTTCTCAAGTCAAGAGTCCCAAGTCATCCACTTTCAAGTCAAGTCAAGTCACAAGTCATTTAATTTCAAGTCAAGTCACAAGACATTTTCACCCAAGTCAAGTCAAGTCACAAGTCAAAATGACATAATTTTTGAATGAAAAAATTAGCAAGCCTGTAAACTAGACTGCAGTCCTAGATAGAGTCTTAATATGGAGACCAGGTGGTAGATCTTGAAAAATGTTAATCCAAAGAAGTCACAGGTTGACCCTTTTGGAAGATTACAACATATGCTCTGTCTAAACTAAGAAACATCCAAGCAACAACTGCTCAGAACAAGAGCGATCAATAGATCACATAAGCTTTAAGCACTCACTCTTGGTAGCTAACAATACGTGGAAGGAAAATGTTGCGTTTGTTTTACATATAATTTTCATACTTTTAATCCAATATTTCATTTCATTTCATCACATTGTTTCATCACATTACATATAAACATATTATGTGAAAGGAAGTCGTCCAGAAAGCCATGACTGGCTTAATAAGGTGGATGACTCCCTATTCATAGATAGACAATGATAGACAATTCAAAATAAGGCAGTACGGTAGCTTTCTTTTCAAGAAAATTAAGTTCTCACAGGGAGAAATCATGTAGTTACTTATTGCATGCAAAAAATAAATTTATTTGTGTAGTTTAGGGAAATGGAACCCTTTTGTGTGTGTGGGGGGGGGCGGGTAAATGGTGGGGGAAGAGGGTAACGTTACAGAATGAAAAGAGCTAAACCACATCAGGTAAGGAAGGTGTGATTGAGTGATTTTTTCACTACACATAGGATATATGGGGTATCCCATTACATCATCACTGCCTCAAGTTCATCAAGAACAGACCCTACATCGATAAATCCGTTATTACAATGTTTTCTTTTCATATGACGCTTTTGAACCCGTCGTACGATATTATAACTTGAAAATCTAAAACCTAAAGGGTTCGGAGGAAACTGTTGGAAAAATGGCGGTTCATCATATGTCTGTAGAAATACAACTTGAAGCACAACACAACAAATAAAAAACTGTGTTCTTGTCGTCATTAACTACCCGTTTTTACTATGATTCAAAGGAGACGGTAAAGGTTTATGCAGTAGTAAACGTAGGAAACAAAAAAAAAAAAAACACTCGCTTGATTCATAACTACAGCTGCTTATTCAGTGCGAACACGTTTTCGTGAAGTTCTTAATAATTATAAAACAATGTATAATAGGCTATGAGGTTGAGGCAAAGTGCTAAATTTGAAATGAGGGTCCATTTTTCCGAACCCTTCAGATTTTAGATTTGTAAGTTATAACACCGTGCGACGGGTTCAAAAGCGTCATATGAGAGGAAAACATAATAATAACGGATTTATCGATGTAGGGTCTGTTCTTGATGAACTTGAAGCAGTGATGATGTAATGGGATACCCCATATAGCCTATGTGTAGTGACAACAATCACGCAATCACACCGTGCGTACCTGATGTGGTTTCGCTCTTTTCATTCTGTAACGTTACCCTCCTCCCCCACTATTTATCCCCCACAAAAAAGGTCAAAAAGGGTTCCATTTCCCCAAACTGCACTACTAATTTTTCACCTAAACTTTCAAAACTTTAAATGATGCAACATCCATAACTCTTGTAATGCATAATATTTTGAGGAGATAAAGCTATTGCTAGAGTTTATTGGTGACGGATACTGAACAGTTTAACAATAATTAAAAGTATTTCCTTTGTATGCGATGTTTTGTGCCTTTTAAACGCAACATTTCCAAACTAAGTTCTTACGGAAATATAATCGGTTTAAAAGTAAGAAGGGTATTCCCCGAACACAACCCTATTCAGCGTATTTGGGTTATACGGGTATCCCACACAAGCACTGATAACAGCATAATGTATCAAACTTTTTTCCAAGTGGTGATAGTTTTCGGTGAACGTGTGTAAAGGCACCCATTAAACTAAGTGTATGCTTAAAATAGTAAAATAGTTGAAATATACCTGCTATTTTCCTAAAAGATTCTTGAAACTTTTTTATGAATTATGCTATAAAAAAGATTTCAGAAAAGCAGCATGGAGGATGCTATGATCCTCTCTCATCGCTCAAAGCGTGCGTGTATGATTATGATGGACCGTACGTTCACACACAAATATGGAAATTCTTCAATGCTATTCATGAAAAGGGGGAAATTGCTAATGGCAGCAGGGGCCTCTTGGAAACTAATATTCTTTACATACGGTAGAGCTTCAGAAGATGATAAACAATTACTAACATGCTCTCGAATAAGTGGTCACAAAATGCGGAGATAAAATGAGGTCAACAAGTACTACCCCTCCTTAAGGTGCACTGAAATATTCGTAAATTATTTCAATTGCCAGATGCCAGCAAACTGCATCGAACAATGTAAATGCTGATTTTTTTCTTGGAAGGACCCGTTACTACCTGGCAGAGAATAGGAGTCTTTAAAAGCCTTCTGGCTTCCTACCCCTGAAGGTTCACTAAGTTCAGTAAGTTCAAGCCAAGTCAAGTCAAGTCGCACGTCAAGAAAAAGTGCGACTCGAGTCTGACTCGAGTCCAAGTTAGCGACACCATTCAACTACTCTGTTCTTCAGTACCAAACTTTAATGCACATCTTGAGTACGTGGAAATTCTTCTCGGTATGTGACTTTCATATGGTGTTTTGAGTGCTATTTACCACAGTTAACGTATTCTAATTAAAGCCATGTATTTTCCCTGTGCTCACGAATATATTGTGCTTTAAAATCATTGGAATAATTGTTGACCAATTGACTTAATTTGTGACCGATTTTAAACCTCTTTGACTAATTTGTGACTAATTATGCTCAGTTCGTTATTGTACAATTAGTCAGATATCATTAGAAATCAGTCAAATACGAGTGACAAATATGGTTAGTCGGTTTAGACACGGTTTTTACCAAGTTGTGGTAAAAATTAGCTGTTACACCAAAGTAACAAGTCCCTGTATCAGCACACTACACGTTGAAAACATCTATTCATGAGGCTATTGAACAGCACATTCCTTAAAGGTTTTCCTTGTCCCAATAATTTCTTTGAATAGAACTGTTCTTCGGATGGAATTGTAACTTCACAGTGCAGCTCACTAATCCTTTTCATGTCAAGTTTTAACAATGACGTGTTTTTGCTCAGCTGTAGGTCGGGGCATGTGGAGTGCCTTCATTACTCTAATCAGCGGTTTCCGATGCTATATGGGTCCAAAAGCACCTAAGCGTATTCAAATAGCTTTTTTAATGTGTTGGAGTCTCATGTCTAATATAATGACGTGTTGGGTTTTCTTTACCCTCAGCTGCTGTTAATGGTGATAGTATAAGAACTCAATACGAAACGAATTCCGTATTGCCGAAGAGAAGAGGTGATCCCATTACATATAATCTTTTAGCTTTAGTTTCATGGGTTCGACCTCAAGAAAAAGGTGAGTAGGCCTACATATTATCACTTTCATAAGGCCTAGACCTGAGTAAGGGTAGTACTCATCATTTTTTATATAGTCATCCAGTTTTGAGCGTTATTATGCCTAAGTTGTGACAACGTGCCCGTCACTAGTTTATGATCTGATGGAGAAATACTTTATGGATCATTTGCTCAAAGGCAGGCTTACCCAGTGTTTCCACTCATCCCGAAATTACCAGAAATTAGGGAAATCTGGGTGCTCTCCGGGAAATTTTCGGGAAGTGGGATTATTTCGGGAAATTTCGGGAAATCTGGAAACGGCACGTATGGAAATGACGTATGTCTTGAAAGGGTGAAATCCTGGATCAGCCATTGAAGTTAGCATTAAACAAGCGTTACTGAAAATTTCAGGAAATACCAAACCGATTTCAGGAAATTTTAGATTTCACTTCAGGAAAAATGAATTTAGAGTGTGGAAACACTGGGCTTACCAGTAATCGTATAACGACGTTACTAGCTGAAGATATGATGACGAGCAATTTACCATTAACAATTCGTCATATGAGGATTGCCTGTCTGATGATGAGCTCGTCATTAGACCACATTATAATGTTTCTTTACGTGGAGATGTGCATGTGAACTGATGATTTACTCCTCATTTGAGACCACCATAAGATGTCAAACACGTCATAAAAACTGTTCATACGAAGATGTGGCTGTTATCTGAGGATAAGCTTGTCATTAAATCTCAATCTAATTATAATTACCTCATCAAAAGGTTCTTTAAATGGAGAAGTGCCTTGTTAAACCTGATGACTCGTTTCTCATTATCATGATCTGATAACGAGTACTCCATCAACAGTTGTTCACATGGGGAATTTAGGATTAACTTGTCATTAAATCATAATCTAATGACAAGCACCTCATCAAAAGGTTGTTCATATGGTGAAGTGCCTCCCTAGATCTGATGACTCGTTCCCCATTAGATCATTATCTGATGACGAGCGCTGCAATAACAGTTTGTTCATGGGGAGTTTAATGTGATGATGAACTACTCGTCTTGAGATCGTTATATGACGAATGCAGAGTCACCAAAAGTACTGTTCATCTGTTCGTATGAAGCTTTGTCGGGGATCTGAAGACAAAGCTGTCATTAGGGCTGTGAACGTGTAGCAAAATAATTAAACGTTTAGCCTTAAAAATTTGCGATCGTTTAGCGATTAATCGCGATTAATGTACCTTATCACAACAGAAAGACTCAGTGTGTGTTGATTGACGTGATAAATAGGCCTATTCAAAATGAATTGGTAATTCTCGTGAACTCCAAACACGATTCCTGTAAAGGCTTTTAATCGAAACAGTAATCACAGCATGGTGACATACTACATACAGTTCTACGTATGGGCCAATATTATACGCACTCTGCATTTACAGAGTATTCAGATGGATAGAAAACGCACGAACAACAGGTTTTGCGATTAATCGCTTAGTAGCTTGTACTAAACGTTTATTCCACATGCGATCGTTTAGCGACTAATCGCTACACGGTCACAGCCCTAGCTGTCATGAAATATTGGTTCATGATGAAGATTTGCATGTGATTGGATGACCCACTAGTCTTCACAATGAGATCTGATAAGATATATTTTATCCGATGTAAACACTGACCGTATTCCCATCCCCAGATGAATACTGAACACCCATCCTATCAATCATTACTTATTTAGATACTGTAAAAAATTCGGGAGATAACCTCTTTCGGGTGAAAATGAGAATTCACCCGATCGGGGGAATATTTTGCCTGACTCAGAGAATCATTATTTATGAGCACATAGTATCTACCTCTTCACAGTCGTCGATTTGTTTAATAATTGTTTGTGTATTTAAATATAAGATAAAAGTTCACACACAAAGAGCGAAACCACAAGGAACTTTCAAGAACGTGTTAATAAACACAAGTGTTGGCACAATTTGCTTGCACACTTTTGTGTGGAAAACAGTTCACAAAACTTGCGGCTGTATCGAGTCTATAAATTAAGCTTAGGAAAAAGAATGTAGCAAAATTGCTCGAAATCTCAAAATCTGCGCGGTGAACTTTCACACATAACCCGGCATTCTTGTTCCCCTTGCAAGAAAGTTTTCAAAAATGCCAGCATTTCTCTTTCCTAGAATCGATGAAAATTTCCAGGTTGTTTTGAACGTTTGTCTTCGTTGAATTTGCGCAGAAGGATCGCAACGCATCATGGGAGAAATTCGAAAATGGTACCACCCATGGCAAAATTTTCCCCGATCGGGCGAAAATCGCTCCTCCCCCGAATGCGGTTATCTCCGGAACTGGTAAATTTGAACCATTTTGGTTGGTTTTCTCCTACGTCGTACTGTACCATAATCATTCCTTCGAAAATGAAGTACTTAACTCAGTTGTTGCAAGATAAAATTTTACATCCCTCCCATTGCGAAAACTCACGTATTTATACAGTATTTAAACCACAATGAGTACACACACATTGGACAGCAATGAGGTATTCAACGAAAGGTGGCGAATATCCTTTACAGGTGTACAAACACAAAAACTTATGAATGTAAGTTGTTCGAATTGTATCACTGCACGTCTTATAGTTGTGTTAACCACCATCCTGACTCTATGGATTTGATAGACGATTCTGTTTTCATCTGATAGCTTATTAAATTCTCAAGGAAAAATCAATGGGCTACTCAAGCCAATGCAGTCTGGAAAAAAAATTAAACGCGGAACTATGTTACTGAAGGAACATTGCCCTCGGTGTATGCAGCATGCGTGCCTAAATAAATATTGACGTACAACCAATATGCTAGACTGTCAACCTGCATGAAATCAACAATTTGTGAAACTTTTGGCTGACCACTCCATAGAATTGTCCCATTCTTTCACCATCTTTGAGTAAACGATGATAACTTAAGAAGGCATACTCGACCTCAACAAATGTGGCCCATTTCTGAAATGACGCATACTTCAAATCTGAAATCATAAGACTCTTTTAGGTGCATTAGTCTTCTGGTAATTCTCATTACTTAGATTTCAAAAAAAAAAAACAAGATGTTGTTGTCTGTCACTTGAGGATTCTTTACCACTTAAACTTTGAAAACTTTGAGGAGGTGGCTGAAAGCCCTTAACTATTGTGTTTTATCGTCCACTATGACCTATTGAATACCAAAGAGATGAATATTCTTGCATTTACTCTCTTGATTTCTTGTGTGCAAGGTTTTGATGGTTTCGAAGTTTGGCTATCCCAGATGTCTAGGCCCGATGCAAGATTAACATGTACGGCACAAGACGTACAAACCGTAAGTTAAATTAACTTGTAGTATTTACCTTCCTCTCATGTGCTCACGAGCTAGTAATAGTGCCGTCAAATCTGGGGTGAGATGCTGGGTAAAGCCCCTAATAATTATCAGTTTGATTTTGTCCTTAAAAAATTATGATTAACTGTGCCCTGGGAAGTCCAAAACTTACCATATAGAACTTGTCAAAATCCAGAACTCAAAAGATCTAAAACGTCTCAGACCCCATCAGTAGAAGCCTTTTACCGGTTCTGAGAGGGCTGAGGGCTGAAACTCCCCATAGATTGGGGCTATTTACAAGAATATCTTTGGCATTTTAGTAGCAATACTTGGACAGATTCGTTCCATGAAAGAATTCAGTTTCCTATTTTTTCTCCGGCAAAATCGGCATAGACTCCAGAACAAAAATATTTCCTACGGCTATCGATTTTCTCACAAATACGGTAATGCACCTAACGGATGACCTGACGTGCAGTAATTAAGTTAGGGTACGGGCCATGCGATACCACGCACTTTGAAAACGGACAGATTGATAGAAGACGACAATGCAGTGTTGCCGCCAGGATTGCAAAAGGGGGAGGGGCAGGCGGGGGACAGGCAAAGCAAAAATACGGAACAGGTGTTAAGTGTTTTGTGAGTACCCATTGCTGTGGTATACTGTGCACCTTTGTACAGGAGAGGACGGGAGAGCAAGTGAAAGGACAAGACATTGAGTATAGACAACTCCCCAATGAGCCTTCATCACGGCGCCAATGCTTTTAGACATTTACGGGATTCAGAATGATGAATATTGTTCGTAGTGGGCCTATTGTTGGTTTAAATAATATTTGTTGGTTGTAACAAATTTAACACTGTTCAAGGAAATATACAAGCACTTTTGCAATAGTCATTGTGCATGTTTAAATTATATACCCCAAGGATAACTGAAACATTTTTACATTAGGTCTTACTTACAGCTGGTAACTTGCGTACTGTAATAAGTCACGATGAGTCTGTTAGACTAGTACTAAACATTTCTTATAATTATGAGGTGAGGGCAATTTGTCTAAAATTTTTGTCTTACGTCACTCTTTTTTAATGAAACAGTCACTTAGGTATACGTTCAGCAAACGTAAGAAGGCCCAATTGGTAAGTATAACGTAATTGATATATACCACTGTGTAATTGGTAAGTATACCACTACGTAATTGGTTAGTATACCACTTTGTACAATTGGTTAGTTTGTCACTATGTAATTGGTAAGTATCCCACTATGTAATTGGTAAGTATACCACTATGCATATTTGGTAAGTATGACACCATGTAACCGGTAAGTACACCACTATGTAATGAGTAAGTATACCACTACAGCATCGACTTAACTGCTGTACAAGTCACGAAGCTTTACACTACGCTCAGTATGCTGGTAGATACCGAGAGTTTTGTTTTCAATTTACAGAACAAAACTTACCACAAATTTGAAAATCTTCTTCACGGATATGAATATCTTTTTCATGTGAGTATTGTGGCAAAGTTGCATTGTTTGCATTGTTAAGAGAAGTGTTTATTCTTTATTTTTGTTACACGTTTTTTGCCCCATTTTGAAAACATGTTTTAAACGTTCTACTTGTTTGCACTGTTTTCAAGATTCATATTGCTTTGCGTTAAATCGTGTTAAATTTCTGAACACATAGTGTTCCAGTGCCAGTTACGTCAGGGTATGTGTAGGGTATGAACGTGTTGATAAAATGGGTTAAAGAACTTTTCATTTGCATAGGCACGCCTTTAGAGTGTGTTGCTTGCAGAACTATTTTGTATCCACAGGAAAATTATAGGCGTGGTTACATGTTCAGTGACAATGTCTTGTCTCATACGCAATGAGATAGAGACCCATATTTTCGTACAATCAGGCTAGCCCCAAATAGATGTAGACTTCAGGATATATAAATGTACGGTGTACTCAACGAAAACAGGGGGCTTACGAGAACAAGGGAATGCAGAATATTTGCACTGCACCCCACATCTTCAACTCCAATTAATTGATTAAAACCATATTTTGTTGTACGTTACTTACATTATTTGGTCTCAATGTTTCAAGAAGGAAGGATTGACAACTGGCTATTTCGAAAAAGACTCGAAAACAGATTTTTTGGTTGTGGTACCTCGAAAAGTGAACGTTTTTGTAAAGTGATTTAAATTTTATTAGTAATCTTAAGTCCTTCATTTAAGTAAAATGTGTAATTGCAAGATTTTTTTGTATTTTATCAAGTTTTTTTTATTGATTTTCTCATGTGGTATTTACATTCATAAGAAGCATATAATTGTTTACTTTGGGAAAATGAACCGTTGGCAAATTTAAGGGTACGTGGAACCACCCTCTCCGTATTAACTGACGTGATTGGAAGTAAGATGTAATAAAAGTTCTCAGTAGCCTCATTCATTTCAAGATACCTCATTTGAACAATTTGATGTAATGGATTTATTTTAACAGATAAAAACTCATAATTCTGTCAATCGCCAGTCTGCATTTCAAGGGATCACCAAACCTTTCATCACCCCTGGTAAGATTTCTAAGTAAGCGTAATTCCACTATTTTTGTTTTGGGTACGTACAAATACAAGTGAAACGTCTCTGGTTGTAAGTACAAGAAGAAGTATAAGTCTCCATATGTACTCCATTACGAAATTTTGCGTAATTTGCTTAATTAGTTACGACCGCCAACCGTCCAAATTTGGGAGCATAGGTCTATATACTACGAGTGCCAGTAGCATATAGAAACAAATGCGCCAAAGTGTGAGGAATAGTATTCTCTAAAAACACGGGTCATTTCATTTCATTTATTTGTTTTTCCACATCAATATATAAAGATGATCTACAACATGGGTTGAAAACAAACAAGAAAATGATTGCTGTAGAAGGAAGTGTTAATTCTTAAAAAACCCCTGTGGGCTTAAAGACAAGAACACCCCCTAAAAGGTCACTTAAAAGGTCATGAGGGATAGTACGTTACTCCTATTTGGGGGTCATTTTAACCCCAAAATAAGTCATGTTGAAGCCAGTCTGTGCAAATTGACGCAAATATTAAGTCGTAATATTTGATACAATTTTCTGGTTTCCCCGTGACCTTTCGGGGTCATATTGACCCAAGTGCCTTAAGAGGGTACGCACGCACTAGAAGTGTAAGGCTGCCGTACCTTTTTAATCGGCAGATCAGTAGGTAAATGGTTAAAGAAGGTAAGGAGAAATCTTGTTTAAAAATGTGAAAACACCTTTTTAGTTTTAACTATATTTCATTTTTAAGGACGAGAATGTTTTATCATATTCCCTGTAAAAATGTGAAAAACACCTTTTCAGTTTTAACTACAATTCATTTTCAAGGACGAGACTATTTTATCATATTCCCTGTAAAAAGTATTGTCAATCAACTTGAGGCAAAATGACACATTTGCTGGAAATCTCATTTTAAACGTAGTCTTCTTCCTGTTCACTATTTTGAAAATGCTATTATCGTTGTCTGTCTAAATAAAACAACGAAATTAGTCATTTGCGTGTTTCCTATCTTCGAATCGTTTCAACCATGTACATCATTTTTTAATTCTTAGACTGTTTTCAAGAAACACAAGACGTTGAATTTTGTCGAAGTAGAAGTAAGTATAATTAATTTGAAAGGGAGTAAAATTAAAAGGCAACTATAAGTACCTTATTGTCAATTATTGAGTACTGTATGAAAAGTAATCGAATAAAAGTAAAGAGTTCGTAACAGTACTAATAACATTTTTAAATTGGTTGGCTCAAATTTGACACGACCAGGGTCTTACGTAAGGTCTATGTAATTGGACTTTGGTCATTAGTTTGATTGCATTTCATTAAAAATTGAACCATTTCAGTTAAATCTAGTCGAATCTAATCAATATAGTGCTCAATTGATTATTGGAATCGAATATTGTGTTTGTCTATAATATATACATCAGCAAATGATATGTGCTTCTGTGTCAAAAAAGAATGTTCTTAATTCTTTCTCGTGGATGTTAATTAAATCTCTGTAGGCCTATTAAAATATTCTACATACGACGTGGTTATTAACTTCACTTAGAACAGGCCGTGGAAGTAGATGCTAGTTTGTTTGCGACTTTACACGCCCTGTACACTTTACGCTCCTTATGTAAGATAGTTTAGGGACTAATTCTACTCCACAGATTGCTGACTCCTTTTTCCTCATCATACACCTTATACTCCGTTATTTCTTCTGTCCTTTTGACCGTACGATATAGGTATACTTTTGATTATTTATCAGTGAGATAACTTCGCATGATCTAGTGATCTGCCGTAGCTGTAAGCAGAGGTTGTACGTTGATGCGTTTTTACTTGAAGTGGCATAAGTAAAATAGTTTACACCGGGACTCATTCTTCCTCTGTCACTGCAGGAGATATTGACCTAGTGGAGGTGTATGGTCCCTCCCACTCTCCATCGAGAGATTATCTTTATGTGATATGGGCTTAAATGCAAAATGGACCGTGCAATATTTCTCAAGGCTTTGATCTGCACATTCTTTAGGCACTTTAGCAAATGCATGTGAATGTTTTCCTTATTTTTGTACTGTGGCCAAAATACCCCCATGACAGGTACTCGGGCTGAAACTTCTTCCCAGCCTTGTAGGATATAAGACTGCACCACCTATCACATATGTTTGCAAGTTTCACATTTTTGTTTTCATTCAGGTGTTGAAGTAGTGGGGGCGCCAACATCACTGAAAGTCGTTGCAGTGACTGCTGTTGATTTTACAACAACTGACGTCATAGCGATTCTTCAATGGGGTCGTCCTGTACAAATTAATGGAACGTTGCAACGGTTTACCCTTATCTACAACGTTCAAGGGGATAGAATATCACAGAGGGGAACCGTTCAGGTCGCTTTGTCAGATGTGAGTTTTGTGGGTTTTTTGAGCTTTCATTGGAAATGGTTTGTCCTTGAGCTATTTGCAGTATAGGAATTAGCATTTTTTTTAATTCTACATGCAAATCGAAAAGTCTGTATGGGATGTGAAATCACTCGCCTTTCAGGTACCAGCATCACCACCTTGGACAGAGCTGGTCTACCTTGCATCCAATTTACAGGTCTTGCTTTCACGGAACAATTGCATTGATCATGCATAGAGTTTGTTCTCTTCCGCCTAAATGAAATCGGCAGCAGCGAAAAACTGCCCCACTGGGACTAGCACCAGGTCCTGCTTTACGAGCAGTTAAGCACCGATCTTAGAACAATCTTCCATTTAGAGGGTGCTGTCCGGCTGATCAGAGTCGACCTGCGTCAGAAAAGGAGGTATCCACTGCTCTGTGTAGAGTAGGAGATTGTAAAGGATTGTCACCGGTACTTTAATTTATGGTCCACATGTTTGCCCTGAAACCTTTTTGTTGTAAACATAACATTTCGGAAATGTCCACACGATTGTCACATTTGGACAATTGTTCTTCTAGCTGAAGGTCCTTCTTTTGAGGGCAATTTTACCTCCACCACCTGCGTATGCAGGACTTTTAACCGGGGGAGGGGGCGAGACTTCAGTTTTGACAAACTGAAGTGTAGCGACCTATGGGAGAGTGTAACGACTTCCTATTTTTCAACCGGGCGTCCTGTCTGTCGTGCATTTTGAATTAACATTGTTGAGATAACTGTGATTTTAAATGAACATGGTGATGATAATTCAATTTAGCTGTTTTGGTGAGTTGATATTAAAGGATTTAACTTATTCCTTCAACAGCTTGAATTGCGAGGAAATGAAACAACCGGCGTCTTGTACGAATACGCATTACCTGATCTGGTTAAAGACGAAGCATATGATTTTACGGTACTGTAAACATGTTGCGCCAATCTTTTCCAACGCATGTTTTAGCAAATATGTTTCCATATTTTCTGTTTGTTGTCAGTTGGAAGACCAAAGTACTAAACACCTTTTCATGACTTGACACCCATCTGATATGGAAAGGAGTTTGCTTTTGCAAAAGTTTATAAATGTTTTCTCAGTACGAAATATAGGCCTACCTAATAACCAAGTCGGTATTTCTTTTTAATCTACTGCCATCCAATTGTAAAGTTCGAAGATGTATGTAAGTGTCGTAGAAGTTCTGGAGCCAAGTTTAACTTGCAAAAGTTCAATGGAGCTAAAGTTTATTAAGTATCCGAGCTAGCACCTATTTTAAATAAACATCACGATAACAAAGATACCAGGTATATAGTAAGAAGGTAAGATGTATCAGCTGAAAGTCCTTAAACTCAGGCACCTAACCAACATACAATTTCTGGGGAGGAGGAGGGATTGGAGACAACCATTGGGGGAAGGGGGACTCAGAAATGCGTGACTAGGCACGTGAGGTGCCTTAAAAATGAGAGTTTCGCTGGGGGTAAGGACCATCCCACAGAACAAATTTGAAACATCGTTAACACACACGTACAATTTGAGCATGGAGGGGGGTGGGAAGCAAGGGCGATCATTTGGGGGGAAAGGGTAGCATCCCCGGCCCCCCCCCCCCCGTGACTACATACCAGCTTAGACTAAGTAGTAACTTTTTAGTAACCCAGTTTTAGTACGATTACTCAATAGTAAATAGATTGGGAATGATTTAGGAGAAATATCAAAAAATTATCATTTTTGTGCAACTGTTAGGAGTTTACATCGTTTTGTCAAACTCGTCAAATGACCTAAATTTCGTTATAATCTTCCTTAATTTTAGGCTTTTCGTGAGCTCCACTTATCACTTAATTACGTCACTAACAAAAGCTGGGACGTTAATTACGTGGTCAGCGTTATTGACTGAAAGATTATTCAATTGAAGTTATTGTTACTCTTTAAACATCCTGCTAGCATTTCACTAGAATTGCGGTCACTGGATGTCCTACATCTTAGTGTTTTAAAATAAGTACAACATTCAAATTTTCCTGGTTAAGGTAAGGACTAGTTAAAAATCCTGGTAAAAAATCAACATTTTCGTGACAACAGTTTCAGATATAATTTTTGATCGCAATTCTGGATGAATTTCCCGGAGATTTTTTGAGTTAGACTAACTCATTATTGTTGCATGAGGGCATTGTATGTTTACATTAGTGCCTGGCAAGATTGGCAACAACCCAGAACTAAACAGCTAAAAAATGCATGTTTTTGAAAACACCTGCTAGAGTAATATTGCTATTCCTCTATATTTCTTACCATACATTTACTTACATGAATTAGGTATCAGCCTACGTAAGACAGGGCTCAAATTCCATTCTTCGGCAAGGGCCAAGCATCACTATAACTGAGACGATGACTGTTACAGATCTACAGACAGTAAAGCCAGAAGTGAACCAGCTTTCGATACAATTCAGAAACCAACCTGGAACAGGTGGTAATTATTGAGCGTTTAAGTTGTCTGACTGTCGATATAGACCATATTCACTTCACGACAGTCTTAACTTAACTCAGATCCCAAGTAAGTAGTTAATAAAGTCGCTACTTTTAGCCAATGTCAGCGAGGATAAACTCTACCCTACCGTCGCTAGGAAGGACGGGGAGCTGTCCAATTCCGACGGCGGTATTTTGGAACAGCAACAAATATATAGCATGGTTTAATGGCTATTTCCATGAGTGGTTTTCTTACACCTCGTTTTTCACTTTTTGCTCTGGAGGCCTTTTCGAACTCAAGGACAGCCTATGATGAGGGGGGAACAAATTCTACCTACGCCACCATGGGTAAAATACCACGGATATCTACTATGGTATTATGTCCGGGTTAAATTTAAAAGGTAATTTTGACAGCCTGAAATTGAAGTATCCATAAAGATATCATTTTTCATCTATTCCATCATTTTACATACCAGTCTCTATTATTCCTTCTCCTTGGTATCACTGAAGTGTCGGAAGACCCCATTGCTGCAAATTCACTTGAGATCCTGGTTACATCAGAGCCTGACAAAACGAATGCCACTGTTACTGCATCGAGTCGGTTTACTTTACTTACTTGGGCAGTGTTTGGAGTTGTAAGCGTATTGATCTTCATCGTCATAGCCTGCTGTCTCTCCTCTATGGTACGAAGACGAAAGAAGGCCAGTCGCTCGGATAAGCTACTCTCGGGACTACATGCACAGAAGGTGCAACACATCTCTGGTCAGGCGATAAAAGAGGTCACCCCAGGTAAATATCACATTAAGATATCCTACTTTAAAAGTGCCCAGCACGTCATTTTTCGTTCATGATCTGGAACCGATCCTGGAAAAGGAGAAGTTTTTGCAGGAAAGGCGGGGGCTGGCTCTTTTTTCCATGTATTAGGGCCTTCAGTAATTCGGGAGTCCCCCTTTTGGGAGAATCTAGTTTTCCCCCGATCTGGAAAAATAGTCGTGGGCGCCGCCATCATGTTGCTTACTTCACCCACAATTCAACGCATTCCTTGTGAAAGTTTGTCGGTGTAATATAATGGAGTTAAATACATGTTCGGTAGGTGTATTGTCGTAGCTACCGTAAAGCTACGTCCTAATCGGTTGTTCACCACGCTGTATTGGGGAAAAACACAAGTTTTTGAGTTATCTTCGTTCTTGCTTAACCTTATCTTTGTTAGTCTGTAGACTCTATAGCCTATAGAATGTGTTGCATAAGTTTTCCCCCATTCGGAGAATTATGCTCCCCCAAAACGGGAGAATCTCCAGGACTGTCCAGTGACAAAGAAATTTCCATATGACAATTTTTCTTCTACTGCTGTCCGAGACCTTCTTTTAAAAACAGGACACTTGAATAATCATGGTGATGAAAGCTTTGTATTCGACGGAGAGGCAGATTAATTACTTAGGTATAGCTGTCACATTTTGCTGATTTTAGTTAGTAGGCCCACTGGACTATTTTCCAGTGATTCGATCAATCATAAGATGGTTATTGTCGCTCTCCCTCAAAAACGCACACACATGGTGGTTACTAAGACTATGACACAGTCCCCCCACACATATAATTACAAATATATCATTACTACGTATAGTTGTCTGTTACCGCATAGGTGTGCGTCTGCGTATTATTATATGCATTCGATTACGTGTACATGTATTATTTTGACTCTCAGCCCAATATCCAACACAAGCCTTCGTCCTTCTCTGCAAGATGAAAGCACGACCCCCTAAAGAAATCAAATTATTTTTGCCTAAAGAAGAGCGTATCCTGATTGCCGGACACGACCTTTAGTCTAATAATGAATCGGACCCTTAGAGAAGGGAAGGAGGGAGGGGGCATTTCCCCCAAATTTCGAGTATGCCCCTATTTTTTAAACAAATTGTTTGCACTACGAACTTCTGTAGTGGGTCTATGTTAATGCTTCCCCTCCAACGTAAACGTCTGCTGCTCCTCAGACACGATATGGGCTCAGTAGGAATAGCCGGAATCTGTGATGTTTGTGCTTGTTCATTTATGCAACTAAATCTTCACTAAAAACACAAATTTCGTGCAGTACAAATTTCTTTTGATCGCAACCCGCTCTCTTCCAATCTGACAGGTTGCCGTGAACTGTTTCACATTAAGTTTGGTTCACTGGATATTTTCAATTTTTTTTCAGATATCGTCTTTAAAGGTCGTGAGTTAGATCGCTCTCTGTTGAAACTGGATCGTGAGTTGGGCAGTGGTCAGTTCGGTGTCGTTTACAAGGCCTATGCTTTTGGTGTGAACGGAACGAAAGAGTTCGTACCCGTGGCAGTGAAATGTTTAAAGGGTAACATCATAACATTGTAAACACGAAAACATGAAACTAATGTGGTGGGTGAAGTAATTAGTTAAGTGTGAATGAACTAATTAGGAATGGTTGAAACTTCACTCGTTTAATTACGGTGCAATGTGAAGTGAACTAAGTAAACAATAAAGTTGGCCCTGTATTTGCTGCAAACATATTGTATGGAAAAATGATATACATTGTAGCACATGTTTAAAGTTATTACTCGAGCAAGATATTTGTTTCAAAATCTCGACGACACTTGAAATGGCTGGTTGAAAAAACCAGGATATTGGTATTTCTTTTATTTCAATTGTTATAACACGAAGCTGATGATACCCACCAGCTAAACGTTTTCAAGCTGTTCGACCATTCGATAGCATGACGCATTACAAATCCGTTTTAAAGGGAGAACGCAGTCACTCCAATGAAGAATTGTGTAGTAGCCTATCCTATTTCCTAAATGGAGCTTGAGAATCATGTGACATTATTTTTCTCACTCAATTGTAAAATTTACAAGGAGCAACCGCTTGGTTTACCTTGAATATGCAGATACTTGGAAGAGAAATAAGAAGAAATCCGTGGCATTTAGTTATTGTTTTAAAATAAGTTTGGGCGACTGCTTTTAACCTTTAAAAAGATACAGTTGTGATTTTCTCATCAGAGAATGCAGACATGGTTATGAAAGAAGATTTCCTGGATGAGATTCGATTACTGATTGAGATAGGCAGCCACCCAAACATACTCTCTGTGCTTGGATGTTGCACTATCGATGAACCCTACTATCTTATAACAGAATACATGAGATACGGAGATCTTCTAAGGTTTCTATGGAAAAGTAGAGAGGTAACTCTTACTACTACTCATGAATACATTAAGTACGGTAACTATACACTCTCAAGGAAAGTTATGGTTAGAACAACCTTGATTTATCAAGGAAACTTCAGTCTGGCTATAGTCAAAATCATGTCTCAAATGAAACTTATTTTTAAAACAAATATTCTCCCCTGTCTTTTTTTTTTAATTTTTAAGGAGAGGTATCGAGTTCAGGATCCAGTGTACAATGTTACACAACAGAACAGGCTTCAAATAGCTAGGCAGATTGCACGAGGAATGGTGAGTGATTTCCTTCTTAAGTATAAAATTAGTGCCTTCATAATTTTCCTTACACTCTGTTTCTCAAAGTAAATATTTCAGCACCTCATTTTCAGCTTCTTGGTCATATTTTGCGTCACATATGTCGTGTAGTTTTCCTTTCTGTTATAATCAATGATTTGCGATTGTGACCCATCAAACGATCACTTTTACATTCATGTGACCTATTGTTCACTCAAAGGTCTCTTCGAAAGTAAGATCAAACTGTCAATGTAGTCAAAATTTATTTCATCACCGTGGTTTTGTCCTGTAGTTTGACATGAATAATAACCAGATACACCCTTCCTTACATTGCCATCTGAGAAACAATGGCCAACTTAAATGTGATTAAAACAAAGTCAGTGGGGGTGGGGGAAAATCCAGGTTTAGAATTTACAAAACATGTTTTACATTTCATATTTACTTGAACCTTACAAAGAACATTGTCCTCCCTGCTTTGTTTCCACCTCGATTTATCCTGTTTTCACAGTGACGTCATCGGTATGGAAACCTGCAAAACTCGTCTTTCTCTCTCTATTGTTTAAGTACGCAGAAGTGTTGGGGGTCTTGCTGCCAGACCTCGCCTCGAGGCCAATTCTTGAGGCCTTGGCCTCGGTGTCGACCTCCAGGGTTGATGCCTTGGCCTCGGCCTTGGATTTTTCAGCCTAGGCTTCTCGAGGCCAGGTGCTCAATAATTGCCCACAGAATAGTTTTCCTGTGTTTCCATCTACCCGTCTATCATGGTTTTGAATTGATATGCAGCAGGGGTTTTACCAGAGGAGAACAGGTTTCTAATAATAGGAGGAAACGGCGGCCGCAGCCAACGCCCGTCAGGGAGGTTATTTGGGAAGATGAAAATTTATTAGGAGCCATGTTTTCATATCCTGAAAATAACGCTAGGTTATCATACCTGGATGGCAAATCTTCTGTCATAGCCTATTGGCAGACTGTTTTCTCCTAACTGCTCAGTTTTATCAATACACCAGGGCTTCCGGAATAGTCACCCGAAACCAGAGCAGGGGGCATATTTCGTGCATTTCAGAAAAGTCAGCATGAGAGTCTCCTGTATGTTCGACATTCGATGAAACCGCGAAAGCAAGTAGGTTACATTATACGAGCGCCTTGGAAAATTGGAGGGAGGGTCTACAACCACTTAACTTTTTCAGTTTGAAGGAGTTTTTGGTCTTGTAACGTCCAAAATTACCTTAGAAAATAATAAAACTAGGGAGCTGAATGGTTCAGCCACCAACTTTAGACATTCGTGAAGCTTGAAGTGGGAGGCAAGGGACGGTTGACCCCCATAAAGTCTCGAAGGTGTCTGTCGGAAGTTTTTGTCACCCAGATTTCTTACAACCTAATGACACATGGTCGTCGATAGTTATGGGATACAGAATAGTCCTTGCATACACAATTCTGAAACCTAAGCGTAACCTATATACAATCCAAACAAGAAAATTTTCGACGCGCTTAGCTCGCCCAATTTAATCAGGTGACTCATTGCCACCGCTTTTTGTAAGCCGTGCGTCCCCCATTAAAGTAGACCCTGGGTCGCGCGCTGGCAAAGGGAACGCGCATGCTCCAGTAGCACCTTTGTCATTGCAATGACGGTTAGCACCTAATTTCCAATCATCGTCAGCCAAAATATCTCATTCGCATTTTAAAATACAAAAACTGGTCGAGGAATTTTCTTGAAGAATTGTCTAGAATAGCCATGAAAGTCATTGAAGAAAAATTCTCTGGTGGGACCCCCGTATACCCAGTTCTGGCCTGGCACCTCGGCGCTCACTTTGAAACGCTTGCTTATGTCCCAA
The DNA here is from genome assembly GCA_029531755.1 of Holothuria leucospilota. Classification (NCBI taxonomy): domain Eukaryota; kingdom Metazoa; phylum Echinodermata; class Holothuroidea; order Aspidochirotida; family Holothuriidae; genus Holothuria; species Holothuria leucospilota. The sequence goes on from CM055974.1 coordinate 26,939,560, forward strand.
GTTATAGGCGAATGTAGCCTCCGTTGAAAATTGTTTGTCAATGGCGTTATGTATCTACCGACGCCAAGTACATAGTTATGTGTATGACGTTGTCTGAACTACCCACAATAAAAGTACTGCATTTATTTGGTAAACCTGACCCTCAAACAGTAATGAGAAACGTGTTTTGAAAGGTTCATAGTGCCCTTAAATGTTAAAACATGTAGCACCATTTAGCATCTAACTGTCTAAGCCCTAATGTTTTTCTTAAAAATTTCCAAAGGGGAGGGGCCTCCTCCCTTATAAACCCTCCCCAAGACATCATTGAAGGAAGCCGTATTAAGCCAAACTCCCAAAGCGCTTGCAAAGCAAAATCGAGGAACACTGTGTCAGTTGAAGCAGTGGCAAAATTGTTATTTGAAGATAGAAATCTGCTGGAAAATTTTGGTCTTTTCCCCCGCACAAAAAAGGCCAGCTACGCCACTAGACACCATTCGACGGCACTGCACGGTCGTACAGATATTGGGTTTGATTTTTCAAATGTTTTAGTGACCATGTACTTACCGCATTCGGAAGTATTGTTAAAAAGGTTTCATCCCCCTCCGTCTCGTCGGGGAGGCTATCAAATCCCCGTTTGGCAAATCACGGCATGAACCGGGTTATATTGGGTATTACAAGGTATTAAGGTTAGGCTGGGGCTTTTGTGTTGTAACATTAGGTGGGCTGACATCGGGCCTCAGCCTTGGCCTCAGAGGTGTGCATGTTCATGCCATCCTCGGCCTCGGTCTAGGATAATATGGCCTTAGCCTCGTCCTCGGCCTCTGAGGGTGTGGCCTCGGCCCCGGCCTGACCTCGTGACCTTAGCCTCGACTATGAAACTTGTACGAAGTCTAATCTTGTTGCTTACCTGGCCTGGTACGGTGGCACTGCAGTGGATTTTAACTACATAGGTGAACCTTTACGGGTTAAAGCAAAATACAGAATAAGGAAAAGGTGAACAAACCTTTTTAATTGGACTGACATGCAACATTAGCGATTTCTATGAAACCTCTATAGCTAAACTGTGTAAGAAACACCTAGGAAGGTGAGGGTGCCCTCAAAATGAGACATAACTAGTAATATGACTGACTGCTGGTGAAACGTTCTAGGGAGGGACAGTTGGCCCACTTAAATGAAAAAAATTCTGTCAAGACAGTAGAAGAATAAAAGACGCTGAACCAATTCACTTTCCCACGAAAACACTGATTTCCGTAGACTGGTAGACTGGTTTCCCTATACCCTATATGTTAAACAATTGTATGTATGTCTGGTGTTGTGAGTTTGAGGGTGGCAACAAACTGAAGGGGCTCCCGGCTTCACCTATATGTCACTAGAAAATTGATTTAATTCTGACCAAGTTTCAGAAGGACCATAAGTTGATTTGATACTTTTCTTTTCAGGAATATTTGTCAAAGACTCGGTATTATCATGGAGACCTCGCAGCAAGAAACATTCTCGTGGGGGAGAATCTTGTTGTGAAAATATCAGATTTTGGATTAGCAGATGATATTTATCAGGCTGGTTACAAAAGACTATCACCAGACAAGAAACGTCCAGTCAAATGGGTCAGTCTTGAGACAAACACGACCGGCAAATGCACTATACAAAGCGATGTGTAAGTGGAAATGAAACATTCACTAAAATGCACTGAATGAGTCACGTTATCGAGGAAGTTTTTGTCTGATATTAACAGAACATTTTACACCTTTTTGTGTTTAGCTAGTACATTCTTCAGATTGCACGTTTATCTTCAACGGCATTAATTGCAATAAGATTAGAATGCTCGTTATATTTCCATTAGGTGGTCGTACGGTGTCGTTTTGTATGAGATTTACACATCCGGTGGCGTCCCATACCCTGGCATCTCAAGTCGAGAGCTGATTCAAAAATTGCTGGATGGATACCGCATGGAACGTCCGGAGGAATGTCCAGAAGAAATGTAAGTCCAAAGGCGAGGTTACTACTTTAGTTGTCACGTGGGTTCCTCTTTTTGATCTTTCACGTCCCTAGTGTTTATTAGATCGTAGTACTTGAAAAATGTGGGAATTTTTTGCCTTGCAATTAATGAATTTCAAACAGCTGTTGTTATGGAAACTAATTTAATCTTATTCTCATGCAAGTGCATACATTTATCATGTGCAATCCTTGGTTTTGTATGTTCTTGAGTAAGTTACTTTACGTTCCAGTCTAGAAGTGATTAACCAAGTGTCAAGGTGTCTGTGGATATGCTTATTGTGTTCAGCCTAGTTGTGTTTGTATATTCCCATTACTGCACATTCTTTTTGTTCTCTTGGCTAATAAAAAGGTCGAACATAAAGCATTTAAAACTGAAGTGAAATAGACTAAAAGAGAGACATAAAATTCTGCCGGCATGCTGTGTCTAATTTGACGTCTCTTGTAATATAACCTTGGCAATTACCTTTTGCTTTTATCCTGATTTCATATCTTATGTGATTGCTTGCTTTATTCAGATATGAGGTGATGCTATCCTGCTGGCAAGTTAAGCCATCCGATAGGCCAACATTTAATACCCTCTACAGAATCATGGATTGCATGCTAGCTGAACGATCAGACTATCTTGCCACCGAGGAGGATAAGACAACACGAATCCTACCTCTCATTAAGACTGTCTCCATATCCGGGGGTTCTTACAGGGGTCGGGATGTACCAGATGTTCCCGAGAGGCCCAGAGAAACACTCACGGATGGTGAGGAGGAAATGGGCGGTGTCAACGGTAGTAATGAAAGTTTGCTGTGTCATGATAATAAAGGATTTGAGCATAACGAACGTCTGGAAGTCCATTCAGGTAGTGCGGGCACATGTTCGATCGAGACAGTTGTTGAAGAGGACGTAGACACCAAGTTGTGAATGCTCCATGTCTAATATGTTAAATTTATAAATAGTATGGAAGTAAAAGGTTATTTGTGATTTGAATTGTGCATTCATGTCACCCGAGAATCCTTTCTCTGGACAGCGACGGAATATTTCATTCAAGATTTGCTAATGGTGTGATGGAGCACATCATAGCTTTCTTCAAAACGTTATAATATTGAGCTAATGTCAGGAAATTTATATAGACAGCTAGACATGACCATATTAGTGATGATCAATACACGTAATGTGAGCATATGTGGTTTCTGGCATTTGCGAAGTTTATGATTAAAGAATATGTGGTACATCAAAGCTTTAATTGTTGAGTAGCTTAATTTTATATTACATTCCTTTCTCAGTAACTCATCTTGGAGGTTGAAATCATCTGTTCGTCCTTTCGAAAGGTGTCCCTAGTATACTGGCTCTTTGAACCCTATTTTTTTTGATAGAGGCCAAAGGTTATCTGAGATCACGGGAGGTGAAAGTCTTTAACCTTACAAATTTCTTGTAAACCCCGCATCTCAACATAGGAATAATAGACACTCTTCATACTTTGTGTAAAAATTTATCAGATCAAAAAAAAGGACCCTATTGATTTTGTTGGAGGTCAGACGTCATGCATGTGAAGTCACCTGAAGTCAAATATAAAAACCTTGTGAAAACCATATCTCAAGGTCGGAAGGGTAAATACTTTTCATACGAAGCACATGGATGCGTTGTAGTCGGCCACTGATCCCTACCGTTTGGTAGAGGTCGAAGGTTATCTGAGGCCACCGGAGGTAAAACTACCAATACCTTGGAAATTGCTTGTAAACACAGTTTTAAGATGTAGGACACGTATGGGCACGTATGCTAAACTGTTGGGTAAAATACTAGCCAGCCGGTTAAAACAAATACCCTCGTTGGGTTAAACGTTACTATGCAATGGTTACTTTTGTAACCAACTTGCGTATTTCTTTACCCAACAGTTTAGCAGGAGGTATACGTAACCAGCCTGGGTAAAGTTTACCATACAGCTTTTAGAGTGTAGTTTGCAATTTGTAGCTACGACTCCCAGGGCAACGGTTGGATTCATTTCACCATACAGATTCTAGAGGCTGCTGGGCCTCGTTGTTTCAATTATGTCATCCTAGTACGCGTGCCACCCGCATTTCTCCATACAAGTATCATTTCTCTTCCTTTTTCAAGGGCTATTAATAATATTTCTTTTATTGGCATTTTGGTAGGCTTTCTATTCAGTGTTGTTCCCCAACATATCTTTTGCAAGTTTTCGTTCTGTTATATTTACAAGCTTCTATGGCTAGGAGCCTATGGAGAGATAGATGTTAGAATGATTGACTTTCTTCAGCACAGATGAAGGTACGAAGTTCTTGTATTGTAGTTCTTTGGATAATTGTTAATGTTCAAACAACGATTTTAGAACCTATTCGAGAATCTTGCCTTACCGGCTGTACTGGCAGATTTGTTGTAAAACGTCATGTACTAAGCAGGGCTGTACTCGAGACCGGTCTCGAGTAACGATTTTAAGGTCTCGGTCTCGTGACTCGGACTCGAAAGGCAAGGACTCGGACTCGGATTCGGTCTCGTACAGTCCGGACTCGTGACTCGGCTCTAAATTTCCCGAGACCGGGCTCGAGACAGGCAGAATTTGGGATTCTTTTATGCAATTAAGCCATTGTCACATAGCATTTACCTTGTCATCTGCAGTTTCTGTACACGGTATTTACGTGTTTGCAATATATGCTGTATTGTGTAGATGTTATTTGTAATAGTAAAATCGTTTATGGGGATCCTTATTTATTTTCGCTGTTGGCCCACATTTTTAATCGAGAAGACCTCGCGGGCCACAGCCAGACGCATACCCATGATTTTGCCTTTAGGCTTCAGTCTGAAGTGGTTAGATTTCCACCTAAATATGTAATGTCTGTCGGAAGGCCCGGGCGCAGAGCAGAGCAGTGCAGAACGGATTAAAAAGGGCATAGCCCGGAAGTTCTAGAGGTATTTACAAAATAGTGGACATAAACCTGAAGACTTATCTATCTGTTAATGACATTGAATGCCCATCAATAGATGATCACAAGTATTGCAATTGACCATTGTTTTGTAGTATCTACAATCCAGGCTGTCAGAGCGGGTACTAAATACGATCATACCAGATTAATTGGGGCAAATATGTTGAAAAGTGTTTAACCGGGGAGAAGGTGGTTTGTCGTGAGTTTATCTGAGCAGAGCGTCACTATCCGTTGGCTCAAATAGAGTAACAAGAATATTGTTTTGGCCAAAATGCCTCCTATATTGACTTGTGTGACAAGTTACCAGGCTGTGTAAGTTGCAGTTTGATAGAGGTTTTTCACTCTGAAATATCTTCATCAGCAATCTACAGTTCAAACAACAGAAGGCAAATAAGAGAAAAGATATTCGGCTTACGTATGTTTCTATCAAAGGGCATATCTTCTCCTCAAATTTTGTAAGTTCATTTCAAGAAGCCTGCCTAGCTAGCCCCTCACCACCAATGAATTACTTATGTCAGACTAATGTCCCGTTGATTTAACTACGCAGTAAGCTTGTAAGTAGGTGGTAGGGGATTATTGATGATGGTATGGTTTCCACGGAGGGTGTAGCAGAGAGCCTGGTGAATGTAGGAGATAAAATTTAAGGTGGGTTTGAATCCAGAGAATTCCCACTCGAGGCCTATACCCGTCAATCAGGCTCATAGCCAGGCAAGGTACTGAAGGGAGGGGGAGAAATATTTTTCAGGGGGCAAGACATACTAAAATTAAGGCAATGCTAATTTTTTTATCTTCTTGGAGGCAAAGAAAAAATTCCAAGTTTGCAGAACTAGGGCTCATTCGTAAAGAAGACGCTCTCATATAGACCGTTTTCCAAATATCAATTTTAAAGGATTTTAAAGGATTGTAGGATAGTTTTGTCAATGGCATTTTACTGTGGCAAAAACGATCCACTCTCCATAGGCTATCTCACAAGGCTTTTTAATTGCTATTTGGACAGTTGGAAAAGGGTCTATGTAAAGAGTACCAAAAGTATGACGGTCCGGTGGGGGCTCCCAGAACATTTACAAAAACAAGACCAATGCGATTTTCTTTTCCCATGCAAAACTTAATGAGCAGAGCAATAAACGCAAGAAAATTTTGAGTTTCCAACAAGTTTTAATAAAAACATTAAATGATCGATCATTTGAAAAGACAACCACGTTATCTCTAGCCGTAGCATTCACGCCTACACCGATTTTCCCAACAAACCTATTCGTCAATTCCTGCCTTTCGGCCTATACGAAGTAAAAAAAGAAACAAAAGCGGTACCACCATGCTTGGCATAAATACAGTAACGCCACATGATCAATAAACAAATTAAGGGAGAAAAATCGCCAGCAAAGGGTGCGATGTTTAATGATTTTGGCAGTTAGAATGTTCATTTTCCCTCCCAGTGAATCGACATTTTTCTGTCACAGGCCTGAAGGTGGAAGTTGGGAGACGGGCAGTAGAATTTTCAGCCTTCACACTTCCATTTAGTAACAAGGCCTACTGAAATATTTACCAAGATGGGATAGAACCCTCTGGTGACATTCCTGGCTGCATGAGGCGTTGGAACAATCACTGCGCCGTTGTCCAAGTTACAATAGGTTTAGGGAAGTTTTTCTCCCCCTTTTTCAATCTAAAAATTTCCTAGACTTTGCCAAGTGGCTCGTGGTGCCCTCTGTTCTATCTGCATAGTCGTGTGCACTGTGTCGATCTTTTGATCAACAGGCTCTCCATGGGCTGCTGATTGGTATCTCTAGAGATACCAACACATACGACTATACAGAGAGAAAAGAGGCCACCACGAGAGACTGGCCAAGTCTAAATATTTCCCCTTTTTAAAATGCCTTCACTACTGATAATTCTCGATTGTTGGTGCATTTTTGACCCTCTTTTTCGATCTGTTTGCTTAGCGGGCTAGACTGAGACACTTTGTAGGCGGAATATGGCCCACAGGTTGCCATTTAGACCCCAGGGCCTATATCATAACACACAACAACATTGCATAAAAGGCAGTAATTCCTATTCATAGTGTATACTCTTCCATAGTGGGGATGTGACCAAGAAAGTCTAAACGAAATGTAGATCAGGCGCGGATCCAGAAATTTCGAAAAGGGGGGGGGGACGCTGAAAGCCCCCATGAATATTCTCCTAGATTAATATTATGCATATTATGCTAATTTTTGCGTATTTGTTATTGTTGATGTGGCAAAAAAGGGGGGCTGAGGCCGGCAAAGCTCCCCCTTGGATCCGCGCCTGTAGATTGTAAAAATGATAGCCTAGGGTAGAGCACTGCCAAGCCAACAGCAAAGTTTAGGGATCTTAGAACGGAGGAGAGGGGGATATACCCTGCACTTGTTTGGTTGTAATGGACGGAATAGCTTTTGTACCCCAACGTTTTATTTAGGTTATCGGAGAACGAGAAGACTTTGCGATAAACTAATGGTCATAGAAAGGTGAGGTTTTCTACGCGGAGCTACTTTGTAAATACATTTTCCAAATTTCTAAAAACTGCATACATAGACAAATATATGATGTAAGTCAGTACGTATTCGTATGCTTATGGGTATACCTTTTTGATTTCTTGCTGAAAGCAAAAGGCATCTAGGCAATCACGAGGGAGATTATTGTGTGTGTATGTGTGTATATGTATGTATGTATGTAAGCTTGTGAGTTCACCAGAGGTCAAAAACCGAAAAACCTTGAAAACACGATATCTCTAGGTAGGAAGCATGGATTCTTTTCATACTTGGCATGTGGATGCGTTATAGTAAAAACCCCACTGATTTCGGTAAAGGTCAAAGGTTATCTGAGGTCACTGGAGGTGAAAATAAGAAATTCTTAAAGACTGCTTGTAAATATGATATCTCAAGATAGCAATGATGGACAATCTTCATATTTGGTATTTAACTATATCATATTAAAAGAAAGAACCCTATTGCTTTCAGTGAAGGTCAGAGGTCATTTGAGATCATCAGAGGTCAAAAACCGAAAACCTTGTAAAAACACGATATTTCAAGACAGGGGTGATGGATCCTTTTCATACTTGGTATAAAGATGTGTTACTTTAAGAGGAAGGGAATCCTATGGATATTTTGGAGGTCAAGGTCATAGTATGTCATCAGAGGTGAAACTACGAAAACCTCGTAAACTAAATAGTCAGTGGGTGGTACCTCCAAATTGAGTCCGAGGTTTCGTGACTAATGAAAAGTTAAGCTTGAATTTCCTACCACTCCAAAGATAAAGTTAAGGGGAACATTTATTTTTTCACAAGCATAACTGTTACAGTAATAATACTAATTCAAATTACCTAATTATTAACACGTGAAAATGATACTGTGACTGTAACATAATTAGAAATACCGTATGTTGAACGAGTTCATTGATGACGTAGTGGATAAGGGCTTGGTTTCTCACGCCGACGAACCGGAGTACTATTTTTCATTTTTTGTTACTCGCTTTTTCGTGGGGTTCAAAGGTCATATGAGATCAGGAGAGGTCAACTTGTGAAAACATCGTAAAAATGATGTAGTCAAGAAGTATAAATTTATTTGCGGGATGAACTCAGTGCAACAAGTCACCCCATCTCACCAAGGAATCACAAAGCCTTTTGGCTTTCTGGTTATAGTTGCAAACGCCTCCTTTGTCTCACTAATGTCAACACAATTCGCGACCCTTAACAACAGTATCGATTTGAATATGGGCAATGGTCAAGCAGGTCGTGGCCGGGCACAGTAGTATGATAATAACATCTGAACTGAAATGGGAACAGAACCTTTCCCTCCTTTCTGTATAAAAGTAATACCGCCAACCAACCGTGTACTCGACGTTTCTTGGTAGATCTTGCTGGAGAACGTATGTTAACCCAGAAAAGAGCCAACATAAGCATGATAACACACCTGGATGAAGATTGGACCTTGTTCAATCCTTTTTGCAGAGTGTCTTCCAGCTCCCTCAGGCTGCTTTTTGATTCCTTGCCGAAAGCAAAAGGAATCTATGCAATCACGATGGCGTGTCTATGCGTTTGTGCATGTGTGTATATCTATGTGACTCTTTGCTCGTAAACACTAAGTTCCTAACCCCTAGCAGTTACCCTAACCCCAACTGTGAAGGATCTCATACTTGGTATGTCAATACCCGATGTTAAGTAGATGATCCCTTGTGTTTTGGTGGAGGTCAATGGCCACCTGATGGGGTCACATGACGTCTCACTGTAATAGTCATGAAAAATGCTTAAAACATGATTATCTCAATAAGGAAAGCTCATTGAGTTTCATACTTCGCATGTGGATATCCCATTTTTCAGTAGATGTTCGCTTTTGAATTGACTTTTGGTGGAAATTAAACGTTAGTTTGGGTCACCAGAGGTCAAACAACGGTGGAAACCTCAAAAACTGCCCTAAACACGATATCTCGAGATGTGTATGCTTGAGGGATCACGAACGTGGCTTATATAGATACTCCAACAAATTTCAAACTGTAAAAACCATCATGAAAATAACTTGCATTTATTACATCTTAAGAAGGGTAAATTGGTGAACCTCATACTTGTCATGTGAATACCACATTAAGTACATGATCCTTTACTGTTTTGGGGGAGGGCGAAAATCTTTAAAGTTATCAGACGTGAAACTGTAACGACTTGTAAACACAATTTCTCAAGGAGGGAAACTTCAATTTGTCTCACACTCAGTTTTTCAGTACCACATATTGAGTGGAAATAATTTAAAGGTTTTGGTGAAGGGCAACGATAATTTGGGGTCACCAGGGGTCAACCATTAGAAAGACTGAAAACTCCCTGCAAATCCAATATCACAAGGAGATAACAGTGAGTGTATCCATTTTTGTATGCAGGTACCCCATAATGAGTATATAATCGCTTTGAGGAGGTCAAAGGCTATTTGGGGTCATCGTAGGTCAAACCCCAAAGTTTTGTAAGTGTGATATCTCGAGGACGAAAATGTGTATGAATCATGCAGCCGGACACTCAGTATTGAGCATAGGGGCTCTTTCAATATTTGGTGGGGGTCTAAAGTCATTTGAGGTCATTAAACAGCACACTGAAACTGTGTCAACATAAAAACTCAGGGAAGAATTCCCATATGAATCTTATAGTTGGCATGTGGGGGACCTCGTACTGAGTGCATTTACCCTTTTTTATCTTTTGAGGCGTTCAAAGTTCAAAGATCAACTTGACTGTGAAAACCTTGTAACCATGATTTGTCAACTATGAAACATGCTTGGATCTTACACCTGCATGGTATGTTATCAGGTAATGCCCAAAATTAGAAGCAAGAACCTGATTTATAATCATGTTGACATGATTTTAATCCGTTTGATCTATGTCCATGGACTTTTAACTTTCTATAAGCCTACCTAACTTTAAGCACAGTAACTTCACAGTGAAACTATGTCAAATGGAAACTTCAGTTCTAAAATTATATCGAAGTACCAAGTAATCACAGAGGGTTTTGGCTTTCTGGTTATCTAACCTGTTGTCACATTATAAGCAAAAATAAGGCAGAACCATAATCCGTTTAATCAAACAAGATACTGTACATCGGCATAGACGGCGATCCTGGGCGACAGGGGGCAAATCGCCCATAGACTTTAATTTTTCACACAGTAAAGTTTTTGAAAATGGGATCATTCCCCCCCCCCCCCATATTGAGAACATATTGCCGCCGTAGTACATCGGATACTATGATATCTATTTACCGTCTCCGCAAACTTCATGTAGAGTTTATTGACTTTCAATCAAATCCTGTACGATATTACGGTATACTGCAAACCTACTGGTGGTGTCGCTAAATTAAAAATTCGCGAAGATTTGTTAGCGTTCCCTTTTCCTGTAAGCCTTGCATGTCAACAAACACAACACCCAAAACGACAAGAGGGACTACATTTTTAATTACCCTCATAATGTGAGTTGAAATATTCAGCCTTTCAAAAAAAAAAAACCCCTGAACGTTCCCTTGTACACGAGGTAAATTACACAAATATAGAAAGTTGTGCAGTTCTGATGGTTTTTATTCCGGAAGACTGAGCATATCATTTTTTTCCATTAACTAGGAAAAATGCAGGCAAGTTTGATGTAGTCTAAATCGTACAAGTATAAAGTAATTGCAATTTATGACATGCTCTTGGCAACCTAGGCTGTATTCAATAAACGAAATATTTCCATCAAGGATTCCAACGAACATGCCGCGGCAGACAGCAGCAATAAAGGCCTGTAAACAAGCATTCATTTAGCATCTTTTGTCGCAACCTTTGGATATTATAATTAGAAATATATTATGAAAACAATATCAAAATTCCACCTTGCGTCCGTCTTAAATACGTAAATTGGTATTTGCTGTAGACTTCTACTACCACATTTTGGTCAATTGTGTTGTACTGTTACGGAAGCTTATCCAAACCAGGAAAGTTTTTTTTTTAATTTATAGGCTCCTAACACTACAGTCTGGAGTATGAGCAGACTTTTACCCTTGTTCACTGACCTGTCTGTACCAATGGTCATCATTTATTTAATATTTATGACCTTAAACCGGGTACACACACGGGGATGGTATTTAGAATTTCAAAAGCTACAACACGATATCTCACGATACCACCGTTCATCATACCTTGTGTGTACTCCTACGTTAACTACCATTTTGTCGTTATCGCTGGTTATCAGAGTGTTTCGTGAAGTTTTGAACATGTTGAAAACTTCTTGCATTGTACGATAGTGAATCGTAGACAATTCCATTTTGTTTTGTTATATTACAGTACTTCTTTACAATTCGTGTAACATCACTGTTGCCCACGATGTCTCACGTGATCCGTCTCATGTCGTATAAGTTAGGAAATCATACGCAAAATAGCACCTTGTGTGTAAGGCTTCATGGTCAGCACTTGTCCAGTTACTGGTATTACTTTCACTTTTCATGGAATTTTGAAGCTCATTCACAGCAGTTATAATAAATTCACAGAAATAAATAATTTAAGCTGATAAGTTTTCATGCGCCAACCAATTGATTTTGATAGCGTCAAGTTTAACTGGAGTTTGAATATACGGTAGGCCATTCATATTAAACTGTGAACCAAAGCTTTTTTTTTCTTACCGTAACCACTGTTTTTTGTAACTACTTATCTAAAAAGGTTTATGGACTTACTTTCAAGGCTTCACTTATAGGAGTAGGTAAAATCAATAGTTACGATGGCTCGGTTGGATTAATATTTTTCACTGCGTTTCAGATTACCCTGAAAATATCAATATTTTCCGATAAAGTTATACACAACGAGTAAAATTCCGTAACAAGTCCTATTTTGATTTCTTTGCGGAAGGCAAAAGAAATAATTGAAATCACTTTAGCTAATGTATGTGTGTAGGTGCGTTTGTGTGTTTGTGTTCGTGATGCTTCGTTTGTGAACACAATTTCTCCAGATAGTTATTACTGCATACTTGGCATACAGATTTATCTTATTGAGAGACATGCTCCCATTGGTTGGTTAGTGGAGGTCAAAAATCATGTGAGGTCACCAGAGGTCAAAACCGAAAAACTTTTAAACACAATTTTTCCAGATAGAATCATGGATACTTTTAATAGTTAGTATATAGATTTTTCATGTTAAGAAAAAGAAGCATATACTCTTTGGTGGAGTTCAAAGTTCATTGAAGTCACCAGGGTGAAACTACGAAAACCTTATAAACCCATGCAATATTCCTAAACACCTTTCATTCAGGAAACTCATAGTTAGCATGTGGATACCATATATTGAGTACAAGAATTGAGGTCAAAGTTATTTGATATCACTAAAAGTCAAACTGTGAAAAGAGCATAAATACGACAACAAGGAGAACATTTAGGCATCTGCTTAGCATGCAGCTGCCCTACACTGAAACAAAAAATCGCTATTTTTTCTGTTGGGTTTAAATGGTCGATTGAGGTCATATTGTGAAAACTAGTAGACATAATGCTTTAATAAGTGAAACATTGAAGGACCTCTCACTTAAGACGTAGAAGCTACACAATGAGTTCGAGAAGTGTTGTGATTTTGGTGGAGATAAAGTTCATGTGAGGTCATTAAAGGTCAAACTGAGAAAACGTCGTGAACATGTTAACTCAAGAAGGATAACTGTCAGGGATCGCATACTTTGCATATAGATGCACCACATTAAATTAAAGAATCCTACAGTGTTTGTCGGAGGTCAAAGGCCATTTGAGGTTACCAGAGGTCAAGCTTTAAAATCTTTTAAGTTTGGTTTATCTCATGTACTCAGTACTATTAATAGTACATGTCGAGTTCTAATTTTATCCTGCTCACGCCCAGCACCGCCCAGCGCCTCCGATACTGAAAGAAATTGACATCTACTATTTTGGATGATTCAAACGAAGCTCGTGCTTACCGTCCTCAAAATACAGACAGTATTTTTCGTTTAACCCATTATTGGATAAACAACCAATCCTCTATTCAGGGGGAGTGCTGTGGGAGGGCCCCCTGTGTTGAAAAAAAAGACGTTGCTGAATTCATCTATAGGTCGATACACTCTACGTTTGTCCAAAGTGGAGTCACGTCCCCCGATTGAAAAGTGTTACATACGCGGATTTACAAGGCTTTAGGTAACGAACACAAATCCATTACTTTTATGATCAACTAGTACACTTAAAATTTGGCCTTTTTTGTGGCCGTTGGGTCATTTTACAAGTTCTTAACAGGTTATAGCTTCCCCTCCCTCATGTCAAAGCTTGCGAGTCGACTCCTCATATAAAGTGTTTTCACATGTGTGTACGTACCATTATGAAAATTGGATTATGAGCTTTGAAACGTCTGTATTAAAGTGGACCTAAAGTTTAGAACTTCAAGAATGTATATTCAAGAGGTTAGAAAAAATTTTATTCATCCAAGTCTCATTTTATAGCTTTCTCCATTGCTGAGATTGCTGGTTATTGCTGGTTATTAACCATTATGATAAATTTTGGCACTAACTTAAGTTGTAACTTTTATTAGATCTGTTTTAGAAGTACCATTAAGGAACATTGCTGCTTTGCTCAGGCTCTGTTGAATATGTAATGTTACTTGAAATAATCAAGAAAAGTTGTACTTCCCTTTCATCATTGTGCATCGTACTTGAGAACAAAGTGTGACGTATCACTTCTTCGACTTTAGTTTGGTTTATTTTGTCTGTCTTTACGATGAAATACAGACAACTTCAGTTAACTTTGATAAACAATGAAAGTATTTTCTGAAAATCAGCCACATTCCTGTTACTATCGTAAATAGTTTAGAACAATGATTTATGCTTTACATAGTACTCTACGAATATGATATCTTATACATTAGAAAACAGCTGGTGTGTATGTTTGCTCTCCTTAATTTGGAATAGAGATTACAACCTGCAAACGGACTTATTTATTGAAATGTAATAAGTGATCTAGCAAATTAACCAAAGTGTTAGTTCAAAATCTTTTGTTGCTTTCACCTTGCAGCTGGATCAGCTTATTTGACCAAAACAATTTTGATACTTTTTAACTTCAAGAATTTTTAGCTATCCCATTTATGGTATGTATTCTTCAGCTGTATACATTTTTAGAACTATATCGTAAAGCGATACATTTTCTAAATAACCCCAAAATTGTTTGTCTGTTTCTCTCAACAACGGTAAACATAGACATTTCGTATGACTATAACATCCCACACAAGACAACTTTGTACACTTATCATGATGTACACTATAGACTCTTAACAGCTTAATGCTCAAATAGAAACAATGCAATGTTCTTATCATTTATTTAGACGTCTAATTAGGGCCGTAAACTGTTTCCGAAACGCCTCTGCACATTAAAATTTGTTTAATTTTCGGAACATATCCAACGAAAATGTGACAACATAAACCTTTTAGATGATGATTTTGTCCCTATGTCGGTGTCGGCCAGGATGAAAAGACACCATACGCTCAACAAGTATGGCTTAGATGCTTTCTGTGGCTTTCATTTCAATTGCATGGCTATTGAGCATGTTAAGTCTTCATTGATCATATATTTCAATGGTTCACTACACTGTTATACAGTATAATTTCTTTAAAAATCACAAAGGCACTACTGTGCGTAGTTGCACACAAGACGTGAATTAAATACAAGAGGTGATGAAAGAACCATGTTTTAAGTAAAGAGAAAGGAAAAGTTTACTTGCTACTGATTACATAACATGAAAAACTAACAGAATGACGTTGTAGGGAGACTTCTTTAGGTGTCTCTCTTGCTTGATGAGTTGAAAGAATAACTTTTCTTCCAAAGCGAAAAACGACCTTTAGAAGTAAAACTTATACGGCACGGAAAGGCACACCTTAAAAGGAATGAACGTCCTACTTTGGTGTACAGAATAATGCGTGGTTAAGGCTGCCACTACGCATTACCACCCAAATGTTGGTTATTTGCAAAATTTTAGCTACCACCCGTTTGACACGTAGCACTGACAGTCGGCGGTGAATGTATCACAATTATCAAAACGCCTGATTTGGGTGCCTCCGAGTCGGTTTCATGGGAACAATCATAAGAAACATCATACTTCCTGATGAACATCGTATCAAGAGAACATGTATTATTTCAACAGAAAAGATTCGAACTGTTCGGTATTTTCCCTTAAGTCCTAATATTCTAAATTTCTCATAACCATAAAGAGGAAGTCACTTTTAAAATTTATTTTCAATCATCAAGGATAATCAAATGCGAAAACTTGTCCAACGTTCTGGAAATTTGAAAGACCTACGTCACTCTTATAGTCGGCATGAGAGGAACTCTTTCCCTACAACCCACTGTAATGAAAAACCTGAAACGGGTTTGTTTTAATATACTTACCATTTCCACAGAAATGGTCTTGCATCTTCCTGCTTTCAAATAAGTCCCTCAAGGTTTTATGGTTTATCGCAAACATACCGTTAGTGCCATTCAAAGTGGGCTCTCGAAAATATCTCACTTTTGTTTGCTTCAGGCCTTGTGCATTAGCAAACACGACGGTACCTACGAAAAAATATATGAAAATGTTCTTCAGAACCATCTTCGCGTAGAGGTAAACAGCCCGAGAGTCTAAGAGAAATGACTAAAATATATGACTGTGGTAGGCATTTTAAAGCAGTTATTATTATTTTACTTATTAGCAGATTAATAAACTCAGCGAATATTGTTGGACTTTATCCCTATAACAAATTCATCAATTTTATCACTTTTTGGTTAAATTAGGAAATTATACAGGCAAGTATGTCATATGTCATGGTCCGTTTTGTAGAAATAAAATCAAGTCGCAAAAATAAAGTGGAGTAGATGAAGCAACGTATATTTGTGACCTCTCCTAAAGTACTTCTCTCCATTTCGCCCCCATATTGTGCAACCAACGTACAGAAACTAGTCATTCCGTTTATGCTTATAGCGCCCTCCCGCATAGCATATACTGTACTTTAATGTCACTCTGTTCAAAGGTGGACCCCTGCGACGAGTTATTGGAGCCAAGGGTGTTTTAATGGATAGTTGGAATAGAACTTGTGCACTTTTGTGGGTATTTCCATTTAAGTAGTTCCGAATATATCACTGGCCAGCTCTTTTGCATCCAGGTAGTAAGGGTAAAAGCCTAATATAGTTTTAATGAAATTAAAGCCTCATCAGTAAAAGATGGCACTGATTGCTGTAACGTTTACTCCTTAATGGTTTTTATTAACAGCTTTGCATCTTAACAGCCACTCGCGTTGTGTAAGCTTTTGCATTATAGCGGTATTTCGTATGCTGAACGTAGATATCACTGGAAAATCGAACGTAGATAACCCTGGAAAATCATCCTTAACAGCGATTCAAGGTGATTTTGCGGGTAAATTGTTAGTCGATTTTATTTTATGATCTGTGTCGAGCAGTGGCGTCGCCAGGGGGTGCAGGGGGTACGTGCCCCAAAGATTGGCTGTGCCCCCAGTGTGCTTCCAAATGAGATTTTGGGTATGAAAAAACTATGCACAAACATAACATTCACGCATATGACGATATGAACAGGAGGACCCACGTCACTTAATCACCCAAACATATGACTAAAATTACACAAATGATTTTAAAAACTGCAATTTTGCGAAGCGCTTCGTGCGCATCTGTTTGTTGAGCTGTCTAAAAGAATGCCTTATCGGGAGATGTAATCCACAGCTACTGTTCCAACCTTTACTTTCCAAAGCTTTGAGGCTATTGCTGCCTTGAGTCCTCTCCCTTTAATTAAATTTTCACATCGATTATCTTTCAGTCAGATCTTATGTTCAAAAACTGTAAAAAAATGCGATTTTCATTGCCTCTTTCAACGCGTATCCAATAAATATGAGAATAATTAAATAGCTTTACTCTCATAGGCTAACGTCTGTTTATTTTAGATACCGGTGCCTCCAAATTTGCACGACGAAACTTTGTTCTCCTGTATCCTTGCCGAGGTGCAGCCAAGCACCACACCAGGGATCATAAAGTGGTGATACCTCCGAAAGGAGTAAAAGAACCTGGAAAAAATTTTCATGTATGCTCAAACCCCGAATTTTCTGGCCACTTCGTGCGTGCATCAGGGACAGTCTCAGCAGGAGCTACCCACCCTTTTCCATTTATTGCTGAAGTAAATGCAAAACTATATATTGGTCATAATTATAATTCTTAGGTACCCAAAGCCCACTGAACTGCATTCAAGCGGGCTTCTTTTCCACATTATTCCCTCTAGCCCCGGATCTGCGGCCGTCAGATGTACCTCGGTTGCTCCAATTTGAAGGCTTCCCTTCAGTGGCATACCTGGGAGATAGTTTTCTCACCATTAATTCCTATTGGACAGCATAAGTGGATTTATTTCTAAGCTCAGTGGAAACATTGTCCCCATTCACACCCCCATGATCATTAATCGTTAGTGCGAGAAAGGCTAACGCAATGATCAATTGTGATTTCTGTTTTTGTGTTTGGCAGTTTGGTTAAGTGCGCTGAAGTGAAATTTTGGAGATAGTCAAATGCTTCATTTCAATGGTCGCGCTTTTATAAATACCCCAGAGCCTCCGCATGGGCTGAACCCCTGGACCCTCAATGGCGTGGTGTCCCTGGACCCCTCCAGGGGCCCTACAATGAACCCCTGGGGCTTAACGCCTGCCGGGGAGCGCTGCGGGTCACTAAGATGCCTACAGTGGCGCCCAGTCTTTCATTTTGGTGTGCTTCTCCGGCCCCCCACTTCGAAAAGTCTGGCGACCCTATTGGTGTCAAGGCACTAATATTGCTTAATATAATATTGGTGCTGTGTTCCAAAAACTAATAAAACAGGTTTCACTGGCAGGAAATGTTTACCTACAAGTATAATCCCCACCTTGGGGTCAATTGTAGGGAAAGCATATCAAAACATTGGCTTTTGCTAACCTATATTGCAGTCTGTTAAGTTTTATATTCACTCACCATTTTTGTTTTAAATTCTGATTATTCGAATATAGCCTCCATTCACTCGTATGGGAAACTCTTTACAGCAGTCCTCACAGACCTCTACACATTCTGTAGACCTGCTTAGTTGCCCATGCAAGTGGTTTGTAGTTACTTTTAAATTTAAAGAAACACACAAGAAAGACCGATCTTTACTCGATCTTTTACGATATAACGTGAAACTTGAGGTGCCGGAAGCATAGCATTACCTGGGTATCACAAGGCTTTAACACCGCTACAAAGCCTTCCGTTCTACCACAGATTTCAAAAAAGCATTGATTTCATACTTTAAAAGTGTTAAGCAATTTTATACTTTGACTCCACTTTGTAAACATTTTTCAAAACTGCAAACAAATTTAGCATCTAAAATTTTCTATTTATTGGTAGCGGTTAAACGTTTTTTTGTAGAGGATATTCAGGCTGGGTAATGAATTCGTGCAAAGTATTTAAAAATGTTTATCAACATTTTTAATTATTTGGGTTCAACTAGCGATATACCACAACGTTTAAACTCCGAACAAGTTTAGCATTTAAAATCTTAATGATTGTGTGGCAATTAAAAGTTTTAGCACAGAACATTTAGGATTTTGGAAAGTTGCTCAGCATTTCAAACTGTTTACAAAGTGTGGACGAGCCCTGAACACTGTATTTACTACTTTGCCTTTAATAATTGCAACCACAACAATATTGTTGAAGTAAGGTAAATAGAGGTTACTGTTCTAGTCATGTTCGCATGGGTTTTTCTAGGGAGCAGTGGGATTCTAACCCAGAAAAACCATAACGACCCCAGAAAATTGCCTGAATTTTCCTAAAATATGCCAGGAAAGAGGGTCTTCTCCAGAGCTTTTGGAGGGAGCTGCACCATTCACTCCCCTTCTGAGCTAACGACCATGGTATTAGTGTATTGTTTTTTAACATCACTTCTTTTTTCAAAGTGATAAGAAATATAATATGTTAATACCTTGTTTGGGCACAGACCAAGTATATTACTTCTTCTTCCTGTTTCTCATACTTACATAAGACAACTTTTAACACTAATCATGGTATGCACTATCGATTATAACAGCTAAATGTCCCAGGAGAAATAGTACAATGTACTTATCATCCATGTTACTAAAGGCCGTAACATGTTTCAGGAACGTCTCTTTCATTGTTCCATCCTTTTCCAAAAGTTAAGCCTTTTGTGTAAGTTTGAAATATCATAGATACCATAAGATTGTCTTGTTGTATTTCCTTAAATTGATTTCCATACTGACCATTTCGCACGAGTATTCCTTCTAAGACCTGAAGACCTGTAATTGATAGAACATGGAGCTTGTTTTTACCATTATTACTTTTAATAATTTTAATCGTGAATGAAAGAGAAGCATGGAAATTGGAGTCCTCTTATGTTTGACGATTCGGCCCATTCCGTCTCAAAACTTTCAAACGGCGTTGAGTCAGCAAGAAACGGAAGTGTATCTCGGAAGAAACCAGTCATTTCCACAATTCTTAATGACGCAGGACATCTTTTCTGGTGGGTAAGAAAAGACAAAGAACACACATTTCCTCCAACACGCTTGAGGTCACATTAATGTTCAGCAATCTTTTGACAGAAACTTACATTTCCAGCCAACAGTTCACAACCAAAGTCAGGAGGCATTGGATAACTTGAGGTTCTTACTACAGTCGTTCCAAAAATATCATCGAAGTCCTTTTGAATACCGACATTATTTTGACAGTCAACATCATGGTGATGCTGCAAAATCACCACGTCTTCACCTTTTTGCAGAGAAACCGTGCCGTTGGCATCGTCGATAAAATCAAAATAATGAATATGCTCACTGTTGGTCCAAAACGGTCTCAAAATTTTGGTTTGACTGTCTGTAAAGTCAACTAAACCGATAACGCTGTGCTCAGAACGAGACGAAATAGGAAGTTCAACGTTTAAAATTTGATAGGAAGTTGCGAACTCTTCCTTCTGCTTACACGTAAGTTCCCTTTTGAGTGTCTTATCTTCGACGTGATAATAGTTCAGGACAATTTCACCAACCTCAGAAGAATCGTACGGTGAGTGTAAGAGCGAATCGGGTAAGTCTAGTTGTACATCTACCAAAAAATAGAAAAGTCAAAACAGGAAAGGAGCAATAAATTATCATATTTAGACAATAATAATATTGTTTAATTAAAGAGGACTGACCGTAATTTTGGCAGAAAGTAATACTGTATCTGTGAATATGAATCGAGGTTTCGCAGCGATTATGAAAATGTTGACTACATGTTGAACATCAAATCTGTTTAATTTTCGGAACATCTCCAACGAAAATGTGACAATTAGTAACCTTTTAGATGACTAAGTCTCTATGCCAGTGTCGGCTAGGCTTTCATTTCAATAGCATGATTATTGAGCATGAATACTCCTTATCGATGGTGTATTTGAAAGGTTCACTTAGCTGTTCGTTCTACTGCTGTTGGTAGTATAACTTTTGTCTTTTTGTGTAAAATATAATTTTTTGAAAAATTACAAAGACACTACTGTGCATTCAAGTTGTCGCATTCAAGAGGTGAACTGAATACAAGACGCGATGAAATTAGCATGTTTAAGTGAAGAGAAAGGAAAAGTTTACTTGCTACTGTTTGCGTAACATGAATAAACCAGGGCGGGATCCAAGGAGACGTAAGGGGCGTACGCTCCCTATTCTCGGCAGAGTAATGATTTTGTAACCAGAATTTTACATTTCCAAGCCCATCTCTTGCACTTTCTGCAGACGGGTACGCACTCTTTCTCATTTGCCTGGATCCGGCCCTGTAAACTAACAGAATGAAGTGGTAGGGGATTATCCTTTGATGTTTCTTTTGTTTGATGAAATGAAAGAATAACTTTTCTTCGAAAGCAAAAAACTGCCTTTAAAAAGTAAAACTTATACTGCACACAAAAGCACATCTAAAAAGGAATTAAGTTCTTTCTTTGCTGTATAGAATAATGAGTGATTAAGGGCTGCAATTGCATATTACCACCGAAATGTTGGATTTTCACAAAATTTTCACTTAACACCCGTATACCACACAACACTGACAATCAATCACACAGTCGGCGTTGAAAGTGTCACAATAATGAAAATACTTGACTTGGATGCCTCGGTTCAGTGGGAACAATCATAAGAAACATCATACTTCTCGCTATACATTGTATCAACGGCACATGTATTATTTTATGAGAAAACATTCGAACTGCTCGGTAATTTCCCTTCATTGTTTATATTCTAAATTGCTCATAACCGGTCCGTTTAATTTTTTGGACGTTTGAAGTCCTTTTGAACTTAAATCTGTTTGTCTTTTGGAACAATAAACTGTTCCAGACATTCACCACGACCAACTACGGCAAGTATTTTACGTATCAGATCACCGTCAAAATTTGATCTCAGTCTCCCAGATTTTACAATGCTATTTAATAACCACGATAGATCTTCATTCACAGACCTGAAACTGACTTCAAGCCAAATTAAACTTCACTAATTTAAAAGTTAAATTGCAATGTCATACCCTATCAAGACTGTAAAACGGCGGAGGCCTGATTTCTATAGAATGGAACCCAAGGTAGAATTTGTAAAATAAATACTGACATTTATGACTGAGGGGGGGGGGAGGGGTACTGTCTAAGAGGAAGTCACATTAAGAATTTATTTTCAACCATCGAGGAAATTCAGATTCTGACTGGTGCAACATTCTGCAAATTTCAAAAGGCCCATGTCCAAGCCCGTATCCAAGGGGGCAGGGGGATCGCCTCATCTAGGAAAATCCCAAGAAAATTAAAAATACCACTGCCTTAATGCATTAGCATATATCGCCCGTAATCCCCCCCCCCGAAGCTATCCCACCCCCTTCATTAACTTGTCTGGCTACGCGTCTGCCTATGTCACTCTAATAGTTGACATTAGAAGACCCCCCTCCCCCCATGAAAAGAATCTACATAATTTAAAGATAAAATCACGGCTGGTTTGATTCTGATACACTTACCATTTCCACAGACATGGTCTTGCATCTTCCGACTTTCAACCAAGTCCCTCACAGTTTTATGGTTTATTGAAAACCTACTATTATTGCCAGTAAAAGTGAATTCTTGCAAATTTGTCAATGTTGTTTGCTTCAAGCCTTGTGTATTAGCAAACACAACTCCGCAGACGAAAACATGCACCAAAATGTTCTTTAGAACCATCTTTGCAAAGTATAAGGAAGCAGCTCGGAGTTGAAGAGAATTGCCTATAATATGAGTTTGTTAAGCGTTTTTAAGCAATTAAAATTATCATTCCGTTAAAGCGGATTCATGAACACAAAACATTTTGTTGGACGGCATCTAAATAACAAAAACATCAATTTTATTACTTTTGTTTAACTCTGAAATTATGCAGGCACATGTGTCACGGTCTATAGGCTATCACAAAAATGAATCATGTGGGTTAGGCAACGTATCTTTGGGGAGATTATAAATTGGATACCTTTTCGAACCGCTTAATATTCATGACTAACGTCATCACAGCACAGACCTAAATGTGGACGCCGCTCGGGAAATACGATACGCAGCAGCCTCTGAGCTAACATGTTATAAACAGTTGGGGAAGAGATGTATGATTTCACATTGCCATGCCTTCTTAAATACTACAGTGTCGGTGCTGTTGTAATTGTCTGGGTGAATGGAGCTGCTAACCTAGTCTATTTTTCAACACTAGTATGTGTATTGATCCTATTCTATATTCTAATGATACATTTGCCTCAGATACGTGTTGACATTGGGAGAACATGACGCACACTACTTCGCCTGCAGTGAAAGATAACCTGCAGGAGTTAAGTACTCTAGCTGGGACTTTTTCCAAAAAAAAAGTACATACATAAAGTACACAATTATAGGCCTACCGTCCTTAAGTGAGGGCTTTGAGCAATGAGCACATGAATTTGCCTAGGACGACCTCAGAGCACCGTCTCTACTTGGAGGCTGTACTGATACCTCTTTTGCAAGTACTGAAACACTCTACAAGTGACGTAATCTCGGAATACATTGCAAAAGTTCACACGTTCAGTCAGGCAACCGTGCTTTACACTTTGGCTTCTGGGCAATGCCAGTCACTGAATATATTAGCATAAATTATAATTACATTACAAAGTTTAATTCGAGGTATTTAGTCACTTCGTGACACTTAAAATATGTCAACTACAAAGTTGTATAACGAGTTCTAACAAGGATCCGGGCAATACATTATTGTCGATAGCTGTTTGGTAGAGTCGAATTTTGAAAAAGTGCATATTTTTGTACTTCGTAGAGACAAATGTCTGGAAGTGGCTCATATTTCCAAAATATTCCATCTAAATTTCACGTAATTCAACAAACTCCCAAGATATTTGGTTCAATTTGTAAGTTCACGAGCCATGTCGTAAATTCCAAAGATCTTGGAAAATTTCCCAAGCGCCGTCACCAACTATATGCATATCCATTTGCTGTTACTGATACATCGCCTACAAGTAGGAAACATTACAAAAGAGTCCACTTGCTCGTTAATGTCCCTTATTTCTTAATATTCTAAATTGCTCATATTAACCGGTTGGTTAAATTTTTGGAAGCTTGAAACCCTTTCTACGAGTCCACATTTGTTTGTCTTTGGAACAAATGCTGTTTAAGGCATTTCACAAGTCCAACTATGGCAAGTATTTATGCATCTGTTTGAGACCTTTGGTCTTAGACTTCCACATTCTGCTTATTGATGCAATTTAAAAATCTTGATAGGTCTTCATTTACAAACCTGAGACTGAGATCAAGAACCAGGTTGTCAAACGGCAAATGCCTGATTTCCTTCCATTGAAATGGAACCCAACGAAAAATTTGTAAAATAAAATAACTTATGACTGTGGGGCAGGGCATTGTCTAAGAAGAAGTCACATTGAGAATTCATTTCAATCATCTAGGAAACTCAGACGCTAGCTGGTGACACTCTGTAAATTTTTAAAGACCTACGTCCGAGTCCGTAGCCGGGGGGGGGGCATTGGCGGCGCCTCTCCAAGGAAAATTTTCGCCCCCTAAAATATAAAATAATACCATTGCCTTAATGCATCAGTACATCTTGCCCCTATTTTTTCTCCCCCTGGAATCTACCTCGCCCCCTTTAGTACCTTGTCTAGCTACGAGCATGCTATCACTGTAATAGTTGGCGTGAAAGGAACTCTCTCTTACTACATCCCACAGTAATTAAAAACCTGAATCGTGTTTGTTTTTCATATACTTACCATTTCACAGACATAGTCTTGCATCTTATTACTTTTAACTAAGTCAGTCACAGTTTTACGGTTTATTGCCAATCTACTGTTTGTGCCAGCAGGGAGGTGATATTAGTATCACCTCTCCGGTGCCAGTAAAAGTGAATTCTAGCAATTTGTTCAATGTTGTTTGCTTCAGGCTTAATTGTACATTTAGCAACCACAACGGAGCATGCAGACGAAAAGATACATCGAAATGTTCTTTAGAAGCATCTTCGAGCAGCGGAGGAAACAGCTGAGAGTCAGATAAAAATGCCAGTAGGCCTTATATGAGTTTCTTCATCATTTTCAAACAGTTGCTATTATCATTTCTCTTAAAGGCGGAATTCATAAACACAATGAACTTTGTTGGAGGGCATCTCAATAACAAATTCCTCAGTTTTAACACTTTCCGTTTTAACTTTGAAATTACTCGGGCATGTATGTTATAGTCTATATCTTAAAAATGAAATCATGTTCTTGAGGCAAAGTATCTTAGTTTGTGACCTTGGTAAATATGCCACATCCAGCCCACATATTATGCAACCAACGTACAGAAATAGATCATTCCGTGTATGCTTACAGTACTTGCCTCCTCTCAATAAGTCTCATAGAATATACTTTTATACGTCACTCTGTTCAAAGGTGGACCTTACGGAGAGTGACTGGAGGCTACGATGTGTTGATGGTTAGTTGGAATACAACTTGTGCACTTTCCTTGGCAAAGAGTACCTTGCCCTTTAAATTGTTCTGAATGTATCACTGGAAACCTCTTTTGTATTCAGGTAAGTGACGGTAATCAAATAGTTTTAATGGACTTAAAGATACGTCAGTAAAAGATGGTAATTGATAACTGTTACAGTGAATCGTTACTATTAACGGCTTTGCATCTTCACGGCCACTCGTTGTAAGTGAGTTTGTTTTTTAAAGTGACATTTTCGTATGCTGAGTGTTAAAAGACACTGGAAAGTCAACCTTAATTGGTTTAGGTCCCGAAACCTTTGGGAATAAAATGTCACTGAGTAGATTAAATTTGAACATCTATTTCAAAAGTATTGATTTTGCTTAAGTTCGTTTTGGTGCTGTGTTTCAAAATACTAATTTAAGAGCTTTCCTCCACGGAAAATATTTACCTACAGATATCATCCCTGGAACATCGGGCGATGTGTAGAGGAAAAAAATCAAAACACTGGCTTTTGTTAACTTATTTTTCAGACCGCTGGATTAACATTCACTCACCATTTTCCTTTTACATTTTGGATATTCAAATCATATCTCTATTCACCTGTAGGAGGACCCCCTTAACGGCAACCCCAGAGACTTGTATAAATTTTTGTACCAAGACAAACATGCCAGTGGTTGGTAATAACCTTTGAATTTAACTTAAGTGACGCGCAAGGAAGTACCAATTTTAATTCGACGTTTTATCGTAAGCTATATACAACTTTGAGGAACCGGTAGCGTAGCATTACCTGTGTTTTACAAAGTTTTATTTCTACTGTTTAAATCTATCCATCTAACACAGGTTTCAAGACAGCTATCAAAATTTGTGATTACATTTTAAACAAGTGTTTAGCAATTTTACACTTTAGACACCACTTTGTGAAACATATTTCAAAACTCCGAACCAGTGACGTCGTCAAGGGGGCGGGGGGCGGGGGGCGAGGGGCAGGGGCACGTCCCCCAAACTTTGGCTGTGTCCCTCCATGAGATTTTAAGTATTGAAAATATATGCCCCAAAAAACCGTTTATATATCGATACGAACGCGAGGACCCATTGCCACTTCATCAGTCAAACATGCTGTTAAAATTGCACAAAATGTTCTCGAAACTACAATTTTGCGGCCCGCTTCGTCCGCATCTATTTGTTGAACTATGTGAAGGATTACCTTATTGGGAGATGTAATCCACAGGTATCGTTTCAACAGTTATCGTTTTCAACAGCTGTTGAACCTCTGCTGTAGGACCTTTGTCCTTACCCTTCGATACAATTTCCACGTCGATTATCTTTTAGTCAGATTTTATGTTCGCAATGTGTAAAAATTGCGATTTTCATTACCTCTTTCAAAGTGTATCCAAAAATATGAAATTATTAATTAGCTGCCCTTCATAGGCTGATGTGTGTTTAGTTTAAATACCGGTGCCATAAAATTTGCAAGGAAACTTTGCCCTCTTGAGTCCTCTCCGAGAAGCAGCCAAGCAACCACACCAGGGATCGTAAAGTGGTGATACCTCTGAAAGGAGTAAACATGCTAGCACGAAATATTTATAGATACTTAAGAACCAGAAATTTCCACCTCTTCGTTTGTTCACCAAGGGTGGTCTCAACGGGCACTAGCCACCGTTTTCTCATTTACTGTTGTAAAAAATGTAGGAAATATGTTTGTCATAATCATAATTTTAAGGTGTCCAGTACGAATTCAGCCACAATCATGGGCTTCTTTTTTCCAAATTTGCCCACCTAGCCTCGATCCGCATCGATTCCGTAAATGCACTTTAATGTGAAGGATTTTCTTCAGTGGGATACCCGGAAGGAAGTTCATTAATTCCTATATTGGCAGCATGAGTGAATTTAATTTTTAGTTCAATGTTAACTTTAACATGAACCGTCGTCCGCACTCACACCCTCCCGAATCATTCTATCTTTAGTGCTAGTAAGGCTAGCAAAAAAATGTCAAATTGTCATATACTATTGGCCTTCGTAGGGAGCATCCAGCTCTATTTGTAAATAGATAAATGCTTAAATATACTGATCACTGAATCGCCTCAGGGGGTTCTCCCCCTGGGCTCCCAATGGAACGTTGTCCCTCGATCCCTCCAGTTGCCATACGGTGGGCCCCTCAGCCCTAACGCCAACAGAGGAGCGTTTCGCGTCACCACGACTTCTGCAGCGACGCTCAGTCGTTCAGTCTGGTGCGTCCTTCCCACGGAACGTTGTGCCTTCAGTACCCTCTCCACTTCGAAAAATCTGGCAACACCACTGCTTTATAAACAAATTTAGCCTCTCAACTCTTTATTGGTAGCAAGGAAACGTTTTATACTACATGATGTTCAGGGTTTTGAAAGGCGTGTTAGCATTAAATATGTTTGCAAAGTGGGAGCAAGTCCTAAACACTATTTGCTATGTAATGCTTTTGATTCAATTAGCGTAATCGCGAAGTCTTAACTCCGAACAAGTCGATCGTTCCATGTGCAGCAATTAAACCTTTCAGCACAGATAGTTCAGGTTTATAAAGTGAAGGGTTTACTGAATTACTAGTCATGGGCATTCGACTGAGTTTTTCTAGGGCAGCTTCCTACCCCAGAGAAGCCTTTATAACCTGAGAATCTGAGAAAGTTGCCCAATTTGCGAAATATGCCTCAGGAAAAGATTTTTTCCAAACACCCGCCCCCTCAGACTCCCCATTTCGTACGCCCATATGGTACCAGTGTATGATTTTTGTATCACTTTTATTTTCTAAAACGAATACCTGGGGTGTTATCATTTCGTGACAAGAAACATATGTTAAAACCTTGCTTGAGTAGGCACATTTAATTACTTCATTTTCATATTCGTGCATTTCTGAGAAGAAAACACTTAAATACAGACCTTGTTTGTTACAGTGAGATACGTTTCGCGAAGGTTGCATACCTTTCTCTCCACGTACATACAGTAATAAACGTAAGGAAAGCATCAACCGTCATAAGATATTACCTTGTCCTGGCACAAATAAAGGATGTGTTTTCAAGGAAATCTCTAGAATATCACAAATAGCAACGTAAATGTAAAGCTGTCTGAGGGCTGAAAAATATATTTGCCAGAATATTTAATTGCACTGCAATACGTTTATTTTTCTTTTGTGAAATGTCAAAATACTTCCGGGTTTTAAAAGTGGTTGGTGTAAGTGGAAATACTGTCTTCCCTGGAAAAAATGTCCTCTAGGACATTTGGCAGTATAAAATGAAAAAAGTAGGTGGTACAGAGGTTCAAAAAATATGTTATCCTCCTCGGAGTGCATTTTTGTGCTGTGTTTTTGAATCCTCTTATTAGCTTTTCCAGATAGTTATGGATTTATATTTTTTATCGTATTTCACATTGTAACAAAGCTTGAACGTTGCCCAATGGATAAGGGTAATTAATTCTGTGTTAGACAGATCACCGCTAAAGGAGGAACAACAGCAAATGCACACCCATTTCGCTGAAATACACACAAACACACATATATTGGCCTTTTAAAGGAAACTTCCCTACAGAAGAGAGCATTAGTCCAACAGAGAGCCACGTGCTCAAGCTGTCCGTTAAGGGGGTCATGCCTTAAACCATCTGTAGCACCAATGGTGTGAGATCTGTCCATGAAATAAACTACTAAGATAGTTGTGAGCTGTACTGATCACAGCTATCGATTTGATCATGTAATGGAGTTCGTTAGATACATTGCTCGAACAAAAAATGTTGGAAACATTTTAACTTGCAGGGAAACTGTCACGTGGTTGCTTGCTACGTTCTGCTGCTTTCATTCAAGGTATACCTGTTAATTAAATTGCACAGCAGTGAAATAGGACAGTGGTAAAATGAAATCATGATGTAAAATGATTAACGTCCCTTCAATATGAAAAATTGCTGTGATTATCCTCTCAGGCTAAACCAAATCATTCTCTTTTACGCCAGCGTTGCTCATTCCCAAGTCTACCTTGTTATCAGTGCCAATTTATGGCGTTCTTAGGATACGCACGAATCGAAGAGGTTTAAACTTTCAGGTCTCTATCATTTAACCAGTCTTACCATGGATCTGTATGAGCACTTATATTCAGCTCCCTGATTTTGTACAGCAGCCTTACCATAGCAACTAAACAAGAATCACCAGACAACTGTTGAGAGCACTCTTGCAGCTACTTATGAATGTTGATTGCAACTTGTCACTTTAATACAGTACGCATATACGTCAATGTCCTTTTGCAAAATAGTTGGACAATAAACTGGACGTATTTGATAGTGACTGGTTTAATATGCATGAAGATTGTCTAGCAATGTGATTTTGGAAATGTTCGGGCTTGGAGAAGGGCAGTAAGTTCAATATATTGCTTATTTCAGGTAAAATATGCTAATATTTTTTTTGTAAACGTGCTACTCTCCTCAATATTGGACGTTTGATCTTTTATCTTCACATATAGATATGGTATTCTTAAATTATGTTGCATCACTGACCGGATTTTAAGCCTGAGCCTACTTGTAGGATAAGTGCACTTGAGATCGTCGAGTCATCCGTTTACAGTGTTGACTTGGAATATGCAGGTTCAGAAAAATTTAGTTCGTACAAAAACGAATAAGAGGTCTAAATAAGAAGAAGGTCATTCCATAAACCTTGTCAAAAGGAGAAGTGTGCAAGTATTGATAAAACAGAACCACGTTTTAAGGCCGTTTTGCTTTCTCACAATATGTATGTACACGCTTACAGTTTCGTATTTTGGTTTTGTCGTTTTCTTTTTCTTCTTGTTTGCCAATGTTAAAGTGGGTGGACTTATTTATTAGCACACTATACAATACCTTCAATAAGCACTAGTTTCACATTGTTCCAGAAAAATAGTGTGCAATTATCACATCATCATGCAAAAACATCCTAACTAGTTTGAAATTTCTCTAAAATAATCTGAAATTGTTTTCTGTCCTTCCTACTTACTCTTCCCCTGTCTCAGGTATGCTGAACTCACTTGTTTGGCTGACTATAAGCTCAGGTCTCAACCGGTGTATTCCTCCAAAGAGACATATTTAGCCAGTCCGTTTGTGAACATCACCAGCGAGTGTCTTGAAGGAATTTTCTTTACGTCCCCGTGCCTATCTGTACACTGTCAGAACAGTTAAGTAAAATACGAACTCCAGAAGTTTTAAGTAAAATTTTATACAAAATTAATATAAAAATTGCCTTCATTTTGTGTAATTTTCTAGAAAAACGATACTTTTTACATTGTTTATTAGTAATTGTACTTCATTGCACAAGATAAGAGTAATTTTTACAGCTATTTTGTGTAATGTTTTACTGAAAAGATCTGGAGTTCTTATTTTACTTAAATTATGAAGCGTATTTCTGTGAGTGTAACCTTAACTGCTAATCTACTTCTTTTAACACTTACCTGTAGATATCGGTGATCATACTTCGCAGTGGCGCCGCCAGAATTCGGTGATGGAGGGGGGGGGGGATCGCAGATGATGTCGTAATGCCACCTCAGTTACCCCCTCCCCATTCTACGCCCCTGTGCCCATCTGTAACCTTAACCGCTAATCTACTTCTTTTAACACTTACCTGTAGATATAGAAACTCAGAATTCCCTTGGAACAATGGACCTGTTTAACCCAGCGTATTTCTACCTAAACCAAACACAAAGAATCAATAAACACGGAACTTTCCCGTCACTTGAAGAGAATTTGGAACGACAGTGGAGCAGCTTTCATAGTGTCAGGGCTATCGTCCCTCCTACGACTGACTCAAATGGACTGCTGGTGCCCTTTTCAGCTTTGTCCAGCTTTTTCACTTCTTGTCTAACACTAAAATGTTTCAATTAAAATGGAACTTTCATTATGGCTCTTAATTTTGTCTTCAACTTTTCCTAGTTACTGGGAAAGTCAATTTCGATCATCTGAGATGTATTTGGAGCCACTAAATAGTTTACTAAACGCTACGCGTCAACCTGGCTCGTCCTATGTAGTGTAGAAATTTACCAACAGCACAGTAAATGTGCTCCAAAAACATTTTTGTCATATGCTACTTTCCTACACTCAAATCTATACTTTGACCACACGGAACGGCCAGAAATGGCAAGATAACCTACGAAAGCCACCATGGTGGTTTTTATATTGATAATGATAGTCATAGTAATTAGGCTGTAGTAGTAGGAAAGTATACGTTATGAAGTACTGTCAATATTTTCTTTTTTGTCTCTTTAAGCAGAAAATGGCCACCTCCACGTTCACTATTTTGTTGTTCGTCGCTGTGATTGTATGTGGTAAGATGTCTTCTATAAATTACCAATTAGCAAACCTCAGCACTAAATCTGCCTCACCTACGAAAATAATAGGCCAATGGTGTATTGCATTTTAAAGCAGTAAAATAAAGTAACTTCTCTTTGGTACAGAGTTGTCGCTTCCATTTTACTTAGGTCAAACTCAGGTGAGTGGTATTTGCTTGTTTATCATTTAGATCCCAGTGTGATTTACCTTGCATTGACTTATCAAAGTAATTTTTTTGCCTCTCAGACATAATTTGGTACGGGTACCAATGCCTTAAAGTGGATAGACATCTCAGGCCAAGTATGAACAATACTAGACACAGTACCAAATATTTGTTTTCACAATATTATTCTTTATACAGTTTTAAAAATGCATTGTTTTGCAAAGAAAACGAAATCTTAACTCAATTTTTGAATCCCTTGACATAAATAATTACAACTTACTTAGGTAAGGAAACAGTAAAATTTCAAAGCTAACACACAAGAATACATACAGTGTCATTTTTACAAACAATTTAAAAACATTTACTTGATTTTTCTAATTTTTACGGTATCCTAAAAGGCTAACTACTATTGTTATAGCTAAAACGAATAAAAACGTTCTTCAGGCTCAGGTTCAGATTCAGACTTTTTCAAATCCAAAAGGGTAACTGAAAGCTGCAATTAGAAAACAAAAACATGCAAATGTAAGTAATCATAATGTAGAAAAGCAGAAGACGATAAAATTAGTAAAAGCAGCAGCAAAGTTCAGAAAAATGACTGAAAAAGACTAAAACAAAACGAATTACGATAGTAAAAGTGATAAAGGCCAAGAAACAAAAGTACAATAGAAAACAAGGAAGGAAGATAAAACAACTTTAAAGGGGATAAAATAAAACAAAAATACCTACATATATAGAATGGTAAAGGCTAAACCCGAATCAAATAAACAAATTTCGTCGAAAGAGGAAGCTGTATCTAGTTTGCCTCATTGGTTATGTTTTAGTATGTACAGGGAGAGGAATAAAGAATTACAGTTAACGTATGTAAAAATATGAAAAAAATCTTGAACTTGTGGAAATGTTCCTCGACGTTCCAGACGATCTGTCATTGTAATATGTGATATTCAAGAATGATTAATACTTTAATCTATTAGATGTATAGGGTATAATTGTTCCGAAATGATAATTTAGCAAACCTTGGGTGATGGGCAGGTCAAATTTATTTTTTTATTTTACCACAGTAGTGACATTATCAATTTGTTGCATATTTATACAATTTCTTTCTCACGAATGCAGCTGACGCTTTACAATGTATTGTTGGAAATGAATACAACTGCACGGCTCATGACGTCGCTTATGCTCGCCATTGTGAACAACTAGAGGCAAGAAATCAAGTCTTTGTTGTAAAAACATGTCTTGCTGGTCAAGATAAATGTCTCCTATTTGCAAGCAAGTTGTCATGTGAGTAATGAAGAACGTGTACTCTTAAAAACCACACAGAAACGTTGCCCCAAATCTATACATATTTTGTGCGTGGCCGATAAGATTTAAGTAATGTTTTATTGCTTCAACTTCAGTAATTCGTTGGAGTTTTCTCCTCCTATCCTATTTTCTCTCGTATTAGTAACTTTTGAGATAATTATCTTGTCATCATCAACGTCTAGCAACATACAAACAAAACTATTTTAAGACCAGACAGACACAGATATAGGTTCCATTCTGGCAACAGGTAAAGAGTGTGGCAAAAGACCCATGATAAGCAAATACCGATTGGTGCATTTTGCTAGATGGGAAATGTAATCAGGGAAGCAACAGGACCCTCTTGATGCATTCTACATTGTTTTTCAAACAAGTGTTAAGAAATTTAAGAAAAAGTAAGGCTACCATTGGGGCAAGTAGCCATCTTTGCACTTGATTTACACCAGAACAATTTATTTCCACCCTTTATGCATCAAAGTGTTTACTGGACATTGGAACCAACCTTGATCAAAATGTTCCCTGATCATTTATGCATTAATAATGCCGTGAGCCAGTACAATGGATAGGCCCGATTTATTGGGGTTTCCCAAATGGATTCTCACATACAAATAAACTAATCACATAGACCAGCGTATAAATTTCAACGGTGCCTGTTTGGTTACTTTTATTAAATCTTGTGGTATGTTGTTTGTGTTTCCTTTATAAATGATATCAATACAGACTAATGTTGTTAATACAATACCCCCAATGCTGTGCAAAGCAAGGTGAAGTAATTTAGCCTAATGTAAAGTACAGCTTAACAAAGTAAAGCACCTCTATGTAAAGCCACACACAGTTAAAATGCACAGAGGTTCAGTCAGGCGCGGATCCAGAAATTTTGAGGGGGGAAGATGGAAAATGTCATGTCATGTGCACGGAAGGTGCTCCACGAGTTCCTACGCGTGGGGTCCAGGGGTCCGCGTTAGGGCCCCTGGGGGGTCCAGGGGGCGAAGCCCCCGGAAGCTCTCGCAATATTGCATTTTAAGAGCACAGAAATCGGCTCCAGTTCTTATGTCAGTGAGATTTTATACCTTTTCATGGTGCATGGAATTTGATGTGTATGGCTCGGTATAAGTTACTATATGTTCCTGCAGAAGTTCCCGAGAACCTAAGTTATCTTAAAACTAACACGCCAATATTATGAGCCCTTGTAGGTAACTTGAAATGATTTTTGCCATAATAAGTGTTTTATTTTCGTTTTACGTTATTCGGGTATAGGACGTCAGATGAAACAATAGCGCGCGTAGCGTGCCGAAAATTTGAATTTACGTTTAAAACCATTGCTATGACTAACAGGGTCAATTCCCTTTATGTGTGTCTATCAATTAGAAGGTGGGTTCGATACTAAGTTTTCAGTTCTCATAAGAAGAGGAGTGTGAAAAAATGGATATAAGTTGCTTTACATCCTTACAATGCTGGCTTCTCTGAAATCACGTTTATGCACACGAATAATTGGCTTATGGTAGAACCCCACCGATGAGTAATGCGAATACGCTTGGGACCTTATTGATAGTAAAAGGAGCAATTCAAGGCTAAAAGTGCGCAGATCAAGCGAAAAGAAATATTGAGAAGACTTTGCAAAAATCGTGAAAGATTTCAAATGATTTTTGGTAAAAAGTGATCAAAATAAATCCATCACTCAATAAAAACGTACCTCTCTCCGTAAGCATAAGCAATTGCACGAAGCCATAATTTTCGGTACAGAGTCGCCCGGGAGCTCTGCATTAATTGTACACTGAAAAGGGGGACCAACAGGACTCTCAAAACCTGACATCCATATGGGAGGAGAGATGATATATCACCTTCTTTATGGATTTCTGAAGGGCATACCATTCAGAAATCTCTGACCGATGGTACCGGCGGGAGTTGGTGATTGGGGGAACCCCAGATAACTGCTAAACCGTGCCTTTTTAGGCAGTGGGATTTTGTATACGTTATGTACAAGAGTGGGAGAGCCTCTTCTTGTTAGTACATGAGAGCTCAATCCCAGGAAGGGGTTTAACCTCCCCTTTGAGAAATTTTTGTTAATTTTAGGGGGCCTTTATGCAAAATGGTGGTATCTTTAGGTCATTCTTAAGTGATTGTATGTTTAAAAAATGACCACAATTTAGTGAATTCTAACTTTGTTTGGGTGAAAAAGGAGAGTAAGAGACGGTCAATATATTGTCTTCAAATCTCCTTAAGTTCCCAGGAAAATCGTGGGCGTGAACCCATCTCCAATAGTGGGGGGGGGGGGGGATTTTTCACATTTGTGAATTGCCGTCCTGGTAGAAGAAGCAGTGGCGGTAGCCAGAATTTGCGTCACGGGGAGGCAACATGATAAGTTCTGTGATCGTCGGCATAGGAGAGGGGTCTAAGGGAAATTTTTCTAGAACTGAATGCCCCCAGATGCAACAAAAGTGTAGAAATTTTAGGTTATTTTTCTTCTAAAAATTTTGTTTTCCTAGGCATAATTGCAGTCTGTTCCATATTGAAAAAGTGAGGGGGACTTTTTGACGATGTCCCCCTTTCCAAAAAAGTGAGGGCTTTGCCTCGTTGAATAGAACGTTCAATCTTTCAACGAAGGAAATAATTCATACTATCGCACTCAAAAACATTCATTATTTGTAAATAATTATTATTCTATAGATAGTTAGTACCATAAAGTTTGGAACTGAAAAGAGAAATATAAGTTATGCAAACATAATTATAAAAATAACGTGATAAGCCTCCCTTATAGACCACTTATTGAAAAGTGCATACTTTTACTTCCACTACAGAAAATGAATATTGTAACCATGTTTTAATTTACTCACTTAGCATATAAATTATTGCAAAATCATGTTGTTGGTATCAGGTTTTCCTGAAAAGGGGCTATTTCCGGACTACACCTTAAACTTCCAATCAGAAAACATTCTTTGTCAAATGCAAGTTGCTTCAGTAGCAGATGCAGATGTTACTACCAAGAACCTTTCCTAGTGTTTATGTAACTTTGAAAACTGTTTTCATGTTACTGATTTCATCAGTAAAACTTAAGCGTTCGTCTTAAGTTAGTCATACTTTCAAATTTGGTGTTATTTCTAGTCGAGGAAACGTTTGACCTTCAGCTTATCACAGCTTCATGCGGCACAGGTACCCTTGACGGCTGTAACAATCGGCAAGAATTGCTAGCTATCAACCCGAGGTTCGGTCAGATTACCCAGGGTATCCTAACAACATCTTGGAATGACGATTTCAGCGGACCGGGCTACGAATACGATTTACTAGATGTCTGTGTTTGCGACACTGATGTATGTGTTGATGTAGATAAATTGTCAGGATATGAAAATACTGTTTTTGGCCGGAGATTTACCACTGTAGCTGGTAAGTGCTGTTCCAATTGAAAGCGTTAGTTCGTATGTACTTTTACTTAAATTCAGCGTAATAAGCAGGGGCCGAGGAGCCAATTTTGAAGTGGGAGGGGGGGGGGGCTAATTATCAAAGCGGCCCAATACATGTTCAAGAAAATAAAAGCCTATCATCCCAGTTTAGTTCGGCCCAAAATGCCCTCGGCAGAAAAAGTGCCCTGGCTACAGTCCCCCTAGCCCCCCGTCTCCTCGGTCACTGAAAGTAGTATAAGTAGTGATTACAACGTTCACCAGATTGTGGAAAGCCCCGGCAGAACAATTCACAATGTGTCAGGCTAAATGGATAAGAGACACGCCTATCCGATGCAGAAAGCTTCTGAATTCTTCGGTTCACTCAGCTTTCAACTTAGTGCCGTAATCAGAACATTGTTACGGTAATGAGGGCTTTAGCATATTGAATGTTTGATCGCGGACTTATCATTGACAGCCGATTAGTGTTTATGATAACAATGCTGGATTGGTAATGACGTTACTTTAAACTAGTCACAAGCATTTTTTGAAGATAAAATCAGACCTTATGAAATGTTATTCAATTAATTTGCATTGAGAAGAGATTAATATAGGGGCTGGAGGAGGAAGGGGGGTTGATATGATTTCAAGTGTGTTATACAGTTTCAGAACAATATACACGGTATTAAATGTCTGATGAACTGCAAATGGATTCATGTGCATGCTCTAGGCAAGCCAAATGACAAAGTTGGATTAATAACTTTAATCTAATGAGTTTATAGATCTCCTTTTTCCCACACTGTTTTTTTCACAAACAGGCAATCAGCTACAATGTATTACAGGAAAAGAACTGAATTGCACAGCGCACGACACCGCTTATGTCGAGTATTGTGAGCAGTTACAGTCAAGAAACACAGAGTATGCTGAGCAAACATGTTCTGAAGGTCAAGACAAATGTCTCCTGTTTGCCAGCAAACTTTCGTGTAAGTTATCTCTTGGAAAGTATACAATGATGAATAATTCAAAATTTCAAGAAATCCTTATGATGATGAATTCTCGTTAAACTTTGGAGAGCAGCCTTATTACATGCCTAGGGTAAACTTCAACAGTTCGGGAGATTCCTCCTTTTTGGAGCATCTACTTTTCCCCGATTGGGAGAACAAATGGTCAGGGGCGCGGCCATCTTGTTTATTTTACCCACAATTCTACTCTTTCTTTGTGTACATTGTAAGTGACGGGTGTGTTTTGGAACCCCCTTGCAAAATTCGTTGGTCAAATGTTATAGAGTTCATATTCGGTAGGTGTATGGTCATTGCTACCGAAAACGCTTCGTCGTTCAGTAGTCTTTGTGCTCAATAAATCTTGTCTTTGTAAGGCTGGCAAGCCATAAAATGTGTTGCATACGTTTTCCCCCATTGGGGAGAATTTGGGGATTTCCTAAAACGGGAGAATCTCCCACACTGTTAGAGGAAGATGTATCACCATAGAATCCACCACAGAGGCGTAGCCAGCGGGGGGCAGGAGGGTTTCAGGGTGCCCTACAGAAATTTTGGGGACGCGATTCGAGATGTTGAAAAATGAAGAAGAGCAAAACAAAAAGAACAGGCGAGAGGAGGGAGGGATGGGAAGTTGGTGGGGCGGAGTGGGGGGTAGGGAACTAGGGGAAGGGTAATTGAGAAATATCGGCTTCACAAGTGTGATCTTTTTATGATATCGAAAACTAAGAAGAAACAGATTAACAGAACAATTGAAACAAAGTGTTATTGCCAAAGCGTTCTACAATAAATAAATATATGCAAACAGACGCTAGGTCTAGGGCTGTCGTTTGCATATATGACCTATCTTCAACACTGGATATTCTATTGGATTATATCAAATTTCCTTCTCGCCTAGTAATACTATCTCAAAATAACCTAAATATGATTGAGCAGTGGACATTCGTTAACTTTAGAATTTAATTTCTTAAAAACATTATAAGAACAAATCTGAGGGTATGTTTTTAGAGGGGCGGGTATATTTTTGAGGGCGGCAACTATTTTGAGGGGCAGCCATTTTCACTCGGAGGGCGGACCACCCCTCTTAAAACCCCTGTGGAGAACACTGGGATCTAGTATAAAAAGAAGCAACATATAG
Source organism: Holothuria leucospilota (assembly GCA_029531755.1). Lineage (NCBI taxonomy): Eukaryota > Metazoa > Echinodermata > Holothuroidea > Aspidochirotida > Holothuriidae > Holothuria > Holothuria leucospilota. The sequence continues at coordinate 26,978,136 of CM055974.1, forward strand.
CACCATTTTGCATCTAAGTCCTTCGAGACAGCAAAACAATATCAAAAGGGGAGGAGGACACCCATCCCCCTTATATCCCTCCTCAGGACGGCGATCAAGAATGGGGACGATGAGTGACTTTGCCCCCACACCAAAACCCCAGCTACGCCCCTGATCCACCATGCCGTATTGACTCACCCAAAAGCTGTTTTTTCAAACCTCATCTTTCTTTGATCCTGCTGGATATTATCCTGTTACGCATCCCCTGAGGTCTTTATTGCATGACGTAGATTCTTTTCGACTCGGTTTAAAAACAAGAACACAAAAGCGCCCACTTATTATCTGGCTTTGACTTACGTGGATCCTACTTCATGGTTACACTTAAATGTATTTTGCAGGAAAACTCCCTGTTGTATTTCCTTATGAAATTTGCAAGATGCAGAGAGCTAAAAACACTTTGCTGGAAGTAGTCTGGTCAATCAATTAGATGTATTTTATGTTGCTGCTAGGGTCATGGCTGTCCTTCACTTGGCATTCGCTTTATGGAGATAGATTGTGTAAGAGTTGACCATTCTCGACAGACCACTATATCAGTGACTGTAGTCGTTGATGGTTCCAAATTAACTGAGTTATTTCACAAGTTCTAGAACAACCATATTGTTCTTGACTTATTGCCTGTGTTTGAATATTTGTTAATGTTATTCTACCAGACTTCTAACTGAAGTCAATTTCCGATTCCAACCATCTTGATAATGGCACGCGCACTGTAGTTCTCTCATGACAAAAGCTTTACATTACAGGACAAATCTTCATAGTTATTTATGTAAGTCCACCTGCTGATCGAAGTCAGTTTCCTTTTGAAGGGTGCTCATACCTATAAGCGGGATCTATATAGGGTTTCCCCTCGAGGTACCTCCAAAGGATATTCGTTAAACTTTGGATATCAAAGTAAGGCTTTGAACTGTCAACAAGTCAAATTCGTGTATACTCGATGGAAATCTTATAGTTTTACAAAATTTGGAACAAGTTATTTTCAAACTTAATGCAACTTTCAAAGGGTTTGTTGAAAAAGAGCGTGAATTGTACTTAAAAAAGTTTGCTTTTGGCGCTTCCAGTCTTATTTCATTGTCATACGGATTTCAACGTTTAAGTTACTGGTCAAGTCATGCGATACTAACATAATTGACAAATTAGTCACCTATGTAACTAATAAACTTAAGCTTAAAATGTTTGAAATTTTTACAAGAAAAAAAAAAACTTATGGCTAATTGTTAGCCTGAGAAAAAAATAAATGGTTTTTGATCACTCGTAATGTCGGATTATTTAACAGCAAAATTAACTGGTTTTGATTAATGGAGTTACTTACCACTTGGATATAAAGACAGATTAGCAGAAAATTAGACAGACAGGCGGATAGAGAGACAAACACACAGACGGACGGACGGACAGAAGGACAGATGCACGGAGGTACGAAACCGACGGACGGACAGATGGATGGATAGAAAGATGTTTACCACAAGCTTCAGTCTTTCACTTCATGAAGATAATTTATAGACCATAGATTTACAGGAAAGCTAACTTTGTAATCGATTAATTCTATGTTTTCTTCCTTTCTTTTTAGTCAAAGACAAATTCGACCTTCAGCTGATAATTGCTGCGTGTGGAACAGGTACCCTCCAAGGCTGTAATAACAGGCAGGAATTGCTGGCAATCAACCCAAGTTTTGGCCAGATCGACGAATTTAGCGGACAAGGCTACGAATATGAGATTCTCGACGTATGTGTTTGTAGTACGAAATTATGTGTTGACGAAAATAAACTGTCCGACTTTCAGAAAATTATTTTCGGCAATTATACCAACTTTCTAAGGGGGCATTTACTTGTCGTTGGTATCTTGATGTCCATAGGAACATTTCTAGCTGGTTAACAGATGAAACTGTTGAATACAGTGCAATACAAAAAAAAAAGGACACGAGTATACGCGATACTAAAACAATATATGCCCTACTGCAGCTACCGACATTGGCAGAGCGCAATTTTAGAGTCCTCAGTTTCAATTCCATTTTGTTCTGTATGCAATTCATTTCAAGTCGTTTTATTTGTAAGATTCAGAAGAATCATGTTTGTAGTGCCAGCTAGTTTAAATTTCACTTATAATCAGACAAGGTACTGAAGGGGTGAGATAGTTTTGGGGGTGAAAATGTTTTCTACGGGGCGAAATAAAGTAAAATACGTTAGGCAATAGTGACTTTTAATTTTTTAAAGAGAGACAATCTTTCCGGGGCGCCGCACCCAGGCCCCCTTGGGAATGACCTTGCTTCTGATATCAGTTCTGATGTAATGAGCAAGCGGAATTGGAAGCAAATGTGTTTATTTTTATGATGCCGTTTGAATGTATACTTTGTAGCAGTTTTGCATAGTCAATGTAGATGATTTGTAAAAAAAAAGAAAGAAAAAAAAAAGCTAAAGCTTTATTTAAAAAGTTTCAATAACAGTGCGTCATTATTTCTTTTGGCGTTATTGAAAGCAGGTTCCATCACAGTCATAAGTGTACGGTATAACCTCCAATGGAAAGGAGAAGGGAGCTTTAGAACTTTTGCCAGAAAACTCCAGCTTGTTTGCCTGAATAGCATATTTTGCCCGAAATATCAAATTTTCTACCTGAATGAGGGAGGGGGGGGGTCACTACAGCCTCAGTTTTTATCCGTCCAGCCTGGTACGCCTTTGGCCATAGTTAATAATAATAACATCATCGTTTCATTGAATCATTTCTTTAAAGCGTTGTAAGAAATGTAAACAGGTCAGAATAAGCTATGGTAGAAGTGTTTTTTCGGAGAGTAGTGAAAAGTTTCAGCAATCTAGTGTCCGTGTACTGCTGTTGCTTGCTTGCAATATGAGTGGAAATAAACCTGTGGATTCAGTGTAGCTATAGAAGGAGGGAGGGGCGGTTCACCTAAGACATTTCTTTGTGAGGTCGTCCTTTTTGTCTAAGGCAATGAAAAAAGTATGAAGTTGTCGTCACTTTTTTAACTTTTTCACAATTTTTTTCTTATACGTCGTTTTTACCTTTACTTACTACGAAAGTTGTGATATGGCGTTTGTTCTTCGGGAACGGCACTGGCAGACTCGAGACCGACAAGGGCTGTACAAGCAAGCTACCCCACTGTGTGGACGTCTCGAACTTCATGTCAGACTGTCCACATTGAAATCATCAATCTGACCGTGAAATATTGGGAAATAAATTGCAGGCCCACTAGGCTTACTTTCTTTTCATAATCGGTTTTCTTACTTCTAATTTGACTTACTTCGAGGTATTGTCTTTTTTATCTCTTTGTGAATATTTGTCTTGTGCGATGTTGATGTTGTGTTATTTATTTTAAATTTACTAAAAGGCACTTAATACTGAGCCCAGTTTCAGCTAAAGGCTCTAATACACTCTTTTACAAATAAAGCACTGCATTGCCCTTCCCTTAATATATTTTTATGGATTATATAGATAACAGTTTAACTTAGAGGAAGGATAAAAGCTAAAAGCGTCTTAAGGTATACGAGAGAGGAGCTAACCCTCCGAATTCTGGTGGGTTTACCTTGATTGAGATGTAGGCCTACGCAGTGGCATAGCTAGACTTTTCCGGGGGGGGGGGCAAGCACCTAAATTTTCCGATTTTTTTTTAAAGTGTGAGCATTACTGTGTTAGGGAACGTTCTGCATTCTGCAATGTAAGTAACAAACATCCGGATTACATGTAACACATACCAAACACATACTAGTGACATTATGCAAAATGTGCCCTGGCCGCCAGGGCATATTTTGCATAATGTCACTTAATACTTCAAGAGCCGAGTTGTGCACTGATAGTGTTCTTTTGAAACTGAATCGTAAAATTGTAAAGCTTGCGAAGCGAGCGAAAATTTTTGGTAGGCTTACACAAAAACAATATGTAATAATAATAACAAAAATAAAAAAAAAGAAAAACTGTAGGGGTTGTAGACCGTATCGGGGATAACCTACATACCTGTAGACTACCCGATGAAATAGCCAAACTTTGCTCCGTGAGTCGCTCACCAACTGACCGTACGCATGACACACACAAGAGAACAGCAACTAGGCTTTGCGATATGGGATGAAATTTTACGACCTCTACATAAACTGCGTACCGGTACTCTGTCTACATGTTACTTGGTAAGGTGGACAGGACTTGTACTATCTAGCTATGTGGAATGGAACTAATGAAGAAACTGGTGTGACTCTACAGCGCGCGTAGCGCGCCGAAAATTTTGGGTTCATATAAGAGAAATTGTCTTCTTGAGAGCAAAAAACTGGTAAACTGTCGGGGCGACTAGTCGCCGTCAGGGACTGCATAATTTATCGTTAAGTTCCGATTTTTTCATTTTCCAGAGCCGGGGGGCAATTGCCCCCTGACCCCTGTAGCTAGGCCGCTGGATGTATACGGGATCCCGAGATAGCAACAGGTGAAGGTACCGCATTTTTACCGAAAATGGCCGTGGTCGTCTCGACTTCAACCAATTGGTTGGAAACTGGGACGTTAAACCTCATCTAACCTAACCTAACCTAACCGAGTGAATCTAAAGCAAGCAGGAGTGATGTAATCTCTTCACCTTGATAAAAAGTGTCCTCTCTTCTTTTTTGGCGTTTTATTTGACGTTGAGATAAATAAGGGTTTAGGTGAAATGGAAAAATGTAAATATGGCAAACTCCCATACCCCTCCTGTATTATCATTACACCGCTAGCTTGACATAATGGGGGGAGAAATTTGGGTTGTAGGGTTTAAAGAAAAACAAAACAGTGTTGATGAATGTTATGAAACGATGCCACATATTCTTGCTTCATGTTCATTCTGGATTTAACATGTAATAAGTCCATCATTAATAATATCTCCAGAACCACACGTAGGAGTTGTTTGCAAATTTTACCAGGTGCATTAAAATCTTCTAACATATCAAAACTAAAGTTGTACTTTAACCCTCCTTGTTAAGTCTTTCTGAAACATGTTGCGGGGTCAATGATACGTGTTTAGTTAAGTAACTCTGATTATTAGGTAGTTTATGGCTTTCTTTTCTGTAGAGAGTTTTTTTTTTTTGTAAAGACAGTTCCAAACTTTTACGAAAGTGTGTTACTGCATGTAGCCCATTATATGCAATCAAATATGACTGATAAATTAGTAAACAAACGTGTTATTCAAACGGAACTTTAAAAGAAGACTAATCTTGTCTGGTAATCATAAATTATAATATATTACGCCACAAGCTTGGTACAAGTACTTACACGCGTTCTCAACAGAATCTCTGTTGGTGACTTATGGAAGGATGAATGAAAAAAGTTTAAAAGACACGAAAACTAACTCTAGAGATTAATACATGAAAGTTGTCCTCAGCCTTGGCAGGGGTAGTGCAAATCCCTCAACAAGGGATCTAGACTCCAGACAACGGCCAGTGTGGGGATAAAAAGTTCACAACACACAATATGGCTGGTGTAGTAAAGAGAATTGCTGGTTTGACCTTGGTGCACTGTGGCTACAACATTTGACCAATCAAGAGTAGGGGGTGACTCATTTACTTAAATTCAATTATCTCCGGGCTCCAGCTGTTTCGTAGTCCACAAAACATGTCAAGCACATACAATGGATCAGATAGGCCTCTTTTCAAACTGTAAGTATTACAAAAAATTAAGGTTGCAAATTATCTGTAAAGAAACTTATGCAGTTCGTTATCAAAATACTATACCAACAAAAACATTTGAAAATTGCAATTGCTCTGAGCTTTTGAGCACGACCACCTTTTTAAACTTATTTTGGAAGAGTCCACTAGCGTAACTGAAGGGAGGCAGGGGGAGGTCGCTCCCCCACTTGGCTTCCTGGGATGGTCTGTCGGTACATTTGCTGATATTGTCGGTACATCCGCCCGGTGTGAACGACGACTAGTCTCCCCGACGGTTTACCAGTCTTTGCTCTCAAAAGGACAATTTCTCTAATAAGAACCCAAAATTTTCGGCGCGCTGTAGGGTCACTCCACTTTCAATAGTTCGTTTTCTACATAGCTAGATAGCATAAGTCCTGTCACCTTTACCAAGTAACATGTAGGCAGAGCACACAGGTTATTTAGAGGTCGTAAATTTCATCCCATATTTCAAAGCTATTTGCTGATCTCTCATGTGTGTCATGCGGTAGGGTTAGTTGGTGAGCGACTAATGGAGCAAAGTTTGGCTATTCCATCGGGTAGTCCAGGTGATTTCGACACATTGTATGTTATCCCCGATACGGTCTACAACCCCTGTAGGTTTTATTTTTTCTTTAGCCTATTGTTCATAATAATTACATATGTTTTTAGTGAAAGCCTACCAATTTTTTTGCGCCCTTTGTAATTTCACGGTTCAGACTCAAAAGAACACCATCAGTGCACCAGTCGGCTCTTGAAGTAATAAGTGATATTGTGTAAAATATGCCCTGCAATGGCATGGGATAATCAGGCACCTTCATACCTACTTCTCACCACCCCCTCGGTAAAGGAGCTGACGGAACTTGGGGTCGCTGGCATGACCCTGCCCCCTGCCGGGAAAATTTTGTCACCGCATCTGGTCAATTTATTTATTTGGCTTTCCAAAAAGGGTCATTTCTGAGATAAAACCCAAACTTTTCGGCACGCTTTATCCGACTGGTCCTCAGTTCCGTTACAGCTAAATATAGTAGGCTACAAACCCTTTATATCTTTTCAAGTAACTTAATAAGTCCATGGAATTATGTAACTGTCTGAAATTTCATCTTATTTCGGTAGACTTAATTAATGTTCTTCTGTCTGCTTGTATCTGTCTTGCGGTACGGCTAGTGACTCGAGGAGGGAAGTAAAATGTAAGTTGTGCCCGATAGGGCCCAACTGCCAGGACAATTGGCCTATATAAGCTTTAAACAGATAGTTGTTACTTGGACGGAGATACATCTCTTTGAAGTGAGGTTTACACCGTAAAAATGTCAAACAGTAATCTGTCCAGGCTTCGGGTGTCTGGCCCTACCGTCGGGCAAATCCTGGTGCCACCCCTGGGTGGATGTGGGGAGTCACGGGTGCGGGGGTGACTTGTTAAGTGATAACCCTTCGACACTAAGTGACGGTACATTGACTATATGCAGTCGGTACATTCACCTCATTTTCATCCCTGCCCCCCCCCCACTTCAAGCACCCTAGTTACGCTACTGGAAGAGACCACTATACCTTTAACCATGAAGCCCAAATGCTAATAGATTTCTTTCCGAAAGGTTTCAGATTACATCATGGGCGTGGATCATGGAGGGGACGGGGGGACGCGTCCCCTCACTTTTTTGGAAGGGGGGACTTCTCCAAAAAGTCCCCCTCACTTTTTCAAAAATGTTGAAAACTAAAACTGTGAAGAAGATAATATAACATAGATTTCAAACTGACCATACATTTTAAAAGCACTGTGCCCAAATATTGCACCATTTGCCATCTAGACACCTTCCAATTTCCATTTTTTCAAAGAGTAGGGTACCCCACCCCATTTCCTTGTTTGTGGTCTTTAATTTACTCATTGCTCGAAATGTAAGAGACAGCAGTGTAAAGCAATTTAAAAATTGCTAACGCTGAATTCAACAATGACCGTGATTCCCCTGTAGTTTGCCGTCGGTTCTGTGCGGCCACAAAAATCCACTCGCGCTATTAATTAAGTAAAACTCCTAAAACTAACTTATGCTAGTAAAGGTAAAGAAAATATTGGAAAGGTTCGTTGAGAGTCGACTACCATGCAAGGACAAGGTATACCACAAAGGAGTAATGAAAAGATTGCTACCAGTATCACCTCTTTCATACTTTCCAAAAAGCTCTTACATGCACAGTCCTGATCACTTTCACATCCAAATTTTGTTAGATATGAGTAAACATGCTAATGGTAGGGGCGTAAATACACTGATTGTGCCCCAGTGAAAACCAAAAGTCGGTCTCTGGGCGCAAAAAAGTCGGTCTCAAATCCAGTTTAGCATGCTTTTGTAACAATAGACCAGACATGAACAACATTTGAAGTGAAAAGATTGCCCGAAGTGTCTACTGAGTTGCCAAATATTTGATCGAATGCCCAAAAAGTTCACAAAAATTTTCGCGCGCTTCGCGCGCATGTAGTGGTATAGTGAAATCCAGTACAGTATGACTTTTTAACAGTACACCAGACATGAACAGCATTTGAAGTGAAAAGATTCTCCCAATTTTCTACTGAGTTTCCGAATTTTTGATCGAATGCCCGAAAAATTGCAAACAATTTTTGCGCGCTTCGCGCGCATGTAATGGGTTAGTGGTGCATTTTATGCACCTAAACTGCAACAAATTTCGAGCAACTATTTGAAATTCGGGCAAAACATTTCTGCCCCCAAAGTGGAAGAGTCCCGTTCGCCTTTGATTATTACTACAGTCCTATAAATTGTAATATACCGGTAAATTGTCTTACAACTACGGTATGTCAATGGGAGTCGGTCTCCAAGAAATGTATAGTTGGTCCCAAAATAGTTCACACCCCCTGCAAATGCTTGTATATAAGCCCTGGCTAATAGTACATGTAGTCTAACGATTTACTGTTCATTTACTTCACACAGTGTGGTCTTGATTTACCGCAAGAACTAAGTAAAACATTCATGTAAGCAAGGAAGATGAAAAAAAAAAAAACTTTCTAAAAAAGGAGAAATTCTTGGTGATATATCCAATCTAAATTTAGCACCAAATGTAGCACCAGTTTGCATCCAGGCCACCTTACGATGAGCAAAATTTTCCAAAGGGGGAGGGGCCAGCCCCTTCCCTTAGACCCCTCCCCCAGGATGGTGATTCACAAATGGCAAAAAGTCCCCCATCTTTGGAGATGGATCCACGACCTTGGATTACATCGTTTATGTTCATCACTTCGTAATAAAGTTACTGTGTGTACAATTCAAACCAGTAGCCAAGGGGGGGGGGGGGAGGGAAACACCCTAGAAAAGTTGCCATTAGCTTAACACATTTTTACACATCTCGCCCCCTGAAAGCCATTTCGCCCACCCACCCCACTTCAATACCTTGTCTGGCTACGAGCCTGGCACAATTTGATGTTAATATTTCAGCTAACTGTCTTTTACTGTTCAATTTCCATGCACGCTCATGCCTGTGTATGGTGTGGACTTCCTAGCCTAGGAGCAACAAGATTGGGCACCTTGGATGGATGTTGAAAACGGTAGCTTGTAGGAATCAGGGCCGCCGACAGGGTGGACAGGGGGACAAATGTCCCGGGGCCGGGGGCAATTTGGGGGGCCCGGGAAAATCGGTCATACAATATATTATATCATATCGAATTATTTCCTCGATCTTCACGCCTAGCCACAGGGAAATAGGGAGGAATTTGGGGAATTTGAAAATCACAGGACTACGGTCAAACTTATTATTAGGCCAAACTTGGCCGAATTTACGAAAAATTTGGCAGATACTCGTTCACACAAACTGAAGTCAGCGCACATTCATAAACTGTTGTCACGATTCACGACTCTGTCGATGCGCGACTCTGTCGATGCAGGATAGGACACCATACAAGGCTGATATTCGGTAATGCCTACGAATAGAGGTAAGTTGCTTCACGGTTCACGAACTCTCGCTTGTCAATACTTTGGATGTCCGTGAGTTTTTGAAACAACCACATCTTACGGTAGGTATCGGCCAGATGTGTACCGATTACGCCTTCACACCCCCTAACCTATGTCGATGTAATAGGCCTATACTTTCCACACACATCTGTACTCAGTCTCAGTGTTATCATAGTTAATATACACATCCCTGGTTGGGAAACTCGGCGAACTGCACTATGATCCTGATTTTCAGTAGTCACGTGACGCTAACTGTGCACAACTTGCAAAACATGACGCTAACCGTGCACAACTTGCACAACACTATGGAAGTACTACCTACCTACCTCCTAAGTAATACTTTTGTAGCACTACTTGTGAACCTTTATCAAACGGTAATTTTGAAAAATTTTTGTAAAAGTTTGGTTTTGTTACTTTTCAGTCTTAAAACCTTCAAACACCGAACGGTATTTGCGGCTAGAGTTACCACTAGGCTATAGTTAGTAGCCTACATACTACAGGGCCGATAAAACCTCCGCGCAATTGTCAACAGACCTGTCAACCTGTCTGACCTTAAAACAGGGAAGTCTGAATTTTTCAGGGCAAAAAATGGCAAGATTAGTGGAAAATTTGGGAGATTGGTAGATTTTCATCTAAATGTAGCCTTATAGCCAACTCAATCGGTCGTTCGGTCGTATACGCCGCGTTATTCGCTACAACTTGTGTATGAACTGAATGCACCGTACCACATGCAAAGAGAAAGTTGCCCTTGTATTTCCACTTTCGTTGCAGCTACTCGTACGCCGTATATTGTATGCATCAGGCGCGGATCCAGAAATTTTGAGGGGGGGGCCCAAGATGGAAAATCCCATGTGCACCGAAGGTGCACCACGAGCGCGAAGCGCGAGTCCCTACGCGTGGGGTCCAGGGGCCCGCGTTAGGGCCCCTGGCGGGGTCCAGGGGCGGAGCCCCGGTGGGGGTCCAGGGGGCGAAGCCCCCGGAAGCTCTCGCAATATTGCATTTTTAAGAGCACAGAAATCGGCTCCAGTTCTTGTGTCAGTGAGATTTTATACCTTTTCATGTTGCATGGAATTTGATGTGTATGGCTCAGAATAAGTTCCTATATGTACTTACAGAAGTTCCGGCGAATCTAAGTTATCTTAAAACTTGAACTTGAAATGATTTTTGCCATAATGAGTGTTTTATTTTCGTTATACGGTATTCGGGTATAGGAAGTCAGATGAAACAATTGCGCGCTAAGCGCGCCGAAAATTTGAATTTACATTTAAAACCATCGCTATGGCTAAAGGTGTCAATTCCCTTTTGTGATCAATTAGAAGGTGGGTTCGATACTAAGTTTTCAGTTCTCATAAGAAGAGGAGGTGAAAAAATGAATATCAGTTGCTTCACATCCTTACAATACTGGCTCCTCTGAAATCACGTTTGTGCACACGAATAATTGGCTTATGGTAGAACCCCACCGATGAGTAATGCGAATACGTTTGGGAACTTATTGATAGTAAAAGAAGCAATTCAAGGCTAAAAGTGCGCAGATCAAGCGAAAATCAAGAAACATGCATTGAGAAGACTTTGCAAAAATCGTGAAAGATTTCAAATGACTTTTGGTAAAAAGTGATGAAAATAAATCCATCACTCAATACAAACGTACCTTTCTCCGTAAGCGTAAACAATTGCGCGCAAAGCGCGCCGAAAATTTTCGGTACAGAGCCTCCCGAGAGCTCTGCATTAATTGAACAATGAAAAGGGGGGCCAACAGGACTCTCACAACATAACATCCATATGGGAGGAGAGATGATATATTACCTTTTTTATGAATTACTGAAGGGTAGACCCTTCAGAAATCTATGACCGATGGTGCCGGCTGGAGTGGGTGATTGGGGAACCGCAGATAACTGCTTAACCGTGCCTTTTTAGGCATTGAGATTTTGTATACGCTATATACATGAGTGGGAGAGCATTTTCTTGTTAGTACATGAGAGTGCAATCCCAGGAAGGGGTTTAACCTCCCCTTTGAAAATTTTTTGTTAATTTTAGGGGGCCTATATGCAAAATGGTAGTATCTTTGGGTCATTCTAAAGTCTGTGATTGTTTGTTTAAAAAATGTCCCCAGTTTAGTGAATTCTAACTTTTGTTCGGGTGAAAAAGGGAAGTAAGAGAGGGTCAATATATTGTCTTCAAACCTTAAGTCCCAGGAAAAATCATGGGCGTGGATCCATCTCCAAAAGTGGGGGGGGGACTTTTTCACATTTGTGAATCGCCGTCCTGGTGGAAGAAGCAGTGGTGGTAGCCAGAATTTGCGTCACGGGGAGGCAATACGTTTTGTGATCGTCGGCATGGGGGAGGGTCTAGGAAAATTTTTCTAAAACTGAATGCCCTCAGATGCGATTTGGTGCAACAAAAGTGTAGGATTTTTAGGTTATTTTCCTTCTAAAAAATTCGTTTTCCTAGGTATAATTGCAGTCTCTTCCATCATTTTTGAAAAAGTGAGGGGAACTTTTTGACGATTTCCCCCCTTCCAAAAAAGTGAGGGGGACGCGTCCCCCGTCCCCCATGAACCACGCCCATGGGAAAATTGTACACGCAATTATACCTGCGTGGAGTCCACGGAAACATTCTTGGACTATAATAAAATATTTCCTTTACACTTTAAAAGGATATCCAAGGTTGACAGAGAACAGTATAGCACCTCCCGGGAGCTCTGAATTAGTTACAGTATACAAAAGAGGAACCAACGGGATTCTCACTGTCTACCCGACATTCATATGGGAGGAGATATGATGTATCACCTTCTTTTTAGGTATAGCAAGAGGGATGGTGGACAGGCAAAATTCGTTTCAGAAAAGATTTTCGTCGTTATTGAACGTCGCGGTAAAATGTTTGGAAAATAAGCAACGGCAATTACGTACTTTCAATCTTTCAAATCATGTGCTAGACTAGATTAGTCAAAGATCCCATAATGATGAGAGCCCTGCAGAGAAGGAGATGTACGTTTTAGAGAAAAATGTTTGCACTGGAATAACTTCTTGCGTCATAGCTTTGTCAATGGTATATGAAATCGGGTGTAAACCCTTTCGTATGCGCGCGAAGCGCGCCGAAATTTTGAATAAAATATTAGTCCATGACAAAACCTGCTATTCAGAAACGAATCTTCTGACTGAGAATTCTTAAAAGGCACTTTAGCTCCTTTGTTCCCCCGTGAGTAGTTACCGAAAGCTATTGATAATAAGGACAACTCTGACACAAGGCTTGACGCTAGCGGCGTGTGCGAAAATGTGGAATTTGTCAAGAATTTCCAAAGCTTATGATAGTATGAGAACAGTATGTGAAAGAAAATGGTTAGAACAAATAAACCAATCATCAAAAATGCATCTCACCCTACACCCTCGACAGAAATCTGTAGCTTAAACGACTTTTGGGACCATTTAAAAAAAAAATCAAGAATCGATGGGGGAGGGGGACACACGTCACCCATTGCCCACTGTGCCGACGCAACTGTCTGTAGCGTAGAAGCCTTTTGAGTTCATTTTTAAACTTTTCAGAGTTTCGAAATCGAATAGGATATGCACGCCGCTACTTTGCCTGCAACAGCTGGTGCCACTGTGCACAATAGCACGTCACCTGACGGCTTGTCTTCTGTATTTATTCTGCAAGGTCTGTATGGAGAAAACTTTGCCTCTCAATCCCTCTAGATTACAAAAAATTTCACTCTTTAACACAAAATTGTTACTAAATTTCAGTGCAGCTAGCCGGGCCCATACTGCATATGTCACGATGTTTACTTATTTAGACTTATTTAGATCTTAAGTCAAGGATCATTACTCAGCTATTCACCTGTTTTCGAACATTGTAGCTCTCCTTTCTTCGCCAACCACTTTGAAAGATATCTAAAGAGATAATCCAGCTAAAGCTCCACCCAACCCCTACAGAAATATATACTTTGAATACGTTCTTAGACTCATTTATTCATTTTTTGCTCTTACTTTTCTTTCTCCTTTTCTTTTTTTTTCTTTTTCTTCCTTTTTTCTCCTTTCGTTTTTTTTTTTCGCGGCGAGGGGGGGGGACACACGTCACCCATTGCCCACCCAGGCCCCCCTGGATCCGCGCCTGGTATGCATATCTCACTGCCGGGAGGTGTCGGCGTGCGAACTACCGGAGTCTCCCGGTAAGACCGGGGGAGAAGTTGGCAGGTCTGTGTCAATTTGAGAACGACTCGCTTTCTTCCTAAAGAGTGGAATGCAGTGCTTATATCAAGTATATCATGATTGGGTATTTTCCCTAAATATGTAACAGTTAACCGACTTGGTAACGTCAAATAGTGAACCGCCTACGTAGGAAGATGTGTGACATGGGGCGGGGGTAGACCAGATGCGATTTCTCGACCTTGATCCCCCTTCCCACACCAGAAAATCATATTTGCTCATTACAATTTTTTCCGATTTTAATTTAAGCAAATAAAAATATTCAAAGAAAAAGGAAACAACTACAACATCAACATGCCATGCAGCAGTGGTGTAGCTAAGATATTTTTATTTTGGAGGCTCTGGAGGACAAGAGTTAATTTGGGAGTGGGGGGGGACTCCCGTTTACTATCTAAGCGGAGCGCCACCATAGGTTGGCGCGGAGCGTACCAAGAAAATTTGAGATTGAATACATCCCAGATGGCCGGAAATGGCACTTGCCAGGCTTGACAGCAGCCATCAAGATGTGCATTTTTTTGTGAAAAAATGTAAAGCTTGATTTGATTTTATTCTAAAACACATTTCTGTGAGCCTGTGAGGACGGATTAGCTGAGCTGGTCGGACTTGGGGCACGGGGATTGCAAGTTTGAATCCCATTTATTATGTAAGAGGAGCGCCACCACAGGTTTGCACGGAGCAAACCGAGAAAATTTGAGATTTTAATACATCCCAGATCGCCGGAAATGGCACTTGCCAGGCTTGATAGCAGCCATCAAGATGTGCAATTGTTGAGAAAATTTTTTAAAGGTTGATTTGAATTTGTTCTAAAACACATTAAGTTTGTCACAATTTATCCGACTTTATACAAATTATTCAGAGTGGAGTTAGCCCATGGATTCCGGTGGATTGAGTGGAATGGAGATTTTCCACAGCCAGAGTCTACTATTATTAAGTTGGTGGTGCCAAGATTTGTCCGACGGGGGCCACCGACCCGAAGCCCCGACAGCCCCAATGCCGTCGGGTATAAGTGGGATTTGAAGAAAACCTGTGTACTAGACCATTTCATTCGGGGCATAGGGCCTATATTGCATAAAATTTGTATATACTAGAGAAGTATAGTTCCGCGTTGATTAAATATTTTCCCCGGAATCCAAGCTGTAAAAATTGCAAAGCGCGCCAAGCGCGAAAATTTTTTGTAGGTTTTCAGTAACCCTAACCCTAACCCCTCACCCC
Source organism: Holothuria leucospilota (assembly GCA_029531755.1). Lineage (NCBI taxonomy): Eukaryota > Metazoa > Echinodermata > Holothuroidea > Aspidochirotida > Holothuriidae > Holothuria > Holothuria leucospilota. Next base: position 26,993,145 of record CM055974.1, read on the forward strand.
TAACCCTAACCCCTAATATGTAAACATTAAGAACAAAAAGAAAGAAAATCTGTAGACGTTCTAGACCGTATAGGAGATAATATTCATTGTATCGAAACTACCTTACCTATTCGATGAAATAGCGAAATATTGCTCCGTGAGTCCCTCACCAACTGACCGTACCGCTTGACACACACAAAAGAACAGTTACTAGGCTTTGCGACGGGGATGAAATTTGCGATCTCTATACATAAACTGTGTACTTTTCCTACATGTTACTTGGTAAGGTGGAAAGGACTTGCGCCATCTAGCGATGTAGAATGAAACTATTGAAGAAAGCAGGGTAGCTCTTCTGTGCGCGTAGCGCGCCGAAAATTTTGCATTCTTATTAGAGAAATTGTCCTCTTGTGAGCAGAAACGGGTACAACAAAACTGTCGCGATATTGGGGGGGGGGACAAAATGACATTTGGCCCCCACAAATCATATCGGGGGCCATGGCCCCTTGACCCCCCGGTTCCTACACCACTGTCATATCACTACTCGATCGATCGTGTGCACGGACAATGTCAAGTGAGGCACTTTTCTGCACGTCCCAACATAGCTACTCGGCTTGTACGTGGTGTGTATAGGGTGTACGTAAAGTTTCCCAACCAGGGATGTGTATATTAACTATGGTGTTATAGACATCGGAGTAAACTAATGAAACGCACATAATAGGTGGAGAGACAAGTAGCATAGAGAGTTATGTATTGAATGACATTCAGTACATTGCACTGACCACCTGATCAAACGGCCGGGCGTGTCATTCACATAAGTAAAAACAGAATCTTCTGGTGACGGAGGTTACCCTAAATTTGTAAAACTACGATACCGTAATTAACGACCAGGTAGGTTTGATATGGAACTCTGTGGAAGAGGATTCCTTTGCTGTACTACGACAGATTATTTCGTAGTTTTATAGGAGCTCTATATGCTGCACTGCGGTTACTACAACAGCAAGCAATGTATACACTGCAAACTGTATACACTGGTATAAGTGCTCACGGTGGCGGGGGGGGGGGGCATGGACAGTGTAAATACCCGACAGGTATTTTAGAAAAAAATCCTGTATGAAAAGTGCCAACTGTGGTGGCGCTCTAGTGTCAACGGTTATTCAGGTGAACGACCACACTTACTTTGGTGAGAGGGCCCGCACTGAAATTTTGTACCGGGGCCCGGATCGGATGTCGGCGGCTCTGGTACGATCATTAAGTCTGGATATGTTTAGGTCACTTTAAAGCTAAATGCGACCTTTTACGATGTCTTTGACTAATTAAGGCACCATACAAATCTATGACCAAAGATTATGTGAATTGTAAAATGATTGAGGCCAGTAAAATATTTGAAGACCAGAAAGCCCAACTTTTTAGTGGAACCTAGTATTGATTCCGTATTAAAACCATAAAACGACCCATAACATTGAGTCGCACTGTGTCGCCTAGACATAGCTCTCCCCTAGAAAACTTTAGGCCTGAAGTTATATTGCCTTTATACATTTTTAACACATCTCGCCCTCGTAAAAATATTGTCCCGTGAAAGCTTTTTCGTCCTCTTCAGAACCATGTCTGGCTACAGGCCTGGTCGGCAGACTGTGTACTTTTCGAGTAATATCCAAATTTCCCTGTACGAATTACTGATTTGTAGTGTTACTACAAACTGACAGACTGAGTATCGTGCTTTGTTCAGGGCTCAATCTTCGACAAAAGTACATGGGACAAATCTCGCTCCTGCAGTATCAATTTCTCAAGTTTTATAACACGTTGGGTAAATACATCTTTTGAATTGGGAAAGGGAGATGCGGATGGGGAGGGATGAGGATACAGATTCACTTACTATGATAGTGCTTGTTTTGTCCCGTCATTTTTTGTCAAGGATTATTCATATTAGAAATAGCTTGCCGGATAAAATGCATTGAGTTTGGAATACTAAACGACAACACATTTTCAGCGCCCTTGGAGCTCACCCATCGCAGATGCTAGTCCCACATATCTACTTCCATATAGAACAGCTTGAGTGATATGACTTTTCGAAAACTTCATTCACTGTATCCCAGTGCTGCCAAATTTTTAAACACAACTTTACACTTTGTGTAAGAAAAGAATCAATCTTCTTAGCAGTCAACAGGCTGCCAAAAGATGTTTTACCCCAGATTCGGTGGGCATGCGCAACCAAAGCTAAGTTGTTCGAACGAATTTTAGCGAGAGATGCCCGTGTTAAACAAGCTGAGATTCTCAAAGGTGTTGTCGCGTCTGCAATGCTAGAGTTAGCCTTCGTAGCCGCGTTCGTCATAGGACTTTTTAAGGACGGGCCAGGCTAAGTATTTGACAAACTAAAAAGTCAATAGAACTGCGTAGCGGTGTATCATACTTCGAGATATAAAGACTGTCTCTGGCACTCTCTGCCTCATATGGGCTGATCATTCATATTGGAAGACAGTTACGTTGGTGAAATCGGGGAAATGGTCAAAAATTTCATGAAATGTCAAAATAACTGCATGACAGATAAAGTAAGGTTTTCGTAGTAAACGTGTTTAAATCGAGAAGTATCACACCCAAAAATTCCATACGTCGAGCCACAAAAGAAGGCGCAAATTTACGTGACAAACTGCATTTCAGATTCCTCCCTTTAGTAGATCACGTTTGATGGTCACTTGTTTGAAACGCAAGCTTGTGTATTACGTACGTTACTTCTTCAAGGGTTGAAATTAAACGGAAAGAGGGTGGATAAATCGCTTTCCAGGTTCAGAATTCCTGCTATCTTCTTCAAGAGAGAGTTGAATTGCAGTAGGCAGTAATTAAAATTAAGATGGTACTAGTGGTATCAAAGGCGAACTCTCAAATAGAGAAATTCCAATGATCGACGCTGCTCAATGACTTAAAGAATATTAAGCAGTAGGCTACAACCCATATTTATTTTAGATCATTAGTTTAACCATAGAAAACTCCTTATTCCCTTACCGTTCTTCTTTTATTTCCTTTACAATATCTTTGATGTTTCTGGATGTAGATACTGAAAATTAAACGTAAACCAATCAATGGTCATTTTCTGTATGAATGAGTAAGTCAGTCACAAAACGTAATGCCACATGAACAAGCCAGTTCAGAATTATTTCTGCGCACGTGCAGTCTCTTCAGGTCATAGGTCATAAGGGTATTGAACGCAATCCGAAGTTACGCGCTGTGCATAGGTTTGTACATTGTACGCCGACGCGTTGGTATAGTAGCGTTCACTCACTGGAAGACCGGATACCCTTATAACCTTTGAACTAGTGTACCCAGTCATCCTAATTCAAGAATGGCTCTTTTCAACCATGTGACAATAATTTTTGTTATTTATTTGCTAAATTTATGCTGAATAATTCCTTGATTTACCTTCAATGCTCGATTTTAGTGTACAAAAACATAATGCCAAAATACTCGTGCGGAGCAAAACAAGAGGAGATCTGTAAGATTTACCAGATTTTTGAAAGTAAAGTTGGGGCGAGCGTGTTTTCTCCCTCTAAGGTGTACTTAACCTAGGTGAACCTCACTTATTGTCCCTCCAAGCTATACCAACCATGTTCATGATGTGTTAATTCTGTGGTCTGTTTAATGTGCATCGATATGAAGATCGTTAAATACATCATTGTAAAATCAGTCCACTGACACCGCAGATTTGTACGCCCCAGGGCTTTCGGGGCTTCCGGCTTCTGGTCTCCCGTAGAGGCGATACATCTGGAGACCATCATCATTCCCCTGAGAGGGATCAAACCTCACCACCTCTCTGCTCATGCATCCCTCGCACCATTGTATATCGCAACTTCTCTACCATACTTCCCCCTTTTCCCCGTCCCCTTAGCAATAAATCCTGGATCCGCCCCTTATCTTCGATGTGTGAGCAAGCAACTCTTCCTTAATTAAAGTTTAAATCAGGGATTTCGCACAATGGCAGTGCTCCTTTTCGCTCCCCTTTTTACTGTTTTCCTTTTCCAAATTTCTCCTTTCCTCGCTCTTTACTCCTCTACTAGTTTGCAGAGTGTCTATAGGCCTATACAAATTTAAGCGGCCTTAGCGGCTACGCCCGTGATTCCGGCTGCCTTCTATTGAACTTGCCACTGAAAAAGATACATATTAAATTTACAATAGTAGAATCAAGAATAATACGTTATAACAACATGCATCATGATGTGTTTTTAAAAACCAAATCAACTTCCATTATTACATCTTGCAGGGTAACCAGTTCACGTAGCTTCTTTAGCCTTCCAATTTGCCATAGTTTTAGTATTATTCAAACACCGAGTATAAAACACTGCAAGTCCAATTCATATTTTAGACTGAGCTATATTGAATGGCTTGGGCGTACTCTTACGCTAGCATAAACTATGCATGAACCCGTATATTAAACAAATAACATCTACAAAGAGATTGAAGAGAACAACGTAAAGAAACTGTTAAAACGGATTCATATACTTCAGATCGTCACACGTATCAAGGAGGTGTGTGTTACTGTATTGTCACACTCCCAGCAAAAAATACCAGAGGCTTTTTACACAATAAGTCTGACGACAAACACGCTGAACGTTAAGTGTGATCGAACAACTGCTGCTATTTGCAATAAACTGAACTCGGAAGACTGATACAGGCCAAATAAATAGGCTTGACATAAGTTACATATGTGTTAGCGCTCTAGGAAAAGGAAAGTCGTTGGATGTTCTTCATATATCCAGGTAAGGTAATAATAATTTCAAAAGCCAATTACATTCCTCAAGGAAAGAGAATTTCGTATTTTGTTTACAACAGTAACACAGGGCAAGCTACAATGTTTTTATTGTTGTTAACAGTAGGCTAAACGGCCAGTATTGTACGTGCCATTTTGCACGATTGACTTGAGATTTACTGAAGTGGCAGTATTATCAAGGCTTGATTATTGTTGACGCGGTAGGCAAGTGTTTGAAAGTCATTCATTTCATTCATTCTCGACCTTTTGGCTAACAAGCATTAGCGGCTTGCCATTGGGGCACGGGGGAGTTGCAAATCTTGGCAAAGCATGGTCTTCAGTCTTCAAAAAAAGAAACAAAAAAAAAAGAAAAAAAAAGTGTAATTCGAGATGGTTTACACACAAAAAAACACATTTCTTAATTGGACGAAATCATCCCGTCTCTCTCAAAATGTCCCTATATTATTTATGAAGATGTGTATACTATGGCAAAATTTCTCCGTTACTGTCAAGTACGGTATGTATTTCGTAATTATTTCCAGATTCAGCCTAGGTTTACTGGGTAATTCGACCAGTGCGGGTCATGTGAATTAATGTTATTCGAGTCGTCATGATTCCATTTTGTTTTCAGGCTCGTATGCAGTCCCTTTAATGGGGGAAAATCTAGTTTGTGATAAAGAAAAATATAATAAAATGTCACACTGTCTAATACTATTTAGACAGGGGAACCATCATCAGTTGGCACGTAGAAATTCCTTTTGCTAAAAATGTCTCCTAAAACCATTGCCGTGAACGTAAATTAAGTTGTTCTATGACATTTATTTCATTGTTTTTTCATGTGTCAAAAATTTTAACTTCCCAAAAAGGGTCAATAAGGAAACGTTCCTTTGGTAAAATCACTGAAGCCTTAACCACCGATGAACACAAAAGTCTTCTAAAGCTTACGTGCCCTGCGTGTGTGAGGATAAATGTAAAATGCGAGAATTTTTTAGTTCAAAGTGTATCGGTGTCTGATAAAACATGACTGAAAGTTCTGAAGGCACACTAAATCAGTATTCAATTAAATACAGTAGAAGCAGTGCACAGGTGAGCTCGAAGGGGCAAAAATCGTGTTGTGCAAGAGTTTTTAAACCTATTTGCGAGAATGCTTTAAACCAGGGGTGGGGAACCTATGCATTCGGCTAAAGGGGAATTTTTCTTTCATTCGTTGGCTTTATGTTGATATCAATACCCTAGCAACATCATTCAAGTGTATTAATCCTCTCACAATTGACCTCAGAACAATGCTTTGATGTGTAGGTTGGAACCACCACCAATTTATGGGCAGGTGCTTCAAAACTAGAAACGAGTCACTGTTTAATTTGAAATAACCCAATGAGGTTTGCCCCTTTCTATAGAACGAACCTTATGCAAATGAGCTACAGAGGGAGAAGTCTAATTTTGTCACAACAAATCTCGACAGTTTCCGGAAGTTTCCTGAAATACCAGGTACTGCATCACGTTCACATTTATAGATAAAACCTTACTGCATACTCACATCCGCGTCATCCAACGTCCTCCAAATATGCAATACTTTTAATTTCGTAGCGACTGGTAATGCTGAGGCAATAGCGAAAACCCTCCCAGCCTTAACAGTAAATGTAGCAGACGACAAATCTCTATTATATGAGCCCAGTGTAAGCCCTATATAAAAATGCCAAGAAAGATACAAGATATGAGAGACCGATTACTGTGTGACTTTCGCGGTGTCAAACCCCACTTCCAAAGCGACATATCTCCTTCCAAATATCATCTCCCTGGTTGTATTTATGCTTAAAGATAGTCAGCTCATGACTGCCTGAGATGGTTTTTGAAGAGCGTTTGAAAACTATATGGGCCATCACTTTAGTACATAATAATAACCATACTCCTATATATAGGCCTACTATCCGGTCATCCGAACCTCCCTAAATACGGACTTGATTTTCTCCCCCAAACAAAATTTCTTAGAGCCGCTCATGTGGTTACTGTCATGTGTACGTAGTATCTTTATTCAGCCAGTCTAGAACCTAGAACGGGGCCCAAGGATGACAGACCCATGATGAAGAGGTCTGAAGGTCAACAAGTTGGTCATGACCTGTCTTGTTGTCCTTTCTGGAAGATTGTTATCTGGGGTCTTCAGAGGTCAGAGAGCAAAATTTCCCAAGAACCCCCAAGATCTTTATCTGGGGTCACCAGAGATCAAAATGCAAAATTTCCCAAGATCAGGTATGAACAAAAGAATTCTTTTTTCTCAACACGTTAAGACAGCATTTGAACAGTGACTGAAAGAAATGGTACAACATGGCATTGTTTGGAATAAAACATAAACCATCGAGACCACAATGCATTTTTGCATTCAGGTTTTAGACTCAGTTCTTGCAGAATCATTTACGTTTCGTAAGAGCATAGAGTAATTTAAATTAAAAATAGTCAGTGGCGTAGCTACCAGGGTCTCGGGGGCTCCAACTCTCCCACGAAATCTCAGAGCCCCCAGCAACCCCCACTGGTGATCGTAGATATGTTGGAAAAATATCAGTAAAACATAGACCAGCCCTCCCATTTTGAGATCCAGCACACCTCCAGACCCCACATAGAAAACTCTGCTACGCCACTGAAAAAAAGTTGATGTATACTTAAGAAATTTCATTGGTCTTTCTTTGTATTTTTGTAATATGCAATGCCAACAGTACCAGTGCATAAATCACGTGGGCAATATAATATAGTACTGAAAAACGTTTTCCCTTTCATTATGATGAAAGAAAGACACATCATATGCAAAACTTGACACTATGAGACATACTTTGCATAATAACTTGGATAGGCGTACATGACAAGAAAAAGGTAAAATGTCATCAATCTTTACTCCCACATATTCAGTTTCTGGAGTTCTTGACAGCATTGAGCCATCAACAATTACAGGTTGCAATTTTGGTAAAATGAGACCATCGTGTCTTTATTTTTGTTTCCCTTTGACTTTTGGGGATAAAGGAATAAATTCTTTTGATTACACGTTGAAACTTTGAAATTATTACAGAACACTGGTTATTTAGTTGGTCGGTTTCAACGTACTCTCTGAAATCTTGCATGACACAGCAGTATCATTGGCATGTTTTGTAACAGAGATATGAGAGTTTGACCTAATTTTGGCAGTAAATATGGTAAATAAAATAGCAGGTAACGGGACCCCCGAGGCAAACCAGACTTTATTTTGAGATACTTCCGATAATCCTATATCCAACTAAACTTAGATCATCCTTGACGAAACTAAGAAACTGTTAACTAATGAAAAAGCCATGTTTCTTTGATAAAATATTCGGGCTTATTAATGATACTACCGATGTGTAGGATCAGGAAGTTCACAATATGGCACTAACCTTTTTGGTGGGGTACTATGTGTGATTGACTCACATTTTAACTTCTCCAATCTTGGATATGAGTTTAAAAACAAATTGCTGTCATGCACAGCGCAGATTTACTCTGCGTCAGTGGCTTTCTAAAAAGTCAGCCTCGAGTCGTGTTTTATGTGGTGTGGTCAATCTGTTGATAGGTGTTTTAAAGCAATGTGTCAGTTATCGGCATCAGTTAGTGCTGTAGCTAGGCTAGCTACTTCTGCATCCTTCCATTGGGTAGGCCTAAGACTAAAGACATGTAAAAGACACCTTTGTTTCCTGTCTAAAGTAGCAAAAGAACTAAGAGTAACCCAACCGTCATGTTCAAGTGAGAGTAAAAGTATTCATTTTTTATATCTACTGTAGACTGCTTATTAACCGGCGTCACATTCGAACGTTTTCCTGTATATCTTCTCCTTTCCCCTTACCCTTCAATAATTTTGACACCTCTAACAATAGAGCTATATCACTCGTTCACATCAAACAGCTGAAATGCATTTGATTATTGATTATTCGGTCAAATGTTGTGAAACAATACTTTCGGCTTGCTTCATATGCTCATCGCAAGTGCTTGATCTAACCTATTATTGCGTGATGCTTAGCAGCTTCCAAGTTGAGTGATATATTGATGTCTAAAAGTCCCTGCGCCCCATTTACCAATTCCTTTCACAACTGTCCTGTTACACAAAGCTCGACGACTGCTAGTCCTAGTTAATAATAGTCGACCCCAAACATCTAGGCCTGAATTTTACAAATCTTTGCTTATTTCCCTTAAAGTATCTTTCATGATATATCTAAACATAAATATTGAATATTAAATGTACATCAAAAGTTACTTTCCTCCGTGACCGGACAAATCCTATCCGGCCGGACAATAACCACCCGGGCAACTTCCCACCTGACAAAACCCACCAGACAAATTCCCTCGGGGACTATTCCCACTCAGTTATGACATTTATCCCTCAGACAACCCCTAACCAGTCAAATTCCCCCGGGACTATTCCCACTCAGTTATGATATTTATCCCTCAGACAGCTCCCCCACCATAAAATTTTGAATTGATCTGGGCGGGAAATATCCAAGGGAAATTGTCCGGGCAAATGGTCAGGTGGGGGGAGGGTTGTTCGGGGAATTGTCCTAGTGGATTTTTTCCAGGAGGGAGGGCTGGGAGTTGTCAGGGAACCATTTTCTGCATGAATTAAACAATTCAGTAGCAAAAGTATTGTATAAGTATTTAAAATGGCCATTTACAAATTCTGATACACTGCATACTAATTCAAATAATGAGGATATTTTCCCGCTCAAATTGTGATTTGTGGTCTCTTTGATGACAGCCAATGACATTTTGCTTCACTCTAATAGGATATCATCCTTGACAAAAAATTACAAAATGATTTAGTGGTAAATTCGTCTCGTTTTATATTGTAGGTTCCAAGACAAAGAAATTTGTGTTTAAATAGTTGATACAGTCGAAAACGAATCTTACTTATTAAGCCAACCTGGAATGTGACTTAAAACTTGATATCGATATCGCCTTTGCTTGGGTTTCATTGCAGTTAGTGGATACTTAATTTTTGGTGAGGTATGTCAATCTTTCACAAATAACTTGAAGATTGATACCAATTTGGGCACTTTTTATCCACTAATTCTTGCCGTAAGTAAGCTGTTAGCGGTGACATTTACAGTCAAACTACTGAAATTTACTTTGTGGGGAGAAGAAAGTTGTCCAGTCAGTTAAGTATTTGTAAACAGAGAGAGAGAGAGCGTGCATGGCAATGATCCACTCGCCTTGAACCAGATATTACTGGTGATAAACGAAGATTAATATTGCACTGATGACGTTAACTGACAGCTATTGTGATGTAATTTCTTCGAGGTCTGGCGACAATGATCATACTAGAAGAGTTTTACACAAGACTTACACTGGTACGGCATCTTAGATTCAAGAAAGGCCAAGGCGGTTACTGTATTGGGAAGTTCAGAAAAACTTGGAGAAGGTGCCATGAGCATCATCTACAGGTCTGAGACCCCGCGGGCAGCCCGAACTGGCTGGAGAGGGAGATTGGACAGGGAAATTTTGTGCTAAGTACAGGCAGATTGCAAATTAAAAGCATGTCTACCGCCTCCAACCAATCGACGAAATATTGGGCCAATTGTGGGACGCTAGCGTGTGTGTTCAATTTGAAACCTGGCAATTGCTTACTGGCAGGTAGACCCAGACACCGGAATATGCTATGGGCGTTTCGTGCAAGTGTTTTACCGTTCGGTATTTTTGATGTCCCACGACGTTTCAGCGGATTATGACAATGTGTTAAGAGGATTGATAAGGAAAACGCACATTGTTTATTAAGATGACTCAATTACATTTAAATCCAGCTTTGAGCATGCTAGTGGAAAGGCTGTATGAAGGTTTTGAAAGATGTAGACAAGCAATGTTAACGTTAACTCCGAAACTTAGTACGGCAGTGAGAGATGTTTTTGTCTCAAATATCAATTACAGTATTTGACAGATTATTGAATTTTATTTTGACACATTGTTGAATTTTATTTTCTTGCATAAATTTACTAAATGTGAACCGATTTTCATGATTCAAGATTCATTTGATAACTAATTCAGCGACTGAATCCGATTCTGGTCACATCATACGTGGAAATACAAATCGATCCTAAAAATCTTTTAAAGGTTGATGCCCAGCGTCTTGAGGTTAACCAAAAAATACTTCTCTACACCGCTGGATTCGGAATCCACGGTCAAAGTGTAAATGTCCAGAGTTCAAGCCGACGAAATCTGTAATGCAATTTTCAATAGCTGCAAAGGCGTTTTGTATAAGAAAGCTGCTGTAGTAATTTAAACTTAAGGGAAATAGTGCGTCTGTGGTACAGAAATTTTCATCCATTTAAAACATGACTCAAAGATGTGAAATGATATGAGCAATTCAAAATTAAATAGCTGTAAGGGTGGCATTTTCCAGAAATGAGGTTTTTATAGAAATATTACCACTGCTTTGTAGCTCCTCCATTATTTGTTTTTCCAAACTTATATATTTTCATATAATCCAACTTTCATAACTTTCTGAGGTTCCCGATTTGGGGTACAATCTAAAAAATATCTGGTAAAATTTTCACCAGATCCGTGTTCATATGCCACCCACACAATCCTGGTTAATTTTACCAGGAATTCTTATTCGACTTAACGAAAAAACTGGTTAAAAACTAGAATAATAACCGGTGTATTGGTTCACATGACCATTATTTCGTGGTGAAATAAATAACCAGGATTGTGTAGGTGGCATATCAACACGGACAGATGAAATTTCACCAGACGTTTTTTACAGTGTAAGAAAAGCTGTTGCCCAAGTTTATCGGTTAGAATGAACGGCTTACAAATGATCATTAGCAGATATTCCTATTTGTGTCATGTTGATGCAATGTAAAGACAACACTTTACTTTAAACGGTTTTCTGAAAGTGCACCACGCTGTTTAATAATTACTGAAAGGAAATCTTTCATTGGAATGAAAATCGTACAATTGCCTCATGAGAACAGTGGACATGTATTGTTAATAATCCCGTACTATTTTAAGTTTGATAAACCATTTATTCTATACAGAGAAAAGTAGATAGGAGTTGACGCTGTTTTTGTCACAGGTTGGTTATGACGGTGTTGAAAATTTGTTACTCTTGGAAGCAGAACTTAAAGCAATGAACCAGCGCAAAAGTAATAAACAGCTTGACTCGGAAACTGTTGACAATGTTTTACTTTTCTCATTATTTCCGTCGCTATGTCTTAAGGCGTAAGGTCAATGTAGGGATTGACCATAATACACTGAAATGTTTTCAGAACTTGAATAGCCAAAGGATCAAGGGTGATGGCAAGACATAGAGACTGAATTTGATTCTGAAACCATAGCAATACTAATAAAATGTTACGGCATCCTTCTGGTAAAAAGACAGTAGATTACATCAGCATTCAGCATGAGTCAATTTAAATGAACTGGATCAACAACAATTCATTGGCAGATTAACAAAGGATATAAGAACGATATATCTATAAAAACTGGCAACTTTTGGTTAAAACAGATTGCTGATAGATTAACACAGTTTGAATATCAGAGATTAAGCAAGATATTATAAAACATAGGTTTAAATGGAATGAGCGTGTACTTAAAATTATAGTTAATACAGAAAATACGAATTTGAAGATGGTAGAACATCTTAGCTTCCAACTAGGGTACTTGTACCTCCATGTTTCAAAAAGTGGTAGTATTCACAAAAGGAGCGTCCTCTGAGACATAAGTTGATCAGAGTGGTTGGGATAATTTTATCCAAATTTGTGTGTTTTTACATATCTATTATAGGCCTACAATAGAAGCAACACACAACCGTTCCATTTAATCTTTGGCCGGAACTTCGGTTATCATTGGATGTCATGTTGGAGAATTTAGACACATTCCAAAAACACTAAGGGAACATATAGATTACCATCGACATCTTTTACATATAACCATTAAACCACGCAAAAGCTTAATTAAAACATGAAAGTGAAATTAACAAAAAAAGATAAAGAAAAACTATGTCCCAAAGACGAAGTATTTGATTGTGCCTCATTTCTGGTTACAAAGGAGAAGAAAGATATTACTGTAAAATTGAACTGTACGTGATAAGGACTGTACGAAATCATTATGAAATGTTCAAATTTGGTTACTGAGCTTCACCGTATAAAAACTGTAAGGGTTAAATAATGCCTCGTTTTCGTGGGGGTCACTCAAGATATAACAACTAGTTGAATCTACGTAACAAATGTTTCAACAAGAGCACCAAACGACTTCAGCAAGGCTGAATAGGCCAGGGTTCCAGCCATGTATTGTTCGTAAGGTGCTATGCATAAATAATTTGGCTCATTTGACACGGCCGCGTACAGTAGCTTATCACGCAATCACAAGCTAACCATGGCAGTGGAGAAACATGTGCAAGCAATTTGTGGCTACGTGTGCTCTCTAGCTTTAGTGGAGAGTTTTCCTAGAAATAGTGATGTACGCAGCTATTGATTTGGCCAATTCGTAGTATGAGAGTGACTATTTTATTATTTTGACGAGTTACACGCCAGATGAACATGGTGTTAACAAAGCGGCGGTGGTTTGTCCCTGCTGTGTTGATATTCCGATGTGCTTTGTATGGAATGCAATCAGAGCCAAATGACTTCATTTGGCATTCCCAAAATTGCCTTGGTGGTCATGAATCAAAACGTCAAACAATTGTTTGCGCTCCGAAGACCTTGAATCGACTGCTTCTGACGAAAAGGAGATAATAAATTTCAAATTACATCCAAGATTCTTTGATCAAATAAACAAAGATCTTCACAATAGACCACTTACAAGTTTATAAGCAACTGCGGCTACTTAATTTTTCATTTTGTTTTTGTTTATTTTCGGAGAAATTTAAAATTGATTCCTTGAAAACATCGTTTTTTGTTACATCGATTTTTCCCGAAAATCTTTTTTGCATGAATAATGGACGACTACGGTACAAAGTTTCGAACAAAACATCAAAATGTTTAGGAGAAGTAGGCAAGTTTGGTCTAAATTTGGAAAATAGCTCTAGCGACTCCGAATTATCTTCGATCAACATAAAATATTATAGAACAGTGGTTCGCAAACTTTTTTAGACTATCGCCCCTTCCACCATCTTGAACTGTCCCAACGCCCCCTTCCCCCCTCCCCTAGTCCTACCATTCATAGTTGGATGCTTAACAATATTTTTCTGAGTTAACTTTTTTTTTTTGCAAGAACAACGAAAACCTGCAGAAGACAGGCATGCTGTGAAACTAGTACAGAGAGCACAAATGTAGTTTAGTCAGTGTAATGAGTGTGCTTCAAGTTGGTGTAACGCTGCGAGATCACAAGTGTCTGGTTCAGTGGCGTACCCAATATCTCTCTCAAGGGTGGAAGGGGGCACGCAGTATGTTGTGTGATCGCCGGCCTGGAGAGGGGTCTAAGAGTACCCCTCCCCTTTGAAACCTTTTGAAAAATTGGTCGTCCTTACATGCAATCTGGTGCCACATATGCTACCTTTGAAGGAAAATTTGTTTTAAAAGTTTACGTATTTACAGGAACTAAAAAAGGCGTCAGTGAGGGGGAATGGCCCAATCTCCCCATGTACGTCACTAGTCTGGTTCAATCTAATTGAGGAAGAGACACAGATCGCCTCTTCCGGTGATGTGAAGGCAATTCGATAAATGTCATGCTCAGGGGTTTGGTGTCGTAATCGCCAGGGACCCCCAAATCAGTGCAAACGCCCCCTATTCCCTGTGTACTCAGTAGCGCCCACCTGAGACTTCCCAACGCTCCCCGGGGGCGGTAGGGACCACTTTGAGAACCACTGTTATAGAAAAAAGTTGCGTGACACTTTTCACCTGTCCATCAAATTTTATATCCGTTTCTTTCACGAACTGCAACGGCCGAGAAAATGTAATCGAAAGGCAAGAAGATCTCCGAAACTCTTTGCCCAAAGTATAATTCTAAGGAGGAGGACTTTGGTAAGGAATCATTTCTTTGTAGCTTCTTCCACTGCATGCATCATTGTAGCGTTAAGTTGATATGAACAGAGACCGAACTAAAGCAGAAGAAAGCAGAGAAGAAATCCAAAGACTAAAATATACTTTTGAAGGACAACTCCACTAACCATAGCCTACACTTAAGCCTCTCATTACTTTGTGGCCCTACTGTAAACATGAGTAAAGCCAAACCTAGCCCACCTGGGCCAGGAAGTGGCACACATATCCTGGTGCACAATGCCTGTACAGTGAAAAAACGAACAGTCTCTCCCGTCGTATAACGACAGTGGGAACGACAGATATTCAGATAGCCTTAGTCAGAACCTATACACGTAGTCATATTAATAGTAATAAACTAACTTTATCTTTATGAATTATACTAACAATAACGTTATTTTCTTTTCATAGGATAGAAAATGACCAAGCTGACATTCATCATTTTGTTGATTCTCACCGTGTCTGCAAAGGGTAAGATAAAAAAATATCCATTTAGTAAGGCGCAATTAATTAATCTCTATATAAATATAATACAGTTGTGTCAAGTAGGGGTTAATCTATGATGACTGTTAAAATGACGCAAAATACATCGAGACACTAAATTGTATATGGTACAAATGGCTGACTTAAGTTACCTGCCAGTGTCCATTCAAATCTCACTGTGATGTGCCTTGAATCGTCCAGCTGAACTAGACCTTCATTACAGCTCATACATGATGTGACACGTGATTATCCCATCTCGTCATATGTAATACGTAGGGAAATGAGATATTGTACTCTCCAGTAACATCAGAAATGTGAGGATGTGTGTGACTGTCTGAGTGTCTGACTGTTTGTGATCTGTATGTGTGTCAGGGCGAGAAAAAGGTGTGTCACGATAATATCCCAAAAGCCGATCGCATTCAAACTGGTTAGGTACCTGACCATTAAAATGTATGCTTGTGTAATTGATGACGTCATAGATCAAATATCAGAGTGAAACAAATAAAAAAAATGGTTTTGACCCACCATTTGCTTATCATGTTTTGGAAACATCACAGAAGAGCACACTCCTTCTAAACCGTAACTCGGTTTACCTTCAAACTTGTTGGGAAGGTATCTGATCATTGACATTTGTGTATGCTTTATTCATAAGGTCATAGGTGAGAGGGCATAGCTAACAGGCCAAATCACTTAAAGTTGTTTGTCTTTGTTTCTTTATGAGTTTTGTAACAAAATTTCCTTAACAGGTTAATGACAGGATCTAAAGAGGATCTAAGTGAGATTAGATTTGCTAAATCATGGATTGCATTCTTGTCATAGCAATTGTGTTAACGTAGGCTAACAATCAGTTATATGAAAGTATTGCAAAAACTCCACCTTAAAATTACACTCTTAAAAATAAGTTGGTCAATAAATAGTAGATGATTTGCATGAGATATTATTTCTACTAAAATTATGTCCTATGGATATGACTAATTGGCGTTGCTTTGATAAGTTAAATTTTTTATTGTTTAATCCAATGGTTTGTAAATAACTTTGCTTGAACTGGTAACGTTGTAATGTAGGAATGGCACAATAAATAAGCAGAAACTAACAATATAACAGTCGAATGCATACCTATAACAGTCGAATGCATACCTATATAGGCTTAATCTAGGCTGTGTTTAGATCACCATCTCAAAGCTGTGTTGCCTTCCCCTTTATTAGTGTTATGGGTTAAAACCAAACTTTACATCAGCATGCTTTGCAACTGCTTACATATTGCTTTCCTGTTTTGCAATTTCTGAGTTTAGACAGGAAAGGGGCACAAACTTGATTTAAGCTCTGTGAAAAAAAAACATGAACTTGGTACAATAAAGACTATGCACCTTGAAACTCGAGAAAATCTTTCGTTTTATTTATGTGTTTGTTATCCATTACTACTTCTTAAAATTGACATATTTAATAAGAGTTTGAATGAAGAATTTCAAACATAAAAAGAAAGAAAAATGTTTCGATATATGCTACAATCATTTATGTATGACAACGGTTAAGGTTACTCAGAAATGGTTTGTTGAAGAAAGGGCAATTGAATTTTAATGGATGTTCTAAAATATTTGTGATGTTCAGATTAGGTAAACATGTTCATCTTTGCAAATTTTATCCAATGGTTTCTTTCACACACAGCCGACCTGTTACAATGTATTGACGGAAGTAGGTTTAATTGTACAGCGCATGACATCACTTACCTTGGATATTGTGAACAAGTAGAGGCAAGAAATAAAGAGTTTGCTGAGCAAGTATGTCCCTTCGGTCCAGACAAATGTCTTTTATTTGCCAGCAAATTGTCATGTGAGTTGGTTCCTGGCCAGTTTTACTAGATAACTGTTTCAAAGCTTTAAGTTATGTGGTCTTTTTGGTGATGAGTAAGCCATTGGCAATAAAGTCAAATTTAGAAAACGTATACTTCTAACATTCAGGGACACATATCAACTTTGAGTCTACTGTTAGACAGGCGCCGTTGATAGCAACGTACTGTTGCGACAACTTTACTTATCTATGCATGATGTTTTATTAAATAATTCTTAACAGACAGTGACTCAGTAACTTATTTGAATGTATTTTCTTCTGATACTACTTCGTATACCACCCAAATCCAGCCTAAATAAGCATTTAAATGCCATGACCATTAATTTTAAGGAACTGAATATAGGCTAATGCTTAATTTACTCTGGTCATGCCATTGTTCTCTCGGTGAACTTACGTTTGCCCCTTTTCCGTAATGGTTACAAATCGATTGATTTTATAAATCGTATTAAGCAGCCTGATCACTGGTTTTGAAGCAAGGCAAAAATCATTGTCCTTAGGACACTGTATAGTAGAGTAGGACCTGCTGTGTAAGGTGTCTTAATTTTTGATATTTATATAGTACAGGAAGTGTTGGATTCCTGAAACGATTTCAAGACTAAGAAACATCCACACGGTAGGCTTTAACCTCCTGCTTCTTTCAGTTCAAAAACGTCAGAAGGGAACTTTTGATATTTGAGACAGGCTCGAATCCAGAGGGGGACTTACCCAGCTCCTGCCCCCTCTTTTCGGAACAACTATTTTTTGCGAAGGTTTCAAAGCTGCACTTTAATGTTTATTCATGCTTAGTTTGATTGTCAGATGCCAGGTAATACCATTTAAGGGCGTAAATGTCAAGATTTGCCCTAGACCCTCCTCCATGATCCATGCAGACTCCGTACATTTGAAGCTCGCCGGTGCAAACTTTGCCTTGAAGGAATTAGCCCACCCCATTATAAAATCCTGGATCCGCCCCTGAGGATTACCAGTTTGGTTTCTGGAATGTGTGAAGATGAACGTTTCAAGAAGTCAAGTAAGAAGCACATCAAAATGTGTGTAATATGCTTATTGTACCTGAGATAATAAAGGATGAATTTCCACAAATACAACCATCTGCATCTCACTTCGTCAACAAAATAAACGGATTGCAAGATTAAGTCAATATATTCATAAGAATGGAATAAAATATTTTTAATATCGTTTCTTTTCTAGTTCAAGACAAATTCGACCTTCAGCTTGTGATAGCCACATGTGGCACTGGTACCCTTGACGGTTGTAATAATAGGCAGGAATTGCTCGCAATTAACCCAAATTATGGCAAGATTGGTCAAGGCCTTACAACTCCATTCGGCGACAATTTCAGCGGAGACGGCTACGAGTACGACAGTCTTGATGTATGTGTTTGTGGTACAGATTTATGTGTTGGTGAAGATGAAGTGATAGACTTTCAGATAATGATATTTGGTAATCATGCCAGTCATCTTTGCGGAAATTTTTATACCGTTTATACCTTGATAATCTTTGGGGTAATTCATGTATATTTCCAATAATATTAGTATTGAACTAAGCAAACAAGAAACATGCGAAATTATATAAGAAGAAGTGTTTCAATGAATATGCAACAGTTTTGAAAGCAATTATTCTATCACTGTTTTAAACGTTATTCTTGCCGAATCGTGTAAAGTTGATAGGTGGACAGTTTAGAGGAAACCATTCAAAAAGGAAACACTTCCTTAATGATCATTTCGATGAAAGTAATGCTCAAATTAAGTAATTCCTGTATTGTATTTATTAGTAAGTCATCTAGTCAATGCCATTGAAGCTTCTTTGTGCAACATGTATTTCAAAGGAGCGCAAAACATATATCCAAGATTTTAATACCGCAATACATAAAGTGAGTCCACTTGTTATGTAGTCATGGACATCACTTTTAATAAACAGCATACTGATATTTATGATAAGTGTTAAAATAAACACTAAAACAGAATAAAAAGACCAAGGACCCGTTTTGTTTTTTTTTCTGCTTGTAATATACAAACAGTTTGATGATATGAAGAATTAGTGATATCATTAAATGATTGCTTATGTCATCAAGTATTTGGTGATATCATCAACTTTCCATTAAAAGGTAACACTAGTTTGCCTATGACAGTGGACGGCTTCAACGTTCGAAAATTTAATCTTCAGGCTTTTACTTTTCTGATTATAAATGGGTGACTGTTACGGCTTGTGGTCGCGAGTCAAACCAATAACAGCGAAAGATCACAGAAGAACGAGATTAAAATTCAACAACTTAATGATTATTTACAATTTCCTTATCTCACTTAAATTTACAATAATTAATTAGACTTACTCACAATCCTTTAATTAATATTTGCCTGGTCTGGTCCAAGGGCTGGTAGTGCATGCACGTTGACGATGGTACGGTAGTAGACCTGTAGCGTGCTGTAGCGTAGGAACTGGTTCCACGAGCGAATAATGACAAGGCTAGGCGATGAATGATGGGTGATAACAATCTCTGTACACAGTGCAGAAACGGCGTAAGGCAATTTATCACAAGTGTGCAGTGTCAGTGGCTGGGAATAACTTCTCAACAGCGTCTGGACTCGATGAAGTATTAGGGCATTTCTCAATGTCTCTCTCCGCCACAACAACTGTTGAACTGCCTTTATATGCTAGGCTTTTATTCGAGAACTCTCCAGAATTAACAGAAACTTCTAGTGCCCACAGTCCAGCAATTACGAGAACGTTCCTTAATAGAAACTTCTAGAACACAGTTGAATATTCTAGTTGAATAACGACAATTGCAGTTTCTTAGAAGTGTTGCCAGGTCGCTGCTATAATTGGGACATAACGTAAACAGTTCTCACTTCTAGACAGTTCTAGAACGGCTGCGTTGAAGTTGAATTCTCTGGAACTTTCCATTCGCTCGTCGATGGATTCAATCCGGTGTTCCTGACGGGTCGTCTTGTAACACTCCCCCCCTTGAAAAAGTTTTGGACGTCTCGGACAAAACTTAAGTTACAATATTTACAATGTATAACTTTACAGGAATAACTACAGTATGTATATTATGTAGTCCAATATTCAATGGAAGGTGTAATCATAACATACAACTTGTCTTGCAAGGTGATGATAATACATGAATACAGTAACATCATCAATACACAGTGTGCCATAGTTAACACAAAATTTCAAAACTTACAGTGATATCTTCAACATACTGCATCAAATCAAATTCTCGACAAAGAGTCTGGTACAACATTGTCTTTCCCTTTAATGTGCTTAATATCTACATTATATGATTGCAGAAATAAACTCCACCTCATCAATCTTTGATTTTTGTTCTTCATCTTAGATAAAAATGTCAAAGGGTTATGATCAGTGTATACAGTGATAGGGAAACTAGTAGTTCCCAAATAAACATCAAAGTGTTGAAGACCAAGTATCAAAGCTAATGTCTCTTTTTCAATTGTTGAATAATTTTTCTGGTGTTTGTCAAATTTCTTAGAATAATAACAAACAGGGTGATCAACACCATGCTCATCAGCTTGAAGCAAAACTGCTCCTATGCCATTGTCACTGGCATCTACTGCCAACTTAAATTGCTTCTCAAAATCTGGAGCAATCAACACTGGTGAACTCATTAGTGCCTTTTTCAATAATTCAAATGCTGCTTGGCAATTATCTGTCCAATCAAACTTTTCATTTTTCTTTAACAATTTTGTCAGTGGTGCAGCAATGTCAGAGAAATTCGGACAAAAACGTCTGTAGTAACCAGCCATACCTAGGAAGCGCATGAGCTGCCTTTTATCAGTTGGGGCAGGGAATTTGTCAATGCCCTCAACTTTAGCCTTAATTGGTCTAACTTTACCCTGACCAACCACATGCCCTAAGTACACCACATGGGCACAAGCAATCTCACTTTTGACCAAATTGACAGTCAAATTAGCTTTGGCAAGCTTGTCAAATAATGCCTTAACATGTTGTACATGTTCATCCCACGAGTTGCTGTACACAATAAGGTCATCAATATATACTTCACAATTTTCTAAATTTGACGTAAGGTTATTTACTAAGCGTTTAAAGGTCATTTGTGAATTTTTCATACCAAACGGCATAACCTTATACTGAAATAACCCATCTGGCGTCACGAATGCCGAGATTTTCCGAGCCCTCTCAGTGAGTGGTATCTCCCAGTACCCCTTTAGTAAGTCAAACTTTGACACATACGTAGCTTTCCCAATCCTATCAATGCAATCATCGATACGGGGTATCGGATAGGAATCCGTTCTTGTGACCGCATTCACCTTTCGGTAATCAGTACAAAATCTGTACCCACCGTCTGGCTTGGGGACCAATATACAAGGGGAAGACCATTCACTATTACTAGGTTCTATAATGTCATGGTCCAACATGTACCGAACCTCATCCCTGAGATGTTGACGTTTTCTAGGGTTAACTCGGTAAGGATGCTGCTTGATTGGTGTGGCATCTCCCACATCAACATCATGTTCAATCAAATTTGTCCTAGTAGGATCATCTGAGAACAAGCATGCATATTCATAGATTAATGATTTCATTTCTGACTTTTCTTTGTGATCCAGATGACTTAATTTCTGGTCAAGATTTTTCAACACATCAGAATTTTGTAACTTAATACACATGTCAGGAACATTATTAGCCTTGATCTCATCATTACTGAGTTCATGATCAGCATTGATCATACACACTTGATCACCTGTATCATTAGTGTTGCTATTTACATCATGTATACTTTCATCCTTAGAAATGTCACAATCTTCTCTTTCATAATATCTCTTCATCATATTAATATGACATACTCTTTTAGATTTACGCTTGTCAGGTGTCAAAATGACGTAATCTGTGTCACTAACTTTTCTCTCAATGACATAAGGTCCTTGAAAGCGAGCTTGAAGTGGCTGACCAGAAACAGGCAAAAACACTAGCACCTTATCACCAGGTTTAAACTCTCTTTTCACAGTGGTCTTGTCATACCACACTTTCATTTTCTTCTGAGAGTGTCTCAGATTTTCCTGAGCAAGTTCACATGCTCCATGAAGACGATCTTTAAAGCGGGATACATAATCAAGTAGATGTATGTCTTCACCTGGATCTGATAACCACTTCTCCTTTAACAATTTCAATGGTCCACGAACTGTGTGTCCAAAGACAAGTTCAAATGGACTGAACCCAAGTGACTCTTGTAGAGATTCCCTGGCAGCAAACATTACAAATGGAATGCCTTCATCCCAATCTCTCTCATTATCATAACAATATGTCTTTAACATATTCTTCAATGTTTGGTGAAACCTTTCTAAAGCCCCTTGGCTTTCCGGATGATAAGCCGAAGACTTAATTTGGTCTATGCCTAACTCATATAACATCTGTTGGAATACAGTTGACATGAAATTAGACCCTTGATCTGATTGGATCTCTTTTGGCAACCCAAACAATGTGAAAAATTTAAGTAAAGCTTGTAAGACTGTTCGAGCCTTAATATTCCTCAGAGGTATTGCCTCTGGAAACCTTGTAGAAGCACACATGATGGTTAATATATACTGATGCCCTGCCCTACTCTTAGGTAGGGGACCTACACAATCAATAATGACTCTACTAAACGGCTCTTCAAAAGCAGGAATTGGCTTTAAGGGTGCAGCCGGAATATTCTGATTCGGCTTCCCAACCATTTGACATGAGTGACAGGTCTTACAAAATTTGGCCACATCACTTTTAAGTTTTGGCCAATAAAAGTGATTTAGAATTCTGTGGTAAGTCTTTTTGACTCCTAGGTGCCCTGCAAATGGCATTTCATGAGCAATACTCAGTATTTCCCTTCTATAGGTCCTAGGTACCACAATTTGATGGTAAATTCTCCATTCTTCATCTAATAGTGCATCAGGTGGTCGCCATTTACGCATCAAAATATTGTTTTTCAAATAAAAGCAGACTGGGACGTCTTTCGATTCATCCTCAGTGAGTGCACCAGCTATTAATGGCTGAAGCTCTTCATCACGTTGTTGTTGGACTGACAACTGGTCTCTGTGGAGTGTGTCAGACATTTTTGATTTTTCCTGTTCCACCCCCTCACTATGTGTGGGGCCAGGAGACTCACAATCCTGACTATCATTAAGATTAGTCATAAAAGATTGGCTGAGATCATACCAAGAATCTTCACTTTCATGAATATTTTTACTGGAATCTTTTCCAGACTCTGACTCCTCTTTTGGGAGTGCTGTTCCATTTTTAGGAACTAATTCCTCAATTTTAGAGGGCGGATGATTAAGTTTATCATCCTTATTTTCAGAAATCATACCCTCATTTTTAGAGAGTGGATGTTCAAGATTATCATCCTTACATGATTCCCTACTTGTTCCACTTTTGGGAACTGTATCCTCACTTTTGGAGGGTGGATGTTTAAGATTATCATCCACGGCGAGCTTTTGTGACATAGCTCTAGTGACAGCACAGGCAGGGAATAAATTTGGAAATTCCTTTTCTAATTGCTCTGTGTTGTTATAATCACATGGCTTATCTGTCAAAATTGCATTGGCTACTACCTTTCCACCAGCTAGGTCATTGCCTAGCAGCAGAGATACCCCCTTTACAGGTAGAGTAGGTCTGAC
This sequence comes from Holothuria leucospilota, assembly GCA_029531755.1. Taxonomy (NCBI): domain Eukaryota; kingdom Metazoa; phylum Echinodermata; class Holothuroidea; order Aspidochirotida; family Holothuriidae; genus Holothuria; species Holothuria leucospilota. Next base: position 27,016,772 of record CM055974.1, read on the forward strand.
CCCTACTATGACCGACCCAGAAACTAAATCTGACTTCAAATTAATTTTGTGGAGAGGGACAGAAATAAATCCACACTCAACCCCCTGAATTAGTACATTTGCCCCTGTGGAAGTAGAGTCCGATAATGGCAAAACTCCATTAAGAAGCAACGACTGAGTTGCGCCTGTGTCACGCAAAATTTTAATTTTGACGGGTGGATGAGCTGAATTCCCATCTAGGGAAATAAACCCCTCAGACACGAATGGAAGGTATTCTTCCTTAATTTGGTCTTTAGAATTAGGCCGTAAAGTCACGACTACCTCAGAAGAATTCTCTGCATTGGCTAAGGCATTGGAGGCTGTTTCAGTCTCCTTTAATTTTGCCAATGTGAAGCAATTTGCCATTGTGTGGCCCTTTTTGTGACAGAAACCACAACTTATGTCTTTAAAGGCAGCTTTGTTTGAGCTGACCTGGTCGTTCTTTTGACGACTCGAATCTGGTTGTTTTTTACCAGAATTTGTTGGAGAGATAGAACCAGACTGAGATCCACTGTTACTTGTTGTGCCACTACTGTTACTACTGTTGCCATATTTCTTATTTGGCCTATTAAACTGACCCTTGTTTTGAGTCTGACCCACTTTACTGAATTTATGGGTAAGTGCATACTGATCAGCCAAATTTGCAACTTCACTCAACTTGTCAGCCTTATTTTCCTCAAGGTGAGTCTTAATGTCATCATTCACACACCGTTTGAATTCCTCGACCAGCATCAGTTGTCTCAAAGTGTCAAATGTGGAGACCTTCTTGGAAGCACACCATCTATCGAAATGCCTTTCTTTTTGATAAGCAAACTCTACGTATGTTTGTGTATCCGCCTTACGATACTTTCTAAATTTTTGGCGATAAGCTTCGGGCACTAATTCATAGGCTTGTAATATGGCCTTTTTAACCTTATCATAATCCATGCTGTCCTCTATTGACAGAGCGGAATACACTTCTTGAGCCTTGCCTGTGAAATTACTCTGGATGAGTATGGACCATTTATCTCTGGGCCACTTTAGTTGCTCACCCAGCTTTTCGAAATGGTTAAAGAATTTCTCCACATTATCCTCCTGAAATTTGGGGACAAATTTTACGTGCTTAGAAACATCAAACACCCCAGTATCCAAGCCTATTTTAGGGTCTGAGGCTTTTATGACCCCTAACTCTAGTTGCTTCAACCTAAATTCATGTTCTCTTGCCTCCCTTTGCATTTGTATTTCTCTTTCCTCTTTTTCCCTTTCTCTTTCCATTTCTTTTAATCTAACCTCTTTACTCATTTCTATTTCAAGCCTTTTCAATTCAAATGTGTTGTCAGTTGGCACAGTGATAGCTGTTTCCAATACTGTACTAGGCAGAATACTTTCATCCACAAGATATTCTAGAACATATCTTTTAATCTCGTCTTTCCGCATTAAAGGCTGAAATTCAATGCCATAATGTTTTGCGACCTTTACAATATCAGACTTCTTTAATGAATCTAGTTCCTCGACTGAGGGACTAGCCACGAATTTATCTAAGTTGAATGGCATTTTGAAATTGTATCAAGCCTTCAACAAACAAATAAGTAGTCTGAGCAAACACAGTTGCTTACGATTCACAACAGAATTTCTCGAATTTTCTAGTATTTTTCGTTCCCGGATGTTAGGCCACCAATTCTGTTACGGCTTGTGGTCGCGAGTCAAACCAATAACAGCGAAAGATCACAGAAGAACGAGATTAAAATTCAACAACTTAATGATTATTTACAATTTCCTTATCTCACTTAAATTTACAATAATTAATTAGACTTACTCACAATCCTTTAATTAATATTTGCCTGGTCTGGTCCAAGGGCTGGTAGTGCATGCACGTTGACGATGGTACGGTAGTAGACCTGTAGCGTGCTGTAGCGTAGGAACTGGTTCCACGAGCGAATAATGACAAGGCTAGGCGATGAATGATGGATGATAACAATCTCTGTACACAGTGCAGAAACGGCGTAAGGCAATTTATCACAAGTGTGCAGTGTCAGTGGCTGGGAATAACTTCTCAACAGCGTCTGGACTCGATGAAGTATTAGGGCATTTCTCAATGTCTCTCTCCGCCACAACAACTGTTGAACTGCCTTTTATATGCTAGGCTTTTATTCGAGAACTCTCCAGAATTTAACAGAAACTTCTAGTGCCCACAGTCCAGCAATTACGAGAACGTTCCTTAATAGAAACTTCTAGAACACAGTTGAATATTCTAGTTGAATAACCACAATTGCAGTTTCTTAGAAGTGTTGCCAGGTCGCTGCTATAATTGGGACATAACGTAAACAGTTCTCACTTCTAGACAGTTCTAGAACGGCTGCGTTGAAGTTGAATTCTCTGGAACTTTCCATTCGCTCGTCGATGGATTCAATCCGGTGTTCCTGACGGGTCGTCTTGTAACATGACAAATGTTCAGTTGGGATTCAAGATATATATTGTTTACTTTCACAAGTATTTTTAATCATATTGATGCACTAACTTAAGGTCTAACTTTAATCAATTTGAGGTTTTAATAATGTCTTTATGTCTTTCGCTAGTCAGACTGTGATTTCGTACCATGTACTTATAATACTCGCTCATACTCACGTAACATAGCCTAATCCAAAAAGAACCTTAACCAGACTTAATACCGTAGATAGGTTTATGGATTTTACGTTCTGTCATACATGTACGTAATTGTTCCCATTGAAATATATTGTTTAAATATATAAATCTACCACAGTTTGAAAGGTCTTTCACTCATTGAAAGGTTCTCAGTTCTTACAACACTTGTACCTATGTAAGTCTAGTACGAGGTTACTGGGGCTGTTGAAAGGTTTCTAAAACTGTGGTTGAGACCTCGTAGCTCCTGGAGGTTGGTAGTTTCCTACATTTTGACCGTCATCAAGTAAAGTTGTTGATAATTTCTATATCAAAAATTTATCATTTATTGAGCATTTTCATTGCATGGGTAGACAAGCGTTCATTTTAAAGACCCACATTATAGGCTATAGATCAACTATAAACATCTAGTTTCTATTTTCATGAGCTAGTTAGATAGGGTTTTACGCCTCTTATAACCTCGTGGTTTAATCTAGCGGCGCCCACGGCGTTTTTTCCAGTTGTGGGTCACTGGCTTGTTTTCCCTTACTCCATTGCTTATGCGGAGCATCAGGCACAGTGGCAGTAGGTTCCATTATTAAAGTCTTTGGTATGACTCGACCTGGGTATAGAACCCGGCCCTCTCGCGTGAGAGGCGGATGCTCTACCACTAGACTAGAGACAACATAGTGGGAGAGATTGGCCAACCATTGTTCTCAGATACGCATTCTGAGTGGACGAAATGTATGGACATCATTTTGGAGCCAAAGTACGAGCTTGAAAGATCATGTGTAGTCTATGCACATTCGAGAAGTTGTGCGGGCTGTACGTACGGCCGGACGTACTCATCCTATGCAGGCGCGGATCCAAGGGGGGGGGCTTTCCCGGGCTTAGCCCCCCTTTTTCGCCTCATCAACAATAACAAATACGCGAAAATTAGCATAAGGTTAATCGAGGAGAACATTCAAGGGGGCTTTCAGCCCCCCCCCCTTTTCGAAATGTCCGGATCCGCGCCTGCGATGTAAGATAGAAAAGTTTTGTTTCCAAAATTACGGCCCGGGTTGTGCTGCATTTGGATGCACGGACAGACCAGAAAAGAGTTACAAGTTGTATAGATTCCCATCCTGTACAAATAAAGGCTTCGGTGGGCTGTAAAAGTTAGAGGTTCAATTGGAATCCATCAAATAACGTTCTCTTATGCGATGTAACTTTACAGTATACAACTAAGTAATTAATGTGGGCCTAACGTTAGAGTAGGCTTAGCCTTAGAGTTAGATTACGACGTTCTGTACAAGGCCTAGCCTATACCGTATACGGCAGTTCCATCTCTATATTCCGACTGCTTGGTATTCCAACACATAAACCCAAATACAACTCCTAACCCTTTGGCCTAACCGGCTAACCCTAATCCTAATGCTAACCTTATTAGAGAGTTGTCGGAACATCCCCATGGAGACGTTGGAATACCAGAACTGCCGTCCCCAGTCATAGGTGTAGGAGCAGTGGCATATTTAGGAGGGCGATGGCCTCAGCCCCTCACTGATGCCGATTTTTTTACTTCCTAAAGATGTGTAAATTTTTTAACACAAATTTTACTGCAAATGGTAGCATATGTGGCACCAGATTGCATGTAAGGACACCTAATTTTTCAAAAATTTTCAAAGGGGACCTGGCACCCCATTGGGCCATGGTTCCCCCCACTGATGCCGATGTTTTTGTTTTAGTTCCTAAAAATACAATAATTTTTTAACACAAATTTTACTTCAAATGTAGCACATTTGGCACAAGACTGCATGTAAGGACACCCAACTTTTCAAAAATTTTCATAGGGGAGGGGGACACAATAACAGATCAAACATTGCTCCTGGATCTATTAGTAGCATGAGAAAACTGAAACATTTGCGTACCTTTGACTTTGATGTAGGTTTTTACATGGAATACACCCTGGTCAGCCACAACTTTATAAAACCTAGGACTAGGCCTTTCCATAAAATAAAAAAAGTCTCACTGGGAAGTGCTCCCCGATATTTACTCCTTCCCCAGACCTCTCCTGAAACATTCACTAAATAATGAAAAATATTAAATGATTTGTTCAACTTGCTTACAACTTTCCATAAAAAGCACCATTTTGCATGTTTGCCATCCTGCATTAACGTACTAGTAATTTTCTGAGAAAGAAGGGGTAGACCCAGCCCAGAATAGACCCACCCCATCCTCTTTCTTACCAGCACAAAAATAAGACACACTAAAATGAGATTTTTTTTTAATAAAATCACTTTTAAAACTGTCAAAATAGCATACACCATTCTGCATTTTCGTCACTTTCTATTAGCAAAAGTTACCCAAAATGGAGGGTGTTATCCCCTCCCTCTAGACCCTCCCAGGATGGCTTTTCTTGCACCGGGTGACAAACTAAAGGATCCGGCAGACAATGCCAGCCAAAATCAACCAATATGAATGATTGTCACAAGAGAACAGAACGCTGTAACTCACTTTGTTTTACATTTTGTACGGAAACCGTACGCAAACAGTGTACATGGTATCTGGCAATAGTTAACTCTGGCTCCAAATGGCGCCCATGAAATAAGTTGGCCAATCTCTTCCACTATAGGGTCTCTACACTAGACCAAACACGCAGTTCATATTTTCATGAGGCACATTTTCAGAGACACCTTTTATGTTCCAGGCCATAAAGCACGAGACTAGGGTTCCCCTTCCCTAAATCAAAACCCGTGTATTGTTAAAAGTGAAGTTGCAAAGGTGTCAACGACTCTTTACGAAGACTTAGGAAAACGCTGGAGGTTTTTGTTAAGATCCTCCTTGTCTCTCCCTCTAGCTACGCCACTACCCATGGTATGCTCATAAGTATACTCATAAGTGCACGCAAAACGAGCAAAACGTTACATACGAAAGGTTACATGTGGCCCTATTCCAGTGACGCTTAACTTCACCACCTTTTCTCTTCCCCCCCTCTCCAGAATAGTCCATTTTTATACCTCTATGTATTTCGCCCTAAGAGGTGCATACACCCAAGCCCGGTGGGCTTTCTGTGCAATTTCATCAAATGTGCATATGTATCTGTCTGTTACCAATCTTTCTGATTCCTTGCCGAAGGCAGGCAAGGAATCTATGCGATGGTGATGTCGTTGTATGTGTGTGCGTATGGGTGTGAGTGTATGTGTGTGACAAGAATCTCGTTAGCACTCTAGTTTTTGAAGGGAAAGGGCGAGACACTTCCAAGTTGGTCTGTGGGTGAAGCATATAAAAATTTCAGCTGGGATTCGTTTTGGTATGGTTCAAAGGTCATTTGAGGTCAGCAGCAGGTGAAATATGGACAAACCATGTTTGCAGTATCTCATCAGCTATGTGTTGCCTGAACTTTAGACATGGTGGGTAGAGTAGTACCTCCTGAGTTATGAAAATTTCCAGAGATTTGTTGGACTTCAAAGGTCGTACAGGGTCATGACAGGTCATGGAGTAAAAATTTTGTTAGCACTCTAATTTTTGAAAGAAGCATGCAGGATACTTCAATTTTGGCAAATTGGTGTATTATGCAAAGGTCTCCTTTGGGATTGTTGTTGGTGTGGGTCAAAGGTCATTTGAGGTCACTGTGAAGCAGAACCAGAAGAGCACAGAGCTGCATATATCTCAGGCACTACATGTTGCATGACACTCAGACTTGTTTGGAAGTTGCTGCATTAAAGTTTACTAGCATTTTTGTTATTTCTTGGAGGTCACATGGGGTCAGGAGCAGTCACAGAGAGAAAATTTTGGTTAACTCATGAAAAATTGGTTGATAGTTACTGTTTTAATGTTTAGTAATATTTTTATTTTCCTTAAAGGTCACATGGGGTCATGTGTGGTCAGAGAGTGAAAAGCTTGGTAACACTAATTTTTTACATGGAATATATGAAATACTCTGCAGCTGGGGTTGTTTTTTGTGTGTAGGTTACAGGTGTTATGTTTAATTCAAACACTACCGGTATATATTTTCTGCCTTTCACTTATCCTTATGATTTTATTGCTTTTAATATAATCATTTTGAACAGATTCATTTGCAGTTACTTGGTTTATGTTATGATTTTACAGGGTCTAAAGTCTTCTTTATTTGTGCCACCAACTTTGTTGAGAACTGGAGACATTGCTATTGATACAACTATACCACTTAAAGAACCAGAGGTAATAACAATTCCCCCCTCTACTTGTCCACTGAGGATAACTCTGTCACAGCTCACAAAGACAAATCATCTTTGTAGACTGGTAACGCTGGCCTCTGACCCTAATTTGTTGGTGATTTAGCTGATCGACATATGATTGCCTATGGACCAGGCAAGAAAAAAAAATTGACAGTTTGTCCAGTGCAGTGCTGACAGCCCTTAAGTGTTTCGATTAATGTCAGTATAATGACCTAGTTTGTCGAAGGAGGATATATAAATCAGGCAATCCCTTGCTGTGTGTGAATCCCTGCTGTTATATGCCAGCACCGTCATGTGGACCCATCTTTTCAGGGTGAGCTGTGTTCTTATTGTAATTGCTAATGATGGTAATTGTTCTTTAGGGCATACAGTACACCTTCCATTTCCCTGACTCCTAACCTCCTAAAATCATAGCCTTGACAGTGGGGCTTTTTGACTGCCTAAAAGCATTATGGAAACCTCAATATATTTTGGTATTCTGGTTTTTGTGAAGGATAAGAGTGGCACACTTCAGAGTTGATGTGTAAGTGCAATGTGTAAAGATCTCAGTTGGGATTGCTTTTAACAGAGGTCATCAAAGGTCAATTGAGGTCACCAGCTGTCAAAATATAACATCTTTTGTAACCACATTATCTCAATAAGGGATACATAAAGAAACTTTGTCATACATTTACTTCTATTGATAACACAAGCCTACCATGATGTCCTCATTGATTGCAAGAAACATTTAAACTTATGCTCTCATACCTACTCCATGTCTCAACTTGGCAAGGAATCACTACACCTCTTGGCGTTCTTGTTATGTTTGTACTTGTGAGTAGGCTATAGAATAAGCAATAAACGACTGACCGTAAAGAAAAGGAGAAAACTGTCGACTTTATCAGCTGAACATACATCATTTTTTAGTTTTAGTATAATAAAATGTTTAACATTTTTTTCCGCTGAAAAATTTCCATTTTCCTAGGGCAAGAGGCTGCATCTCCCTGCCCACCCCAGCGCCAAAACTGATATGGACCCTTTTTATCCACCCATGTGTTTTATCGGAAGATAAGTGAATCCTCATCTTTTCACAACTTTGTTACTACTGAACATTCCATCTCAGCTAAATGAGAGTGAGCCCCTGCTGCATCAGATAAGATCCATCGTGTGTTTGAGAAAGCTAAGCGCAGTAAACTTGGCAGGGCTGTAACCGAGTCCACCTTATCCGAGTCCGAGCCAATTCCGATTCCAGTGACCTCAATTCCGGGCCAATTCCGAGTCCGGTACCCCCCGAGTCCAAGCCGAGTCCGAGTCCAGACGGCCCGAGTCCGAGCCGAGTCCGAGTCCATCTCATAATTAAATGTGTAATCCTTGGAATTTGCATGGCAGCTCTGTACTGTGAATACAGGACCATGAGTACATGGCCAGGTACGACTCTGGTCATGAGTACGGGTACGGGTACTAAGTCATGGGTATTGGTACGGGTATGTAAACCAGGTCATGAGTACGGGTGGGGGTACAGGTACTGCAGGTCATGGGCTCGAACACGGGTACTGGTCATAAGTACGTGGTATGTGTGACAGGTCGTGAGTATATAGCTGGTATAGTGCAGGTCCCGGGCCATCAACTTGAACACATGCAGACTAGGGGTACGTACCACAACATAAGTATGGATACAGTCATGAGGAACTAGTGTTGGTATGAAAGGGTACAGGATCTGACCAGGTGGTATGGGTGCATGCAGGTAGGCTATAGCTACTTGTCACGAGTCACAGGCTCCACCAGCTACTATCATGAGTACAAGAATAATTAGGTGTACATAGTCATGTGTTTGGTAGCCAGTCTATATGAGTATCATATACTGTACAGTACTGGAATATTAAGTTCTAAACACAACCACTGCAATGTCTGGTACTCAGGTGCCTAAGCTTTTCTGGGGAGCACCTCCCAATTTTTTCTAGCCCCTCAAAAATTTCACAAGTCCATAAAGGTTAATAGTGAAGACATAGATATCCCCAGAAAAGTAACCTTAAAACATTAAAGCCCTACAAATTATGTCAATATTGTAGCCTCCCCCCACCCTACCCCACCCCATCCCCCATCCGAAAAATTATGTCCCACATCCTTACAATTGCGCCTACTGATGCTTGTACTGACATGTCTTAACTCTATGGTTTGAAGTAAAGTGCTGTTTTCATACCTGTTACACTAATTAATTTCAAGTACGGTACACAAAACTTACTTGTATTGGCAAATTAGTATTGATTATTTTCTGATGTCTATTATATTATGGTAGGGAGGCATCAATTTTCATTTAAGTGGACTCGGCTGGACTCGGCTCCGAGTCCGAGTCCAGATGCAGTCCATTCCGGGCCAATTCCGATTCCAGGACCTGCCATTCCGGGCCAATTCCGAGTCCAGGAAAAACCGGACTCGAGTCCGGAATTGAGTCCGAGTCCGGACTCGGGCGTTACAGCCCTGAAACTTGGCCTCAGTAACAATACCCCCTTTCCCAGCTATTTGCGACAATTGTAAGTGGAAATATCTGAGGCAAACTAGACTTGGTGCATCAATGACCGACGGTTACTGTATATGGAAAAGGATGTCATTTGTAAAAATAGTAAGTGCAGCCAAGGCAATGCAGCATTGCGGTGAGCAACGTTTCCCGGAATCACCTTCAGCGCATGAAATTCCTAGCAGCCCTATTTCCTCTTTTAAAGGGAATTCCTTTATTAAATTAAGTATCAATCAAAAACCGCCAAGCAAATAACAAAAGCTTTATAAGAGCTGGTTGAAGTGCTGATTTAAGGACTGGTTCAGACCCACAGCCAGGGTAACCAATTTGAGATGAGGGGCATATCAACCAAATGGTGAAATATTTTCCATCCTTTTACCCTACATTTGCACTGTCATGGCGTAAGAAACCGAAAAGAGGCGAGGTATTCAATACGTTGGAGACTCCTAACCTCCTAAAATCATAGCCTTGACAGTGGGGCTTTTTGACTGCCTGAAAGCATTATGGAAACCTCAATACATTTTGGTATTCTAGTTTTTGTGAAGGATAAGAGTGGCACACTTCAGAGTTGATGTGTAAGTGCAATGTGTAAAGATCTCAGTTGGGATTGCTTTTAACAGAGGTCATCAAAGGTCAATTGAGGTCACCAGCTGTCAAAATATAACATCTTTTGTAACCACATTATCTCAATAAGGGATACATAAAGAAACTTTGTCATACATTTACTTCTATTGACAACACAAGCCTACCATGATGTCCTCATTGATTGCAAGAAACATTTAAACTTATGCTCTCATACCTACTCCATGTCTCAACTTGGCAAGGAATCGCTACACCTCTTGGCGTTCTTGTTATTTTTGTACTTGTGAGTAGGCTATAGAATAAGCAATAAACGACTGACCGTAAAGAAAAGGAGAAAACTGTCGACTTCATCAGCTGAACATACATCATTTTTTAGTTTTAGTATAGTAAAATGTTTAACATTTTTTTCCGCTGAAAAATTTCCATTTTCCTAGGGCAAGAGGCTGCATCTCCCTGCCCACCCCAGCGCCAAAACTGATATGGACCCTTTTTATCCACCCATGTGATTTATCGGAAGATAAGTGAATCCTCATCTTTTCACAACTTTGTTACTACTGAACATTCCATCTCAGCTAAATGAGAGTGAGCCCCTGCTGCATCAGATAAGATCCATCGTGTGTTTGAGAAAGCTAAGCGCGGTAAACTTGGCCTCAGTAACAATACCCCCTTTTCCAGCTATTTGCGCCAATTGTAATTGGAAATATCTGAGGCAAACTAGACTTGGTGCATCAATGACCGACGGTTACTGTATATGGAAAAGGATGTCATTTGTAAAAATAGTAAGTGCAGCCAAGGCAATGCAGCATTGCGGTGAGCAACGTTTCCCGGAATCACCTTCAGCGCATGAAATTCCTAGCAGCCCTATTTCCTCTTTTAAAGGGAATTCCTTTATTAAATTAAGTATCAATCAAAAACCGCCAAGCAAATAACAAAAGCTTTATAAGAGCTGGTTGAAATGCTGATTTAAGGACTGGTTCAGACCCACAGCTAGGGTAACCAATTTGAGATGAGGGGCATATCAACCAAATGGTGAAATATTTTCCATCCTTTTACCCTACATTTGCACTGTCATGGCGTAAGAAACCGAAAAGAGGCGAGGTATTCAATACGTTGGGGCCACACTCCTATTTTTCAAGGACGAAACTGCTTGTGTTTCCTTTACAACATGTATTAAATTCTTTCAATACTATACCAAACTTTTCAATAAATGTTCTTCACAAGCAACACAAATGAGACATAAAATTGCATCTTGGAACGCTCAAATATAAGTTTTGAAAGGAAAGCGATCTCATCCCCACTCAAAAATCCAAAATATTGCAAAAAGGGAAGGGGACCCCTTCCCTCAGACTCCCCTTCAAACGTGTATATGTGTGTAATTATGTTTATGTATGTGTGGTGTTTGTGATGCTTATCGTACGAACATGACATCTCAAGAAACCAATGATGGATAGTTTTCAAAATTGTTCTGTATATTTGTCATATATTTGTGGTGGAGGTCAGTGGTCACTTGAGGTCACCAGAGGAACAAACTGAAAAATTTGTAAACAAGGAATTTCAAGATGTGTATGGTCACTAGTTTTCACATACGGTGTATAAATTTGTCTTGTTAAGGATCTCAAAACTAAGGATAACGTGAAGGGATCTTATATTTCACTTTAAAGGAAGGGTTTGAGCAAAAAGTAATAATTTTCATTTGTAAAAGAGGACCTAAATCTACGCAATTTGGCGAATTTCATTCAAATCGGACATGTAGTACACGGGATATCAGCAAATGAAGTTACTACATTGTGACTCAAAGTGAGCTTGAAGCAATCAAAAAAAAAAAAATAGAAGAATCTGACATGTAGCACTATTTGGGGACAATGAACCAAAGAAGTGGAAATTTCAAGTTGATAATAAAAACCATTGGTTTTAATATTTGGGGTGGCCTAAATTTAACCTCGCTAACCTAGCAGATTTTACGTACCGGTAATACGGGTTACTAAACCAGACTTGCCAACCTCAGAAAAAGCAAATTTTGAGGTTCTCGTAAGAAAACCTGGAAATCACATCTCAAACCTGGAAATTTTAGACAACACTGTTTGTAGCGAGCGTACGACAGTGTTAACGACCAAACACATTTTACAAACAAGCTACGGCTGTAAAAGTTACGTGGACCGTGGCTAAGGTTACCAGACTGGAATGTCAGTTTTAAGCTAGAAGAAACTGACAAATGCGAGAACTATAGCTTTTAATTGTTCTCCCGTAGGAAATCTTTTGCTAAATTGATCACATTTATGACAACGTTACATCTGCCTTTCAATAAAACTTACCAGAGATGGAAAGCACTGATCTTGGCCTATGTAAAGAAACTTATCTGGCGTTGTCTCAAAGTGATTGTCACCTGGTCGTCGTGAGATCTGGCATTTTCACCGTGAGACAATGCCCGAAATCGTGAGACTCACGGTGGAAACTGCGAGAGTTGTCAAGTCTACTAAACGTCAGGTCAGAAAGCGTATCTCAGGTTTATTAGGGACTGACTCGGTGGAGGAGATGGTGGATAAAGACCGGCAAGTCAGTCTTCATTTTCGAAGACTGTTGAACAAGATAATGAGCCAGTGTCTTCATCCTGCTTCTGAGAACGAACTGAGACGTCCACCTTTCACGGAAAGTTGTGCTCCTGTCTATAGCCACTCTTCAAACGTTTGGAGACACCCTCCCAAAGTTCTGCACCACTATCAACAGCGGAGCCGAAAATTAGAGACCCTATAGTGGGAGAGATTGGCCAACCATTGTGCTCAGATACGCAGTATGATTGGATGAAATGTATGGGCACCATTTTGGAGCCAAAGTACGAGCTTGCAAGAGCCTATGTACATTTGAGAAGTTGTGCAGGCTGTACTGTAGGTACGGCCGGACGTACGCATCCTGCTTAAGATAAACATGTTTTGTTTCCAAAATTTCGGCCAAGTTGTGCTGCATTTGGATGCGCTAACAGACAGGAGAAGGGTTACAAGTTGTATAGATTCCCATCCTGTACAAAAAGAAGGCTTCGGTGGGCTGTAAAAGTTAGGAGGTTCAATTGGAACCCATCAAATAGCGATCGCTTATGCGACGTAACTTTACAGTATACAACTTAGTAATACATGTAGGCCTAACGTTAGGGTGGGCTTAGAGTTATATTACGACGTTCTGTACAAGGCCTAGCCTATACCGTATACGGCGGTTCCATCTCTATATTCCGACTGCTTGATATTCCAACAAATAAACCCAAATACAACTCCTAATGAACCCCTTTGGCCTAACCGGCTAACCCTAATCCTAGTACTAACCCTATTGGAGAGTTGTCGGAACATCCCCATAGAGACGTTGGAATACCAGAGCTGCAGTCCCCAGTCATAGGTGTAGGAGCAGTGGCGTATTTGGGGGGGGCATTCAGCCAACCCCCACCCCTTCACTGATGTCGACTTTTTTGTTTTACTTCCTAAAGATACGTAAAGTTTTTAACACAAATTTTAGCCTAGCACATGTGGCACCAGATTGCATGTAAGGACACCTAGCCTAATTTTTCAAAAATTTTCAAAGGGGAGGGGGAACCCCATTGGGCCATGGTTCCCTTCACTGATGCCGATATTTTTGTTTTAGTTCTTAAAAATACAATAATTTTTTAACACAAATTTTACCTCAAAAGTAGCCTATTTGGCACAAGATTGCATGTAAGGACACCCAATTTTTCAAAAAATTTCATAGGGGAGGGGGAACAATAACAGATCAGACATTGTTCCTGTTCTATTAGTAACATGAGAAAACTGAAACATTTGCGTACCTTTGACTTTGATGTAGGTTTTTACATGGAATACACCCTGGTCAGTCACAATTTTATAAAACCTAGGCCTAGGCTCATGGACGTCAATCCTGGGGGGACATGTCCCCCGCCCCCACATTTTGGAAATACACCCATTGACTTCAGATTTTTACACAGTAAATTTTTGACAGAAGTGGCCATGTCCCCCACACTCGAGTAAAGATTGACGGCCATGCCTAGGCCTTTCCATAAAATAAAAAGACAAACTACGAAGTGCTCCCCTATATTTACCCCTTCCCCAGACCCTCCTGAATCTTTCACTAAATAATGAAAAATCTTAAATGATTAGTTCAACTTGCTTGAACTTTCCATAAAAAGCACCACTTTGCATTTATGCCATCCTGCATTAACGTACAAGTAGTTTTCTTAGAAAGAAGGGGTAGACCCAGCCCCGAATAGACCCACCCTTTCCCCCTATCTTACAAGCACAAAAATAAGACACACTAAAATGAAATTTTTTTAAAATGAAATCACTTTTAAAACTGTCAAAATAGCATACACCATTCTGCATTTTCGTCACTTTCTATTAGCAAAAGTTACTCAAAGTTGAGGGTGTTATCCCCTCCCTCTAGACCCCTCCAGGACGACTTTTCTTGCACCGGGTGACAAACTAAAGCATCCGGGAGACATTGCCAGCCAGAGTCAACCAATACGAATGATTGTCACAAGAAAACAGGACGTTGTAACTCACTTTGTTTTACATTTTGTACGGAAAACTGTACCCCCACAGTGTATATGATATCTGGCCATAGTTACCATTTGGCTCCAAAATGGCGCCCATGAAATAAGTTGGCCAATCTCTCCCACTATAGGGTCTCTACCGAAGATAAACCTGAGACGGACGCATGGCCGTGCGGGACTGTTTTTTCTCAGGGAGGGCGGTGATTTTTGCTCGACTCCAAACCTTATATATAACTGTCCAATTTTCCGCCCGACTGAGACAAAATATCTGCCCGATTTAGTCAGGTTTCTGACATTTGGGGGGCAGCCGCCCCAGCCCCCCGGCCCGTACGTCCATGGGCGGACGTCACCTGAATGACACCATATATGAATAGAACAACCAGAATTATGAAACCTCCTAAATTAGCACCAGGAAAAACTAATTAGTCCCTACTCTTACAAAGAAGTTTTCAGCAGTATTTCAAGTGTGGCATTGGAACTTTCCACGAATTTTCTTGTAAGGGATAGACAATATCAGACTATTCTACTGGTAGAAAATGATTGCATTTGTTGAAATTATGAACAACTAGAACTTTTACAGCGTGATCATGAGTGCCTGAAAAGTGGTGTCAACTCAAGGTTACTTACGTTTTAAAGAATGAACGATGCCATCAGGACAATGCAAAAATTGCGGTTTAAAAGGTTTCCTCGAAAGATATTACACTGAATTTCCAAAAATTTTTATAGCCTTAATTACTTACGCCACCACCTACTTGACAACGGCTATTTTGAGAACATACTGCACTGCTTGTGCAAATGTGTGTACAAGTTTATTTGGCCTCATGCCAAACTACCAACAAAGATGTCAGCTAGAGAATCCAACGTTCGACTGCGTAACCTTCAGTTGACCAATATCACCTAGACACTTATCGGAGTCAAAATCATTCGGGCTCGAGAATTGCACAAGGAAGGTGGTAGAATCTGATAAAACGATCAGCCTAAGAGCAGCCCAGAAAAGGTAAAACGCAGTATA
Source organism: Holothuria leucospilota (assembly GCA_029531755.1). Classification (NCBI taxonomy): domain Eukaryota; kingdom Metazoa; phylum Echinodermata; class Holothuroidea; order Aspidochirotida; family Holothuriidae; genus Holothuria; species Holothuria leucospilota. The sequence goes on from CM055974.1 coordinate 27,032,197, forward strand.
CCTTATGAAATTCATAACTTACTCGGAACACAAGATAGCTCAGTATGGTTGGTTTATTTTTCGTTTTTTTTGTTTGTTTTTTGTTTGTTTTTTTTTTTTCTTTGGTAAACTGTTTACGGGTGATTCACTAATGATTTTCAAAACCAGAGGTTGTCCGTATACATTTCAAAGATAAGTTGTTTTAGTTCGGTTTAATTTAGTTTAAAACCTACAATTTATGTTTATTTTTTATATTCATCTTTAGCCCTAATAAAACTTCGTTTGATCCCTAGGATTGTTCCCCGTCAAATGTACGATAGGTGCAACGTACGTTGAAAATGCAACACTTGTTAAATTACATTCACCATTTATACGCAAAGTACACCTTTACTCCAACTAAGCTCAAAAATAGCCTATTCTCACTTGGGAAATTACTCAAATTAGGTCTTAGAAACATGTAAGAGATGTATGTAGGTAAGTTATGTCATAAGCTTAGTGACCAATATGTTCTTTTTTATTTGAAATCTGCATAAATAGCACTAGAGGCAACTAGAAATTTGAATTTGCATGGCAAATCCGACGTAGCCTCTCCGAGAGAGAGGTGTGGGAGTTGTTTTTCAATCGGGATAAAAGAGATGGAACATATGACATATTAATTAACCGCCAGAGACATTTTAATTTTTATAAGCAAGCTCATGACAGTAGAGTTCATGAACTTACGGAGATTTTTCACGTAAAATATCCTGAAAGTGCAGGTACTAAGCACGATAAAACAGTGGGTGCCGAGGACTAAAAGATTATTATTAATGATATTATTATTCAAGTGCATTGAATTTACTTTTATCAGTTGCTTCGCGGGCCAGATGAATTAGTGTTCTCGCGGGCCGGAGGCTAACCCACATGCCGGAGATCCCTCACCCTTGCTGTACTGAGCCACCGTACATACCCTAATGATCTAAGTGCTAGTGCACAGTAGGCCGTCTTACACATACCGCTGTGTTGTTTTAACGATGGACGTGAATTCATTCATTTTACATTGACGGAGGCAGGAAGGTCCCCAATTTTCCCTCCAAATCTCAAAGTCGTAACTTTTGGCAATTTAATAAACGTCGTCCTGCCGATTTATTATCTCAAAATTAAGCATATAGCCTAGTAAGCATCAAGGTTCCCGACGAAAATCGCCCGCGTCTAAATACCTCGTTGCTAAATCAAACAGGCTTACCGCTGTTAGCTTCCCGGACGGATCCCCCTCCTGTTCCTGCTGGAATTAGCGCTACTCGACTCGCCTTCTGCAACTCCAGCTGTCCAGTGACACTGATAGCTGGTAACACCTTTCTCAAAGTGCTGAAAAAAAATTTCGTCTGTATTCGGACGTGATAGAGAATCACTTCTTAACGATTGGTCATCATTTAAAATTCCCACTTGAGATTGGGTCAATTTAAAAATATTCAGACTATCCCGCATGCGCGGAGCTGCAAATCGAATATTTTTTTTCAATATATCAGTCTCGTCTATGCATTATTTTGATATCGTAATTTGTTCTTATAGATTCCCACCGTTCGTACGTTTCAAGAAGTCATTTGAGCATTAAAATCCTTCAGTTTAAGTCGAGGGGCGACAATGAGAATACGAAAAACTTTGAGATTTGAAAATGAAGGATTATGGTCAACCAAAATTCAAAACGAACAAATCGTCTCGAAAGTAGATCCGTACATACCCTGCGTCAAGACCTTTGATTGGTCTAAGCAAGTCATGAACAAACGTGCGTTTGTCTGATGTGTCTAGTTAATTACAGGGGCGGATTTAGGGGGAGGGGACAGGGGGCCCGGCCCCCCTTCCAAAAATTTTTGAAGTTTTTTTTTCCACTTCATAAAACAAATGACTAGGCCATATTCCAATTAAATAAGCCTTTGTGATGTGTCAGAGTGAAATCCAAATTTGTTCATTAATTAAATTTCTACCTCAGAAAGTAAGTCTTAGGTTAATAATTCTGTTACTGACCTCCGGCTGATAACATTTTGGCTTATATTGGTCACAGTAACATTTTCCGGGTATTGCAAGGGGTTACCATGAGCGCTGTATTAGATTGCTAACTTCAGTCTATTACCGGCCCGGCCGCCTAATTTTTTTCCCACGAGGTTATGGGCAAATTTGATTTTCAAAATTTTTCAAATTTGTTTCAAAATCATGGTAGGGTTAGGTTTAGGGTTAGGGTAAAGATGCCAGGGGTTATTTGGCCTGTTCTTTCATAATCCGGTGTCAGAATTACAATAAAAGGGTCGGAAAGCTGTCATTTTGGAATTAGGGGTGTGGCCTATTTCCCAGAAACTGCCATCCTAATATGTGGACAACAAAGACTACTCTCCTCTTTCATCCAACCAAAATTTAAATTTCACTAAATTATGAGTATTTTCCAGCCATATATGATGAGTTTCAAAAATATACTGAAGACATCACCATTTTACATCTAAGCAATCTTAAATTAACAAAAATTTTCTCAAAGGGGAGGGGGAACCCCTTCCCTTAGACCGCTCCCCCAGGACGGCGATCACTCATCACATACTTTATCCCCTATCAAAATACCCCTGGCACCACCCCTGGTGCACCGCTTCCTCCTTATATCCCTCCCCCAGATCAGACTTTATACAAACCACTATGACCTGGCCCCCACCCCTTCTGCCAAATCCTGGATCCGCCACTGAATTATACATGTCAATGGTGCGTTACACAGTACGTGCTATAAAGATAGACCTATAAAAATACAAGTAAGCCACTGCATCTTACAACGACATTTTTTAATTCCAGTTGGCCAGCGCATGCGGGCCCAAATCATGAGTCTCTTCTCCCAAAAAGCCATGTTCAACATCTTATTGTGATAATTTTTGTGAAATATACATACTTGCCAACATTTGAAAGTGGAAAAGTGGTAGATCTTGCGAGAGAGCGAAGCGACCGAGCCCGAGCGCGCTTGCGCGCGAGGGGAGGAGGGTGTGGGAGGGGCGTGTCCCCCTCCCACACTGTGAAGCTTTTTTGTTTTTTTAATGTGAAAATATGTGATTTGGTGCATACTTTATACGGTATTTTGTATGCATAAGGAGACATATTATTATGTATTTTATGAACTATTTTGTAGGAATAACCATGCAGAAATCAAATACACACGTATTGCTGGCAAATAATTTATCACTCTGCAAGTATGCAGAATCACATAACAGATTCAAGGGGTTGCTTTTGTACTTACCACTAGATATCAGTGTGCCTGATATGGGATGGGATTATTGTCAGGCCGCGAGCCCCGCATGCACGCTCTGATTGCAAAAGATGTAAACAATCGAGTACAGTACAGCTGGACTATACTGCAGAACACAGTACACGCATACGTACGTACGTACGAGCGCGGGGTTCGATCCATATCTCTCAGCTCAAGCTCGATCGATGAAACGTATTTTTATCAACATTTTCTGAGCTGTTTTATGGTGAATTACGCACAACACGCACGCTTAAACAGCAAAGTGTAACTTAAATCATGCTTTCAATAAATTCTATGGCAGGTTTGCCAAAAATCGGTAGATTAGAGTAAAAAATCGGTAGCCAGTTCAAATCTCTAAAAAGCGGTATTCTACCGCCCAAATCGGTAGAGTTGGCAAGTATGAATATATGATCAGTGGAAAAACTTTGCAGAAATTTTCAGATTTATTTGCTCTATTGCTGTTAATTTCCAAAATATATGCGAGTTTTATTCTGTTTGCACCTGAACATTTAGAAGCTACGTAATCTTGGTGAAACATCATCAATGGCGACGAGGCAAGATACAATGTTCTTCCGCTCTAAATTCATCCGCCTCATAGAGTTTCCGTAGGATAAGGTTTAGTGGCGGATCCAGAGGGGGGGGGTCGCCGACGTCCTGACCCCCCCCCCTCAAATTTCCCAATTTGCCCTTTTTCAAATTTTTTTTTTCTACACACTAGCCTAAAAAAGTGAAAAATAAAAAAAAAAAAAAAAAACCACGACAGTTTGACAGGTAATGACAGTTGTCCAGTTCCGAGGAGATTTTGGTTACCCCCATCCAGTATCGATCAATCCACCCGTAAAAGTCTAGCCATGTATCGCAGAAACTTTCAGCAATATATTTGACTATGGTAGCCTATATTGCCCGCCCTGAAACACGAACAGCGCAATCATTTTACAGAGAATGTGACTACAGTATGTCTTACTGATTGCAATGGAGTAGGGAAAAACATGCCAGTGAGCCACAACTGCAAAAAAGGCCTCGGCCGGCCCGACTTAAACCAGTTGGTTAGAAACTGAGCGGTAAAACCTCATCTAACTCTAACTCTCACTGCCTGCGTGACAGTCAGGCATTCTAATCACTTTTCGCTTGGAACCACGTGTGGCGTGCTTGGGCTTTCAAAGTAATACAGTAAAACGCGCAGATATTACGTCATACTCACTAGCTAGCGCTTTACGCAAGTATTACCACTGAGTTTTAATATTGATTCCAAAAGGTCACTGCTAGCCTTTTGGTCTAACAAAATAATGATCTGTTCACACTCCCTAAACGCTACATCTACGAAACCTTCCCTCTATCCGCTAGTATCCCTCCTCTCATGAACACGATATGATATTCATGGTCTGGAATTACTCTCTTCATTTATTAGTGTTGCCCTAGTGATGGGAATAAAAAGCCAATCTTAGTTAAAAGTCCACAGCCAAGAGTTGACCAGAAGTCGCAATGGACGAATCGGCGTTTGTTTCATTTTAAAAATACTATATAAAATCACCACCAGGTCAAATAACGCAATGTTAGTCGGTTCAATTTTTTTGACGTCTTCGGACCGATGACCGGTCTGCTGTCGCAAATAAAAAGCAAACATTCGACTTCAGTCATCTGTTCTGACAGAGTATTTTTGACAGTCGCGCCGCAACTATATAGGGAACACAACATACAGTATTTTAACCCCCTCCCCCAGTCCGAGATAGCGGTAGCGCCAGGTAGAGGAAAGGTTCATGCCCCCGTCGGGGAAGGCTGGCCAACGATCGGGGAAGTTTTACAGGTTTGTCGGGGAGTCTTAGTCGAAAGTATGCAGTCCCCGACGACAGCTAGTCGCCCCGACGGCTTACCTGTTTTTTGCCCTCAAGAGGATAATTTCTCTAATAAGAACCCAAAATTTTCGGCGCGCTACGCGCGCTGTAGAGTCACTCTTTTTTCTTCAATAGTTCCATTCCGCAAAGCAGGATAGCACAAGTCCTGTCCACCTTACCAAGTAACATATAGGCAGAGTACATAGTTTATGTAAAGTTCGTAACTTTCATCCCATATCGCAAAGCCTAGTTGGTGTTCTCTTGTGTGTTTGTCATGCGGTAGAGTCAGTTGGTGAGCGACTTACGGAGCAAAGTTTGGCTATTTCATCTTGTAGTCCAGGTGGTTTCGATACAAATGTATGTTACACCCGATACGGTCTACAAGCCCACAGTTCTTTTTTCGTTTCGTCATATGTTTTAGGTGTTAGCCTATCAAACATATTCCCCGCTTCGCGCGCTTTTCAATTTCACGATCCAGATTCAAAGAACACTATCAGTGCGCAAGTCGGATCTTGAAGTATTAAGTGATATGATGCAAAATATGCCTGCAATGGCATAGGATAATGAGGCTCCTCCATTTGCCCTTCTCATCATCCCCTCGAAATAGGGAATGTCGGAACTAATTGGGGTTGCTGACATGGCCCGGCCTCCTGTTGGGCAAATTCTGCCGCCACACATGGTCGATTTACTTATTTTGACTTTCATAAGGGTAATTTCTGGGATAAAACCCAAAATTTTCGGTACGCTTTGTCCACTCTTCCTCAGTTCCGTTATACTTATAGCTAAATATAGTACAAACCCTTTCCACCTTTTCAAGTTAATAAGTAGAAATACATGGATTTATGTATACATGGATTTATGTAAATGTCGGAAATTGAATCGCATTTCGTTAAACCTGGTTAACGTTCACTTGTGTGAGTCGTACGGTACGGCTAGTGACTTGAGGAGGGAAGTACAATAAAGTTATGCCCGATAGGGCCTAACTGTCTGGACAGTTGTTCTATATAAGCTTTTAATTAGTACAAATTCTTATAAGTGTAGGCTTATCCAAAAAATTTCGCGCGCTTCGCGCGCTTCGCGCGCTTTGCATTTTCACCGTTTAGATTCCAGGTTTTGATTCCAGTTTTTGCATGTCTCTTGGTTTATCCTTTCTTTGTCAATATGCCGTAAATTGTATAATCACTGACGTTTATGGGAACCAAAATTTTTAAAAAATGAATGTGCCCTTTTTATGTTGGACCCCCCTCAGAAAAGACCCTAGATCCGCCCCTGAAGGTTTACTTTCTTTTTGTGCATGTAAAAAATGTTTACTTGGGTGTAATCCGCCTTCCCAAATGATGGAAATACGATTCCGTACACGTAGCTTGAGAGGCTACGTAATTAGGTACCCACGTCGATCTTTTGTAGTTTGTAGGTAAGTACGGCATAAGTACGTAGTTCATTATATAATACGTACCAAATCTGGTATTTTTTAATGAATTGACCATTGTTATATAGGAAGTAGAAATAGCAAAATTTTGTTTCAAGCAAAATACGTGAAGACGTACTAGTTTAAACGTATCTCTTGTTCTAAGAATAATAATGTAGGCGTATAAGGACAGGCGCTGGGGATCGACAACCCCGGCCCTGAACAAACGTTTTGTGGATTTCGTTACACACGGCAAAAAATGCCATTTTTAGGGCAAAACTCGACATGCTATATTTGTTCTGATGAAGGAAACGTTTAGTGCAAATACTTTCCGCTCCTTGTTAGATGTCTTCCCACACGCCTGTATCAGGAATAAAGAAGACAAATTGCATTGACTTTCTGGACTCTGGAGTCAGGCTCCATATAACATCCTATGAGGCTGTCTTGTTGCACCTTTTAATAAGAGTTGCTTCTTTCCAATTAATGACGGTATAAACACTTGGTACGGTAAATCTAAAAGACTTCATTAGGCTAAATTGATTATTCATAACATTACTTTTCATTAGAAGATCCAGGATTCTCGGAAGTCAAGAGGGGTCAAAGGTAAATGTGTTCATATAAAAATATTACAACATGTGGTCTGTACTTAGGAAAATCCCTAGCAAAGTTGATAAGCATTCGTTTTACACAGTAGTATTTATAAAGTAAGGCATTAAATTTTGAAGCGAGTTGGGCATTGTTATGACATTTGAAGAATTGCACATGTACTCAGTGATAATTGTGATAGTGACTGACAGTAGACATGGCGAGTGACTGGCAGTAGAGCTGGCAGCAATCATTGCGAGTGACTGACGACAGTAAAAAAGGCAAGTGACTGACACTAAACATGGCGAGTGACTGACACTTAGCATGGTGAGTAACTGACACTTAACATGGCGACTGATAGGCACAAAAAGCGAATCCATTTTCATGTACGTCTAGTTCACTTGCGTAGCTGGAAGTCCTAATATATCCGGAGCTCTACCTTCTACTTCATTTTGAGTACCTTCTGCCTGGCCTTTGAGCATGTACCACTGACAGCCTACCTGCATTTATGATTATACTGTGTTTCGTTGTCAGTGACTGCACAACAGCCTTTCATATAGGTGGGTTTTCAAGGCCGCTCACTAGAGAGATTTCACCGTGCTTTACTGCTTTGTTTAGCTTGCATTCATGGCAGTTCAAAACAGATTGTTCATCTCCAAATTTACTTATTGCGGAACTTTTGTAGTTGTTCATGCTTGCGTTACTTGAAATAGATATTGCATGGTTTTATGAACTTAAAGCTGCTTCGTGCACAAGGTTTTTTTTTTGGACACCAGTTTCGTTTTCCTTATTTTTAGTACCTCACGTATTATGTCTCTAGGCCCTTCTAGGTAAAACGTTGGGCACACGCACAATCAAGAGTTTAAGGGACTGTTTAATTGACATTTACAAAAGCTCAAAACAGACTATTCATCACCAAATGTATTTTTGTAAGTGGTCATATAGTAACATGCAATGAACAATGCATTGCTAAATGAAATTCAACAAACTTTGTCCATAACTTGTGTTTTGAACACCCTAGCGTCGTCTCATTTTGTTTTTCGTTTTATTCTTTTCCTTTGTTTCCGTTCGTTTGTAGTGGCACGAACGAACAAAAGTGTAGGAATAAGCAGTATACGTTAGGATAGTGTTTGTTAGTCTGTTAAGAGCATTTGTTCAGCAGGTTCACTTTTGCGGGAGGTATATCCCTTTAACATGTTTGTTTCTGTTTACACGGGTCATTAAGGATTAGTCTTGTTGCAGTCTTTACGATAAAACCTGTTTTGTTGACCTTCGGTGGGCAGGGCCGGGGCGCACGCTCTTACTCCTGAGGAGTGGGGATAAAATATAAAAAGTCCGAAAAGGCGGTCATTAACACGAAGTAAGTTTACACACATAGGCCCACAGTGTAACATTGCTTCAACGGTCAGGATCCTCATCAAACATTCACTGTTCTCAAATTTATTTTCAAAATGTCCCTTTTCTTGGTCATCTATCCCACTGAACACAATTTTACTCGAATAGCCGTTAGCTCGATTCAAAATTGGTGAAGTCTGCTTGCTGCGACTGCTGAAGGCCGCCTCAAATACAGAGTGATTTGTGGACAGTTAAAAGGGGCAGGGCGTATATACACGAATTCGCGGGGGGGGGGGGGGTATGAACTATTTTCTGACCAACTACATTTCTTGGAGACCGACGAGTTTGAACAACTTTCCCCATTTTCGACGGGAACAGACGAAAATCAGGGCAGGTAAAAGATCAACTAACGGAATTTGAGACCGACTTTTTGGCGTTCAGAGACCGACTTTTGATTTTCACGGGGGGTGTCATACACCCCCACGCCCCGTATTTACGCCCCTGAAAAGGGGATAAGCAGCAACTTCATTTGCAATACCAGCTTAATCTGGAACATCTCGTCCTTTCCCCTCGCAAGTGTCTTTCATGATGTTTATTACATTAATATTACATGTTTAGGATTAAGCAAGAAATTGTTCTCAATTCAGTAACAACAAATATCGTAGCATGGGCTGATGGATCAAAGGTCCCATACTTAAACTGCTACGATAGGGGTGTAGAGGATGACTGCAGGGATGATACCAGTACTGTAATGATAGGGGGGAAACTTCCCCGACAATCATGTGGGCTACAATTGACCTACAGCTAGAGCTCCCTTTTCATATGCATTCGCTAAGGGCCCTTGTACCGCGAATTGTGGAAATGTCCATAGTTTTATTAGCATTAAAAGGTCCCCCATATTATCGGCACTCTAAACTCAGTAACTAGACTCGACTTCGAGCAGGGAGGCGTTCCTACTTCGAGGTAGATATATTTTGTTCAAAAGTGTATCAGGTAAGACACTTCATACAGTTTTTATCATTGGAAATGACATTTTATATAAAATTTAGGCGCTCTTCGCAATGAGTCGTCACTAGGGTCACAGTTCGTGCTCCATCTTTAACGATTACAACAAGATAGTACAAAATTGGAAAACATAAGATGCACATTAACTCAGTCCTTTTAAGAGGATCATAGTGCTGTTTATGCATTACAACTTTCGCGAATTTTGGTTTTTCTTATTCAATTTACCCCGTAGGACGTAGGTGGTCACCTTTATCCAACCATTATCTTGTTAAACATTACTAGAAAATCGTCTTCACAATAAATATTTTGTGACTCTAATACTAACAACTGGTGTATACAAAGAAAAATGTAACAAACAAAAAGTTGTTATTTTAAACAGATTATGGGTGGCGAACTGGTGAACAATCCTGGTTGAATTTATCTAGCACGTTTTTCTGAAAGTATGGCTGTCAAAAATTGCCATCGTGGGCAACTTACTGACTCAATCATGGTACAGTATATAAATGTTATAACAGTAACATTTTTTCTCTCCATAGAAAATGGCCAACTTCATGTGCATAATCTGGGTGTTTTTCACTGCGTTCATTTGTGGTAAGACCAAACATATGGATTCAATAAAAGGGCGCTATTATTAAAACTCAGAAGCAGAAAATCACTTAAAGTGGACATAAATCTAGAATTACAAAAATGTATATTTTAGAGGTTTGAAACTGAATTTCATTCATTCAATTGCCATTTTCAATAATTTCTCAAGTCCTTCTCGTACAACTTACATTACATGCTTTTGTTTCCTTTTGAAATTAAAATATTTATATAACCTTGAAACAATTACTGTTACCTTGCATAGTATGTTGCACAGAGAGGGCTTATACAGCCAAGTCACCCTATAACAGTAAACAGCGATCACGTTTTTGCACAAGGTGCAGTGGCTTTCGAAAAAATAAAGAAACACAAAGACGGTAATTTGAGTAGAAGAATGACATCACATTATTGCGCAATCTACCATATTAAATTGAGTAAATTAGCTTCACCACTTTATATCTCAGCTCAGAAATGTTCTGTTAAGATGGAAGTTGGACCATATTGATGCATTTTTCAGGCTTTGTAACATATCTTTTTGAAACTTTAGATTTAAGGTACAATTTAATAATATTCTAAGATAGAAACTGAATGCAAAAATCCTAACAAGAATGTCAATGTCCAGATAATTTTGGCTAATTTGAAGAACTCTTTCGGTTAATCAGTTAAATAAAAACATGAATCGTTTTCGAAAGGGTTCACCTACAACGTAAAATTGATTTATACATCACCGATGACTAAACAGTTAGTGGTTACACGTTTGTCTTAAAGTCGAATGGATTTCACAACCCCAACCGAAAGCACACCCCTGACCTTAGGAACACTAATTGCATTGTAGAATGAAGACCATCACCCCCTTTCTGTGGCAAAAGTCTCAAGAAAGAGAACACAAAGGCATTTTATGTAAGTGTTAAACTGAGTTTAGCTCTATGATAAAAATGTCAAGCCCATTTAGTCTTCTGAAAAGGTCGGAAATTTCATTCTCAATGACATCGTTGAATAACTCGGGCAGGGGTGGGTGTGGGGATAATGGTTGCAGCCATTTCGAATACAATACAATGAAATTATCGCGATATATATTTTGTTAGCGCTCGAGAATTATCTCGAGGTAATAAATTATTTTCGAGATATATAGATTATCTCGAGATTATAAATCATCTCGCTATAATTATCTCAATATTATTTATTATTTCAAAATGAAATGATTATCTCCATATACCGTGAATATTCCGATAAAACATTATCTCGACATAATCCTAAAAAGGTATTTCACATGTCACTTCCTTGGCTTCGGTCGTATTGAAAAAAGAAGGTATTATGGGGTTTGAAAATCTTTCAAACCCCATAATACCTTCTTTTTTCAATAGGACGGAAGCCAAGGAAGTGACGTGTGAAATAACTTTTTAGGATTATGTCGAGATAATGTTTTATCTCGGAATATTCACGGTATATGGAGATAATCATTTCATTTTGAAATAATAAAAAATATTGAGATAATTATAGCGAGATGATTTATAATCTCGAGATAATCTATATATCTCGAAAATAATTTATCACCTCGAGATAATTCTCGAGCGCTAACAAAAAATATATCGCGATAATTTCATTGTATTGTATTCTCTCCGTCTTTCAAACGAAATGGTTGCAACCATTATCCCCACACCCACCCCTGCCCGATGTCATTGAGAATGAAATTTCCGACCTTTTCAGAAGACTAAATGGGACGAAACCACGAAAGAAATAGAAAGCCAAAGGCTCAGTGATTCCAAACCACTTGCTGTGACTTGCACATAATTTCAGCAATGTGGTTTCAAGTTGAAACAATTTTGTTGTGAAGTTACTAATCTTTTAAATTTAGGTACACAAAATTGAAAAACCATGGTCATCGATCAAGCACTAAAATCAAGTTATTTAACACGGTCATAAATCAGCTCCTTGCCTTTAATGTTGGCTTAACATGCCAAATATAAATCCAAGCAGATTACATAATTGACAAGATCTGGTTTACAAGGTTTTAACAGATTGATCTCTGATGACCTTACATAATCTATGACAGCCACCAAAAGCAACACAGATAATATCGCTAAACTTGGGAACCCACACACGAAGTATGAGTTTCACACTTGTTTCTCTCCTTGCTTTTCTTCTTGAGATACAATTAATAAAGGTTTCCACTCTCTGAGCTGAGGTGACCTCAAATAACCGTCAATCTCTACCAAACATTTTCAAACTAGCATAGGCTTTTAGCTATTTCCAAAATAAATAGCTCAGGGCATGCCAACTGTCCTTGGAGTGAAAATTTAACAAACAAACGATAAGATAACACATGCCTTTTGAGTATCTCTTTCTGCGTCACAAATTTGCATATGTAATTCATTTATATTCATGATATTAGTGCAAAAATAGTAATTGCCTTGTAGAATTTTCAATACTTGATGGATTTTGATGGGAATAATTTTTAAGGCTTTTCAAATTTTAACATCACATAAGCAGGTGTGGAATTTACATGGTTTCAGATTTTAACGATTACCCTTCTGGATATTTCGTGTGTATTTACACTGTGTGGGATATATTGACCCCAACTTATGAGGCATCCACGTGACAATATGAGACTGTGAAGGACTTTGCCCTCCACCAAAATGATGGGGATCATCTCTGCTTAATATGGGTCTGTCATGTACTGAAGTTCATCTTCTTCAGATATTGATTTTACAGGGGTTACAAGGTTTGAACTCTCGTGATCCCAAATGACCTTTGACCTCCAAGAAAAGCAAAAGACATCTGTCATCTGCTTATAAAGGAGCATCTATGTGCCAAGTATGAATACCTTAATGGTTACCGTCTTGAGAAACCGTGATTATGAACGGTTTTCAAGACTATCACCACTTAAGCTCTCTTGACCCGGAACGACCTTTGACTTCCACAAAAATTACTAGCAACTTATAACCTAGTATTGGGTATCCCCATGCCAAGTATGAGATCCATCATGATTACCGTCCTTGAGATATCATTTACTAGGTTTTCACAGTTCGATCTCTCTTGACCCCAAATGACCTTTGGTCTCTACTAAAACAATAAGGATCATCTACTCAGTATGGACCTTATATGTGCCAAGTGTGGTACCCGTAACGGTTTCCGTTTTTGCGTGAAGAATTGATCCCGATAAACTTACAAGTTCTTTTTCGTCCCATCCCAAATTGTAGCAAAAGTCTAGGGTCGGGTATTTAATACTTTAAAAATGTTATGCAATACAGCTAAAAAGTATAAAGATAACTGAATTAACACAAACTGCTTTCAGAAAAATGCATATTACTTTCTGCATCTTGCAGTCCAAACGGACATACAACAGGAGGCTTTCTGTGCAACCCTTAAATACAATGGCGAGGGGGATAATGTAACCATTGACTAGGGTGCAAGCAATTAAGAAGTAGGCACTGGTGTGTTATTGTTTATAACCCGAATGGGAAAGATCATTCTTCGTGTGGCGATGAAAAGCTCTTCATTCGATGGGGTTTGTAACATGATATACCTCAGTAGAACAATAGAAAAATGAGGTTTGCAAACCAGGTTTTTCAATGGAACCGATTCAGCATGTGAGATACGGTGTTTACAAGCAATTTTCAAGATTTTCGCCGTTTGACCTCTGTTGACCCTAAATGGAAGATGATCTCCACCCAAAACTATAGGGGCTTAGATTTTTAGTATGGAACAACCTAACGCTAATTTCTACACGTTGAGGTATCGTGTTTGCAAGACTCACCTTTTGACCTCTCTCGACGACCTCAAATGACTTTTGACGTTTACCAAAAATAATGAGTATCACTTATTAATATTGGCCACTCGCATGCTAAGTATGAGATTCCCCACGATTTTCCTTCTTGAGATATCCTGTTTACAAGCAAATGTCACACACATACATTCATACGCAAGCACTAACTTAGCACACCCACACGTACATGCACACACAATATCGCCCTTGCACAGATTTCATTTGCCTTCGGCAAGGAAAATTGACAAAGAAGATCTCAATTTATGAAGATCTGACCTCCCCCCTGCCCCCGCAAACAGCTGGAAAAAGCTAGCACTTGTTACTACTTCTTTCATCAACTAGGACGGGCTCACCCACGAATGAAATAAAACAGCCTACGTTTCCTCAAAGACTATAAATTTAATTTAATCAATAATGTGAAATAATTAGTAAATGTACTAACCGTTTTTGCCTAAATTTCTTTTTTACGCATGCAGCTGACGCTCTGATGTGTGTTACCGGGAACATGCACAAATGCACTGCCCATAACGTCACTTATGCGGACAAATGCTCAAAGTTAGAGGCACGAAACCAAGTCTTTACAGTGCAAAAATGTTTACAGAGTCAAAGCAAATGCCTTCTGATTGGTAGTAAGCTGTCGTGTAAGTAACCATTTAAATTAGAAGTGATCTAACGTGTAAGATAATGTATTTGATATGGTACAGTACGTTAGTGATAAAATTTTACACTTATTTATGGTTACATTTTTTGTCCAACCTTTCTGTTGGCTATTTTGAGGTGGAATTGATCTATTGTAAGACTTACTATATATAAAGATATGGAAGTATAAGATCTATTTTCAAGAATTACAGGATTCGTTCTGGTTTAGTTACTTCCAATTACACGCACCCAGTCTGGTGTCACCAGACAACAGTTGCACTCGAAAGGAAAACGATAAGTCTCGTCCCAGATCCAAGGGGTGGCGCCAGGAGGTGCCTGACAGAGAAGGATGTAGTGGCCAGCAACCCGAAGCCCACACAGACGATTGGTTACCGGAAAGATGACGGAAGCAAAAATTTTGATTAAGGAAAATTTGGTAAAAACCTGTTTTACTTAGGAAAATTTGAAAATCTAAGGTTAGTTGAAAACTTGACAAGTTAAGAGCGTAATTGAAAAAATGGAAATTTGGGACTTTTAACACAGAGTCTGCATTCTTTGAGAGCAAAAATTAAGTAAACCGTCGGTTTCACTGGTTGCCGTACTGGGATATTGCTTTATCGTACGTACTGCGGCTACCTTACGAAATAAGGAAATTTTCCAGATTGCGAAGGGGTGACAGTCTTCCCCAACTGGAGGGTATAACATTTCCTTCTTCCTTGGTGTTAGTATGAATTCGATAAGTTCAGGCAGTAATCAGTTGTCTGTCTAGGTCTTCAGTTTCGCTTCCACTGAATCGGCAAGTCATACAGAAAAAAGACTATCGTCTTCTTTATGGAGAGTAGCACTATGGTTGGGTTTTATTGACTGCCAACATATTACCGGTCGTGATAGACCCAGAATGAATTGTAACTGTTGATGCTTTTAATGGTATTTGAGTACATCAGTTTAGTTTCATTTACAGATAATGTCATCGTGTTTGCAAAGAATATCGTGTTTCATTTAAGCAAAAGACCGTCCTGCTACAAGAAAGGTGATAAGGAATTCAGACTAAAAACTGCTAAAAGTCTAAAATATCAGAATACGACAGATACACTTCTTTGCTTTTCGCTTGTCAGAAATGTATTTTTCTGATCATTGTATGCAGTTTTTGTCCCCTCTTTGACCGTGGATCCTTGTTTCTACATCTGTATGCTTGTGAATTATGTTTAATACCAATTCATTTGGTGAACATAGAGGGGCGTGACAATTTTGTATTCGGAACACGTGCTCCCTACCACCTCCCCTTAGTTAAGCAGCTGTCATGAACATGTGCCTAAC
Organism: Holothuria leucospilota; assembly: GCA_029531755.1. Taxonomy (NCBI): domain Eukaryota; kingdom Metazoa; phylum Echinodermata; class Holothuroidea; order Aspidochirotida; family Holothuriidae; genus Holothuria; species Holothuria leucospilota. The sequence goes on from CM055974.1 coordinate 27,047,895, forward strand.
TAAGACTACCATTCATCATGGATTCCTACGTCGAGGAAATATAATCCCATTTAATAACCTGCGTGAAAACTTCTTGAAAATTAATATCCTCCCTTTCCTTTTATTTGACCCGGCAGTTTTTTGTGAAAGTGCATGGTACAATCTGATCATTGCCCTCGAATTTTAGAGTTGAGCGGATAAGGCGATGACGCCTCGCAGACTTCCATCTTATATAATCATCTTCCTCCGCTCTTCCACTTTGAAGAAAGGGAAAACGAACATTCAACAGGTCATGTCAGCACGTTATCTATAAATAGAATAAAAATAAACAATTATTTATGTTATCGTGTTAGGCCTGTTAGCCTAATGCTTTCAAATTTTGGTCTTTTTTTCTAGTTGAGGACAACTTTGACCTTGATGTCGTGATTGCTGCATGTGGCACTGGTACTCTTGAAGGTTGTAATGACAGGGAAGAACTGATCGCTATAAATCCGAACTTTGGTCAAATCGGGAAGCAGGGTGGTATTACAACTCAGTGGAATGACGACTTCAGCGGACCGGGGTACGAATACGACACCCTAGATGTTTGTACCTGCGATACTGATGAATGTGTTAGTGAAGATCAATTGTCAGAATACGGCATGGCCATTTTTGGACAAAGCATCACCATCGGTCAGTACAGGGCATTACATGGTCACGTGGGTTACTGATTGCTGATTGGTATCTAAGTGGTAAAGGGCAATCAAACCCTGGCATCTCCTGTGCAGTTTGCAATGTAATGTGTACTGGGTAAATAAGCAAGTGTATTTGGATCGGGTCTAATTGCCCCTTAAGACAACCAGTATGTCACCAGAGAAATTTCTCTGAGTCACTGAGTTTGACCTTCCAACCAGTTTTACTAAATGTTATGTGAAAAAGAACCTTAGTAGCATAAGGGATAGTTTTATTGCATTATTACAACAGAGAACAAGCTCAATAAAGTGGCGTCGAAACGGTTGGGAATCAGTTATGGGTCAGTCAGCTTGTAATCACGCCTAACCACAATAATATAACCAGAAAGCCAAACGGTTTTATTGATTCCTTGCCACCGAAGTATGCTGTTAGTACTGTGGTTTTCAGGTGTTTTATTGCCAAGTTACTGCTTTTAATTTCAGGTGTGGAATATTCAACATCAATTGGCGCACAGGTAGATCAAACATATTGATATCATGTTGGTTATAAAAATTTTTGCTCTTAATTTTGGGCAGTACATGCCATATATAACATCCAAAATCCTTGATACTTGAGTAACCACGTTTACAAGGTTGTCAAAGTTTGACATTTGACCTCATTTAAGACCACAGAGATACGACCTTTGATTTCCACAAAATTGCTAGCAGCTTATAACTTAGTATTGGGTATCCACATGCCTAGTATGAGATTCATCATGATTACTGTTCTTGAGATTTTTTACAGGGTTTTCACAGTTCGACCTCTCTTGACCCCAAATGACCTTTGGTCTCCACCGAAACAATAAAGATCATCTACTCAATATGGACCTTATATGTGCCAAGTGTGGTACCCGTAACGGTTTCCCTTTTTGCGTGAAGAACTGATCCCGATAAACTTACAAGTTCTTTTTCTTCCCATACCCATTTCAGCAAAAGCCTAGGGTCGGGTATTCAATACTTTAAAAATGTTATGAAATACAGCTAAAAAGTATAAAGATAACTGAATTAACACAAACTGCTTTCAGAAAAATGCATATTACTTTCTGCATCTTGCAGTCCAAACGGACATACAACAGGAGGCTTTCTGTACAACCCTTAAATACAATGGCGAGGGGGATAATGTAACCATTGACTAGGGTGCAAGCAATTCAGAAGTAGGCACTGGTGTGTTATTGTTTATAACCCGAATGGGAAAGATCATTGTTCGTGTGGCGATGGAAAGCTCTTCATTCGATGGGGTTTGTAACATGATATACCTCAGTAGAACAACAGAAAAATGAGGTTTGAAAAACAGGTTTTTTAATGGAACCGATTCAGCATGTGAAATACGGTGTTTACAAGCAATTTTCAAGATTTTCGATGTTTGACCGCTGTTGACCCTAAATGGAAGATGATCTCCACCCAAAACTATAGGGGCTTAGATTTTAGTATGGAACAACCTAACGCTAATTTCTACACGTTGAGGTATCGTGTTTGCGAGACTGACCTTTTGACCTCTCTCGACGACCTCAAATGACTTTTGACGTTTACCAAAAATAATGAGTATCACTTATTAATACTGGCCACTCGCATGCTAAGTATGAGATTCCCCACGATTTCCCTTCTTGAGATATCCTGTTTACAAGCAAATGTCACACACATACATTCATACGCAAGCACTAACTTAGCACACCCACACGCACTTGCACACACAATATCGCCCTTGCACAGATTTCATTTGCCTTCGGCAAGGAAAATTGACAAAGAAGATCTCAATTTATGAAGATCTGACCTCCCCCCTGCCCCCGCAAACAGCTGGAAAAAGCTAGCACTTGTTACTACTTCTTTCATCAACTAGGACGGGCTCACCCACGAATGAAATAAAACAGCCTACGTTTCCTCAAAGACTATAAATTTAATTTAATCAATAATGTGAAATAGTTAGTCCATAAATTAACCGTTTTTGCCTAAATTTCTTTTTTACGCATGCAGCTGACGCTCTGATGTGTGTTACCGGGAACATGCACAAATGCACTGCCCATAATGTCACTTATGCGGACAAATGCTCAAAGTTAGAGGCACGAAACCAAGTCTTTACAGTGCAAAAATGTTTACAGAGTCAAAGCAAATGCATTCTGATTGGTAGTAAGCTGTCGTGTAAGTAACCATTTAAATTAGAAGTGATCTAACGTGTAAGATAATGTATTTGATATGGTACAGTACGTTAGTGATAAAATTTTACACTTATTTATGGTAACATTTTTTGTCCAACCTTTCTGTTGGCTATTTTGAGGTGGAATTGATCTATTGTAAGATTTATGAAGATATGGAAGTATAAGATCTATTTTCAAGAATTACAGGATTCGTTCTGGTTTAGTTACTTTCCAATTACACGCACCCAGTCTGGTGTCACCAGACAACTGTTATACTCGAAAGGAAAACGATAAGTCTCGTCCCAGATCCAAGGGGTGGCGCCAGGAGGTGCCTGACAGAGAAGAGTGTAGGGGCCAACAACCCGAAGCCCACACAGACGATTGGTTACCGGAAAGATGACGGAAGCAAAAATTTTGATTAAGGAAAATTTGGTAAAAACCTGTTTTACTTAGGAAAATTTGAAAATCTTTGGTTAGTTGAAAAATTGACAAGTTAAGAGCGTAATTGAAAAAATTGAAATTTGGGACTTTTAACACAGAGTCTGCATTCTTTGAGAGCAAAAATCAAGTAAACCGTCGGTTTCACTGGTTGCCGTACTGGGATCCTGCTTTATCGTACGTACTGCGGCTACCTTACGAAATAACGAAATTTTCCAGATTGCGAAGGGGTGATAGTCTTCCCCGACTGGAGGGTATAACATTTCCTTCCTTCCTTGGTGTTAGTATGAATTCGACAAGTTCAGGCAGTAATCAGTTGTGTGTCTAGGTCTTCAGTTTCGCTTCCACTGAATCAGCAAGTCATACAGAAAAAAAAACTATCGTCATCTTTATGGAGAGTAGCACTATGGTTGGGTTTTATTGACTGCCAACATATTACCGGTCGTGATAGACCCAGAATGAATTGTAACTGTTGATGCTTTTAATGGTATTTGAGTACATCAGTTTAGTTTCATTTACAGATAATGTCATCGTGTTTGCAAAAAATATCGTGTTTCATTTAAGCAAAAGACCGTCCTGCTACAAGAAAGGTGATAAGGAATTCAGACTAAAAACTGCTAAAAGTCTAAAATATCAGAATACGACAGATACACTTCTTTGCTTTTCGCTTGTCAGAAATGTATTTTTCTGATCATTGTATGCAGTTTTTGTCCCCTCTTTGACCGTGGATCCTTGTTTCTACATCTGTATGCTTGTGAATTATGTTTAATACCAATTCATTTGGTGGACATAGAGGGGCGTGACAATTTTGTATTCGGAACACGTGCCCCCTACCATCTCCCCTTAGTTAAGCAGCTGTCATGAACATGTGCCTAACCAAGACTACCATTCATCATGGATTCCTACGTCGAGGAAATATAATCCAATTTAATAACCTGCGTGAAAACTTCTTGAAAATTAATATCCTCCCTTTCCTTTGATTGGACACGGCAGTTTGTGAAAGTGCATGGTACAATCTGATCATTGCACTCGAATTTTAGAGTTGAGCGGATAGGGCGATGGCGCCTCGCAGACTTCCATCTGATATAATCATCTTCTTCCGCTCTTCCACTTTGAAGAAAGGGAAAATGAACATTCGACAGGTCATGTCAGCACGTTATCTATAAATAGAATAAAAATAAACAATTATTTATGTTATCGTGTTAGGCCTGTTAGCCTAATGCTTTCAAATTTTGGTCTTTTTTTCTAGTTGAGGACAACTTTGACCTTGATGTCGTTATTGCTGCATGTGGCACTGGTACTCTTGAAGGTTGTAATGACAGGGAAGAACTGATCGCTATAAATCCGAACTTTGGTCAAATCGGGAAGCAGGGTGGTATTACAACTCAGTGGAATGACGACTTCAGCGGACCGGGGTACGAATACGACACCCTAGATGTTTGTACCTGCGATACTGATGAATGTGTTAGTGAAGATCAATTGTCAGAATACGGCATGGCCATTTTTGGACAAAGCATCACCATCGGTCAGTACAGGGCATTACATGGTCACGTGGGTTACTGATTGCTGTTTGGTATCCAAGTGGTAAAGGGCAATCAAACCCTGGCATCTCCTGTGCAGTTTGCAATGTAATGTGCAATGGGAAAATAAGCAAGTGTATTTGGATCGGGTCTGATTGCCCCTTACGACAACCAGTATGTCACCAGAGGCAGATCAGTTTTCTCTGCGTCACTGAGTTTGACCTTCCAATTTTACTAACTTTTATGTGAAAAGGAACCTTAATAGCCTAAGGGATATTTTTATTGCATCAGAGAACTGATAATTAAACTGCTGCAATTAAGCTTAATTAAGTGGCATCGAAACGGTTGGAAGGAGTTATGGGTCAGTCAGCTTGTAATCACGCCTAACCACAATAATAAAACCAGAAAGCCAAACGGTTTTATTGATTCCTTGCCACCGAAATATGCTTTTAGTACTGTGGTTTCCAGTTGTTTTATTGCGAAGTTACTGCTTTTAATTTCAGGTGTAGAATATTCAATATCAATTGGCGTACAGTTAGATCAAACATATTGATATCATGTTAACATAATCATAAATATTCTTGCTCTTAATTTTGGGTAGTACATGCCATATGTAACATCCAAAATGCTTGATACTTGACTAACAACGTTTACGAGGTTGTCAAAGTTTGACCTTTGACCTCAGTGAACGACCACAGAGATTATAAGCTTAATATGGGGCATCCAAATGCAAAGTATGAGATTCATGTAAGATCTAGTTGAGATATTTGAAAAAGTTTTAGTGAATGATTTTTGTTTCACTTACAGCCGACCAGTTACAATGTATTGTTGGAAATACGTTCAACTGCACAGCCTATGATCCCACGTACATCGGATATTGCCAACAAATAGAGGGAAGAAACAAAGCGTTTGTTGAGCAAAGATGTTCCGAAGGTCAAGACAAATGTCTTCTATTTGCCAGCAAGCTGTCATGTGAGTTACTTCCTAGCAAGGGTGGAAAGATATATTAAATCAAAATTATAAGCTATGATTTTGATTTGATTGTTAGGGCCCAAATTAAAGTAATCTCAAAAGCATCGTCACATATAAGTTTCAGAGAGACGTATCAACTTTGAATCTACAGCAAGACAGGTGCCATTAATTTGTCCTGCCGTTCTATTCTGTATCTTTTTTCTTTCTAAAACGCTTTATTCAGAATTTCACTCTTAGATCGTTGTGTTTGAACATTTTGAAAGTTTACTGATACTCAATGTATTCCACCAAACTTCTTCTTTAGGAGAACATAATTACACTGGCCATAACTCTACCTTCAGTATACCTGTCTTCCCTTCGCCATTTCCTTAAATGTGGGTTTTGAGACTTGGTAAGGGAAGAAAAAAATCTCATTCCAGCTGATACACTCTGCCTTGCGGAGCCGTCTGAACTTGACCATACACAGATGAAAACAGACATGATGCCAATTGCCAGCAAAATTTGCTTGGCCAATCTTACAGCCCACGAGACCGAAGGTCCGCAAGACCGAAAATGAAACAGGGTCCACGAAACCGAAGGTTTCTCATTTTCGGTCTCTCGAACTTTTTTTCACTTTCGGTCTCGCGGACTTCGGTTTCGTGGACCCTTTTGTTTTTGATTGTCGGTCTCTCGGACCTTCGGTCTCGTGGGATGCCCCCGGCCGTTCCACCAAGCGTTTAACCAAATTTATGCTCAATATGTTTTGAAAATTTACCAACTTAACTAGGTAATGCTAAAGTAAATTAAGTAGTTGCATAGTGTTAGGAAACTTTTGGATAACTGACCATTCGAATGTGTTGTAAAGTAAACGCAGAAACACGCCTTCCGGTTTTATAAATCATTAATTTAGCAGTGATTACAGAAGCAACGAAAAGTATCATCATCCCAGGACACAGTAGTGTATAAACGTGCTGCAATTGAGTTTTTGTTAATATTTATAAAGTCTTTGTTAAGTTACTGGACGAATTCAACTAGGTAGGAAAGCTGCTCAATTCAAAGGCTTTTCTTCTAAAACCTAGCCATGAGACCTTTACCCGGAGAGGCATGAATGACCTACCAAATGAATGTGGTTGCTATTTTGGTTCTAAAATAGACAAAATTAGACATGAACTTTATCAATTACTTTTCCCATCAGACAACTCCCGATGTACCCATGAAATCACAGCACATGCCTTTTGAATCATTCGCTAGATTGACCCGAGTGAAGATGACTTTAGAGTGCTAATTTGTCAGTCTCCAAATGAACACTGTGTTAATGATCAGTTACCTACATGGTTGCTGAAAGAATGCATTGAGATCTTCTTCCGTTTGTAACTTTGTTAATAGACGTGTCTCTTCAACGAGGCTACTTTCCACATTATGGAAAAATGCAACTGTTACACCTATTTTGAATATAGTAGGAGCAGAAATCAGAATTTTTTTAGCATGGTTTACCGCCCTGTGAGTTACTTACCGTTTCTTTTCTAACTAGTGGAAAGAACAGTCACGAAGCAGCTGCTGTAGTCTCATATGACTATTAACAATGTGATTCTTGTCTATCAGTCTACTTACAGGCAGCTTCATAGTACAGAATCCACCTTACTTAAGGTTCAGTCTGAAATTCTTCTTGGCTTTGATAAACATAATGTTACTCTTCTTTTACTGTTAGATCTTAGTGCCACGTTTGACACTGTAGACCATGGTATATTACTAAAAGCTCTTGAATAACAGGTTGGGTTATCATCAACTGCATCATACGTAGGAAGTCTTACACATCACGTCAAGGATCACAATGATCTATCGAATACATTTCATCTTAGATTTGGTGTTCCACAACATTCGTGTTTAGGATCTGTCCTCTTCACGATCTACGCTGCACCCGTACTTAAGGTCATTAAGTTCCATTAACCCAACGCTCAGGGTTATGAAGGTGGACATCAACTAAACATAGGTTTCAAACCTGATGCAGGTCCCGGGAGGAGGGGGATGTTATCTAATAAGCTAAAAATCAGTGACAACAAAACTGAATTTATTTTTAAGGTGGTAAGCAGCAATTACAGAATGTTACTATCCATGGTTCAAATGTTGGAAATGCACTTGCTGCTCCCAGCTCGACCGTATCCAATGTAGGTTTTATTTTTAATGAAAATCTCTCTATGGATCGTCATGTCCCTAAGGTTCGCAGAACTGTTTACTTTCAACATCGTAGTATATTGGTAGTGTAGTATGTTACTTTACTGCATGTTCTGTTGTTCATGCTTTCATTTCCAGCCAGATCGGTTATTGTGATAGCATCCTGTATGGTTCCAAGTCTTATTTGAGAAACTTCCACGTGTTCAAAATTCCGCTGCCAGAGTTTTTCTGTGTCTTAATTAAAAAATTTGAGCGTGTTATTCTGGCTCTCATTCAGCTACACTGGTTACCGGTGGACCGCCCTATTCATTATAAAGTAGCTTTGATCGTTTTTGAGATTCTGATTAAATGGCCCCTGAGTACCTTGAAGAAATGACGGAAGTGCCGACCAATGTTCGCTATCGACTAAGATCTCATGACGATTTCAAGCTATTTACCCCTATAGTTTGAAATGTTTAACATTTGGTGATCGTGCCTTCCCCATATATGCTCCTCGGCTTTGGAACAAACTCCCATTGCAGCTTTGTTCTCACCACAGATTTGCTGTTTACACAAAGTCTGAAAACTCTTCTTTTTACTAAATTTTTAAGCAATTGATCCCAAGTGTCCTACCTTTACCTGTTTTTATATTTTGTATTCACTATACGTTGTATGTATTTTTATCTGTTTCATTTTTTTTAATTGAACCTTTTGTAATTTTTTTACAACGTTTTGGAACCTTTTTTTACGAATTTAATGCTTTATAAATATTTCAATTCGAATTTGAATTTGAATAATCTAATTGTCAGCCTTTATTATTACGGCTGATTAACGTTAGACGACAGCATATTTTATAAAGGAATACAAGTTTGACTTCTCAAATGATTTTCTCGTAAAGTTGGACACCTGAAGAAATGACAAGAGACATACCTCAAGGAGGGATGGCTTTTAATTGACATTCAAATTCATAAATTAGAGACAGTGCAAACAAACAAATGCATGTAAGCTTGTCACCATAACTTATGGACATTAAGAGAAAGACTGACTATGATATCAAAAATTAATTCTTCTTACTTTCGTTTGTTTTCTAGTTGAAGATAAATTCGACCTTCAGTTTATCATAGCTTCATGTGGAACAGGTACTCTCCAAGGTTGTAACAACAGGCAGGAATTGATAGCCATTAACCCATCGTTAGGTAAGATTGGCCAGGGCCTTACAACTCCCTTCGGTGACGACTTCAGCGGAACAGGCTACAAGTACGACAGCCTCGACGTATGTGTTTGTAATACAGATTTCTGTATTGATGAAGATAAGTTGTCACAGTTTGAGGAAATAGTTTTTGGTAATAATGCCAGCTGTCTGGGATGCCATTTCCTGATCATACATGTCTTGATAATCTTAGGAACATTTCTTGTTCATCTCCTATAGTTAGAGCATAGAATTTAGCATACATTTTCTCACATTTTCAGCGGAATTCTTGCTGCAGTGTGTTTACTTAAAGCATCATCGTAAGGTATACTATTCCGAGGAACCAATTAATAGCTTTTAGTAATGCTCATATTTCAGTGATATGCATACAAGTAAGTAAAGTTTAAGGAAAGTGACTTTGTTTTCTCCTACCAGTAGAGTGGGCCACGTAACACTTTCCACTTTCTTTGTGCAGCAACTAACTTCTAACTTACCCTTGACTTAAGGAAGTATCAATCTATAGGGCTTAAATGCTGTTATGTAGCATCTCTGTCTTACGATTTAATGTACAGCGCATAAAGCAATATTTAAGACAATAAATATTAAGCTGGATAATTTCTGTTTGAAAAAAAAAGGAAGAACCAGATGCAGAAAAAGTCATCGTCTGGGTGTTGTTCTCTCTAGCTTACAATATCTTGGTCCAGGACGTTCAAGATTTTAATATTTATCTTTGAGCTTTAAGAAGTGCACCCATTTAGCTATGGGTATACAGTTCAGGTGAAGCAGTGTTCGCAAAGAAAAACTTGGCTGCCACAAACATTTTCCACAGAAATGCGTTTCAGAGCTTCTTGCATTTTCAACTGCCTTAGGGTATAGACCTTGTGCATATGATGTCACAGAGCAGAAAGTGCTCCCCTGTTTGGAAGAAAAGCGCGTGCGAAATCTACGCCGTTCGTGCACGTGTGCTTCATTGTTTTCCTCCAAACTGACGTCGCGTGACGTAACACATAAGGTCTACAGGGTAGGCAGCATGATATGCTCCACTGAGACAAGAGTCAAAAGAATTCTATAATCCGATTGAGATGTGAACAAACAAATATTCGCAGTCGAGAAAGCATGAAGATGCACCAAATTTTAATTATAAAAACTAGAGTTTGTCATGTTTGAAGTTTTGATTTTATAAGATTAATTATTTTGTTATGTTGATGCTTTAGGACTTGTTTTGGTTGTACTTTGATTTCGTATCATTAGTTGGTATTCGTTAATAGCTACGTAACGCAATGGCAAAATATTCACACACTTTGTATCAATGGTTGGTACACAGATGTAAAGTCCTATCCTAAAGGTATATAATTGTGCCATAATTGCGTAGATTGTAGTTTAAGTCTGCTTAATATATTTTGATTTGTAATTCACCCAAATTTTTTCACTTCAAATAACGCTAGGTACAGCTTATAATGACATTAAGCCATTTTGATTGGGAGACACTCCGAACTTCTACAAATGTGTGTAATTGAAGCTGCATTTTAAACTAGTAATAACCAGAAAGCCTTGGGGCTTGGTGATTCCTTGCCGCAAAGAAATGTTATGTTGCACTAAGGTTTATCCCTCAAATTATCCTTGTTTAGATATCGTATTTAAGATGTTTTCACAAATGACCTTTGGCCACCTCACATGACCTTTAAACTCCACCAAAATCGACTAACAAGAAAAAAATAAAAAAAAAGTAAGTGTCCTCGATGTTTGTATGATGTTCGTTTCCTAGATGTATATATGGTGTATTCATGGTATTTCTAATATTATTATGTTATAGTCACAGTATCCTTCACACATGTTCATATTTAGGTAATTAAACTTAAAATTACCAATTACTGTGAAAGTAACGCTGTGAAATATTTTGTTTTCTATAATTTTGTCTTAGTTGGAATGGTACAAAAGTTCAGCCCAGTTTCCGATGGTCAAGAAACGGCACAATTCGGAGGTACCGCCCACTGTCTATTTAGTTTACGAGGTTTTCATAGTTTCACCTCTGGTGACCTCAGATGACCTTTGACCTCCAACAAAAACCAGAGGTCCTCTCTCTCTTAAAATGACAAATCTAATTTCCAAATATGAAAACTATCTATCATCCCTGTCTTAAAATATCGTGTTTTCTCAAGGTTTTCGGTTTTTGACCTCTGGTGAGCTCGAATGGCCTTTGATCTTCACTGAAAACAATTGGGTTCTTTCTTTTAATATGATAAACCTGTATACCAAGTATGAAAAGTGTCCATCATTGCTATCTTAAGAAATCATGTTTACAACCAATTTTTACGAATTTCGCATTTCACTTCCGGTGACCTCAGGTAATGCTTGACCTCTACTAAAACGGTTGGGTTCATTTTCTGACTATAACGTATCCACATACAAAGTATGAATAATATCCTTTCTACCTAAAGACATCGTGTTTGAAAGGTTTTGGGTTTATAACCTCGTGTGACCTCGCATGGCCTTTGACCGCCACCAAAGACAACATCACAAATGATTTCTCTCTAAAGTTATATGGTAGCACACCACTAATTATTCCTCCAGTGTCTTACACACTAAGTTTGGTCCGTTTCTTGGCTCCTGGACCCTTGTAGAAGTTTTCAACCGGCATAAGCTACCCCTTAAATGAAAACTCACGAGTAGGCCTTTCACAAATATTTCAATTGTGCACCATGACTGTTGAGATTCTGAGCTAGGAGGGTTTGTTTAATAGAGTGGTAGTTCCTGCTTGTTTTACTTCATTCAAAATGCTATTTGCATCAAGGAAGGATATATTGCAAAAAGTGCCTGGAGAACCTCTAATATTCTTCATTTTTGCAGAATGAGTACTTCAATTAGTACTTCCTGACACATTCAGCAACACATGGCCTAAGCTGTCCCCCCAAATTTTTTCTGGGGTGTTAAATTAGTAAGGTAATATCCTCCGCGCGGATTCCCTTTTAATAAGTGGTGTGCTACCATATGGAAAATCCATATGCTAAGTATGAAAGTATGAAAAGTATCCATCAATGCTATCTTGAGATATCCTGTTTGCAAGAAATTTTACGAATTCCATAGTTTTACTCCCGGTTACCTCAGGTAACTTTTGGCCTCTAGTAAAAACAGTAGGGTTCAGTTTCTGGCTCTAACGCATCCACATGCCAAGTATGAAACGTATAAATGATTTCTTCCTAAAGATATCGCGTTTGCAAGCTTTTCGTGTGAGATGGCTTTCGATGTGTAGTTGGCATTACAAATACCATTGCCACAGTTGCACACTAAATACGTCAAATCAACTATGGCAGACATTTAGGTTATTGCACCCATCCATCCATCCATCCATCCATCCACCCACCCACCCATCCATCCATCCATCCATCCATCCATCCATCCATCCATCCATCCATCCATCCATCCATCCATCCAGTTATTATCAGTAGACTCAAGGTATCACTACATAACCATAGAAACATAATTGCCTTATTGCAACTTCTCAAGACTGTACGCAGCATCTATTTAATACATTCTTTATTGTCCCAATACCGTTTGCTCTAATTCCAGTCATATATTCAGCAACAAAGACTGGAAAGTCCGCAATAGCTCTAAATTCTTTCAAACGTTTACTTGCACAGTTACTAATTGTATTTCCAGAAATTAACTTGCATTACTTTGAATTGCAGTCGTTAGTTGTCATTCGTAACTTAAAGGCAGTAGGCAGTCACCCCAATCAGAGTGAATTTGCTCTGTCACTCTAGCTCATGATTGGCCTAATTTGATCATGTGACAATATTTTTGTTGGTGAATTGTGAAATTCATAGAGAACTACGCCTTGTTTTACCCATTGTTTGTAAAAGTTATATTCAAAACATCTTCAGAGGTGCTTGTAATGCAATAAGAGGAGATTTGCAAGAGTCTGCTGATTTTTCAAAGAAAATTTTGGGGCGACTGCCTATTGCCTTTAAGGTTTATGTATCTTCGTGCAATTACTATGAACAGTGTATGTTTTTCTTTTACTATCTGTACTTCCTGTTTTGAGACCAGATATCCTCATAAACCTTTCGTTTACAATATAAATGTATATAACTGCATGAACCACGTTGCATAAAATTGAATGAGTTGAGGAAAATAACCTTTCTTGCTAACTTTCCGAATATTAGATCGCAAGAAACTTCGGAAATAGTCATTGTGCCATAGCTTTACCCAAATTGTCCCTAATAGATCACACCGTTGCACTGTGAAAACTGCAAATGTTAACTCCAGACAATATCCGGTTACCGCACTTCCACAGCAATGAAAAGAATTTAGTTGGAAAACTTAGTGACTTTCAGAAAACCATCTTTCTCATGTTTGGTGTCAAAGAGGATCATTGTTTAACCAATTAAAGTGTACCTAAGTCTGAAATTTCAAAAATATATGTTACAAAGCTTAAAAAAATGCATCCAAATGGTCCAACTCCCATCTTTACAGGACATTCCTGGGCTAAGATATAAAATGTTGAAGCTGATTTACTCAATTTAAAATGGCACAATAATTTGTGATGTCATTCTTGTACTTCTTAAATTGCCTTCTTTGTATTTTCTTTATTTTTTTTGAAAGCCACTGCACTTTGTATCAAAACGTGATCATAGTCTTACTGTTTTAGGGTGACTTGGCTGCATAAACCCTCTTTATACAACATGCTTTGTAAGGAAACAGTAAATGTTCCAAGGTCATATAAACATCTTTACTTCAAAAGGAAACAAAAGGAGGTAATGTGAGTTGTACAAGATGGACACCACAAATTATTGCGTAATCGACTATTTCAAATTAAGTAAATAAACTTCAACATTTTAAATTTCAGCAACGGAGGGAGCTATGAAAATGGGAACTGGATGAATGAAATTTATTTTCGAACCCTTTTGAATATATATATTCTTGAAATTCTAGACTTTAGGTCCACATTATTTTAATTTTGAATCTTTCAAGGGTCTTTTCAGAAGTCCGGACTTTATGCAAGGCACACAAAACATTGTCCGCCAGGAAAACGTTATCCTAATAGAATTCTAATGTGGATGCAATAAGGGTGAATCATATTTTTAGGTTGTTGACATAGAATGGTATTGTATCGTTTACCCCCTACCCTGAACCATCTCAGCTGGACAACCCCTGGATACCTTGTCGATAGGCAGTTCCTGGTGTCATCCCTGAAATTTTCACCCTTACGGACTATTAAGACATGTTCCATGCAGACCTGTTGAGACAATTTCCCGCCTGCTTCGCTCATTAATAGTCCAAATGTAGCTAAGTGGGGCCAGGGGGGCGTCTCCAAAAAATTTCAACCGGGTAGAAAATAAAAACTTACAACTGTTGTTCCCCATCCCCCCACACACAAAAGCCTTGATATTCTCTGTCGGAAAGTTTTGCTACCTAAAATTTCTTACACGCATGATGGTAATTGAGAAGCCAGCCTGTAAGTAATCTGTGATAGAAAACTTGTCATTCACTGATGATCACATGATAAGCTAACGTTGTTTTAAGATAACACTATTCGACTCCATAACGAATTCTCATCTTCTCGAGCGTGGTGCTATCGCATACTTGTGACCCTTTTGGCTCACCCACTTTGAAGAACAGGTCTCAAGTAATATGCTGTCTTCAAGTGTTTTGTCGTCTCCAGCTACACCGTTGAATATTCATGAAGCTATGAATATCTACTACTTAAATGAGAAGACTTGATACAAAAATGAACCTCATGTTATAAAACACAGTCTATTATGAATATTGACATTACGTTCATATTATACGGCAAATTAAGACCCCGAATTCTTCGACGTGATAGACTAAATACTTCCAAAATGTGAACATAATTGTATAGTAACCCAAAATTAGATGATTGTTTACCAATCTGCGAAAAAAAAAATTGTAAAGAATCTATTTTCAACTGGTTTGAGCAGATAAAGGTGTCTCGTTCTACAGATAAAAAGATGACGCCGGTGCAGGATGGGGAACTTTGATTTTTTCAAAATGGCGTCCAAAATGGCAGCCGAACATGGTAAAATTCATAAAAATGGCATAAATCAGTCAAAACAAGTGATACAAGTTCTAAAAAAACTTTGATATATATTTATTTTCGGTTATTGCGAACACATACATGACATTTTCATGCTGCTAGCATTTTTCAAAACCAAGATGGCGGCCAATATGGCTGTCAAATCCTTGGAAATTTACACAAAATTAGATATAACTGCGATAAATGTTCACAAGCGAGCACGTATCAGTAAGAATAAGTAATAGGCATTCCAAGGATGATATATATCTAGTTTGACATTATTAACACATATATGACTACCCTATGTCGTTAGCATACTTCGAAATCACGATAACAGCTAAACATCTTGCTTCCTAGCCTTGTGATTGGAGGAAATCGGCATATGTTCAATTAAATTGACATATGCCAGTTTCTCGTCTTCTTATTGGTCTACCACCGTCACATGTTGCTTTCTATCCTTGTGATTGGAAGAAATCAACATACGTTTAATTTATCCAGGGAAAGGGAGGGCTAGAAGTAAACTTACCTGGGAGAATTGTAACTGCCTGGGACAAGCTAATGGCCCCTGATTAGCAGTCACATGCTAGAGGTGAAATTAACATATGTTGGAGGCTATAGGCCATGTAATAAACCAAATGTGAACCATGGATCATTTTAACGCTGGCCCGTGCTCCGGACTAAACTTCACCCTTAACCTTTTCATTTTTAAGAGAACAATATTTTTTAATATCATGGCATCTTACTGAATGACAATTTGAAGTGATATTTAAACTTGCATCGATAAGAAGCCTTTCGAATCCATCAAATTGCACCTAATAGGGGCTTTGAAGCAACAACCCTCCCCGATCTGCACGTTCTAAGAATCCATCTTCTACCACATAGGCAGTCCAAAAATTTAAGTTCTGTCACCTCAGCCCAAACATGGTGCAGCTGATGTACTGCCTAGATTGCCAATCCGTCTCGTATAAGAAATTTAAACAGCTCGGTTTGTCGTTTCTAGGACCAAGAACAGAGCACGAGGAACGCACATTGACTGAATTGAATGTGACTGTGGCAGACCAATACGAAGACGAGAATTTGGCATATGTCGATTTAATTGGACATATGTCGATTTCCTGTAATCACAAGGATAGAAAGCAACATGTGACCATGAGAAGACGAGAAATTGGCATATGTCGATTTTATTGGACATATCCCGATTTCCTTAAATCATAGGGCTAGGAAGCAACATGTGACGGTGGTAGACCAATAAGAAGACGAGAAATTGGCATATGTCAATTTAAATGGACATATGTCGATTTCCTGCAATCACAAGGATAGAAAGCAACATTTGATGTTGGTAGACTAATGAGAAGACGAGAAACTAGTATATGTCGATTTAATAGGACATGTGCCGATTTCCTCAAATCATAGGGCTAGGAAGCAACATGTGACCATGAGAAGACGAGAACTTGGCATACGTCGATTTTATTGGACATATACCGATTTCCTCCAATCATAGGGCTAGGAAGCAACATGTGATGGTGGTAGACCAATGAGAAGACAAGAAACTGACATATGTCGATTTTATTGAACATTTGCCGATTTCCTGTGACGATTTTATCCAATCAGATCACGAGAAACTTACATATGTCAATTTAAATCGACATATGTCGATTTCAGGACTTACGGCACGGTAGACACACCATAGCGTGACATGCGATTAACATCAGCTGCAAATGTTATTATCTGCGGCTATCCTCCCTTCCATCCCAAGCCCCCTGCATCAACAATACCAGTCGGCTGTTAGTCAGCCGGAGCAAGGCTGTAATAAAAAAGAGTCAAATTGGGGTTTTTTGGTCTATTTAGTCCCTATCCAATGTAATCTGAAGAACTTTCAAATGTATCCTGACCCACAATTTTGAAATACCCCAGAACTACCGGGGGCTTTTCGTCTTGGACCAACAACGGTACGGCGTTAATTTAACCCTGGAACGTACAGTGGGAATCTGAACACCAAACCGTTGGAAGTGTTTTATACAGTGTTCGAAAGGTTAGTCATCCCCATCCAGAACTGTCTATGAATCTTTCTTGCATAATCATTGGACGAATGGGTGTTGGGAGCTGCATAGGCAAAAGGTGAGCTGATCTGTCGGCCTGGGGAAGGGTCACCGCATCTATACCAGCTCGACCGACAATACCAGGCAGGTAGCGCGGTGATCACAACATTTTCACAACGTTCCACCCGCCTTTATGTAGGCCTACATAAATTTAACTGAACAAGGCCAAGGAAAATTTGAAGAGCCAGGTGCAAATGAAAATGTGATGTCTATGAGCCTCCGTAGTACGTTCACCCATCTTTTTCCTTTGTTATTCCCACGTTTCATTATAGAAACATGTTTACATTGACTGGGGTTCTCTAAAAGGGTCAGATATATTTTGCCGTCGTGTTGAATGACGGCATGTAAAGGGACGATGACCTCTCTAAAGGCATGGTCTCACGTACCCCGTGTTTCCTGGTGTTACCCCGTGTTTATACCAAGGCAAAACACGCAGGTTAACACCGTAATATTTAGTGTGTTCTCATGTACCTCGGGTTGAGTTGATTGGGTTGTGACGGAAGCCAAAATGTGTCGCGGGAATTTTTCTCTTGGTTATCTCCAAATTGTCAGCGAAGGTAAATCATTATTTACAGGCTACAGCGGGAAATGAAAACACCATTGACTGGTAGAAATAAGGCTACACTTACTCATGTCAACTCAAGGCACAAGCCTATGCTGCTACAATGCTGCTTTAACGGCATACAGTACAATATCTGAAATTTGCCCTCATCGTTTCAAACACTTTCGATGTAACCAGCTTCATCCAAATTGATCATGGTCTTGCATTGTTCTTGCTTGCAAGTTACATCAATGCTACATACCGTAAACTGCATTCCTTTTATTCGACGGTAGTTTCTTCGAGTCCAAACGGTAGCTGTCTTCAAGTTGTTTTGCGGCTCAGTTTTCTTCTTCAAATTCGTGGCATCAAACGAAAGGCAAAACTCGAAGGACGTCAGCCACTACATGACACTTACTTCCAAGTTGTAAGGATTTCCGCTGAAGCCTATAATTTTACATATACCTTCGCTAGCAATTTTGAAATAAGCATGAGAAAAATTCCCGTTAAATGCCACAAATTTGCCTTAACCTATACTGTGCGAAAGTACAAGTCGAACTCGAACACTGTTATTTTCTTTCGACAAATATATCTTTTAGACAAGCCCTTAGCTAGGGGGATCGAGAGGCACGGGAGGAGCCCCTTTGAAAATTTTTTCTCCCCTAGAAAATTAAACATTACCATCACCTTATAATGCATTTTAGTACAAGTTCTCGGCCCCTAAAATATATTTCACCCGGGCTGGAAATTGTCTTGCCTTTTTAGTACCTTGTCCGGCAATGGACCTGCATTTAGAATTAGGTAGTAATTTATGAAAAATCCATCTAGAATAATTTGCCGTCTCAAATAGGCAAATAGTAATGAATCTCAAGCGAATTTCGCCACGGAAAAATTAGCAGTTTATTTACTGCAATACCGATCTTTTAGTGGTACATCGCTGATGAGAAGTGGAGGTCACACATCTCTGTACCTGTGATCTATGGTTGATTACACAAACACGGTGTTTAAAACCGCAGAACCCTCCGTTTGGAGGTGGATCGAAATTTTAACACCGACACCGAGTAAACCCGTGTTCTCACGTTACTCGCGCTCAGGGTAACACGGTGTTACCCCCAGCGCGGGGTACGTGAGACCACACTATAATAAGACAAGGGTTTACAAATACAGACAGCAAAATTTTCTGAGAGAATTTATCTGACTGGACGTCAAAATATCTCAAGACGGCAAAATACCATGACCCTAGTCCAATGGCGTTCCATAGACAGTGTCTTGTCGGGAAATTTTCATCTCTGCTCCGCACAAAAATACTTCACTACGCCATTGAATAACTTCTGTGGGACTGGACAGTCATACAGATATTGATAATTAATTCGTCAAATATTGTAGTGACCATGCACTCACCATATTCAGAATAATTGTGGTAAAAGCCGTCCCGTCTCCCCCTCGTCAGGAACGCTGTCACAACTCCTTCCGTGTGACAAATCCTGGCACCACCCCGGCAGCCCGGCAACACACTCCAAGCCTATAGCAAACTGAACAGATTTGGCTATGGCTTTTGCAGTGTTTTATACGGTAGACTGGCCTCGGAATGGGTGACTGTGGCTCCGCTTCCGCCTCTGGAAATGTAGCCTCGACTGCAACCGAATGATAATGCTCTTTACTTTAGTTCAGCTTTTACAACTCTGTCTTCACTGCAACGGTACATATTGAAAGTATAGGCAGAATTTAGAAGACAATTTGGCTGAAAAAAGTGAGAAAAGGTGCAATGTTGGGGAAAGGTGAGGCACAGATAATACTTGTATACTTAGTGACAATCAGGCAGATCGAGGTGCCAGTGGTGCAAATACAACATACTTTTCCTGCTCTCTTTTACATGTGCAAAGTTGAAGCGTTTATAAAACATGTACGAGGTCCCCACTTCTGTTCTCCAATATGGCCGTGTTACAAACATAATATCACATGAAATGGTTTTATAAGCCTCTTTAGTACCATTGTTGACACCTTTTTGTTGGAGATGTAATTTAGGTTCAGCCGGAAGTGATTTGCTAGCTGGAGCGTTATTTGCTTTGTGAGCAAGCGGAGAGGGGAGACGATCCTGAGAAGCCCAACCTTGGTGACCATTAGTGTCAATCAGTGAAAATATAGAAGGAGCAGGGGCCCTTTCGGAGCTTAGGCTGAATGGGCCTTCTCGCAAAAGAATTGAACTGTGCATCCCTTCACCAAAACAGGGGTAGCCTAGTGCTAGCATTTGGCAATTGTGTGACTGAATAACTTAAATGAATATTAAAGACAGCTCGGACTTCTTTTTACCCTGGCATATATATGAGCGCAGGCCCTGCTGTTACCACATTGGCCTGATACAAACTCCTAATTATATGGCCAAAGTCCCTCAACCTTTGATATCATAAAGATTAATTAGTCATTGTTTTTGAGAAAGCTACGCGCGGCCCTCCTAAGTTATAGACCCTATAGTGGGAGAGATTGCCAACCATTGTTCTCAGATACGCATTCTGATTGGATGAAATGTATGGGCACCATTTTGGAGCCAAAGTACGAGCTTGCAAGATCATGTGTAGCCTATGTACATTTGAGAAGTTGTGCAGGCTGTACTGTACGTATGGCCGGGCGTACGCATCCTATGTAAAATAAACATGTTTTGTTTCCAAAATTGTGGCCAAGTAATGTTGCATTTGGATGCAGGAACAGACCAGAAAACTTGGGTTACAAGTTGTATAGATTCCCATCCTGTACAAAAAGAAGACTTCGGTAGGTTCAATTGGAATCCATCAAATAGCGATCGCTTATGCGACGTAACTTTTACATTATACAACTTAGTAATATACATATAGGCCTAACGTTAGGGTAGGCTTAGAGTTAGATTACGACGTTCTGTACAAGGCCTAGCCTATACCGTATACGGCGGTTCCATCTCTATATTCCGACTGCTTGATATTCCAACAAATGAACCCATATACAACTCCTAATGAACCCTTTGGCCTAACCGGCTAACCCTAATCCTAGCCTACTAACCCTATTGGAGAGTTGTCGGAACATCCCCGTAGAGACGTTGGAATACCAGACCTGCAGTCCCTAGGCATAGGTGTAGGAGCAGTGGCGTATTTAGGGGGGGGGGCATTGAGCCATACCCCCACCCCCTCACTGATGCCGAATTTTTTACTTCCTAAAGATACGTAAAGTTTTTAACACAACTTTTAGCCTAGCATGTGTGGCACCAGATTGCATGTAAAGATACCTAGCCTAATTTTTCAAAAATTTTCAAAGGGGAGGGGGCCCCCAGTGGGCCATGGTTCCCCTCACTGATGCCGATGTTTTTGTTTTAGTTCCTAAAAATACATCAATTTTTTTAACACAAATTTTACTTCAAATGTAGCCCATGTAGCACAGGATTGCATGTAAGGACACCCAATTTTTCAAAAATTTTCATAGGGGAGGGGGACACAATAAGAGATCAGACATTGCTCCTGGATCTATTAGTAACATGAGAAAACTGAAACATTTGCGTACCTTTGACTTTGATGTAGGTTTTTACATGGAATACACCCTGATCAGTCACAATTTTATAAAACCTTGGCCTAGGCCCATGAGCGTCAATCCTGGGGGGACAGGGGGATATGTCCCCCACATTTTGGAAATACACCCATTGACTTAAGATTTTTACACAGTAAATTTTCGACAGAAGTGGCCAGGTCTCCCACACTCGAGTAAAGATTGACGCCCATGCCTAGGCCTTTCCATAAAATAAAAAAGTCTCACTACGAAGTGCTCCCCTATATTTACCCCTTCCCCCAGACCTCTCCTGAATCTTTCACTAAATAATGAAAAATCTTAAATGATTAGTTCAACTTGCTTGAACTTTCCATAAAAAGCACCATTTTGCATGTATGCCATCCTGCATTAACGTACTAGTAGTTTTCTTAGAAAGAAGGGGTAGACCCAGCCCAGAATAGACCCACCCCTCCTCCTCTCTTACAAGCACAAAAATAAGACAAACTAAAATGAGATTTTTTTTTAAATAAAATCACATTTAAAACTGTCAAATTAGCATGCACCATTCTGTATTTTCGTCACTTTCTATTAGCAAAAGTTATTCAAAATGGAGGGTGTTATCCCCTTCCTCTAGACCCCTCCCACGACGACTTTTCTTGCACCGGGTGACAAACTAAAGGATCCGGGAGACAATGCCAGCCAGAGTCAACCAATACGAATGATTGTCACAAGAGAACAGGACCCTGTAACTCACTTTGTTTTACATTTTGTACGGGAAACTGTACGCACACAGTGTATACGATATCTGGCCATAGTTACCATTTGGCTCCAAAATGGCGCCCATGAAATAAGTTGGCCAATCTCTCCCACTATAGGGTCTTTACTCTTAGTCTGTAAAGGGAGCCACCTAACCTCGCACCTGCTATTATGCATGTAATAAGTGATTCTATCTGTGCTGGTTATGAATAACCAGAATCGGATGGGTGTGATCAACTTAAATGGAAAATGATGTAATTTGTAAAAATACCAGTTCAAATTTGCAGATTGAACGATGCAGTCGATACAATGCATATTGCGATTTGAAATGTTTATCTTTAAATAAATCTTCAGCTTATAAATTCCTATACGCTCGACTTCCGATTTTAAAAGAAATTTATTTATTCGCTTACGATATCCCCAAACAAAGCAAATTAAACAGCCGCAAGAACAGGTTGAAGTGCTACGATAGTTTACGATAGGGCATCTCATGAACAGCTACAGTTCAGAGGCGTAACGGGAGCCCGTGGGCCCGGGAGAGGCAAATCCCGGGCTGGCGGGTTAAGGGGCACCCAGGTCTGGATACCCTTTCGACATAATAATACTTCATTTGCATGCACATCCCTGATCAGTTTGATCCCAATCCACTTTCACCCCTGGGCATCCTGAACCAAAGTTACGCCACTGTTAGAATTGCCTAACCGTGAACTTCTAGCGGAGTTGCCTAACCGCGACCTTGAGTGTCTGAAAAGCGCGGTGTCATCGATTAAAATAGTTATTTTCTTTCACAGAATGAATGGAGTCAGGGCAGTGTAAATTGTGGTGTGCAAGTTTCACAAACTGCCTGCCAAAAGGACACATGTTTGTGGCAACTTCGTAGTTGTTAAAGCTTTAGATTGATTATAAATGTTTGACATCATCTAGGCTACGTGTTGGCCGTCCTCTGCATGACCGTGCTACTGCCTGTGCAAAAGTGCATACTTGTTCTTGCTTTTCATATCATTGCACCTTTCATAGAGGTAAGAGAGTCATACAAATATAAAATGAATCAATGACCTCAAAAGAAAGTGCAATACCTAAGTTGCAGAGTAAATGTGAACACATAGTACAATGAAAACTACTTTTTCCACATAGTACAATAAAAACTGAAAACTTAGCCGCCTTATAGAAGTCATCAGATCCCTTGAAAACTAAATCGTGCCCTGCATTTTAAAGGCAAGCAAACCTAAAATCTCTGTAACCACTGACTATTACCACACCAAATAACACTAGCTTTCGTTGCAACTTTTTACTTTTTGATGTGAACATTTGTCTCATTTTTGAGGCACTGGAATTACCTATGCAGAAATAGCTAAAATATATTTTCCTTCCGCCCCTTAAAGCCTTACAGTGAAACATAATGTAATTCATCCCCAACACTCCCCACTACTACAAAGTTCACAAATTTTATCGTGCAGAGGGATAGCCTACCGTAGAAACGTCCAGTGAACAAATACAGCAAACTTGGTATTTGTACATCGCAATCTGTGACACTTTTACCTTTTATGTACGTCCAGGGCCAACAGGTTATTTCCATAGCAAGCATGTTCTTAAAAATATGGTAGTTTTTGCATTGAGGGTTTGACTGAACATTGAATCTCCAATTTGTTCATACATGTCACTTAACCATCTATACAGATTTTTAAACCACCAGGCATCAGTTAATATTTTAGGTGAATCCCACACACGACACATACCAGATTTATCCAAAGTATTTTTATATCTTTAGTATCCAGCCTGAACTGTAAATTCCTTTATCATGCACAGTCCACAGTACTTTATACACAGCAATGGAGACGCAATGTTTGTTAACATTTAATATGAACCTCACCATAATGATATTATTCTCATATCGACCGATTTAATATGTTTATGACGACCCAGCTCCACATACATCAAACAACTGGCTGTGATATTACTTAGCATTAAAGGGAAAATCTTCTCATCCCAGACAGTTCCAATTCTCCCAACTAAACTAGTTCTATCCCCGTCCATTACTTTCGTTAGCTTCTCCTTGTGCAGACACAAACATAGTTTATTGCTAGGACCACATCCTGGTGAGTATACAAGGCCCTAATGTCTAATTAAAACACTCTGTGAATGCTGTGTAATATGAGCTGCTCTGCATCTTTTGAATTTTGCAATTCTGATGTCAATCAAAGAATAGTCACCAGTTGAGACTTTTGCTTACCCCTAAGTAAAAGTCATACTTGGGGTGATGCAAATCTGTCTTTAAGACTTGTTAACAATTTTGGTCATGCAATAAGCTATTTAGCGCTTAGGATACAAGCTTGTCGTCTAAACGATGGCGCACTTCGGTTTTTCTGGCCATACGCCCCGATCTGCAGACGGTATAATAGCCTTACCTCCTCCAAATTGAAAAAGAGACACGCTATGCAATATGTGCTGTTAATTTCAGAAGAATGTCAAACTGTTAACAAAGAAATTAGCCACCGACTCCACATTTCGACTGTGTGGCCTTTAATTATAAAGTCTATACACCGATCGGATTCAGAATCATTCGTGCTCGAGAACTTCAAAAGGACTATTGTAGGAACTGAAAACAATCAGCCTAAGCGCAGCCTATCAAAGGTAAAACGCAGTACTTTATGTCTTCACAACTTTTGAAAACACACGGCACCTTAAGCATGGATCTATTTTGGTAAACTGATAGCCTATATATTGAGTTATCCACTAATAAATACAAAGAAAGCTTGAACTCTTCCATTTTTGCCCTAAAAGTAATTTACTTATTTACTTTATTTCAGTCCAATCGCTTTATTTTTTTAATAAACTTTATTTTAGTCTATACCCTAATTTTATGGAAGTCTAATTTCTAGGACTGTTACTCGTTTATTCTCTTTAAACTAAAATGTAACTTATTAAAGTACAAGCTGCATTTGATCCCCCATGACCATATTCAAGTAAATAATTAATTCAATTACACTCAGCCTATCCTCAAATTAAGGTCTTAAAACATGTCAGACTAAGTCAGAGAACTGTTTTGTTAAAGTTCCTGTGGCAAACCGGAACCGAGGGCGAAAACCAAGCGCTACCCTCTAGAAATATTTTCTCCCAGAAGGAAATACCTTCCGTCTCAGCCCTAACGCCCTTACACAGGGGCTTCAATCCGTTTTGAAGTGTGGGGGGACAAACATCACTTAGCACAAACTATCAAGCCCTTTGTTTTTGAAAAGGGCGTGTCTTTCCATAGGCCCTTCACTGTGCCCCCTCTTGTGATGACTGACGTTGTCCTATTCTAATAAGAGTTAGGATTCCAAACACTAGCGTAGCCAGGATTCTTGTTTGGAGGGGTCCAAATGCGGGGCCTGATCGCTGGCCTGGGGGTCTAGGGGAGGTGGTGTCCCCCTCCCCTGTGAGAATTTTTGAATATTTAAGTACCCTCAGATGCAATCTGGTGCAACATTTACCATCACTTGTAGCCAATTTTTCTGTTCCATTACCAAATCTTTTCGATTGTTCGATGGGGTCGGGGGGGCATGGCCCCCTGCCACCCTCTGGCTACGCCAATGATTCCAAAGTTAACATGACCATCATAGATGATCTGCCAGTTGAAATACACGGCGTCCCTGCACGGAATTTCTTCAAGATGTTACTTTAATCATGTCCAAAAATAGCATGGACCCCAACCACTCCCGTAGCTAGGGTCACATAATTTGGGGTGTGATGAAGGCCTCCAATTTCGGACTGATTGGATGTTTTTCCAATAGGGTGGCGGCGTGTAAATTGCACTTTGTTATGTGCTCTGCGTTTTGTATACAGCTGTGGTGATCCTTCCTTTGTCACTACATAAAGGTGTCGTCCTTGGGGGTTTAAGGGGAGGGGTGTCCCCCTCCCCTTTGAGAAATTTTCGTAAATTTAAGGTTGCTTGGATGCAAAGTGGTACTATTTTTGGTTTATTTTGGAGCTGATCGTATATGGCTGGAAAATGTCCATATTTAGTAAACTTTTGGTTAGGTGAAAGAAGGGAGTATGTTGTCTAAGAGAAGTATACGTTTTCAACATCCTTCCTAAAGCCCCCCTTTTGGCTACTTTACTGCTTCTATTCTGGCAAAGTTTTTCCGCAAAAATACCTGCGTTGAGTCAACAGAAACTTTGTTGGACTATTATGAAAATTTTGCTTTCCTTCATTGTGCATTATAAAAGGGCACCTAAGGCTGTCAAATGCTTGTATAGGGCCTCCTGGAAGCTCTGGATCAATTATATAAAATGGGGGCAATGGCGTTATGCTTATTACCTGATATCCAAATCGTTATATAGATTATGACGCCAAGCACTTTACATCTATCGTATTTTTACTAATTTTGAACGAAAATCCAGACGAGCAGCTTCCAGCAATGGAGAATCGGCAAGACGGAGAGAATAGGTGCAGTAAGGTGATGTTAGACCTCCCTTATAGGTGTAGCAAAAGGTGTGAAGGACTAACAAGTGCGTTTCAGCTTTTTCTTCGTAAGTGTATTAGCAATCACCATCCATACCGATAATGGCTTCGCGCGAAGCGCTCGGTAAAAGTGTTTGAAAAATGTACAACGGCAACAACATGCTTTAAAGCTTCAACCTTCCACATTATGCTTACAAATTAGATTGAAGGTTCCCATATTGATGCGGGGCCCCTATACAGATGTTTGGAGATGTATCTCTGTTTTCGGAAAGTGTTGTGATCAGAATAGTTCCTTGTATAATCACCTTTTTAATGGTCATGAGATGGAGTGCGAACTGTGACGCATGCGCGCGAAGCGCGCCGAAATTTTTCATTAAATAAGATTTCCCTGACAAAATCTGCGTTCACTGAATTTGCATCGAGACACTTCCAACACTCAAAAAGCCAGTGAAATAGAGCCACGACACTACTCTTTTCGAAGTGTGTGTGTGTGTGGGGGGGGGACATTTGATATTGTGTCCCCCACCCATCGAAATGTGGGGGGACGTGTCCCCCCGTTCCCCAAGGATTGACGCCCATGCCCTTACACCAGGGAGCTGCAAAGTACACCGGCCTACCTGCAGACACTATAGGCTCGCCATGCGCTGTCCTATCGTTAACT